>CM066320.1:146008021-147297188 GCA_033807775.1 Saussurea involucrata | reverse complement strand
CAAGATGAAAGAAGAGGCTAAGACCGCGAGCAAGTTTCCTCAATACCCCAAGATATCCTCTTACGGATTCAAAGGGTCCACTAAGGATTTGGTCGAAGCTCTGAAGACCGCCCATGCGACTATTCGATGGCCTAAGAAGTCCGATCAGAATGACGCTAAGAAAGACAAATCTAAATGGTGCGACTTTCATGTCGACCATGGTCATGCGACAGACGATTGCACATCTCTAAAAAAGGAGCTAGCATATCACGTCGTGAAAGGAAACCTCAAAGATATCATTGATGACGTCGTTACTTCGACTAGCGACCATCGACCGTCAACCCCCGAGCATGCAAAGGTCGTCAATTGCATCACCGGTGGTTCGGACGTATGTGGTCTGACGTATTCTGCAGCCAAGCATCACGCCAGTCAAGCACCTGACGATCGGCCTATTCCGCGTTCATCAAGACCCAAAGGAGATTTGGAGTTGGAAGCTATGAAGATCGTATTCGACCAAGACGACCTCGGCGAATCGTATCAGAAACATCATGACGGGTTCATCATTCAACTCACGATTGGTAATTGTTTGACCCGACGAGTCTTGATCGATGGGGGGCAGTTCAGCAAACGTCATTTTTCTTGACACCATCAAGGCCATGGGAATCGATCATTCAGAAGTCACCGAAGTTCGACGACTTTGGTCGGTTTCAATGGAGTAGCGACGAGCACCTATGGAGATATTATCTTGCCCGTCTATGCCGGAGGAATCAACAAGCAGACCAAGTTCAGTGTCATCGATTGTGCATCGGCCTATAACATCATTTTAGGTCGACCATGGATCCATGAAATGAAAGTTGTTCCTTCGACATATCATCAGACCCTGAAGTTCCCTACGCCATGGGGAATCCAAGAAATTAAAAGTGAGCCAAAAGTCGCCCGCGACTGCTATAAGACCACCCTGAAGCCGCAAGGTTAAGCACCACCGTAAGGTCTCGACAGGTTCGTCCTTCTATTTTTAACCTTAAAGATAAACTCATGCCTTTCCTGCAGGAATAAAACGACTATCTTGCCCTGTCGCACCAAAGCACAATCGACATAAACACAATCGTTATTTCTCAAAAGCTCGGTGTCGATCCGTCATTCATAATCTATTTTTCTCTTAAAGAAATAAGATAATAAATGACGGGGGGCAAATAGACATAAAAGAGAAAAGAATATAGAAAGAATCGCACGACAATAATCATACGACTCTAGTTTCGCAAGGTCGCACGATATAAACGATCAGATCTATGACTTTCTCATCCTTTCATAGGAACACACGACTCAAGCTCATCGCATGACTTAGTCGTACGATCGCAAAGTCTAAACAACTTTACATTTTAAGTTTCATACTCTGAATGTATGATTTGATCGCACGAACTTATGTTTATATACACGATTTAAAAGTCTTATGGCTTGCGTTCTAGTTATTGTAATGCAATGATGCCTAAGTCGCGTGATTTCTTGGTTGTTCTTTACTTAGTGGATCTTACAATTGATATTGTATTTATTCATAGAATCACAAGTTTGAGTTCAATTCATTGAACAAACTGTCATTTACAAAAAATACGATCACCAACGGTCGGGTAGCAAAGAAACAGAAATAAACCAAGATATTTTTCTAAGGTTGGGGAAGAACGTTAGTCGCACCCTTGCCCGACACGTCGCCCTGGAGACCCTCCTCCTCCTGGACTTCCTTCTCATCATCCGAGTCGAGGTCTCTCTCGGTCCCGACCTCCTTAAAGAAGATAGCCAACTCGTCCGACGCTGAGGCTAGAGGATTCTTGCCCAGCAAGTGACTTCGCATGATAGACGCTCGTGCAGTGAGTCGAGCAAAGGAAAAGAGGGACTTATTCTCATCCCTCAACTCCTCCAGCTCCTTCTCTAAACCCATCGCTTTGGATTTGGAGTCTTCAACCTCTTTCCCCTTCATGATCAGAGACTCCTTCATCCCCTCCAGCTTCTCCCTTTGATTATGCATCAAAGACAGAGATTCCTTTAGACGTGAACTCACGCCATCCCATGCGTGGCCAAGCGACTCCAGCTCGTTCAAAGCATCATCGAGTTTCACTGACACCGCCTCTTCGCGTTCCAAAGCGGACCTTTCCCTTTCTAACACCGCATCTTCTTTCTCGATAGCAGGGGCCATTAAGCCTTCTATCTTTTTCGTCTTAGCATGCAACGCCAAAGACGACTGAAACATCTGAAAATATAAGCACATTAGCATAGTATACGACGTCGACAACAAATAAAAAACAAAAGTCTTAAAAGATAGACTTACCATGAATGCTTATCCAGCAACATGGGACTCAGTATCCTCAAGAGAGACCGCGTCGAAACACTCTCTGAAAGAAGAGAGCTGATACTTTCCCAAATAAGGGAACAGTTTCATCCCGTCTAGGACGTTATCATCCAAAAAATCCGACGGTGACGTAAAGTTCACCATCGTTTCAGAACCCGTTTGCGCGCCTTTGCCCTTGTCGGCCGAAGTGGGGCCTGACGCAGCAAGAGAAGGCATCGTCGCCGGTTGCGCAATATCAACGGACCTTGTGTCAGAAACCTTCTCGACATATGTGGTTGATACCTTCGCCCTTTCAGACGAGGCGACTCTCGACGAACCACCCGTCCTTGACGATGGTTCCCTCAGAACGGACATCCTCGTCCTCTTTGGGGGACCCGAACCAGATGTAGGGACTTCTTTTCTATTTAGAACCCCGACCCAGTTGTCGAGGTATCCTTCTCCCTGTCTTCCCTCTCCTTGCGAGCTAGCTCGACTTGAGCCATCTTCTTAACGGCTGCAGGCGTCATCTTCGCCCGAGATTCTCCTGTATGGTAAAAGAAAGAATTAGATGCTTGAGAATAGAAAAAGACTAGATCGGGCAGAAAGAAGGCAAAGAGATACTTACCAGTTATCTCTACTTCCGGTTCTTCCCCCTTCTCTTCCTCCACAGTCTCCTCAGAATCCTCTATCTCGTCCTCTTCTTCTTTCTCCTCTCGACCCATCCTCATTCTATCGCTCAAGAAAACGGTGTCGTCATCCTCGTCTACCAAATGACGCGTGATGTACGACCGGTCCTCAGCACTAAACTCCAGGAACTTTTCGACCTTAGCCCGGGAGACGTCGTCCGGCTCTACCTTGTCGAAATCAATATCTACACGTAAGGAAGAAGATCAGTCGAAAAGCAACCGAGCAACAGAATAACATAAGACATAAGATAAACAACTGAAAGTTCACCTGCCATATTCCAACCAGATCTAATCCAGTCACTATCGGTGTCCAGCGACGCCACCCGCACGAATACATACCGAGTCTTCCATTTTCGATCATTGACTGACGTATTTAAAACCATGGTGCGCTCGCCCTTGTGTCTCGAAAACAAACTATAACGACGGTACTGATCACTTTTGACCTTATATGCCGTCAGTAAGTCCCTCACATTTATTGGTGGTTTCCAGTTTGAGGTAAGTCGTTCGACGATAAAGATAACTCTCCAGAACTGGGGCATCAGTTGCCCCGGCGAAAGGTCGAATTCACATATGAACTCCTTGGCCAGGAGCGAATATGGCCAATGGAAGCCTATCTTGAATGGGTACTCATTTATAACGACATACCCCTCGGGGCACATCTTCGGCCGAACCTTGCCAGCCCAGCTTACGGTGATCCCCATGGGAATCCTCGCTAGACTTCTAAAGTCGTCGAGATCTTCTTCGTTTTTTATGGCGCTTCTAGGCCCCGTCGACATTGCTAACCCTGTTAAATTGATTTGCACTTCTGAAAGACCCCAGATATCCCAATTCTTCCTAGGTTTCCTAGCAATGGATTTGCGACGCATACGCACACTGAAGGGTCGCGCTTTATTTGGTCATCTTAGACCTTGGAAAAACCCTAACCAAATCGAAGATTCTCGCAGGTTTGGAAAAGATCAGATGAAAATCGACAAGAAAATCAAGTAGAAATCTGAAACCGAAATCGTAAAACAGGGAAAGATCCATCGTGATCTTTATATGCAGTCGATCGCGTCAAGTCGAGTCTTTTGATGATCGCCGCGTGCCCCCGTCTTTTCGTATGACCACACAGATAGTCGACACCTGTCAAAGGCAGCTGGTAAGCACGATCGTGCGTCAGTATGACGTCACGATCCCGTTTTCTTTTCGACTCCTCGTCCGGTTAAAATCGGATCGATCCAGTTCCAAGACAACCAAGGTAACTTTCGACTCGTGTCATAGTCTTATGCGTCCGACTGACAAAATTTAAAATTCGAATTTTCCATCCTACTTTCAAATTTTGGGGGCAAACTGTTTGGGCAAAATTTCACCAGTCTCGACCACGACCAAGGTAAGATAACACTTATTCCCTTTTCCATAACGAAGGTAAAATCATAGTACTTTAAACTCTTGATTAAAGATAAAATCGAAAGTCTTTTTACCTCACGACACTCACCCGACCGTCGCATAGAACCATGCGACCTCGACCAACTAACGCATGACATAAACTGTTACGTTTGTTCAGTGTTTAATGCAGGAGTCAACATCATTAATGGACAAACGGCTATAATCGATGAAGGTCATTAAACAGCACTAAAGACGACGTCCGTTACGACAGTTATCGAAGTATTTAATGAGCCAATTAAAGCGTCCGAAGACTATAAATATCAAGGATACTCATCATTTCAAGGGGACGAAAAAGAACACAGAGACACAAGCACTCGAAACGAAGAAATCACTCGTAGAAGATCGCTCTCGATGCACGACATCAACGCACAACACACAGTTTTAACACACGACGCACACTGTTTTAACATAAAAACACTTGTTACTTTACATTTCGAAGTCTTTCTTTCATCTGTATTGTAATATCTGTACGACCGACACCAGAAACACAAGGACATCGCCCCTGTTTGGCGACCATAGTGCAGCAATGACTTCCACAGTCGTCCGCGGGTTTTTTCCTCGTTGAGGTTTTTCCCGCGTCACCAAAATCTCTGTCTCATTTACATTTCTGTCCTTGTCGCACGCTTTTGTCGAACGATTCCTTTCTTTAGTTGTTAAAGTCCACATCGACCTTAAGTTGTACTTTGGTGCGATTTTTGGCATTAACATTACTCTAGCTAGAATGAGGGTAAAATTGGCAAAAAATAATTAATGGGTCAGATACAAATAACAAGAAACCCTAGGTATCATTCTCACACCCTCAAACCCTACCCTCACTTCTCTCTTCTCTCTGCCGCCACCGCCACCGCCGCCACCACCTCCAACTTACCCTCTCCGATGCACCCACCCCAACCGGCGGTGACGCTAACGATAACGACCATGAAAACGATACAGAGCGAAGTAGCATGGCATCAAATTTATCAGTTGAAGAAAACGAAAATGAAAATGATCCCGAGCCTTGTCCATTAGTGGAGTCATGGAGTGCTACTACCGCAGAAGTCAGTTCGCCGCCTCTAGCGGTTTCTGATGCCGCCCCATTGCCTACAGTGCAGAACGAAGACTCTGTCAGAAAGTTGGGATCGAATTTGAAAGAAAGGATATCGTTATCAGGAAAGTTTCAGTGGTTTTGGAAGTTTGGAAAGAATGGGGGAGAGGGTTCGGTGGAGAAAGGCGGCAGTGTTTCCGATTCTACGGAATCTTCAATCGTGGAATGTGAGGAGAAAAGCGAAATTGCGGCTTCTGCAATGGATGTTAAATCTGTGAACCGACGTGTTTGAAGAATCTGGGCGAATCCATGGTGGAAAATATTGAGGTAATACTTGTAACAGGTTTTAATATTGGATACAAACAACAAAATATTCTGAAATTTGTTTTTAGCCTGTTTTTTTCATGAGCTTATTTTTTGAATGAATGAAAATCAAGATACAAAAAAAGCCAGATATGTGCATATATATATGCACAGGTGCATATCTATATTTCGATTTTGATGAACTAACTGTTTAGATCTGGAATTGTATTTAGTTTTTTTATGTTCGTCAACGTGCTTGGAATTTATTTTATTCTGTATTCTCCACCTTCTTCCTCCTTGGAAACAACTATCCACAAATGCTATGCACAAGTGCATATATATGCATTTGTGCATATCGACTTGTTTTTGATCGTTTTTCTTTCAAAAACTTGTTTGTTTTTCAGTTTGGATTAGATTGCAAGTTCTAGAATTGAAAACCACTAAGTAATCTGTAATTTTTGAAGTTTGGCAGTCGACAGCAAGCATCGCCGGAATCTGCAAGTGTTCGCCGAAAAACCGTGAACTCGCCGGAATCTGCAAGTCTTCGTCGGAAAACTCATGGAGGTGGATTTGTGACTGAGAGTAGTGATTAGTTGGGGTGGATTTGTTTTGGTTTAGCGGTAGGGTATAGTGGCCAAATGACTTTACTACCCTTTTCATTAATTTTAATTAATTTACTGGCTGATTATTAATATCCTTTGGATTGTGTTTAATCAATGTGTATAAGGGTGTTCTTTAGTTTTTCGGTTATTTGAGATTTTCCCCTGAACCTAACCCTATATATATATATATATTGAGTAGCCTTCATTCTTGACCATCCATTTGCGTGTTTGACCATTTTTGGTGCAACCATACACATTCCTTTTTACGCTGAATGCATTCATACATATCATGCATGATGCAGATGAAAGTATGTTGTATACTCACTCATATGATAATAGTATCCATACATAGGCTACATATTTTGTGACAGTGTGAGACGTTTTTGTGACGGTTTGAGACTATTTACGACAGTTTGATCTTATTTTCGACGGTTATCATTTATGTGATTTATTTCACCATCATTGATTTAACCGTTTGCATTTATCTTGCAGGTTTCATTTTCGAGTTTGATTTTGTTCGTTCTGGTTAACTAATAAATTTTTAAATTGTGAAAACAAATTTATTTTATAGATTTTTTTTTCTGATTTAAGTTTTGATTTTCTTCCGCATTTCTTGATTATTCAAAGTAACACCGATTAACGATCATTTATTTCAGGTAACAATGTCTTATTCATCTCAGTCAAAAGCAGCTTGTCAGGTATGTCCACCAACTCATAACGCTTTAGTTGATAAGATTCAACTTCTTGGTCAAAAGGTAGAGTCTTATATGTTTACCTCTAATGAATAACTAATTGAAATTAATTCGCTAAAAGAAAAGTTAGAGGTTCAAACAAAGATCACAGAAAAGCTTAAGTCTGACAACACCTACTTAAAGGAATACTGTGCAAATCTTTCGATAGCACCAAAAGATCTTCGAGCCAAAATATCTGAATTGAATCTTAAGCTTGATCAGTGTGAGAATGAGAAAGCAGAGATTGTCTATCAATGCTCTGCTCTTCAAATTCAACACAAAGAGTTTATTGCTAAAATAACTGATCTTGAAACCAAACTCTACAAAAGAGGTCAAACTGACCAGACCATTCACCTGAATAAACCCAAGGAATTCACATACTTTAACAAGGAATGGGGAATCGGATACGATAACCCACAGTACTTGAAAAAGGGTATATTCAAAAGATCGACACTTTATGACTTTGGTTGTCTCGGTATCGATAAAAAGTATCCAGAATATGGGATAAAATGGACTGGTCCTCTTGAACCTGAGAAAGAAGAGGAAACTGAGGAATATAAGCACAAACACATGACCAAAATGCAACTTCCTTTTTACTACGAGCCTACAAACTATTATTATACAAAAAATCCAAAGAAATACCTCTCGAATAACTACTTTGACGACTATAAGGTTGTGACGCCCAAGGATTCCTCCAAAACTGACGAGGTCCAAGCAACCGAACCCAAAACTGAGACGGATGAGTTTAAACTCTATGTTCCCCCTCTCGTTTTGGAAGCAAAAATAGTCGAGTTAGAGGAGTCACTCGAGAAGGAAAGATCATGTTTTCAAAAGGAAAAGCAAGTGCTTATAACCGAACTTGAGACACTTAAATCCATAAAAACCGAGTCTGAGTCGGATGGAGGACAGGAAATCCTTCGGACTGAAATCGATCGGCTCACATCAAAACTGTCTGCCTTGGCGACAAAAGCGATGAAGGAGCATGTGAAAAATTGTCAACTTCAAGAGAAGATTGACCTACTCCAAGAATAAAAGACGATTTCTCCTGAATCTTCCTCGGATTCATCTGACACATCCTCGTGTAAATCATTCATTGGTAAAACATCGTCTTCAAACGGTAAAGGATCTCAAGATGAGTGTGTTTTAAAGAATATGAACTCTGACTTTTTCCAAGCTTCTGCACCAGATTCACCTAAGCACACTGACACTAAGTGTTCCTCACCTCTCTCGACCAATCCAAGTCAATTGATTCCGAATATAGATTTTTCAAAATTTATGAACTCCGAGGGTAATTCTGATGAATAGTTTGAATCGTTCCCATTCGACAAACCTCTTCCAAGTCATACCGACTTTCTTTCAAAAGCGGTAAATCGTCCGGTCAATTTTCAAAAAGGCGAATGTTCTACAAAACCTAAGACCCTGGCTGTAATCAAGGTTCCTAAAACTGATTCTTGTTCTCAAAAACAATCACAGCCCCGGCAAAAGACCGATCGATCGACTGATAGACATCCTTCCTACTCAAATTGTACTGGTCATTCATTTAATGGTAATGCAGATAATAATGGCCGAAGAAAAGGGTTCAAACAAGTTTTGGCGGTGAAAAAGTCTAATGAAAGCAAAACGAGTACAAAGTCATTTAAGCCAATGTTGCATGCTAGGACATACAATAATAATCATGATACTTTTAATTCTCGAACTTCTGTTGAACAAAGTGTGAAGTTTCCTTTAAAACTTTATTCAATTCAACACTTGCTTCAACTCTCGCATGATTGTATTTGTTGTTCTACGTGTGGTTCGAATGATTTTGTTGACCGTAAATATTCATCTCATTGGTACGGTACTTATAGTATCACTGGTCCTCATAAGGCATCTAACCATCAAGGATCCATCAATGGATGGATACCAAAACCTTTCTAATCCTCTCTTACAGGAATGTCATGTGCGCTCAGTTCATAACATTCTTTTCAGATGACTGCATTCAAAGGTTATGCTAATTTTGTGGGGGAGTACTATTCTATGAAAGGTAAGTGAACTTCAACTGAATTCAAAGACCGTTGAATAACTTACTTGTGTTTGTTATTCTCCAATTTTAACTTCCATGGTTGTCACGTGTCAGTTTTTGACTTAGTTATTTCTATGTCTCACATATTCGTTGATTTTTTTGATGGAAATACACTCGTTTGAATTCCTAGTTGTTTTCCAAGTTCGCTATTTCATGTTAATGATTCAATTCTTTTCTGATATAATAATTGTGACTTGTTCTTCACAATTAAACTTTCTAATCATCGTTTCATTTTTGAACATAATGTGCTTACTGAGTCATTCTGTTTACGCTTGACCTTGTTTCTTGAAATTCCATTTTCAAATGATTTTTTATGACTTTTGATCATCTCAGATTAGGACTCGTTCTTAAATGTTTTGACTTCTAAACATTTCAGTTTATAACTCGTGATTCACTGTTTACTAATCCGTTCAACTCGATGCATGAAAGGAGTGTTAGGAATTACATTGTTTCTTTGGTCTATCCAGAACCGGAAGGACCTACCCAAGAAACACATCCCTTATAGACTATAGTGAGGGGTCTAGCTTGATAGATGAGTTTGGAGAGAAAAGAATATGGTGAGGATGTGACAGGACTTAAAAGAATTAATTGGTCCTTACCAAACCGAGTCAGTTATCCGGGTAACCACACAATCTATTCATTCTCGTTCTTTGGAGATGAATATTGAAACAGACATGGACCCAGTATCGATAACTCATGTCACCCCACCCAGCCACTTGAGTATCTCACAAAAGACGCTTCTTTCATATATTCACGGAGAATTAGCACATAATCTATCTATTCCTCACTCGGAGGTCTTAGATATTGAAAAAGGAAGACATCAGCTCCGGTCTCCGAACTTCACATTCAATTCACCATGTCAATTGATTTTCAACTTGCGTCCCAAGTTAAATCAATTTCTGAGCCTAACAGATATAATTCATTTCTTTCACACATGCACGAGTCTTTGTGATTCCAATCGCATATCTTCGTGATATTGCCGGAACAGTTTGAAAAGTAATTTTTAAAATTTTACTTCAGTGATAACTGGAAGTCCTATCAGAGATACCCATTGCCAACTCTGAACATAGGCCACATAATTTTTTTAATTGTTGTGAGAACAGTTACTTTTGTGTTTCTGTGTTATATTTTTACCCCATGTTGGTTACTAAAATGTTTGATTTGGATGTTTTGCTACTCATCACTATTGTTTTTGAAGATACATGATGCTCCGGATGCTCCTACTCATCACGAGGGGGAGAAAGGGTACAGATTCAAAGACACCGAATATCAAGTTGAGGGGAGTTAGCAAAAGTTGAGGGGGAGTAACCGTCGTTTGATCAGTTCCGAGATTTTATCAAAGCAAAAAGACTTCAAAGTGTCAACAAGTGGTCATATCTTCTCGTTCTTATCAAGTGGTGTTCGCTAAAATCATTTCCTCCATCGAGCATATTGATTCTACAAGTTCTGTTAAAGCTGAAAGCAAATTCAAGAGCTTTAATCAAGAGATTTATTCAAGGGGAGCACTGAAAAGACACGAAGACAAGCAACATCATTGCATTTCAAATATTCTAAAGGAAGAGAAGATCAAGACCTGAAGGTTTCAAGACCGATTTTTCTTTATATATCTTTAGGGGGAGATTGTTAGGACCATAAATGTCCTACATATTAGAAAGATATATAAAGAATTATATAGAGCTTGATTAGTTTAATTAATTATTGTAAAAGCCTTAATTGTGTTAATTGGGCTTAGTTTAGCCAAATGGGCTTAGGCCTTGTTTGTCTAAAGCCTTAGTATATAAGGTTTAGTATTAACCTAGTTTTAGGTTAGAGCAATTCATTGGAGAGCTTAGAGAGATCAATAATCGTTTACTTTGAATTGTAATATTCTTTGAACGATACTTTGAATGAATACGGGATGGATGACAAGTTGAAATCAACAATTGTTCTTGTTAATGCTCATTGATTTTATTGTTACCTGTCAATCTAGGATCTACACAGGGATTTATCAAGTTCAGACAGATCATTTTCTGATGAATCATCAGAGTTTGATTCCAACTCAGTGATTGTGACAGATGATCACTGAGTGGGCATCAACTCTGAGGAGAGTAAAGCGACAAGTGTGCTTTTTGAATCTTTTACAAGATTCTTCTTAAGCTGGCAAGATTGATCATGATTGAGCATGGTGCCAAAAAGAGTGCTTAAGGTCATGTATTTGAGATCCTTATATAGTTTAAGACACATGGTATAATTGTCCCAACTTTCAGGAAGACATTCCAAGAATTTTGTCAGAATCTCAGAGTTAGAGTAGGTTCTACCAACAGGTTTTAGATCAATAATTAGACAGTTAAAACATTGGTGTACTTTAGATAAAATTTCTTTCTTACCACACATGAAACATTCATATTGTCTGTGAAACCCAGAATCTAGCAAAGATATGTAGAGAGAAAATCTAGAGTGCACAAGTCATCCATGTATTGATCTTTAGAGAGTAAATGACAAATGCTACAAGTATTACAAGTGATATCTAACTAGTTGCTTACAAAAGAACTAGACATGCCTATTTATACCCATAACATACAAGGTATAAAGGCATTATGAACTAATTACAGTACATTGACTTTATAGTAAATCTTGAATACAATAATGCTCTAACAATCTCCCCCTTTGGATTCAAGATTTAAAAAATATGACAGCAGTCTTCAGCTCTTTGTAAAGTCAATCTTTTCAAACAGACACTCTCTCAAACCATCTTCAAGTCTTGTACATGAAAAACAGATCTTTGCAGCTTTATCAGTCTTTGACAAACAGTAACTTCTCGTATCCTTCTTGATGCAAGAACCTTAGTTCTCATATTAATTTTCTCATATTAAAAGGATCTGAAACCATCAATTCGGATGTAGACAGATTCGAAACCATAAGGATTCGGATGCAAGAGGGTGCGAAACCATAAGGATTCGGATGTAAGAGGGTGCGAAACCATCCGTTTCGTATTAAGTTGGATACGAAACCATGGAATCCGGATGTAGAAGGGTTCGAAACCATGGGATTCGAATAAAGTTGGGTCCGAAACCATGAGAATTCGTATCATGAAAGATGCGAAACCATGTGAATTCGGATCAAGGCAGATGCGAAACCATCAATATTGTTGAACTTTTAGGTGTAAGCACATTCCGAAACGCTCAGAACTAAGATAACCAAATTCAGCAACATTTCAGACTTCACATGATCCGAAACCAATATTTCTTGTATTTTGAATGATTTCTTGAACTTGGTATCTTCATCTCTTTGACCTTGAATTAACTTCGACATGAAATTGAATTAAACATTTCTCCCCCTTTTTTGATGAAATTGAGCATCATGATCATCAAAAACCTTTTTCAATTTCAGTCACGTCTCTGAGTATCACTAACAATCTCCTCCTTAATGAATAACCTTGCTCCCCCTCAAAATAAGAATTCTGGAGTAATTTGTTTTCTCCCCCTGAAAGTATGCATATATTTCATTAAAAATATTCATTTCAAATACAGTGCATTAATGAAAACATTTATACAAGGAATATAAAATTCATTGAACTACATTTTATAACTACTAACATTTGATCATTTGAAAGATTTACAAAAGAAATCCAACTTAATGAAATTTAACAGATTTTTCAATCAAATGAAATCAAATGCATGTGTTTGGATTCAAGAACAAGACATCATTGCATATCAAGTTAAAAATGTTCAGTTTCAACCCCTTTATTAAATCTATTTGGTGTGCTAGCATACGAAATATGATTAGCTTCAAGCATATGCAATTCTAAAACATATAAGAATACTTTGCTCTACTCACACTCTTTGTCCAAAATCAGGATTTTCACAAATTTACAAGTTTATCGCGACTTTGTATTTTCCCAAGTTTCAAGAGATGTGTGCTCATTGGCATATTTTAATATTGTGCACATTGGCATCTTTTGATTTTGTGCTCATTGGCATCTTTTAACCAAAAAGTTTAGTAAGAATAAGATACACCGTTAAACATGACTTTCTATCTGGTTCTATTGCAGGATTTGGGTTAGCAAATCCCAGACCAGTTGGCCTTAGGTGCTAGGTGTCGAGCACCCCTTAGAACTTAATTTCCCAAACCAGAAAGGCCACATCGATATATCTTAAACCCATTTGTACCAGTAGAACATGGCTTTCTATCTGGTTCTATAGCAGGATTTGGGTCAGCCGATCCCAGACCAATTGATCTTAGGGACTAGGTGTCTAGCACCCCTTAGGACTTACTCTCCTAAACCAGAAAGGCCACAGGTACAAACTTTCAAACTAAATGATTTTTATTTGTTTATTTGATGCATCGC
Source organism: Saussurea involucrata (assembly GCA_033807775.1). Classification (NCBI taxonomy): domain Eukaryota; kingdom Viridiplantae; phylum Streptophyta; class Magnoliopsida; order Asterales; family Asteraceae; genus Saussurea; species Saussurea involucrata. Next base: position 147,283,729 of record CM066320.1, on the reverse strand, counting down.
AATCACTTGGTTCTAAAAACATAATGCTTCCCCCATATTTTCGTTTCCATCCATCACTCAGACATTTAGGCTTTTTGAGCATTATATTCTATATAAGTCCAGATTCACATAACTTTGAGCATTCATCATAATTTCATTCATGTTTTTCTTACCTTTCGATTTATTTCAGAAGTGAAAGTTGAAACAAATATAACTCAGATAATACAAAAATACTTGTAAAATCACCCTTGACACACATTTTATTCATTGAAAGAAAAATTGAGAATTTCACTTCATTGAATTAAATTGTGAAGGTTCAAACATTCAAAGCAGTAGAAATAAAATTTACTGCAATGTTACCTTTCACCACTTATTCCTTGAAACAAAAAGATGTAACAGTTAAGGATATCACCTGAGAAGTATGAGTTCTAAACTGATTTGTTTAGAAATCTTAGTCTTTGAAGTACGGGTCCTGAACTGAATTGTTCAGAAGCTAAAGTCGTTGAAGCACGGGTCCTGAACTGATGTATTCAGAAACCAAAATTTCTTTGAAGCACGGGTTTTGAACTGATATGTTCAAAAGCCAAAAACTCTTTGCTCCCCCTTAATGGTACAAATATTCTTCAAAAAAAATCACCGCTTCTCTTCTGTTATCAATCATGTGTGTGGTATATATGTAACATTCAGCACAACACATGAAGAACCTACAAAACAGATTAAGCAGATTTTGGTACCCAACGGGACTTGGGTCCTAGTGTGTAAGGTGTAGATTTCTTAAAAGGACAACTGTAAGTACCGTACCAATAGGAAGTATAATCTTTATGCACAAAATCATTTGATCCACAGTAAGAACAACAGATTTTCTTATGTGCCAACCTAATCAGATGATTTGTAAAATAAACGAGATTAGGTGGAACAGAAGATTTACCTTTTGGCGCATTGTTCTTCTTGGCATTTGATGTGGAAGCAGATGATTTTGGTACATCTTTCTTTGGAACTGTTATGCCTTTGAGTCGCCATTCCATCTTCACCTTCTTGAAGACTGTAAGTTCTTTAGGATTGGAAGCATTAACTTTAGGCACTTTTGAATTGTTATCTGATTTATCAAGCATGGGATTATAGAAGAGATTTGTTGAACGAATCTGATCTTTTGAGAAATCAGTTGATCTATTAAATTGTTTAGAAGAAATGTTTTTAAAACATGAACTTGAAGCAGTTTTAAAAGAGCATTCAGAATCATTTGATTTAACAAATGGAGTCTGAAAGATAGTATCATGACTGGGCTGCTTTGAGACATCAAATTTAAAAATGACGTCTTCAAGTTCTTTAACTTTGTACATCAAAACATTTTTCTCTTTAGAAATTAGATCAAATTTCTTTTGGAGATCAGATTTGATCAATTGATCCTTCATAATATCAGCTGATAAACCAGATAATCTTTTGGTAAGATTAAAAATCGCATCTTCAAAATATTCGCGTTCCGATTCAAAATCTTTTTCCAAAAACTTTCTTTTATCAGTAATCTCTTTGAAAATTTCCATATTTTTCTTTTTAAGGGTTTTACTTTCCTTTTCAAAGAGATTTTTCTTTTCCGCAAAATCTTTTCTTTCTTTTTCCAAAAGATTTTCTAAATCAGAGATTTTCACGGAAAGTTCAGAACTTTTAATTTCAAAAGATTTTCGTTCAGTTTCAAATTTAGCTCTTTCTTTTTCGAGCTTGTCTTTTTCTAAAAATAAAACTTTTTCAAAGTCCGAAACTTGTTTTGAAAGGTTTATACATTTCAGCTCAGTTAGTTCCTTTTCTTTAAGAACTTTCTTTGAAGAAATAGACTCTCTTTCACGTTCAGAAAGCTTATTCTTCAATTCAACGTTTTCACTTTCCAACGTTGTTCTTTTCTCTTGAACTCTTTTTATTTGATCTTGTAGATATGAGTTCCCTTTCTCTCTCTTGATTTCTCTACTCTTCATATCAGCATTTTCACTTTGAAGAGTTGTTACTTTCTCTTGAAGTTTCTTGATTTGATTGTGCAGATTTGAGTTGTCTTTCTTTGTTTCAAGACCTGCAATATATACTTCAAGATTAGTAATTCTCTTAGTAAGTTTAGCATTTGAAGAAAAATGTCTAAAATTTGTCTCTTTAGATCAACATTTTCTTCCTCCAATGCTTTATTTAAAACAGGAAATGAAGGATTTGAAGTATTAGGTTTAACAAAATTTTGCTTTAAACCTTCACCACTGGATTTAACAATAGTTTGCTTCAAACTTTCATTATTAGATTTAACAAAAGTTTGTGGTGTTGAAGGTATTTCTGTTATAAGAACTTGTTGCAAAATTTCATTATTTGATTTAACAAAAGATTGCTTCAAATCTTCACCACTATATTTAATAATAGTTTGCTTCAAACTCATTTCTCCTTTTTGGAATGCTAGATATTGATCTTTCAGAAAATCAAGCAAATATTATATATAAAATACACTTTTGAAAAAAAAATTATAAAAAGTTTTTTCTTGAAAAGCTCTTAAAGTGTATGAAAAACACTATAGAAAAAATCTTGGAATAAAAAATGTTCTCAAAAATTTTGTATAAAGTTTTTTTTTAAACAACACGAATTCGGATCAAGAAGGATTCGAAATCAATGGATTCGGACCAAGAAGGGTTCGAAATCCTTGGTTTCGTATCCTTAAGGGTTCGAAATCCTTGGTTTCGGTTCCTTAAGGGTTCGAAATCATTGGTTTCGTATCCTTAAGGGTTCGAAATCCTTGGTTTTGGTTCCTTAAGGGTTTGAAATCCTTGGTTTCGTATCCTTAAGGGTTCGAAATCCTTGGTTTCGTATCCTTAAGGGTTCGAAATCCTTGGTTTCGTATTGCACATAGATTTATCCTTATAGACTCTTGTGCGTCATATGTACCTTCATATTGCACACAGGTTGTGTCCCACATGGCTTTGGAGGTCTGAGGTTCATGACAGAATGATAGACTTCATCAGGTAGAGCGATAGATATGATTGATCTGGCTTTGGTATCAATGGCTACCTTCTTCTTATCATCTTTAGTCCATTGGGAGACCTCTTTGATGATTTGTCTCTCAGGAATGGATGGAGTAGTAGCAGTGGCAGCAACGGCAGGAGAAAGCATGGACGGAACATAGGGTCCAGTTTCCACATAGTAAGGCATAGTGGGATCTACACCTTCTAGGAAAAGCATCATTCGATTCTTCCAGAGATTAAAGTTGTCTTTGCTAAATAGAATAGGTTTTGCAATAGAACCATTATCAATATAGTTTTTGTTTGTGCTTTGTACCATTTGAAGAATAGCAAGGAAAAGATTAGTATAAGCAAGATCTTGTTTATGAGAATAAAACAATTTGCTATGATACCACTTGTTGGTCCCAAAAGGGTTATACAAGTATAAAGGTTTGTAGAAAGGGGGGGGGGGTTGAATACAAACACAAGATTTATAGTTTTTTAAATTGTTTATTGATAAATCAAACACAATTTACAGTTTATTGCGGAATAAGATTAAGTAGAACCTAATCTAAACAAACTTAAAGAATCACTAAGTATTCTTGCACTTGAAATCAGAGAGAAAAGAAGATATAGGAAAATAAGGATATTTTTCTAAGCACTAAGTAGTTCCGGGAGAGACCACCTTCAAACTGAAGGGGCATTCATTCTATTTATACCCTATGCATTTATTGCATGGCAAGAGTACTTTACACGTGCCATCATATGGTTGGGAGCATGCTTCTGACTTTTTGCATAACATGTTTTGGGTCGTATGGTGAATAGTGTAATGGCAGAGTAGTTGTACAAAAGCATGTCTTTGTCTGAAAAATCGTACGATGTGTGCAAGGAGAAGCTTCATGATTAGCGATCGCTGAGTAGGTCTTCCATGAGGGAAGAGCTGATGTAAATCAGCTCTCGCTGAAGTCTTCTTCTTGAAATGTTGCGTGTGTGGATTTGTCTTGGTTTCACTGATGTCCGCATCAAATCATTAGTAGACTTGTCACTTGTTCATTCAACTTCGTCTTCGATGTCAACGATGAACTCTTTGTCGCAAAACTTGTCTTCAGGGATTACATTTAACTTGTCACAAATAATACTATCAGCGATACTAAACAGGCTCAGAATGCTTATCGCTGATGGCAAAACATTAATACATAGGGTATCATCAGCGATGCTGAACAGACTCAGTGTGTTTATCGTTGATGGCAAAACACAAATACATACAAGTCAAATGCAATTTTCACTAAGTAATTCTAAGGGTCATTATCAAATCACTAAGAGGGTTTGGATCTGCATGAAGGAAGAAACCACTATTGTTTCCTCCACATCTTCCACTTCTAAGGTATCTATCTCCTCTAACCCAGCTCTCATTGACGCTGATAGACTTTGTGCTATCGATTCGCTGACATTTGATCTATATAATTCTCAGAATGGCAAAACACAAGCTAAACAACAAAATCTTGATTTAACTGAACAACTTAAGAAATGTCATTTAAAGATCCAAGAACTATCTAATATAGAAGAAAGTTTAAAAGATCATGTCTGTGTAAATCAACTAATTAACATTGAACGCGAACAAGTTATCGTTGAACTGAGAGCTGAGAAAGCTATTGTTGAAGGATGGTGTAAATCCTCGGTAATGATCACTGAGACATTCGGTGCTCAGATCCCTGTCCATGACATAAGTGGTCTTGGTTTTTGTGCTGACAAAGAAGAACCAAACAAAGATCGTTCCATGCTTAAGTTTGGAATGTTCGTTTCTTCCATCCCTGACACCTCATGTAATACCCCGGGTAAGTCCGTTAGATAATTTAACTATAAGATTTGATGTTTGGGGTAAGTTTGAATTATTTCATAAGTTTAAGGGTGTTTTGGTACTTATCATATAGTTTTAGCTAAAAGTGTAAATTGTTATCTAATACCTATTAGGTATCAGATAAACCTCAGTTCCTAAAAATAGAAAGTGTATGTGTGTGTGTGTTTTGAGAGAAGAGGGAGCAGAGGAAGAGAACGTACGGTTAGGGCTTCAAGTGATCGAGCTGAAATCAATTTGGAGGTAAGTTCCTTTACAATTTGTGTTTATAATCAGTAGTATTAGACTTCTATCGGATTAGAATGTTTAATTTGAAGTTATATAGGTTTAATTGGAATCCGGGTAAAATGGAACCAACTGTGTTCTTGGACTCCCGGTGAAACCCCGGTATAGTCGACTCCCGGTAGTATGGAGTCCCGGTAGTATAGAGTCCCGGGAGTGTAGACTCCCGGTATTGTAGACTCCCGGTAACATGAACTCCCGGTGTCGATAACTCCCGGTACTAAGAAGTCCCGGTACCCTGTGTAGTCCTAGTAGTTGTTAAGTTTAGTGATACAGTTGAGAACAGGAACTGGTAGGCTTTATATGTTTGGCTAGTAAAGAGGTGTATGTACCTTAAATTGTTTCAGATTCTGTGAAGTCGTAGTAAGAGATAAGACCATTGTGAAAGGAGCTTGCGAGCGTGTGTAATAATCAAAACAGGTGAGTTTTACTTTAAAAGTATTTTCAACTGGAATACATATACGTATGGTTTGGAAATGTGATAATTGGTGATTACGTGTTTATATGTATGGTATATGTGAATTATAATATATTGAGGTATTATATTTACATGAGTATTATAAATGTGTTATAATACGTTGGTCGGGCTTAGGACCGGTGTGTTTGGCTATAGAATCCGTATAGCGTTGTTTGGCTGTAAATGTTGTACAACGTTGTAAATTTATTAATTGGCTTGCAACCAACTAATATGGCCAGGAGAAATGAGAAGGGAAGGTATATGATGTGTGAGTTCAAATTGAAATATTTGATCGTGCTGTGTGATTTACATAAATAAGGTTTATATATACGATTTCGAACTAACAGGGATTTTTCTCACTTAGACCCTTAGGTCTAACCCTCATTTTGTTTTAAAAATATGTATTCCAGGTGGTGGATCGCGAAATAGCAAATAATTAGAGTAATCGATTGATGGCTTTTGTGAAGGATTATATGACGAAGATTTTGGCATGATTAGCAGTTGTATTACAATATTAAATGTTATGTATGTATTTAGTACAAGTTTGTAGTAGAATGGCTTCTGCTAATTGTAAAAGACTACGGGACCATACTTGTAATGTGATGTTTCTTTTATTATATCGATATTATGTTATATTATGTGATTTGTTGGGTAAATGGGAATTCGGTTGTTACAAATGGTATCAGAGCCTTAGTTTAAGGGATTTAGGTATTTGTATCTGTACCTAGACTTAAACTGCATGTGAAGTAGGATGTCCCTATCATTATAGAACCTTGGTATGATGAAGTATAAAAGGTAGAAGGAACGTCATGTAAGGTAATTTCATATTACACCTGGCCAGTGTAATTGTGATCTTACAGGTACATGTTTGAATTGGAATACCTTGTTATATGGGGTATGTGCTTATGTGTATATTAACCTTGTTTAAATCTACAGAATGGCAAGCGGTACACGGAATTCGAATCGAGGAGGATGAAGAAATCCGAATAGTACGAATCCGCCGATAGGAGCGGGGGACAGGGGAGGCAGAACTGGGGGCAGAGTCGGGGGTAGAACCGGGGGTAGAGCTGGAGGTCGAGCCGGAGGCAGAGTCCAGCCACAGGGTACAGAGTTTGTTACCAGGGATGATCTAATGGGAAGATTGCAGGCTAGCATACAAACAATGTTTGATCAGAACCGTCATAATGAAACTGGAATACCGGATCCCGGACCGGAAGATGAAATGCCAATCACATCGACTGTTGTACCAGTACAAAAGAGGGGCGACTACAAAATGTTTTTAAGCTGTAGACCTCCGACCTACTCAGGAGACAGGGATCCAGTGAAAGCAATGAGATGGATGAAGGAAATATAAGCTATTTTCAAGACGAGTAAGTGCGCTGACGAAGATAGAGTATTGTACAGAGCAGCAATGTTAAAGGGGGATGCTTTGTATTGGTGGGAATCCTTTATTCATTCTAAAGGATCTGATGTTTATTCTACCCTCTCTTGGGAAGAATTTGTGATAGCCTACAGGAACGCATTTTGTCCCCAAGTAGCCGTCAAACAACTGGAAGGGGAATTTATGAACTTGCAACAAGGAAACTTATCCGTTCGAGACTACACTGCTAGCTTTCTGGAAAAGTCTAGGTTCGCAGAATACTACGTTGCTACGGAGGCGATGAAGATGGAAAGGTTTATCTTTGGGCTGAACTCAGAAGTCAGAAGGCTAGTAACTGCAAAAGGACCCGATACCTTCTCAGCTGCAGTTGATGCCGCGGAGAATGTTGAACGAGATATTAGAAGGGATGCTGGCGATAAAATTACCGGGAAAAGAAAGTGGGAAGGACCACCACATGATCCGAAGAAGTCCCGATTTCAGAGATATGATAGCCGTCCGCCGTTTCGACCAGCGGAAAGACCATGTCAGAAGTGCAACCGTGTCCACCAAGGAAATTGCCAAGGTGATTTACGAGCGTGTTATAAGTGTGGGAAGACCGGGCACGTCATTAAAGATTGTAAGGTAACTCGGTTATGTTTCTTATGCAATTCTCCGGATCACCTTCATTCGGACTGTCCGCGGGGGAGGATACAGCAAGGTGGGTCGTCGGGCAGGCCAACAATTGTTAAACCAGTAATACCAAGACTGGAACCGCCAGTAACTAGGGGTCGCGCATTTCAAATGACTGAGAAAGAAGCGGAGGAAACTCCGGATGTGGTCACAGGTACATTTTTAATAAACTCTACACGTGCTAAGGTGTTATTTGATTCCGGTGCAAACCGATCGTTTGTGTCTCCTGCATTTGCTGCTTGCCTGTGTTTGAAACCTAAAATGCTAGAACATGCTCTATCAGTAGATACTGCAAATGATAATCAAGTGTCAGTTAAAGAAGTATTTGATGACTGTGTGATAAATATAGGGGAGTGTAGAGTTCCGATACAATTGTTTCCTATAACTTTGATAGAGTTTGACATCGTAGTGGGAATGGACTGGTTAGCTGAGAATCAGGCTAACATAGTGTGTGATAAGAAGTTAATAAAGGTGGTATTACCTGAGAAGGGACCAGTAGTGATTTATGGTGATCGTAGGAATCATCAGTCTAGCCTTATATCTATGATAAAAGCCCGTAAGTGTGTGAATAAGGGTTGTCAGAGTTACTTGGCTTACGTGATAGATATTAAGCCAGAAAAGAATAGAATGGAAGATATTCCTATTGTTAGTGAATTCCCTGAAGTATTCCCCGAAGACTTGAATAGTCTTCCTCCTGTTAGACAAGTAGAGTTCGGTATAGACCTGATTCCTGGAGCCACTCCTGTAGCCCGTGCACCTTATCGTGTGGCACCTCCAGAGATGAAAGAGATGATGGCACAACTACAAGACCTATCAGATAAAGGCTTCATCAGACCTAGTTCTTCACCGTGGGGAGCACCAGTGATATTTGTGAAAAAGAAGGATGGTTCGATGAGAATGTGTATCGACTACCGAGAACTGAATAAGCGCACGATAAAGAACAAGTATCTGTTACCCCGAATTGATGACCTCTTCGATCAGTTAGTTGGAGCTTGTTATTTCTCCAAGATTGATCTAAGATCCGGTTATCACCAGTTGAAAGTTAAAGAAGAAGACGTTCTAAAGACTGCTTTTCGAACAAGGTATGGACATCACGAATTTTTAGTGATGCCGTTCGGACTGACGAACGCTCCAGCTGCCTTTATGGATTTAATAAATCGGGTATGTAAGCCGTATCTCGATAAATTTGTTATTGTATTTATCGATGATATACTTATCTATTCCCGATCCAAGGAAGAGCATGCACAACACCTTCGTTTGATTCTGGAGCTATTAAAGAAGGAGAAGTTGTATGCTAAATTCTCGAAATGTGAATTTTGGTTACGAAAAGTTCAGTTTCTGGGGCATGTAGTTTCCAAAAAAGGGATACAAGTTGATCCGATGAAAGTGGAAGCAGTTGAAAAGTGGGAATCGCCGAAGACAGCAACTGAAGTACGTAGTTTTCTGGGTTTAGCCGGCTACTATCGGAAATTCATAAAAGACTTCTCTCGTATCGCAACGCCTTTGACTAAGTTGACCCGGAAGAACCTGAAGTTTGAGTGGAAAGCAGAACAAGACGAGGCATTCCGGATATTGAAAGAGAAACTGTGCAGCGCGCCGATTCTATCACTACCTGAAGGTTCGGAAGACTTTTTTGTTTATAGTGATGCGTCTAAACTGGGATTGGGATGTGTACTTATGCAGTGTGGGAAAGTTATTGCTTATGCTTCTCGTCAATAAAATGATCATGAAAGACAGTATCATACGCACGACATGGAGCTTGCAGCAGTTGTCTTTGCGTTAAAGATTTGGAGACATTATCTGTATGTGTCCAAATGTCAGATTTATACCGATCATAAGAGTCTCCAACACCTCTTTGATCAGAAGGAACTAAATATGAGACAAAGGAGATGGTTAGAATTGCTGAACGATTACGACTGTGAAATCCTTTATCATCTGGGAAAGGCAAATGTGGTAGCTGATGCATTGAGTCGTCAAGAACGGAGTGGAACAATAAATGTTATTTCGCTACGAACTGAACTCCTACCCAACATATTTGACGAATTACAGAAGTGCCAAGTGGAGGCTTATCAGGATGAACATCTGAAATCAGAACGGTTAGCGGGGATATCAGCATTGCTAGTAACAGATGATCGTGGGTTGTTGTGTCTGGGAAACAGAGTGTGGGTACCTCGTTTGGGTGGGTTACATGATCGTGTGTTACAAGAAGCTCATCAATCCCGTTTCTCTATTCACCCAGGTACAAACAAGATGTATAAAGACCTAAAGCAACTCTATTGGTGGTCGGGGATAAAAAGAGGGATTGCTCAGTATGTGGAAAGATGCGATACTTGTAAGAAAGTAAAGATCGAACACCAAAAGCTGCTTGGTCAACTACAACGGTTAGAAATACCAATGTGGAAATGGGAGCAGATTACCACAGATTTCATTATGAAGTTACCAAGGACTCCGAAAGGGTTTGATGCTATTTGGGTGATTGTTGACAGGTTGACGAAGTCTGCTCACTTCCTACCGATAAAAGAAACTGATTCATTGGAACGATTAGCCAAGTTGTACATCAATGAAATAGTAACTCGACATGGAGTTCCAATTTCGAATATCTCAGATCGTGATAGTCGTTTTACATCAAGATTCTGGAGGAGCTTTCAAAAAGAGATGGGAAAAACAGATAAAGCTAAGTACAGCGTATCATCCTCAAACTGACGGTCAGAGTGAAAGGACGATTCAGACATTAGAAGATATGCTTCGTGCTTGTATAGTTGACTTTGGGGGATCGTGGGATAAGCATTTACCGTTGATTGAATTTGCCTACAATAACAGTTATCATTCCAGCATTCAAGCGGCACCGTTTGAAGTTCTGTATGGTAGAAAATGCCGAACGCCTCTGTGTTGGAATGAAGTGGGAGAGAAACAATTAGCGGGGCCAGATATAGTTCAGTTGACTGCGGATAAGGTTACTCAGATTCGAGAAAGATTGAAAGTGGCTCAAGACAGACAGAAAAGCTACGCCGACCGACGCCGAAAGCCGTTAGAATTCCAAGTTGGGGATTTTGTGATGTTAAAGGTTTCGCCGTGGAAAAAAGTCATCCGATTTGGACGACAAGGTAAACTTAGCCCAAGGTATATCGGACCGTTTGCAATAACAGATAGGATCGGTGAAGTAGCTTACCGATTAGATCTTCCACCAGAATTGAGCAGAATCCATAATGCGTTTCATGTATCGAACTTCCAAAAGTGTCTGATTACTCCAGATCAGGTAGTCTCTCTACCAGATATCCGATTCGACGAAAAACTGAATTATGTGGAAGAGCCGGAAGCTATAGTTGATCGTAAAGTTAAAGTGCTGCGGAATAAGGAAATCAGGCAAGTGAAAGTTCAATGGAGGCATCATAGAGGTCAGGATGCTACGTGGGAATCAGAGACGGAAATGAGAGCCAAATACCCTCATCTTTTTACTTAACTGAATTCCGGAACGAAATTCTTTTAAGGGGGGGATGATGTAATACCCCGGGTAAGTCCGTTAGATAATTTAACTATAAGATTTGATGTTTGGGGTAAGTTTGAATTATTTCATAAGTTTAAGGGTGTTTTGGTACTTATCATATAGTTTTAGCTAAAAGTGTAAATTGTTATCTAATACCTATTAGGTATCAGACAAACCTCAGTTCCTAAAAATAGAAAGTGTATGTGTGTGTGTGTTTTGAGAGAAGAGGGAGCAGAGGAAGAGAACGTACGGTTAGGGCTTCAAGTGATCGAGCTGAAATCAATTTGGAGGTAAGTTCCTTTACAATTTGTGTTTATAATCAGTAGTATTAGACTTCTATCGGATTATAATGTTTAATTTGAAGTTATATAGGTTTAATTGGAATCTGGGTAAAATGGAACCGACTGTGTTCTTGGACTCCCGGTGAAACCCCGGTATAGTCGACTCCCGGTAGTATGGAGTCTCGGTAGTATGGAGCCCCGGGAGTGTAGACTCCCGGTATTGTAGACTCCCGGTAACATGAACTCCCGGTGTCGATAACTCCCGGTACTGAGAAGTCCCGGTACCCTGTGTAGTCCCGGTAGTTGTTAAGTTTAGTGATACAGTTGAGAACAGGAACCGGTAGGCTTTATATGTTTGGCTAGTAAAGAGGTGTATGTACCTTAAATTGTTTCAGATTCTCTGAAGTCGTGGTAAGAGATAAGACCATTGTGAAAGGAGCTTCCGAGCGTGTGTAATAATCAAAACAGGTGAGTTTTACTTTAAAAGTATTTTCAACTAGAATACATATACGTATGGTTTGGAAATGTGATATTTGGTGATTACGTGTTTATATGTATGGTATATGTGAATTATAATATATTGAGGTATTATATTTACATGAGTATTATAAATGTGTTATAATACGTTGGCCGGGCTTAGGACCGGTGTGTTTGGATATAGAATCCGTATAGCGTTGTTTGGCTGTAAATGTTGTACAGCGTTGTAAATTTATTAGTTGGCTTGCAACCAACTAATATGGCCAGGAGAAATAAGAAGGGAAGGTATATGATGTGTGAGTTCAAATTGAAATATTTGATCGTGCTGTGTGACTTACATAAATAAGGTTTATATATACGATTTCGAACTAACAGGGATTTTTCTCACTTAGACCCTTAGGTCTAACCCTCAATTTGTTTTAAAAATATGTATTCCAGGTGGTGGATCGCGAAATAGCAAATAATTAGAGTAATCGATGGATGGCTTTTGTGAAGGATTATATGACGAAGATTTTGGCATGATTAGCAGTTGTATTACAATATTAAATGTTATGTATGTATTTAGTACAAGTTTGTAGTAGAATGGCTTCTGCTAATTGTAAAAGACTACGGGACCATACTTGTAATGTGATGTTTCTTTTGTTATATCGATATTATGTTATATTATGTGATTTGTTGTGTAAATGGGAATTGGGTTGTTACACCTTATCATCTCAGTTCTCTTCTTCTACTCTTCCTATCAGTGAGGAATCTTCTATGAGTCTCAAACTCTAGGATAAAGGAAAATCTGTTTTTCAAAATCCTCAGAAGGGTACCAAAGTACCAATGCTGAAGAAGAGTAAATCAAAACCTTCAGCTAATCAACCTTTGTCTTCAAAAGATAAGATTCCTGAACATGTTCAAAAATTTGTTCCAAAAATAAAGGTTGATGTAAAACACTTCATGGATCTTCATAAACATACATCTTCAAAAGTAAGTCACAGATTATCCTATCACTTGCCTTTACTCGATCCACGACCTGGAATACATATTTTTAAAACAAAATGAGGGTTAGACCTATTGGTCTAAGTGAGAAAATCCCTGTTAACATATAATCATTTGCAAAACACATAATATATATACAACACATATTTAAATACCAATCATGACTCATATGCATGGTGTACAACTCTTCCTCATGGCCATATTAGTTGGTTGCAAGCCAACTAATCATTTTACTCCGCTGCACTAACATACAACCAACTCCGCTGTCCCTCCGTACAGCCAAACTCCACCGGTCCTAAGTCCGGCCAACGTGCACTCGTGTAGTGTAATGCTCATATAAATACAATATACATGTCAATATATTATATTTCAATCATAAGCATATAATCACACTATATATCACATTCCCAATCAATATATGTATTCCAGTTTGAAAAATGGTTTAAAGTAAAACTCACCTGATTGCTTATCAAAAACCCTTCCAAGCTTTTTCTCAAGCAATCCAATCTTTCACCCAAAATTCACAGAATCTGAAACAATTAGACACAAATATCTCTTTACCCAATGGATACATAAGACTCTCTAACAGGCTAAGAATTCTTAAATATCCAAAATTATCTACACTTATCGCAACCCACTAGTTGCAATAACCCTTGTCGCAATACACTGTACTTGTTTGCAATCAACTACTGCGACGCATTATTTTATCGCAACCCACTGTTGCGATATCCCTTCTTATCGCAACCAACTGTTGCGATACACTTCTTGTCGCAACCAAGGTTGCGATATTCATAACTATCGCAAACATCATAACTATCGCAACCCATTACTGCGATACTCATAACTGTCTCAACCCACTGGAAAACATATTTAACCCAAAACTAACACTTTTAAGCTATAACAATTTCCATAAACCTGCAGATATGTTCAATACTACTAATAGAACATTATTATCCTCCCAGATTTCTCATAATCATCAAAAACATCAAAAACCCATTTTTAAACCCATAGAAATCTTAATACACCTAAAGAGAACAATTTAAGTAAGATGAATACCTTTTGTTTCCACAGATTGATCTTAACTCTCCAGCAGAAGTAATCTATTCTTTTTCTTCTTTCATCCTTTCTCTTTTCGGTTCTATCTCTCTCTTTTCTCTTTGCCGTGAAGACCACACACACACACACATAATCTACACAAATGAGGAGGTGAAGACACCTCACCCTCCTAAATGGAAATGGGGCGGTGGAAGTGGTTAGTTTAATCACTTTCACGAAACAAACCTCAAACTTCTCCTATATGGAAAAACATACCCTTAAACTTCTAAATTAAAATTAAAGCTTGCCCTTTAACTTATATCTCTATAAAACACTTAAAGAAACTCAAACCTATAAAAATACCTAAACCTACCTCAAACCAAAATAATAAAAATTAAATAGACCAATAACGTACCTGGTTATTACAACATCTCCCCCTTCAAAGAATTCCGTCCCGGAATTCGGTTAAGTGAAAAGATGAGGGTATTTAGTTCTCATTTCTGTTTCTGATTCCCAAGTAGCATCCTGACCTCTATGGTGTCTCCACTGCACTTTTACTTGCTTGATCTCCTTTCCTTTCCGCAAAACTTTAACTTAACGGTCAACTATGGCTTCAGGTTCCTCCACAAAGTTCAGCTTTTCATCAATCTGTATATCTGGTAGAGAAACTACCTGATCTGGCGTTATGGACACTGCTTAACTCCGGCGGAAGTTCTAGCCTATAAGCTACTTCACCGATTCTTTCTATAATGGCAAACGGTCCGATGTACCTTGGACTAAGTTTACCTTGTTTCCCAAATCGGATGACTCCTTTCCAAGGAGAGACATTTAACATTACCAAATCTCCAACTTGGAATTCTAATGGTTTTCGGCGTCGGTCAGCGTAGCTTTTCTGTCTATCTTGTGCCACTTTCAATCGTTCACGAACTTGAGTAATCTTATTCGCAGTTAACTGAACTATGTCTGGCCCTGCTAATTGCTTTTCTCCCACTTCATTCCAACACAGAGGCGTTCGGCATTTTCTACCATACAGAACTTCAAACGGTGCCGCTTGTATGCTGGAATGATAACTGTTATTGTAGGCAAATTCAATCAACGACATATGTTTATCCTACGATCCCCCAAAATCAACAATACAGGCTCGTAACATATCTTCTAAAGTCTGAATCGTTCCCTCACTCTGACCGTCAGTTTGAGGATGATACACGGTACTTAGCTTTATTTGCGTCCCCATTTATTTTTGAAAACTTCTCCAGAACCTTGAAGTAAAACGACAATCACGATCAGAAATAATCGAGATTGGAACTCCATGTCGGGTTACTATTTCATCGATATATAGTTTGGCTAGTCTTTCTAATGAATAGGTTTCTTTTATCGGCAGGAAGTGAGCAGACTTTGATAATCTGTCAACGATTACCCAAATGGCATCAAACCCTTTCGGAGTCTTTGGTAGTTTCAAGATGAAATCTGTAGTAATCTGGTCCCATTTCCACATAGGTATTTCTAAACGTTGCAACTGACCAAAATGCTTTTGATGTTCAATCTTTACCTTCTTACAAGTGGAACAACCTTCCACATGCTGAGCAATACTTCTTTTCATTCCTGGCCACCAGTAAAATTGTCGTAGATCTTTATACATCTTATTCGTACCTGGATGAATAGAGAAACAAGATTGATGAGCTTCTTGAAGTACGCAATCACATAAATTACCCAGACGAGGCACCCAAATTCTGTTTTCCAAACACAGTAACCCACAATCATCTT
Source organism: Saussurea involucrata (assembly GCA_033807775.1). Taxonomy (NCBI): domain Eukaryota; kingdom Viridiplantae; phylum Streptophyta; class Magnoliopsida; order Asterales; family Asteraceae; genus Saussurea; species Saussurea involucrata. The sequence goes on along the minus strand of CM066320.1, from coordinate 147,268,121 downwards.
TTACGAGTGATGCTGATATACCCACTAACCGTTCTGGTTTCAAGTGTTCCTCTTGAAAGGCTTCTACTTGACACTTCTTCAATTCGTCAAAGATGTTAGGTAGAAGTTCAGCTCGTAGTGCAATTGCTTTTATCGTTCCGCTCCTTTCTTGATGACTCAGTGCATCAGCTACCACATTCGCTTTCCCTGGATGATAGAGAATTTCACAGTCGTAATCATTCACCAATTCTAACCATCTTCTTTGTCTCATATTCAATTCCCGCTGATCGAAAAGATATTGGAGACTCTTGTGATCGGTATAAATTTGACATTTAGTACCGTATAGATAATGTCTCCAAATCTTTAGCGCGAAAACAACTACTGCAAGTTCCATGTCATGCATAGGATACTGTCTTTCGTGATCCTTCAGTTGTCTAGAAGCATAACCAATAACTTTTCCACGCTGCATTAATACACATCCCAATCCCAGTTTGGAGGCATCACTGTAAACAACAAAATCATTGGAACCTTCAGGTAGTGACAGGATAGGTGCGCTACAAAGTTTTTCTTTCAAAATTCTGAATGCTCTATCTTGCTCCTCTTTCCATTCAAATTTCATATTATTTCGGGTGAGCTTGGTCAGAGGCGTTGCAATGCCAGATAAATCTTGTATAAACTTTCGATAGTAACCGGCTAAACCCAGAAAACTTCGTACTTCGGTTGGCGTTCTCGGTGGTTCCCACTTTTCAATTGCCTCTACTTTCATCGGATCAACTTGAATGCCTTTCTCGGAAACTACATGCCCAATAAATTGAACTTCCCATAGCCAGAATTCACATTTAGAGAATTTGGCATATAACTGTTCCTTTTTCAACAATTCAAGAATCAAACGAAGATGTTGTGCGTGCTCTTCTTTAGATCGGGAATAGATAAGGATATCATCGATAAACACAATAACAAATTTATCGAGATATGGCTTACATACCCGATTCATTAAATCCATAAAGGCAGCTGGGGCGTTGGTCAGTCCGAAAGGCATCACTAAGAATTCGTAATTACCATACCTTGTGCGGAAGGCAGTTTTCAGAACGTCTTCTTCTTTAACCTTTAGTTGATGATATCCAGATCTTAGATCAATCTTGGAGAAATAACAAGCTCCAACTAATTGATCAAAGAGGTCATCAATTCTGGGAAGTGGATACTTGTTCTTGATCGTATACTTATTCAGTTCCCGATAATCAATGCACATTCTCATCGACCCGTCTTTCTTTTTCACAAACAGGACTGGTGCACCCCACGGTGAAGTACTGGGTCTGATGAAGCCCTTATCAGAAAGATCTTGCAGTTGTGTCATCATTTCTTTCATTTCTGGAGGTGCCAGAAGATACGGTGTACGAGCAATAGGAGCTGTTCCAGGAATCAGATCTATACCAAACTCTACTTGTCTATCGGGTGGAAGATTAGTCAAATCTTCTGGGAAAACTTCTGGAAATTCACAAACAACAGAAATATCTTCCAGCTTATTCTTTTCTAGCTTAGTATCTATCACATAAGCTAAATAACTTGGGCAGCCTTTACTAAAACACTTACGAGCTTTCTTCATAGAAATAAGGCAAGACTGATGATTTCTACGATCACCATAAATCACTACCGGTCCCTTCTCAGGTAAGACCACATTAATCAGCTTCTTAACACAAACTATACTAGCCTGAGTCTCGGCTAACCAATCCATTCCCACTACCACATCAAACTCGATCAAAGCTATAGGAAATAACTGAATAGGTACTCCACACCCATCAATATCTATAATACAACTATCAAATACCTCTCTAACCGGTACTTAATTATCATTTGCAGTTTCTACCATTAAAGCATGATCTAACACTTTAGGCTTTAAATGCATATAAGCAGCAAAAGAAGGAGACACAAATGATCGGTTTGCACCGGACTCAAATAACACTTTAGCACGTGTAGAGTTTATTAGAAATGTACCTGTAACCACATCATGAGTTTCCTCTGCTTCTTGTGCTGTCATTTGGAAGGCTCGACCCTTCGCTTTCAGTACTTCAGGCCTTTGCATCCCTCACGGCCTAACACCCATTGGTCTCACTATCATACTACCCTGCTGTGCTTTCCACTGTGGACATTCAGACTGAATATGATCAGGGGAGTTGCAAGAGAAACAGAATTGAGTTACCCGACAATCTTTAGCAATGTGACCAGTCTTTCCACACTTGTAACAAATTCGGGAATCAACATAACAATTTCCTTGATGAATACGGTTGCATTTTGGACATGGTCTTTCAGCTGGTCTGAAAGGTAGACGACTATAAAATCTCGGAGATTTAGACTTCTTTGGATCATAATGCGGTCCTTCCCATTTTCTCTTTCCCATACTTTTATCACCAGTATCCCTCCCTTTATCTCTTACTACATTTTCTGCAACATCCACTGCTGCTGAGAAGGTATCAGTTCCCTTTGCAATTACCAGTCCTCTGATTTCCGAATTTAACCCAAAGATAAATCTTTCCATTTTGAGTGCTTCAGTGGCAACATAATATTCGGCAAAGCGGGACTTCTCCAGAGAACGCGTAGTATAACCCCGAACTGATAGCTTTCCCTGTTGCGGATTCATGAACTCTTCTTCCAATTGTCTTACAACAGCTTGAGGACAGAACTTCCTTTTAAAATCTATGGAAAATTCTTCCCAGGAGAAAGTAGAATACACGTCCGGTCCTTTAGAGGTAATAAGAGCTTCCCACCAATATAACGCATCAGCCTTCAGCATCGCGGTTCCATATAACACTCTATCTTCATTGGCACATTTGCTAGTTTTGAAGATAGCTTCTATCTCTTTTAGCCACCTCATAGCCTTCACTGGATCTCTTTCCCCGGAGTAGGTTGGTGGTTTTCAACTTAAAAACATCTTGTAATCACACTTCTTGGGCACTGGTACAACAATAGGTGTAATAGGCGTCTCTTCTTCCAAATTAGGATCTGGTATTACAGTTTCAGTATGACGAGTACGGTCGAACATAGCTTGTATATTGTTTGGGCAAAAAATCACGTCGCTCGACCGCGACCAGAAGCAATATTCAAGAGCACCTGAAGTGAAGAACTATTAATCTAAGTATCGCTCTCGACGCACGACAACAGCTCTCGACCAGCAGTTCACACTTTGTATTCACACGACAAACACCTGTTTTACACCTTAAACACTTGTACTTTACATTTCGAAGCATTTTCTTCATTTGTATTGTAATCTTTGTACGATCGACACCAGTATCCAAGGACATCGCCCCTGTTTGGCGACCATAGTGCAGCGACGACACCCCTGTCGTCCGCAGGTTTTTTCCTCGTTTGAGGTTTTTCCTGCATCATCAACTCCCTTGTTTCTTTATTTTTATCCTCGTCGCACGTCTCGTCGAAATATTATTTCTTTAGTTATTTAAGTCCACATCGACCTTAAGTTGTCCCTTTGGTGCGATTTTTGGCATTAACAGTTTGGCGCCATCCGTGGGATTACATCTAGAGAAAATCCTCGACGAACGTGCATTCTACTAATAGTTTCTTGGAGTTTCTTCTATTTTCTGTTGCATGAAAATGGCAGCCCCTGGAAATCCGCAGCAAGCCGTCGCTCAGATGTATCAGGACCTCGAGGTTGCCAGGAATCAACTCAATGCAATGGCAGTGCAGAATCGCAGAGCAACTGAAGAGATCGCGCGGCTAAGGAATCCTATTAGACCCCAGGATGGTCCTAGACCATTCATCCAGAATCCAGGTCCGGGACCAGGCCCGTCCGCGCAGAATCAACATTCAGGTCCATTCATGCAGAATCAGCAGCCGGGTCCGTTCATTCCGAATCCCCAGTCTGGGCAGATTCCCCCTCAGCACATCCGACCACCACCCTTGAACAATGGATCCCAACCATTGCAAGGTGGCGCCCAGCCGTTTCAGAATGGATCCCAGCCGTTTTCCCAGCCGTTCCAAAGTGGCCCGCAACCTTTACAACAAGGATCGCAATCTTTCCAGCAGAGATCGCAGCCATTTCAGCAGGGACCATAATCGTTTCAGAATGGACCGCAACAATTTCACTATGGGTCGCAGCCATATTTTGTTCCGTTCAACGGGGACACCAATGGTTCGTCGCATGGTAATGGCACTAGTCCAGGGACCAATCCCTCGACAGGGGCAAATCCTGATCTTAACGATCCCGTCACCCAGCGTTTGAAGATGTTAGAAGACCAAAATGAGCGCGTCCTATCCTTGCTCGCCAAGTTGCCTGGGGCAGCCGTGCCTGTCGATGTCGAGCCTCGCTCGAGATATCAGGCGTCGCCCTTCATCGATGAGATCGCCACCGTCGAGGTCCCAAAGAAGTATAACATTCCTGCCTTCACTCCCAAGTATTCGGGTGTGACCGATCTGTTAGTCCCATTTGAACAAGACAACGATTCATATATTGATGTAGATAGTAACAAGAAGATAGATAATCAAAGTGGTGTATTATTGAAATGGAAGAACACCTAGAGAGAGAATGGATCTCTCTCTAGAACACACACAAACACCTTGGAGGCTACATTGCAATGGACACACCCTAAACCCTAATTACACACACTAAACATTATATACCCCCTTGTTACACTATTAAGCCCAAGCCCATATAACATAACCCAAGCCCATATTACAATTAATACCCCTTTACAAAAACTATCTTATAATTAGGACATTTTGTGTCCTAACAATCTCCCCCTTTGTACAAGTAGAGGCAAAGAAATTAGACATCAAGTGGATTCACAGTACATTTACGGAGACCAAAGATGTGTTCGAATCGGCGCAGTTCCAGACGGTAGTCTTTTCGGTAAGATATGGCTTTCAGCACTTGGTCGATCAAATCCTTTTCTTTATCAGAGAGCTTTACTTCTCCATTGGCATCCAGACGAAGCCTGCTTTCCAGATGAACCGAGATGATCTTCAAAGTGCCCTCACAGAACTTGTTCATTTCAATGACTCGCAAAAATTTCTTCTTTGAGTCGGTATCAATGTAGACAACTCCAAGTTCTGGCTTGCTCAGCACGGTGTAAGCTGGGATACCTTGAATATCTGATAGGCGTCTGTTAGGTCTGTTAGGTCTGTACCAGGAAGTATGCATGTGCAATAGTTTTGGGGCGACTCTCACTGGTCCAGCTCTCCAGTGGTTGATCAATCTCAAACCCAAATCTATCGGGTCTTTCGCCGAATTGGTCAACCAATTCTCCCGGCAATTCGCCAGCAGTCGTAAGATGGTAAAGCAGACTAGTGATCTGTACTATGTCGTGCAGAAGACCAATGAGTCTATTCGAAGTTATTTCAATAGATCCAATGCCGAAATGATCAGTATCCGCAATTGTGACATCAAAACTGCGATCGAAGCAGATAAGCGTGGTCTAGACGATAGTTCAGGTCTATATATCGATCTGACCAAGTATCCCCCAGAGACTTTCGAAGACGTTCGAGCTCGAACCATAGCATATATGAGGGTCGAAGATGATGCCGCCTTTCGTCGCAAGCACACTGACGACAAGAAGTCGTTAGGCGTCAGAAAGCCAGAGTTCAAGACAAAGGCTGTTTCCAGAATAGAGCCCGCGCGCCAAATTTCAAATGTTCGTTTCAAGACGAAAGCAGAAGCCAAGACCGCGACTAAATTCCCTGTATATCCCAAGATCTCCTCTTATGGGTTCAAAGGGTCAGCTAAAGACTTAGTCGAAGCTCTGAAGACCACCCAAGCAACCATCCGGTGGCCGAAGAAGTCTGACTTGGACGATGCTAAGAAGGATAAATCAAAGTGGTGTGACTTCCACGTCGACCATGGCCATGCGACAGACGATTATATCGCATTGAAGAAGGAATTAGCGTATCATTTCCCGAAAGTAAATTTCAAGGATATCATCGACGATGTCGCTATTCCAGCTAATAGCCATCGACCGTCGACTCCCGAGCATGCAAAAGTTATCAATTAAAATTCCCTACGCCATGGGGAATCCAGGAGATTAAGAGTGAGCCGAAAGTCGCTCGTGAGTGCTACAAGTCTACCTTGAAGTCGCGAAAATAAACCAAAGTCACAAGATCAGGCTCTCGACAGGTTTGCTCCTCTATCCCTAAATTAATATCTTTTCACAGAGATAAGTCTACTATGGTGCCCGGTCGCACGACAACATAGTCAACGCATGACGATATTTCTCCGTGTCATTCTGTCATTTAAAACCTGTCTTTTCCTACCAAAAAGAATAAGGTAATAAATGACAGGGGCAAATAGAGAGAGTCTGAAATGGTACGTTCTCTAACTCTTTTTCATACGATTTTTTCTCACAAAACGTTTACTGACTTAAGCATCGGAGGGTCGTTGGCTAGCCAACGACCAACCCCCGACATCGTTTTATCGCAGAATCGTACGACAGATTATCGCAGAATCGCACGGCAGTAATCATTAAGTCTACTAGATGACTTTAAATTCCCAGAATCGCACGACATAAACAATCAGGATTTTCTTCCCTGACCATCCCTCCACAGGGGCATACGACGCAAATTCCTCGTACGATCTCGTCGTACAATCGCAAAGCCTAAATAACTTACATCTAAGTTTCTTAGCTTTTATACCCTGAATGGGTGCTTTAATCGCGTGTTTGTATTTGTTTTACGTTCTCATTATCGTATTACAATGAGTGCCTTAGTCGCATGATTTCATATGTGTCTTATGTTCGACTTTATAATCAAATGTGATTCGAATAAAGCATAAGCAAAAGATATATTCATTAAGTAAACCATTATATACATACTCGATTGGTCGAATAGCAAAACAAACAAGGAAAGGAAAATTCTAGACGGCAGGGGGAACATCGGTCGTATCCCTGCTCGTAGTCCCGACCCGAGGACCTTCATCTGCCACTCCTCCCGCACGAATCTCCTGCAGTTCATACTGAGCATCGAAGAGCTAGATGGCTAGCTCTTCAGCATGCGCCAAGACAAACCTCTCCCTATCTAAAGCCGCTTTCTCTCTCTCCAACGCCGCCTCCTCCCTTTTCAAAGCAAATGCCACCAACTCCTCGACTTTCGACATCTTGGCGTACAATGCCAGAGACGATTGGAATGTCTAAAAATACACGAAAAAGTGTTAGACAACGAACGACATCGAACGTTGAAACAAGTCATGAAAGATTGACACTTACCGAGAACGCTAGACTGGCAACCTGAGATCCTATCTCTCCGACCGGAACCCCGTGAAAACGCTCCCTGAAAGATGGAAGCAAACACCTCTCCAAGTGAGGAAACAACGTCGTCCCGTCTAGGACACCATCCGCCATAAAGTCCGACGGCAATGAATAATTAACCGTCGCGACTTCGGCCGACGACCCCTCGCCCCTGGCGGCAGATGATGGGGTTGACATCTTAAACACCGGTCTCGTCATTGTCGCCGAAAGCACCGAACTTTACGGTGTCGCGTCCATCGCGCCAGGGTGGCTGGATGACGCCTTCGCCTTTTTAGGTAGAACAACTCTCGATGAGTTATCAACCCTCGATGACGGCTCCCTTAGGAACGACTTCCTGGTTCTCTTTTCGCTCGACCCAACTGTCGAAACATTTTCACCCCGAAGGGCACGCATAACCTGCTCCCCTCTCGCCCTAGAGACCGATTTCCTCTTGGTCGGCACTGATCAGGAAATACATGAAGCGTCAGGCGGATAAAATAAACAAAGTAAAATAAAAACTACAGTACATTTACCAGTCGCTTCTTCCCTCTCATCCTCCTCTCCCTCTTCTTCAGAATCTCCAATCGCATCCTCGTCCTCGGCCACCGGTTGCCACGAGACGAAAGATCGATCATCAATACTATAGCTCAGGAATCTGTCGACCTTGGCTCGAGAACCTTCGTTCGGGTGCAAGGCATCGTACTGAATCTCTTAAGACGACAAAAAGCAATGAGTAAATAGAAAGCGGAAGAACCAAACATTGACATATATCGAAAAAGCATACCTCCCATGTTCCAGTCAGGACGAATCTATTTGCTATTGATGTCAAGCGAGTCAGTATGCACGAATACATACCTCGATTTCCACCCACGATCATTGACGCCAGTTCCCAAAACCAGGGTGCGATCACCCTTAAACTTGGAATACGGACTGTAACGCCAATTATTGTCTTTCTTAACATGATAAGCCAACCAGAAATCATTCAGGGTCATAGGTAGATCCCACTTTGCAGACAATCGCTCGATAACCAGAAAAACCCGCCAAAGTTGGGGCATCAACTGCCCTGGTGACAGGCCAAAATATCGCATGAAATTCTTAGATAAAACCGAATACGGCCACTCAAACCCTATTTTGAAGGGATACTCGTATATCACGAAGCATCCTTCGGGACAATTCTCAGGACGTATATCCCCTGGAATGGTTAACTCTACATCCGCAGGGATCTTCGCTAGACGCCTAAAGGCATCTAAATCCTCCTGACTCACGATAGAACCCCCTGGTTCAATCGACATTGTTTATCAAACGAAGGAGACGATCGATAAAAACCAAAGCGGAAGAGCAATGCGTTATATAAACACTCTAAACCTCGAACAATCTCTACTAAGCCGAAGATTTGCAACGATTCGAGTAAGTTCGGACGAAGAATGGAAAGGAATCAAGGCGAAATCTCTTCCCAAATAAACACTTCGAAGTATAGCAAGAAAAGATCCGTCGTGATCTTTATTTATACAAACAATCGCATCAAATCGAATCCCTGGATGACCGCCGCGCATCCCCGTCCTTTCGCATGCCCGCCCGGATCGTCGACACCTGTCTTCGACAGCTGGTAAGCATCATCGTGCATCAGTATGACGTCGTAACTTTTCAACATCTCATTCAGTTAAAGGCGAACTGATCTAGTTCCACGACAACCAGGTAAGTCCCTCAACCCAGGTCACAAGTCTAAGCGTTCGACAAGCAAAATTTAAAACTTAAATTTGACATTCAATTTTCAAATTTTGGGGGCAAACTGTTTAGGCAAAAAATCACGTCGCTCGACCACGACCAGAACAGGTAACACGCATGTCCTAAGCTATATCTTGTATTAAGATAAGGTCTCGACAAGAACCCAGAAAACATCCGTCGTCTCCCGTAAAAGGTAAGTCGTACGTCCCCCATGACGCTCGACCATAAGCGTCGCCCGTCCCGTACGACCATTGCGTAAGATCACTGCACCTTCGACCAAACTAACGTTAACCATGACTGTTACGTTTGTTAAGTGTTTAATGCAGGAGTCAAAGTCATTAAGGAGCAATGGATATAACCGACACAACCATCAACGATCGATAGCCGTAACGGACGAAGAACATTATGGATAATCACTCCGGCAACTGTTTCCAGCCGTTGTAGCCGTTGATCAAAGCATTTATGGAGCTAATTAATGATGCGAAGATTATAAATACCCAGCTAAGTCTTCACATCAAGGATCATCAGTTAACATCCGATACACATCGAATATCCGGCGATTAACAACCGAAGCAATATTCAAGAGCACCTGAAGTGAAGAACTATTAATCTAAGTATCGCTCTCGACGCACGACAACGGCTCTCGACCAGCAGTTCACACTTTGTATTCACACGACAAACACCTGTTTTACACGTTAAATACTTGTACTTTACATTTCGAAGCGTTTTCTTCATTTGTATTGTAATCTCTGTACGATCGACACCAGTATCCAAGGACATCGCCCCTGTTTGGCGACCATAGTGCAGCGACGACACCCCCTGTCGTCCGCAGGTTTGTTCCTCGTTTGAGGTTTTTCCTACATCATCAAATCCCTTGTTTCTTTATTTTTATCCTCGTCGCACGTCTCGTCGAAAGATTATTTCTTTAGTTGTTTAAGTCCACATCGACCTTAAGTTGTCCCTTTGGTGCGATTTTTGGCATTAACATATACTAGATTGTAATCTTCCCGTTTCTATAGCCAAATCATCTCTGGTAACAAATTCAGTGCCGTGGGGATGACCCCTACCTCCAGTTTCATCCCGACCTCTTCCTGCACCTCTTCCTCCGGTTTCGGTCATCATTTCCTGGATATTTCTCATTCTTGGATTCGGCCTGATTGGGTTTTATTCTTCATCTCTATCCATATTTCCAGAACCACTCGCCATTCTGTTGATTCCAACAAGGTTAATATACACGTAAGCACATACCCCATATAATAAGGTATTCCAGTTCAAACATGTACCTGTAAGTTCATAATTACACTGGCCATATGTAATTCCAAATTACCTTACATGATGTTCGTTCTACCTTTTTATATTTAACATCCCAAAGGTTCTAAAATTATTAGGGACATCCTATTTCACATGCAGTTTAAGTCTAGGTATGGATCCGAATACCTAAATCCCTTAAACCAGTGCTCTGATACCATCTGTAACGACCCAATTCCCAAGCATACAGCAAATAACATATTATACATAACATTGTTTCATAACAAAAGAAACATCATATAGCACTTACGGTCCCTTAGTCTTTCAAACCATAATAAATATTCAGTACAAACTTTTTGCTAATAATTTACATAACAATTACTAACACGATAGATATAAAACACTTCATGGATCTTCATAAACATACATCTTCAAAGGTAAGTCACAGATTATCCTATCACTTGCCTTTACTCGATCCACGACTTGGAATACATATTTTTAAAACAAAATGAGGGTTAGACCTATTGGTCTAAGTGAGAAAATCCTTGTTAACGTATAATCATTTGCAAAACACATAATATATATACAACACATATTTGAATACCAATCATGACTCATATGCATGGTGTACAATTCTTCCTCATGGCCATATTAGTTGGTTGCAAGCCAACTAATCATTTAAGTCTGCTGCACTAACATACAGCCAACTCCGTTGTCCCTCCGTACAGCCAAACTCCACCGGTCCTAAGTCCGTCCAACGTGCATTCGTGTAGTGTAATGCTCATATAAATACAATATACATCTCAATATATTATATTTCAATCATAAGCATATAATCACACTATATATCACATTCCCAATCAATATATTTATTCCAGTTTGAAAATGGTTTAAAGTAAAACTCACCTGATTGCTTATCAAAAACCCTTCCAAGCTTTTTCTCAAGCAATCCAATCTTTCACCCAAACTTCACAGAATCTGAAACAATTAGATACAAATATCTCTTTACCCAATGGATACATAAGACTCTCTAACAGGTTAAGAATTCTTAAATATCCAAAATTATCTACACTTATCGCAGCCCACTAGTTGCAATAACCCTTGTTGCAATACACAGTACTTATCGCAATCAACTACTGCGACACAGTATTTTATCGCAACCCACTGTTGCGATATCCCTTCTTATCGCAACCAAGGTTGCGATACACTTCATAACTATCGCAAACATCATAACTATCGCAACCCATTGCTGCGATACTCATAACTGTCTCAACCCACTGGAAAACATATTTAACCCAAAACTAACACTTTTAAGCCATAACAATTTCCATAAACCTGCAGATATGTTCAATACTACTAATAGAACATTATTATCCGCCCTTATTTCTCATAATCATCAAAAACATCAAAAACCCATTTTTAAACCCATAGAAATCTTAATACACCTAAAGAGAACAATTTAAGTAAGATGAATACCTTTTGTTTCCACAAATTGATCTTAACTCTCCAGCTGAAGTAATCTATTCTTCTTCTTCTTTCTTCCTTTCTGTTTTCGGTTCTATCTCTCTCTCTCTTTTCTCTTTGCCGTGAACACCACACACACACACACATAAACTACACAAATGAGGAGGTGAAGACACCTCACCCTCCTAAATGGAAATGGAGCGGTGGAAGTGGTTAGTTTAATCACTTTCACCAAACAAACCTCAAACTTCTCCTATATCGAAAAACATACCCTTAAACTTCTAAATTAAAATTAAAGTTTACCCCTTAACTTATATCTCTATAAAACACTTAAAGAAACTCAAACTTATAAAACTACCTAAACCTACCTCAAACCAGAATAATAAAAATTAAATAGACCAATAACGTACCCGGTTATTACATAAACACTAAGAAATCTGAAGAACCTAAGGTTCCTCTGATACTGATGCCAAAGGCATTCTTGGTACACGCCCTGCTCTTTTAAAGCATTCAAATGATTATGCCTATGGTCCTAAAGCTACTTTCAGCTATAGAAAATGCTATCATTGTGGACTCGCTGACCATATTGCTAGTAAGTGCCCCACAACCACCAAAGCTGAGAAATCAGCTAAGGTGAAGATGAATGCCTCCAAGGCAAAGAAGATCATCAAAGATGAAAAACATGCCATGGTGAAAATACCACTAAGGTTATGAAATTAACCAAAGTGAAGGTTACCACTGACGCTGAAACATCAGATGTTGTGAAGATCGATGATCCTTCCACTTCCTCTTCCACTGACAAGTGTGAACCCATAGTAAAGTGGGTACCAATTCAAACTTAATCTTCCTTATGATTTCTCGAAGGGTTTCTGGTATCTTTTTAGTAGATGCTCTCGACACATGACTGGAGAAAAGAATCCCTTTTCTGAATACAAGGAAGAGAAAGATCCCTAGTGACCTTTGGTGCAAAATGGGAAAGGATATACCAGAGGGTTTGGTGTACATTCAAATGGTACAACTACCTTCAGAATAGTCTCTTACGTAGAAGGAATGAAGCACAATCTTCTTCGGTTGTCAGTGCTACATCTTAAACAACAGAGATAACATTGGAAAATTCGATCCCAAAGCTGACAATGGAATATTTCTTGGATACTCCTCAGTGTCCAAAGCCTTCAGAGTATTCAACAAAAGAAGACAAACTGTTGAAGAAACCATTCATGTCACCGTTGATGAATCCCGATCAGCAAATTCTAAAGCCACTTCTGATAACGGAGAATTGAATCAGTGGATATTTTCTCACTATGGGGAACCGAAAGCTTATTTCAATCCTGATCCTCAGGTCAACAACCAAATCGATGATGATGATCCTATTATCATGCCCAGCATGCAAACAAGTGAAGCTGAATCATCCTCTTGGGTATAAGCGTTTCCCTTAAACACTTTGCCTCCTTCTGAACCCTTAATTTCTGAAAACCCATCCACTTCTCCTTAGCAATCAGTAAATGAAATACAATCTGAACCTCACCAATTATTGCCTAACTTGCCTGATATGTCAGAAATGCCTAATATACCTGACAACACCATTGTTGAAGCCTTTTCTTCAGCACCTCCCGAAATCTACTCAAAGCCATAATTTTAAGCTCCAGCTCAGAGATGGACAGTGAATCATCCAATCGAAAAAATCCTAGGTGATCCAAATGCAGGTGTTCAGACTCGACGAAGTTTAGGTATTATCTGTCGCTTTGTAAATTTCATTTCGCTGATTGAACCTAAAAGAACCGATGATGCCCTCAAAGATCCAAAAATTGGGTCAGCACTATGTAAGAAGAGTTAACTGAGCTTGAAAGAAACAAAGTTTGGAATCTCGTCCCTAGACCATCTGACAAAACTGTTATATAGGTACCAAATGGGTATATTGAAATAAGATAGATGAATTTGGAACTTTAACTCGAAACAAAGCTAGATTAGTTTCTCAAGGATACAGACAAGAGGACGGCATAGACTATGATGAAGCCTTTGCCCCAGTGGCTAGACTCGAAGCAATTCGACCTTTCTTAACTTATGCAGTACATAAAGACTTCAAAGTTCACCAAATGGATCTTAAGTCAACATTCCTTAATGGAAAGCTGAATGAAGAAGTTTTTGTTGAACAACCTCCAGGGTTCGCTGACCCTAAGCATCCGGACTACCTTTATAAACTGGATAAGGCCCTTTATGGTTTAAAACAAGCACCTCGTGCATGGTATGGTAATTTATCTTCTTACCTTATTGTTGAAACAATTGAACGTGGAAAGATTGATAACACTTTGTTTTTAAGAAAGGTTAAAGGTCATATTATTCTTGTTCAGATATATGTCGATGACATTATATTTAGATCCACCAACCCATCTATATGTACCCGATTTGCTGAACGCATGAAGAAAGAATACAAGACCCATCTCTATGTACCCGATTTGCTGAACGCATGAAGAAAGAATATAAGATGAGTATGATGGGTGAACTAACATACTTCTTTGGGGTTTAGATCAAGAAGACGATAAAGGTACATTTATTCACCAAGGTAAGTACGTTAAAGATATGCTGAAAATGTATGATCTCACTCAAAGCTCATCAATGAAAACTTCTATGGCACCTCCGCTAACACTTAACAAGGATCCAAATGGAAAACCTGTTAATGTCAATGCCTATAGAAGAATGATCGGCTCTCTTTTGTATCTCACAGCGAGTCGACCCGATATCATGTATTCTACTTGTCTTTGTGTACGATATCAATCTGAACCCAAAGAATCACATCTAAACGCTGTTAAGCGAATTTTCAGATATTTAAAGGGTACACCCAACCTAGGTCTCTGGTATCCCAAAGACTTAGGGTTCGATCTAACTGCCTATTTAGATAGTGATTTTACAGGTTGCAAACCGGATAGAAAAAGCACCATAGGAGGCTGTCAGCTCCTAGGTGGAAAGCTGGTGAGTTGGAGAAGTAAAAAGAAAAACTCAGTGTCCACCTCAATCGCTGAAGTTGAGTACGTAGCCGCTGGTAGTTGTTGTGCTCAAGTCTTGTGGATGAGAAATCAACTCATAGACTATGACCTTTAGCTATCAAAGATTCCTATCTATTGCGACAGCACTAGTGCCATCGCTATAGCAAATAACCCTGTGTTACACTCGAAGACTAAACACATTGAAATCATATATCATTTTATCCAAGATAATGTGAGGAATGGAGATATAGAACTTTATTTCATTCCCACTGACTATCAACTCTCTAATATCTTTACCAAAACTCTTGATGAGACAAGATTCAAATTTCTCATCAGTGAGCTTGGAATGCTAAACCTTGAAAAATAACTCTTCAGTGGTTAAGTATTATATCAGTGATTAAGGTCTTATATCTGATATTCATCTCCTTATCTCTGAATAGATACGCTTTGATACTCAGGTATGTTCTTCTATCTTAACTCACTGAAGTTCGCTTCAGCAAGTTGTTTTTCAAAACAGAAACTAATCACTGACATTTTCTATCAGTAATCCTTTTTGAAAAATAAACTCATCACTGGCCTTTTATATCAGTGATTCTTCTAAAAACACAAAACCCTATCACTGACATTTCCTATCAGTGATATCTTGTGAAAAACAAAAAGACACTCTTTTGTGTGACGTCATTCTTAATGATAACCCATGCCACGCATTTTCTCTGACACGTTCGTCCGTTACACTTCTTGACCAATCAACTTCGTGGAACGTGTCTGTGTCATGATTAAAACTATTCCCGCTCATCATTCTTTTCTCTCTCCTCTCTGTCTCCTATATAAACCACACTTGTTTATTTTTCACACTTTACACGCACAAACTCTCTCAAGGCAAGATTACTCTAGCCTTCAAAGAACTTAAGAACTCGAACACCAAAAACTTCAAACTTCCAGGTTCTTATTTCTTTTAGACATTCATGCACATTGTAACAAAAAGTACTTTTTGATCATAAATATTTGCTAAATAGGATCAAAACCTGGTTTTCTTTCTAAAAATCATATTTTTCATGATTTTTTTTTCAAAAACCCTAAAAAGGTTTTTAAGGTTTAAGATGTGTTTTAAGATTTTATCTCTAATCTTCAATGTACATTACCAGATTATCCCAAAAAGGAAACTGGTAAAATACAATTTTCTACCATTTTCATCTCACTTGAAACTGGAAAACCACCTTTTACCATTTCTTTCCTAAAAAGGAAACGGGTTAAAACTCCACTTTCCTATTCTTAGAATTTCTTTCTAAAAACCTCCATTCTCAGAAATCTTCTATTTTCTTATATTTGTTCTTTTTCTAACAAACAGAAATGGCATCCCAAGCAACTGTTGCTTTCACCAGAGCAAAGAACGTCAAGTTCAAAATGTCAGCTATTCAATTCACCTTTAACAACAACCTTGCACTACTGACACTCCCAAAGTTTAAGCCCTCCCCACATCCTAGAACACAGTGAATCTCCTCAAAAATTCACCAATTTCCTATGCACTGATGGTCTAGTACACTGCTGAAAGGGCTGAGAACACTCTTCCATCTGGGAAGAAGATCACGATCATCTCCTTTCAGACCGAGTATGGTGAGGGAAGCATTACTCCCTCTGGCATCCGAACATGCCTCAAACTTCCATTCAGCAAGACCTATGAGACTACTCCCACAGACGAAGAGCTGATAAAATTCCTTGACTTAATAGACTATGAATGGGAGACAAAGCAGAAACTCCTTGAGAAGAAGCTGACTAAGATCTTCATGGCAAAAATGCCTTCAGAACTCAACTATCTTTTCACCCATTTCATCTAGAGTATAGGTGGCAAGACAGGATCTATGGACCAAGCTAGTCGGGTCTCTCTAGACCTCGGCTACTCCATCATTACTGGCCGCAACGTGGACTTTGCCAAAATGATATTCGATGACCTTATGGTCAAGGTGGAGAAGCCTGACATGGAGATCAAGGTTCCCTACGTCATATGTATATCGGTGCTCCTTCAGCACTTTTTCCAGCAGCTCTACCCGACTGAGGGTGATTATCAGCTTCCAAAGCTCGGGATCTGTATCCTCGACGTAGAGTGAGTTGATAACGAGGTAAGTCTTTCAACCCCCCGTGGCTTCCCAAGCTGCAACAACCACCTCTTCAAAGAGGAAACCATCAGCAGCCCCTCTTGGTCACTCCAAATAGACCAGGAGATCTTCAAAGGAGAAGCCCAATCTTTCAACTTCAAAAACAACATCATGGTTTTTCTCTTCACAAGCATTCCTGGAGGACTTCGCGGTACGCTCTACCACACCTGATGCTGTTACATCTGCTTCAACGGTTCGTACAACCGCTGATTCTACGCTGGCACCTACCACACAAGTCTCAGTGCCACAAAGCACTGACAAATCGGTTTTTGGCACCGCCACTGCCTCCCTGACGCACAACACATCCATCTTCTCAACATTCGCTCTTCTCCAACAGTCTCTTTGATCTTCACATCTACTGCACCAGCGACTTCGGTTGCTGACACAAGCATATCCCTTCTCCGGGGTTTAATGCGAGAAACCATAGGATCATATGGTCATCTTCTCGAGGATCCTTAGCATACACCTGTGTCCCAGACTCCTCTCGAGCGAGACATAGAATTTTTGGAGGAAATCAGTTTGATTTCTTTCCAACCCCGTCAGGTATATCAACTTCCCTACCCCTCTTTTCTAAAATATCTAAGCCCGAGCATCCTTGTGCTCAATATTCTTTTTCTATTACAGGTCCTAAGACAATAAATGCCTCCGTCAAGAAGGTCCGCGGTCATGTCACCTCCCTCTCCACTGATCTACAGAACATACCAACGCCGTGAACGATGTCGGCTCATCTCTCGATCAACTCACCTCTTCTTTTTAACAAAGCTGAGAACTCTCAGCTATCAACTCTTATAGATGAGGTGACCAGAATAAAGTCTGATGTTGCTGCCAATACCACCTCCATCCAAGTGCTCAGTACTTCCCTTAAATCCCTCATCACAACAGTTACCGACCTATACTCCAAGGTCGAGGCCAACAACAAGTTGTTCGCTGAAGTGCTTGCAAAGTTGAAAGAACCAGCTCCCATTCCCTCCCACTCCTTCACCGACAGCGATCGCTCCTCCCTGGTGATGGTGGCTGACTACATCATCAAAGCCACTGAAGCCATCCATGGCCTAGAAGCCAGGGTGGAAAAACTGGAAGCTGCTCATTCCTCTTCTGTAGTAGTGAATGTTGATGCTGCAGCCGCTCCTGTGAACCCTCCCCCACTGATCATGACAAAGAGGGGGAGATTAATAAAGAAATAAATGAAGACCTCTCTCATGCTGAGGGGGGATCTGAATAAAGAGGCCCCTCCATCTTCCTCCACTAATGCTGAAACGGTTGATATTCCCTCTGATAAAGAGGATGAGGAGGAAGTAGAAGAGGATGAAGAACTGGAGTTGGAGGACTCCAAAAAGGACTCCAGGGGTGCTAATGACGATGATGATGAAGATGAATCCATTCAATGGTTCAACCCAAATCCCATCAACGTTCCTCTCAAAGGAGTTGTAATAAACGAAGCAGGGGGAGAACTGCTGAGAAGACCCCAACCAAGAAGACTTCCCAAGAAAAGTAGAAACAAATTTCTGCTGAGGGAAACTTAAAAGTATGCTTACTTCTGAGGGGAGCAACCTTCTCATGTATGTATCTCCATCGTCTCTTTCTCTTCTTCTACCCATGTTCATCTTCGACCCTTTCTATACACGTAACCTTGTTTGTCTATCTTTTCCTTCCAAAAACCTAACTCCATATTCTTGTTAACCAGCTAGTTCTCTCCCCTGCTTGAGGGATGAGCTGAACACCAGCAACAAATAATCCCAATGACAAATGCTGATGAAATCCCAATAATCCCAGTCTCTGTTTTAGAGACAGATGAACAAGAAGAAGAAGTGGAATTGTTGACACACCCAAACAGACCCTCACGGCCAATCTAAAGGTCTGAGGATGAACTACAAAGAAGAAGATCAGCAATCCTCTATCACCTAGAAAGTCGGAGGATGAAGATCCCTCCTCAGCAAGGTACTACTTCTGATGACCTTGAATTCCTGACCCCGGAAGAATGTGAAGAATCAATCAGGGCTGAGGAAATGTATGCTACCTACAAAAAGGTTGCTTTCTATGCCCTTAAGATAGCGCAGAACTCAGTCTCTGATAAGAAGCTGAAAAAGAACTCGATTAGAGTTCAAGAGCAATTGCTGAAAGAAGCTGAGGAGGAAGCCCAGAAAGAAAAGGTCGTCAGCGATTCAGAGTTAAGTTGGTGCATAGAGAAAGTCAATCATCGATACCATCCTAGGAAAATCATTGTTGTGAACATAACGGGAAAGGGCAAGAAAAATTCAGTGATGGTGACCATCCAAGTGACTAGACAAGATGACGCAACGTAAACCATGTTCATGTGTAAGTTGATGAGCTTTGGTTTTGAAGAATGGTTAGAGATCAGAGATGCAATACAAAGATCCAAGTCCAAGTACAAATCCCACGTGGAGAAATTCTTGATCTTGCTTATCAACACAGTCTTAGCAAAGGTGGATTTACCTCCTCCTCCTCTACCTTAGAACCAAAGATCAGCGAAGAAGAAAAGGCGAGCATCTACATCTGGTGAACCTGCTATACGATGAAACATGGATAGAATTATCAAGACGAGCAGTGCATGGATCACCACCTGATCTATCAGCTCTTAACCTATCACACCAACCAGGAAGACCTTTCAAACTTGGTCAAGTGTTACGTGACCTTTATGGAATCATATTCTATGATTGGGATGGGATTCAGCGCTTTCAACAAGACTCAGAGATTCCTATATGTCCAACAAACCAACTCATAGATCTTATCTACTGGTGCAACATGTCTATACTAGGTATCTTCATCAAAGCCCATATTCACAGAGAAGCCAAGCGCAGAAAACAACAGGGTGAAGAAGTGCCTGACTGGATGATCACTGAAGAAGACTCGTATGCGAAGACCTGATCAAGGAAGAACCTCTCTAGCTGATAGATTCCCTTCTTGTAATCTTTTGTAACTTATCAGTTATTCCTTGTAGTACTTGTATAGTTTTTTCACTTGTACTTTAAACTTTCAACTTCCCTTAGTAATCTTATTATGAGTTAATGAAAGTTTTTCAGTGAAAGTATTTTACACCATCAGTACTAGAAAAGATCCCTCAAAATAGTAAATGGAACACGCAGCTATGAGTCCTCTTTATCCTTATGTTTTAATACTTATGTTTTGATGACGACCCTTAGAATACTTAGTGAAAATTGCGTTTAACATCTGTATGTATTAATGTTTCGCCTTCATCGATAACATATGTATTAATGTTTCACCATCAACAATTGTATACTGAGTCTGTTTAGTATCGTTGATGATCTCTGTTAGGGTCATATTTGGTTGAATAGAAGTTCAAGGTCTAATATGTTATTTTCTATTCTTGAGCCTTAATTGTGAAACGGGCCATGGGCTTACATGCCATGGGCCCATGGTATTTAATGTTTAATAGCTTAGAAAAATAAGCTAGTTGTCTATTTTCCACTTTCTGAACTCTATTGTAATTCTCTCTACATTGAAAGTGAATTGGATGACCAGTTGAAATAATAATACTTGTTTCATATCTATTGATTTCTATTATTCGTTGCACTGATCTGGAACTCACAATTGGTATCAGAGCAAGAATACGAATCGATTCAAAGTGTTCTTTAGATTTCTGGTAAGAGTTCTATTCAAAAATAAAATCGACTGTGTTCTTGATTTTTGAAACTCATATTTTGATTTGCTTAAAATTGATTGTTTTCGTTTAGCACATTCTGTTCGTATCATCTTAGTAAACGAATCTGCAATTTTTCATCGTCTGATTCGATCATCTTAGTTGGTTTTAAGCAAAATCAAAGTTTCAAGTTTTTGGTCTCTGTTCTTGCAAAAATCCAATTTTTTCTATCAAAAACTTGTTATTTGGCTTCAAAATCGATTTGGGTATTGTTATTATTGTGTTTGGTCGAGTTCCTAACCTTTCAGGAAGGATTTTGAGCAACCCTAATCGATTTCCAATCGAATTGGAAACCACAGCCGCAGTTACCGGATACCACAGCCGTGGTTACCGGGTCCATCAACTAGTTACCGGGTAAGTTTCCTATTCCTTCAATTGTTACCAGGTAACTCCAAGTTACTGGGAAACTTATCACTTACCAGTATTCTCAATACTTTCCGGACAAGTTCCTGGTAACTGCCTTTCATCTGGTAAGTTACCTCACCCGGTAAGTGTGATTGCTTTACTCGGTAAGTTCTTATTCCATTTGTTTCATCCGGTAAGCATATCATCCGGTAACATCAAGCCATCCGGTAAGTCCCTCTTCCGATAAGCTCTTCCATCATGTAAGTTTCTTTTTTGCTTAGTTTTAATTCATCCGGTAACTTGTCTCACCCGGTAACCCTCTGTTACCCGGTAACTCAAGCTTATCCGGTAACTTCTGCAAATTTACCTATTTTTCACAATCTGATCCAGACACTTCCAGATTAGATATATTTCATCCGGATTACTATCCGGTAAGTTCAGTCTAGTCGATTTCTTACCTGATTTAGCATAATCTACTCTTAGAACCTGCGTTAGGATATCATTCTTAGTGCCTTGCGTTAGGTTATCACTTTGAATCAAATCAATCGTCTGACGATCACTCTAGTGCAACTTAGGATGTCTTCGTGCGATGCTCTTGCTATCGGCACCGACTCCAAGCCGCCTTGTCTCTACCAAGGTGAATACAGCCAATGGCGGGACAGATTTCTAATCTTCATTGAGTCAAAGGATAACTTCGAGTTTATCTGGCGAGCTCTAGATGACGGGCCAATTCATCAACCCATGAAGACTATTCCAACAACTGAAGCAGGTGGTGAAGTTCGTTACGAGGTTACGACACTCTCTGATATGACTACAAACGAAAGAGGCATTATTGAGGGAGAAAAGCATGCTAAAAGGTACCTTGTTCAAGCTCTACCCAACACGATCTACACAGCCATCGACAGCTACAAAAAGACAACAAAGGGCATGTGGGATCTGGTGGAGAAAATGATGCGCAGGAGCGAAGTCGGGAATCAACTGAAAATCAACAGCTCCATAACCAAGTTCGATGGGTTTAAGCGGCGCACCGGCGAATCCCTCACCCAGACCTATGAACGCTTTTGTCTCCTTCTCAACGAGCTTCACAAGAACCAAATCACTCGTTCCAACACGAAGAACGCGCTCAAGTTTCTCAACAACCTCTTGCCTGAATGGAAAGTATACGCATCTCACGTCAAGCACAACCACTTGATGGAGAAAGTTGGCATACACGAACTCTATGAGATGCTTCTTCAAGACGAAGATGAGGTGTTGGAGATTCTGAATTAAAAGAAGTCTGCATCCAAGCCACCTGCTGATCTACTAGCTGTTATGTCTTCAAAACGAGGCAAATCTTCTGGCCGTCGTTCCAAACGAGCCCAAGAGCCAAGTGAGTCTGAGCCCGAACCTGAGGAAGAAGAACGCAGTGATTCTGATCCCGAGTTAACAACCGTGAAGAAAGCAATGGCTCTGCTCTCCAGATCCTTCCAGCAAAAGAAGTTCTTTAAGAAGCCGGCGTCCAATAATCAGCGCTACTCCACATCCTCCAACAAGCGCCATGATTATCAGGACAAATATGAAGGAAAGAAGAAAGTCTATGAGCCCGACCAGCCTGACAAGAAGGAGAAGACAGAGAAAGATGACCGCAAGAAGAAAGACGAACCCGTGACTTGTTTTAACTGCGGGAAGCTTGGTCACTTTGCGAAAGATTGTAGGAAGCCTGTTGTAAAGAATGCTCATTATTACAAGGCGAAGCTCGCATTGGCTGAACAAAAGGAAGCTGGAGAAGCTTTATTTGTGGAAGATGATTATTGGCTGGGACAATCTGACAGTGAAAGCGAATTTGATGGTGCTGATGCTTTCATGGGCTACCACTCTCCTACTAAAGAAGAAAATACAAAGTTGTGTCAGGTATGTGAACCTATCTATCAAGGTCTTTATAACCAAATGTAGCCTCTTGTTGAACGGATAGATTCCAATAAGGCCACCACTAATGAACAACTGCTTGAGATTATATCACTACTGAAAAGCTAATTGTTCAAAAGCGAATAACTAAGAAACACAAGTCCAAAAATGCTAATTTAAAAGAAAAATGCAAAAATCTTTCAATAGCACCTAAGGACTTAAGGGCCAAAATATCTGAACTACAGTCACAGCTAGATCAGTGTGAGAATGAGAAAGCAGAAATTATTTATCAATGCTCTGCTCATCAAATTCAGCACAAGGAGTTTGTCGCTAAAATACTTGATCTTGAAACCAAACTCCACAAAAGAGGTCAAACTGATCAGACCATCAACATGAATAAACCCAATGAGTTCACTTATTTTAACAAGGAATGGGGAATCGGATATGATAACCCACACTACTTGAAAAAGGGTATATTCAAAACACCTACACTGTATGATTTTGGTTGTTTTGGAATAGATAAAAAGTATCCAGAATATGGGATAAAATGCACTGGTCCTCTTGAACCTGAAAAGGAAGAGGAAACTGAGGAATACAAGCGCAAACACACATAAAAAATGCAAGTTCCTTTTTGTTATGAGCCTTTGAACTATTATTATGAGAAAAAACAAAAGAAATACCTCTCGAATGATTATTTTGACTGCTATAAGGTTGTGACGCCCAAGGATTCCTCCAAAAAGGATGAGGTCCAAGAAACCGAACCCAAGACTGAGACAGATGAGTTCAAAATCTATGCTCCCCCTCTCATCTTGGAAGAAAAGATAGTCGAGTTAGAAGAGTCCCTCGAGAAGAAAAGGTCAAGTTTTCAAAAGGAAAAACAAGCGCTAATCACGGAACTTAAGAATCTAAAATCCGTAAAAACCGAAGTTGTGTCTGATGAAGGACAGGAAATCCTTCGGTGTGAAATCAACAAGCTCACATCAAAACTGTCAGCCTTGGCAACAGAAGCGATGACGGAGCATACGAGAAATGGTGAGCTCAAAGAGCAGATTGCCCTACTCCAATCTGAAAAGTTGATTTCACCCGACTCTTCCTCCAACTCATCTGACACGTCTTCGTGTAAAGTTTTCATTGGAAAAATCTCTTCCACAGACGGTAATGAGTCTCAAGATAAAAGTGTGTTAAGGAATTTAAACTCTGATTTTTTCCTAGCTTCCGCACCAGATTCCCCAAAGCACACTGAGACAAAGTGTTCCTCGCCTTCCTCTGCCAATCCAAGCCCCACTATCCCGAATATTGATTTTTCAGAATTCATGAATTCCGAGGGCAATTCTGATGAAGAGTTTGAGTCGTTTCCCTTCGACAACCCTCTTCCAAGTCATACTGACTTCCTTTCACCAGTGGTTAATCGACCGGTCAATTTTCTAAAGGGTGATTGTTCCAAAACAAAGAACCCGGCTGTGATTAAGATGTCTGAAACCAAGTCCGATTCTAAAAAACAATCACAGCCGAGGCAAAAGACCGATCGATCGACTGCCAAAAATCATGTTTTCTTAAAAGCCACTTACCATGCTGTCAATGTTGTTTCAGATAAAACCGGTCGAGCTAAACAGGACAAACAAAAGTGGCTAGCTAAGGAATCTATCGAGAAAGAGGCGTCGAAGTCATTTAATATCGTTTTCTATCGTAGAATGAACAAAAAAGATTGTGCTTGGAATCATAGGAATGATTTTGTTAAACAAGATGTTAATTTTCCGATTAAACTTCAATTATCGCATGATTGTTTGTGTTGTTCTAGTTGTGGTTGGAATGACTTTGATGATATCAATAATAATGATTGGTTTGGTTCATATCATATGTATAACTCAAAACCAAAACGCAGACCCCGTAATAACAAAAAGAAATCTAAATCCACACGGGGTCCCCAATCAGAGGTTAAACCTAAGCAAGAGAGGAAACCTATTTCAAAACGGGTTCCTCCTACTGAGGTTAAACCTACACCCAAGAGGCAACCTGCTTATAAACAGATTCCTCCGAAAGGTGTAAACCCTAACCCTCCAGGACCCATGCAAATATAGGTACCTAAAGTCCGTAAACTTGTTTTTGCAGGACGGTCATGTGTGGTACTTAGATTCTAGATGCTCCAAGCACATGACCGGAAGGAGGGAGCTTCTCACGAACTACAAGGAACTATATGGCGGAGACGTGAGATTCGGGAATGATGACAAGGCGCCGATTCTGGGCTATGGCGACATTGTCCAAGACAAGATCACCATCAAGAAAGTTTCATACGTCACGGGATTGGGACACAACCTGTTCAGTATCGGCCAATTCTGCGACAAAGATCTCGAGGTCAGATTCAAAGCCAAAAGGTGTAGCATTCTCACCTATGACGGAACGGAGCTACTGGTTGGAAAGCGAAAGACCAACCTCTACACCATCGACCTCGCAGCCCTGAAGACCGATAATTCTGTCTGCCTGATGTCAAAGGCCAATTCCTAACAAGCGTGGACTTGGCATCGACGTCTATCGCACCTGAACTTCAAGAGCATCAACAAACTGGTGCTTGGCGGACACGTGAAAGGCATGCCCGACCTTCAATTCGTGAAGGACCGACTCTGCGGGGCATGCGAAATGGGGAAGATGAAGCGAGGAAAGCACAAGCCGAAAGCCGCACCAAGAACATCATGGTCCCTCGAACTTATCCATATGGATTTGTGTGGGCCGATGCGCGTTCAGAGCATCAACAAGCGTAAGTACGTTTTGGTAATGGTGGATGATTTCTCCCGGTACACTTGGGTGAAGTTTCTACGCACGAAGGATGAAACCCTGGAGCTGATTATCAACCATCTGAAGACCATCCAACTGAACCTTCAACAACAAGTTCTGACCATCAGGACCGACAACGGGACGGAGTTCAAAAATCAAATGGTAAACGAATACCTGACCTCAGTCAGTATTTTGCAAACCTTCTTAGCCACACACACTCCTCAACAAAACGGAGTGGTGGAAAGACGCAACCGTACCCTCGTCGAAGCCGCTCGCACGATGCTTTCTCAGTCCAAACTGCCTTTATTTCTCTGGGCCGAAGTGGTGTCTACTGCTTGTTACACGCAAAACCGCTCCATTATCAACAAGCGGTTCAACAAGACGTCGTACGAGATCATGAACAACCGCGTTCCGAACATCAAGTACTTCCACGCGTTCGGATGCACGTGCTACGTCCTCAACGACAAAGATGATCTCGGCAAATTCAGCCCGAAGGCGGACGAAGGAGTTTTCATAGGATACGCCATGCAAGCTAAGGCGTATCGCGTTTACAACAAACGAACTAAAACCGTTACCGAGAGTGTAAACGTGACATTCGACGAAGCCACAGGCTTGGCTTCTGAACACATCAGTTCAGAACCCGGTTTAATTGGCGTGCTAGCTTTCGAACTTCCACGTTCGGGATCTGCACAAACGATAGTAAATCCGAATCATGCATCTACGTCAAATGCTGATCTTTCAGATTTAGATTTACTGTTCCAATATTTTTATGATGATATGCTTAACATATCTACCCCTCGTATCTCAGCGCAACCAAGACTTGAAGCTGCTCAAATCGAGGATTCGGCGAATCTCTCTGGTCCGCCGCCCTCGACTAGCACTCCATCCATCACTGTGGAGACACCTCAACCATCATCATCAACATCTTCTGATACAACTGTTAATGCAAAAAATCGCACAAAAGTACAACTTATGGTCGATGTGGACATTTAACAACTAAAGAAACGTATCTCAAGCCAAATAACACAATTGCGAGGAAAAAGTAAAAGAGACAAGAGATTTGGTGACGCGGAAAACCCCAAAATGAGGGAAAAACCGCGGTCGACTCCGTGTGAGTCGACATTGCACTATAGTCGCCAATCGGGGGCGATAATCCTTGTGTTTCGGGTGTCGATCGTATAGAGATTACAATACAAATGAAGGAAAGACTTCGAAATGTAAAGTAACAAGTGTTTCTAATGTAAAAACAATGTGCGTCGTGTGTTTAAACCGTTTGTCGTGCGCTGATATCGTGCATCGAGAGCGATTCTTCTGAGAGCGATTTCTGTGTTTCAAGTGTTCTTTCGAGTTCGAGTGTTTGTGTCTGTTGTTCGATGTCCCTTGAACTGAGGATTGAGCTTGGAATTTATAATCTTCGGGCGCTTTAATTGGCTCATTAAATACTTCGATAACTGTCGTAACGGGCGTCGTCTTTAGTGTTGTTAATGGTTGGTCTTGTAACCGCTTCCGATATTAAATGCGCTTTGATGATTGGCTTTGTAACCGCTGTCGAGTCTTTAATGTCATTAAGAGCTCGACCGTTATTGACCGTTGTACCATAATGGCTTGTAGACCTGCATTAGTGAACAAAAGAAACGGCTGTCGACCATTGATAGTTAGTGTAATCGTAAGACCGTCTTAAGTTCAGGACGTCGGTCTTACGGAGCATACGTCCATCACCGAAATACAAGATCATGTATATGACTGTAAATATCATGTAAGACCTTATCTTAGTATAGGAATGGTCTTATAAAAATGTCGTGAGACTAGGATAAAAATGTCGTAAGACCACTAGGTCGTAAGACCAAGATGATGATGTCGTAGGACCAGAGCGATATAAGACCGACGACAGGGGACTGTCGATGTAAGACCAACGAGTCGTAACTGGCGACACGTAACTGGCGACATAAGACTAGTGACGTAAGACTAGTGACGGGTGACGTGCGACGCGTGGCTGGCGACAGGTGTGACATGCGATGCGTGTCGAGCGATCATGAGATGTAAAGTCACTATCCTGAGTGACTATTGACACGGGATGTCGTTTAATAACCAACTATAGTATGTCAGGGATATGGCAATAATGGGTATTACCCTTGTCGATCGGGGGTATGACTTTTGTAGATATTAGGGTAATCAAGGTCCACGGGTCATGTCGAGGGAATTTCCCAAGTCGGTCGAGGGTGTGATTTTTTACCCAAACAGTTAGCCCCCGGAGATTTGAATTTCAAAGCCATTTGAATTTCAGATCTCGTACCAATGTGTTTCTATGGAGATGTGTCACTTTTTCTAATTGGATCATTTAGAAGAAAATCGGTTTGGTCAGCTAGAATCGCGTGACCAGTCGATGGTATGAAGTAAGTCGCGGCGATCGAAAGATAATCTTTAATGCGCGATATACTTGTGGTATTCATCCGATGATCGTAAGACGATCTTAATACGTGAGGAACCGATGGTGATCGTAAGACGATCTTTATCAAAATGAGACGTATGGGTCAGGAGTCAATCGTAAGACGATTGGTCCGAAATAAAGCTTGGCGGCGATCATAAGAGGATCGAACCAAGATAAAATTTAAGGATCTTGTGATACAGTCGTTAAAGACTTATGTTCTAGCGTTCCGAGCCGATACGGTCGTTATTGACTTTTGATCTGGCGTTTAGAGCCGATATGGTCATTATAGACCAATGATCTGGCGTTCCGAGCCGATACTGTCGTTATAGACTTGTGATCTGGCGTTTAGAGGCGATATGGTCGTTAAAGACCTTTGATCTGGCGTTCAAGCCGATATGGTCGTTATAGACCAATGATCTGGCGTTCCGAGCCGATACGGTCGTTAGAGACCTGTGATCTGGCGTTCTGAGCCGATACGGTCTCTAGAGACCTATGATCTGGCGCTTACAGCCGATACGGTCGTTAGAGACCTATAATCTGGCGCTTACAGCCGATACGGTCGTTAGAGACCAATGTTACGTTGTGTAAGTTTTGCTTTAGCGATAATCGGTAAAAAAAAATTACCTTTTTATTGAACCTGAGTATTATGTCGACTCATACATGTCATGGACAAATGTAATGTCAACTGTAAAAATTCATTAAGTACAAAAATGAACAAGAAGTCGTGCGACTTGGGCATCTATTGTAATACAACGATTAGAACGTAAGTCATAAGACTTTTTGAATCGTATAAGCAAACATAAGCGCATGCGATCAAAGCATTCATTCAGAACATGAAATTTTTCTAAGTTAAAGAACTTAGCTTGTGGGGTGGCTAGACCTTACGATCGTGTGATTTGATCATACGATGAACTTGAATCATGTGTTCCTGTAGTTATACAATCGAGTCGTCTAATAAAACTGATTGTTTATACCGTACGATTTTACTGAAGTCGTATGATAGACTTAGTAACTTATGTCGTGCGATCCTTTTCAGATGTGTTGCATTCCAGCTGTGTGGGATATTTCGACCGTCGAGGGTTTGGAGCCGATAGGCACCTTTACCTACGACTTCTGAGATACGATAAGGACCTTCCCACTTGGTGGAAAGTTTACCTGCATTAAGCTCTTGAGTGCTTTGGAACACTCGACAGAGGATGTAGTCGCCTTCTTGAAAGACTTTGCTTGTCATTATACGGTTAATCTTGCGACCTGCCTTTATTGGCAATCCTGAGATTAAAATGTGTGAGTCGCATTTATCGGCGACTTTTGCGTTTTGATATGCGTCTTACCATGACTGATGATTGCGAGATTCAATGTACAAGTCATGCATAGGTCATGACTAGCGATCGTGATATTTCAACATGTGAGTCGCTTTTATTGGCGACCGAGAATTTCAACCTGTGTTTGCCATGACTGGCGACCATAAGATTTAAAATATGAGTCGTTTCTTATCGACGACTATAAATCGAATCCTGTGTTTGCCATGAGGCGATCATAAGAAAAAATGCGAGTCGTTTTTTATTGACGACTATAAATCGCAACCTGAGTTTTTTAAGTCGTAGAGACTTTGGTTTCTCACGATGTAAATCGTAGGACCTGTATTCATATGATCTTGCGAACCTGCAATGTAAAATGATCTTTTGATACTTGAATCAACGATCATATATTAGATCAAAAATAATTAAACGAGGAGAATATACTTAGAGTATATATATAGAGTTGTTCTAAGTGGGACGTCACAGTTACCGTAACATGTAGCCGATAAGCGCCTTTTTCCGAGGACTTTTGAAATTAAATGTGGTATTTTTCAATTTGTGAAGGGTGTTCCGAGCCCCCGAGTCCTTTGGATGATGCAATACATGTGATACTTTGATGGAGCATTTTTTTTATCGGGGCTTGAGTCTGGCTTCGAGCCGCATTCAATTCCGATTGAAGTTGAATCAAGGGATCTTGATAATTTGCCATGTACCTGAAAAAACTTTACAAGATCGTCAGAGCGATATGTTTGTTGGCTTGAGATTTTCTCTAGATAGGGTCCCACGGATGGAGCCAAACTGTTAATGCCAAAAATCGAACAAAAGTAAAACTTAAGGTCGATGTGGACATTTAACAACTAAAGAAACGTATCTCAAGCCAAATAACACAATTGCGAGGAAAAAGTAAAAGAGACAAGAGATTTGGTGACGAGGAAAACCCCAAAACGAGGGGAAAAACCGCGGTCGACTCCGTGTGAGTCGACAGTGCACTATAGTCGCCAATCAGGGGCGATAATCCTTGTGTTTCGGGTGTCGATCGTAAAGAGATTACAATACAAATGAAGGAAAGACTTCGAAATATAAAGTAACAAGTGTTTCTAATGTAAAAACAATGTGCGTCGTGTGTTTAAATTGTTTGTCGTGCGTTGATGTCGTGTATCGAGAGTGATTCTTCTGAGAGCGATTTCTGTGTTTCAAGTGTTCTTTCGAGTTCGAGTGTTTGTGTCTGTTGTTCGATGTCCCTTGAACTGAGGATTGAGCTTGGAATTTATAATCTCTGTGCGCTTTAATTGGCTCATTAAATACTTCGATAACTGTCGTAACGGACGTCGTCTTAAGTGTTGTTAATGGCTGGTCTTGTAACCGCTGCCAATATTAAATGCACTTTGATGATTGGCTTTGTAACTGCTGTCGAGTCTTTAATGTCATTAAGAGCTCGACCGTTATTGACCGTTGTACCATAATGGCTTGTAGACCTGCATTAGTGAACAAAAGAAACGGCTGTCGACCATTGATAGTTAGTGTAATCGTAAGACCGTCTTAAGTTCAGTACGTCGTTCTTACGGAGCATACGTCCGTCACCGAAATACAAGATCATGTATATGACTGTAAATATCTTGTAATACCTTATCTTAGTATAGGAATGGTCTTATAAAAATGTCGTGAGACTAGGATAAAAATGTCGTAAGACCACTAGGTCGTAAGACCAAGATGATGATGTCGTAGGACCAGAGCGATATAAGACCGACGACAGGGGACTGTCGACATAAGACCAACGAGTCGTAACTGGCGACACGTAACTGGCGACATAAGACTAGTGACGTAAGACTAGTGACGAGTGACGTGCGATGCGTGGCTGGCGACAGGTGTGACATGTGATGCGTGTCGAGCGATCATGAGATGTAAAGTCACTATCCTGAGTGACTATTAACACAAGATGTCGTTTAATAACCAACTATGGTATGCCGGGGATATGGCAATAATGGATATTACCCTTGTCGATCGGGGGTATGACTTTTGTAGATATTAGGGTAATCAAGGTCCACGGGTCATGTCGAGGGAATTTCCCAAGTCGGTCGAGGGTGTGATTTTTTACCCAAACAACAACCATCCCCCCGGAGGAACCAATACAAAACCCGGAGATCGCTCCACAAGATTCGTCCTCTACTACAATCATTGATCAACCTCTGAATTCTTCGGAACCAGAAGTTGCTCAGCCTTCGACGAATCCTCCCCCGTCTCCTATGAGAAACCAACCTGATACGCTTGAAGCTGTTCAAGATCTTCCGACTGGTGATTACGTGGATCCGGACACCTCACACTCCACTCAACAGCCGCTTCCACACACCACCAAATAGACAAGAGCTCATCCCCTGCTCCAAATTATCGGTGATCCCTCGACTCCAGTCCAAACGCGAGGCGCATCGGCCAATTTCTACCTATTTTCTGGATTCCTAAGTAAGATCGAGCCTACCACCATCCGCGAAGCACTCGACGATCCGGACTAGGTCATGGCCATGCAAGAGGAGCTTAACCAATTCGAGGATCTCAAAGTATGGCGACTTGTCCCACGTCCATCTCACAAGACGGTGATCGGCACTAAATGGATCTTCAAGAACAAGAAGGACGAGGACGTCATCATAGTATGCAACAAGGCGCATCTCGTGGGCAAGGGATACCGTCAACAAGAAGGGATTGATTATGACGAGACATACGCTCCGGTGGCTAGGATCGAAGCAATCCGTATGTTCCTTGCATACGTCGCACACAAGAACTTCACGGTCTTCCAAATGGATGTGAAGACCGCATTCCTCAAGGAAGAAGTGTACGTGTCGCAACCGGACAGGTTCGTGGACGAAAAGAAGCCTGACCATGTCTACATCCTAGACAAGGCTCTCTACGGATTGAAGAAATCTCCACGGGCCTGGTATGATACTCTATCGAAGTTTTTAATAAAGTTGGAATTTTCATGAGGTAAAATCGATACCACTCTCTTTATTAAAAAGGAAAAAGGTCATATTGTATTAGTTCAGGTGTATGTCGAAGACATAATTTTTGGTTCTACTAATCCTCAGTTTGCTAAGAACTTTGCCAAGTTAATGGGGAAATTTTTTAAAATGAGTATGCTTTGTGAGATGAATTTCTTTCTCGGTCTTCAAGTTAAACAACTGTCGACCGGGATATTCATAAATCAGGCCAAGTACATCCAGGATATTCTTAAGAAATTCCAGATGGAACAATCCTCACCGATGAAAACCCCCATGGCACCCGGTACAAAGTTACACGTCGATCCTAACAGAAAGGATGTGGACACTGTTAATGCCAAAAATCGCACCAAAGGGACAACTTAAGGTCGATGTGGACTTAATCAACTAAAGAAAGGATCTTTCGACGAGACGTGCGACGAAGATAAAAATAAATGAGACAAGGGATTTGATGACGCAGGAAAAACCTCAACCGAGGAAAAAACCTGCGGACGACAAGGGATGTCGTCTCTGCACTATGGTCGCCAATCAGGGGCGACGTCCTTGGTACTAGCATCGGTTGTACGATGATTACACTACAAATGAAGGAAATACTTCGAAATGTAAAGTACAAGTGTTTGAATGTGTTGACAAGTGTTTGTCGTGTGTGAATACAAAGTGTGAACTATCTGTCGAAGGCTGATGTCGTGCGTCGAGACTGATACTTGAGCTTTTCCTTCGAGTGTTCTTGAGTTCGCTGTAGGATTCTGGCTTTCAGTACTCAATCTCTAGAGTTTGAATGTTCTTTGCTATGAGTTTGGATGATTTTCTCTGCTGTTTGATGATGTTCGCTGAAGTGTATTGGATGTTAATCGATGTCCCCCGAAATGAGGCTTTAGCTTGTCTTTTATAGTCTTCGCGTCATTAATTAACCCCATTAATGATTCAATCAACGGCTACAACGGTTGGAAACGGTCGCCGGAGTGATTATCCATGATGATCTTCGTCCGTTACAGCTATCGATCGTTGATGGTTGCGTCGGTTATATCCGTTGCTCTTTAATGACTTTGACTCCTGCATTAAACACTTAACAAACGTAACAGTCAAGGTTAACGTTAGTTCGGTCAAAGGTACAATGATCTTACGCGATGGTCGTACAGGATGGGCGATACTATGGTCGAGCGTCGTAGAGGACGTACGACTTACCTTTTACGGGCGACGACGGATGTTTTATGGGTTCTTGTCGATACCTTATCTTAATACAAGATTTTACTTATGACGTGCGATTTACCTTCTCTGGTCGTGGTTGTACGACGTGATTTTTTGCCCAAACAGTTTTGCCCCCAAATTTTGAAAGAAGGATAGCAAATCCGAGTTTTAAATTTTGTCAGTCGAAAATATGACAAGTGATGGAAATTACCTTGGTTACCTTGGAGACAGACTGGTTCGTTTCTAACTGAACGAGAAGTTGAAAATGAAAACGAGGTTGTGACATCATGCTGACGTACGATGATGCTTACCAGCTGTCGATGCCAGGTGTCGTTGATTTACTGGGGTCATATGGAAGTCGGGGATGCATGTCGATCTTTTGAAGGGTTCGACCTGTAACGATTTCCTGCATAAATAGAGACCAAAATGGATTGTTTTCTTCAATCTTTCGAAAAGTCATCTTTTCCAGAATCTCTACTTTTTCCAAATCTTTAGTGACTGATGATCTACCGTGGGCTGTGATACCCGAATCGATGACGATGTAGGTTGCGATAGACGCGATGTTCGTGGATTCCGTGCATCTGGCGACGATGTTTTCTGCTACCACGTCGACCCTTTCGTTAGCCGGCAGGGCGAGGGTGTAAAGACGGGAGAGAATGATGGGGATTTTATGGAGATCAACTTTGCGTTGTCTTCATCCCTCTTGACTGACTATGTCCTCGTCAGGACGAAGTCGCTCCCGCTTCTGGGGAAATATCAGCTCTTATATTTCAAGGAGCATTTTCCAGGGATCTCTATCGAAGAGATTAGACCGTGTTTGGTCGTACTTGCGTCTTTCGTAAGTTTTTCTTTCGAAACTTGTGTTTACCGACGTTTATTCTTTCGATGAGC
Organism: Saussurea involucrata; assembly: GCA_033807775.1. Lineage (NCBI taxonomy): Eukaryota > Viridiplantae > Streptophyta > Magnoliopsida > Asterales > Asteraceae > Saussurea > Saussurea involucrata. The sequence goes on along the minus strand of CM066320.1, from coordinate 147,233,882 downwards.
GTTTTGTTAATACATCCTTTTTGTAATTATGCAGATGTTTCTGTTTTCCTTCACCAAACACGTGAGGAAACTGGGAGTATTGGAGTGGAGGTCGATTGTCGAAGAGGAGATATTCCTTCCTCCAACCTTAACATTAATCTTAAGAGCCACATTCTCGGAATGCCATGGCGCGAAGGGTTGGGAGACGACTCCGGTTATACTCGTTTGATCCTTGCATCAGTTCTTCAGGATTGTTGGGATTTCCGAAGGCTGAGTTTTCTTTGGGCAGAATTTACGATTGCCATGCTTCCTTAGATCTTAGGGTAGTTTCTTTTTCTGGGTTTATGAATTAGGCTTTTCATGTTTGACCGTTGGTGGTCGGGTCATTGGTATGCAACAGCTTTTGACTTTGTATTCACTTGTCCGACTATTGGTCGTTCATATGTAATCGTTCAATGAAGTTCCTTCTTTTGCTGAACCTGTGTTTTTAATTACATATGTCATGGATAAATGTAATACTGATCATAACAGTATGAAATAAATGGAGGATCGTGCGACTTAGGCTTTTATTACAATATAACGGTTGAAATATATATCATCGATGTGTTAGAACATACAAAGTATTTCTAAGTTCCAGAAACTTAGATCGAGGGACCATTTATACATTACGTATGACTGTATCATATCATGAAACTTTAGAATATATGCCCCTGTGATCAAACAATCGAGTCATGCACTTGGATACCCATGTCGTGCGTTCCTGCGATAAAGTTCGTTAGAGGTCGTGGTTTTTCCAACGATTTTGTGATGCTTACTTTGTACGATAGGAAGGCGATTTAAAAGAAATATTTTTTCAAGTGCGTCGCATTCCAACTTCGTGGGATTTCCTGATTGTCGAGGGTTCGAAGTCGATAGGCTCCTTTACCAACGACTTCGGAGATACGATAGGGACCTTCCCACTTGGTAGAAAGTTTACCTGCGTTGAGCTCCTGGGTATTCAAGAATACTCGACGGAGGACGTAATCGCCTTCTCGAAAGATTTTAACTTTTACGTGCTTATTGAAATGTCACTCGACTGCCTGCTTCTGTGACGCCATTCTGATCAAGGCCGATTCTCTGAGCTCTTCAAGGGCGTCGAGGTCATAACTTAAATCAACCATGTTTTGGTTGACGGATGTGTGTCTCGAAGTTGGGAGATGAACCTCGATCGGTAGGACGGCTTCGCAACCATAGACGAGAGAGAAGGGGGTTTGCCCAGTGGACGTGTGTGGCGCCGTGCAATTTACCCATAGGACCGAAGGGAGTTCTTCAACCCACCTTCCTTTTGCGGCTTTTAATCGTTTCTTGATCGAAGCTATAATAGTCTTATTGCTTGACTCGACAAGTCCATTAGCTTAGGGATACCTGGGAGTCGAGGTTGTTAATTTGATATTCCTGTCGTCGCAGAACTGTTGTGTCCTGTCGCTTATGAATTGGGATCCATTGTCGCAGACAATTTCGGATGGAATTCCAAACCTGCATATGATGTTATTCTGGATAAAGGAGATAACTTCTTTATCCCTAATTTGGGAGAAGGCAGCTGCTTCGACCCATTTAGAAAAGTAATCCATGAGCACGAGGAGGAACACTTTTTTCCCTGGAGCAGGTGGTAGTTTGCCGACAATATCCATTCCCCACCTCATGAAAGGCCATGGGACAAGCGTTGAGTGCAAAGGCTTTGAGGGTTTATGAGACATACCTGAGTGTCGTTGACAGGGGTCACAATTTTGGACGTACTTGACAGCGTCTTGTCGTAGTGTCGGCCAAAAATACCCTTGTCGGGACACACGATTAGCCAAGCTACGACCTCCTGAGTGATTACGACATTCGCCGTCGTGCATCTCTTGGAGGATTTTATGGGCTTGACTCTTGCTGATAACGCACCTTAAATTTAAGCCCGTCGATGATCGCCGATAAAGCTTATTTTCGATTATGACGTACTTAGATGCTTTGAATCTAATTTTTCGAGCCTCCATTTTGTCTTCGGGGAGTTGGTCGTGCACGAGGAAATTTCGAATGTCGCGTGACCAATCATCTTCTTCGTCTTCGATCTGGATGACGTATGTATTTCCAATAGACGGCGTTGCCAGGTGAATCATAGGAATAACATCAAATATTGGTTCAACTAAAGCTGACCCAAGGTTCGCCAATGCATCGGCTTGAGTGTTCTGGTCTCGCGGAATCTGTTCAATAGAAAAAGATTTAAATTTTTTGGTAATTTCCTTTGCCACGCTTAGATATGCTGTAATTTTTGAATCCTTGGACGCGAATTCTCCATTGATTTGATTTACAACCAGCAGGGAATCGCTCTTGACATGCAGTGCGGTTGCCCCCAAGTTGTGGGCCATATTCATTCCTACGATCAAGGCTTCATATTCGGCTTCGTTGTTGGTGGCCTTGAAGTCGCATCGGACCGAGTATACCATCTTACCCCCCTGTGGCGACTTTAAGACGACACCCAGTCCAGAGCCTCTAATGTTGGATGATCCGTCGACATGTAGGATCCAAGGCACGTCGTCGTGAGTCTCCATAGTGGACACTTCGAGCTCTGCTTCTTTTTCCAACTCAGGGCTGAAATCGGCGATAAAGTCTGCCAAGGCTTGTGATTTGATCGCGGTCCTGGGTTTGAAATCAATGTCGTAACTGCTGAGATATATGCTCCACTTTGCTAAGCGACCTGTCAACTCAGGTTTCCTTAGAACAGACTTAAGAGGAAAGTTAGTTACGACAGTAATAGGGTGTGATTCGAAGTAGTGTCGTAATTTTTTAGCAGCTGTGACTAGCAACAAAAGCAGCTTTTCCATGGAAGAATACCTGGTTTCTGCGTCCAAGAGAGATTTACTTACGTAGTAGATTGGTAATTGTTGTTTTTCGTCCTCTCGTGTGAGTACGGCGCTTACCGCATTTGGACTGACAGCTAAATACAATTGTAAGACCTCATGATCGTGAGGTTTCGACAACAGAGGAGGCGATGCCATATACTCTTTGAGTTTTTGCAATGCTTGCTCATGATCGTTGGTCCAGTTGAAACCTTTGTTTTTCCTGAGGACGTTATAAAACAGATGACATCTATCTGAAGATCGGGAGATAAACCTGTTTAGGGCCGCTACTCGACCAGTAAGCCTTTGGAACTCCTTGAAATTTCGAGGAGATTTGATGTCGATGATGGCTTTGATTTGATCGGGGTTAGCCTCGATTCCTTGGCGAGTGACCATGTGGCCTAAGAATTTTCCAGCACTGACTCCGAAGGAACATTTGGTAGGGTTGAGCTTCATGCTATACTCCCGAAGGATGTTGAACGATTGTCTTAGATGCTCGACATGATCGACCGCTTGCTTTGACTTGACGAGCATGTCGTCAATATATACCTCCATTGTATCGCCGAGGTGGTCTTTGAACATTTTATTCACCAGACGTTGATAGGTGGATCCTGCATTTTTTAGTCCGAAAGGCATAACTTTATAACAGTAAATACCTCGGTCCGTCATAAAAGCGGTTTTCTCCTGGTCCTCGACGTGCATTAGGATTTGGTTATACCCTGAATAGGCATCCATGAAGGTCAATAGTTCATGTCCTGCGGTTGCGTCGACCATGGCGTCGATATGCGGTAATGGGAAAGGATCTTTCGGGCAAGCCTTATTGAGATCGGTGAAGTCGATACAGACCCTCCACTTTCCATTCTTCTTAGCCACGACCACGACATTAGCAAGCCAGTCGGGATACTTTACTTCTCAGATCTTTCCTGTCTTTAGGAGGTTATCGACCTCATCGTTGATTACCTTATTTCTTTCAGGAGCGAATTTGCGGCGCTTTTGCTTGACGGGTTTAAACGATGGATCGATATTGAGCTTATGAGAAATGAAGTTAGGGTCAATGCCAACCATATCTTCATGCGACCAAGCGAAGCAATCAGCATATTCCTGCAAGAAAGATATTATCCTTTGTCTAAGATGGGGATCGAGAGATGAGCCTATCAAGACTTTTTGCTCGGGCTTGCTTGGGTCTAAGATGACTACTTCTAGGCAATAGTCACCGATGGCTTTAGGAACATCTTGCACCTTTTCAAGCTTTCCATATGCGGGGTCAGTGGTTCGCTCTGAATTTCCGCCATCTGCCATTTTCCTGTGATAGAGAACAGAAGAAACTCCTAGAAATTATTAGTAGGGTGCACGTTCGTCGAGGATTTTCTCTAGATGAGGTCCCACGGATGGCGCCAAACTGTTAATGTCAAAAATCGCACCAAAGGGACAACTTAAGGTCGATGTGGACTTAATCAACTAAAGAAAGGATCTTTCGACGAGACGTGCAACGAAGATAAAAATAAATGAGACAAGGGATTTGATGACGCAGGAAAAACCTCAACCGAGGAAAAAACCTGCGGACGACAAGGGATGTCGTCTCTGCACTATGGTCGCCAATCAGGGGCAACGTCCTTGGTACTAGCGTCGGTTGTATGATGATTACAATACAAATGAAGGAAATACTTCGAAATGTAAAGTACAAGTGTTTGAATGTGATGACAAGTGTTTGTCGTGTGTGAATACAAAGTGTGAACTATCTATCGAAGGTTGATGTCGTGCGTCGAGACTGATACTTGAGCTTTTCCTTCGAGTGTTCTTGAGTTTGCTGTAGGATTCTAGCTTTCAGTACTCAATCTCCAGAGTTTGAATGTTCTTTGCTATGAGTTTGGATGATTTTCTCTGCTGTTTGAAGATGTTCGCTGGAGTGTATTGGATGTTAATCGATGTCCCCCGAAATGAGGCTTTAGCTTGTCTTTTATAGTCTTCGCGTCATTAATTAACCCCATTAATGATTCAATCAACGGCTACAACGGTTGGAAACGGTCGCCGGAGTGATTATCCATGATGATCTTCGTCCGTTACAGCTATCGATCGTTGATGGTTGCGTCGGTTATATCCGTTGCTCTTTAATGACTTTGACTCCTGCATTAAACACTTAACAAACGTAACAGTCAAGGTTAACGTTAGTTCGGTCGAAGGTACAATGATCTTACGCGATGGTCGTACAGGATGGGCGATACTATGGTCGAGCGTCGTGGAGGACGTACGACTTACCTATTACGGGCGACGACGGATGTTTTATGGGTTCTTGTTAAAACCTTATCTTAATACAAGATTTTACTTATGACGTGCGATTTACCTTCTCTGGTCGTGGTCGTACGACGTGATTTTTTGCCCAAACAGACACTAAAACGTACCGGGGAATGATTGGTTCTTTAATGTACCTAACTGCTAGTAGGTCGGACATCATGTTCTCAACATTTCTTTGCGCCCGGTTTCAGTCAAAACCGAAAGAGTCTCATTTAATAGTTGTCAAACGAATTTTTCGTTATTTACGTGGTACTGCTGATCTTGGCTTGTGGTACCCGAAAGAGACAGGTTTTGAGTTGCCTGCATACTCTGATACGGACCACGCGAGCAACATGATGGATCGGAAGAGCACATCGGGTCATGTGCAGTTCTTGGGAGATAGCTTGGTGAGTGGGCATCCAAGAAGCAGCAATGTGTCAACTGCTTAAGCGGAATATGTGGTTGCCGCAAGCTGCTGTTCACAAGTGATATGGATGCGCACGCAACTCAAGGACTACGGTTTCACATACGTCAAGGTGCCCATCTACTGTGACTCAAAGAGCGCTATTGCAATATCCAGTAATCCGGTCCAGCATATGAGGACGAAGCACATAGACGTTCGGTACCACTTTATCAAGGATCACGTTGAATGAGGTACAGTCGAACTCTACTTTGTAAATACAGAACATCAGTTAGCCGACCTGTTTACAAAACCCCCTGGACGAAAAACGCTTTAATTATCTAGTGTCCAGGTTAGGTATGCTCAATCTGAAGACTTGATCTGATTGTGTGCCCGATACAAGTTCCATACATCTACGAGCAACTGTCTACTCATCATCTGTTGATCACACTCCAGATGATTGAGCATACATTTTCTCGCATCTGTATTCTACTTGTATCAGTTACATAGTTAGGTTAAGTCTCTGTATTTTTTAGGTAGATTTCGTTTGTTTACTTTCTTTCCACGTGTGTTTCTTTTGTTTCTTACTGTTGTCTAGTTTATTTGGCTAAATATATGTGCTTTCACCAGTGTTCATGTGTTCAGGGGGAGCACGAATAGGTATCAGGTAAGTTTATTCTATTGTTGAGGGGGAGTGTCACACACATATTTTTTAACTGCCAGAAAAGTTTTTTTTTGTATGTAAGGACATTCCCAAATGCACTTCACATCACACTTCGTGCACATTCTGAGGGGGAGCACAACCATTGGTGACCTACACTTAACCGGTAACCAACTTTCATCCGGTAACCTACGACTATCCGGACACTTCATGTTACCTAGTAACCAACTTCTACCCGGTAAGTCCCAATTCCCTGTAACCCCTATCTATCCGGATACCATGTTTATCCGGACACTGCTTGAGTCCAATGCCTTTCCACTTTTCCAACATTGGTTGTCCCAATGTCATGCTTTAACTGCCCGTCCTCAATCATCCGCTGATTGAGCCTATAAAATGCTAAGGTACGCATTGAAGTTGACTTTATCTCGTCCATGATCTGACACTGTGTTTTACAGGTATCATAAATGGCGGATCAACAAGATGACCCACAACAGAACATCCCACCTCAGGAGGATATTATAGACGACGAGGCCGACAATGCATTGGTTCCCGAGGACCATGGCATTGAGATCTCACCAAACAACTACCATCTTGACGCCGCCGAATTCCGACCCACACATCGAGTAGTGGTTGATATCATGCTCGGCCACCCACTTCGCCGAGCACTCACTGCCACAACTGATGTGCCCGTACTATATGTTTACGAGGTATGGCGCACGACGAGGGTTGTCACTGTTAACAACACTCAGACCATCATCGCAAGCATCGACAACTACCCATTCACACTCACACCGGACTCATTCCGACGCTTACTATCCCTTCAGAAACCTACTGCCAGAGGCCATGCCGCGTACGCACCCACCATCGATGATGCCACACTCTGTGCTGACATCCGCGTGCTTGGATATCACTACGATCTCGACCGCCCGTCCGCATTCAACGGTAAATACATTGCGCCCGTCTGGTATACACTATTCACCATCTTGAATAGATGTTTGTCCTCCAGATGGAAGGGGATCGACCAGTGCACCATAGACTTCCTACAATTATTTCACGCTGTGTGCTACAACCGGCACATAGACTACTCGGCGATCATCTGGCGTGAACTGGTGCAAACAATCCGACAGACTGGCGGTTCTAAGAAGAAATTCTTCCCGTTTCCGCGATACTTTTCTCTGGCCATCCGACAACACATGGATGCGAATCCACTGATCCCGCGACGTATCAATCATCCGGTATGTCCCCATAATAATCTGCAGTATTTAGTGATTCGTAATCCACCTGATACCCCAGCCATGCCTATACCTGGACACTTACTGGAACACGCGGACCCCAATGCACCGAGTGTGATAGAATATAGGCGAGCGATAGGAAATCCCATGGTCCATCCAGAGCCGGAGGGACCTCCCCAAAGAGATAGACCCGAGAGACGTGAGGGTCCGAGAACGAGAGGTGGTAGAGTCCGGGTAGCTGGGGCTCCCGGACGGGGTGTGTTGAGATTACATGTGAGGGGAACAGGCGTGGACGGTGCATTGGATACGCAAGCCAGTACTACCCCACTCAGCCAAGTCGGTACAAGTCAACAACCTCCCATTCCCATCACCCGTACCACGACCGAAGCAGGATCGTCGACTAGACTACACGAGGTCCCAGTCGTCACCGAAATCGAAAGACCAATGCTTCACCGTGACACGGAAGCATACATATCTGAGCCTCCTTCACCGTCCAGACAGATTGAAGACGTGGAATCCGACTCCACCGATTCTGATACGGACCGTGCCATACGCGCATCTGTAACATCCCAGGCCAACCGTACCAGATATTGTCCGCTTTGTCCATACACTTGGACTCACGGTTTTAAAATGCGTCTGATAGGGGAGGTATCAATTCCCTCTTATAAGGCAACCTTTATTCCCTTCCCCAACCAATCTGGGATCTTACAATCCACCCCCTTGGGAGCCCAGCGTCCTTGCTGGCACACTAGTCCGGTTCCCGGCTCTGATACCATCTGTAACATCCCAGGCCAACCGTACCAGATATTGTCCGCTTTGTCCATACACTTGGACTCACGGTTTTAAAACGCGTCGGATAGGGGAGGTATCAAGTCCCTCTTATAAGGCAACCTTTGTTCCCTTCCCCAACCAATGTGGGATCTTACAATCCGCCCCCTTGGGAGCCCAGCGTCCTTGCTGGCACACTAGTCCGGTTCCCGGCTCTGATACCATCTGTAACATCCCAGGCCAACCGTACCAGATATTGTCCGCTTTGTCCATACACTTGGACTCGCGGTTTTAAAACGCGTCTGATAGGGGAGGTATCAAGTCCCTCTAATAAGGAAACCTTTGTTCCCTTCCCCAACCAATGTGGGATCTTACAATCCACCCCCCTTGGGAGCCCAGCGTCCTTGCTGGCACACCAGTTCGGTTCCCGGCTCTGATACCATCTGTAACATCCCAGGCCAATCGTACTAGATATTGTCTGTTTTGTCCACACACCTAGACTCACGGTTTTTAAACGCGTCTGATAGATGAGGTATCAAGTTCCTCTTATAAGGCAACTTTTGTTCCCCTCCCCAACCAAGGAGGGTAGATTGTAAGATCCCACATTGTTGGGGAAAGGTATACAAAAACTTATTAATAAAATACAAAAACTTGTATAAAGACTTGCAACAAAAACTTGTATAAAGACTTGTAACAAAAACAAAAATAAGACATAATTAATAAATATAAGTTATAATAACTAGTTTATACTTTTTTAATTAAATTTTAACTTAAATGGTTTATAAATTTATTAAAACAAAATAAAATGTTTAAGAATAAATAAATAAATAAGGAAGGTAGACAAATTTGAATTAATGATCATAATATATTAACACTATAATTTTCAATAAGAATGTTAAATGAACCTTTTTTTTCTCTCTCTCTCCCTATATATATATATATATATATATATACGAGTAAATTACGTTTTTTGTCCCTATGGTTTGCTTAAAATTGTGCATTTTGCCCCTGTAGTTTTAAAATTTTGATTTTCGTCCCTATGGTTTGTAATTCATTTCTATTTTCGTCCCTGAGGCTAAAACACCACTTTAAGCATGAAGGACTAAAATAGAAATGAATTGTAAACCATATGGATGAAAATAGCAATAAAACTTAAATCATAAGGACGAAAAAATAATGAATTATAAACCATGAGGATGAAAATCACAATTTCAAAACCATAAGGATGAAAACAGAAATTTTCAACAAACCAGAGGGACTAAAAATAAAGTTTACTCTCTCTCTATATATAATAGAAAGTTCAAATAAGAAGGTTAAATATTATAATAAAATTAAAATGGTAAGTTAAAGAAATAATCATATATGAATCATCGAAAATATCCATTTGCAAAAGCATATGTGTACCCATATGAATAATCTTTAATTTCACTTTACATGATTATTTCTAAATAGATTTTTTCAATGGATTCCCATATGAACATTCCCTCAACTTTTCCTTCTTAATCACGAGGGTTGTGGCGTACTATTTAGGCCTTAGGGGATGTGCTGGAATAGCATCTGTCCAGGTTCGAATCCAAGCGTAGACAACAATTGTAGCTACTGAGGTCTAATCAGGGTTGATGTGTTACAATCATAATTTGCCTAGAGATTATTCTAGGCATAACCTAGGACACTCTTCCAAAAAGAAAAAGAACTTTTCCTTCTTACCTTCTCATAATATTTAGTTCTCGTATTTGAGTCGGGACTTATATATACATAATATATGTATGTGTGTGTGTGTGTGTGTGTGTGTGTGTGTGTGTGTGTGTGTGTATACATATATATATATATAGGGACAGGTTAATTTGAGAAGCATTAAACGTGTGAAAAAGTAGAGAAATATCCTAGCCCTTGGGTCAAATGATCAAAACTTTTTAAAAGAAGAGTAATATGGTAACTAGAAAAATTGGCGGCGATATATGATAATACACCGCCATCGTCGACGAAAATAATGGAAGTTTAGTCGGTGATATATGATCTCGATCCCGTAACGAGTGTAATAACCAGTGTCCACAAAATCTTGTGATTTTGAAAGAACAAGGACTTGGGCAATTTTCTGGAAGTTTAAGGACTTTGTGCTATTTCATTGAAATAAAAGAAGGGAAGAAACCCTTCTCTTCATTTTGTGACTTGGTGCATACGTATTGAAAGGGGTTGAGAGAGAAGAAGACTGAGATTTTGTAGAGATCTTGAAGAAGATTGAAGAAAGAAATCATCATCTCTAAGGTAATTTTATCCTTGCAGTGTTTATTACCTCTATGGATTCAATAATGGAGCGTTTGGGTTGGAAAGTGTGGGTTTCTATCCTCCTTGATTATTTGGGTTATTACCTCTAGAAAGGTTTGTGTGAATGATTATGGTTGATTTTCATGTTTTTGATTGAGAAAAACTTCACCATTTCATTAGAAGCTTTCAAATAATAAGGGTTTGAGTTTTTGAGCTTATGGGTTTGAAATCACTGTTCACAGATGGGTTGGGGATGGAATAAATGTGGTTTTGATGTCAGAATATTGATAAAAATGATTGAGAACTTTGAAACTATCGATTTTGAGAGTTAAAAACCAATTTGGGATGATTTGGGAACAAAGAGATTGAGAATTTTTGCTGGAATATTCGTGCAGGATGGAGAAGGACTTCCAGCGAGTTGCACGGCTTTCCACGTGACCTGAGGTCATGGGAAATGTTCCCAAACTTGCTGTTGAGGTTCCTTCTTTGATTTGGCTTCGTTTCTCGTTCGGGTCTAGGATCGAGACGTCGATTGGGGGTTTGTCCTGGAGTTTATTAGGAATGATTTTGGGATGTAATTAGATGGTTTAACACCATTCTTATGATGTCCAATTCAGTTGTTCGGCTTGATAAAGAGTGAGTTTTGGTGTGTGTGTCGAATTGCCAAAATCCAGGTGAATTCACTTAACCCTATCTTTGCATATGAAATGAATTGAAATGTGTTGAACTACTAAATTTGGTTTTAAACATTTTAACATGATTTACACCTATGGATATTTGATCATGCATGAAATAAATTGTTTATTAATGCACATGAGATATCTATGTGTTTTTCATAAATAGGTATATGATGATTTGGAGTCGGGTCACACAGTGTGATTAGTGTACCTTGGGATTGTGAATGTTCCTTGGGAGTTTACTTATATGTTTCGTGTGCATGGAATCCGTTTTTGTACTCGAATGGAGTCTGCTTGGGCCCCGAAGGCGAAAGGGAGTCTGCTTGGTCCCCGATCATGGTTATCACTATAAGGTGAGGGATGACTATGAACACCGTGCAAATACCCATGTGTGGAGTTGAACTATTATTGAGGGGCCTTTTATGGCGGATTGGTTGTTGCCTTTTGTGAAACGTTAAACTATTTTCAAGAGGGAATTCCCTAGACCTAATGGTCTAACCCTCGTTTTTCAAAACTAAAACCATTTTCAAGTACGAGTTTTGTTGGGATTTCATCCGAATAAGGTGAAATGAGGTGTGGTTGTAGAAGAGGAATAGTCTAGTGGAGGATTGTAGATCACCATCAATCTTCATGTAGCTTCTCAGTTGTGAATGTGTATATTCGTTGCGTAACTTGAGTTGAGATTGATGTATTTAGTATACTTTGGGACCGTTTTTTTGTTGTAATTCTATATTTATGTCATTAATGGTTTTAGACTTTTGGGACGTTACAACGAGTTTAACAAATCAAATCCGGCTTTATGGAGATTCAATTATCAATCTCTCAATTTTTTATCGATTATATATCGCAATTTTAGGTTATCAAAAATTTCAAGTTTCTTAATCTTTTTCTCGATCAAATATCATATTCTTTCAATCTGAATCCGAATCCAGAAAGTAATCTTGAGCAATATGTTGATTTTAATCATAACACAATAATGTTATATGTGAATCTAAAATTAATATGTGGATCAATTAAATAGTTCATATGTGAATTATTCGGATTCATGTGTGAATCACTTAAATAGTTCATATGTGAATCACACTAGTTCACATATGAACATATATGAACATATAGTTCATATGTAAATCAGTTAAATAGCTCATATGTGAATCACCAAGGTTCATGGATGCACATATAGTTCATATGTGAAACACACGTATTCATATATGCACATATATCGCATATTTGTAAGAGTTACGAAACTGTCCCTTTATTGTTACTATGCGACCGAATTATCAGGTGTTACGCAATTAGCCCCTCAAATCTTGAGCGTTAATTTCTTAGGGGAAGGGTTATGATCACTTCTCTACTTCTCACACATTTAGCATTTCTCAAATGAACCTATGGCTACACACACACACACACACACACACACACACACACATATATATATATATATATATATATATATATATATATATATATATATATGTAGAGAGAGAGAGAGGATAAAAGAGAAGGAGTAAAAATAAGAAGAAGAAGAAAACGGAGAAATCACATGTGGTTACTTAACACGATTAACACAAGGGTAAGTATGTGACTTGACCTGCAACCTCTGATCACGACGTAAGTCGCATGAATCAAATGTGATTTTACATTTGAATTTTGTCAAATCAAATGTGGTTTGGCCGATCTCATTTTTCTTATTGTTTAAACCCTACTATATATATATATATATATATATATATATAGAGAGAGAGAGAGAGAGAGAGAGAGAGGGATAATAATTTGTAAACCTCTAAATGTGTGTAAATTTTGGATTTCATAGGTTTTCTTGATTAAATTGTTTCATGAAATTGTTTATTTTGATGAAAGTGTTTCATATCATTCATTTCTTGATGAAATATTTTCAAATATTTGTGTTTTTTATGTAAAAACGAAAAAGTTTCATCAAACTGAGAAAATATATGAAACAACTTCATAGGAATAAAAAATATATATGGAACTACATAAAAAACAAAAATATATGAAACAATTTCATCAAGAAATGAATTATATGAAACACTAGTCAAAATAAACACTTTCATGAAGAAAAAAAAATTAAGAAAACCTATGAAATCCAAAGTTTACACGAAAAAAGGTTACAAAATAGTGGGTTGGTCTATATATATATATATATATATATATATATATATATAGACCAACCCACTATTTTGTAACTTTTTTTCGTGTAAACTTTGGATTTCATAGGTTTTCTTGATGAAATTGTTTATTTTGATGAAATTGTTTCGTATTATTCATTTCTTGATGAAATTGTTTTATATATTTGTGTTTTTTATGTAGTTTCATTTTTTTTTTTCATTCCTATGAAACTATTTCATATATTTTATCAGTTTGATGAAACTTTGTCGTTTTTACATAAAAACACACATATATGAAACAATTTCATCATGAAACACTTTCACCAAAATAAACAAATTCATTAAAACAATTTCATCAAGAAAACCTATGAAATCGAAAGTTTACAAACTTTACACACATTTAGAGGTTTACAATTTATTATCCATATATATATAGGGCACAGTTATTTTGCAACCCAGTAAAAGGTTACAGCCCGTGCAACCTTCATCTAAACCGTCCATTGCATTTGGATTTTCATTGATTCTCTAAATTATTTTACCTGATTTCTTCGAATTTCGTTTGATTTCGTCGAATTTCGTTAAATTTCTGCAAAATATACCGATGCATATAACGGTTCATACGATGTATGGATCTTTCATACACGGTTAACGGTTGTGAATAATAAAATGAATACAACTTTCTTATAACTAATTCAATAATCCTAGAAACACTTAATTATAGTTGAATCTGAGTCGTCAAAACTTTTATATCAAATGGTTGATGAATGATTTCCTATTTCTAACTTTATAAGATTCTCTTTTTGAACCTTCGTCTTTTCGAATTTGTAGGTGGTGAAAGAGATACTATTATTTCTAAAAGAAATTGCATTCGTTCCACAGAGATATACCGAAAATTTGTGGATGTAATGTGGTTGATTAATGTGGATAATATCTATTCAATGTGTGGATGAGCACCGTTGTTTTTGTTTTTTATGTCCATAAAGTGATCTAGGAGTTAATTACCATTTTTGTATCATGACAAGTATCAATATCAAATTATATAAATATCATAAATTGGACAAATAAAAAGTTGATTACCGGCAATCCTAACCGGCCTCACATGAAACCTGCCTCCAAGGACACCAATGTGAGCGGACATTTTTTGGCTCACTCAGCGGCTGAGGTTAGTGGGAGGACGGAGGGCCTGGGATCGAACCCATGACCTGTTTTGTATTAGAACAAAATCACCCCACTCATTTACCAACTGAGCTACATGCCATAGGCTATCGACTACATGCTATTGCTGATTATTTTCCCATAAAAGAATAAATTCAAAACATTATTTGATTATTTACATGGTACAAATATGTTGATTTGGTTGGCGTTTATTACCGATATATGTATACACATATATGGATAGGATCGTGTAGAAAATCAAAGTTCATACTAATAAAAAAAAGTTATAATCTATATAGCATGAAGAAGAAGGAAAATGTGGAAAATGCAAAGGGCATGAGGCCATGAAATCAAGCAAAACGTGCCAGGGGTAGTAGTATAAATAATATTGGGAGCCATGCTATATTTTTTTTATAAATCCTATAAAAATTTATAAGTTAATTTGAGTTATATATAAATAATCAAAATATTTAGATTTAGTATTATATTAATCAATTTTGTTTCTTATCTCTAAACTTTATTATTATATTATACTAATAAAAATATATAACCCTTAATATATTTTATGCTAATGGTATTTATATTATAGTAAAGAAAATATATAAACCATTAATATATTTTATGTAAGTGGTATTAGACCATCCACATCCCTGCAATTCATTTACACTTTCAATTGTGCCACATCAGCTTTTGCAATTACCTTCCACACACATGCAATCCACCTACACTTTCAAAAGTGGTCCCCACTATAACATTTATTAATTACTTTATAAATTATTATATATATTTTATTTTTTAATTAATATAACATAATATATAAAATAATTAAAAATAAATTCATATTAATAATTTATTTTAATTTAATGTTAATTAAAATAAAAAATAAATTCATATTAATAATTTATTTTAATTTAATGTTAATTAAAATAAAAAATAAATTTATATTAATATTTATAAAGTTTATTATTTTTAATAACCATTTAATATATTATTTATTAAATATTATAATTTAATGTATTTAAATCAATAGAAAATGAATATATTAGGTGATGTGGCTTGCAATAGCAATTGCAAATATTGCAATTGCTTTCATACGTGGCATGCACTATTTTATTTGCAATTCAATTTGCAATTCAATTTGCAAGGCTATGTGGGTGCTCTTACGATTATAAGATTTAGTATTATATTAAAGAATCTTATTTACTTTTAATAAAATTTATTAGTATATTATGGTCTAAAAAAATAAAGACAATGTAATATTTTTATTATTAGAGTATCAAATTAGTTCATTTATTTTTCTATTTTTATTTTATAAATTTATTTGTATATCATATACAAAAAAACATATTAAAATCCCGATGAATTGATATTGTTATACTTTTAGTTCTCTGAAATTTTCTAATATCATTTTTCGGCCCCTGAAGCTATGATGTTTGTGTTCCGCCACTGATGCTTGATTATGATCGTGGAAGTGTAGTCATGTTGCTTGGCTTTTGGTTGTCATGTTTTCAGTTGCTTTTGGTTGTGGGTAGATTTTTAGCTGCTGATTTTGTTGTTTTTGGGTGGTTTCGACTCTTTTTTCTTGCATCTCGCAAGACTTCATTCTCTGTCGTTGTTTACCTGTTTGGATATTTTTTTTTACTTAATATATGTTCTTGATGGCCGTTAAAAAAATGGTAATAGGACTTGTAGGTAAAAATACTTTAAAATATTGTTAAAAACATTTGTTTGTAATAACCAATTAATAAAAAACCAAAGTAATTATCCTTATAAATACTTAGTAAATGTTTTACAAGTTATTTGTAAAGCAAAATACGCTTGAAATCTATATATATATAAAAGCAAAATGTGGAGTTGCTTATGTGGCATCATGAGAAGTCTTTATTCACCTTTCTTTATTTTCTCATAATTTTGATTTTTTTTAAATAAAAAACTTCTCATAAATGACCATTATACCCCTAAATGAAAATTATGTATTTCATTATACAAAGGTTTATTTGGTAACTTCACTTGCAACTTAATTACCTTTAATTTTCAAACTATATAACTTCTTAAACACATTAATTTTGCTCTCTTCATCTTTCCATTTATTAATTAGAGAAAAACCTACAACAAAATTATGTATAAATACATCCTAATGCTTCATCAACATTGAACTAACAAATTTTATGTTCTATACTATGTTCTATTATGTTTGTTTGAAGTTTTTTCTTTGTAGAATTTATTTTCCATCGATATTGTTGTCATCCTACGTAAAATTTTCAGGTAATGATTTATATGAGTTATATATTGTTGATATGTGTATATGTGTGTGTCTTTCCAATCAATATCATTGTGTTTTTATATAAAATGCACATATACTTTTTCTATTGTTTTGTGTGATTTACATATTGTTGTTAAATAAGTTTTTGACTTTTTCATTCAATTTATTTATTTACAATTGTTACCTTCGTTTTTGTTATAGATTTTTCTTCTCATTCTTTTACGTCTACATAGTTTTTTAATTTTCAATTTGTAATTTTATAAGAAAAAACACATGAGATGACATTTTTTAGGCATCTCAATCCTAAATTTCTTCATTTTTTCCTCAACTTTTGAATTTTTTTATTGTAGTTATTTAAACTATTTTGTTCTTTGTTTACACCTAAATTTGTTTATTTAATTTATTTCACCTTATTCTTTTTTTTTTACATAACATTCTAGGAATACAAATAGTCAACATATTTAAAAACTCATCATATAAACGAAATTACGATCAATATGTATATTTCTATTTAGATTATAATTGAATATCATAACATGTGCATTTTAATAATAAAATTATTATAATTAATATAAAGATGACTATTATTCACATCAATATAATACCTTATAATCATTGTGAGTTATATTATTTACATAACCCTCTTTATATATATATATATATATATATATATATATATATATATATATAAATTATTTAAAAAATAATATATTTAAGTAACATACCACAGGAGTTTTAATCTTTTTATTTATTACAATATGCATATATATTGATATTATTTTCAATAAAATTAAATATCTAAAATTTGAATTAATATTTAAAGTAATCAATTTATAAAACTAAAGTATTGTTATTATTTAAAGTTTTATTAAAATTAATATATGAATATAAATGATATTAGAATCAATATATATATATATATATATATATGAATAAAATTGGAATCAATATACAATTATATACTTACTATTAACCCCTCTTTAATAAATAAAATATTTATTACATTTAATATATAATCAAATACTTATTACTAACTCTCTCATTTATAAATAATATACTTATTACATTTAAATTTACTAATTAAATCAATAATTATTATATTTAATGATGTCACTACTAAAATCAATACATAAAATAAAAAATTAGTATGAATCAATATATATAGTTAAAGTATAATCAAAACTGAAACTTATTATTATCAATATAGCAATATCTACAAAACGATAGAAACATATATATATATATATATATATTAGAATAACCAAATATATAAAACTAAAAAGAATAACTTATTAGAATCATCAATACATAATAATTTCAATTGCATCTTTTAATTTAAATTGAAATCAAACTATGTATAAAAATGAAATTAGAGTTGATATAATACGTTTCATTTTACATAATATGGCTAAAACCTCTTTTTTCAAGATTATCTACTAAGAAATTAAGCTATGAAGAAACAGTCTCAAGCAAATCAAAAAACTCGAACAATGAAAATTTAACAATTCAATCAGGCTCGCATATACTTAAAGTGGTCACAATACTGACGGCTTTTGTTACTCATTCGTCCAACAGTAGGTTGGGGACGAGAACTTCATGGAAATTTTTAGCCGAAGTTGAAACGAGACATTATAACAAATGCATGCAGTTTACCAAGATGCCTCACAATTAAACAAAGTAGGTAGCAATATTATGGTTGCATTATGAATATAACTATTTTATGGGATAATCGATATATTACGAGTTATGATAAAACAATACTAATTGTACATCTAATTATTATAATCAATAGTCTCAGTCACTTCTTTTATCATTTTGAGTCAATTACAAAGTTTAATGATGTGTAACTTCTAAAATATTATTTAATTATATATATATAAAAAAAACAACTAAAGATTATGAACAACTTCATATCAACTGTAATATTGATTCTTATTATTTTGATATATGATATATGATTACCGGGCCTTTTAACTTCAATATATTCTAAAAATTTATCACTACCGCGCAACGCGCGGTACCGAACCCTAGTTATTCTATAAAATCCAATCCCTCTATACCATTTTATCAAACTAAACGCACCTTGTTCAAAATATTAAACGCTTTTGACGGTTTTAGTAGCTTAATTTTTTTTTTGGATTGTCAATTGGTTTTAAAAACAGTTAAATGGTGTTGTTTAGTTTGGTTTACGGTTTTGATGATTTATGTGACTTTTGTAACTGGCCATCCATTTAGTTACATACATATATACCCAGGGCCGTTTCTGGCATTTTGGAGGCCCTGTGCGAAAATCTAAATGTGAACCTATATTCTTTTATTATATTATGTATTAAATTCAAAAATAAATTCTTTTATAAAATGTGTGAAAATACAAATAATCATAAACAATATTAAAAAAGAAAACTCACACTGATCCATATATCATTAAATTAATATCACAAGTCTTATAAGATTAATTTTGTGGTAGCAATAAAAAATTAATAAGATAAGAAAACTAAGATTAATCGCATAATACGTATAATATACAATATATAATATAACACAAAATCATTTAATTATACTTTATAATCAACATTTGCTATAAACTAATTTTCGATGTATATCAAAAGCAAAACATTTGATCTCTCTTGAGGCATAGTCGATTGCTAATAAGATTTCAGAAGTTGTGAAAAAATATTAAGAAAATATAAAAGTAATCAATATTAATCAAAAAAAACATTTAAAGTTCATTGAATAATCAATCGAAATTAGAAGAGGAAATCATTCAAAGAGATCAGAAATCATTGAAAAATATAAAAATAATCAATAATAAGATTTACTCATAAACTGAAATTCATATTTTAAAATGTGGATACGAGGTTTTAATCGAATTATAAGGTTTTAATAAAAAAGTTTTTATCAATAATAAAGAAAACAAATAATAAACGGTATATACAAAAACAAATGAATACAAAGAAAGAAATGTTGGGTCACCAAAGATTTGAAATTGACTCACCAATGTTTTTCCTATATCTTACTTAGAATATTTTAGCATGATGACTTGTACATTATAGCAAATGTTCGGTGAAGTCAAAGATCAACCAAAGCTCAGATTGAAGATTCTCTCAGTGTGGAAGTGAGAAATCCTACATCAACAACTTACAAGTCATTGTCCACCGATGGTGTTCCCACACATCGGTGGACACTCTCCCACCGACCTTCATCATGTCGGCCAACATCATCCCACCGATGTGGATGCTCAAATCGATGGGATCAATATTCTTTTCTCATGAATGGTTTTCTTCAAAGAAAGTCACAAGATCCAAGTTACTCATATCGGTGAAACATCACCGGTGAAATTGTCTTGGAAGACACATCAAGAAGATCATTTATTATGGGACAATATCTATTGTCAGGTAAAAGTGACTATTTGTCGTTTAATTCATTATCAGATAAAGTGTCATTCAGCATGGGTATTCTTCCTAGTACCAAGGAAAAGGTAATAAAGAAACATCAACTTTTCAGAAGTCAACATTTACAAGCAAATCTCCTGATGACAAGTGTCCTAAGCATTTAATGCTCATCACACTATAAAAGGAAGAAGAAGCTCCCATGCAAACCACGCTTACAAAAAGAATTCTCAGTGCAAGCATCCTCCACTCTCTCAAGAACTTTAAAGCTTTGTTCTAAGTGTTCAAGTTGTTTTAGTTTTCAGTATACTTTGTGAAAGATTGTTAGAATAGTTTATCTGTTCTTTTCCGCAACAGTCTTTAGATTCTATGTGTAATTCTTGTTGAAAGATTTTCAAAAATATAATTAAAATAGTGAAAATTTTGAGTATTGTATTCACCCCCCCCCCCCCCTTCTACAATACTTGTTAAGCCATCTGTGACTAACAAGTAGTATCAGAGCAGAAAGTTTAATTCATAAACTTGATCTGCGATGGCTGCCTCTTCTTCTTCAACAATTGAAAACTCTTTTCAAAACAACTTTTCTGAAAATGACTCCATTACCAAACCTCCTAAGTTTAACCCTAACAACGTTTCTCTTTGGAAAAGCCGTATGATGCTATTCATGGAAGGAGTGGATACTAGATATCCAACCATTCTCAAAGAGGGACCTATTATCCCTAGAGTCTGGGCTCGCTATGAAACGCAGAGGCCTGGTAAAAAAACCATTGATAAGGAGGATTCTAGTGACTCCGATGATTCTGATGAGCCTTCTGACAAAGAGAAATCCAAAGCTACTGGTCGTTATATCCTTAAAAACCCAAAGAAATATACTGATGAGGAAAAACGTCTGGTTTATCTTGATTCTAAGCTCAGAGCAATTATTGCTCTCTCTCTTCCTGATGAGGTCTATCACTCTCTGGTTAACTTTGAAACTGCTAAAAAGATGTGGACCACACTGTGTGTACTGTACGAAGGTACAGAGGAAGTGAAGAAGAGCAAAAAGATTGGTCTCATTAGAAAGTATGAACTCTTTGCTTATGAAAAGGGTGAATCTCTTCCCAGCTACTATAATCGTTTCAACTCCCTTCTAAATGATCTGAAGTTATTGGGCATAGTCTATGATAATGAGGAAGTCTTATGCAAGTTCATGGATTGTCTCCCTTAATTTTGGGAGAACATATGCACTTGTATCAAAACTACCAAGGACCTTGAGTACATGCCCTTAACTGTCTTGTATGGAACTCTCTTCAACTTTGAACAAACCAAGTTACAAAGGAAATATTTCATCAAAGAGATAAAGGGCTCCTCTATAGCCCTTGTCAGTGAAAACTCCATGAAAACTCAAAGTGTTCCTCGAATCACCTATCCTTCATCAGACTTTGACAATGACAGTCAAAACAACTCTACCCACCAAACGGAGGCATATCTAAGTGATGCTGATGATGAAGGTGAGAAAATCTTGGTTGAACGGTTGTCTGATGAAATGGCTATGATGGCTGGTTTCAAGAACAAGTCTCGTCCTTTTAACAAATCTAGAAATTTCAGAAAGCCCTCTTCTTCTACAAAGACTCCCTCTTCTGAGAAGTCCAATGAAGAGTGTTTTAACTGTGGTAAGAAAGGACATTTTGCTTCTGAGTGTAGGAGCAAGCGTGTTGCAAAATCTAGGACCACATCCTCTGACAAATATTCTTCCAAGTATGAGAAACCCAAAAACAACTCTTTTAAATCAACCTTTTCCAAGAAAGATACTCAATCATCTTCCCAAGACCATCAAGAACGTGCTGAGAAGTATAAGGCAAAGTACAAGAAAGAGAAAGAAAGAAGTGAGGGTCTTCTAAGAAAAGAAAAAGGTCTCATGGCAGAAACTCAAGATTGGGATGAAGAAGAAACTTCTGACAGTGATTCTCCTAACATGTGTTTCGGCCATATCTAAAGATATGGAAGATTCAGAAAAAGCTACCTCTCCAATGGTTCTGGTGTCAACTGGGTGCTTGACATCATACTCTCAAGTACATCCTTTTAATAATATGACTGACATTGAAAAGATTGATGCATATGAATCTTTAACTAAAGACTTCTATACTGTCAAGGATAGCAAGAAAAGAAATTTTGTTCAAGTTAAAAACATCTCCTCTCAACTTGAAATTTGTATGTCTAAACTTGAAAAGTTTGAGGAAGTCAAAACTGAGCTTGAGGATCTGAAAACCATAAATCATATGATTTCAAAAGAGAAAAACAAGCTTTTTAAGAAATTAAAAAGAAAACAAGAGACCGTTAGAAAATGGACAAGTTCATCAAACAATCTTGAGCAAATCTTTAAAGATCAAATTTCAGATGATAACAAATTTGGTTTAGGCTTTGGAAAAACCATTTCTGAATCTTCTTCTCATGCTCTTGTCTCTACCTCTAGTGTATGGGATGATGACTCAGAGTCAAGCTCTTGTGATTCTATTTCTTTAAACTCAGTTGATCTAGGTGAAGCTTTAAAGTTCGAAATGTTTATAAAAGCTAAAGAATCTTCTTCTGTTTAAACTATGGAAAAGGAGGACTCCAATGATGTTTCTAAACCTATCCATGATCTTTTAAAGGATTTAGCCATTGATGAAGTCTCATCTTTTGACTCTTCAAAATCAAAGTTTTTCAAAAGAGCTAATAACACCGATCTCTCTTTAAAAAGAAAGTCCTCAGACCTTGGGAAAGATAATTTCAAAAACTCTTCAAGAAATCTTTCCAACTTTACTTCCACTTCTGGTAATGGGATTTTAAGTTTTCCTCCCCTCATCTCATCCTTTGGTCCTAAAGCTATTCAAGTTAATGTCACAGTGAAAGGAAAAGAATAATTGCAAAAACCTAAAAAGACATTTATCTACAGAAGGTGTTATAACCGTGGTGACACTTTTCATCTTGCAAAGGATTGTCCAAAGGAAAGAATTGACAAAACCAAACCTAAGGACTCTTCCGCTTCTAACCCCAAAGGACCCACCAGCAAATGGGTACCTAGGAACTAATCTGTGTGTGCATGCAGGTTTTTGAGCACCATCAAATCTGGTATTTGGATAGTGGGTGCTCACATCACATGACGGGAAACAAATCTCTTCTCATAACTATTTGTCTGAAAAGGGTCCTTCTGTAACCTTTGGAGACAATTCTAGAGGCTACACCAAAGGATATGGAACTCTCACAAACGGATCTGTCACCTTCAATAAAGTGGCATTTGTTGAAGGCCTCAGGCATAATCTCCTCAGTATCAGCCAACTGTGTGATCTAGGATATAAAGTTATCTTCGAACTTTGTATCTGTACTGTTGTTGACAAAAACATGAAAGTGGTTTTATCTGGAAGAAGGATGGAAAATGTCTATATCATCGATATGGGACAAAATAATAATTCATCTAGTGTATGCTTTGTGTCAGATGACACAACCAAAAGGAACTGGCTGTGGCATAAACGTCTATCTCATCTCAACTTCAAAACACTCCACAAAACTTCAAACAAAGAGCTGGTGACTGGCATGCCAAAGTTGAACTTTGTCAAAGAAAAGTTGTGTGATGCATGTGAAAAGGGGAAGCTCACCAAAACTTCCTTCAAGACCAAACAATGCTCCTCCATCACTCTTCCTCTCCAAATACTGCACATGGATCTATGTGGACCAGTCAGCACTCCCAGTCTAGGAGGCAAAAGGTACATTCTTGTAATTGTTGATGAATTTACTAGATATACTTGGGTGTCTTTTCTCAGGTATAAAAGTGATGCAACTGAAGAAATCATCAACTTTGTCAAGAAAAATGAAGTTCTAAATGGACAACTTGTACGATCGGTGAGAAGTGACAATGACACTGAATTCAGAAACAGTGCTCTTGAAGAATTCTTCAATGAGAAAGGAATTTCTCAAAACAAATCTGCCGTCGGGACTCCTCAGCAAAATGGAGTCGTGGAAAGGAAAAACAGAACTCTATGTGAGGCTGCAAGATCAATGCTAAGTTAATCAAACATTCCCACCTACTTTTGGGCTGAAGCTGTTAATACTGCTTGCTTTACCCAAAATAGGTCGGTGATATCCAAAAGACATGATAAGACCCCCTATGAAGTTTTTCATGGCAGAAAACCAAATATAGGTTTTCTTCATGTCTTTGGCTGTGTGTGCTTCATCCTGAATGATTGTGACAATCTTGGGAAGTTTGATCCCAAGACTGATGAAGGAATCTTTGTTGGATACTTTCTATCCTCCAAAGCATATCGGGTGTATAATCTCAGGAGAAAATGCATTGATGAGTCCATTCATGTAAAATTTGATGATCTAAGATCATCATCTCTTTCAATGATGATTATGAATTACACAGGTGGATTTCCTCATGCATAGGTGATGCTCCAATAGTCAATCCCACCGATGCATCCTCCATTCCTTTCACTCCATCAAATCCCTCTCCCTCAAATAACCAAGTTGGGCCACCTTCCATAGTGCCCGACATCTCTCCTACCGAAATTGACCATCCTCCCACCGACATCCATCCATCCACCGATTCTTTGCCTACAACCAACACTTCAGCCTTCCACCGAACCTCTGATCCCACTCCGTCGACATACTCCATACAAAATGTTCCACCACCTTTACCTCCTGCCACAAAATGGACCAAAGATCACCCATTGATCAAATCATTGGTGATCAACAAGTTGGAGTACAAACACGAAGAGGAGTTGGAAACATTTGCCTCTATGTGAACTTTCTCTCTCTTATTGAGCCTAAGAAGATTGATGAAGCTCTAGCAGATCCCTGTTGGATCACTGCCATGCAAGAGGAACTTTCTCAGTTTGAAAGGAACAAAGTTTGGAGATTGGTTCCCAGACCTCCAAAGAAGACAATCATTGGAACCAAGTGGGTCTTCAGGAACAAGATGGATGAAGAAGGAACAGTTGTCAGAAATAAGGCTAGACTGGTGGCTCAAGGATACCGACAGGAAGAAGGCATTGACTATGATGAGACTTTTGCGCCTGTTCCAAGACTTGAAGCCATAAGAATTTTTCTTGCTCATGCTGCCCATCAAAATTTCAGAGTCTTTCAGATGGATGTTAAAAGTGCCTTCCTCAATGGTGAACTTGCTGAGGAAGTCTATGTGAAGCAACCTCCAGGCTTTGAAGACTCAACACATCCAGACTATGTGTATCAGCTGGATAAAGCTTTGTATGGTCTCAAACAGACTCCTCGTGCCTGGTATGATACTCTTGTTGAATTCCTTCTAAAGAATGGATACTCTAGAGGTACAATTGACAATACTCTCTTCCTCAAGAAGACCTCAGGTAATCTCATTCTTGTTCAAATCTATGTAGACGACATCATCTTTGGTGCCACTGATGAATCACTTTGTGATGAGTTTGCCTCTCTCATGATGAGTCAATATGAGATGAGCATGATGGGAGAGCTTACATTCTTTTTGGGCCTTCAGGTCAAACAAACTTCAGAAGGGATTTTTATAAATCAAAGTAAATATATTTGTGACCTTCTGAAGAAATTTAACCTTTTAGATAGCTCTCCTATGAAAACTCCCAAGGCACCACCTCTGAAAATTCATGCTGATCCAGATGGTCAATCTGTTGATGTAACGAATTATCGAGGGATGATTGGTTCTCTTCTTTATTTAACAGCCAGTAGACCGGACATTATGTTTGCTACTTGTCTTTGTGCCCGTTATCAGGCCAATCCAAAAGAATCTCATTTGGCTGCGGTAAAACGGATTTTCCAGTATCTAAAAGGTACCATGCACCTGGGTCTTTGGTATCCTAAAGACTCAGGCGTTGAACTAATTGGGTATTCAGATTCAGATTATGCAGGTTCCAAGGTTGATAGAAAGAGTACCACAGGCAGCTGCCAACTTCTTGGTGGAAAATTAGTCAGCTGGTCCAGCAAGAAACAAAACTCGGTTTCAACCTCAACTGCTGAAGCTGAATATGTTGCTGCTGGAAGTTGTTGTGCCCATATCATATGGATGAAAAATCAACTAAGGGACTACAATCAAATCTACTCAAATATTCCAATTCTATGTGACAATTCAAGTGCAATAGCTATTGCAAACAATCGTGTTCTGCGCTCAAGATCAAAACACATAGACATCAGATATCATTTCATCAGGGACCACATCTCAAAAGGTGACATTGAGCTGCATTTCATTCCAACTGATCTTCAACTTGCTGATCTATTCACCAAACCCTTGGATGAAGCCAGGTTCAACTTTCTAATAAATGAACTTGGAATTTTGTACTTAGATATTTAAAAAAATTTAAAATTTACGTCTATTATCGGTGGATTTGCTCACCGACACCCTCACCTCTTCGGTAGTCTATCTCACCGATCTCACATCGGTACCAATTCCTTCTCTCACCGATATCTCATTACCCCCCCCCCCCCCCCGATGACATCACCTTGATGATGTCATCACCATGACCTCATCCCACCGAATCACAAAATCATCATCGGTGTATATCTCCACCGTTCTCCTATATATATGCCTCTTCTCCCTAATTCACTACCGACGTAGCATCCACACCGACGATCACCTTCAAACACTACCTACCCATCACCCATATATCATGTCGGTATGATCCTACCACCGATACCTTCGCTTCTTACTATCAATACACACCGACCCTTTCTCCCACTTCTCTCTCACCGACACTTTCATCGGAAACATCTCCATCGGTGACATTCCCCTCACCGATTCCTTGTCGATTGTATCCCTCACCTTCCCCAATGCTTATCCCATCTTAGACCTAGGTGTCAGACTAGACTCTGACCCTTCCCATTCCGTGTAAACTCTTTTTAACCACATCTTCCTATACCCTCATCATTGCTTACTTTAAAATTCATTAAATATGTGTTTAAATTCCAGAAACCCTTCCATATCCTCATAATCGTTCCCTCCCACTTTCAAATTCATGTCTTTTCAATCTCTCACAACCTCATATCATATCCATCTATAAATATCCATTATCCTAGTCTTCATTCTTCTTTTTCGCACCTGCAACACACTCTCTCTCTACCATATTTCAAACCTGCAACTCATCCCATCAATGGCTTCCTCAACCTCTTCCAAGGTTCCAAAATCCACCAAGATTGTCAAGGACATTCCTACATGCTTTGCTGATTTGAAGTTCAATCCTTGCAATCAAGTTTCAAGGTTTGAATCTGATCCCGCACATCCCGAATTCAACACGGTAATAAAGTTCTTGACCCGCTCTCCTCTCCTCCATGCTTTCTCATGCAACCCTAAAATGAGCAAGGTGCTCATTGGCAATTTTTGGCTCACTAGTGTGTATGATCCATCGAACGAGGCCATTCACGCCTCTATTCTTTCTGATGAGGAAGGTGATCACGATCTCACCTTCGGCGTTGATGATGTTCGTCGTGCCCTCAACATCGATGCCTTTTCAGAGTATGAAGACATTCATGTCGACAACCTTCATGAACAGGTAGTTAGTGCCATTGGCTATATCCACCAATCTGATGACAAAGATTCCAAATCTTCCAAAGGCCCAGGTACACTCACACGAAACAAAATGGGTGGTATATGGAACTTTCTCTTCGCTCATGTGATCTATTAGTACAAAAATGGGTTTTTGCCACGGTTAAAAACCGTGGCCGTAGGCCTTTAGCCACGGTTTTTTGAACCGATAAAATTGTAGCCTATCTTGCCGTGACTTTTGATACCCTTATGGCCACGTTTAAAATGCGTCACCATATCACATGAAAACCGTAGCCATAGCCTAAAAACCGTGGCCATAAACGTATCCAAAATTTTATGGTATTGGGTCATTTTTCCTATAACCGTGGCTATAAACTACTTATCGCCACACAAACTCATATTAAACGTGGCTATTAGAGACCTTTTAGTCACATGAGTAAACTAAAACCGTGACCATAAACAACTTATAGCCACACAAATGTTACTATAACCGTGGCTATAAACTACTTATCGCCACACAAACTCATATTAAACGTGACTATTAGAGACCTTTTGGTCACATGAGTAAACTAAAACTGTGACCATAAACTACTTATAGCCACACAAACTCATATTAAACGTGGCTATTAGAGACCTTTTCGTCACATGAGTAAACTAAAACCGTGACCATAAACTACTTATGGTCACACAAACTCATATTAAACGTAGCTATTAGAGACCTTTTGGTCACATGAGTAAACTAAAACCGTGGCTATAAACTACTTATGGCCACACAAACTCATATTAAACGTGGCTATTAGAGACCTTTTGGTCACATGAGTAAACTAAAACCGTGACCATAAACTACTTATAGCCACACAAACTCATATTAAACGTGGCTATTAGAGACCGTTTGATCACCTGAGTAAACTAAAACCGTGACCATAAACTACTTATGGCCACACAAACTCATATTAAACGTGGCTATTAGAGACCTTTTGGTCACATGAGTAAACTAAAACCATGGCTATAAACTACTTATCGCCACACAAACTCATATTAAACGTGGCTATTAGAGACCTTTTGGTCACATGAGTAAACTAAAACCGTGACCATAAACTACTTATAGCCACACAAATGTTACATTATCTGTGGCCATTTCATTACATACGGTTACAGTGAATTGTTAATACCGTGGCCATTGGTTACCATTTTGTCACATGAAATAACCAAACCATGACAATAAAGTAGTTATAGTCACAAAAATTGTAGAATCGTGGCTATTGGATGCCTTTCGGTCACACCAAAAAACTAAAATGTGGCCATAAACTACTTACTAATGTGTGCCAAAATAATAAATAAATCTTTAAAAAAGTTTAATATAATAATTAATTCAAAAACATCAAACAATTAAATTAATAGTCATACATCATAAGGAATAAAAATACCAATGATAAACGTATCACTACTAGTTCTCTATTATATTAGATTTTTTTAAAGCTGCTCCTTGTATGCTTCGGGTTCTGTAATTCATTGACAGTTATATAATTCTTCTTTCTCTTCTTAGGATTTTGTTTATCTTCATGTTGATTAGAAGTTGGATCCGGTACCTGCAACAAGAATAAAAAATTACAAACCAACGAGTTCCACAAACAAGTACTACTTTGGTCCCAAATTAATAAAAAAAATCACAGAAAGAAAGCATTCTCAATGTGCTAGAGAAACCACTGTAATAACCCAAATAGTGTAACATGTTTTTTTTAAATGAATGTTAGGGATGGTATTTGGCTATTGCACATAGTATGGGGGTAAAATATAAAAAAATTAGGAAATCCAATCCCTTTTCTTTTGTGTGGGCCGATCTTGGTGCTGGAAGAAAGAAAAAAAGCAAGTTTTATTTTAGGGTTAGTGTATGAGGTGTGGATGCATATCGAGATAGACAAAAGAGAGAAAGAGGAATTGAGCTTTGTGTGTGTGTGTCGTGTGTGTGCAGCCGGCGAGGAGAGAGAGAGAGAGACGACGAGAAGAGAGAGACGACGGGGGAGAGAGAGAGACGACGAGGAGAGAGAGATGTCGAGGGAAGAAGCAGCAGCGGTGGTGGCTGCCGGTGGAGGTCGCCGGCGGTGGTGGCTGCCGGTGGTGGTCGCCGGAGGTGGTGGATGAGTGGCTGTTTGCTGTTTCATGCGATTGGGAGGAGGAGAAGAGCAGTTCTTATCAAATTAGGTATATAATCTAATCCATTTTCTCTTTAGTTTTCGTTTGTGATGTTTAGGATGTAGTTGTGGGACTCTAAATGATGATTAAAGTGGGTTGTTGATTTATAGAAAGCAATTGTTTATCTAAACCTTGTTAGATTAAAAAGGTAGTTGAAATTGGGTTATGTAAGATTATGTGTTTAAGGCTTAAAACCTCATCAAATGGAATGTTCAGGAATAATTGATTGTTAGAAACATTTTATAAATCAGATGTTTAAAATGCGTAAGTTGAGTAAGGAATCGACTATGATGTTTAAATTGTAGTGAGAACCTTGGTAATCACTCTTAAGGTTGTTTCTCGCTTAAGCTAGCGAATTAAAGTTTTAAATCGTGAAATCTAGTTAAGAGCATGAATGGGGATGATTTTAATTAAATGTCTTAATTAATTTTAGAGATAGAATGGAAGACTTAATTCCCTCTTAATCGGGTTTAATTGAGAGGTCTAGAAAAGAACGGTTGGTGGCTTGCGCAATGCTTGCTTGGCGCAAAGCGTGTTCGAGGCACGGGTTTCAAACCCTTTTTATTAACAATCCGGTAGTCAAATAAATTGGTTTAAGTGGACTTCGAGTTATTAATTAACTATAGATTTAATCCGCTAAGTTTTTGGGCTTCCATGTAGTATTTAATTTGGGCCGAAGTGAGTGTTGGGCCGAAAGAATTCTTTAAGTCCTTTTGGGCTTAGTTATTAAAGTTGTGCCTAGTTATTATTAAAGTTTATAATTTTAATAAGGGCCTAGTATAGAATTGGTAGTCTAATAATTTATTTATTTTGGACCATATTAATAGTAACACGATCCAGATTTAATATTAAGGGATCCAGTGATTTTATTATTATGATTTTTGGACTAGAAGTGTAATCTACCGATTTAGATAAGTTAGGGTTGAGTTCGGGATTTAACTCGAGTAATAATTGAACGAATTATGACGAACGTTATTAATATAATAGGTGTTCCGCCTAGAGATCGGAAGTATAAGTGTGGAGCTTTGGAGCGAGCTAGCCAGGTGAGTTTTTCTAACTAAAATACGTGCTCTTACGTGTTTTCCAAGGAAATTGATTTTATGAATATACTCTGTTATTTTACCTGACTTTTACGTAAACGAAAGTTAACACTCTACTGATCAAAGTATGTTTATGAGCATGATTTATTTACAAGCTGTTACGAATGTTTTCCCATGAAAAGAATTGTTCTACTGAAAAGATTTTCCAGCAATATGATATGGATTGTAAAACGTTATACGGAATTCATGTTTTATGTATATGACGAACTATGTGTTTGCTATGTGGAGTCGGTCTGCCCTATGGGATCAGAGATAGATCCTCGTGTTCTGATGACCCCTTGGATATGTATGACAGACTGGTAGGCTGGAATTCGTTTCCTCCTATTTCGAGTAGATCTGCGTAGGCTCCGGGAAGGGGAGTCTGCGTAGGCTCCAGAAGAGGCGAAAAGGGAGTCTGCTGGGGCCCCGATCGCGAGTAACGATGTGATCCTTGACACAGTGTAGTACCATGCTTGACGCTTATGTGAAGAATGTGAACTGTTTTATAAAAATGATTTATAATGTTGACGTACACTATTTACGGAGGGAACTCACTACACCTCATGGTCTAACCCTCGCTTTTCAAACAAAAACCCTTTTCAGGTAAGCTAACAGTAGAAGACTCAGGTAAGTGAGCAAGAGCAAGGTAGAGTACAGACGCAGTTGGAGACAGTGCCGGTGCCACTTGTAGTAATAGTTATTCTCAGTTGTGTATAGGTTGCTTCTGCCAACCTCATATTTAGAAGTAATGTACTGAAATTTTGGGACCCATTTATGAGAAGGTTATGTGTTAATGTTATGTTTGTCTTTTATGGAACTTGGGATGTTACGAATGGTATCAGAGCCATAGTTTAAGGGATTTAGGTGACCGGACGGGCCTAAACTTAAACTTGGGAGTAGAAATCACAACTGAGAATCAGGAAATACGTTAGGAGGGCACAATTGTAGATATAGGAAATGCGTTAGGATGACACTATTATAGAAATAGGACTAATAGGGTACTGAGGACTGTCATGTAAGGTAAGTTTGAGATTTCACCTGGCCAGTGTAATTGCGAACTTACATGTACATGTACGTGCTTAACCTGCCTTATTAACCTACCTAGTGTTTATGTCGTGTTCTAGTACGTTAGAATGTCAGCAAGATCCCTGAAAGGTAGACTGAGACCCCTAGTCGGGGAAGTTCCTTGAGAGGTCACTTATGATGTCATGTGTATATACATCGTAGAGAAGGAGTGTTGTATCGACTGTTATGAGTCGTCTAGAGGTGACTCTTCGTGGATTCAGAGAGATGAATGTTTGAGGTCGGGCAGGGCTCTTATTTCGAGGGAGTCCCAGTTCTAGAAATCCTGGAATAGATCAGTCAGAATAGTAAGGAAAGGCCGTGTCGAAATCTTGAAAGTGTCAAGGGAACTCTGACCTCTTAATCGAGCTCTCTAGTGGTAGGATAAATGAAATAAGATGCTTATAGTGAAATGAAACCTTGTAGAAGCAGAAAGTGAGATAGTTGCTTAAAACGAAATATTATGGAAGGGGCTGAGTAAGTGAGATGTGGAAAGCGTGTTCAGCAAGTTATTGCATGACCGAGAGGGCGACCGTTGGTCATAGGTAGAATGTCAAGGATAAACTCAGCGAGTAAAGCAGTTGACCTTGTTAGAGTGAGTAGCCTTTAAATGCAAGTAGAGTCTCATGCATGGTGTCCTTTTATGTAACATGAAATTTTCACGATTTAAGTTAAACGTGTAAAGATAAATTTTTGATCGAAAATGAGTCAGGATGTGCACGCGTATGTTTAAAGAAAAAGATGATTTCATTCACATGGCACAATGAAGTTTCGAGTTTTATAATTTGTAAAGTATTTCACTCTTTTCGTGATGAGTTAAATTATTGCAAAAGTCAAGAAAACGATTGAATGCAAAACTTTTATAACCAAAATGAGTAATGACATGTTGAAGTTATTTATGAGTACGAAAACCGACTGGTTTACTTTATGTCGATAATTTCTTTCAGGATGTAGTCGTATGAAAAGATTTTCACTTAATATATTTCTGTCGTAATGACATGTTTTGGTGAAGTAAGACTGAGTTATGGAAAGTGGCATGCGAACGATCCTCGAGATCGTGGTGCACGGCTTTAAATTTTGAAGAGTGATGAGGGCATGTGTACCCTATATGTTTTCAAGTGTTGTTTATTGAAAATGATGAAAAGTACAAAATGAATTATCTATTGATTTGTCATGCATGAAGGCTATGAACTCACTAGGTCGTTGGGTGATGCATTTTTTTTTTAAAAAACTAAGAAAGAACTCAGAGAATGGAGAGTTGTTGGTCAAATCAGGAGAGACATATTACGTAGTGGCTATGATATGTTGATAGGATTAGGTCCCGTAAGGGAGCCCATGTTTAAGAATAAGTTAAGAAAGTAGCTACAGGTTGTCTGATGTTATGGAAGTCGATAGCTGTGTAAGATGGCCGAGGCCGAAGACGTGAACCAGAAGGTTGTAAATTAATAGAACACCTTGTAGGAGTGTTAAGAGGATGGGAAGTGGTCATTTTTGAATAAGCGTTCTATTTATGAGGTATGGAGGGATTCGTAGAATGATGAGGTACGTAGCACAAGCAAAGCGAGGGTGTAGATCTTATCGATCGGTGAGGAGCTGTGCCCTGTTTTGTAAGGGCTTGGATCGTGAAGAACTAGCTAGAATGTTTGTGTGTGAGTTAATTGAGAACTCGTGAGTTATAGTTCAACAAGTTGGGAAAGGACTACGTAGTGATATAGACTCGATTGTAGTATACATGAGAGTATGAAGGAAAGCGTGGTTGTGTATGAATGACCATGAGAGATTTGGTTTGCAGTGCGATGTTATGAGTGGGAGATGTACAGTTATGTAATGGCATTAATTGCCAAGCTAAATGTACCTGCTAGTATCGTAGTGAGGTGATGTTAGAGAGAAAGAAAGCATCATATAGAAGCTTTTGGGATTTTCGGATGAGATGTTCGATCTATTAACCAGATTGTTGGAGCTCATATAGGGTAAGTTGACTGTGTGGTGTGATTAGGATCGGAGTGAAAGGACGGAGTAGTGATGGGAAATTACCCAAAGGGAGAAGCTAAGTGTTTTGGCTGTAAAAGTCGCTAAGTAGGTATGTATTGAGATCATTGGAAGTTTAAACAAAGATGAAGAGTGTGTTAGTCAAATTGTGTTATAGTAAGTGCTAAATCTCTAAAGAGCATGAATTGTTTCTTATGTGTGAGGGAATGATCCTAGAAGGAATCAGTTGGGAATTTGGTTACGTTTAAAGAATGACATGATGATGAATATGGGTCGGAATGGTAGTATGATCGTTAGTTGATTTGAAACGTCATGTTAGAGGTATAAGCCTTTGGTTGATGGATTAAAATTTTATGGATTTGTTAAGTAATGACATTTATTTGTTATTACAGGATGCGTTATGATTCTACCGAAATTCTTACTAAGAGTCGATAAGGGAAAATCTAAAGGTTAAAATGAGAAGTTGATGATAGTATGATGGAATATGTAAATTTCAAATTATTTGGTAAGTTGTGAATGGTAGAGTTACTAAGTGGAGTTGTTAGTTAAGAAGTCGGTTTAGGCTGATGGATGTGGTGAATGCCAGCATATCGAGATGTGATACTAAGTTACGACATTAAGTGATTAAATATGATAACTTATGGGTGTTAGAACGAAATGAATTGCAACTAAATTGGAGTTTATCAGTTGAAATGAGTGGGTCGAGTTATAGTTGCTTGTGATAAAGAAAAGGAATCGTACCGTTGGGTGCGGTAAGGATCAGTGGTTTTATTGCACTAGCCAGGAGAGGCAGATGAGTTCGGAAACTGTTGGTGTGGTCGTGATGGGGATAAGAATAATTAGGGAGTGGTAAGTACTGAGATACTTACAACTTGTGTTCACATGTTATGATTTATAAGATGGAATTTCGGGAGTTCGTGGGAAAGTGTTATTGAGAATTTGAGATTTACACTGATCGTTAAGGAATTATTTAAGGTAAATCTAAAGAAGGAAGTCGGGACGACCTTTGTCTTTACGTATCTATCTGATTTTATGGTCGTTGCGGTTAATCGAAAAAAAAAATCATAGAACTTGAGTTTCGTGGTGTTCCTGGAGTAATAGATCCGATTTGGGAGATGTAGGATGGGATGATTGTATGTTTCAGTTATAAACAAGGAATGTGAGTTTAATCAGAGTTGCGCACCTAAGGCGTGAAAGTATGTTGTTATTTTTTTTGTTATTAGAAATATTTATTTCGAGAGTTGAGATTCAAGTTTGTTAACCAGCGGCACCGGTTAGTGCTAGAGTGAATTCCGGGACGGAATTCCATTAAGGAGGGGAGATTGTAATAACCCAAATAGTGTAACATGTTTTTTTAAATGAATGTTATGGATGGTATTTGGCTATTGCACATAGTATGGGGGTAAAATATAAAAAAATTAGGAAATCCAATCCCTTTTCTTTTGTGTGGGCCGATCTTGGTGCTGGAAGAAAGAAAAAAAGCAAGTTTTATTTTAGGGTTAGTGTATGAGGTGTGGCTGCATATCGAGATAGACAAAAGAGAGAAAGAGGAAATGAGCTTTGTGTGTGTGTGTCGTGTGTGTGCAGCCGGCGAGGAGAGAGAGAGATGACGAGAAGAGAGAGACGACGGGGGAGAGACAGAGACGACGAGGAGAGAGAGAGATGTCGAGGGAAGAAGCAGCGGCGGTGGTGGCTGCCGGTGGAGGTCGCCGGGGGTGGTGGCTGCCGGTGGTGGTCGCCGGAGGTGGTGGATGAGTGGTTGTTTGCTGTTTCATGCGATTGGGAGGAGGAGAAGAGCAGTTCTTATCAAATTAGGTATATAATCTAATCCATTTTCTCTTTAGTTTTCGTTTGTGATGTTTAGGATGTAGTTGTGGGACTCTAAATGATAATTAAAGTGGGTTGTTAATTTATAGAAAGCAATTGTTTATCTAAACCTTGTTAGATTAAAAGGTAGTTGAAATTGGGTTATGTAAGATTATGTGTTTAAGGCTTAAAACCTCATCAAATGGAATGTTTAGGAATAATTGATTGTTAGAAACATTTTATAAATCAAATGTTTAAAATGGGTAAGTTGAGTAAGGAATCGACTATGATGTTTAAATTGTAGTGAGAACCTTGGTAATCACTCTTAAGGTTGTTTCTCGCTTAAGCTAGCGAATTAAAGTTTTAAATCGTGAAATCTAGTTAAGAGCATGAATGGGGATGATTTTAATTAAATGTCTTAATTAATTTTAGAGATAGAATGGAAGACTTAATTCCCTCTTAATCGGGTTTAATTGAGAGGTCTAGAAAAGAACGGTTGGTGGCTTGCGCAAAGCTTGCTTGGCGCAAAGCGTGTTCGAGGCACGGGTTTCAAACCCTTTTTATTAACAATCCGGTAGTCAAATAAATTGGTTTAAGTGGACTTCGAGTTATTAATTAACTATAGATTTAATCCGCTAAATTTTTGGGCTTCCATGTAGTATTTAATTTGGGCCGAAGTGAGTGTTGGGCCGAAAGAATTCTTTAAGTCCTTTTGGGCTTAGTTATTAAAGTTGGGCCTAGTTATTATTAAAGTTTATAATTTTAATAAGGGCCTAGTATAGAATTGGTAGTCTAATAATTTATTTATTTTGGACCATATTAATAGTAACACGATCCAGATTTAATATTAAGGGATCCAGTGATTTTATTATTATGATTTTTGGACTAGAAGTGTAATCTACCGATTTAGATAAGTTAGGGTTGAGTTCGGGATTTAACTCGAGTAATAATTGAACGAATTATGACGAACGTTATTAATATAATAGGTGTTTCGCCTAGAGATCGGAAGTATAAGTGAGGAGCTTTGGAGCGAGCTAGCCAGGTGAGTTTTTCTAACTAAAATACGTGCTCTTACGTGTTTTCCAAGGAAAGTGATTTTATGAATATACTCTGTTATTTTACCTGACTTTTACGTAAACGAAAGTTAACACTCTACTGATCAGAGTATGTTTATGAGCATGATTTATTTACAAGTTGTTACGAATGTTTTCCCATGAAAAGAATTGTTCTACTGAAAAGATTTTCCAGCAATATGATATGGATTGTAAAACGTTATACGAAGTTCATGTTTTATGTATATGACGAACTATGTGTATGCTATGTGGAGTCGGTCTGCACTGTGGGATCAGAGATAGATCCTCGGGTTCTGATGACCCCTTGGATATGTATGACAGACTGGTAGGCTGGAATTCGTTTCCTCCTATTTCGAGTAGAGGGGAGTCTGCATAGGCTCCGGGAAGGGGAGTCTGCGTAGGCTCCAGAAGAGGCGAAAAGGGAGTCTGATGGGGCCCCGATCGCGAGTAACGATGTGATCCTTGACACAGTGCAGTACCATGCTTGACGCTTATGTGAAGAATGTGAACTGTTTTATAAAAATGATTTATAATGTTGACGTACACTATTTACGGAGGGAACTCACTAGACCTCATGGTCTAACCCTCGCTTTTCAAACAAAAACCCTTTTCAGGTAAGCTAACAGTAGAAGACTCAGGTAAGTGAGCAAGAGCAAGGTAGAGTACAGACGCAGTTGGAGACAGTGCCGGTGCCACTTGTAGTAATAGTTATTCTCAGTTGTGTATAGGTTGCTTCCGCCAACCTCATATTTAGAAGTAATGTAATGAAATTTTGGGACACAGTTATGAGAAGGTTATGTGTTAATCTTATGTTTGTCTTTTATGGAACTTGGGATGTTACAACCACTAATTTGGATTCAATCCCTCCCCAAAACGGTGTAAACAACCCTCTAAACGGATCCTAAATGTCCCCCAAAACAGATGTAAACAACCCCTAAAACAGTTATAAACTGTCCCTAAATATGGCCCTAAAACACCCAAACAGTCCCTAGCAATTGCCATTCGATAACATCATTATTGGGGGTTGATGTTTTTCGATTCTACACCCAAATAACAGCCCTTAAGCTGCTGTTAATGCGTCTCAAAAGCAGGACACAACAGTCCCGAATTTGACAGCAAGCCCACCAAAAACATACCCAAATTTGACAGCATTCCGATCGAGTTAACGACTAGTAATTGACACAACCTCCAACCCAATTTTTTTTAATAGGTAGACTAGTATATGAGAAGAAAAGTTAACGACTAAAGAAATTTAGATAAGCAACTAACCTTTAAGTCAGGGATGACAAGGTTTTTTAGCCAGGCCACAAAACTATTAATTGCATCCCCTACTGTTTTGTGCTCACCGACTTGTATTGGTAAAAAAGCAACCGACTTTTTTGGTTCATCGATTGAGACTTTATAGCAATCATCATCAAGAGCAACTCCGTGTAATATTTGCTTCTCTGATGAATAATAAATTTTACCGCGTGCAACAATGTTTCTCAGATCTGGATACGTCAGTCGGCATTCTACGATCTGCAAAATTATAAGACGTATGTACATCATAAAGCTCAACTCTACAATAAAATAAATCTAAACAATTTAAAAAACATAATTTTGGGTGTACATCATAAAGCTCAACTCTACTACACGTTTCTCTCCTTTAGAATCATCAAAATCTTTATGAAGTTTTACTAACCTAGTTAAACCCCTACTCTTTATCTTTGCTACATTCCCAATTTCTTCGTTTTGATCCCCTCTATCTTCTTCTGGATCCCCTCTATCTTGATCTAAATAAGAAAATAGCAAATAAAACTAATGGAAAACATTGTAATATTAAATGGATGAGAAGTTCAAATTGTATACATGGTTCTTCCACTTCTATGTATTTCAATATTGATCGATATAAATGAATTCTAATTTTTCTTGTTGTTTGACAGAGTTACAATATGTCGAATAAATGGATTCTAATTTTTCTTCAATAAGGGATGTGTATTTCATATGATAACGAAACATAAGAGAGTCATGTATTAGCAATTTCTTCTTCTGGATTACTACCAGATTGATATTGTTCCTTGAAATTTGCATTGATCTCTTCATTGTCATACTCTGAATCATCCCCACTTGAATAAACTTGTACGTCCATAGCGACACACTAGAACATTAGAGAGCAGATAATCGACGTTAAAGAAAAAATAGAAGCGAAAATTGGTTTTATAATATCATTTCTCGATTTTCAATTTTTTAGATGAAATAAGAGAGCTGCAACAGGAAAAAAATAACAGAAACTTGCTTGAAGTAAAAAGATGGAAAATTTTATGAAGTCACTATAGTTCACATGATCCCACTAGAATCTTTCCCGTACGTAAACCCATAAATTCCAGCAAATTGTTAGAACGATAAAGAGCCAAAACGATGGGTTTTGACAGATTTGCGAGGCTGTCGTATTTTGAGCATATCTCACTCGTATGAGCTCCGTTTGAGGCGATTCAAGATGTTCCGGAAAGCCAACACATAGACGCACAGTGTTCTTGTTTTAAGTTTCTGCAAATTCAGAGTGAATATGGTCCAAAATTGACGTCGAAGTCAACCAAAGTGTGTTGGAACAACAGCAAAGTGAAATGTATATATTTATATATGTGCAGTCCGGAAAGGCATCCAAACAACCCCCTTAGGCTGCTGTTTTTCGAGTCAAATAACAGACATGAAACCACTTATCCCTACATATAAGCAATCGAATAATCTTCATATAATGTAAGCATTCACTAATAGTCTACTACACACATCCATTGAGGAGCGTCGATAGACCGTGGAGGTATAAACAATTTACTAAGGTTGTTAGGTTTAGTCGAATGAATTCAATCAAATTCTATATATCCGTTTGTATTATAATTTAGCAAATATAAAACAAGACAATTTAAAAGCTTAAAACAAAATTTGTTATATTATTGATTAAACTTTAATTCATAAATAAATAAATAGTGTATATTGGTGAGAAAAGTTCATTAATTTTCTTTTTTTTTCTCTTTTGTGTCTTATTGAATCAGATAGTGTATTTGGTGACAGAGGGTGCGTTGATATGCTACATAGCTGACTAAATCATCTAAATTTAGCTTAGTGGCAAATACCACATTAAGGTACATTGTCATCAATACCCCAAAACCAATGAACCAAACAACTAGAATGCTTTTGAACTAAAAAACCGAAAAATATTACCCCTAAAATCTTCATTTTGAAAGTACGAGGTAGGGTTGCACATGGGATGGGTTGAGCGGGTTGAAGGCAATTGTAAAAACGACCCAATGTTTGTGGTTCGAAAAATCTCAAATCAACCCATATCTCAACTCAACCCAACCCAAAGGTACGGTTGGATTTTAAACAATCTTTGAAGATAGAAGCATTAAAACATATTCAAATAGATGCAACAATCTTCAATTTTGAAGACCTGAAGGTGGAAATCGAAGAAGAGAAGAGTACCTCTTTATTTCAATCGATGTTGTGGAGTACCTTCGATGTCTTCGTCCCCTGTTGCTACCCCACCCTTTCCTTCGTCGTAGATATTGTGCTCGATGACGGGAATCGAATCGTTGAATGCGAGATAGAGAAAAAAAGGGGGCGGTGGAGGCTAGGGCATGATTTGCAGAAGTTGGATGCTAGAAAGAGAGGGAGAAAGGGAGAAGGTGTAATTAAAATTTTAAATCTGTTAATTTTTGAAAATTTTCAATTTTTTTGTTTGGTACGTATATTTTGCCTCTTATAAGTTTTAAACTTTGAATATTATAAATTTTGTGGAAATTGTAATCATTAAGTTAATATTTTGTTTTTATTTTTAATTTAAAATAATTGCGTTTATATAACAAATATTTTAATTTGGTAACATATTTTAATTTGGTAACATATTTTAATTTGTACTTATAATAAAATTTTAACTAATATTTGATTATCATTTAAAGTATAATTCAAGGGAAAACCACAAAAAATAAAAAACTCAGGAACACTCTGGTAACCGTTTATCTAGACGGTATGTGCATGTGCATATAAGTAATTTGTAAACAATGTGTCTGATATGATGCACAAGTGCATAAAAACCAAAATACCGCATCAATCATTTGTATACATATGTGAACATCGTTCAAATGAAAGGTTATCAAGATGTTCTTCCGATTTTTATTTTCTCAGGGGGTTTCCCTTAAACATCCCTATATATACGTGTATGTATAAACATATGTATATGTATATATGCAACATATGACACATGTGCCGTTTTAGGCGATTTTTAAGAAAGTTCTATTTAATAATTGATTTAAATAAATGATTGGTTGAGATTCACCCTCTTATTTCCTTATCTATATTGCATTCTCGTTTTAACCTCCGTCTATATATGTATATGTATATATATATATAGCCTTAGGTTCAATAGAGAAGTGCAAATATTTAGAGAAGTAGAGAAGTAAAAAAACACGGGTCCGTTCATATATGAACGTTCATATATAAACAGTCATATATGAACGTTCATATGAACGTTCAGATATGACTGTTATATGAACGTTCATTTATGAACGTTCATATATGACTGTTTATATATGAATGTTCATATATGAATGTTCATATATGACTGTTATATGAACGTTCATATATGAACGTTCATATATGACTGTTTATATATGAACGTTCATATATGAACGGACCCGTGTTTTTTTACTTCTCTACTTCTCTAAATATTTGCACTTCTCTATTGAACCTTTCCCTATATATATATATATATAAAAGTATATATATATATAAAAGTATGTATGTGTATGCGGTGAATGTATATAAGTATATATGTGTATGTCTCGATATACGAATGTATGCATGTAGTAGATATATGTATGTATATGTGTAGTGGATATAGTATGTAATTGTGTATATATTTATGCATGGTATGTGGTGCACTTAAGTGGCTCTTAATGAACTATACTAAGTATTGATGGGTCATATTGGACTAAGTGGTTTTAGTGAACTCTATTGGCCAATTATAACTTATAAGTATCAATGAGTCTTAATGAGTTGTATTGGGTCCTCGTGGGCTTTAGTGGCTCTTACTGGATTGTATTGGGGCTTTGTGGGCTTTAGTTATTCTCAATGAACTATATTGAGCCTTTATGGGCTTTAGATGCTCTTAATCAATTATGTTGTGCCTTGATGGGTCATATTGGATTTAGGGGTTGTTAACGAACCTAGTTG
The DNA here is from genome assembly GCA_033807775.1 of Saussurea involucrata. Lineage (NCBI taxonomy): Eukaryota > Viridiplantae > Streptophyta > Magnoliopsida > Asterales > Asteraceae > Saussurea > Saussurea involucrata. The sequence goes on along the minus strand of CM066320.1, from coordinate 147,191,936 downwards.
GGTCATCATGGGCTGTAGTAGGTGGTAATGGACTGTATTGAATCTTAATGGACTTTAATTACTCTTAATGAACTTGATTGGGTCTGGAATGGGCTTCTATAATTTTGATGAACTATAATGGGCATTGACGTATCATATTTGACTCAATGGTTGTTAATGAACTTGATTGGGCTTTTATGGGTTAATTTCATGGGCTCTTATTAAACTTTATTAGGTTTCGATAAACTTTAATGACGCTTAATGAACTATAATGGGTTTTGATGGGTCAAATTGGACTCAACGACTCTTAATAAATTGTATTGGATTTTATGAGATTCGGTGACTTTTAAAAAACTTGAATAAGCCTTGATGAGTCGTATTGGACTTAATAGTTGTTACTGAACTGTATTGGGTCTACACGGCATTTTACGACTATCAATACAATGAATTGGGACTTGATTGGGCTTTAATGAACCATTTTGGACTTTAATGAACCGTAATGGGCTTTAATGGATTGCATTGGGCTTTAATGAACCGTTTTAGGCTATAGTTAACTGTTTTGGGCTTTAATGGACCGTAATGGGCTTCAATGGACTGTATTGGGCTTTAATAAACCGTTATGGGCTTCAATGTATCGTTTTGGACTTTAATGGATCGTAATGGGCTTCAATGGACTGTATTGGGCTTTAATGAACCGTTTTGGGCTTTAATGTATGGTTTTAGACTTTAATGGATCGTAATGGGCTTCAATGAACTGTATTGGGCTTTAATGAACCGTTTTGCGCTTTAATGTATTGTTTTGGACTTTAATGGATCGTAATGGGCTTCAATGGACTGTATTAGGCTTTAAAGAACTGTTTTGGGCTTCAATGTATCGTTTTGGGCTTTAATGGATGGCTTTGGGCTTCAATGAACCGTAATAGGCTTCAATGGACTGTATTGGGCTTTAATGAACGGTTTTGGGATTTAATGAACCGTTATGGGCTTAATGGACTGTTTTGGACTTTAATGAACCATTTTGGGCTATAGTTAACCGCTTTGGGCTTTAATGGTCCGTAATGGGCTTCAATAGACTGTATTGGGCTTTATTGAACGGTTATGGGCTTCAATGTATCGTTTTGGGCTTTAATGAACCGTTATGGGCTTTAAATGGCCGATTTAGGCTTTAAAGAACCAATTTGCACTTTAATGGGACCGCTTTGGGCTTTAATGAACCGTAATGTGCTTCAATGAATCATTTTAGACTTTAATGAATCATTTTGGCTTTTAATGGACCGTTTTAGGCTTTAATCGATTGTATAATAATAATTATTATTATATCATTTTTAAAAATTATATAATAATAATAATTATTATAATATAAAAATAATAATGTTGATAATTATATAAGAATAAAAATAAGAATAATAAAGAAATATTATAGTTCCGGCTAAATTCCGGCGAACCTACATGTACCGCCGAAAATCCGCCAGAAACGTTAATCTTGTATTTCTAAAACCGTTCTAAACCCAACCGTGGCTAACTTGCATTTCTAAAACCGTGGCAAAAAGTGGAACTGAAGAATTGAAAGAAATAAATATATTGGAAGAATTGAATCAATTGATGGAAGGGATGAAGATTGCAGTGGGACGGGGGAATAATAAAAAAAATGGAAATAATATAAATCTAAAAAAAAGCCTCCAAAGTCACATACAATAGAAGGAGACTACAATGTCATTTTAAATGAAAAAATAATTAGTGCAGAGAGAGGGACTCGAACCCAGGTCTCTTGGGTAGAGAGAAATGAACTTACCAACTAGACTATGATCACATTTGTGTCAATTTGTGTCTTTTGTACAATATATACTAAATATATATAATATAATATGAAAAGAAATCAGAGGCCCTTGACAATCGTCACACAAAATAACTGTGGCGAAATCATCACATATAGTTACATTTAATATTTATAACCGTGACTACTGGTTACCTTTTGACCACACAAAATAATAAAAACCGTGGGTATAAACAACCGTGGCTTTTGGCCACGTTTTACATATTTTTGTGACTATATATACATTTCTTTTGGTCACTGAAAATTGGTTTCATGTGGCCATATGTCAGTCTATGGCCACGGATAATAACCGTTACAATATAAAACCATGGTTTAGACAAAAACCATGGCTAACCCAATACTCATGACATATAGTTACACCTTATTTTTAGAAACGTGGCTATAGGTACCTTTTGGTCACACAAAATAATAGAAAGTCGTGGCTAATTCACGGCATAAAATTACGCTTGCTATGTGAAATTATTGCTACCAGTTACCCTTTGGCAACAAAAAATATTAAAAACCATAGCCAAATTCATGACATATAGTTACGCTTTATTTTTAGAAACGTAGCTATAGTTTACCTTTTAGTCACACAAAATAACAGCAAATCGTGGCTAATTCACGGCATACAGTTAGGCTTAATATGTGGAATTATGGCTACCAGTTACCCGTAACTTTGGTCACAAAATAATAGCAAATTGTGGCTATAAGTTACATTTTCGTCACACAAAATAATAAAACAGTGATCAATTCAAGACATATAGTTACACATATTTCATATTAACTGTGGCGAAATCATCGCATATAGTTACGTTTAATATTTATAACCGTGGCTACTGGTTACCTTTTGACCACACAAAATAATAAAAACCGTGGCTATAAACAACCGTGGCTTTTGGCCACGTTTTACATATTTTTGTGGCTATATATACATTTCTTTTGGTCACAGAAAATTGGTTTCATGTGGCCATATGTCAGTCTATGGCCACGGATAATAACCGTTACAATATAAAACCATAGTTTAGACAAAAAACGATGGCTATATGTATGTCTATGGCCACGGTATTTAGCCGTTACTTGTCACGAAAAAAAAACCGTGACCTTAAAGAACCATTTAGTCACGGTTTTATCTAAACCATGACATTATGTTTAAACATTTTTTGTAATGGTCACGGTTTTTTAGTTAAGCCGTGGCTAACCCAATACTCAAATTTTATTTATGACTTTTAGCCACGGTTCTAAACCCAACCATGACTAACTCCAATTTTCAAAACCGTGGCAAAAACCCATTTTTGTACTAGTTATATATTGTCTTTCTAGAAAGACAAGTGGTCAATACCAATCCCCTTCTTACATTACCAAATTGGCCCATGCACTCATTTTCCAAAGAAAGATAGATTTTGCTCAGTATTTCTTTACTGAACTGGCTGAAGTGGCCAAGCACCCGAAGCGCTGCCGTGTGGCCTATCCTTGCTTCATATCTATGACCATACAACACAAAATTGGCTCGGCTTTGGATACGGATCGTAAGTTCCTGTCTCCTCGTTTTGTTTACGACGGGTCATCTCCCATAGTCGACCAAAAGACACTCGATGTTGGCCTCCTCGCTACCGATCTTCCTCTCAGACCAGGTATGATATCTTTTGCTCACACTCCCGATCTTCATTGGGGAGACGCGGAAGCTCCCGGGTTTCAACACCTGGAAGTTACCGCGGAATCCTAAGTTGTAGTGGCCCCTTCTCCCCGTACCCGAGTAAAGTCGGGTGGCGCTAAAAAGAAACAAACAAAGGTCGCTGACACCTCCGCACCCGCTTCTAGGACTACACCACCGAGAGATCCCTCTAAGGCTCCCCAAGTCCAAATCCCGTCACAAAAGCGGAGGCACTCAAAATCCCCTCCGAGATCTCCTTTAAAGAGGTCTCGGAAACCTTCGGCCAAGCCATCTAAGCCAACTGTTGATTCTCAAAAATCGACAATTGTTGAAATTCTCCCATCTGGGCCAAGGGTATCAGTTATAACCCCTACCGACTCCTCCGTTGCCTCTCAACAGACTTCGGTTCTAATATTGGAGAACCCACAACTTACCTCCCCACTCACTTCCTTGGGTGGTGGAGATGACTTCGAGGTCTCTCCCCTCGAAGGTTCTGAGTTCACACTGCACACAGCCTAACACCCGATTTTACGATCGATGATGCACAACACATCGAGGGTTCCCCCAATGCTTCAAAACCTGTTGATTTCTTTGAATCTTTATTGGAGGACACTGGCTCTCCTAGAAATGTGTCAACTGAATCAATTGCTGCCATGGTCACCGACAAACCAACCTCCCCCCCCGAAGACCACCTTGTCACCGAAACCACCCTCCCCCCACCAAAGATATCATCACCGACCCCCCTCCCCCCCACCGAATATATCATCACCGACCTCACCCTCCCCCTCACCGAAGATACCATCACCAACTTCATCTTCTCCTCACCACCGATCCCATAGCCCCCACCGATCTGAGTCACCTGAGGATAGCTCTTCCTCCTCACCTTCACCCCCCCCCCCCCCCCCCGAAGACCACCTTCACCCCCCAAGAAGGCCTCTTTATCCAGATCCCTTGTGCGCTCACCCCTCCTCATCTAATTTTACTGAGGAAAGATTGCTTCCACATACCCCATTATCACCCACCACTCCCCAATTCCAACTCCCCGAGGTTCCGTGCGTCATCTTCTACAGGTATTCGGCTACCAGGTGATTTAATCGCTGAAATTCAAGAGAGTGCCCGTCAATGTAGGATGGTGGGTACTCAATTCGAGTCATTCAAACAAACCTCTCTCTCAATGATTGCTCAAGCCAATGAGCGTGTCTCGGTATTGGAATCCCGACAACCTCAGTTATTGGCTTATACTCTACAGGATCTTCTTCGGCCTCCTACTAAAAATATGGCCACCTTCTCTACAAAATTGGAGGCATTAACCACATCCCACTCTAACTTGGTTATGTTTATTGCTACCATCAAAGCCTCTATCGACGTAAAGGATCCTGAATTATTTCGGCTTATCAATCGGGAGACTCGGCATCAATCACTTCAGACCTCTCTGTCCACATCCCTCGAAAGCATTCATCGAAAGATGGACACCCTCAATGCAAGTCTGGATTGGGATCTTGACTTAGGTGACTTTTCCTTGACATATGTTGATTCTGTATGTATTCAGCTTCTTCACTCCAAACTTGATCAGGTTATTGCTCATTTGGGTTTAGATATTTCAGCTGCTGCTGAGGGGGAAAAAACTCTCAAATCACCGAAAATGCCTTCGGTAAGGCGAACTAACACCAATCAGCCTCCATCATCCACCAACAAACCAACTATACACATCTCCAAACCCATGGTATCCACCGATCCACCGACTGGTAAACCTGCTGAACCAACCGAAACTCTTCAAACATTGGTAGCAGAAACTGTGACTCCCACACCGACCTCTCTTCCACCGACCGACCCTCCTCTGGCATCCATCACCATCTCCTTACCGACCCCATCGATGGAGAAACCTTCACTGACTTTTTCTTCATTGGTGGAGAAAATCCATGCATCTTCTGAGGGGGAGAAAATCAGTGAGGCTTCTAAAGACAAAGGGAAGAAAGTCCTTTCTGCCGAAGATGAGGCAAAAGAAGAGAAGAAAAAGAAGGAATTGGCAAAGTATGGGTCTCGTCCTTCAGATGCTCAAACTCTGAGACTTAAACCTCCTTCCCAAGGAGTTGTCTCCAACCTTGGTCTATCTCCTCAAGAAATTGAGGAGGCTAGACTTTCTTAGAAAGAATTGGATGAATTCAAGGCTCTCTCCTTGAAAGTGGCAAAAGAGGAAGCAGTAAAGGCCAAGTCCTCCGACCCCATACTTGCCCAGAAATATGAATTGGGTACGATAAAAGAAGAAAAGGAAGAAGAAATAAGCTGGTATAAAAAGACCATGCATTACAGAACCAACAGGTCTCCCATCTCTTGTATCAAAATCTCCACTTCAAAGCTCCACCCCACCGACATAAGACTGGTCATTGATAGAGAAGACGGATCATCAAGAAGTGTTAGAGATTTCCATCTCAAGCTATTTGGCCTCTCCGAATGGTTTGAAATCTCTAAACTCTTGGTAAAAAGTGCCAATCCTAAGAAAGACGTTTTCATTAAATGCATTAATGAACTGATGGATAAGATGAAGGAACTGAAGAAGAAGCACAATATTTCTCTTTCTACCGATGAACGTGCCCGACTTCAATCTTTAAGAGAAGAAGTTCGTTTGCCCAAAACCAAAAACCAATCGGTAAAAGATACAATTTTCAAAGATATGGCTACTAAAGGAAGAGTCCCTTACGTGGGAAATCTAGACTTGTCCATACCTACCTCCACTCAGTATCCCCCAACTATATTATGCCTCTCACCTATTCCTGGTCTCTTCTTCAACGACGCACTTGGACACCGACGATTCTTTCGATTCTCACAGATTCAGCTCGCCGACATCCTCCTTCTTCAAGGCATCCACGACCTCATGCCCTACATCCCTGAAGCTCAACCTTTTTATCAAAACATAGTGGTAGAAATGAAGCGTCGCAAAGAGGCACCAAGAAAATAATCTAAGTGTTTTCTTTTTCCCGTTTAAGTACTTGTAAAATTTTCTTCATTTCCAAATGTATGAAAATTTAAGTAAATGCAAGTACTTCTCTTTTATTTGAATTTTCTTGTTGCACATAGTTATGTTTTCTTACTTGTAAATATTGTTTATAGTGTACAAACTCATACAAAAGAAAAATAGATCAAAAACAAAAAACAAAAAGAATGGTATATGTGAAAAGAACCCAAAAAGAGTAAAAAGGGTCAAAATGCATTTTTTATACTCTTAAATATTCTAAGTATAGAGCTCAAATTCAAATAGGGGGAGATTGTTGGGTCACCAAAGATTTGAAATTGACTCACCGATGTTTTTCCTATATCTTACTTAGAATATTTTAGCATGGTTCTTTATGATGACTTGTACATGATAGCAAATGTTTGGTGAAGTCAAAGATCAACCAAAGCTCAGATTGAAGATTCTCTTAGTGTGGAAGTGAGAAATTCTACATCAACAACTTACAAGTCATTGTCCACCGATGGTGTTCCCACACATCGATGGACACTCTCCCACCGACCTTCATCATGTCGGCTAACATCATCCCACCGATGTGGATGCTCAAATCGGTGGGATCAATATTCTTTTCTCATGAATTGTTTTCTTTAAAGAAAGTCACAAGATCCAAGTCACTCATATCGGTGAAACATCATCGGTGAAATTGTCTTGGAAGACACATCAAGAAGATCATTTATTATGGGACAATATCTATTGCCAGGTAAAAGTGACTATTTGTCGTTTTATCCATTATCAGATAAAGTCTCATTTAGCATGGGTATTCTTCCTATTACCAAGGAAAAGGTGATAAAGACACATCAACTTTTCAGAAGTCAATATTTACAAGCAAATCTCCTGATGACAAGTGTCCCAAGAACTTTAAAGCTTTGTTCTAAGTGTTCAAGTTGTTTTAGTTTTCAGTATACTTTGTGAAAGATTGTTAGAATAGTTTATCTGTTCTTTTCCGCAACAGTCTTTAGATTCTATGTGTAATTCTTGTTGAAAGATTTTCAATAATATAATTAAAATAGTGAAAATTTTGAGTATTGTATTAACCCCCCCCCCCCCCCCTTCTACAATACTTGTTAAGCCATCTGGGACTAACAAGAAATAAAGAAGACAATGTTTAAGAAGTCTATACAAACAAAATGCAAATAAAAAAGTTGATATTTTAGTTTAAATCCATAAAATAAACAATTGAAAATTAAGTAATCATAAACAATTCATATAATTAGATAGAAATACGAAATTGTTATATAACTAAATTGTCTTTTTTATGATTTATAGTTAAGTTACTCCATGAGTTTTTGGTGCACAACGAGATTAGAACCTGGGTAGCTGCTAAAGAGAAATAAGCGCTACCCAACTAAGCCACATATAAACTTATGTCTATATATACTAATTTATACATATAAATATAATTAAAAATCGAAGGCCCCCGACGACCCCTGTATATACCCACATACAATTTCAAGTGTTTCAAGTATATCATAATTGTATTGCAGACAAATGAAAATCTCAACATCGAAATAAAATTAATCGGTTAACTTTAACATTCTAACATATAAAATTTTAGTTTGCGAGTGCCATGATTTACAGTTTGTCTTGCAACCATCCCAATTCTCGAATATTCACTTGTATCGCTTCTTTCAAATCAACTAATAAATATGTAATGTTGTCAAGCCTAATTATCCACACATACGTCCAAGTCCAACATAAACTACTTAACAGACCAATTCATCTGTCTTTTGTTCTAATCTCCTTATAAAGCAACCTTTGATGTTATCTGCTTACTATCTCCTGTAAAATAGGATTTGTAAACCAAGGGTATTTGTATTTGACTCTTTTCCTCAAATTCGTAATTTTTGGAATTATTCATATTTTTAGCAACAAAAAACTTGCTTAATTTTCTCAATTATCTTCATCTCTCTCTCTCTCTCTCTTTCTCTCTCCGGCGACCTCCCCCTAATTCCGACGAGTTTCATAATTTTTTCGAGTTTCATAAACTGTTTTTTCGAAAGTTTCAACTTTTTTAAGTTTCATAAACCGTTTTTTTCGAAATTTTCATGTTTCATAGGAGAAAAACATATGAAATTTCGAAAATATATGATTAGTTCGAAAAAAAACCTGAATATTCATATAGAAAAAAAATATATGAAACTTAAAAATCTGATTATTCATATGAAAGAAAAATATATGAAATCATTTATGAAAGTATATGAAACTGTTTATGAAAATATATGAAACCGTGGCCCTACTTTTTTGAGAGAGAGAGAGGGATGGGTCCACTTTCTTGTCCATGATGAACGGGAACAACATCAACGGAAGTTGTTACAATCCACAAGTGTCCTACAGGTCCAACTCTCCGGTATTCTCTCCCACTCATCGTCGTTGTTCAGTGGGTTATGATATGATTTGATCGTAAAACGATCATTGGCTGAATTTAAAGAACAACAATGACAACAAGCTTCCGCAAACTTGAGAAACGTGAAACAAAGGGGTTTCAATCAACAAGCTTCTTATGTACCTCTGGTTTCTTTTTTCACCGGAAGTTTCTACGGTTTGAGAGAGAGAGAGAGGTAAATATGGAGAAAATTAAGGATATATTGTAACTATAGTTAGATTATTTCAAATTAATTAATAGATTTTAAATTTAAAATACCTAAAAGTTATTCAAACTACCCTTTCCCTATTTTTTTTAATAAATTTAAATCCGAAAATTTCTCAACCGTCGATCAAGATAATGAATGACCTAGATTGGTTTATATAGTTTACAAAAAAAAAACTGGTTTACAAAAGAAGCTCCCTCTATATATATACATATATATTTACTGCAACACCTCCGTTCAATATGTGCAACCATTTCTCAAAATTCACATGGTATCAGCCTAATTGGATTCCTCATTAAATCATCTTGTAACACCTGGAATTTCGGTATGTGAAAGTTTCCTTTTTCCCCTTTTATGAGTTAAGTTATGGATTTTTGTTACAAGGATAATTAGCTTTTAGATACCATCTTTATTGAGAGTGCTTCGTCGACTAAAAGTTTAATTTTCGGGATTCGGTATGACTGGGGCAACTATGTCTGGGACAGTGCCATGGGGCATAATCGTGTGGCACTATCGCAGGGTCAACACCCCTCTCGATACAAACCACGCGGAAATGCCAAGGATTGTGACACGGGAACTCTCGCCTTGTCACTCTCGCACCCAGGGAGGCACCTACGGTACAAGTTGGGCGATAGTGCCCTGCGAGTATGCAACAGGCCTGGGCACTATCGTCGTGTCACTCTCGCCGATGGGCATCTGGAGGTATTTAAAGATGAGATATGATTATTAGGCAGAAAATCATTTTAGAATTTCTCCCTGCATTTATGGTATTTCTCTCTCTCTCTCTCTCTCATTTCACCTCTCTCTTCATTGATTTCATCTCTAGGGTTTTCTAAGCATTAACTGTGAGTTTCAAGTATCAAGCAAGCTTCAATAGTTACCCTCTACCTCCTAGGGTTTTCTTTGCTTTTAGGTTTGAAACTAAAAACCAAGCAAAGTGAGTTCATCCTAACCTTTCTAAGCTTTCACTAGTACAAAAACTCACATTTGCCACGGTTAAAAACCGTAACTATAGTGCTTTGGCCACAATTTTTTTTCAATCAAACTGTAGCCTATTCTTGCGTGACAATTGATACCCTTTCGCCACGTTTAGTATGTGTCGCCATATCAAATAAAAAACCATAGCCATAGCTTAAAAACCGTGGCTATAAACATATCTAATACTTAAGGTATTAGAGCATTTTTACAATAACCGTGACAATAAACTATAAATCGCCACACAAACTCACGTTAAACGCGGCATTAGATATCTTTTGGTCACACAAAATAAAGAAAACCATGATAATAAACTATTTATAGCCACGCAATTTGTTTTTAAGGTGGCCAATGATTACCCTATAATCACGTATATTTGTTTTAACGTGGCCATAAACTACTTATCGTCACACAAAATAACTCAAAATGTAGCCATAAACAACTTATAGCCATGAAATTTATGACATATGGTTACACTTAAACTTTTGAAGCGTGACTATTAGTAGAGATAAATCAGTTTTTGTCACACAAATTTCATATTAACTGTTGCCAATTGATAACATTTGGTTATACTAAATTGTTAAAAATGTGGCTAGTGTTAACTTTTGGTTACATGAGTTAATTAAAACCGTGACCATAAACTATTTATAACCATGCAAATTTTACATTAACCGTGGTCATTTCATGACATATGGTTACGCTGAATTGTTAAAAGTCATGGTTATTGGTAGTCTTTTGGTTACACGAAATAGCTATGTGATCGTATACTATTTAATGCCACACAAAAGCACCTACCTGAATTCAGATTATTTACACTTCTGAGTTCTAACGCTCCGTTCTCGAGTTTTAGAAGGAAAGAAAAGAAGAGAAAGGTAAGAGAAAGAAAAGAAAGGAAATGAAAGGGGAGGAAATAAATATCTGTATTTGTGTTCTTGAGATTGAAGGAAAGAAAGGAAGGAGAGGGAAAGAAAATAAATTTTCATGTTCTTGAGTAGGAGAGAAAGGAAAGGAAAGATGTTACTTTTACTAATATACCCTCATTTATTTCATGATGAAATGTAATTAATGGGTATATGTGTAATTTTATGAATATTTTTAATTCTTTTTATTTCATTTCTTTCCTTTCCTTCCGTTTCCTCCCACATTTGGACGGAAAGTTTTGGGAGGAAAATCAGCACTATTTTCCTTCCCTTTCCTTTCCTTTCCCTCTTTAAAAAAACTCGAGAACACTAACATTTTTTATTTTCCTCCTACTTTCCTCCCCTTTCCCTTACTTTCCTTCGTAAAAAAAACTCGAGAACACAACGTAAGTGAGATAGGATTGGATGGTAGATATGTCGGTTGCAGAGTAAGGTTCAAAATTTTCAATTTTGAAGTATTTCTTTCGTTTCATTTGTTTTTTTATGGCTACTAGTTACTCTTTGTCCACAAAAAAAATCTAAAACCATAGCCAAATTCATGACATATAGTTACGCTTTATTTTTAGAAACGTGGATAAATGTTACCTTTTGGTCACACAAAATAATAGAGAATTGTGGCTAATTCACTGCAAAAGTTAGGCTTAATATGTAGAATTATGGCTACTAGTTACCATTTGGGCACAAAATATTTAAAACCATAGCCAAATTCATGACATATAGTTACGCTTTATTTTTAGAAACGTGGCTAAAGGTTACCTTTTGGTCACACAAAATAATAGAAAATCGTGGCTAATTACAATTACGCTTAATATGTGGAATTATTGCTACCAGTTACCCATTGGTCACAAAAATATTAAAAACGATAGCCAAATTCACGACATACAGTTACACTTAATTTTTAGAAATGTGGCTATAAGTTTCCTTGTGGTCATACAAAATAATAAAACAGTGGTCAATTCAAGACATATAGTTACACACATTTCATATTAACTGTGAAGAAATCATCACATATAGTAACATTTAATATTTATAACAGTGACTACTGGTTACGTTTTGGTCACACAAAATAATAAAAACCACGACTATAAACAACAGTGACTTTTGGCCACGTTATACATACTTTTATGGCTATATATACATATCTTTTAGTCACGAAAATTTGGCTTCATGTAACTATATGTTAGTCTATGGCCAAGGATAATAACCATCACAATATAAAACCATGGTTTAGACAAAAAAAACCATGGCTATATGTTTGTCTATGGCCACGGTTTTTAGTCGTAACTTGTCACGGAATAAAAATTGTGGCAGTAAAGAAGCAATTAGTCACGGTTTTATTTAAACCGTAGCATTATGCTTAAACATTTTTGTAATGGTCACGTTATTGAGTAAAATCGTGGCTAACTCAATACAAAAAATTATTTATAACTTTTAGCCACGGTTCTAAACCCAACCGTGACTAACTTCGATTTTCAAAACCGTGGTAAAAAGTCATTTTTGTACTAGTATTTATACATGTCAAAACCTTACGATTTCGATATCCTAAACTTGTCGTAACTACCTGTACGAAAAATTAGATAAGTCCATAATTTTTAATTAAAATTTTTTAAATAATTTTTACTACGTGTCAACGTTTATTTGATAGTAAATTGACGAATAACTCATTTTTGACTTTGAACAAATTGTTTATCTTTTCTTCTTTTCGACACTAAATTTTAATTTTTAATGTTATTTTGTTAACGTGGATTCAAAATTTAAAGTTTTTTTTAATAAATGTTAGTGGTTTTTAAATTTCATAGCCCCTCCTATAAGGTGTCCCGTAAGAGAGGTAGATGGTAAGTAACATGTTTGTGAGTGAAGAGGGTGTATGAATAACAATCTCCTTTATATAAATTGATCAATTAAAACAAAATATTTCTTTGTTAAAAGTTAAGTTTTAAAAGCTTCCACTTTCTCTATTTTCTTAAAGAGTTTTAACATACAATAGAAATTGGAGATGGTCTAAATCTTTAAACTAGAACTTTCATAAAAAAAATCCAATGAAGATCTATGAAAACAAAACTAAAAAGTAAAAATAAGAATTAACAATTCTAGAATTTAAACTTGAAAAATAAATTATAAAATGAACTTACTAAAAATGTTATATAATTTAATTATTCAATTAATAAAAACTAGAAAAAAAACTAAAAAAATATTTATATATTTAAATCATCCTTAAAAGAAAATTAAAAAACTCATTAAAATTCCGTAATATTTAATTAGTTTTAAAAAAATTATAATTTAGAAATGAGGACCCTAAGACTTAAACACGGATGTACGTGAGATTGCCACCTACATATCTCACGCTTTTCCACTGCGCTACCATCCGCTTAGTGTAAATATTTGTATCAACTAATATATATATAGTAATATTGTTACAGCTAAAAAATAAAAAAAGAGTAAACTACACTTTTGGTCCCTGTGGTTTAGTGATTATAACACATTTGGTCCCTACAGTTTAAAAATTACACTTTAGCCATTACAATATGCATTTCGGTCCGGATTTGGTCCCTCGTCGTTAACTCCACTAAAAAACTCAGTTAAGTGAAGGGTAATTTAGTCCTTTTCCACTTTTTTGTCTTTTTCTGTTAAAAAATAAAATAAAATATTTTATATATCATATATTATATTATAGAGGCTCCGTAAAATGCAAATCTTTCATTTGTTGCACCCTTTACAAACCACAGTCTGCATATGTGCAGATTGGTTCTGCATATATGCATATGAATACGTGCAAGAATATACATATAATGGACATACATTCATATGGGACAATGCATATAAGCAGAGTCTGCACATATGCAGACTGTGGTTTGTAAGGGGTGCAACAAATACATGGTTTGTATTTGATTTGTACCCTTATATTATATTTTATATATATATATATACACACACAGTATCTATATATATAGTCCCGGTGGTCACAAAAATATTCCCAAACTCAACAACATTCGACCGCCGTCGATGATCCTTGCACGAGATTCACTTGCTTATCGTCATCCTTCTCCTCCACCACCGTCGGCACAACAGCGTGGCAACGGAAAAGTCGTGGATTGGTTTCGAAGTTATTTGAAGAAGACGAGAACAAAGCAAACGGAAAATGTGGGTGGTGGTGTTTGGAGTAAGCAACGGAAGGGTTCGAGACAAACGAGAGAGAGGTACGATCCAAGGTTTTTGATCAAGGAAGATGGGATCATTAATTCTTAACGATTCAAGAACTACAGTGATGATCAAGAACATCCAGAACAAATACAGGAAAAGAACATTGCCAACACCGGTCTAACTTAACATTCAATAGCCCATCCTCATCCTCACTTAACACTTACAACACACACACATACATACATACACACACATACACACAGTACACATATACAATACATACATATATGTACACACACATGCACATATACAACATATATATATATATATATATATATATATATATATATATTGTAGTGGCTAATGTGTAATTTTTAAACTGTAGGGACCAAATGTGTTATAAAGGGACCAAAAGTGTAGTTTACTCTAAAAAAATATTCAGAGGCCCCCGACGATCGGGGGCCTGTGCAGTAGAATACATTCGAACACCCTAAAGCACGGGCCTGGTAACTATATTTTCTTAGTTAATGAGTTTTGACCTAACTTTATAATTTTTCAGATTATAGGGTGTCTAACCTTTTTATGGTAAATGATAGTGTTGGGTTTGATAAGATTGGAGCACTAAGAAACCAACACAGGTTTCCTCTAGCGGTATCCACACACGAACACGCGAATTCCACCGAGTGCTAGCACAAAAGAGACCCTATTCTAATATGTGTGTATATGTCAGATTCAGAGGATTCGATCAGTCAACTAAAACAATTGACCTGACATCCTATTTATATAGACCGTAAATAGGATTTGTGTTTATCTGTAATTATTTGAATTCAAATCATTTGAATTCGAATAATAATAATTATCTAAATAATTATCTGAATAATTATATTAATCTTAAATAATAATTATTCATACTTACAGATAAAACCCTGTAATTATCATAATTACATTTTACACATATTATTTAATTATTCTATCAAGAATAATTATCTAACTATCAAACATAACTTTAACGGGTTTCTTTCTAATGGAAGCAAACGTGTTCTTTGTGTGCGACCCTTTAGGTTTACATACTCATTGGTAGCATTTCTGTGTGACACGTGTCGTGGACATATAGTAACCTACAATCTCCCACTTGCACACGATACACAGTAACACATACGGTGGTAAGCGTCTAGCAACACGTCACCGCCCCAAGGCTATGTAAATGTGCTTTTGTCTTCGAGCAATTTTGATTGATTCAATCAATCACATAGTAGAATCATTCATTATCCTTTTGCCTCACGATATTTGTTTTGCTCTGATACCATATGTAACATCCCAGGCAACCGTACCAGATATTGTCCGCTCTGTCCACATACCTGGACTCACGGTTTTAAAACGCGTCTGATAGGGGAGGTATCAAGTTCCTATTATAAGGCAACCTTTGTTCCCCTCCCCAACCAATGTGGGATCTTACAATCCACCCCCCTTGGTAGCCCAGCGTCCTCGCTGGCACACCAGTTCGGTTCCCGGACTCTGATATCAAATCTGATTAGATCTGAATGGCAATGATGTTTCAATTGTTAGGCTTGTGCCCTAAGTTGTCAGACCGGGGGTCGGGCCATAAGCCCAAATTCCGTTTATGTTTTGGGTTTTTGTATCGGTGTCACATCGTTTTAAAATTGTGTCGGTTTTAAATTAGATCCGACATATAGACATATTCCCGTGAATTGGTCACTTTAATTATGTTAATTTTTGACCAAATATTTTATGAAATGGAAACTCGGGTTGTCTTGCTTTTGGGTCATGGGATAGTAACCCACAATTTTGAGATTTGGGCCTGGGCTAGTAGGCCCAAGTTCAGTTTTGGTTGGAAAATTATATCGTCTTAAAATTCTTATTATGAAAATTCTTTTCGGATTTTTCGATTTAAATTGGCTTTCATACATGTTTATATAAATCGCCAATACCGTTAATTTTATGTTTAAAATTATCGTACGGGTTAGTAACCCACATTTAAAAGGGATAAGGTCGATTTTAAGTTTTAATTTGCCATATAATAGTTTGTTCACTTTAATTAACAATTTAATTATGTTAATTAAAATTATGGCCAATATGTTTATTTTATGCTTAAAATAATTGGATAATGTATGGTTTGCCCCGAAAGACCCGTGGTTGATTTATTTTTATGTTTGGAAAATTAAAATGTATTAATTGCATGGGATGTAATTTTATTTTAGATTTTCTAGATAGGTTCAAATGTAAATAGATATGATACTGTTGTATTTTCTATTGTAAATCAACCCGAAGACGGAGTTTCAAGAAGTCGAGACGGAGTCCCTGGAGTTCACCAAGATGGCGAGGCCAGTGGGAGCTTGAAGACGTCCTTAGAAAGACCGTGGTTGTTGTGTTGGCTCACAACACCACATTAGGGGCAAAACCGTATATTATCTGTTTGTTGTGGTTGTTTATTTTGTGTTTGCTTTTTATTGCTTTATTATTGTTATAATAGTTGTAAACGTTTTAAAATAAAATCAAACGCCAAATAAATTTTAAATGGGTAATTAAAATATGATATTTTAAAATTGATATATTTTTCAAAATCAAACCGTTTTAATTGGATGAACTTTTAAAACAAGGTTTTAAGAACGAGGTTTTAAAATCAAAACGTTTTAAATGACTTAGAATGTTTTCAAAAAATTAAACCTTTTAAAATGTAAACTAAACGCCACCCATTTAAGGTATTTGTCGAGCTTACATGATTCCGGTGTGATAAGTGCCTAGCCAATCATATCAGATGATTGTAGTGTAAGACAAGGTACCAAGATAACGAGATTTAAGTGGAAAGTCGCATAGCCATTCACTTAAATAGTCGTATTTTGGACGACTGATCCCAGTAAATCCTAAGTTTAAGACTTTAGGTTGGATCACAATACTTTAGTATGGTTAGTTTACATGGAAATATCATAGAAAGTGCCTAGCCATCTATGAGTATTTTCAAGGCGTTGAAGTGGGATTAAACGTGCCAAATTCGATATATGATATATTGAATAGAATCCAACGACATCTAAGAGTTATGTTGAACATAATTGGATGATGCCTACCTAAATAGCCTAATTCCATAGATAGTGGATCATTTATGGAAGTAGGTGAAATATGGATCTTAGCTCAAATCAAATGATTTTGAAAGGTTGATTCATTTATTGGAGATATTAAAGTTACTACGATTAAAGTTATTTTGTAGATGTCTGCTAACACCTCCAACCAGATTACAAACACAAACGTTTTATCTCAATTTACGTTACGGTCAATCCTTTATAAGGATAAACTGAACGGTACGAACTTCGTGGATTGGTTTCGTTTCTTGAGGGTTGTCCTTAAACACGAAAAGAAGTTGTATGTTCTATAAAAACCCTTTCCAAACGCTCCTGCCATAAATGCTACAACTGAGGATAGAGTTGCTTATGATAAGCATCTCAATGACTCACTGGATGTTAGCTGTTTGATGCTTGCATCCATGACTCCCGAGCTTCTAAGGGAACATGAAGACATGCGTGCATGGGATATGATATCCTCTTTGAAATCTATGTTTCACTTATAGGCAAGGCAAGAGAGGTTTGATACAGTCAGGGCATTGCATGCCTGTATGATGACAGAGGGTTCAGATGTCAGTACCCACGTTTTGAAAATGAAAGGGTACATTGACAGATTAACCTTTCTTGGATACCCACTAGATCAAGAATTAGGAATCGATATGGTTCTTAGTTCTTTATCAAATTCATATGAACAGTTCGTTCTGAACTATAATATGAATGGTTTGGAGAAAACTGTCACAGAGCTTCACAACATGCTTAAACTGCCGAGAGAAATATGAAATTCAAGTTGGATTCATCCAAACCAGAACATGTCTTGATGATCAAGCCTAAAAGTGGGATAATCAAGAGGAATAGGGGAGTTACCAAGGGTAAAACAAATGTTGGAAGCTCCAACAAGATAATGGGCAAAGGAAAGATTCCTGAAGATGCAGTTTGCTTCAATTGCAACCAGAAGTGGCACTGGAAGAGAAACTGTCCTGCCCTATTGGCAGAAATGAGAAAGAATAAGGCTAATGAAGCCGGAACTTCAGGTATGTTTACCATCGATTTGTTCACTTTTGTCTAGGTATTAAGAATTGGGTATGATACTCATAATTAATACTGCTTTACAGAAAGTAAGAAGTGAAGAGAAGATGAAACTAGACCGAATGGAGCTAAGTTAGCTAAGGTTGCTCGAAAGGACATATGATATGAACTTTTAATGGTCTTACATTAACACTTAGCAAGTGTATTGATGTGCCTAGTATTACTAGGATTTTAGTTTTATTTTCTCAAATTACAACAAACCGAATTTGTATTTATGTTTTCAAGAAATAGATTTTATCTCAATAAATGTTTTTATGAAATAAATAGTTGTAATTATAAATCAACATATTGAATTAAAGCGGGGCTTAAATCAGACCTATTTGTGACACTTAAACACATAACCAAACTCCAGACGGACGGAGGGTTGGAATCATGTGATGATTTACGTGATAAATGTGTATATTGTTGGTCAAGATGACAAAATGATATTTACCCTTAGGGGTCACAGGAACTAATAGGAGTTATCCGTACTGATGTATATAAGCCTTAAAGTTCAGTCACAAGACACAGTCATCACTACTTCGTAACACTCTACTAAGTTTAGTAGATATAGGTATGTTTACCAAAAGAATGAAAATATGAAAGCTTTGATTCTTCGAAGAGTTTCAAAAGAAGTAGTGCATATACTTGGCAAAGATAAAGATGCTTCAGTCAGATTGAAGTTATAAATATCTAAGCCAAGAGATCATCCTAGAGATCGGGATTGTATCCCAAATAATTTCTCCTAGAACACCAAATCTTGATGGTATGTCAAAAGGAGAAATAGAATTTTGTTGAACATGATTCACTCTATGATGAGTCTCACGAATCTGCCTAAAAGAGTTTTCTAAGGATGTTTCCTAGAAACAACTACCCAATACTAAATTATGCATCAACCAACAAGGACCAATAAAACCTATTCTCAAAATATGGATTGGGAAGATCCCAAAGTGGTCATATATGAGAATATGGGGTAGTAATGCTTAAAATAAGCATGAAGCTTCTGAGAAGCTTGAGTAAAAGGTCTGAAACGTACATCGTTATAAAATATCCAATCGGATATCATTTATACAAAATCCAAGCGATAACAAAAGTTTTGTTGCGCACCATAATGAGTTCTTAGAAAATGATTTTCTAACAAGAATCAAAATGGGGAGACACAACAGATCTTGAAGAAATTCAAGAACTACAAAGATGGTACAATGGTTAACACTGACAAACAACATGATGTTGAGCTTCAACAAGTTGTTGAAAATAATCGACGAGATGCAAAAACAATCCGAAGATCGGATTACTTATGATTACTGATAAATGGCAAGATGCCATGAAGATTGATGTTAAAGCCAAATTCCTCAAAAGGGATTTTTTGAGCGTGGACGTATACAAGGCTTTAAAACATCAAACCTAAAATTGCAAGTTGCCAAAATCCAGTTATGGATTAGGACAATCATCTCGTAATTAAAGTGTTGTATATACAAGAAGGTCAGTAGAAGCATAATTAGTACTCTAGATCATCAGAAGTACATCCTAGTGCTTGAAGGTGTAAAAGCTTGACTAAGGAAGTACTTCATGATAAAGGATCTAAGAGACGATTCCTTGGTATAAGGATCTATTGTTATAGATCAAAGTGTTTAATTAGATTAAGTCAAAAGTAAATACATTGACAAAATCTTAAAACACTTCAAGATGAAGGGGTTATAAGAAAAGAGGTTTGTCAATAGTACATGAACCGAGTAAAGGGTGTTCCCATGCTTCGGCCATTGGTTCAAACATGTACACCATGTTTTATGTACTAAGAGACCGGACATCTCGTATGCCTTAAGCATGACGAGGAGATTTTAGTCAGACTCAAGTGATGCTCACTTCATAGCAGTAAGGAACAATCTGAAGTATCTAAGAAGAACTAAAGATATGTGCTTACCGCACATTGGTTAGGAAAGAGATCCATGTGTCTCGGGATACACAAATGCTAGTTTCCAAACTAACCATAATGACTAAAAGTTGTAGTAAGAGATATATAAAGAATGAAGGTAATATAAGCTGTGATAGCTTAAATGCACATTTACTTATAAATCCTATTTGTTAAAACAATCATGATGTTCATGGTAGTTCCATAGGTTAAAATCTTTCTAATTAAGAATTTCAGTAAACTTTAAATTCTGGAACATTAAACAGTTATGTTTTACAATGTGATATGGCATACTGGGTATAGTATATACATTAAACATTACTGTGTTCTTTATTAGCATGTTTAAGTATCCGTAAAAAAAATATGATGTTCATATTGTTTAGAACTGTCCTTGATCGATTATTACCAGGGGACTGGTAATAAATCAAGATCATTGTGAAGTCTGGTCATAGTCCAAGATGGAAGTGCACTGGGTGCAACTAGAGTGACATGCGTTTGTCGGTGCACAAAGCGTTGGACAAGACCCACGGTCAGGATCACCTCATAGATCGACGTCATAAGGTGAGTCCTGAAATAGTAAAACACTCTTGTATCCTCAGACCTGAGATGTGCATTGGGACCTAATGCACAACGAGTGTTATGCTTTGATATAGTCTAACGTTACCTTTAACCGGGTAACCATAAGGGCTATGTTGGGTATAACACAAATTGTGTAGTTAGTCAGGTACATGCAACATAGGATCTGCTCCTCTCAAGATGAGAGATATATTTATGGGCCTCTCGATGACATAGTGTGATTTACATGCATGAACAAGTGGATTAGTTGGACTAATGGCACTTGTATAATCAAATATGTTGGGATCGAGAAACATAATCTTTGAACTATAAAGGATGAGATAGATCTATGCCTTAAGTTCAAAACAAATATCGTGAGGCAAAAGGATAATGAATGATTCTAGTATGTGATTGATTGAATCAATCAAAATAGCTGGAAGACAAAAGCACATTTACATAGCCTTGGGGGCGGTGACGTGTTGCTAGACGCTTACCACCGTCTGTGTTACTGTGTATCGTGTGCAAGTGGGAGATTGTAGGTTACTATATGCCTACGACACGTGTCACACATGAATGCTACCAATGAGTATGTAAACCTAAAGGGTCGCACACAAAGAACATGTTTGCTTCCATTAGAAAGAAACCCGTTAAAGTCATGTTTGACAGTTAGATAATTATTCTTGATAGAATAATTAAATAATATGTGTAAAATGTAATTATGATAATTACATGGTTTTATCTGTAAGTATGAATAATTATTATTTAAGATAAATATAATTATTCAGATAATTATTTAGATAATTATTATTATTCGACTTCAAATGATTTGAATTCAAATAATTACAGATAAACACAAATCCTATTTACGGTCTATATAAATAGGATGTCTGGTCAATTGTTTTAGTTGACTGATCGAATCCGCTGGATCTGACATATACACACATATTAGCATATGGTCTCTTTTGGGCTAGAGGAATCGCGTGTTCGTGTGTGGATACCGCTAGAAGAATCCTGCGTTGGTTTCTTAGTGCTCCAATCATTCAACTACAACATCCCAAAAGGTACAATTCTAAACACCCTATGGTGTGTTATTAATTTAGTTAAATACATCATTGGATCCGATTGGGTTTTGTATTTAGAAAAGTTTTCTAAATTTTGTAACCGACTTTTATCTGTTTTTCGGCTGCGTTTTAATGGTTACGAATCGTATCAAAACCCAACAGATAGTGTTCATGATTTTTGTTATGAAATGTCGTTTAAAATACATATTCATTGATCGTTACATGAATATTTCATTTTACAAACGATTATGACCTTTTATGTTGAATATCGGTTTGGCAAAAGTGAGACTTTGGAAAATGGGATGGCATGATCATCTTATATGGAAACTAAGATTTGTTCTAGACGTTGCAAACTCTTGGAATTGGTTCTTGAAATATATTACTTGATAATGAAAATGGTCCTTCTTGGACACTTTTGTAGACTTTGTCCATATTGATGATATTTATGTAAAAGATTTAATTTAGGAGAATGGTTGGGTATGAGAACTATATGTATGATTATAGTTGGTCACAATGGGAAAGCGACTAATATAAAATAATGCAAGTGGATCCATAGGCTTATGAGTGGACTTAATTTATCTGGGATGCTTCTTGTTTGTAACTAGTTGATACAGTGGGTTATCGAGGGCCACTTGGTGGGGTTATGTAAAGTCGGATACTAGCCAATGACGGTAAATGTAATCCTAGTTAATGAGTATGACTAGGATCATCAGGGGCCTAAATCCACACATAGATTGCGGGTCGGAGAACTCGTGGCCCTTGATCGTAGTACAATTCATGGAAATCGGGTCTCCCCCGTCATCGCAAGATGAATCTTAGACCGTATAATTCTTATGTGATTTTGTGAAGAGGATATTTGTATTCTAACTCGGAAACTCTTACCATTTTACTTGTGCATTATTTATTATAAATGTTCGTTCTCACTAGGTGTCAATCCTAATACTTTTTCTTAAAATGATATGTATATCAGGTTCTCTTAGCGGCTAGTGACGCCCATCTATAATCTAAGCTTCGTGTAGTTTAGATTAGTGGGTTGTTGTATATCATTTTCATTCATTTTGTTTGTACCATTTCCCCTTTTGGGTGATTTCTTTTATATAGACGTCATTTCCATGTCATATTTTAGGTTTAAATTTACCTCTATTTTTAGGGGTGTTACAAGTTAGTATCAGAGCCGAGAACCGGACCGGTGTGCGAGCGAGGACGATAGGCTCCCAAGGGGGTGGATTGTAAGATCTCACATTGGTTGGGGAGGGGAACTAAGGTTGCCTTATAAGGGACTTGATACCTCCTCTATCATACGCGTTTTAAAAATGTGAGTCCATGTGTGTGGACAAAGCGGACAATATCGGGTACGGTTGACATCGGATATTACACCTTTCTATCCACCACAATGGCAAAAGCTTCAAATAATCCCAACCCTCCTGCTGCTTCATCTTCCATCCCCTCCATACAGGTTCACTATTTGATTTCTATCAAACTTCACAACACCAATTATCTCCTCTGGTTAACTTAATTTCAGCCCCTCTTAAAACGATATGACCTAGAAGGCTACATTGACAGGAGCCATCCTTGCCCCCCCACACACATTGTTTCTCTGGTTCAACTAATCTAAATCCAACCTATGTTACCTGGTAGAAGCAAGACCAAATGCTTTTTGGATGGTTGCTCTCCTTTTTGACCAAACCAATCCTAGCACACGTGCTCGGTCTCACTACGTCTCGAGCAGTTTGGGAATCTCTACAGCGTGATATTTCTTCACAATATCAAGCTCACACGTTACACCTTAAGCGTGAAATGTAGAATATATGCAAAGGTAACAAGGCAATGGAGGAATATTATCTCCATGATAAACAACTCACTGACAAACTTGCAGCCTTTGGTCATCTGTCTAAAATACCGATCTGTAACATATGATGATTGGTCGCTTAGACTCGTCCTACGATCCTATCGTCACCGTCCTCACCGCCTCTGCTGTTGAACTACACATGGATGACTTCTACTCCAATTTTCTCGCATATGAAATCCGTCTAGAGGCACAAGCCACAAACTTTCCTCAACCCATGGCAAATTTGGCCCATCATGGTTGTTTTTTATCCCCAAATGGAGCAACCAACATAAATGGAAATAGTGAAAAAAACCAGTTCTCAAGCAGGCCGAAACAAGCCTTCTCTCAAAACTCAGTATCGGTCGTCCATGCCTCGTCTTGGTCATGGTCCATATCAAATAATCAGCATAAACACGCGGCCGATTGTTGGTATCGATTTGATCGAACACCCCTCTAGCCTTCTCTTTTGATAATTCATCAACAACATATGTAGATGCTCGCGATTCATTTCATGACGGAAACTAGTGTCCTGATAGCGGTGTCACCCATCATTTAACATCATAGTTGAACAATCTTCATGTTCAGACTCCATATGACAGTCCTGGTCGCATCAAAGTTGGTAACGGTAGTACACTATTGATTAAACATGTTGGTAAATCATCATCTTGTTTCAATAGTCGACCATTTTGGCTCAACAATATCTATCATGTACTCTTTATATCCACCAACTTATCCGTTTCTAAATCCTGCAAAGATAACAATGTTTATTTTGAGTTTCACCCATCTTATTTCCATGTTAAGGATCAGAACACTGGCAAGATACTGCTACAAGACATGAATAAATAAGGCCTTTACCAGTTTGATGACAAGCCAATTCCATTTGCATTTAATCTGAATTTGTTTCCCTGTGGCATCACAGAATTGGTCACCCGATGATGAATACAGTTAATAAAATTGTGTCCACTCATGCTCTTCCGGTAGAAAATAAGTTTATATCATACTATAACGCTTGTCGAGTTAGTAAAAGTTAAAAACTCCCATTTTCTTCAAGTTCCACCATTTACAACGAACAACTTGAACTAATTGTTTCTGATTTATGGGTCCTTCCTCGATGCTATCTCATAATGGTTTTCGTTGCTACTTACTTTAAATGGATGCTTACTCTAGATACACTTGGATTTATCCTCTCACTCAAAAAAACAATGCTTTAAAAGTCTTCATCCAGTTCAAACTTCACACTGAAAATTTAACCGATAAAAAGATCAAAGTCTTCCAAACGGACAATGGCACCGAATACAAAACATTTACATCGTTTTTAATTCAAAACGGAGTCCTATGCCGCTTTGCTTCTCTAAATACCTCTCCCAAAATGATTTAGCAGAGAGATGCTAGAGACATATAGTTAAGTTCGGTTTTCTCTCCTCATTCATGCTTCTATGCCCTTATACTCTTGGGTCGATGCATTTGCCACAAGCTGTTATCTCATCAATACGCTTCCCTTATCGTCTATTATCTTTTCAAACGGTTTAATTAGCAACGATGTAAAACGATGCGACTTTTTTACAAGACTTGGACAAACAACCGTGTAAAAAATATCCTATCTTTTCACAGGGTTTTGTCTAACAACCATGTAATTTTTTTTTCATATTTGTATCAACCACGATCTAAAATACAATTATATGAACCTATTTTAAATACAAATAACGTCTAAGTAACTTTGTACAACCACCAACAACGAATAGGAGAAACATAGATAGCTAGCTAGGGTCGACCCTCCTCCTTTATACGGGCTTGGGCCCGACAATTGTTGGTGAATTTAGTGTCACCATGTTTAATTATATTTAACACGTGTGTCGATGGGCTTTCAAACTGTGATATAAAACTAATTAAGGCGGTGCGGAGTGCACACTTGCTATAAGACGAGTTTGATACCGGTCACGACGAAATGGCGGGGGTCAAGGGGGTCACAGCCCGTGGGGGTCTAAGGGGCAGAGCCCCTGGCGGCCTTGGAATGTAGTGGAAAAACTCGACCAGAATGAAGATAACTTTAGTTCTGATTAGTTTGGAGTTTAAGATCAAGAGGTGTACGTAATTTCAGACTTACTTCTAAAATAGGACCAGAGGTTCTGGTTGGTATACCAACTTGTAACACCCCTAAAAATAGAGGTAAGTTTAAACCTGTAACTATGACGTGAAATTAACATTTATAAAAATAAATCAACCTTAGCTAGGGGAAATAGTTAAAGCGTTTGCACATCAATAATTGGAAATGATAAATGACAACCTACTAATCTAAACTATTTAAACTTAGATTACAGACGGTTGTCACTATAATCTCCCAAAAGAATTATATCAAAGTTTTGTATGTCCAAAAATATTAACTACTCCAAAAGATTTTCTTTATCGGCATCTAACTCTCTTCTCACATCTTAGCAACACCACAACTAGTAGAACATGACATACATGTCATTTTAAGAAGAAGTGCTAGGTTTGACGCCTAGTGAGAACAAATAGTTCAATGAATAAGCTATAAAACGATAAAGCAAAAACATAACTTTCATCAATTTAAATATGAATAATAATACGATCTTATGATCCCTTGGAAAGGTATTTAACATCATAAGGTGACCGGGAGACCCGATTTACCATAGACGTGACGGAACACAAAAGTAAGCCACAAACTTATGTTTACGAATAAATCAAGGATGATAAATTATTGACATCAACCTTATCCATGTCTTTAGTCATTTTGTAGGTCAACTCTATCCAAGTCTTTAGTACAACATAAAACTAGTTCAACTCTATCCAAGTCTTTTGCTTAAAGGTTCACCAAGTTTAACCCTATCTGAATCTTTACCTTGGGAGCCACTATCCGAGACATGCGCAATCAATTAGAAATCACAATATAAAACAGTGCACCTTTCTAAATTACACATGGGAATCACATCCCACAATCACATTTAAAATAGACTTCAATGCATATGGACCCGTTACAATACAGTTTCACACATAAACACTTTATGAACAAGTCACAATATGCTCACCACTCACACAAACATATAAGAAAAGCATTATTGAGGGAAAAATCCCTATTTCACCTATAGATTAAAACTATGGCAATTCACGTTTGTGAGCCAAAACTCATCAAAATCAAGAAGTAAATATAATCCAAGTATTCAAAACCATTTTCCATAATCATTTCGTCAAAATCCAAGTTTGGTCAAAACCCTAGTTTTGACCTAACTTTTCCAAAATCACCCAAAAAATAAATTAGAGAAATAAAAGCTTTGAGAAAGCATAAATTTAAATACATGTATGAAGGTTTAGAAAGTGTATGATAAACTCATAACTTAGGTTTTTAGTAGAAACCTAAAAACTTAGAAATCCTTGAAGATGAAGGTGAGATGAAGAAAACCTATCCCTTGTCTTTAATTACTAGCTTGGTGATGAAGATTCACTTGAATCTCTCAAGATTCGGTGCCTTAAAGGCTCAAAAACCGTAAAAATGAGAGTGGTTTGGTTTTGTGAGAGAATGGCATGAAGTAGGAGAAGTAATAAATGAAAGGACTAGAAAAAGAAGTTTAAAACCCTTTGCACCCCATTTGTGACTGTCACTATCACTGGTCACTCTTGCTGAGAGTGTACCGAGAGCTCCCAGCTCACGGAGATTGTGACATGGTGAAAATGTCATTGTCTCTCTCGCGGTCACTTCCGCACAAAATGTACAGCGAAGGCTTCCTGCCCCGCGATTGTGGCATGACGACAATGCAAGTGTCACTCTCACGGGTCACTGTCGCCCCAAACTCACAGAAAGCAAGAAAGTCACCTTTTACTCACCCGGACGTTCCCAAAATAACTAAAGACCGAAGTTAGACTTTTCCTACCGGCCTACTCAATAAAGTAGAACTACTAGAGGTCTTAAAATATAAAAAATCATACTGAAATTCCGGGTGTTACAATTTTTGTGGGTAAAAGTCTTTTTTGTAGTGATACATAGATTGATTTCATTTGTGTTCACAATATTGACTATTTACAGTAACACTTTATGTAATTCAATATCAATCAGTTGATTTTCCATCACCCCATGTGAATGTTTTTCATAACATTTTAAACTTTTAGGGTTAAAACATGTTTTTTCAAAACCACCAATCTTAGAATCAAAAGTCCAGGTTATAGTTTGAGATTTTATTATTGTTTTATAGATAGGAGCTTACTTAAAATTCATGCACTCAGTATTAGGTAATAAAGACTCAGTAATATTTGAAAAAACAAGGGTATAGATATAAGTTGGATCGCCTCATATGGTTGGTAAATTTTTCAAAAGTTAGGAGTTCTCTTATTTAATAACAATAAATCGACTATATTCTAATACAAATATGAAATTCATGTGGATGGAATAATCAAGAGAGTCGGTGGGAGAAGAATGATGGATAATATATCAAGGTTTTCCAGGTAAGTAGTTTTAGACTTTGGTATTAGATTAAAAAAACCTTAGAGAAACAATAAACAATACTATAAAATGAACGACCAATTAAAATTTTGTATATTTTCTTTTCTAATGTAATTAATTAGTAAATGCTTGTGCCTTTAATATAATACGAAATTCTGTAGGTCCTATTAAATACTAATAGTATTTGTGTATCTTTCATTCACTGATTTTTTTACTACTACTATATACTAAAAAAAATCAGGTCCCTATTTCTCGTGGGTCTTGGGCGTACTCCCGACCCTCCCTCCCCTAATGACGACCCTGTACACACTATATCTGAAACGTTGCTTGATCTTCTTTTTATATTAAGGGTTAGGATGTTAGTTTATTTGACCTATATTCGAAGAATAAGGCTTTATCAGATACGAGCTTCTTAATGCAATGTGTAAGAAAGGGTTTCAAAGTGTTTTGTCGGATATCTATTTGTATTGTTCACATCCGATGGTTGAGACTAACAATTCTTAAAATGTAGGTTCTTACAAGAACAACCACCGAAGATAGTTCTTACAAGACACTCACATCCTTAGAGTTCTTCTACAAGAACCTTCGTTCTTACTATGAACTTTGTGAGAAATGAAATCTTAATAGTTCTTTTATATAGTTTTTAACCATTTGATAGTTCTTTATATAATTTTTTGTAACACCCTCGAATTGGGAAAGAGCAACTAAATAAAATTTTCGATAATACATCCTAAATAATAGGAATTCTTCCTATAATCCAATAGGTGAAATACCTAAAATTAAAATCTATGAAAAACCTTAAACAATATATAATTCAAGTCTTATTACAAAGACTAAATTCACATCGGGTGTTACATAACCTGAGTACAAATTGCTATTCCCCAAAGATAAATACGGAAGACATCACTTAACCAATTCACCTCTTAAGCACATTTCTAGCACACAACCTCTCGCAGTGTCACTAGAACTACTCCCAACCTGAACCTGCTGCATATGCCGACAAATAAAAAGGGTTAGGCTAACGCCTAGTGAGTTCAAGAGTTTATAGCATGATTTAGATAATTCTTTAAAGGCAAGTTTGCGACATAGATTATGATTTCCAAAATAGTTTACAAAAGGATATAAACGACTCATTTTCCAACGCACCCGAAATTTATGAGAAAAGTTCCAAAAGGTATAAAACGTTTTCCAAAATGAATTCCAATCCAAACTTACTCGACACGTGAATAAATCTATATTATGCAAAACCTTCAAACACGGTTGATGACAAAATAGTCAACCCATAAATCATGGAAGAACAATCCATTTAAATATAATACTTCATTGCAAACATGATACGAACCAATACTCACGCGAACGTAAAATGTAATGAAGTCCAAATACCATAAATATGGAAATGACCTGCTTCATTTAAACTTTAATATACATGGAGGGGAATCCAACATTAAAGTCATCAAATTGCAGTCAATCGTATAGGACCAACAATAATAAAAAATGGACATTATAAAATCTCAAGTAAGGTTGGCCAACGACGGGGGAGACCCGTATCCATTAAGAGTGGATGAACACAAAAGTATGCCACTCAAACAATGTTAATCGTACGACACTTCACTGCATAAAAGCCCAAGTGTCCCATACGACGCCTTTCAAGATACACCCAAAGAGACAGCTGACCTTAGCGGAATATTACCAAGAATACCACCAAAGGCTTGGCGCAAGCGGGGATACTGTTGGTCCCAAAGAGGTTATACAAGTTTGTAGAAGGGGGGGGGGGGGGGGGTGAATACAAACACACGATTTTTATCTTTCTAAATTGTTTATTGATATATATCAAACAATTTACAGTTTGTTGCGGAACAAGATTAAGGAATAGACCTAATCTAAACAAACTATGAGAACACTAAGATTTCTAGCACTAGAAATAGAGATTAAGAAAATTAAGAACACTAAGGACAGTATTCTTTTTCACATAGTAAGTTCAGCGAGAGGAATGGCCAAGCACTTCAAAAAAGAAGTAGGGTTTCCTTTATATACTGCATGCATTTAATGCACAACAGTACACCTTTACACGTGGCAGCCTCTGGTTGGTTGCATGGTTTGACTTCAATAGACAACCTAGTGGCCCCATGATGAACAATGCAGAATCAGAGTTGGTTGTATGATTCTGGACAAAAGGGATGTCCGTTCTGACAAAAATCGTACGGAGGCGTGCAAGGGAATAAGACAAAAGTTTCTTGTAGAGGAGACTTCATGATCAACGTTCGCTGAGTGATTCTTTATCAGCGAATGATAAAGTTCAACGTTCACTGAAGTCTTCTACTTGAAACTTCACGTTTAGTGGACAAGTCTTGGCTTCGCCGATATCCGCATCAGGTCACTAGTAGACTTAGTCGCTGGTTTGTTGGCTTGATCTTCGACTTCAGCGTAGAACAAGGTTAACGTGAATCTTATCTTAAGGGATCATAAGTAAACAACATAAGTTATCAGCGATCATCAGTGAGACTGAACAGGCTCAGGGCTCACTGATGAATAGTGTTCGCTGAATGCATAATTTAAAGCGTATGTTTTCATCAACGATACTAAACAGACTTTGTATATTTTCTTTGATGACAAAACATTAATACATATTGTCTACTTACAATTTTCACTAAGTGTTTCTCATTGTCATTATCAAATCACTGAGGGTTTGGATCAACAATCTCCCCCTATTTGATGATGGCATAACAATAAAGGAAAATTGCTAAGTAAGAAAACATAAGGATAAAAAGGACTCATAACTACTTGTCCCATTTACTGTTTTCAGGGATCGTTTTAAGTACTGATGGAGTAAAGTACATTCGCTGAAATTTTTCATTAACTTGGTAGAGATTACAAGGGGAAGTGGAAAAATTACAAGTACAGTGAATTAATATTTACAAGTACAAAAAGTTACAAGCTGATAAAAGATAGAAGAATTACAAAAGGGAATCCTATCAGCTATTCAGGTTCTTTCTTGGTAAGAAGTTCATCAAGAGAATTTGATTCAGAGACCATCCAATCAGGGACTTTGACTCCATGTTCCCTTCTTTTCCTGCCTTCTTTTTAGATTAAGGGCTTCATGAAGTGTCCGAGCAGGTCTTGTCTGAAACCACACCAGTAGATGAGATATTTGAATTGTTCGATAGGAGTGATGGCTAGCCCCGAGATGCGTTGATAGCATTTACGTCCGGTGCAGTCGATGAAGAAAATGCCATAAGGTTCGCTGACCACCTTTCCAAGGATAAAATCTTCACCAGGGGGTAGGGAGACATCAAGCACTAAAAGATCAGGATCAGGGCCAAGGACAACTTCTTGAGAGAACTCGATGCCAGTTTCATTATAGGAGGACCAAAAGCTGAGGGTTTCTTCTTTTTCTTTGCAGCAGGCATTCTATTTTGAACTAGAGGAGGAGGGATATTAACGGCTGATGTTACCACATCGATCTGCTTGTTCAGAGCTTTCTCGACAAAGGATTTTTAATTTGAACGCGATCGTTGAATGGCTATCCGCATCTCTAACCATTCAGAGAAGCCAAGCTGATCAATCCACGAAGTGTAGATGATTGCCTTGTGACCATTCTCCCTGATAATCTGAATATCAATGATTGAATTCCATAATCCGGGACCCCCATGCTAAGTCGCAGGAGGGGGACATTTAAGTATCCTTGATACTGTTCCACTTTGAATCGAACCATCGTCTGACGATCACTCCAGTGCAACTGAAGATGTCTCATGCAGATAAAGAAAAGGCAAGGTCAAGTCAAGTATGTGAATCTACTTCTCAAGATTTCTTTGATCAAATAGAATCTCTTGCTGAATGGTTAGATTCCCATAAGGCCACTTCTAATGAACAACTGCTTGAGATTAGATCACTATCTGAAAAGCTAGATGTTCAAACGTGAATAACTGAGAAATATAAGTCCGAAAATGCTAACTTAAAAGAAAAATGCAAAAATCTTTCAATGCATATGGACCCGTTACAATACAGTTTCACACATAAACACTTTATGAACAAGTCACAATATGCTCACCACTCACACAAACATATAAGAAAAGCATTATTGAGGGAAAAATCCCTATTTCACCTATAGATTAAAACTATGGCAATTCACGTTTGTGAGCCAAAACTCATCAAAATCAAGAAGTAAATATAATCCAAGTATTCAAAACCATTTTCCATAATCATTTCGTCAAAATCCAAGTTTGGTCAAAACCCTAGTTTTGACCTAACTTTTCCAAAATCACCCAAAAAATAAATTAGAGAAATAAAAGCTTTGAGAAAGCATAAATTTAAATACATGTATGAAGGTTTAGAAAGTGTATGATAAACTCATAACTTAGGTTTTTAGTAGAAACCTAAAAACTTCAGTCACAGTTTGATCAGTGTGTGAATGAGAAAGCAGAAATTGTTTATCAATGTTCTGCTCTTCAAATTCAGCACAAGGAATTTGTTGCCAAAATTCTTGATCTTGAAACCAAACTTGATAAAAGAGGTCAAACTGATCAGACCATCCATATGAATAAACCAAAGGAGTTCACTTATTTTAACAAAGACTGGGGAATCGGATACGATAACCCACACTACTTAAAAAAAGGTATCTCCAAACGACTTACTCTGTGTGATTTTGGTTGTCTTGGAATAGCCAAAGAGTATTCGGAATATGCAATTAAATGGACTGGTCCTCTTGAACCTGAAAAGGAAGAGGAAATTGAGGAATACAAGCGCACACGCACATCCAAAATGCAACTTCCATTTTGTTATAGACCTTTAAATTATTCCTATCAGAAAAATAAGAAGTACATCTCGAATGACTACTTCGATTGCTATAAGGTTGTAACGCCCAAGGATTCCTCCAAGAAGGATGAGGTCCAAGCAACCGAAACCAAGACTGAGACGGATGAGTTCAAACTCTATGTTCCCCCTCTCATCTTGGAAGAAAAGATAGTCGAGTTGGAGGAGTCACTCAAGAAAGAAAGGTCCTATTTTCAAAAGGAGAAACAAGCGCTAATCATGGAACTTGAGAATCGAAAATCTGTCAAAGCCGAAGTTGTGTCTGATGAAGGACAGGAAATCCTTCGGTGTGAAATCACTAAGCTCACATCAAAACCGGCTGCCTTGGCAACAGATGCGATGCAAGAGTATACGAGAAATGGTCAGCTCCAAGAGCAGATTGACCAACTCCAATCTAAAAAGCATATTTCACCCGATTCTTCCTCCAACTCATTGGACACGTCTTCGTGTAAAGCTTTCATAAGCAAAACCTCTTCAACACAAGACGATAAAGATTCTCAAGACGAGAGTGTGTTAAGGAATTTGAACTCTGATTTTTTCCTAGCTTCCGCACCAAATTCCCCGAAACACACAAGCACTAAGTGGTCCTCACCTTCCTCAACCGATCCAAGTCCTGTAATTCCGGATGTCGATTTTTCTGAATACATGAACTCCAAAGGCAATTCGTATGAAGAGTTTGAGTCATTCCCCTTCGACAAACCTCTTCCGAGTCATACTGATTTTTTGTCACCAGTAGTCAATCGACCGGTCAATTTTCTAAAGGGTGACTGTTCTAAAAAAAGGCCCCAGCTGTGATTAAGATTTCTAAATCTAAACCTGTTTCTCAAACCCAATCACAGTCGAGGAAAAAGACCGAGCGATTGCCTACCAAAAATACTGCTTCCTCAAAAGCCACTGGCCATGCTGTCCATTTTGTTTCGGATAAAACCGATCGCGCTAAGCAAGAAAAACCAAACTGGCTAGCCAAGGAATCTGTTGAGGATGCTGCATCAAAGTCTTTCAATACTGTTTTTACCCTAGAATGAACAAAAACGATTGTGCTTGGAATCATAGGAATGATTTCGTTAAAAGAGATGTTCATTTTCCGATGAAAATTTATTCCATTCAGCAATTGATTCAATTATCGCACGATTATTTGTGTTGCTCTAGTTGTGGTTGGAATGACTTTGATGATATTAATAATAATGATTGGTTTGGGTCATATCATATATATAATCATACACCCAAACACAAACCCCGTAAAAACAAAAAGAAACATCATTTACAACGGGGTTCCCAATCAGAGGTTAAACCACAGCGAGATAGGAAACCCACTTCAAAACGGGTCACTCCTACTGAGGTTAAACCGGCACCCAAAAGGCAACATGCTACAAAACCAGTTCCTCCAAAAGGTGTAAACCCTACACCTAAGAGGCACCCTGTTTCAAAGCAAGTTCCTCCGAGAGGTGTCAAACCTAACCCTCTAGGACCCATGCAAATATGGGTACCGAAAATCCGCTAATTTAGTTTTGCAGGACGGTCATGTGTGGTACTTAGACACTTGATGCTCCACACACATGACCGGAAGGAGGGAGTTGCTCACGATCTACAAGGAACACTATTGCGAAGACGTGAGGTTTGTCTATACATGTGTTTTCACGAGCTGCTCATGTGTTTAGGGGGAGCATGATCAGCTATCAGGTAAGTTCATTCTACTGTTGAGGGGGAGTGTCACACACAATTTTTTTTACAAGTGCCAGAAAAGTTTTGTAGTGTGTGTCGGCATTCTCGTGTGCACTTCAAATCACACATTGTGCACATTCTGAGGGGGAGCAACATCATTATGTTCATCACTTGAGGGGGAGCATCACACTGTTTTCTTAAAAGTCTAAATGTTTTTTCCTTATGTTGATGTCTCTCAAGTAAATCACACTCTCACTCCGAGGGGGAGCAAGTCAATCCCCATGTATGTTTTGAGGGGGAGCAGGATAATATCCGTGCTAGGGTTGAGGGGGAGCAGAAAATCTTTCATTTTTTTTTTCAAATTAAGGCTTTCCGGACACTTACCCGGTAAGTAACCCACCGGATACCCCAGCTATGCATATACCTAAATCCCTACCTGCACACGCGGACCCCAATGCGCCGAGTGTGATAGCATATAGACGAGAGTTAGGGAATCCCATGGTCCAGCCAGCACCAGAGGGACCTTCCCCGGGACATAAAACATGTGAGACGGAGGGAATTAAGGTCGAAAGCGAACCAAGAAAGATTGAGCCGTAAAGATAAAGAGGCTTCTGAGCGAATCCAGCCAAGTGTCATCCGGGTAGCCACATCTGCTATCCCATCTCATCCGTTGGGACGGGGTATTGAAGAAGCCGCCATGGACCCAGCGGCGCAATTGCACAACCTCTTCAGCCACTCATTCGTCTCTCAAAAGACGGGTGTTTCAACTTCTCACGGGGATCAAGCACAACTTCTACCGGTCTCTCAATCGGAGAGTACTGGTATTGAAACAAGAGACCAGCAGCCCCCCGGTCTCGACTTCTTTCAGTGCACCATTGAGTCTAGAGCCACTTGAAATATTACATTCTTCGGCTAGGACACAAGATGAGATCCCATAAATCGATGATCTTCGTGACTCGATCGGAACTTCCGTAGTGTCTTCGCCTTTAAGCGGAACACGAGGATCGGAAGGAAATCCTACCACGGCTATCCCTGCGCCAACCGTAAATGTAGGTGGCTCTGACTCTAAGGTAGATGCCGCAACGGTTAATCTAAGTGATCCCGGAGTTACCTTACCCGACTTAGTGTCAAAGGGATATCTGGACGGCGCCCTAAAGGCCGTCCGCGAGGCCATGGAGCAGCGTTTCACCAATGAGCTCGACAAACTGAAGACTCTGATTAAAGGTAAATAAAAGATGGTCGAACCTGAAACTGCACCGACACCACCACCGGCTCCCGTACAGCCGAATCTTTCGGTTGACACCCTCAAAACCATGCTTCTAGCTCAGCTGCTCCAACAATCAGAAATCGACGCCTCTACCGATGCAGACCTGATCTCCGTTCTGAAATCACAGGTCACTGGTCCTTCGTCATCAATAACCACTCGAATGGATCAGCTTGACACGACTCTTAAGGATGTTTAACAAGCGCTCAACACACTGTCCGAGGAGTCAGATCACTCGAAGATACCTGCAAGAGTCAAGCAGGCGGTCTAAAGCAAAAGCATGATGACCAGGATGATCCTGATCACCGTGAGGGGGAGAATAAAAGACAAAGATTAACCGAGACCGCCCCGATCCTCACTGAAATGACTACTATGGTTCAACATGAACCCTCAACTGCGGCAACAACAACCGAAACTGCACCTGAAGACGAGTTGCCCTTAGCCGAGATGGTAATTGATATGGACATCTCCGATAACGAAGACCCGATGGTTGAAAAGCCTGAGGGAACAACATAGGAATTGGTCAACTTTGATACATTAGATGGATCTACACTCAATCTTATTGATCCAAACACACAGATCGACCCGGAGACCGAAGATGCATGGTATGAAAAAGCCGCCAGTGCCGTAAATCTCCAGGTAAATCTGGTATTTCCAACTGATGAAGACGACAATGTAGACTACGAGCAATTTCTGCTTCAAAATTTGTATGGTACTACCGTTCACTCAGCTCAAGCCACCGAAACATTTGCAAGACCCGAATCTACAACTGCTGATATTCCGACATCTCCTCAACATCAACCGACAGCTTCTGATCTTCCTCATCCTCAACAGCAACAAATCCATTGGGAGAAGATCACAATATTCACTCCTCACCTGGAGGAATCCCTGAAAAGGCTGTTCGTTCACAAGCTACGCACCATCGAGCCTACCTTTTGCCTTGGTATTTACAGCTCCGACCCAGAATACCAAAGCCAATATGTAAACGCAATGAAGCGGTGTCTGCCAGTTAGCCAAGTCCGAACCAAGCACAAGATCACTGAAGTGCTCAACATCCAAACAGGTAGAATTCTGAAAGTTATGTTTCCCATCTTCACCGTCCGACGAGAAGACGGAAATGAATGGCGATTCTCTGAAGCTGACTTCCAGCACCACCGACCGTTCGACTTCTATGCTATACTGAAAGACCTCTGAACCAGAACTATCTGACCGCTTCAAGTAACCAAAGCGCTCGAAGCTGTTCGTCGATTCCTTATCCGTACTATCATGATGTCTTATCTCACGGACTTCCAAATGGAAATCTAGAACAGAGCGAAGAAGGTAAACCTGTTAAAGCCGAATCTGAAAGCGCCCGAGTTGAAGATGTATCCCGAGAACGCACTGCTTCTGGAACCAAAATTTGGGATTGTCTACATCAACGATCAGAAAGAAAAGAGATTTCTGCGCTTCAGTCAGGTTGACCGATTCTGCGATGGCAAGCTCTTCAAAGTTCAAGATGCTCTTCAAAAAATCATCTCTTTCGAAGCTTAAAATCAAAGGCTCTCGTATGTTCCCAATACGAATGAAACTACTTCTCGGAAAGCCTTAGAAGTGGTTGAAGAACGCATCGACTATCGTCGTGCTATCCGAATGTTCGAGGTACACTTTGTGCTCCGAAAAAGATATGTCGCGAACTGGCGCCAACTCGAACTTCAATTCAAAGGGGGAGATTGTTAGGGTCAATTTATGTTGAATAGAAGTTCAGGGGCTGAATTGTATTTGTTTTATTTGAGCCTTGTTAGTGAACTGGCTGTGGGCTTGTTAACCACGGGCCCGCCATATATAATGTTTTGTTTTAGCCATTGTTTAGGCTAGTTGTTCATTTTGCTTTTCTAAACTCATTGTAAACTCTCTCAATATTGAAAGATAATTGGATGACCAGTTGAAATCATAACCAACTGTTATTATCTATTGATTTCATATTGTTCGTTGCACGGATCTGGAACTCACAGCCTCTTATGCCATAGCCAGTTGACATCAGATGAAGCTTTGGAGAAGAAACAAGAATTCTCAGTGGTTGTCGAGTCCATGTTTATAACATACACATTTTCCAAACGGTATCCGCTGAGAGCGACTTTCTCCTTTTTGTCAGTGACAAAGCAGGATTCCTTAGTGAAACATACTTTGTAGTCCTCGTCACATAACTGACTGATGCTCAGAAGATTGTGCTTCAGCCCTTCGACGTATGCGACTCTTCTGAAGGTTGTTGCACCATTAAAGAGTACCCCAAACTCTTGGGTATAGCATTTTCCGTTCCCACCAAAGTTCACCGAGGAACCTTTTTCTTCCTTATATTCAGTGAGCAGGTTCTTTTTGCCAGTCATATGTCTAGAGCATCCGCTATCGAGATACCAGATACCCTTCCGAACCTGCAAACAAAGGAAGATTAGTTTGATTTTGGCACCCATTTTACTATGGGTCCATATTTGTCAGTGGTGGTGGAGGAAGTAGAAGATTCAGCAATCTTCGCAGCATTTGAAGATTCAGCTTCAGTGACAGTCTTCACTTTGGTCAATTTCTTAACCTCAGTGGTTGTTTTCACCTTAACCTTATTTGCACCAGGATTGGTCTTCTTTGCCTTGGAGGCAGTGATCTTCACCTTAGATAATTTTTCAGCTTTGGTGGTTGTAGGGCACTTACTGGTAATATGATCGGTAAGTCCACAGTGATAACATTTCCTATAGCTAAAAGTAGCTTTAGGACCATTTGCATGCTTAGCCGAAATTTTTAAATGTGCAGGGCCAACACCAAGTATACCTTTGGCATTGGAAATTGGAGGAACTATCAGTTCTTCGGATTTCTTACCAATTACATCCACTTTCAGTTTAGGAGTAGATCGCTGAGTAAATCCAGGGATCATGGTCTTAGACGTAGAGGGATGATTCACTAAATGTTTAGAAACATTCAGCTTAGGTACAAAGGTACCCTTCTGAGGTTTTTGATAAAAACTTTTTCTTTACCTTTACCTTTAGAAATTAAGGTAGGTTTATCATCAGGAATGGGAGTTTTAGAAGAAGAACACTGAGACGAAGAGGTGTCAGGGATAGAGGACACGAACATTCCAAACTTAAGCATGGAATGATCAATGGTTGGTTCTTCAACATCAACTTTATAACCATGACCACTTTTGTCACTTAGGGGAATCTGAGCACGAATTATCTCAGTGATCGTTGTTGAGGATTTACACCATCTTTCAACAGTGTCCTTTTCAACCTTTAATGCATCGACAGCTTCTTCTCACTCAATACTAATGATTTGATTTATACAGACTTGATCTTTCAAATTTTCTTCTATTTTAGAAAACTTTTCAATTTGCAAATGATAGTTCTTAAGCTGTTCAGCGAGATCAATATTTAGTTTTTAAGCTTTGGTATTGCCATTCATGGCATCATATAAATCAATGGTCAAAAGATCGACGGTTTGTCGTCTATCAGCATCAGTATCGACTGAAGTAGAAGTATCAGTGGAAAGATTTGATACCCGAGAGGTGGAGTTTGAAGTAGAGGGAATTTTCAGATATTTCTTCCTCTTCTTCTATTTGAGCCATGAGGCAGAGATTGGCCTCATCATCATCAGAGTCAGAGGAATCTTCATCTGATGCGGCCCAGTCATGATTTTCAGCGATCATGCCTTTTCATTTCTTCAAAAAGCTTTTCAGCTTTGCATATTTTTCTTTCAGCTTCTTGTATTTGTCATCTCTAGCCTTGGGGTTAGAGGATTTTTTGTAGGAAGAAGATGAGGGTTTGAAGACTTTCTTTAACATGCACTCAATAGCAAAGTGACCTATCTTTTCACAATTATAGCAAGTGGCAGTTGCCTTATCTACAGGAGTTGAAGATTTTGGCTTGTCAGTGAGGGAAAGAGATTTATTTCTTCTGAAGTTACTCTTTCTGGCGAATCTCCTGAAAGAATTAGTTAGAGGATCCAGAGATTCCTCAAGATCTGAAAGATCAGCGTCTGATGAGTCATCAGAGTTAGATTCCAACTTAGTGATAGTGACAGTAGATCGCTGAGTAGGTACCAACTCTGAAGAGAATAAAGCAACAGGTGTGCTTTTGGAATCTTTTACAAGATTCTTCTTAAGATGACACACTGTACTAAAATGATATTGAATCTAATATGAGGATGACGTTTGTATCTCGATCTCTCAATTACTTGAATTGTTGTTGATTTTAGCGGAACCCCCGTGCTAAGTCTCGGGAGGGGGACATTTTTCTTGGAATTGTGTATAAAGCGTGGGTGCTACATGAAGCTTCCTCCTTCGAGCGAATCCGAACCAAGCTCTTAAGCCGAATTCCTACTCGACCAACGGTTCATTGACGGATTCTTTGTTATACACTGTGATTGCACTCAGTTTTGTCACTCAAAACTCGCTTGTTATCTTTCTTGTGAGCTTATCAGAACGAGCTTGAGTTTCTACTTTTTGAAGATGTGCTCGTGCATCCAGTCGAGGTTATGGCGTACATCGGATCCGGTTTTTCATGGTTGAAAATAAGAAGAGTAAGAGCTACTTTCAAGGGGGAGCCTAGTCTTCATTCGAAGAAAAAGCATCGCTAAAGTTTTTCCAAGAAAATCAAGGGGGAGAGGAGCTAAAGCTTTTGAAGATTGATATGATTTTTCTTTACAAAACTTTAGGGGGAGAATGTTAGTACCAAAAATGTACTAATTATATGAAAGTTTTGTAAAGCTTGTATAAAGCTTACTATGCTCATTTGTAAAGGAGTGGCACAATGTAGGGAGCATATCTTGTGAGAGAAAGAGAGAGTCAGCTTGTACTAAAATGATATTAAATCTAATATGAGGATGACGTTTGTATCTCGATCTCTCAATTACTTGAATTGTTGATGATATTCTGGGATCACAAGTGGTGACTGCTCATGATTGAGCATAGTGCCATATAAGATAGAGAAGGTCGTAGATTTCAGATCCTTTGAGAGTGTATGACACATAGAATAACTTTCCCAACTTTCAGGAAGACTTTCCAGAAACTTTGTCAGGATCTCAAAGTTAGAAAATTCCTTACCAACAGTTTTTAAGTCAATGATTAAACAGTTAAACCGTTGATGTATTTCAGAGAGGGTTCCATTCTTACCCCAAATGAAACTTTCGTACTGTCTTACCAGGTTAATCTTTCTCGAATCCTGAACTTTAGTAGTACCTTCATATTGAACACATATAGTGTCCCACATGGCTTTAGAACTCTCCAGGTTCATGACGGAGTGGTAGACTTCATCAGGAAGATCCATAGAGATAATGGATTTGGTCTTAGAATCGATGGCCACCTTCTTCTTGTCCTCATCAGTCCAGTGAGTGACTTCCCTGGGGATGATTCGTTCAGGGATAGCAGCTCTAGTAGCAGTGGCAGGAACAACAGGGTCAATCATGAAAGGGACATATGGTCCATTTTCGATATAGTGAGGTATAGTAGGATCTACTCCTTCTAGGAAGAGCATCATCCTATTTTTCCATCGATTGAAGTAATCTTTTGAAAATCTAGGTGCTTTTGCAAGAGAACCATTATCGATATAGTTTGTGTTTGTGGGGTTAGCCATTATGAAAAATATCAAGGAAGAGAAAAGAATTAGTATAAGCAACATCTTGTTTATTAGATTAAACAATCTGCTCTGATACCACTTGTTGGTCCCAAAGGGGTTATACAAGTTTGTAGAGGGGGGGGGGTTGAATACAAACACACGATTTTTATCTTTCTAAATTGTTTATTGATATATATCAAACAATTTACAGTTTGTTGCGGAACAAGATTAAGGAATTAACCTAATCTAAACAAACTATGAGAACACTAAGATTTCTAGCACTAGAAATAGAGATTAAGAAAATTAAGAACACTAAGGAGAGTATTCTTTTTCACACAGTAAGTTCAACGAGAGGAATGGCCGAGCACTTAAAAAAAGAAGTAGGTTTCCTTTATATACTGCATGCATTTAATGCACAACAGTACACCTTTACATGTGGCAGCCTCTGGTTGGTTGCATGGTTTGACTTTAGTAGACAACCTAGTGGCCGCATGATGAACAGTGCAGAATCATAGTTGGTTGTACGATTCTGGACAAAAGGGATGTCCGTTCTGACAAAAATCGTATGGAGGCGTGCAAGGGGATAAGACAAAAGTTGCTTGTAGAGGAGACTTCATGATCAGCGTTCGTTGAGTGATTCTTTATCAGTGAATGATAAAGTTTAGCGTTCACGGAAGCCTTCTACTTGAAACTGTACGTTGAGTGGATAAGTCTTGGCTTCGCTGATATCCGCATCAGGTCACTAGTAGACTTAGTTGTTGGTTTTTTTTGTGGAAGGCATAGCGGCATCGACCCTTTTGATCAACTACCATGAACACAATGCACACACTCACGCATGCCTCCCCGGAGGTATCGGACATCCGAGGGCAGTCCACTAATCCGCCGCTGTCCCGGCCCAGCTTACGCTGGACCTAAGGCCCAACCACCGGCTGAGGGGGTAAGCCCAGTCAAAGAATGGACCACCCAAGGACTGGGTACTCCTCATGCCCTCAATTGCCTCCCCTTGGAATCGAACCCGGATAGACTGGGATACCATCCACAGTTGTTGGTTCTTTGGCTTGATCTTCGACTTCAGTGTAGAACAAGGTTGACATGAATCTTGTCTTCAGGGATCATAAGGAAACAACATAAGTTATCAGCGATCATCAGTGAGACTGAACAGGCTCAGGGCTCACTGTTGAATATTGTTCTCTGAATGCATAATTTAAAGAGTATGTTTTCATTAGTGATACTAAACAGACTTAGTATATTTTCTTTGATGACAAAACATTAATACATATTGTCTACTTACAATTTTCAGTAAGTGTTTCTCAGAGTCATTATCAAATCACTGAGGGTTTGGATCAACAGATACAACCATGGCATTGCCCCGACATGGCGAAGGTCATAAACGCCAGTCAATCAACCTGACAGCTCAACCGGACTCAGCCCTCCTAGTGTACCCTTGAAAAGTAAAGGTCATGACACATGGGCCCCGGTCAAATCCCGCGACACCCAGTAGACCATCAAATAAAGACTGACTTACGTGCCTATGGATCCAATGCAACACAATCTATAATAATATGCCCATCCTGGAATGACTAACGCACCCGAGCATGTAAATATCAATAATGCGCAATAATATGCGATATGATGCAATAAATGCAAACCATAAGTAAGACCCCACATTGAGTCAACAAAACCGGACAAAATGTCCCCAAGACTTCCTCAAAGTCAAAACCGAGCAAATTCTCAAAACCCATTAGACCCATAAATAACGGTCCTCAAAATATAAACGTATTAAACGTCGTTTAGGTAAACGTATACCATAAAATCCTCATTGACCCAAAACTGGCCACGGATTAATAATAATGGGTTTCCCAAAATGGACCCATACTCTTATAATTCTCAAAATGACTCATGACACTAAAATGTGCATTTTCCCAAATGGTTTATAAAATCAATTACACCAATATGATTAAACCATCAAATAAACTTCATTTTGAGCAATAAATCTTTTAAGGACATATTATGATCTCTACACATCAAAATATCCAAAAATCCAAAATATGGGTGTTTTACAACTTTATAAAGGTAAACACTTCAAAAAGGGTTAAACTCATCAAATAACCCAACAATTGGTAATTTCAAGTAAAACACATAAATACATGGAAAATAACATTTTTGGCATGTACAATGTTTTCACAAATCAACTTGAACTCACCTTGCTAGATTTAGGCTAAATCTAGATTTTCCCCAAACGTAAGCTCCTTTGAAGAAACTTGAATCCTCAAGCCAAATCTTCCAAAAACCTAGATCCAAACGTTTCCAACCATAAATACTCAGATCCAAACATAAAGAATCATTCCCCAACCATTTTACTTCAAGATCTCAACTTATACCAAAACCCTAATTTTCATGGGTGAAGAAGAAGAAGATCACTTTAACCAAACATAACCAAAGTCATCCAAAAATACCCCAAAATGGAATAGAAGGTGAAAACAACAACAACCTAGCTTTTGATAGAGAGAGAGATTACCTTCACCACTTGAATCCTCAAAGCAAAGCTCCTAATCTCCCTCAAAAGCTTCAAGCTTCCATATCTTCAACAATGGTGGAAAGGGGTTTGATTTGAGTGGAGAAGATGAAGAGGAGAGGGAAGGATTTAGGGTTTTCTAGAGAGAGGGATCGGTTTAGAGAGAGAGAGAGCTGAGTTGTGTTTTTGTAAAGAAAGTGAAATGAGGGAAGAGAGGTCGAAAGGGCTAAAATAACCAAAATATCTCATCAGACAGGTCGCGGACGTCCGGATTGACCACCACGCAGACGTCCGACTTGAGCTGATCCGAACCCCTCTAATTTTTTGTTGCTTCTGCGAATGACCCGCGGACTTCCGCGCTACGCGGACGTCTGGTCTTGCGCCGATGCGGACATCCCGCAACCCCAAAACTCAGATTCTAATTTTCGGGGTGTTACAATCCTCCCAACCTTAGAATGATTTCGTCTTCGAAATGTAGATCCTTTACAACCAAAGGATAACCAACTAA
Source organism: Saussurea involucrata (assembly GCA_033807775.1). Lineage (NCBI taxonomy): Eukaryota > Viridiplantae > Streptophyta > Magnoliopsida > Asterales > Asteraceae > Saussurea > Saussurea involucrata. The sequence goes on along the minus strand of CM066320.1, from coordinate 147,147,586 downwards.
ACACCGACCATGTTCCGATAGCTTCCAACTGGAATCTAAGTTTCCCTACACAGACTGCTATGACACACCTCAAGCACACCCTTGCCAACAATGTCCTCTTAGGTACACTGTACTTATGTCCGGGTGAACGTTCCATCCACTGGAGTGACACCAGATCAGACAACTTCGGTTGTCTCCCACTCTAAATCGATCCATGGTTTGTTTACTATCGAACCCAACAGAATCTCCAATTCTGATTGTTCCTACTGCTAACTGTCTTTTAATTCTAACGAGCCCTAAAAGACTCGAAGACCTGCGGTCATCACTGACCCATCGATTATACAATTCCAAGAATCCGCCCCAACATTAATCATCAAACCAACAGGTTCTTTTACCACACAAGGAAGTTATCCCACCAAATCTACTCATCACAATTGAGCATCTTAAGATTACCATAACCGTCATCATTATTTCTTTAAAATCGAACTACAACCCTCCGAATACACCAAGCTTGACTCCCAACAAAACTCTACACACGAGTTCCGTCCGTCGAGCATTCCCACAAAATTAAGGTTATCAATACGGTGTCTAAAGGGTTCCTCATGCAATAATTGTCCAAGACCCAAAACAGGGATGCCGACAAAAACGGTAATACTAACCTCAAAATATGATACCGCGAATCTAACCCTTCAGTTACAACAAATACATCGACTCTGCCATCGATACCATTCGGCCTATAGCGCCATCACGCTTCAAAACAACCAACTTTTCATTGTCAAAGTTCTACACCCACATACTCTTAATTGGGGTTACTTAACCTTTCCAAGGTCCTAATGACTTCAAGGCTCTCAAGTGTATTATTTAACAAATATGCGAATCAAAACTTTTATAGAAATTTTCAACATAAAGGTTTTCATATCAAATTACCCGTACGCATAAAAACTACTGCTATCAATTTGGTAGTTGCGCCAAAATAGACATGCTCGTCCCACATATGAAAATCATGTTGAAAACTATTTCATCGTAGTTTAGATTATTCATAAAACGCAAAAGCATAATAAACAACTTATTTGAAATGAACCGCTACGGTCCTAGTATGGATTGATTCATGTCATTCACGTAAAGTCACTGCCTACTTCAAATAGTGTGCAACAAAAGGTTTGCACGTACTTCGAAAGAAGTTTAAACGACATTCAACTCTAAAATTCCTTTTTAACCATAAAATGTCATGGAACAAGGTTTGCCAACAAAATTTGCACGCATCAGTTTATTTCACAAAAACGATGAAACAATTTCATAAGTACACTTTGGTCAATTCATAAAATGACTTGTCTCAGTTCCAAGTTGAAGGACAAAATCAATACGTTTTCTTCCTTTGAAGATATCGACTAAAACGTCATGAGGAAATCTCAAATTGGAGTATGCATGCAACTTGTAACACTCTCTCACTAGTCTTCTTGAAATGAAATAACATGCATTAAATAGTTCACGACAAAATTTCAAAAGATGAAATTCTTTAGATCAATTTCCCAAATTTTCTCATCTGGTCATATAGTGACACATGAGTAAACGTTTCTGACAAGGCTCGCATACATCAATGTGTTTTCCCAAAACTTAGGAGAAAATAAGTCCTAGTAAATGGTTGACACCGAAAAAGGTTCAAACCGAGTTCAAATCTCGAATTGCACGAACAGTGCGCATCAATGTTAAAAAACACAAGTAATTCCACGCACTCTAGGTTTAGGCAAATAATTTTCCAAAATCCCCATCATGGAGCATTTACATCAAGAGTTTCACACTCGTAATATAAAACGATAAAACGTCAATGCTCAAAAGTTTCCTCGTTGAAATACCCAAAATACCCATTTTCTCTATAACCAAAAAGGTTTACAATTTTCCAAAATGTTCATCAAACCAAAATTGACCAAATGTCAACGACTCACCTATTCGTGTTTTCCAAATATACCGTATTGTAAACTATGCATGATTCCCACAACACTAAAATATATTTGGACCAAATGGCCTTCCTCTAGTGCAATAATTTGATAAAACATTTTCATTCACTATTCATTTATCAAAGTGTCGAGAAGTAATGGTTACCAAACTATGCATACCCCTAGGTCGATATAATGCATTTACATGAAATGATAATAAAACAATCAACTGACAGAAAGCGCAATAATAAAATTGTTACGATGTACTATCAAGGTGTTCTTTCATGCATTACTTATGTCACGTATAAATCAATCCATATTGTTGATCCCACAATAAGACTCAACAACGATATATCAACGACAAACACCTAAAATAGAGTATAATAATGTAGATGTGGAAGAGTTTTATAAGTGGTTTGTGTTGAAAGAAATGGTAGATTACACACACAGAATTATAGAAATGAAGCTGTAAATAACAAGAATGTAGCTCAACAATTCATCTCTATTTGATTCTTTAAAGAACACCAAGAACACCAGTAAGTGTGTGATACAGAAAATAAGCTCTAAACTGGTGTGTGTGTGTGTGTGTGTGTTGTGACAAAGTTACCAATAAAAGGTCTGGTAGAGGCCTTCTATTTATACTACTTAACAAGGGACAAATAGTATACAAAAAGTACTAAGGTACAAGAGAGGCACGTGAGAGGCACGATTGTCTTTGTCTTTGTCTTCAAGTATCTTCAAGCTTCTGAGTCTTCATACCATAGAGGCTCTGCCAAGGGTGACAGAGGATCTGTGGCCTTGTCCTCTGATGGTCTTCTGGTGAACGTTCCAAGTGAAGGTTACTCGAAGCTCAGTGTTCTTGGTGTCCAGCAGAGGCTCTGTCAATGATCTTCTTTTAGCCTATTTTTCAATAGTTCTTAGAACAGAAGTTGGAGCTAACAATCTCCCCCTAAGTATTGAAAAATAAAAAATTGAAAATTGCATGATTTCTAAGGCTAAGAAGAGCAAGAGGTGAAACCTTTGACCTCTGTAAGAAATTAACTTTTCATTTACTATTATGCCAGAGGCATTTACAGATGATTTCAATTAAAGTACAAAGTTTGAAACGTAGACAATAGTGTAAGATAGTTGTAGAGGTCAGATTTTTGCATTTGGGAAATCGTTGATTAACCTGGTGAGATCTCCATCCTTGAGTTCTCGGTACATGGAGATACAGAGGTCTCTAAAGCTGATGACCGAATCAATGACCTGAATTAGTCTGTTGGTGAAGTTTAGGTCCATGAACTCAGATCCTCTGTGTTCCAAGAGATTGGACCTGAACTCGAGCAACATTTTTGTAGCATACTTCCGGCAGTCTACCTCTAAGAATAGCTTCATTTTTCCTTGTGGATCAAGAAAGACATACCCAACCTTTGGGTTGCTGTTGATGGTATTCGGTTTAATGTCAGCAGAGGAGGGGCAGTGGTCATCTGGAGGTAGGAGGCTGATTTTCTTTACTTCAAGATCAAGTGCAACTTGGAAGTCTGTCATCCTGTAGAGCAAAAGCTTTTCTCTCATTTCCCTCTTGATCTCTTCGTAGGCGCTTCTGTGCTCAAGCCTTTCGTTGTAGTTCTTTCTTGTCCAACTGAGGAGGTCAGGTAGATCAGAGGGGCTAAGGTTCCTTAGGTCTGCATCGGAGAACTTTGTCTCAGATCTGTCTACCCTTTTGACGTGGTAGAGGTTGTGGTAGAAGTTTCTGCCTTTGGTATGTGAGAGCTTGCAGCTTAGAACTTGAGTGATCTTGGAATCTGAGAAGACTTGATGGACAGGTTTGGCTTTATCTCTAAAGAAGTCATCTCTTATATGCTGAAGCATGTCACGTTTCAGAGTAGGAGGTGGTAGAGGGCCATTGATGGCTCAGCTATACAGGTATTTGTATACCACCTCTTCCATTTGTCGTTGGGGCACAGAGGGTGGAGGCATGGGTTTGCGCAGAGCTTCCATGTCTCTGATCACTTGGGCCACCCTGTCACTTGATGGCTTGGCTGTGGGGTTTAGGACAGGTTTTGCTGACAGAGGAATCCCATAAGCCCAGTCTTCCTCTTCTGGTTTTGGAGTTACGAATGCATCGAAAGAGCTTTTTAGCAATTTTTCTGCGACTTGAGGTTTTGGCTTCTTGGGCTTTGGTTCCTCTGTAAGAATGGACTTTCCTTTGTCCTTCTCCTTAGGCTGAGTTTCTTCTGTTGTTTTGGGTGGGGTTGCATCTGTTGATTTTGGTGGGGTTTCCTCTGTTGGTTTGATCGGTGATTGAGGATTGGGGGATGTAGGCTTCTCTGTGTCTTGTAGTTTTAGAGACTTGGCTTGAACGATTTTGCGCAACTTAACTTCTGCGGTGAATTGGTGTCTGTCTACGGCTCTGTTCGCTTTTCTTTCTAAGGATCTTTGCTGTAGTTAATTCAGAACTTCTTCATTGGATGGCTTGGGCTTCTTTAGGTATCTTCTGGGTTTGTGGGTTATGGTTTTGGCTTTGGTTGTTAGTTTGGGTTGATCTTCTTTGGGTGTGGGTGTGGGTTGTTCTTCTTTTGTTGGTGTGGGGGATGGTAATTTGGTTTCCTCTGTTCTTAGTTTTGGTGTTGGGGAGGGTAGATCATCTTCGGAAGTTGAAGAGAGCATCTGGATTTGTTCCGCCGTGGTCTTTGGTTTGGGTGAAGGCAGGTCTTTTTGTTGTTGATTAGTTTCCACAGAGGTGGGTATCTCCTTTGTGGTCTTCTTCTAGTTTTGATCATCAGTGGATGGTTGGTTGGGTGATACTTGGGTTATAGGTTTAATGACAAGTGGTGGTGCTGGCAGACCTCTGATGTTCCTCTCCCCCTCAGGATGATCTGACGGACAATCTGCATCATCGTCAGAGTCATCTTGTCTTCTGTCCGAAGTGCCCTCTGCTCGACATGACGAGGATGTCTTCTTTGGCTGGCTTGCCCCTACAGCGATCATTTTCGCACAGAGGTCGTTACATATGCCAAGCAGATAGGCGACTTCTGCCTATGATTTGAATCGTAGCTTTCCCACGCTGTTCTAGAAATCCTTTACGTAGTTTGCATTTGCCGTGGTGAAGGCCTTGATGAACTCTGCCATCTCGTTCCGAACACCCTGACCCAGTTCTGTCAACTGAGCTCTGGTTATGTAGTCGGTTGGCTTCAGTGCTTTGTTCTGCTCGATCGTTTGGTCTTGAACCTGTTCCAGAGACTTTTTGAGATCTTCTGCTGTAATGCCAGGCGTTGCAGGGGTTTGAGTGGAAAGTGTTTTGGCCACTTTACGTGACTTCTTTAACTGTTTGGATAGCTCGGCGACAGAAGTTTCCAAAGCAGAGGTCATGGGCACGTCTGGTGCAGAGGGTGTTGTGGCTACATAGGTTGTTGCAGCATTCTTCATCAGGGCATTTGCGTTCCTCACCTTTGTTGAAAGGGTTTCAACTTTGGTGGTTAAGTCGTCTATAGCCTTCTTTGTTGATTATGCAAGAGCTTTGACAGAGCTTTGCAACTCCGTCAAAGAAGTGGTCATAGAGGTGACAAAGGTTTGAAATTCATCCTTTGCGACGTATGAGCCAGGGGTAACCTCTGGGTGAACAGATCTATCACCAGAGTGAGTCTCTATTCCTGAGACGCCTTTTTTCGCTCCTGTTTTGACGTTAAGAATGGAAGGACTTCCTTCTGATCCTTGAGCAGAGGTTTTTAAGGCCTCAAACTCTACAGAAGTTCTATCAAGGACCTTATTCTGATCCACTTAAGAGGTGGGGAATGAAGTATCCTTGAGTTGACTAGAGGACTTGTCTAGAGTCCATTCGTCTTTGTGCGCTCTAAGTTCCTCTAAAGAGCTTTTGGGTCCTTTTTGTGTGTGCGTGTCAGAGGAAACGAATTCCTCTGTTGGGATTTCAGGTGTGATCTGGGGCGATAGATCACGAATAAGAAGAGAGTCCTTTGGAGAGGACACCTTCTGTATGGATTCCCCGGTTGTGATTGGCACAGAGAAGGAAAGAGGTTCCTCTGTCCGGTTTGTTGGGGATGGGTTCGAGCTGTGCGGTTCTTTTTCAATAACTCTTTCGGCCACTAGACTGGCAGAGTTAATGATATGGGTTGCACTGGGAGGGGGCGATGGTTGTGTTCCTCTTCTTTATGCGGCAGCTTTTCTACTTTATTCCTCTGTCAGGCAACCTAGGACAGGAGTTTCTATTTTGGATTCTATATCTACCCAGGTGTCTTCGGATTCCATCATTTACTCTGTGTTATCAAGCTGTGAGTCGTAGCTTGGAGGAGAGGCAAAAAGATCGTTGTTCATTCGGCCTTCTGGGGTTTCGGCTTGATTGCCCGTTGGGGTTTTATCATTTTCTTCCAGATCAGAGTCAACCTCAGTCACAGTAACGTATGGGTTGGTGGTAGTGGTCCACTCTGGGATGGCTTCTGCGGTCCATCCAGAAGTGTCTAAAGTGTTGGACATCTCAGTTTGCTCAAGAAACGCAACAAAGTGATTTGGCTCTGCGTACTAGATAGGAGTGGGGGATTGCAGAGGTTGTTCTGTGATGTTTGCTGCTGTTTCTGCTTTTTTTTGCGATGTTCTGCAGAGGGGATCTGGGTTTCTTAGCCTTTTTCTTTTTCGGCTCGGGGGCTCCCTCCTCAGAGGCTTTGGTTTTTCTTTTCTTGGTTTTATTCTTAAGAGGAGGGGGTGCAGAGGATCCAACCACTGTTGCTTCTTTTGGTGGTTGCTGGGTTTGTTATGCGCTGGCAGAGGTACCTTCTGTTGCTTTCTTGGCTTTGGAAGCCTTCTTTGGTTTAGAGGGTGGCTCTGTGGTTTTGCGTCGAGGTACAGAGGTTCTGGCCGAGTTCCTCTGTAGCCTGATCCATTCTTGTTTCAGCTCATGCTTCTCTAAAGCTGCTTTCTATTCTTCTGCACTCATCCTTACGACTACGTCTGATCTTTTGGGGGCTCCTAGACGCGGGGGGGTCGCAGGACTCAGTTCTGGAGTCTGGTGTTCGCGTATGTACTTTGTCCTAAGGACTTCATATGTGGCATAGGTGAGCATCTTTGATGGTAGAGGCCTGTAGAACCTGTATCCATCTGCGTGTTTTGTAGGGGCCATTCTAGTCAGAGGGTTGGTCTTCACAATCGGCCCTTCCATTGGCCAGTTTTCTAGGATAAGCAGAGGTTCTAATATTACTTCTAGAGTTCTTTGGAATTGCAGAGCTGGCAGTTTATTGCTTTTATAGCCTTTTGCCTTCTGCTTTGATATTCTATGGTCGATTGTGGCTACAAGCTCTTGCATAATCATAGAGGCGTAGGCCAGAGGTAAGTCATAGTATATGTTAGCTCCAATCTTTCTGTTAATAGAAGTATTGAAAAATAGGCTAAGTATAGAAGTCGTCGACAGAGGCTCTGCCGAGTAGCCGAGTAACCAAGAAGACAGAAGTCTCCGACAGAGGCTCTGTCGGGTTAGCCAAGAAGACCGAAGTGAAGAAGCAACAGAAGACTCTTCTAAGCGGACAAGGCCACAGAGCTTCTGTCATACATGACAGAGCCTCTGTGGTAAAAAGAAGATCCACGAAAAAGATCTAAACAAGGACAAACGTGCTTCTTACAATATCTGCCATTCGAAGGTTCTGAAGATCATTCTGACAAGGCGTGACCTGACAACTCCACGTGTCAAACTCTGATAGGTTTCAGCCTAAAGCAGAATACAGAGCATTTAATGAACGTTGTATCTGCAACAGTTCCAGAATAGTGTTTTGTACCTTCCAGCAACTGTTCAAAGCAGTGTCTTAGTACCTACCATCCTTAGTATCTAGATCTTCTCCCCTTTAGAAGTAGTATAAATAGAAGGTTCATGGGAGCTCTTCTATTAAGCTTTACACAACACACACACCTTTAGAGCAGTTTCTTGTCAAACCTTTCGGTGTTCTTGGTGTTCTTATTATATCAAATACAGTGAATCATTGAGTTATTTATCTGTCTTATTTACACTTCTTGTATTTGATATTGTGTGTTATTCTACCTCATTATATCTGTTAGTTCGTTAAAACGCTTCCGCATTATGTATTGTTTGAACTAATTAGATAGAATCATCATTGTTAAGCAAAACAAGAACCAACAATTGGTATCAGAGCGTTTCTTGATTTTCTATATCAAGAGATCCTCACTAACAATGATTTTTGGTAGAAACATGGACATTTAACCTATTTTTTATATATTTCAAAACAACATCTGTTTTTCTGCCATTCTCGACCTGTTTCGACTTTGGTAAACTTACAGAATCTGTTTCTTCGGTTAAATCTCCTTTTTAGTGCATTGTTCAAAGGTTTAAAGCTTATAAAAAAACCATTAGAAACATCCACTTCATTCTCTGAAGGTTTACTGTTCATACCCTATTTTCTTGATTTCTCAAACCCTTTCAAAATGACAAACACAAACAACTTCTTCACCGCTGGTTCTTTAACTAAGCCACCCACACTACTCAGAGATGAGTACCCTCAATGGAAGATACGAATGATTCACTTCTTCGAGGGTACTGACAAAGAACTCATGTACTATATCAACAATCCTCCTTTCGTACCAATGATCACAGTACCTCGTGTACCTGCCACAGACGACACTCCTGAAATCTCTGAGCACACGAAACCAAAGACCAAAGACAAGTGCTCAGATCCTGATAGGGCAAAATATGAAGTTGCTTAGAAGACTAAGAGACTTCTGATAATGGCCATACCCAATGACCTTTTCCAATCGTTAGTTGCGTGTGAATCTGCATACGATCTGTGGAAGGAACTGGAAAAACAACTGGAGGGTGGGGCCAAAACTCAGAAGAACCGCAGAGCCCAATGCATCAACGAGTACTACACATTCAAAGCTCTGCCGACAGAACCTCTGCAGACAACATATGATCGGTTCAACTCTCTAATCAACAAGTGCAAGAAGTTCAGAATCCACAGAACTTCTGAGGAAAACAATGTCATGTTCCTAAAGAGTCTCAATGATGAATGGCTCCAGTTGTCTATGCCTCTGCAAACAAATCAAGACTTAGACTCCTGGACTCTGTCAGATCTCTATGGAACGTTGGCAGCCCAAGAGCCTCAGATTGCACAAGAAAAAATTCAAACCAATGCACCTTTTGCACTGGTTGGTAAGGCTACAGAAGATAAAGAGAAACCGAAAAAGGAGAAAGCAGTGGAAGAAAAGAAAAAGAAGAAGATCTTGATCGATGATAGTGAAGATGAGGAGGTGGTGGAAGAAGAAGAGACATCAATGGCTGTTAAATCCAAATCCGTGCAACAAATATGAAATCGAAATAATAATCAATAAGAACAATGATTTCAACTGGTCATCCATGTATTATGCTTTAATCAGAGTGTTTACAATACAATTCAGAAAAGCAAATGAGACAACTAGCCTATTTTCTAAGGCTAAGCTATCTATTTATATGGAGGGCCCGTGGTTAACAAGCCCACGGCCCGTTCCCTAATAAGGCTCAAAATAAAGAATTACAGTTTAAACCCTGAACTTTAAATCAACATAAATTGACCCTAACAATCTCCCCCTTTGATTTGAAGTTCAAGTTCGCGCTCTAGCTCTCGCCAGTTGTAGACATATCTTTTGCGAAGCACGAAGTGAATCTCGAACCATCTGATAGCACGACGGTAGTCGATGCGATCTTCAACCAATTCCAAGGCATTCCGAGCAGTTGTTTCATTCAGATTCGGAACATATGAGATTTACCTTCTTCGCCTTGTTCTCGACAGCCATTTGAAAATCAAGTAGATATGACATCATGATGGTACGGACCAGGTATCGACGAACAGCTTCGAGCGCCTTTGTAACTTCAAGCGGTCAGATGGTTCTTGTACGAAGGTCTTTCAGAATAGCCAGGAAGTCAAACGGTCGGAGGTGCTGAAAGTCGGCTTCAGAGAATCTCCATTCATTATCATCTTCGCGGCGAACGGTGAAGACTGGATAGACGATGCTCATGATGCGGCATGAATGGATGTTAAGTACCTCATTGATTTGATGCTTGGTTCTGACATGGCTGACTGGAAGACACCGCTGCATTGCGCTGATATAACGCCGTTGGTATTCGGGGTTGAGGTTGTAAATACCAAGGCAAAAGGTCGGCTCGATCGGGCGAAGCTTGTGGACGAACAGCTTCTTCAAAGATTCCTCCAGATGAGGGATAAGTACCATGATCTTCTCCCAACGGATTTGTTGCTGAGGAGGGGGAGGAAGATCAGAAGCTGTCGTTTGCAGAGGAGTTGTTGGAATGTTTGCAGAAGTAGGTTCAGGTCTTGTTGAAGTTCTAGTGGGTTGAGCATAGTGAACGGGAGAAGTACCATAAAAATTCTGGAGCAGGTTCTGATCATAATCGATGTTGTCATCTTTATCAGTAGGGAATACCAAATTTACTTGGAGATTTACGGCACTGGCGGCTTTTTGATACCATGCATCTTCGGTCTCCGGGTTGGCTTCACAGTCTGGATCTATCATATCCAGTAGAGGTCTGTATGATGAATCGAGGTCGATCAGTTCCAGTGTTGAACCCTCGGGCTTTTCAACCGTCGGGGCTTCATCATCTGATATATCCATATCAATCACCATATCTGCTAACGGTAACTCAACTTCAGGATTTGTTCCGGTTGTAGTAGCCGTAGTTGAAGGTTCCGGTTGAACCACAATTGTAGTTTCAGCAGTGAGGATCTGGGCGGTCTCGGTTAGGTGTTGTCGTTTCTCCCCCTCACGGTGATCAGGATCATCCTGGTCATCGTGCTTACGTTTCAGACCACCTGCTTGACTCTTGCAGGTTTCTTCGAGCGAGCGGACCCTCTCAGACAGCGTGGTGAGCGCTAGGTTGTAGTCCTTGAGGGTTGAGTCAATGGCGCCTAAACGGGTGATGATAGATGATGAAGGAGCAGTGACCTGGGATTTTAGAACGGAGATCAGGTCTGCTTCTGTTGAGGCGTTGGTTTCGGATTCTTAGAGCAGTTGGGCCAGTAGCATCGTCTTGAGGGTTTCCACCGAGTAGATAGCTTGAGTAGGTGCCGGTGGAGGTGTAGGTGCGGTTTCCGGTTCGACGAGATGCCCTTTACCTTTGAATAAGCGTCTCAGTTGATCGGCGACGTGCTGCTCCATAGCCTCGCAGACAGCCTTAAGGGTGCTGTCCAGGGACCCTTGTGACACAAAGTCGGAAAAAATAACGCCGGGTTCACTCAGATTACCCGTTGAGGCATCTACCGCCGGGGTAGAGCCACCTACGTTCACAACTGGCATATCGGTAGCTGTGGTAGGATTTCCATCCGATCCTTGTGTTCCACCTAGAGGTGAAGACACTACGGTGGTTCCGGTCGAGTCACGAAGATTCTCGACTTGGTGTTGCTCCTCTTGTGTCCTAGCCAAAGGATTTTCAATAGCAAATGGCTCTAGACTCGATTGTGCATGAAAAGAAGATGCGACCGGGGGTTGCTGGTCGCTTGTTTCAACACCAGCACTCTCCGAGTGAGAGGCCGGTGGAAGTTGTGCTATATCCCCGTGATGTATTGAAACATCCGTCTGTTGAGAGACGGATGAGTGGATGAGGGGGTCGTGCAATTGCTCCGCTGGGTCCACGGAGTCTTCTTCAATACTCCGTCCCAACAAATGAGACGGGATAGCAGATGTGGCTACCCGGATATCGCTCGGTTCGGTTCGCTCAGGGGCCTCGTTATCTTTACGGCCCAATCTTTCCTGGTTCGCTTTCGAACGCAGTTCTCTCCGGCTCGCAGTTTCTAATTCAACTCCTTCTACTCCCTCAATCCTAGGTGAAGCATGGGTAGGTGAGTCAAGTGGGATGCCTTCGGTGAAGTCGGGGTTCGGTCCGATACGGGGAGGTATTTTTGAGAGCCGAATGGCACGGGTCGTGTCAGATACCGTATCGGAGTCAGATTCTACATTATGAACCTGGAAGGTAGGTGAAGGCGAGTCGGAAAGATATGGTGTGGAGTCATGTCGAAGCATCGGTCGTGAGGACGATGCTCCGGCTTCGCCTGTTGGACGGGGTTGGCTAGAACTGGGTTGCGATACCGCTGCACCACTCACACTAGGCCCCCAAACGATCAGCACACCCCGCCCGACAGCACCTGCTTGCCGGGCCCTACCACCTCTCATTCTCGGACCCTCACGTCTCTCGGGTCTAAGTCCCTGGGTAGGTCCCTCCGGTGCTGGCTGGACCATGGGATTCCCTATCTCTTCCCTATATGCTACTACCCCTGGTGCAGCGGGATCAACGATAGCTAAAAAGGCTTCAGGGATAGGCATGGCCACCGCATTGGATGGATTGCGGATGACCATGCATTGTAGATGGTGGTGGGGACAAACCGGATGGGTTAGGCGTCGCGGTATGACAGGATTGGCGTCCATGTGATGTCGGACAGCTAGGGAAATGAAACGCGGGTAGAGGAGGAACTTCATCTATTTCGAACCTCCGATTTGGCGAATAGCCTGTACTAGTTCACGCCAGATAATCATTGTTGTGTCGACGTGGCGGTTGTAGCACACGGCATGGAATAGGCGTAGAAAATCGCCGGTGCACTGGTCGATGCTCTTCCATCGCGATGAAAGACGTCTGTTCAAAATTGTGAACAGAGTATACCAGATGGGTGCCAGGTACTTACGGTTGAACGCTGACGGGCGGTCGAGAGCATGATTGTACCCTAGCGCACGGACTTGTTCGCACAACGTTTGGTCATTGACCGCGGGGTCGTATCTTTGATGTCCGCCAGCGGTGGCTTCCGAAAGTGAAAGAAGGCGACGGAAGGAGTCCGGTGTCATTGTGAACGGTTGGTTGTCAATCTGGGCGGTGATTGTCTGTGTATTCCCAGCAGTGACGACTCGGGCACTGAACCATACCTGAAGGGCATAGATGAGCGGAACGTCAGATGTGGCGGTGAGTGCCTCACAGAGAGGGTGACGGGTAAGTATATCCAACAGAAGACGATGTTGTGGCTGTGGACGGAACTAAGCCGGGTCCAAATGATGATTGTTCGGTTCTATCTCCGTGCCATGGTCAGGTTCGACCAAGGCATTATCCGCTGCCTCGTCTATAAAATCCTCTTGAGGAATTTGCTCTTCCGGAGGATGTTGTGGATTTTGTTGATCCGCCATTGAAGTACCTGTAAAAGAAGGCAGAGTTAGTCACAGAGATGGATGAACAAGTATCGGCGTGTACCTTTGCATTAAATGGGCTCAATCTGATATAGAATGAAGACTGGCAGTGGCAAACTAGGTACTGGAGTGACAAACTAGGGGTGTCCGGACAACACTAGTTGTTTGACAAAACTTTCCGGACAACACAAGTATCCGGACACAAGGTATCCGGACAACAAAAGCATTCTGAATGAAATGATAGTGTCCGGATAAAACTGGAAATCCGGACAAAGATGTTTCCGGGTGATAGATGATCCCGGACAAACTGGAGTCCGGACACAGTAACTATCCGGTAGTTGAACTTACCAGAAACCCTGAGGTTTCCGCACAACTAGGGTTTCCGGATGTTAAGTGAAACCGGATAAAATATCTGTGTTAAGAGTGTGACTGGACAGAACCTCAACCTCATGAATGTGTCCGGACGAGACCCAAATTAATTAGTCGAGAACCAGACGATCTCAATCAAGTTGGAAAGCATTTGCGAAGTCGCGAGAGATGAATATAAGCATGTAGGGTGTCCTAAATCTATCAAATGCCCCTAGAATGAACCCGAAGTCGATTGGACTTTAAAGTGGGTTTTGGACTCAATCAAACAGTCAACTCGACAGTCAAAATGTTCAACTGAGGCCATGAGGTGTAGCTGACAACGATCGAGAGTGATATAAGAGCAACATACCTGATCGTGTGATTGAAATCGAGTCAGAATCGAGAGTGTGAGGAGTGTCCGAGCGAGAGAGAATAAGGTCGAGAGGGTTTAGGGGTTTTGCTCTAGTTTCCGGATAAGGGAGAATAATGAACCCGGACCCCTTATATAGATACCAAGTTTCCGGATGGGTCAACCCGGATACCCATCCGGTCCGGAATGTTATCCGGAAACCTGTCCGGACACTTTCGCCAAATTTTAACAAATATGCATTTTTCTAAAAAAATGAACCCTTACGATTTGGAAAAAGTTCTCTCGCTCCCCCTCAGAATAAGCATGGGGATGACATTGCTCCCCTCGAATAGTGCAGTAGAGTGCAGTGGAGGGGTCCGACACACACACAAAAAACTTTTAGACTTTTAAAGAGAAAAAAAATTGTGCCGCTCCCCTTTAGATGATGACCATGATATAGAACTCACACAGGAGTGCCCACACACACAAAAAACTTTTCAATAGTAGAGTATACTTACCTGATACTTCTTTGTGCTTCCCCTGAACACATGAACACACTTTGAAAACACAGAGATAGATAGATAAACAGATATAGACGACAGTATGAAATAAAAGAAACATACGAAGAAAGAAAGGACAACAAACGAAATCTACGAAATAAATACAGAGACTAAATCTAACGGTGTAACCGGAACAAGTAGAATACAAGTGCGAGGAAGTGTGTGCTCATTCATCAGGAGGGTAAACACCGGATGAGGAGTAGACAGTCACTCGTATATGTATGGAACTTGTTACGGGCACACAATCGGATTACGTCGTCAGTTTTAGCATACCTAACTTTTGCACAAGAGTGTTAAAACGTTTTTCGTCCAATGCTTTGGTAAATAGGTCTGCTAGCTGATGTTTAGTATTTACTAAGTAGAGTTCGATGGTACCTCTTTCGACGTGATCCTTAATGAAGTGATACCGAACGTCGATGTGCTTCGTCTTGGTGTGTTGAACCGGGTTACTTGATATAGCGATGGCGCTCTTAGAGTCACAGTAAATCGGGACCTTGACGTACGTTAAACCATAGTCTTTGAGTTGCGTCCTCATCCAGATGACTTGTGAACAACAGCTCGCGGCAGCCACGTACTCCGCCTCGGCAGTTGATGTTGAAACGCATTGCTGCTTCTTTGATGCCCAACTTACCAGGCTATCTCCCAAAAATTGAATGTGACCTGACGTGCTTTTCCGGTCCAGCATGCAGCCAGCATGATCCGCGTCGGAATAGGCGGATAGTGCAAAACCTGTCTCTCTCGGGTACCACAGACCAAGATCAGCAGTACCATGTAAATAACGAAAGATTCGTTTGACAGCAGTCATATGGGACTCTTTAGTGTTTGATTGATATCGAGCACACAAGAAAGTTGAGAACATAATATCCGGCCTACTTACAGTTAAGTACATTAGAGAACCTATCATCCCGCGATACAATTTAGGATTCACATCCGTTCCGTGAGGATCGGCATGAATCTTTGTATTGGGAGCCATGGGAGTTTTCATTGGCGAGGACTGGTCCAGCTGGAATTTCCGAAGAATATCCCGGATGTACTTAGCATGGTTTATGAATATCCCGGTCGACAGTTGTTTAACTTGAAGACCAAGGAAGAAATTCATCTCGCAAAACATGCTCATTTTGAAAAAATTTCCCATAAGAGTGGCAAAGTTCTTAGCATATAGGGGACTGGTAGAGCCGAATATTATATCATCTACATACACTTGAACGAGGAGTATGTGACCATTTTCGTTTTTGATGAATATAGTCGAATCGATTTTACCTCGTGTGAATTTGGACTTTATCAAAAACTCGGACAGTGTTTTGTACCATGCTCGCGGAGCTTGCTTTAGACCGTAAAGCGCCTTGTCTAAAATGTAGACGTGATCAGGCTTTGAGTCGTCCACGAATCCATCAGGCTGCGACACATAAACTTCTTCCTCGATATTGCCGTAGAGAAACGCGGTCTTCACATCCATTTGGAAGACTGTGAAGTTCTTGTGTGCTGCATAAGCGAGGAACATTCGGATGGCTTCGATTCTTGCTACTGGAGCATAGGTCTCATCATAATCGATCCCTTCTTGTTGACGGTACCCCTTGGCCACTAGACGCGCCTTGTTGCGTACGACGATTCCGTCTTCATCCTTCTTATTCTTGAAGATCCATTTGGTTCCAATCACCGTCTTGTTCTTTGGACGTGGAACCAGTCGCCATACCTTCAGATCCTCGAATTGGTTGAGCTCTTCTTGCATATTAATGATCCAGTCCGGATCTTCAAGTGCTTCGCGTACGTTCGTCAGTTCGATGTTGCTTAAGAAACCGGAAAATAGACAGAAGTTGGCGGATGCACCTCGTGTTCGAACAGGTGTGGAGGGATCACCGATGATTTGGTGTAAGGGATGAGCTCACGTCTATTTGGTGGTATGCGGAAGCGGTTGCTGAGTAGAATGAGACGCGTCTGAATCCACATAACCACCAGAAGGTAGGTCTTGTACCGCCTCGAGTGTTGCAGGTTGATTTCTCGGAGGAGGTGGGGGAGGATTCGTCGATGGTTGGTCAACTCCCAGTTCTGAGGAGTTCAGGAGTTGATTGTCGGTTGTAGCAGAAGATGAATCACCAGGAGTGATCTCCGGATTTGTAACAGGTTCCTCCGGGGGGATAACAGTATCAGTAGATGTTGATGACGATGGTTGTGCTGTCTCCACAGTGATGGATGGCGTGCTTGTAGAAGGCGGCGGACCGGATAGGTGCGACGAGTCCTCAATACGAGCAACTTTAAGTCGATGTTGTGCTGATACAGTAGGGGAAACATTAAAGATGTCATCATAAAAATACTTAAACAATAAATCTAAATCAGAAGAGTTATCATTCGATGAAGATGCATGATTCGGATTTACTGTCGCTTGTGTAGATCCCGAACTTGGAGGTCCGGAAGCTAACACACCAGTTAAACCGGGTTCTGAACTGAGTTGTTCAGAACCCAAGTCTGCGGCTTCGTCGAATGTCACGTTTATGCTTTCAACAACGGATTTGGTCCGTTTGTTGTAAACGCGATACGCCTTAGCCTGCATGGAATATCCGATGAAGACTCCTTTGTCCGCCTTGGGGCTGAATTTGCCAAGATCATCTTTGTCATTCATAACGTAGCATGTGCATCCGAACGCATGAAAGTACTTGATGTTCGGAACGTGGTTGTTCATGATCTCGTACGGCGTCTGTTGAACCGCTTGTTAAGGATGGAGCGGTTTTGAGTGTAACAAGCCGTAGACACCGCTTCGGCCCACAAAAATAGCGGCAGGTTGGCTTGGGAAAGCATAGTGCGAGCAGCCTCGACAAGAGTGCGGTGCGTCGTTCCACCACTCCGTTTTGCTGAGGAGTGCATACAGCCGAGAAAGTGTGAGCAATGCCGACTGAAGTCAGATAATTATCGACTGTCTGATTCTTGAACTCCGTCCCATTATCGGTTCTAATAGACTGAACTTGCTGCATTTTGTTCAGTTGGACAGTCTTCAGGTGGTCGATGATTAGCTCCGCAGTTTCGTCTTTCGAACGTAAGAACAGCACCCAGGTGTAGCGCGAGAAGTCGTCCACCATCACGAGAACATATTTGCGCTTGTTTATGCTTGGAACACGCATCGACCCACACAGATCCATATGAATAAGTTCTAGGGTCCGGGTCGTGCTCGGAGTTGTCTTCGGCGGGTGCGGCACTCGCTTCATCTTTCCCATCTCACATGCCCCGCGGAGACGATCCTTTACGAACTGAAGATCGGGCATGCCTTTTACGTGTCCGCCCAGCACCAACTTGTTGATACTCTTGAAATTTAGGTGCGATAGTCTCCGATGCCAAATCCAAGCTTATTGGGAATTGGCCTTTGACATGAGGCAGACGGGGTTATCGGGCTTCAGAGTTGCGAGGTCGATCGTGTAGAGATTGGTCTCGCGTTTTCCAACCAATAGCTCCTCTCCGTCATCGTTGAGGATTCTACACCGTGTCTTTTTGAAGCTGACCTCGAGATCTTTGTCGCAGAATTGCCCGATGCTGAACAGATTGTGTCCCAATCCCGCGACGTGTGATACCTTCTTGATTGTGAGCTTATCTTGAACAATGTCTCCGTAGCCCACGATCGGTGCCTTGTTAGCGTTTCCAAATCTCACGTGTCCACCGTATTCTTCCTTGTAGTTCGTGAGAAGCTCCTTTCTTCTGGTCATGTGCTTGGAGCATCTAGAATCTAAGTACCACACATGACCGTGCTGCAAAAACAGATTAACGGAGTTTAGGTACCCAAATTTGTTTGGGTCCTAGAGGGTTAGATTTGGCACCTCGTGGAGGAACTTGCTTTGACACAGATTTCCCCTTGGATGTAGGTTGTACACCTTTAGCGGGAACTGGTTTTGGCACATGTTGCCTCCTTGGTGTAGAATTTACACCGTTTGGAGGAAAGTTATTTTTAGCTGGTTGCCTCTTAGGTGCCGGTTTAACCTCAATAGGAGCAGCCCGCTTTGCATTGGGTTTGGTCTCCCGCTGTGGTTTAACCTCTGATTGGTACCCTCGTTGAGTATGGTGTTTCTTGTTGTTTTTACGAGGGTTTCTTTTGGGTGTATGATTAAACATGTGATGTGACCCATACCAATCATTTAAGTTAATTTGATCAAAATCATTCCAACCACATCTAGAACAAACTAAACAATCACGCGATAATTGAATCAATTGATGAACTGAATTAAGTTTAATCGGGAAAGAAACTTCAAAACGATTCCAATTATTCCAAACACAATTGTCTTTGTTTATTCTAGAATTGAAAGCAGTAGGGAACGACTTTGACGATGCATCCTTGACAGATTCCTTGTTTAGCCACTTTGGTTTTTATGGTTTTGCTCGACCATTATTATCTGAAACAACAGGGACAGAATGATCAATGAGTTTAGAAGGAACAGTATTTTTGGTAGGCAATGGTCCGGTCTCCTGCCTCTGCTGTGATTGCTTTTTAGAAACAGGTTTGGAAGTTGGTTTTGATTGAGAAATCTTGATCACAGCTGGGGCCTTTGTTTGAGAACTGCTATCCTTCAGAAAATTGACCGGATGATTGACTACTGGAGACAAAAAATCAGTTTGACACGGGAGAGGTTTGTCGAAAGGGAACGACTCAAACTCTCCATCAGAATTGCCTTCAGAGTTCATGAATGCTGAAAAATCGACATCCGGAATTACTGGACTTGGACCGGTCGAGAAAGGCGAGGAACACGATGTGCTTTCGGTTGTGTGCTTTGGGGAATTCGGTGCGGAAGCGTTTGAAAAATCAGAATTTAAATTCCTTTTAACACACTCATGTTGAGAAACTTTATTTTCTTGCGAAGAGATATTTCCTATGAAGGCTTTACACGAGGATGTGTTAGATGAATTAGAGGAAAGATCAGGTGAAATCTGTTTTTCAAATTTGAGTTGGTCAATTTGCTCTTGGAGCTGACCATTTATTGCATACTCCTCCATCTTTTCTGTCGCCAAAGCAGCCAGTTTCGATGTGAGCATATTAATTTCACCTCGAAGGATTTCCTGTCCTTCATTTGACACACCTTCGGTTTTCTCAGATTTGAGTTTCTCAAGTTCCTGAATTAGCGCTTTCTTCTCGTTTTGAAAAACAGACCTTTCTTTCTCAAACGACTCCTCCAACTCGACAATCTTTGTTTCCAAGATAAGAGGGGGAACATAGAGTTTAAACTCGTCCGTCTCAGTCTTGGTTGCTGTTGCATGGTCCTCATCATTTTTGGAGGAATCCTTGGGCTTAGCAACCTTGTATGGGTCGAAGTAGTCATTTAAGAGATACTTTTTGTTCTTTTTATAGAAATTATTCAAAGGTTCATAACAAAACGGAAGCTGAATTCCTCGTTTGTGTGTGCGCTTATATTCCTCGGTGTCCTCTTCTTTTTCAGGTTCAAGAGGACCAGTCCATTGAATGGCATATTCCGGATACTTTTTATCTAATCCAAAACAAGCAAAATCATACAGAGTGGGTACATGCCATCTTCCATTTTTCAAATAATGTGGGTTATCATATCCGATACCCCATTCTTTGTTAAAGTACGTGAACTCTTTGGGTTTATTCAGAAAGATGGTTTGATCAGTTTGACCCTGTAGGTTCCCAGATTCATGTTGTATCACATTAATAGTAGTAACATAGACAACGGAAGCATTTACATATAAAGCCATTAAAGTGAGTGATTGTGAAAATGATATTGTAGTAGTGAGAATCAATATAGAACAGGATAATGATAACAAGATCAAATAAGAAATGCTGCTCGTATATTGATAATGGATAACACCAAGAACAAGATCAATGGTGTATCCTGAAATCTCACAGGGAACAATATCGTACGGAGGTAGTGCTCGGGATTACTGCAGTGTGTGCTTAAACAATTGTGGAAAACTATTCTTCCCAAATCTTACAATTGTTTGTTCCACTACCTCTCTATTTATAGCCCTGACAAAGTGTAGACAGTGTACTATCGTACCCTAGAATGACACGTGGAAAGTGTGTCTCCTATTTTTAGGGCATACGTGGAAAGTATGGACACTTGTCTAACACTTGGGATTTCTTACGAGACATAGGCATCACAGAGGTCTTCACTTCAACAGAGCTCATAGACCAGAGCTCTGTTGGTATTCGGGTTGTGAACAGTTCTTCTGTTGGTCTTCTGACAGAGCTCTGTTGAGCTCTGTTAGTTCCACCAGAACTCTGTTGAGTTCTGTTGATCTTCTTGAAGCCTTTTCTTCTAAGTCTTCTGCTGCATCTCTGATGGTCTTCTGACTTGATAATATTTTCAATACTTTTACATTACAGATACTTGGGGCTTAACAATCTCCCCCTAAGTATTGAAAATAAAAATTTGAAACACAGATGTAAACAAAAAGAACAGAGAATATTTACCTCTGTTAGCCTTTGTACTATTCTTCTAAGATATTACAATGCATGGTAAGAAATAGTACATTTATGCATAGTTATCTCCCCTAAGAATTCTGTCGAATCTTCTGATTAGTATACGGAAGTCCAGCATCAGATCAATCTGGTCGATGAAGAGTTTCTGCTGTTCTTCTGGACACTTGCTTCTTGGGAGATCTTGGATTATGTTCTTGAGGTATACTAGCGACTCACTCGAGTACTTGTGGGCTTCAGCTGCTCTGATGGCCTTCTTTGTGCCCTTCTGTCGGCAGACAAAGACTGGAGGATCTTCTACTACAGTTCCAGTTCTGTGATGGCCATAACCCTCAAGGTTTTCATTTGGTGGTGCAATCACTAGTTTCTCTACTTCAAACTGTATGCCTAACTGATAATCAGTCTGTATTCTAAGATTGATGTGCTCTTGCATAGTGAATCTGACTTCTGGTAGCGCAGTTCTGGCCGGCGTGTATCTTTTTGAGAAGTTCAAGCAATACGCGTGAAGTGTGATCAGGTCGTATGGGTTCAGAAGGACGAGATCATTGTCATTGAAGATTTCATTTCTGCCTTCTGTTGATTCCTCAGTATACTCATGGTATGTGACTCTGTCATGTTGAAACTTCTTGTGCTTGATGTCCAGGATTCTGCGGATACCGAAGTTTATGTTGATGGCTCTGTTCAAATTTGACTTGGTTTGGATGAACTTTAGCCTTGCATCAGAAATGGTGTTTATTCTGATTGGGTTAAGGTATGGGTTAATGGGTACGGTATTTACAGGGATGATGTCTCTGTCAGCATATAGAAATGCAAATACCGTTTCTAAGGCAGGTTTTTCGGTATGATGGGTAGAGGTTTTTGGGTTCTGTTCTGGTATTATTGGGTTTGGGTCATCGTGGGTTTCTGCCATAAGAATGTCGATGTGATCAGATTTTTGAGTAGCTTGAGGTTGGGCATGACTTGTTTGTCCTTCAGTAGAGGATGGGTCTATCCTCTCTGGTTCTTTTCTTGGAGATGTAGGAGGGGTATCTAGGCAGACGATCTCTGGTGGTTATTGTGTTGACGCTTCTGTTGGTTTGATGACTCTATCCTTGAACATGTAGTCAAATGCCACCACAGTCATTTCTTGCGTGTGTTCCTCTGTTATCCCCTTTTCTCCTTCTGTAGCCTCTGCCTCAGTTGCTTCTGTGACTTCCCCTTTACCCTTGGCTTCTCTCTCTTTTTCAACCTCTTTCTCTTTCTATGCCTCTTTCTCCTTCTCCTTCTCTTTCTCTTTCTCCTTCTCCTTCTCTTTCTCTTTCTCCTTCTCCCCCTTTTGTTGTTCTGAGGACTCACCCAATTGATTGTCTGATTGACTTTCTTGATCATCCTCAAAATCATCATCATCGCCAGAAAAGTCAATTCGAGCTTCTGGTGAGGGCGGAACAACAAATCCTAGATCAGTTTTGTGTCTCTTGCTTGAAGGTTCTCCTGTAGGTGCTTCTTCTGTAGGTCTTTTCGATGTAGAGGTAGCCTGTAAAATAATGTTAGTAAAATTTGAGGCTACCTTCGTCATTACATCCTCTACCTCTGTTGCGGCACTCCTGATCTCTTCTACTTGAGCCGCAAAGTTGACCTTGTGTTTATCAAGAGATGTTTGCACATGTTGTTCTGTCGCCTTAGCTTTCATTACAAATTTTGATGAAATCGTCATCATTCGGCTAAGAATTGATTTTCTGAAGTCTCCCATTTGGCCAACAGTCATGGGTAGGTCATTTGGGTTAGGGCTGGAGATGTTGAGTGGAGTGGCAGATGAAGTGGTTGCTTCTTTTATGGATTCCTTAACAGAGTTGGTAATTATCTCTGTCAAGGTTCTGACGTTAGATTTTGAAAGAATAACTGTAGGGATGGGAAGGGTTCTGTTCATCTGCGCTGTGTGGTTCTCTGTTATAAGTCGCTTTAGCTTTGTAAGATCCGTCGAAGTCTTTTTAGCTTCCTCTGCTCTGACTGTTTTCAGCTCTACTATCTCTGTTGTCAGCTTTGCAATTTCTTCTCCTCTGACTCGTTCAGACTCTGTTTTGAGTGCTTCAGCCTCGGCATATTTCTGAGTTATCTCTGCATGTTTGTTAGAGATGTTCAGCAGTTCTTCCTTAAGAGAAGCATTTTCCTTGCGGATCAGCTCCTCCTTCTATTCATTGATAAGTTTATACTCATTCAAGGAGTTGTTGATACTATCACAGAAGCTTTCGAACTCTGCTCTTGTGACAGTGTCAACGGGGGTAACCTTGGTTCCAACACAAGGATCCAATTTTGCCTCGAGTTCAGAGGCGCCTCCGTCAAGAGTTGTGTTGATGTTGGCTCTTGGAGGACTTCCACCTGATCCTTGATGTTCCCTTTGAGGGGAAACAACTACAGGTGTTCTGACCAGAGTTTCCTCTTCCATCTCAGGTTCTGAAGAAGGAAATCTGATGTGATGAGAAGCATTTGGATCAAGCAAAGTCTTCCCTTGTTCTACTATGGTCTCCCATTGTCCATGAGTCGGACAAATGCTACGTGAGATTACAAAGATCTCTGGTCTATTTTGTGTCATGTCTACATGAGCCACAGAGGCATCATCGTGTGGAGGTGACCTATCGATGGTCTGGGGCGAATAAACATCACTACCAAAGATAGCTTCCCCATGTTCGTGCATACCAGAAGCATGAAGAGTTGCTTCTGGTGGTTCTTGCTGGTTGGGGTTCGAGGTGTGCACCTCTGTTTCAATAATCCTTTGGTCTTGATCACCAGGATTAGATTGTGTGGAAGCACTGCGATTTTGGTTAAGGATACCCTCAGATGTGCTCTGTTGAGCATCTTTTTCTATCCTCACATTCTCCTCGGCTCCTACGGCTGTAGAACTCTCTGGATTCTCTCTGATATTTCCCTCTTGCTCACCACTATCAGAGGAGATATTTTCCACCTCTGGTGTTTCCTGTACTTCCTCATGGACAGCCTCTCTAGGAGATGCTCTGTCCTCTACTTCCTCCATTCTAGAGGAATACCCCACTTCAGGTGCTCTTCCCTCTGGTCTGTTAATTTCCTCCCCTATCTCCTCACTCAAGCTCTCGAAAGAAGGCTAAGATCCTAAGTATGTTGGGGTTCTCACCTCAGGTTCTTGAGGTTGAGCAGCACTCTGATAGTTTTGGATAGAGATATGGTCAGGGGCGATAAGGGCAAGCATTGTACCTGGAATTCTTCTTATGAAGGGGTATTCGCCTGATGTAGTGGGGAGGAATTTGGACATTGTCCAAACAGGTGTGGAGCGACCCTGATGAGTTAGTTCAAGTCTGTCGAAGGCTCTTCTGATTACCAGACTGATAAAGCGTGGAAACTTGATCATCTTTAGGAATTTGTGGGATCCAACGACTCCTCCTCTTGCGATGGATGAGTTTTTTGTGTTAACGGCGGTAAGAAGATCGTTGTGGAGAATGCTGGCGTAGTAAAAGTTCCGATTGAAGAACAATCCATACATGATTTGTAGGATTTCCGTTGTGGCTTGGTCTTGACTACCAGATTTTCTGGAAAGGGTTCTGTTTAAGGTGGAGAACATGAAATTCCACATAGTGGGTAGATTCTGTCGCTTGAATTCTCCTATCCTATTCATATCCTTGTTGTAACCCAAAAATTTCATGAAATCCAGAAGGACAGCTACTTTTGGTGGTTTCTCATAGGCATCTATTCCTAGCTGTCTTTTGGTTTTCATTCTGAAGATTCTTCTCAAGGTACTTGCTCTAATGCGGATTGTTCCCGCTCCTCCATTCCTTGAGTTGACACTTCCAACTATCCCGTCTTGTTCTTCGATGTATTGGCATGTGGTCCACCATTGTTGGACATAGATTGAAGGAAGATGGTCATCGAACTCTGTTAGGGCTCTAAAAATATCAGAGTTTATAATGAACTCAATGAAGATATGATATAGGGGTAGATAGAGTCCTGGAGTGGGATCGAATATGTAGTTGTTGTCAGCAAACTCGTATGGAAGAACAATGATATCATCAGTGGGTTCTATTCGGCTAGAATCAGCAGAGTTTTGGGGTTCCGCCATTGTTGCAGGATTGGGGTTTTCTTGAAGAACACAGAGGATTTGAATAAAAGAGGGAAAGGTGAAGGGTTTAGGAGGTTTAGAAATGAAATAGGTCACGGTTATGGATATTTATAGTCAAAACTTGTGGTTGGGTAATCGTCGTAGGTATTGTAGGTACTCGAGTGTCAGAAGGTGGGGTGGCCTGAATAGTGTATCGTGGGAATAGCTAGTGGTTTAGCTTTCAATTAGAGAGTGCCACGTGGATTTGTTCTGACCACTTTTGTGCAAGTAAACCGTCGCGGTTAGAGATGTGTGGGTGACAAGTGGTTGACGCTTAGAAATAACCCGCACCTCTGATGACGTTTCTTCTGATGACGTGGCATAAAACCGACAGAGCTCTGTTGGAGCTTTGCAAGTTTTGCTTCTGATGAGTAACCCTTCTTCATTCTTTTCAAGTACTCCTTTGGTGTTTCACCTTTACCCAAAATTATTTAAAATTCTGTCTCTGATGTAGAAATGGCCAAAGAACGAGAACAGAACTGACTTTAGAAATTTCACAGAGTTCTGGTTAGAATCAACAGAGGCTCTGGTGAAATATCAGAGTTCTGGTAAGTTCTTGATATTATCAAAGGATTTTCATCAGAACAGGTTTTCCCTCATTCTTCAAAAAGATTTTTCTTTTCAGAACAGAAAGCGAAGTCATTTTTATTTGAAAAACAGATTTGACTCGCTCCCCCTAAAACCATGCGTAAAACTTTATAAACCCCCCCTTGAAATATGAGCAAAAAAAACTTTTTACAAAAAAGAATTTTACAAAAAAAAGATATATACAAACAGATTCACTAAGCTTGTTGAAAAAGTATGCATGACAGAGTTCTGGTGAATAGCAGAGACTCTGTTGAACTATCCTTCCTAACTTTTTGACAGAGCTCTGTTGGAATATCAGAGGCTCTGTTGAGTTTGAACAGAGTTAGGAGGACATGTTCAGCATACCCAGTTTGCCGATTAAGAAGTTAAATCTCCTTTCATCAAGGGCTTTTGTAAACAAGTCAGCAAGCTGGAAGTCGGTTGAAACAAAGTACATTTCAATCGTCCCTTTTTCAACGTGGTCCTTTATGAAGTGGTACCTTATATCGATATGCTTTGTCTTGGAGTGCTGAACTGGATTAGCTGTGATTGCTATGGCACTCTTGGAGTCACACAGAATTGGAATTTTTCCATACTCTAGGCCATAGTCTTTGAGCTGGGTTTTCATCCTGTTAGAGCATTGTTGTATTCAAGATTTACTGTAAAAGTCAATGTACTGTATGAGTCTATACAGTATTGTGAATGCCTTTATACCTTGTATGTTATGGGTATAAATAGGCTTGTCTAGACCATTTGTTAGTAACACTTCAAAACACTTTAAAAGCTTAAGTAATCTTTTAGAAACCTTTTGTAATCCTTTGAGCTCAATACATGGATGACATATTTGCTCTCTAGATTCTCTCTCACTACATTCATATCTTATTGCTAGAGATCTGGGATTTCACAATTGGTATCAGAGCTAAACAGAAGATTCAAGCAGATTAAAGAGCAAATTGAAGAATTTTTACACTGTTCATCAAGAATTCGGACCAAGAGAAGTTTACTGTTCATCTGAAGTCTTAACATTCAGACATGAAGATTTTCTAGATTTTGAGTTTTTGAATCATTTCTTTGCATCGTTCAACTCGGATTTGGATTCTGAACACATTTAATTCTTGCATAAACATCAAAATCTGCACAGAATTGACAGATCTGATCGATTCTTGAATATTTTTTCAAAAACTTCAAGTTCACTGTTTGGATCTTAATTCGATTAAATTGACCGAATTGTGAATTGTGATCAACAGGAAAAGTGTGCAGATTTCAATTACGAACAATTTGATATAAGATTCATCACAATTGATCAAGAATTGAAGAAGTTATGGCAGATTAAGTGATTTTGAAGTTCGAAGTGCAGAATTCGGATCCTTCTTGGTGAATTCGGATCATTCAAAGAGAATTCGGAACATTCATAGAGAATTCGAACCCTATTACATTCGAATTGAGTGAATTCGAACCTAAGTAAATTCGAATTGAGTGAATTCGAATCCAGTTACATTCGAATTCCGTGAATTCGCACTCAACATAATCCGAATTGAGTGAATTCGAACCTTAGTACATCCGAATTGAGTGAATTTGAACGCTGTTAAGTTCGAATTGGAGGATTTCGAAATCTATCAAGTCCGAATTGATTATCCGAATTGAGTATCCGAATTGAGCATCCGAATTGATCATCCGAATTGATCATCCGAATTGAGCATCTGAATTGAGCATCCGAATTGAGCATCCGAATTCTTAGGAATGTTGATTAAATTCTCATAAGTGTAATTTTTCTTACACTAACTGCTTTATCTTCTGAACGATCGTTTATCTAGCCAATTATCAGAAGATGTCGAGAGATATGCTGAGCATGGGTTCTAAGAATAAGCCTCCGGTATTGATAGCTGAGGAATATTCTCAATGGAAAAGGAGAATGATTCAATTTCTGAATCATCAGAACAGAGATCTTATGTTGTCCATTCAGAACGGTCCTTACAAAGCCTACATAGAGGTTGGTGGCATTGCTGCAACAGAAACAAGTCAAGAGATTCTTCCAAGAAGAACTTTATTGAAAAGGAAATCTAACCTAGAGAGAACACAAAGTGATTAGAGATCTACATCTTGTATTAATGAATTCACTTCTTACAAACTACAAGTAAAGACCTATTTATAGTCTTCATCACTTGCTACAACAATTAAGCATAAGCCCTTTAACACAGCTATTGCTTTACAAAACTTTCTATTATAAAGGACAACTTCAGTGTCCTAACATTCTCCCCCTAAAGTTTTGGAAAGAAAATCATCTTCAAATCAAAGAAGTTCCAAATCTTCAAGAAGTTCCAAATTAATACTTCCAAATCTGAAGAAGTTCCAGTCTTCAAGAGGGTGAAGATGGAATGGAGAATCAAAGGCACAACAGTTCCAAAGAAAAAAGTGCCAAAATCATCTGTATCCACATCAAATGCAAAGAAGAACAATACGCCAAAAGGTAAATCTTCTGCTAAACCTAATCCTATTCATTCTGTAAATCATCTGATTAGTTTGGCACATAAGAAAATTTGTTGTTCTTACTGTGGATCAAATGATTTTGTGCATAAAAATTATACTTCTTATTGGTACGGTACTTATAGTATTCCTTGTAAGAAATCTACACCTAACCCACTAGGACCCAAGTGCCATTGGGTACCAAAATCTGCTTAAACTGTTTTGTAGGTACATCATGTGTTGTACTGATTTGTAGATACATACCACACACATGACTGAAAACAGAAGAGAAGCGGCGTATTTCTTGAAAAATATTTGTACCATTAAGGGGGAGACAAAGAACAATGGTTTCTGAATACATCAATTCAGGACCCGTGCTTAAATGTAATTGGCTTTTGGACAAATCAGTTCAAAACCCGTTCTTCAAAGACTATGGCTTCTGAACAACTAAGTTCAGGACCCGTACTTTAAAGACTAAGACTTCTAAACAAATCAGTTTAGAACTCACACTTCTCAGGTAATATCCTTAACTGGTATATATTTTTGTTTCAAGGAACAAGTGGCAAAAGGTAACATTGGATTATATTTGTTTCTACTGATTTGAAAACTTGAATCTTTACAAATTTAATTCAATGAGATGCAATTTTCAATTTTCATTCAATGAATTAAATGTGTGCTAAAAGATGATTTTACAAGTGTTTTTGTTTTATCTGAGTTATATTTGTTTCATCTTTCACCTCTGAAATAATCGAAAGGTCAGCAAAACATGAATGAAATTATGCTGAATGCTCAAAGATATGTGAATCTGGACTTATATAGAATATAATGCTCAAAAAGCCTATTTATCAGAATGATGAATGGAAACGAAAATATGGGGGAAGCACTATGATTAAGAACCAAGTGATTGAGATATCATTCATATTTTGTGATGGAAATTCGAACTTATATAGAATATCATTTAGTTTGAAAGTTTGTGCCTGTGGCCTTTCTGGTTTGGGAAATTAAGTTCTAAGGGGTGCTCGTCACCTAGCACCTAAGGCCAACTGGTCTGGGATCTGCTGACCCAAATCCTGCTATAGAACCAGATAGAAAGTCATGTTTAACGGTGTATCTTATTCTTACTAAACTTTGAAACTTGGGAAAATACAAAGTCGCGATAAACCCGTAAATTTGTGAAAATTCTGATTTTGGACAAATAGTGTGAGTAGAGCAAAATATTCTTATATGTTTTAGAATTGCATACGCTTGAAGCTAATCATATTTCCCATGCTAGCACACCAAATAGATTTAATAAAGGGGTTGAAACTGAACATTTTTTAACTTGATATACAATGATGTCTTGTTCTTGAATCCAAACACATGCATTTGATTTCATTTGATTGAAATATTGTTAAAGTTCATTAAGTTGAATTTTTTTTTGTAAAGCATTCAAATGATCAAATGTTAGTAGTTATAAAATGAAGTTCAATGAATTTTATTTTCCTTGTGTAAATTTGTTTTAAAATTTGTGCTACAATTTCAAATACTGTACGTTATTGAAATATATGCATACTTTCAGGGGGAGAAAATAAATTGCTCCAGAATTCTTATTTTGAGGGGGAGCAAGGTTATTATGTAAGGAGGAGATTGTTAGCAATACTCAAAGACACGACTGAAATTGAAAATGGTTTTCGATGATTATGATGCTCACCATCATCGAAAAAGGGGGAGAAAAGTTTAATTTCAATTTCATGTCAAAGAGCTTTAAAATCAAAGATATTTCATGTCAAAGAACTTTCAAGTCAAAGATTCGTGAACAAAGACTGAAGATCAGGGGAGAAGGATCATGTGAAGTCTAAATATTGCTGAATTTGGTTATCTTAGTTCTGAGTGATTCTCGGAATGTGCTTACACCTAAAAGTTCAACAATGTGGATGGTTTCACATATTTCTGATCCAAACTCTAATCGTTTCTGATTCATCTTGTTCCGAATTGATGGTTTTATACAAAGATCGGAATTTCATGTTCAAGACTTGAAGACAATCTGTTGAAGATTTTATTGAAGAAGATTGACTTTTCAAAGAAAAAGACAATGACTTTTCATGTTTGTCTGAAGATTCTTCAAAGCTGAGTTCTTAAAGAGTGTCAAAGCATATAGTTCGCCGTGAACTAGTGGAGATAAAGCTATTTGAAGATGGTTTGATAGAGTGTCTGTTTGAGAAGATTGACTTTACAAAGAGCTGAAGACTGCTGTCATATTTTTTTAAATCTTGAATCCAAAGGGGGAGATTGTTAGAGCATTGTTGTATTCAAGATTTACTGTAAAAGTCAATGTACTGTATGAGTCTATACAGTATTGTGAATGCCTTTATACCTTGTATGTTATGGGTATAAATAGGCTTGTCTAGACCATTTGTTAGTAACACTTCAAAACACTTTAAAAGCTTAAGTAATCTTTTAGAAACCTTTTGTAATCCTTTGAGCTCAATACATGGATGACATATTTGCTCTCTAGATTCTCTCTCACTACATTCATATCTTATTGCTAGAGATCTGGGATTTCACACATCCATATCACTTGAGAGCAACAACTGGCAGCAGCAACATACTCTGCTTCTGCTGTAGAAGTTGATACGCAATTCTGTTTCTTGGATGTCCAACTTACCAATTTTTCACCAAGTAATTGGCAACTACCAGACGTACTCTTTCTGTCATTCTTGCATCCTCCGTAATCTGAGTCTGTATATGCTACAAGCTCGAAACCAGAATTAAGAGGATACTAGAGACCCAAAAATTGAGTCCCTTTAAGATATTTAAATATACGCTTGACAGCAGACAAATGAGATTCTTTAGGATTTGCTTGAAATCTGGCACAGAGACAGGTTGCAAACATTATGTCAGGTCTGCTAGCAGTTAAGTACAGAAGTTATCCTATCATGCCTCTGTAGTTCTTGACATCTGTTGGTTCACCTTTAAGGTCAGAGTCAAGTTTAACTCCAGTGGCAATAGGAGTTTTCATTGGATTTGAATTGTTGAACTTGTATTTTTTTTAAAATATCAGAGATGTATTTTGACTGACTTATAAAAGTCCCTCTGATGGATTGTTTTACTTGTAAACCAAGGAAGAATGAAAGTTCTCCCATCATGCTCATTTTGAATTCACTTTTCATCAAAT
The DNA here is from genome assembly GCA_033807775.1 of Saussurea involucrata. NCBI lineage: Eukaryota > Viridiplantae > Streptophyta > Magnoliopsida > Asterales > Asteraceae > Saussurea > Saussurea involucrata. The sequence goes on along the minus strand of CM066320.1, from coordinate 147,116,570 downwards.
CCTCAAACCTATCACAGTACTCTTGGTGTGTAGACCCAAAAATAATGTCATCAACATATATTTGTACCAGAAGTATATCATTCCTATACCTTCTAAAGAATATAGTTTTATCGACATTACCTTTCTCGAAGTGATTTGTCAACAGAAAATTGGACAAAGTTTCATACCAGGCTCTGGAGCTTGTTTAAGGCCGTATAGAGCTTTGTCTAACTTGTAAACGTGGTCTGGAAACTCCGAACTTTCAAAACCAGGCGGTTGCTGGACATAAACTTCCTCTTGTAGTTTGCCATTCAGAAAGGCAGACTTTACATCCATCTGATAGACCTTAAAACCTTTGTGAGCAGCATAGGCTAAGAAGATTCTTATGGCTTCTAGTCTAGCTACAGGGGCAAAGGTTTCGTCATAGTCGATATCTTCTTCATGGCAGTATCCTTTTGCAACCAGACGGGCTTTGTTTCTGATGATTATCCCATCTTCATCCTTTTTATTCCTAAACACCCACTTGGTTCCAATGGCCGCTTTGCCTTCAGGAAGTAGAACCAAGGACCAAACTTTGTTTCTTTCGAATTCCAGAAGCTCTTCTTGCATAGCTTCGATCCAGTTTGGGTCTTCAGGGGCTTCAGAAATTTTCTTTGGCTCAATCATGCTTAAAAAGTTTACAAAGAAAGCTTCATTGATTGTGGCCGATCTCGTCTTCACACCATCTTCAGCAGCACCGTTAATTTGATGATGAGGATGATCCTTTGTCCATCTTGTCATGGGAGCATGGACAACAGGAGGGGTTTGTGCTTCTGATGGGAAAACATGATCCTCAGAATCAGAGCTCTGTGGCACACAACTCTGGAGAGTGGCCTCATTGCTCTGTGAGGGTGATCTTTCAAATAGGGAGTCTCTGCCAATATTGGTTAGCAGAGGTGACGATGGCTCTTGCACAGGTTCTCTTTGTGGTTCCTCATTTCTCTGAATGACACCTGTAGACAGAGAAGTAGATGGTGAAGTATTGGAGGGACCAGTAAGAGTTGTACCTGTCAGATTCTATTCTGTTGAATTCTGAGCTTGGTCGCCTCTGTTGATGTTGACAGAGGAGATATCATCATCGAAGAAATCATTGAACACAAGATTGATGTCTTCTTCCCTTGTCTTTAAAGAACTTGGCTTCTTCTGTTCTGTCTGTGTCCCCTCTGTTGATTTGCGATCAGAGGCACTTGATGTACTTTCATCAAAGGACACGTTAACGCTCTCTTGAATGACACGAGTTCTGATGTTGTAGACTCTGTAGGCCTTAGAGGTTAAGTAATAACCAATAAAGATTCCTTCGTCCGCCTTTTTGTCGAATTTTCCCAGCTGTTCTATGTCATTCAAGATGTAGCACTTGCAACCAACAACATGAAAGAATTTCATGTTTGGCCTTCTGTTGTTGATGAGTTCATAGGGAGTCTTTTTAAATCTTTTTACTATGACAGCTCTGTTTTGGGTAAAACAGGCTGTTGAGACTGCCTCTGCCCAGAAGTTGATGGGAAGGACAGAGCCAGCCAGCATGGTTCTGGCGGCTTCTACCAGAGTTCTGTTCTTCCTTTCCACTACACCATTCTGTTGTGTAGTTCTGGCAGCTGAGAAGTTCTGGGAGATTCCTTTTTCTGAAAGATATGCATCTATTTTGGCATTCTTGAATTCTGTCCCGTTATCACTTCTCAACTTTTGCACTTTTAATCCTAACAGAACCTGTATCCTTCTCAACAAACTTATTAGTATTTCTGGGACATCAGATTTTACTCTGATGAACTCAATCCAAGTATATCTAGAAAATTCATCAATAAGTACTAGAATATACTTCTTGCCCGACAGACTTTGCACAGAGATAGGACCACAGAGATCCACATGAAGCATATGCAAAGGTCTGAGACAGCTATGATCACTCTTAGTTCTGTGTGAAGATCTTTTCATCTTTCCCAGTTCACAGGCAGAACATAGATGGTCTCTGTTAAATTTCAGTGGAGGAAGTCCTTTTACTAGATTTAATTTCACGAGCTTGTCAAGATTTGAAAATTTTAAATGGGCAAATCTTTTATGCCAGAGCCAGGCATCTTCATTTTTTAAAGACACTAAACAGAGCTTTTCTGTTGTAGAGTTTTGGTTAGGATTGAAATTCATTTTATAAAGATTGCCTTTTCTGTCGGCTCCTAAGAGTTCTTGACCAGACTCGGAAAGCAACAGAAAACAGTACTTCTTCCTAAAATTGACATCGAACCCATGATCACAGAGTTGACTTATGCTAAGCAGATTATGGTTTAATCCTTCAACATAAGCAACCTCAGAAAATGAAACACCACCATTGATTAAAGTACCGTAGCCTCTAATCTGTCCGCCATTATCTCCTCCAAAGGTTACTGCACTTCCATTTTTGTTCTTGAAAAAATTAAGCAGCTCCTTATTCCCCGTCATGTGCCTTAAGCATCCTGAATCTAAATACCAGATCTGCACATGGGGTTTCTGCAAGACAAATTAGTTTCTTTTAGGTACCCATTGCGTTTTGGGTCCTTTCTTGTTAGGTTTGGGGGTGTTCAAGGGCTTATCTGCTGGCTTTCCATTTTGGGATGGTATGCCAGAGGGTTTCTTCTGTGCATTCTGAATAGTCTTGGGATTTTTTCTTTGAGACGACTGATTCAGAACACAGTGAGGACCATTCATATGGTTCTTTAACTGTAACAGAAGTTGAATACAATTGCATTTGATAGAACATGAAGATTGATGCAAATTGTCGTTTTTATTTAAAAACTGTTGTTTAAAGGTAGCTTGATTTTGAAAAACTTTAGGACCAGATGTCTTTACGTACATTCTGTCCTGTGATTTAAAATTGTTGTTTCTTGGAGCAAACTCTCTTGACACAAAATTGTTTCTCTTTTGATTTACAGTAGGTGTAGAGGTAGGTTGGTCATTGACTTTCCATTTTCCTTTCTGCTCTGTTGTAAGTTTGACTTGATCATAAGCGTAAGGAACTAAGGTATAGTCTTCATGAATAATTTTAGATTTCCCTCTTTTCTTCTCTTCTATCTCATTAGAAGAAAGAATTCTGATACCCTTATTTTTCAAAATTGGCAAAGGTATAAATCTGTTCTGTTTCTTAAAGAATGAGACGTTTTTCAGAGAACCAGATTCAACAATTGCCTGTTTAGGTTTGTGCAAAGAAGTCTTAGGAGCACAGAAAATTTGCTCATCTACCCTCAGGATCAGAGTCACTGTCAGAGCACATTGGGTATCTTAGAGTTATCAGCTCTGGTGGATTTATACTTTCTTATCTTTGGTTTTAAAGCGTCACAAGCAGCATTTTCTTCAATAACTTTCAAAATATCCTCTTCAAAAGTTGTTTGTAAGGTTTCAGAGGATGGGGAGAAGACTGGAACTCTAGGATTGAGTTCTCTCTGTATTGAGGCACAAGAGGGTTTTGTAACAGAGGTAACAGACTTCTGTTCCTTGAAAGAATTGAAGTTAAAGATTTCTTTCGGATCAAGACTTTTGATAAAATCAGTAAGCTTTATTTCAGCTCTTCCCTGATCAAGAATAAACTTTTCAGATAGTTTTGTAACCTTTTCTTGACTCAAGGAGTCATAGCTGACATTCCTTAAGCTTAGTCTGTTTTGCTTTTGTAACATCTGATATTTTGGCTCTTTTGAAAACATCATTTCCAGAGATGACATCCTCTTGCATTTTTTCAATAGAGAAGGCAAAGGGATAAGATGCATTTAACCTTCTTTTGTAAGGAACAATGTCATTAAAACCTAGACCTTGCTTGTCTTCTTGAGAATTGATTTTGGTATACACATTCTGTGCATCCTGATACTTTGTGATTAAAATCTCCTTTTTCTGTAGGGATTGATGTAAAATTTCCCTCTCTCTCTGAAAATAGTCTTTTAGAGCAACAGAGTTTAAACGTTCATTTTCAGATTTAGCAACTTCTTCAGCTTTTTGTTTCAACATTTCTTCAAACTCTTTAACCCTTTTTGAAAACGCGCTTTCTTTCTTTTGTTGTAAGACTTCTAGCTCAGATTTTTCTCTGGATATTTCTTCCTTTTCCTGTTCCAAGAGAGTTTTCTCTCTCTTGTAGAAGGACAGATCCTTCTGAGCTAGCTTTCTTAACTCTTTTTCCTCAGAAAGCTTTTGTTTTAAGAGTTGAAACTCTTCAGTAAGTAATGACACATGCAACTCAAGTTCTGAGTCAGACTTGGATTCAGAGAAATGTACCTTGGCACTGCGTCTGGTTGTCTCCAGCGCTCTGTTGTCTGGCTCCGTTACGGTCAGGGAAAATGCATGAGCCACATCTTCTTCTTCGGACTTTACTATTCTTCCTCCGGTCATCCAATCAACTTCCAAACTTCCATCATCCACAGCAACAATGGCTTGCTCTGGTTCATCGTCAGAGGATGAATCAGAGATCCAATTCTCCATCTCAGCAACATAGCTTCTTTCTCTGTAGTTATACTTGTATTTATTCTTGTAATAATCTTGATCTTTCACAAGTTTCCTTTACAGTTAGCAGAGAAATGACCAGGTTTGCCTCATCTAAAGCAACGTCTATCATTCTGATTGATGGGTTGGGCAACATCAGCCTTCTGTGGAGCAGAAGTATTAAACTTCTGTTTTGGTTGTTGTCTCTGTTCTGTCGGGGATCTGTTGTGATGGTTCTGTTGTGGGGGTGCAACATAAGCTCTGTTCTCATCTTTCTCATATCTACCTCTTTTGTCGAATGCTCTGTTGCCAAATCTCTTGTTGAATTGTTGAGTGATTAATTCAAGAGATTTAGCAAACGCATTTATATCATCATCCTTATCTGACGAGTTTTCTTCAGTATCACTTTTAACTACCAAACTCTTACTCTTCTTCTTCTTCCCTCTGCTGGAACTTTCTCTGTTGGTCTTTCCTTCTGTGGATTTCTTTGATTAATAGATTAACGCAATAGGTCCTGCAATGGTGGATTTGCCTTTTTGTTTGACAACATCCTTCTCTTGTGCGGCCAGAGTGCCATACACATCGGTAAGAGACCATGCATCTAGATCTTGGTTAGCTTGTAAAGACATGGACAGATTTAACCATTCGTCATTCAGACTTTTTAGGAACAAAACATTGTTATCTTCCTTCGACCTAACAACCCCACACTTTTTACATTTGTTAATCAAAACATTGAATCTGTTGTAGGTTTGTTGTAAGGTTTCCTCAGGAAGTGCCTTGAAATCGTTGTACTCATTTATACATTGGGTCCTTTTGTTCTTTTGGGTTTTAATGCCACCCTCAAGCTGATTAAGAAGTTGATCCCAGATTTCTTTGGCAGTAACACATGAATCTAGTTCTTGAAATATTTCATTAGGAATGGCCATAATCAGAACTGCTTTTAGATCATTTTCTATTTTTAATGTCTCTTCATCAGTGAACCCGGTGGTTTTGGGTTCAAGGTGAGCAGGAATCTCAGCAGTAGTTTGTGTTGCGGGTACACGTGGAACCAAAACCATGGGTTTGAATGGTCCATCTGTGACATAACGCATTAAATCTCTGTCCATCCCATCAAGGAAATTAACCATCCTAATCTTCCATTGAGGATATTCATCTCTCAGAAGAGTAGGAGGCTTAGTCAGAGAACCATCAGTATAAATAGCGTTGATATGGTTATTTGCCATTTTTCAGAAAAACAGGGTATAATAGTTTCAAATGGTTTTGAAAAGTATAAACTGAAAGTAAGTGAACAGTAACCAATGGAACAGTAATGAACAATAGATAATGTCTTTAATCTAGACTGGAGAGCTTAAAACAGTGGTATATTAACTTTTAAACTTTAAACTGTAAAACAGAGTATACTAGGAAGCTTTGAAATACACACACAATCAACAACAGTGAATCAACCTTGGTAGATTGGATTGTTTGATTTAAGAAAATCAAGCAAGCTCTGATACCAATTGTAGGTTCCCAGATTCACGTTGTATCACATTAATAGTAGTAACATAGACAGCGGAAGCATTTAAATATAAAGCCATTAAAGTGAGTGATTGTGTAAATGATATTGTAGTAGTGAGAATCAATATAGAACAGGATAATGATAACAAGATCAAATAAGAAACGCTGCTCGTATAATGATAATGGATAACACCAAGAACAAGATCAATGGTGTATCCTGAAATCTCACAGGGAACAATATCGTACGGAGGTAGTGCTCCGGATTACTGCAGTGTGTGCTTAAACAATTGTGGAAAATTATTCTTCCCAAAGCTTACAATTGTTTGTTCCACTACCTCTCTATTTATAGCCCTGATAAAGTGTAGACAGTGTACTATCGTACCCTAGAATGACACGTGGAAAGTGTGTCTCCTATTTTTAGGGCATACGTGGAAAGTATGGACACTTGTCTAACACTTGGGATTTCTAACGAGACTTAGGCATCACAGAGGTCTTCACTTCAACAAAGCTCATAGACCAGAGCTCTGTTGGTCTTCGGGTTGTGAACAGTTCTTCTGTTGGTCTTCTTACAGAGCTCTGTTGAGCTCTGTTAGTTCCACCAGAACTCTGTTGAGTTCTGTTGATCTTCTTGAAGCTTTTTCTTCTAAGTTTTCTGCTGCATCTCTGATGGTCTTCTGACTTGATAATATTTTCAATACTTTTACATTACAGATACTTGGGGCTTAACAGACCCCTTCTGTGGAGTTTGGTTTCAAGATCAAGAATTTTTGTAACAAACTCCTTGTGCTGAATTTGAAGAGAGGAACATTGATAAACAAGTTCTTCTTTCTCATTCATGCACTTATCAAACTGAGACTGAAGATCAGATAATTTGGCCCTTAAGTCTTTGGGTGCTATTGAAAGGATTTTGCATTTTTCCTTTAACATAGCATTTTCAGACTTATGTTTATCAGTTAATCGCGTTTGACCATCTAGCTTTTCGGTTAGTGAACTAATCTCAAGCTTTTGTTCTTTAGTGGTGTCCTTAAAGGAATTTGCCTGATCATTAAAGGATTGCATTTTATTCAGAAACTCTTGTTGAGGAAATTGACATACCTGACTTGTCTTCTCTTCATCAGCTGGAGGATGATAGCCCATGAAAGCATTTGCACAGTCTGAATCGCTTTCATCATCAGAACGATCCAACCAGTAGTCGTTTTCCACAAACATAGCTTCTCCAGCTTCCTTCTGCTCAGCCAGTGCCAGTTTGGCCTTGTAGTAGTGAGAATTCTTTACTACAGGCCTTTTGTAGTCTTTAGCAAAATGACCAAGCTTTCCACAGTTGTAGCAGGTCACTGGTTTGAAAGTGCAGGATCTATTCTTACAATCAATATAGAAAGAAGTAATTGAGAAATTGTATGATCAAGCCCAATTGTATTCAATGATGCACAGAATTACAGATCTAAGAGAGAGATAACCTCAAAGATTACAAGGAATGAATACAAGTAATATGGGAAAATCAATCAGTTAGCAACGTAGTGCTAACCACTCTATTTATACTGTAACGGATATATTAAAGCTACAGTACAAATAAGAAAGACTAATAAGAACAAAACACGTGTCCTAATTAGTTTACACATTACTAAGTAACGAAACTCGTCATAAGTTCTGAACAGGTAGTTCAGAACTTCTGAACATTCTTCTGATCACGCTTCTCAGAACTTCTGACTTCTCTTTCTCAGATCTCTGACTCTTCTTCTCAGAACTTCTGAACCTTCTTATCAGATCTTCAACACTTGGTTTATTGACAAAACTTCAGATCTAACAATCTCCCCCTTTTTGTCAAATAAACTTAAACTTTGCATCATCTAATTCTTTCAGAGCAGGAACAATTTTCTGAAGTAGCACATTCCTCAGATTAAGCCTCTTATCAATCTTGTCAATAATTTCTTGAATAACTTCAACTTGCTGATTTATTGCTTCTTGAGTTATGTTTGCTTCCTTTACTTTCAGCATCTTTTTCTCCAAATTGTGCTTTATGATCCTTAAAGTTCCAGAACAATATTTTGCAGTTTCCTTTGCTCTGAAGAAGATCTTTCCACTTTTATTCTTCAAAAATACTCCCAGATCTGGATACTTGTGAACACTTCCAGTCTTTAACACCTTTTTCTGCTCATGATCTGTATTGGGATTTGCCAGATAAACACATGACTTTTGCAAATACAGAGCTATTTGGAAATCTGTATAGCAATGCCACCTTAAGATATAGAACATGGCCTCAATCACCACACTTCTTGCCTTCCTTTCATTTCTGTCTTTACTTGACTCTTTAAAACATAGAAAGCTGTGTAATCTGTAGAAGTCAACCACTGACAGTTTCTCAAAATCTGCATCAGTAAAATAATAAACCTTGCCATCTTCTCTCAAAACTTCAAAGGATAAGTACTCCATCTTTCTGAATTTCTTAACCTTCAATTCTCTGATTCCAGTGATTAGAAAATCTGAGTAAACAGCTTGCTTTGTTTTGCCAAGACATCTTGATTTTTCAGCCAACCAGATCTGAGTCTCCTTAGACCTATCATAATACACATCCAAGAATTGTACTTCTTTTGGTTTGAAAAACTCAGGCAGATCAAATTCAAGAAAGTATCCATTCAGATCAATGAATATTTCATCTTCTTTGGGTTCAGACTGTTCAGCTTGGTCAATATTAGTTATCTGCACATTCTGAGGTGTTGTGTCCTGAACTTCTTCAACTTCATCTGACAGAATTTCATTCACTTCATACTCAGCTGGGAACACAAAATCATTATGTAGAATCTTTTTGGGATTCACCTCAGATAGCAACCATTCACTACTGTTTCTGATTTTTCTTCTAAAATCCAACCTCCTCTTCACACAGTTTATGCATCTCTTCTTTAAACTCTCTTTTTCAGCATCCATACTTACTTCCATTCTAATCAACAACCAATTCAGAGTTGCATCACTGTACTTCACCAACTCTTTTAATCTGAACAATTCAAGTCTTTCGTGAACCATATATGTGAACCCTTCTGTCTCCATTCCTTCATTCACAAAACCCTTCACATGCAGATCAACTTCTGTTTTCTTTGTGGGAGAACTCAGATTGCACTTTTCTTTTCTTTCTTCGATAGCCAACTGGAAGTCATACAAGTATATATTTCTGACATAAATACCCAGAAGTCTTCTGCATTCAATTTCTATCAAGGCTTCTTCAGTGCTAGCAAAGAACTTGACTAGAAAGATCTGATCATCAAGAGTCAATCTGTGAAAATCAAATGTAGACATGGAAACCTTTGTATTTCTTTCTTTCAGTATTTCCATTCTAACGAACATTAAACCATTGAATTCATCTTGTTGAAACATCAGAACTTTCTCGATTCTTTTCTGAATATGCAGTTTTGAGTCAGGAACTCTGAACATGTTAGAAGCTTCTGAGTAGACCATCTGAGCTCTGTCATCCATAAAACCATCAATGTTACTTTCCAAAAGCTCATACTCTCCTTCTGTGTAGTAGAGATTATCATATATTTCCTCAGGAAAAATATCATCATGAAATTGTCTGGCTAATGGCACATCACTTAACTCTAGAATGAAGTCACACACAGGTTCTTCTAGTCTTTGCAATTTAATCTTTGGAATCTCAATTGGTTTTCTGAATACATATTCAGAAGGCATAAAGAAGTCTTTCACTTTCACATACTCTTCTTCTGTATTTAACTCATCACAAAAGTTAAACCTAAAATCATCTTTAAAATCCTGAGTGTAATCCACAGTTCTGTCTTCTTCTCCCATTAGATCAATGGGTCTTATCACTTTTATTCCTTTATGAATTTTCTGAACACTCAAAGCTCTGACTACTTCATTATGCATTCTTCTGATCAATTCTTCATTCAACCTCCTTTCTTCTGATTCAGACTCCATTGCCCTTTCACTGTTATAAACCACAATATCTGTACACCTGTTTACCACTGTACTTTCCACTATTTCTTCTATTCTCAAATCAGATTCCTCAATAGCTACAGTTTCATCTGAGTTTCCTTCCATCTCAGTATCCAAGTTCAATTCCTCTGTTTTATCTGATTCATTACTATCAATACTTCCCAACTCCATTTCTTCTGTATCTGAACTGTCAAGCTGTACTATCTGAATCATCTTCTTTAAATTTTCCTGTGTCTGATCTTCTGAACTTTTTGTATTGGCTAAGTGCATGTCTGCTATCTCAAAATCTTCTATGCCAATGTCATCATCAGAACTTAACCTTTGTCTTTTCTCCCCCTTTTGATGATCATGAGGCTCATTATCATCAAACTTTCTTTTTAAGTTCTGATTAGAAGTACCTTCAGCTTCAGCTTCTGCAATAGGAACAGGATCAAGAGGCTTTGAAGTAGAAGCCAGTGATACACTCAGTGCTTTCAGTATAGAATCCTGCATATCTTGCATTTGTTTCAACATATCTTTTTGAAAACCAGACATTATATCCATGATCTCCTTTTTGTGAGAATCCAAGGATTTCTTTACATCATCTACCTTGGTTTCAACAGAAATTAACTTTTTCTCCAACACAACTTTCAAATCTGATACTTCATCATTCAAATCCTCCATCCTCTTCTCCAAATTTTCTACTTTTTCCCCCATCTCCTTGTTTTGTCTCTGAATCTTTTCAAATTCAGAAGTTTCTAACAGTGAACCTGAACCAACAGATGGTCCAGTTTTCATGTGCCCAGAGAGCTCATGGCCTGTAGATAACACACAGTCATCTTGTACAACAGATGCACGTTTGAATGAGGCTTTTGTAATGTTCACCTCACCAGGACTTCCATCCAATCCTCGACACCCAACATTAGGCATGTCTATGAATGTTGTTTCAGGAGTACGAAATTCCTGATCTGTGCAAGTGTCAAAAGGAATTTCAGGCTCAATATGAATAGGACTGTGATATTCAGACTCAATGTGTTGAAAAATAAGTTGGGATTTATCACCTCCCTCCAAATGAGTTTGGGATGGTTCCCCGGATTTGTGTGAAACAGTAGCATGTTGAAATGCTTCTGAGTGGGTATGGATGGGTTGTTCAAGATCCACCACTAGGTCCATGGTGTTTGTTTCAATATTGGACACCAAGAGATGTGAACCAATAGCATGTGTGGTTACCTGGTCAAGATTAGCTGGTTCAGAGGCATCTCTTTCTGTTTGAACCTCTGTTAACAATCTCTCATCCTCACCACTCTCATTCTGTTTTTCCTCACTGAGTCTAACCAAGCTCTCAGAATTTTCCCCCTCAAGTCTCTCAGAATGTTCACCCATCTGAACATCCTCCCCCTCTCTAATTCGACTAGACTCCTCACCTCTCTTCTCAGGTTGGTCCTCTTGGGTAGGGATTTGAGGTAATTCAATTCCCATAGAGGTGCAATAAGCTTTTAAAATCTCACTCTCCCTTGGAATATAATTCCTAAGTGATTTTGGCAACAGTTTATGATTAGGATAGTTTTTAAGTCTTGTTACTGAGGTCATCTTACCCAAATAAAATGTAGGACCATGCTCTTCATTTGTTCTTCTTGAGATTGTTCTGTTTTCTTGCATGGCATACCAAATAACAATTTGCCAGTACCTTATGTAGGGAATGTATGTCAGTGGAGCATCCTTTGTCTTCTTCTGAATTGCTTTCTGATTCTTCTCAAATGTATTCTTCATATCTTCCCAAAGTATTAAAGTATAGTCATAATGCCTATTCTTCACTAAACCTTGAAATATCTGAAGAATTTGTTTAGAACCTTGATCAGCAGAACTATTTTTCCCTGACAAACATTTATTTACCACATGAAAGAAGCAAGCCCAAATAGGTGGTAATTTGTTTCTTCTGAACAAACTGAGAGTCCTCAATCCTTCATTGTATCCCAACTTCATAAACTCTGCTATTAATTCCTCTGTTAGGGGTAAATCCTCAAAATCTGTTCTTCTTTGTACATCATCTTTCTCTGGTAGATTCAGCATCTCTCTTAGTGCAGAGATAGATAAGACAAATGTCACTCCTCCAATTTCAGACACAAACTTATTATCTTCTAACCTAAGATATTTCCACCATTGTTGTATGTACTGAACAGGCACATTTTTACTTCTTGTAAACCATTTTCTGTACGGATGATGTTTGAATAACTCCATGATAATTCTGTGTTCAGGCTTAAAACGACTTTCCTCAAACAATATAACACAGTTATTTTCAGATAATTTCAACCATTCACTCTCAGGAACAACTCTTTCCACTAGAATAGATCTATCTGACATAATAGAACCTGCAGCACTCTGTTCATGTTCAATATTAACGTTTACCTCATCCGCATTTCCTTCAAATTCATCCATTTGTTCATCTTCTTCATCATTTCTTATTGCCCCTTCCTCTGCAACTCTATTTTGTACTTCATCATTTTCCGAATCGGATGAATCCATTATCGATTTTGTAGAATGTAGAGAAATTGGACCACTTCTTCGTATTTCAGACATGATTTAAGAAGAAAACAGATTCAAAGAACTCTGGATTTGATTCGTATCTCACGTTTCGCTCTGGAATTTGAAAGAAATTTGAAATAGGGATTTTAAGACCTATTTAAAATCCGCGAAGTTGAAAGGTTTAACGGAAAAGCGAAATCAATGTTATAACGGAGTCAACACATGTGAAATACCACAAAGGATTTAAATGAAATACGTGGCATTGTCAAACAAATATGAAGCTGACACGTGTTAGTGGATAGAATTTTGACTCAAGTCAAAGATCTGAATAACACGCACAGATGTTCTGATTCCATGACTCAGAAGAATTTTGCCTTGTAACCAAAATATCTTTTAAAATCAACTTCTGACCAATATAAAACATTTTGATTATTCAGAAGAGGTTTGAACAGATAAGAAATGAAAACAAATCTTTTAAGCATCACAAAATGATTTCCAAAAGAATTTTGATGCTCCCCCTTGACTTGAGCATGCATTTGAGTATTAATGATACATAAAGATGAGATTAAAAGATAATCAAAGAAGCATAATCCATACAGTTGAAGTTATTTGTATTTCTCAAAAATAAATTTTTGAAAGTTAGATTGCTGAAGTATTGACTCAGAATTTCTGACCTTAAGATTCAGAGGTTCTGATCTCAAGACTCAGAAGTTCTGAACTCAAGACTCAGAAGTTCTGAATTCAAGATTCAGAAGTTCCGAACTCAAGACTCAGAAGTTCTGAACTCAAGACTCAGAAGTTCTGAACTCAAGATTCAGAAGTTCCGAACTCAAGACTCAGAAGTTCTGAACTCAAGACTCAGAAGTTCTGAACTCAAGACTCAGACAAGTTTACTTAGAAAAATTTAGCATTTTTTAAAAAAAATATTTTCAACTAGGCAGATTAAGCATTCCTATGGATTTTGTATTTTTGAACATTCTAAACTTCAAATCACCATAACTTGCTCAACAAAATCAACAAATTGATCTATATGAATCAGAAATCCATAATTACATTCAGACCGAGTTTTGGACTGAATTATCCAAAAGTCAAAATTCTCAATTTAAGCACAACATCTGTTTTCAGTCATGTGTAGGTATAGATCATTCATTCAGCTCTACACATGAATAACCTGCAAAACAGATTAAGTTGACTTTGGTACCCATATGAACTTGGGTCCAGGTTTGTTAGGTGTAGTAGCATATGCAGATATTCTATAAGAACCATACCAGTGCTGAATAAAATTCTTGTTCACAAAATCATTAGTCCCACAATATGAACAACAAAGTTTCTTTTGTGCAACTCTGACTAATTGATTTACAGAATAAATCACATCAGGTTTACCAAAAGATTTTCTTTGAAAAGTATTGTTCTTCTTGACATTTGAATTAGGAACTTTTGATTTTGGCACTTCTTTCTTAGAAGTTGTTCCTTTAACTCTCCATTCCATTTTTATCTTTTTAAAAGAACAATTATAAGATTTATCAATAGCAGAATCATAAAACAGATTAGAAGAACGAATCTGATCTTTTGAACTATGATTTGATTTGTCAACAACTTTCGTTTCAAATTCCCTAAACTTTTTAATATACAAATCAAACCTTGACTGCAAATCAGATTTGGACTTCCTCTCTATCATGATTTTAGTTGATAAATCAGATAATTTCTTAATAAGTCTCCTTATCTCCAAATGAAAAACTTTCTTTTCCTTCTCAAACTCATCTTTTAAGCATTTTTCTTTAAAGCCATTTACCTTCTTCTTTTCAGTCTCTTTCCTTCCATCTTCTAACTCTTTCTTCAACTCATTTATTTTTACAGAAAACTCATTTAACATTCCTGTTTTCTTTTTCTCAAAACCATTCTTTTCTTTTTGAAAAACATTTTTCTTGCATTCAAACTCTTTTCTTTCTTTTGCAAGAATTTTCTCCAAATCAGAATTTTTTAGAGATAATTCAACAGACTTTGTTTCAAAACCTTTCCTCTCAGTTTGAAAGTCTCTTCTTTCTTTCTCAAATTTCTCTCTTTCAAGTATAAGAACTTGTTCAAAATCATAGATTTGTTTCAAGAGTTGACAATTTCTCATTTCACATGATTTGATTCTATTTTTAGAATCTGTCAACATCTTTCTTTCAAAATTGATTTTCTCTTTCAAATCAACATTCTCTTTTTCTAACACCTTTGTGTTCTCTTGAGCCTTTTCGAAATCTTTTAGAAGATCGAATTTATCTTTTTGCAAATTTACAACAACTTTTGCACTTTCCTCAAATTTGGCTTCAAGATTAGCAAACTTGCTTTCAAAATGAACAATCTCAGTTTTTGGTTTAGAAATTGTTTCTTTTGCTTTTACAGGACTAAATTTTTGTAAATTGTCTGAACTGGTTATAGAACTTGCGGGTCTCACAAAAACTTCAACAATCTCAGGCATGATGAAATGACAAATTCTAATATCAACTATGAATTATGATAAAAAAATGAGAATCAACACAGGTCTAGAACATGCAAGAATTGATCGAATCTGTCACATGCATTTCATCAAACAGTTAAAGTACATGAATTAATGAAATCTTCTTTTCAACAAAAAATTTGAATACTAATCAACATGCAGCAGATATAATCACTTTGATCAAGAAACCAATCAAGAATTTCGAAAACATACCTGTGATCTCTGTTTAATTTCGAAAATTAATCAGCATAGTGAGAAATTCTTTGGATGACTTGATTGTAAGATATCGATTCAACAGAAAGACAAATTCAAATTTCTTGAATCAATGATAGAAACGAATTCAAGAATTGTTAGGAATTCAAGAATTGTTAGCAGCAGCGGAATTAATTGTCGAATTGATCAAGAAACTTCAAGAACGCGATCAAACACACTCTTGGACGAATTTGTTTGTTGATTGGCTCTGATACCAATTGAAAGTGCAGGATCTATTCTTACAATCAATATAGAAAGAAGTAATTGAGAAATTGTATGATCAAGCCCAATTGTATTCAATGATGCACAGAATTACAGATCTAAGAGAGAGATAACCTCAAAGATTACAAGGAATGAATACAAGTAATATGGGAAAATCAATCAGTTAGCAACGTAGTGCTAACCACTCTATTTATACTGTAACGGATATATTAAAGCTACAGTACAAATAAGAAAGACTAATAAGAACAAAACACGTGTCCTAATTAGTTTACACATTACTAAGTAACGAAACTCGTCATAAGTTCTGAACAGGTAGTTCAGAACTTCTGAACATTCTTCTGATCACGCTTCTCAGAACTTCTGACTTCTCTTTCTCAGATCTCTGACTCTTCTTCTCAGAACTTCTGAACCTTCTTATCAGATCTTCAACACTTGGTTTATTGACAAAACTTCAGATCTAACATGGTTCATCTCTCTTCTTTCTATCATCTTTCTCCTTCTTCTCCTTCTTCTCAGACGTGTCCTGCTCATCAACTTTCTTCTTTCCCTCGTGCTTGTCTTGATAATCATGGCGCTTGTTGGAGGCGGTGGAGTAGCGTTGATTATTAGACGTTGGCTTCTTATAAAATCGTTGTTGTTGAAAAGATTTAGCGAGTAGAGCAACAGGTTTCTTGAATTCAGCTACTTCATCATTCGAGTCACTGTCTTCCTTTTCAGACTCGGAAGAGCTTTGCCTTTGAGCACGTTTAGAATGATGGCCCGAAGATTTCCCTTTCTTTGAGGATATGAGTGATATAGGATCAGCAGCTGGCTTTGCTTCAGTCTTCTTCTCTCCCAGAAGTTCATTTTCTTCATCTTCGTCTTGAAGAAGCGTCTCGTACAGTTCGTTGATGCTAAGATTCTCTATCAAGTTATTGTGCTTAACATGAGAAGCAAACACCTTCCATTCGTGTAGCAGATTGTTGAGGAACTTGAGCGCGTTCTCCGTGTTGGAACGAACAACCTGGTTCTTGTTCAGTTCATTGAGAAGTAAGCATAAGCGTTCATATGCTTGGGTGAGAGTCTCGCCATTGCGTTGCTTGAAACCATCGAACTTGGTTATTGCGCTGTTGATCTTTAGTTGATTAGCAACAACACTCCAACGCATCATTCTAGCCACTTGATCCCACATGCCTTTTGCCGTACCTTTGTAGCTGTCGATAGCTTGGTAGATTGAGTTGGGAAGTGCTTGGATAATATATCTCTTGGCCTGCTTTTCACCTTCTATTCTGCCACTTTCCTCTGCGGTCAGGTCGGCTTTAGTCTTGTCCTCATAATTTGTCTAAGGATTTGCTGCAGTTGGTGCAATGGTCTTCTTCGGCCATTGAATCGGACCCTCTTCATGAGATTTCTTGATGTACACGTAGTTGTCCTTCGATTCAAAGAAAATCATGAATCTGTCTCGCCATTGGCTATACTCACCTTGATAGAGACAAGGTGGTTTGGAGTCGGTTCCAATAGCAAGTGCGTCACGTGAAGTCATCGTAGGTTGCAACGGAGTGATCGTCAGACGTGTAGATTGATTCAAAGAGTAAACCTAACGCAAGGCACTTATAGTGGTATCCTAACGCAGGTTCTACAACTGATATGAACTACGAGTGATCTTACTGGATAGGAATCCGAATAAGGGTCTGATCTGGAAGTGACCGAATCAGAATTCGTGAAAACAGTTCAAAAATGCAAAAGAATCCGGATAGTTAATAGAATCCGGATAGAATCAGCTTTCCGGATAACAAAGGTTACCGGAAAGTATGAGTATTCGAATAGATTAATAACAATGCAATACTTACCGGATAGCTTAAGATTTCCGGATAACAAGTGTTTCCGGAAGAAGTACTTACCGGATGCAAGGATATCCGGGAAAGATTATGACCGGGAACTTTGGGTTTCCGGAAACAAATTTTACCCGGATAGATTGGAGTTTAGTATACTTACCCGGAATGCTGAACTTAACCGGAAAGGATGATGTACCCGGAAATATGACGAGTCCGGATGGAATAACACAAACGTCCGGAAACCACGGCTGTGTTGTCCGGAAACCACGGCTGCCTTTTCCAATTCTATCGATTTTCGATTAGGGTTGCTCAAGAAGGTTCCTGAAAGATTAGATACCCTACCAAACACAAAACTAACACTAACCCAATCGATTTTGAAGCAAAAACAACAAGTTTTGGTGATAAAAATTCGATTTTTGATTAAGAACACTCCCAAAAACTTTGAACTTTGATTTGCTTAATTGAATACTCAAATGGACGAATTGGGATGAGAAAATTTGCAGAAACACTATTAAGTATAATGCTAACACAACCCAATAAACAGAATTGCACAATTTTCTCAGAATCAAAGATTTGAGAAATCAAGAATATGGCAGACGAGAAAAGTCAAGAAATTACCAAAAGTCAACTTGAATGCTTTGAATCGAATCCGTCCGTCTGCTCTGATACCAATTGTTAAATCCAGATCCGTGCAACAAATATGAAATCGAAATAATAATCAATAAGAACAATGATTTCAACTGGTCATCCCTGTATTATGCTTTCAATCAGAGTGTTTACAATACAATTCAGAAAAGCAAATGAGACAACTAGCCTATTTTCTAAGGCTAAGCTATCTATTTATATGGCGGGCCCGTGGTTAACAAGCCCACGGCCCGTTCACTAATAAGGCTCAAAATAAAGAATTACAGTTTAAACCCCGAACTTTAAATCAACATAAATTGACCCTAACAATTGTTAGCCCTAGATTGACAGGTAACAATATA
This sequence comes from Saussurea involucrata, assembly GCA_033807775.1. NCBI lineage: Eukaryota > Viridiplantae > Streptophyta > Magnoliopsida > Asterales > Asteraceae > Saussurea > Saussurea involucrata. Next base: position 147,098,430 of record CM066320.1, on the reverse strand, counting down.
ATCAATGAACAATAACACGAACAATTGATGATTTCAACTTGTCATCCCTCTCGTATTCAAGAATCAAGATAGTTGCAAAGTTTTGAATGAAAAACTCAACTATCTCTCTCTCAACAATTAATCTCACGATGACTCTCTATCAATTGCTAACCTAATTCTAAAGGTTAACATAACCTTAAATACCTAGGCCTTAAACACAATGGCCCATGGCCCAACAATCTAATCTAAGCCCAATTAATAATAATTAAGGCTTTTACAATAATAAACCACTATAATTAAACTAATTACGCTTTATATAATTATTTATATATCTTTCTAATATGTAGGACATTTATGGTCCTAACAATCTCTCCCTAAAGATATATAAATAAAAATCGGTCTTGAAATCTTCAGATCTTGATCTTCTCTCCTTCTTTTGAATCATTGGAAGACTTCGGTGTTGCTTGTCTTCAAGTCTTTTCAGCGCTCCCCCTTGAATAAAGCTCTTGAATTTGCTTTCAGCTTTAAAAGAACTTGTAGAACCAATATGCTATATGGAGGAAATAATTTGAAGCGAACACCACTTGATAAACGATGAGAAGAATTTACCACTTGTAGGCACTTTGAAGTCTTTTCGGATTTCGGAACTTGACCGTTACTCCCCCTTGGCTTTTGCATGGGGACTTCTTTACTCCCCCTTGGCTTTTGCTAACTCCCCCTCAACTTGATAATCCGTGTCTTTGAATCTGTACCCTTTCTCCCCCTCATGATGAGTAGGAGCATCCAGAGCATCATGCACGTTCAAAGACAATAGTAACAAGTAGCAAAAAATTCCAGATCAAAACATTAAGTAACCATAATGGGGTAAAAGCTAACACAGAAACACGTTAGTAACTGTTATCACAACTTATTTTAAGAAATTATGTGGCCTATGTTCAGAGTTGGCAATGGGGTTTCTCAGATAGGACTTCCAATTATCACTGAAGAAAATTTGAAAAAATTAACTTCTCAAACTGTTCCGGCAATATCACGAAGATATGCAAATGGAATCATAAAGACTCGTGCATGTGTGAAAAAAATAAAGTCAATCTATTTGGCTCAAAATATTGATTTAACTTGGGATTCAAGTTAAAATCAATAGACACAGTGAATAGAATATGAAGTTCGGAGACCGGAGCTAATGTCTTCCTGTTTCAATATCTAAGACCTCCGGAATAGATAGATTATGTGCTAATTCTCCGTGAATATATGAAACAAGCATCTGTTGTGAGATACTTGAGTGGCTGGGTGGGGTGACACGAGTTATCGACACTGGGTCCATGTCTGTTTCAATATTCATCTCCAAAGAACGAGAGTGAATAGATTGTGTGGTTACCCGGATAACTGACTCGGTTTGGTAAGGACCAATAATTCTTTTAAGTTCTGTCACAGCCTCACCATATTCTTTTCTCTCCAAACTCATCTATCAAGCTAGACCCCTCACTGTTGTCTATAAAGGATGTGTTTCTTGGGTAGGTCCTTCCGGTTTTGGCTTGACAATAGAAACAATGTAAGACCTAACACTCCTTTCATTCATCGAGTATAACAGTTTAGGAAAAACAGTGAAAGTACGAGTTCTAAACTGAAGCGTTTAGAAGTCATTGCATTTTAAGTCCGAGTTCTGATCTGAGGTAATCAGAAGTCATGATTGAATTACCAGAATTTCAAGAAATAGATTCAAGCGCAAAACAGAATGACTCAGTAAGCACATTATGTTCAAAACTCAATTAATGATTAGAAGGTTTAATTGTGAAGAACAAGTCACAATTATTATATCAGATAACAATTGAATCATTAATATGAAATGATGAACGGTAAACACAAAGTGGAATTCAAAACGAGTGTACTTCCATCAAAAATTCGGCAAACATTTGAGACATGGAAATAACTAAGTCAAGAAAGCTTTGATCATGGCAATCATGGAAGTTAAACTTAGATAATAACAAATGCAAGTAAGTTATTCAGAATGAATTGCCATGGTTTTTGAATTCAGTTAGAGTTCACATACCTTGCATACGATAGTACTCCCCCTCAAAATTGGCCTAACCTTTGAATGCTCGTCATGTGAAAAGAATCTTCTAATTTAAATGCACATGACGTTCCTGCAAAACAGATTAGAGGGATTTTGGTATCCATCTTGGGATGGATCCTTGTCGGTTAGATGCCCTATGAGGACCAGGGATACTATTAGTACCATACCAATACTTCGCATGGTCTTTCTTTACAAACTCACTTGTTCCACAACAAGAGCAACACAACTTCTGTGTTGATAAGCTGATCAGTTTATAGACAGAGTAAACTCGATCAGTTTTCACAAAAGGTTTAGCGTGGAAAGCTGTGTTGTTCTTTTCACTCTTAACAGGGACAAATGGCTTTGGAGTAGGAGCGGATCCTTTAACTCTCCAACCCATGTTTACTTTCTTGAAAGATGGATTATCTTTATTGTCAACACGAGGATTATAGAAAAGATTGGAAGGTCGAGTCTGATCTTTTGAAAAAACATTTGATTTGACAAAATTCTTTGAATCAGATTTAGCCTTTTGTTTCTTCAAAGTCTCGGTTGCTAATCCAGATAATCTCTGTGTAAATTTAGAAATCTCAGTCTGAAAGATCTTTCTTTCTTTTGCAAAATCATCTTTCAAACATTTAGTTCTAAAACCTTCAACCTTCATTTTCTCAGTTTCTTTGCTTAGAATGTCTAATTCTTTCTCTAGATCGGATATTTTCAAACAAAGTTCTCCATTCCTTTTAGAAAAAGATTTGCGCTTAGTTTCAAACTTTTCTCTTTCTAAAATCAAAACCTTTTCAAAGTCGAGGATTTGTGTTGAAAGTTTTAGACATCTAAGCTCAAGACTTTTCTTCTCTTCAAGAGATTTGGTTGAAAAACCAGATTGCTTTTGTAAAAGCAATTGTTTTTCTTTTTCAAAACTTTCTTTCTCCTTTTCAAAAACCTTTTTTAAAACAGATAGTTTACTTTTAAGCTCAAGGTTTTCACAGTTCAGGAGTTTACCTTTCTCTTCTTCTTTTGCAAGCTTCTCAGAACTGTTCCAGATTTGAGATTTTAGTTCCTTCAGCTCCTTGATGTACTTGCTGCACAAATCATCTGCTTGCCTGATATTCTTTTCACATAGTCTTTGATGTGCTTTCTTTTCTAGTGCCTTTATCTCGTCTGGTGATGGCAATTCAGAAAGCTTCTTTTTCAGCTCCGTGTTTTTGGACTCTAAGGTTGTTGCCTTTTCTTCAGATTTAGCAAGCTTATCAACACTTTCAGATATTTGCAGTTTCTGTTCCTTCAGTTCTTTGATGTACTTGCTGATCAAATCATCTTTCTGCTTGATTTTCTTTTCATATAGTCTTGTTTGCTCTTCTTCAGTCTTCTCCTTCTTATCAGGCTGCTTGTGTTCATCTACCTTCTTATTCACTGGTTCATCCTTCTTCTTACTTTCTACTTTCTACTTTCTCCGTCTTCTCCTTCTCATCAGGCTCCTTGTTCTCATCTACCTTCTTCTTGCCTTCGTTTTTACCATGGCAATGCTGCTGGAAGGAACTAGAGAACTGAGCTAGTGCTTTCATAAAGGCTGTGTATTCACTAGGATCATCTTCGTCCTGACAAGTTGCTTCATACTGAGATGAATAAGACATTTGTTACCTGAAAATTTATGATCGTTGATCGGTGTTATTTTGAAGAATCAAACTTGCGGAAGAAAAATCAAAAATTAAATTTGAAAAACAAATCTAAAAATAAATTCGTTTTCAAAAATTAAGATCTGATTATTGACGAATTCGAACGAACGAAATCACTCTTCGAGAGTGAAATCTGCAAGATAAACAACCCAAGTTAGATCAAGAACGACGACAATAAATCACAAAAAAATAATAGTAGTCGCTACAAAGATCAAATCGTCGCAAAAAATCTCAAGTGTCACACAAAAAATTGCAAATTGATCGTTAAGAAAAATTGCAACTTGCGTTTACACTTTTAATCACGAGACGTGCGGTAACTTGGGTACCGACGATAACTTATCAAACAAAACTTACCAACCACAACTTACCGGATAAAAGTTGGTTTACCGGATAAAGAGAAACTTACCGGACGAAGGTTGTCGGATACTCGATTCGCGAATGAGAAGCTTTCCGGATGAGGATGGTTTACCGAATGACGCACTTTCCGGACAAAACTATTTGAGACTTACCGGATGACCTTGTTTCCGGATGTTGATGTTGGAGATTAATTGGTATGCATGTAAGTTGGTCAACAAGGAAAAATTGCATACGTATGAATTTGCAAGCAATTGAATGTGAGTGCAGTGAATAAGTATGTAAATATATGGTGTGTGCAGCGAAAAAAAAGAAAAAAAAAAACAAAAACCTACTTACGTATGCATGAGATTCTAATGTAAGAGTCAACCAAATAATCAATGGTCAAAGATTACGGCTCCAAAAATAATTTTCATCCGGAAAGGTATGTATGGACCTCAAACGGATAATCCAACCGGTCAGAATGTGAAACAAGATGTCCCGAAGCTACTGTCCAAAAATCGTGACGATCCGACGGTTCAATCTCCGGGAATAGGCGAAACGGCTCGCTGCGATTTTCCAGAAAAGTTTCTGCGAATTTTCTTGCCTTTTCTCGCTTTCGTTCGATTTCTTTCGTATCTTCAAATCACCGATCCAGCTCTGATACCAATTGTTAGTCCTAGATTGACAGGTAACAATATAATCAATGAACAATAACACGAACAATTGACGATTTCAACTTGTCATCTCTCTCGTATTCAAGATTCAAGATAGTTACAAAGGTTTGAATGAAAAACTCAACTATCTCTCTCTCAACAATTAATCTCACGATGACTCTCTATCAATTGCTAACCTAATTCTAAAGGTTAACATAACCTTAAATACCTAGGCCTTAAACACAATGGCACATCGCCCAACAATCTAATCTAAGCCCAATTAATAATAATTAAGGATTTTACAATAATAAACCACTATAATTAAACTAATTACGCTTTGTATAATTATTTATATATCTTTCTAATATGTAGGACATTTATGGTCCTAACAATGGCCTCTATTGCTAAATCGTTAGCCCTTTTGACAAGGGAATTCAGTAGAGGTTACCCGAAGAAGTCTGGTAATGAACGATATGGAAGAGATAATCGAGGAAGAGAAGGGTCAAATGAAAGGAACGACAGAGGTAGCGACCAACAGAGGTCGACTGACAGAGGTGGTGACCGACAGAGGTCAGACGATAAAGTTGGCAACACTCCACAGAACCAAGTATGTTACAACTGTGGTAAGCCAGGCCACTACGCCAATGAATGTAGAACTGAAAGAGGTGGTGACCGACAGAGGTCGGAAGAGAGAGCTGGCAACGGTTCCCAGAACCAAGGACGTTTTAACTGTGGCAAGTTAGGTCATTATGCCGCTGACTGCAGGAGCAAATCAAACCGCCCACAGAGGGACTCTGCTTACTACAAAAAGAAAGCGGAGTTTTATGCTCAGAAGTCGCTAATGGTGAATCAGGGGAACTGGCTGTCAGACGAATCATCTGATGAAGGCGACAAAAACGCCTTGTTCTGTGGAATGGCAGAGGTCAACTCATCCGATTCCGATAGTGAGGTATCCACTTCTGACTCTAACTCTAGTCAAGCAGAAGCTGATTTGCTCAAACTAAACATTGAATACACAGAACTTAAAAAGACCTGCGAAAGTATTCAAAAGAAGCTTACCTTCTTTGAGAGAGAAGCTAGACTTCTCACTCAAGAAAAGGCTAAAATCTTTCAAGAAAAGGAAGAAATTGAAACAAATTGGAACAAACACCTAAATCCCTTGAAAGAAAATATTTCTGAACTTAACTCTGCATTAAAAACAAAATCTAAAGAACTAGTGGACGTTGAGACCAACAGAATGAACATTCTAGCTTTTAAACATTATTTTCAAAAGGAAAGAGAATTCCTCTGTCAAGATTTACTCAGAAGAGATCTTTTAATTAAGAAATACCAAGATGCACAGAAGGTGTACGAGAAAATTAACACACAAATAGGGCGACGGGGAATTGGCTTCTGTAATATAGATCCATACACCGGAAACAATAGAAACAAATCTCTGTCATCTCTATTTCTCACTGGAAGTACAAGAAAACCTGGTTTCCAAATCTACTCTCTGTTAGCAAAAGGCGAAAAGTCTCTGGGGAACCTCACATAAGGAAACCTCTGAAGATGACAAATGTGTGGTTTGAAAACACAGATTTGTCACCTTCAATCTCTGTCAAAAGAGAATCCAAACCTAAGACATATCTGAAAACTCAAGATCAGATAGGAATCTTCAAATTTGGTAAACCCGAGACTCAAACACAGGTTGCCTTTGTCTGCATGATAAACTCTGAAAAGAAATTATCGGCAGAGGCTCCTGAGTTCAAGCCTAACGTTTCAGAAGAAAAAGAGTTGATAGAAATCGGGGAAAACAACTTTTTCAAAAACTTCTGTACACCTTTTGTCGATCAAAATCTCTCTGAAGAAACCTTATCAGATACTTCTGTTGACTTAGAAGATAGCCCCTTAGAAAAGGAAGAAAGTGAGTATGGCACATGCTCTGAAAGTCCAGCCTCTGTCGAAAGAAAACTAAGTGACTCAACCTCTGTATATGAGGATGATTCATCCTCTGACGAATCTGAGACTGACTCTAAGTCAGAGATAGGACCTTGTGACACAGAGGATTTTAAACTACCCTCTAGAGTTCTTAACAGTACTATTCCTCCCAAGGAGAAAATCATAAGAGTTCCTATCTGTCCAGACTTTTTGGACATGTGTATACAAGCCAAAACCTCTCTTGAGATTGAGAAAATTAAACAACAAAAGGCTCTGTCCTCTCAAAATCCAACAAGTTCAAAGATTTTAAAATCCTTAAGGCCTATTACAAAAAAACTAACATGGCAACAGAAGGGTAAATGGGCTAAAAATGACATATCTTTTTCTTCTGTGACAGTGAAACCTGCAGAAGTTCACCACAGAAGGGGCTCACAGAAGGCTGCTCTCAACAAAGGATTTTGCAAACAACAATCTAGCCTACATAGGTCTTCTTGTAATAGGAAGTCAAATGTTAGGATAGAATGTAATGCCTCTGTGCCCCCATTTAATGTTTTCAATGAAAAGTTCAAGCAAATCTCTTCACACATTCTTTATTGTCATTGTTTTGATCTCATGTATCGATTAAACCAACACTTCTCAAGTCCACACAGTTTCCTCTGTACACCCAAAAAGAACACTAAATTCAAGGGTAAGAAGAAACAAAATGGTTCTTCAAAAGAAGCTAAAACCAAATCCCAGAATGCTAAGGCAAACTTGAAGACCCCTAACAAAGCTGGACCCATTTGGATATGGGTACCTAAAACTCTCTGATTGTCTTGCAGAAGCAGTATGTGCCAATCTGGTATCTTGACTCCGGATGCTCAAGGCACATGACTGGCGACAGAGGTCTACTATCCTCCTACAAAGATAAACTCGATGGAGGATCTGTGACCTTTGGTGACAACAAGAAGGGATATATAAAAGGCTACGGAGTCATTAAGAAGGAGAACATAACCGTATGCAAAGTTGCATATGTGGATGGCCTTAAACACAAGCTTCTCAGTGTTAGCCAACTCTGCGATACGGGTTTTGACGTAATGTTCAAAAGAACATTCTGCTCTCTACAAGGTGAGGACACAGGAGTTGAACTTCTGCGAGCCGAACGAAGAGGTGATTTATACCTCATGAACTTCAGTGCCAAGAACAAGGAAGACAAGCTCTGCCTTGTTGCCTGTAAAAGCGAAGAAGCCAGGTTATGGCATAACAGGTTCTGTCATTTAAACTTTCATACTCTAGATAAGCTTGTTAAACTTGATTTAGTTAAAGGTCTGCCAAATGTCAAGTTTAATAAAGATCATTTGTGCTCTGCCTGCGAAATGGGAAAACTCAAAAGAGCTTCCCATAAAGGCAAAACTGATATATCTTGCACTAGGCCTCTGTACATGCTTCATGTCGACCTCTGCGGTCCAATCGCTACACAGAGCCTAGGTGGCATGAAATATATACTTTTTTTGATCGACGAATACTCAATATTTACATGGGTTGAATTTGTCAGAAAGAAATCAGATGTTCCAAACATTCTGATAAATTTAATGAAAAGAATCCAAGTTCTGTATGAGTGCAGGATTCAGAAACTAAGAAGCGAAAATGGCACATAGTTCAAAAACTCTGTCATTGAAACCTATCTTACAGAAGAAGGCATATCACCGAACTTCTCTGCTGCACGCACCCCACAACAAAATGGCGTGGTTGAACGAAAGAACCGCACGCTTGTGGAGGCTGCAAGAACTATGCTGACAGCATGTGGATTACCAATGTATTTTTGGGCAGAAGCAGTATCAACCGCATGCTACACCCAAAATCGATCAACCATTGTAAAGAGGCACATCAAGACACCTTATCATTTGATCAACAAAAGGCTACCAAACATCAAATTCTTTCATGTATTTGGATGCAAGTAATTTGTCTTAAATGATAGAGAAACAAGAGGAAAGTTTGAGGTGAAAGCAGATGAAGGAAAGTTCATAGGATACTCTACCACTTCAAAAGCTTACAGAGTGTACCTTCTGAAGTCTCGATCCATTGTAGAAAGCATCAATGTATCTTTTGACGATTCCATTCAAAAGACTTCTGAACAAATCAGTTCAGAACTCGGTCTACAAAAGGAATCCTCTGGCATCTCAAAGACAAGAGAAGAAGACTTAAATCTTCTATTTGAAGAGATATTCTACGATGATATTGATCCCTCTGCTGGAGACGTCAGAGCCTCTGGAGAAACATCTTCTGCAAACCAGATTGAGTCAGGTATCTCTCTAACTGGTCCATTAAATACTTCATCCTCTTCTGTAAATCATATAGATGCACATGCTGAGGGGGAGCGAACATAAGTTGAAGATAACACAACCAAGGACTCAACCACAGAGGCTCCTGAAATACCTACTCCAGCGACTACAGAGGAATCAATACCAGAGGAAAACGAAGACTCGGCTGAAGAACCAAGCATAAGCACAGAAGAACCATCAACAACAGAGGTTGAAACAGAACCGCAGTGTGCAACCACAGAAGTTAATCTTGATGACTCAAATGACCATCTTCCAAGAACAACACAGTGGACGAAAAGCCATCCTCCAAGTCTTATAATTGGCGACCCTTCTGAAAAGGTCAATACAAGATCAGCCACTACTATTTTTTGTTTCTTTACAAATTTTATCAGTGTGATCGAGCCAAAAATAATCTCTGAAGCCCTCGATGATCCAAACTGGGTAGATGCTATGCAAGAAGAGCTTCTACAGTTTGAGAGAAACAAGGTATGGACCCTAGTACCTCTGCCACGAGGGAAACAAGAAATAGGGACAAGATGGGATTTCAAAAACAAGAAAGACGAGGATGGGGTGGTCATTAGAAACAAAGCAAGATTGGTGGCCAAGGGATATCGTCAAGAAGAAGGCATCGATTATGATGAAACCTTTGCCCTGTCGCACGGCTCGAGGATATAATAATATTTTTAGCCTTTGCAGCCCACAGAGGTTTCAAAGTATTTCAAATGGATGTAAATTCGGCCTTTCTGAATGGCGAAATCCAAGAAGAAGTATATGTCCAGCAGCCACCAGGGTTTGAACGCTCCAAGTACCTAAAATACGTGTATTATCTTGACAAAGCTCTGTATGGACTGAAACAGGCTCCAAGAGCATGGTACGAAAGACTTTCAACCTTTCTTTTCGATAACAATTAAGAAAGAGGTACAACCGATACTACTTTGTTTTATAAAAGAAATGGTGAGGAGATTATGATTGTATAGATCTATGTGGATGACATCATTTTCGGGTCTACAAAAGCTCAACAGTGCAAAGATTTCGAAAAACTCATGCAGAGTGAGTTTGAAATGAGTATGATGGGAGAATTAACTTTCCTCCTCGGACTCCAAATAAAACAATCATCAGAGGGAATTTTTATAAATCAAGCAAAATATTTCTCTGACATACTTTCAAAATACAGTCTCTCGGATGCCTCTGTAATGAAGACCCCAATGGCCACTGGAAATAAATTATTCTCAGATCCAAATGGCACATCTGTAGAGTGCAAACTCTACAGAGGTATGATTGGGTCCCTTTTATACTTAACCGCAAGTAGACCTGACATAATGTATGCCACATGCCTCTGTGCAAGATACCAAGCTAACCCAAAGGAATCCCACTATATTGCTGTAAAAAGGATCTTCAGATACCTTAAAGGGACCAAAAATCTTGGACTCTGGTATCCGAAGAACTCTTGTTTTGGTCTTAAGGCATACACAGATTCAGATTATGGAGGATGCAAGCTTGATCGAAAGAGCACCTCTGGGAGTTGTCAATTCCTGGGAGGTAATCTAGTCAGCTGGACTTCGAAGAAGCAGAACTGTGTATCTACATCTACAGTAGAAGCGGAATATGTTGTTGCTGCTAGCTGTTGCTCTCAAATTCTGTGGATGAAAACTCAGCTCAAGGACTATGGGTACAACATATACAAGATTCCCATCCTCTGTGATTCTGTTAGGTCCATGATCTTCATACAATCCAAGTATTGTGTAACAAGAAGATGAAGAACATTATTGAAAAGGAAATCTAACCTAGAGAGAACACAAAGTGATTAGAGATCTACATCTTGTATTAATGAATTCACTTTGGACAAACTACAAGTAAAGACCTATTTATAGTCTTCATCACTTGCTACAACAATTAAGCATAAGCCCTTTAACACAGCTATTTCTTTACAAAACTTTCTATTATAAAGGACAACTTCAGTGTCCTAACATTCTCCCCCTAAAGTTTTGGAAAGCAAATCATCTTCAAATCATTAGCTCCTCTCCCCCTTGATTTCCTTGTAAAAACTTTAGCGGTGCATTCTTCAAATGTAGGCTTGGCTCCCCCTTGAATGTTGCTCTTATTCATCATATTTTCAACCTTGAGTAAACTTAGATCCAATGTACTCCACTAAGTGCACGAACAACATCTCCAAAATGTAGAAACTCGAGCTCGTTCCGATAAGCCCACAAGAATGATAACGAGTGAGTTTTGAATGAAAAACCAAATGCATTCTTAGTGTAAAACAAGGAATTCGTCATTTTATCACGAGTTGAGTAGGAATTCGGCTTAAGAACTTGGTACGAATTTGCTCGAAGAAGGAACGGTAAAAACACGCGCTACTCGGTAGGGATGATACGACCCAAGCAAATAACATTGTTCAGTAACTGTAGAGAAATGCTCGTCTTCAAAATACTTCAAGCCACTGAATGAAGAGAATCCAGAACTTCAATCTTAAAGAAATAGCTGGATGATTATAAGCACTCAAAAGTCTGAATCACAACCAAAGCACCAGAACAATGATTGCAAGCACTCACAATTCTGATTGATCAGGTCAGAAGAATGATTAAGAGCATTCAACGGTCTAGCATCGTCAACAAAACTTCAGAATAATGATTGCAAATACTCAAGCGTCTCTTCCAATCCAACCAAAGACTGAACTCCAACAATCAACTTCTGAAAATCTTGAAAGACCAGAGCCCTTTTAAACTTTGACAGTTGCTAAATGTATGTGGCAAGCTGAATATCAGAATGATGTCACACACGCGTTATGCTAAAATCCATGAACAATGTCCCCCTCCAGAGACTTAGCACGGGGGTTAGCGGATTTTTTTTAATGAGAAATATTTTTCAATAAATTTCTTGGATCCGAAACCATCAGAATTCGGATGTAGGCAGATTCGAAACCATGGATTCGGATTAAGTAGGGTGCGAAATCAGCTCAATTCGGATCATGTTAGGTGCGAAATCAGGGAATTCGAATCATGTAGGGTGCGAAATCAATGAATTCGGATCGTGAAGGGTTCGAAATCATGGAATTCGAATCATGAAGGGTTCGAAATCACTCAATTCGAATCATGAAGGGTTCGAAATCAGGACAATTCGAATCATGAAGGGTCCGAAATAAGGGCAATTCGAATCATGAAGGGTCCGAAATCAATGAATCTGGATCATGTAGGGTTCGAAATCAAGCCATTTCGTATCATGTTGGATGCGAAACCATGCCTATCTTGAATAAATGGAATTCGAAACCATTAGAATGAGGATTAGAAAGATGCGAAGCCATCCATACCTTTGAACCTTTTGTCTCTCTCAGCAAAAGTATTCACCGGAGGTGGCACGTTATCGCCACTTGTCTCAACATGTATATCTTCATATGCATCAAAGTTGATTCCAGTATTCTCCTGTTCGGAAAAATCTTGCTCAGGAACTTCATCCTCTCCAAAAGGGTTGACTTCACGGTCCCTTCCACGATCCCAACCACCACTCCTAAGGGGTGCTCGACACCTAGTCCCTAAGATCTACTGGTCTGGGATAGGCTGACCCAAATCCTGCAATAGAACCAGATAGAAAGCCATGTTCTACTGGTACAAATGGGTTTAAGATATATCGATGTGGCCTTTCTGGTTTGGGAAATTAAGTTCTAAGGGGTGCTCGACACCTAGCACCTAAGGCCAACTAGTCTGGGATCTGCTAACCCAAATCCTGCTATAGAACCAGATAGAAAGTCATGTTTAACGGTGTATCTTATTCTTACTAAACTTTTTGATCAAAAGATACCAATGAGCACAAAATCAAAGGATGCCAATGAGCACAAAATCAAAGGATGCCAATGAGCACAAAATCAAAAGATGCCAATGAGCACAAAATCAAAAGATGCCAATGAGCACACATCTCTTGGAACTTGGGGAAAATACAAAGTCGCGATAAACCGGTAAATTTATGAAATTCTGATTTTGGACAAATAGTGTGAGTAGAGCAAAGTATTCTTATATGTTTTAGAATTGCATACGCTTGATGCTAATCATATTTCGCATGCTAGCACACCAAATAAATTTAATAAAGGGGTTGAAACTGAACGTCTGTAACTTGATATGCAATGATGTCTTGTTTTTGAATCCAAACACATGCATTTGATTGAAATATCTGTTAAATTTCATTAAGTTGAATTTCGTTTGTAAAGCATTCAAATGATCAAATGTTAGTAGTTATAAAATGAAGTTCAATGAATTTTATTTTCCTTGTGTAATTTTTTTTAAAATTTGTATATTGTGCGTTATTGAAATATATGCATACTTTCAGAGGGAGAAAACAAATTGCTCCAGAATTCTTATTTTGAGGGGGAGCAAGGTTATCCAAAGGAGGAGATTGTTAGTAATACTAAGAGACATGACTGAAATTGAAGAAGGTTTTCGGTGATAATGATGCTCACTTTCATCGAAAAAGGGGGAGAAATGTTTAATTCAATTTCATGTCAAAGAGCTTTCAAGTCAAAGATATTTCATGTCAAAGAACTTTCAAGTCAAAGAGCTTTCAAGTCAAAGATTCGTGAACAAAGACTGAAGATCAGGGGGAGAAGGATCATGTGAAGTCAAAATGTTGCTGAATTTGGTTATCTTAGTTCTGAGTGGTTCTAGGAATGCACTTACACCTAAAAGTTCAACAATGTGGATGGTTTCACATCTTTCTGATCCAAACTCTAATCGTTTCTGATTCATCTGGTTCCGAATTGATGGTTTTATACAAAGATCGGAATTTCATGTTCAAGACTTGAAGACAATCTGTTGAAGATTTTATTGAAGAAGATTGATTTTTCAAAGAGAAAGACAAAGACTTTTCATGTTTGACTGAAGATTCTTCAAAGCTGAGTTCTTAAAGAATGTCAAAGCATATAGTTCGCAGTGAACTAATGAAGATAAAGATGTTTGAAGATTATCTTAGCTTCAAAGTTTAAAGTGATCAAAGTTAAAGTTTTGAAGATCAAGAGCTGAAGACTACTGTCATATTTTTTAAATCTTGAATCCAAAGGGGGGGATTGTTAGAGCATTATTGTATTCAAGATTTATTGTTAAAGTCTTGTAATGGTCAAACAATGTAAAAGTCAAAGATAGTCAAAGTCAAAGTAGCTTTAATTGAAAAGTCAAAGTAGATTAGATTTAATGCTTTGTAATCCTAGGTATAAATTGGATTAGTTAGCTTAGATGTTAAGAAAGTCTCAAGAAAGTATAGAGAGAGCAATTCACTAGTGATCTTAATTGTAATATTCTAGAGAGAGAAGTGAGAGCATTCTAGAGAGAGAAAGTGCATAATTCTTATGTAAATCTCTATTATATTCAAGATCAATGGATGATTTGATGATTACCTAATAGATACTGGTTTTGATAAACATAATAGAGATTTACATAGGAATTATGCACTTTCTCTCTCTAGAATGCTCTCACTTCTCTCTCTAGAATATTACAATTAAGATCACTAATGAATTGCTTTCTTTTGACTTTCTTGAGACTTTCTTAACATCTAAGCTAACTAATCCTATTTATACCTAGGATTACAAAGCATTAAATCTAATCTACTTTGACTTTTCAATTAAAGCTACTTTGACTTTGACTATCTTTGACTTTTACATTGTTTGACCATTACAAGACTTTAACAATAAATCTTGAATACAATAATGATCTAACAATCTCCCCCTTTGGATTCAAGATTTAAAAAATATGACAGTAGTCTTCAGCTCTTGATCTTCAAAACTTTAACTTTGATCACTTTAAACTTTGAAGCTAAGATAATCTTCAAACATCTTTATCTTCATTAGTTCACTGCGAACTATATGCTTTGACATTCTTTAAGAACTCAGCTTTGAAGAATCTTCAGTCAAACATGAAAAGTCTTTGTCTTTCTCTTTGAAAAATCAATCTTCTTCAATAAAATCTTCAACAGATTGTCTTCAAGTCTTGAACATGAAATTCCGATCTTTGTATAAAACCATCAATTCGGAACAAGATGAATCAAAAACAATTAGAGTTTGGATCAGAAAGATGTGAAACCATCCACATTGTTGAACTTTTAGGTGTAAGCGCATTCCGAGAACCACTCAGAACTAAGATAACCAAATTCAGCAACATTTGGACTTCACATGATCCTTCTTCCCCTGATCTTCAGTCTTTGTTCACGAATCTTTGACTTGAAATATATTTGACTTGAAAGCTCTTTGACATGAAATTGAATTAAACATTTCTCCCCCTTTTTCGATGAAAGTGAGCATCATTATCATCGAAAACCTTCTTCAATTTCAGTCGTGTTTCTTAGTATTACTAACAATCTCCTCCTTAGTGGATAACTTTGCTCCCCCTCAAAATAAGAATTCTGGAGCAATTTGTTTTCTCCCCCTGAAAGTATGCATATATTTCAATAACGTACAGTATTTGAAATTGTAGCACAAATTTTAAAACAAATTTACACAAGGAAAATAAAATTCATTGAATTTCATTTTATAACTACAAACATTTGATCATTTGAAAACTTTACAAAAGAAATTCAACTTAATGAAATTTAACAAATATTTCAATCAAATAAAATCAAATGCATGTGTTTGGATTCAAAAACAAGACATCATTGCATATCAAGTTACAGATATTCAGTTTCAACCCCTTTATTAAATCTATTTGGTGTGCTAGCATGCGAAATATGATTAGCATCAAGCGTATACAATTCTAAAACATATAAGAATACTTTGCTCTACTCACACTATTTGTCCAAAATCCGAATTTCATAAATTTACGGGTTTATCGCGACTTTGTATTTTCCCCAAGTTTCAAGAGATGTGTGCTCTTTGGCATCTTTTGATTTTGTGCACATTGACATCTTTTGATTTTGTGCTCATTGGCATCTTTTGATTATGTGCTCATTGGCATCCTTTGATTTTGTACTCATTGGCATCTTTTGATCAAAAAGTTTAGTAAGAATAAGATACACCGTTAAACATGACTTTCTATCTGGTTCTATAGCAGGATTTGGGTCAGCATATCCCAGACCAGTTGGCCTTAGGTGCTAGGTGACGAGCACCCCTTAGAACTTAATTTCCCAAACCAGAAAGGCCACATTGATATATCTTAAACCCATTTGTACCAGTAGAACATGGCTTTCTATCTGGTTCTATTACAGGATTTGGGTCAGCCGATCCCAGACCAGTTGATCTTAGGGACTAGGTGTCGAGCACCCCTTAGGACTTACTCTCCCAAACCAGAAAGGTCACAGGCACAAACTTTCAAACTAAATGATAGTGCAACAATTTATCTCAATCATTTGGTTCTAAAACATAGTGCTTCTCCCATATTTTCATTTCCATCCATCACTCAGACATTTAGGCTTTTTGAGCATTATATTCTATATAAGTCCAGATTCACATAATTTTGAGCATTCAGCATAATTTCATTCATGTTTTGTTGACCTTTCGATTAATTTCAGAGGTGAAAGTTGAAACAAATATAACTCGGATAAAACAAAAATACTTGTAAAATCATCTTTTAGCACACATTTAATTCATTGAATGAAAATTGAAAATTTTATCTCATTGAATTAAATTTGTAAAGATTCAAGTTTTCAAAATGGTAGAAACAAAATATAATCCAATGTTACCTTTTACCACGTTCCTTGAAACAAAAAGATGTAACAGTTAAAGATATCACCTGAGAAGTGTGAGTTCTAAACTGATTTGTTTAGAAGTCTTAGTCTTTGAAGTACGGGTCCTGAACTGAATTGTTCAGAAGCCATAGTCGTTGAAGCACGGGTTTTAAACTGATATGTTCAAAAGCCAATTCCTCTTTACTCCCCCTTAATGGTACAAGTAATCTTCTTCCGAGAGTTCAACGCTTTGCTTCTAAATCTGCAAAAACAGATTAAGTAGATTTTGGTACCCAACGTGTCTTGGGTCCTGGCTTGTTAGTCGGAGCTCTACAGGAAGGAAAATGATAAGTACCATACCAATATTGAACACTCTCATTTTTAATAAAATCATTAGTACCACAATAAGAACAACAAAAATTCTTTTGTGCTAACCTGATTAAATGATTTGCGGAATAGAATGAATCAGGATTAGCAAAAGATTTAGCTTTCAGATTAGTGTTCTTGTTGGGAACAGAGGATTTTGGCTCACCTTTTTCAGTAGACGTACCTTTTACTCTCCATTGCATGTTGACTTTCTTATATGAAGAAAGATCAGCATATTGATACTTGGAAGAATTATCCACCGAGTGATCATAGAATAGATTAGAAGGACGAATCAGACATTCTGAATAGCATTTGGATTTGTTAAATGACTTCACTTTGTAAGATAAGTCATTCCGTTCCTTGGTCACCAAATCAAGCTTCTTCTGAATATTAGACTTGACCCTCTTCTCTTTCATGATGTCAGTCGATAATGCAGCCAAATTCATTGTCAATTTATGAATTTCCTGCCGAAATATCTTTCTTTCTTTAGAAAATTCGTCTTTAACGCACCTAGCCTGAAAGTCAGCTTTCTTCATCTTTTCTAGCTCTTGACTTTCTTTATCCAGCTCTTGTCTTTCCTTTTCTAAGTCCTTTTGAAGATCAGAAATTTTCTTTGACAGTTTCGCATTCTTCGCTTCAAAGCTTTTCCTTTCTTTTTCATACTCGACCCTTTCCTTCTCCAACTTCTCCTTTTCAAGAAATAAAACTTTCTCAAAGTCAGAAACTTGTTTTGAAAGTTTTATGCATTTCAGTTCAAGTACTTTCTTTTCTTCAAAACCTTTCTTTTCTTCAAAAGAAAAATTAGACAGTTTTCTCTTTAGATTGGCATTTTCACTGTCCAAATTCTTTTCTTTATCTTGAACTTCTTTTAATTGAGTATGTAACTTTAAGTTCCACTTCACTCTCTTTTCTTCTCTACTCTTCAAATCGGCATTTTCTTTTTGAAGAGTTGTTACTTTCTCTTGAAGATTCTCGATTTGATCGTGCAGACTTGAGTTGTCTTTCTTTGTTTCAAGATCTGCAATATAAACTTCAAGATCAGTTATTCTTTTAGTAAGTTTATCATTTGAAGAAGAAGTGTCTAAAATTTGTCTTTTCAGATCAACATTTTCTTCCTCCAATGCTTTATTTAAAATAGGAACTGAAGGATTTGAAATAGGAGTTGAAGAATTTGAAGCATTGTCTTTAATAGGAGTTTGTGATATTGGAGATGTTTCTGTTAAAAGAACTTGTTGCAAAATTCCATTATTTGACTTAACAAAAACTTGTGGTTTAGGAGTTATTTCTGGTATAATAAATTGTTGCAAAATTGTTTGTTGCAAACTTTCATTTGATGATTTAACCAGAACTTTTGCAATTGGGGGTATCTCCTTTATAATAGTTTGCTTCAATCTTAAAACCCCATCTTCTGTATAAGTAGACATCTTGAAGAAAACCTGAAAAGAAACACAAAAAAAAATTAGATGAAAAATACAAAAAATATTAACAAAAATATACCTAATAGAGTGATCGTCAAGAGAAAATTCGCTTAGAAGTTAGAATTATGTGCACACTCTTAAAAAACTTTATATAAATTTTTTTCTTGAAAAGCCCTTACAGTGTATGAAATACACTATAGAAAAAATTTTGGAATAAAATTTTTTTTCGCTTAGAATTTTTTTTTTGGTTAAATCACAAGATTTCGGATGTATAAGGATTCGAATTCAATGAATTCGCATGAAGAAGGATTCGAATTCAATGAATTCGGATGAAGAAGGGTTCGAATTCAAGGAATTCGAATGTAGAAGGATTCGAATTCAATCAATTCGGATGGTGAAGGATTCGAATTCAAGGAATTCGAATGCAGAAGGGTTCGAATTCAATCAATTCGGATGCAGAAGGGTTCGAAACCTGATGGGTTTCGTATGCTTGTTGGTTCGAATTCTGAAGATTGCTTACCAAGTGAGGTCCGAAATCTGATGGGTTTCGTATCAAGTAGAGTTCGAAATCAGTGAATTCGTATAAAAAAGGGTCCGAATTAAGAGAATTCGTATCAAAGAGGGTCCGAATTCAGAGAATTCGTATCCAAGAGGGTCCGAATTCAGATGATTTCGACTCAGTAGAATTCGAATTATGGTGTTTCGTACTCAGAAGGGTTCGAATTCTGAATGATTCAAGAATGGTCCGAATTGATTTCAAGAAGGGTTCGAAATCTGAAGAATTCAAGAAGGGTTCGAAATCCTAATTTCGTATGCAATGGAGATTGAGTTCTTGACAGAAATGAAATGCTCTTTGGAGTTGTTTACTTTTCTAGCTCAAAAATACTTCACGTGAACACACACTCTCCTTTGCCACGTCACACACTCAAACACACACAATCAGCTTTCTTCTTTTCTTTTCTTCTGTTGATTTTCTGCACATACAAATACTCACAAACAAATATTAAATCTAGATTTTAAGATCAAACAAATTCAAAAACACATTTCTAACAACACTTAACAACAAAAATGGATCAAAATTCAAGATCTAAACTTTTCATCAAGAACACCTCAAGAACACATTCATTCAAAAAATTTCAAAAGTGATTTCTATGGATTAAAACTTGAAATTTATGATTGAAATATGTTCAAAAACACTTTTTGGAAATGATTTTGCACAGAAATGGATCAAAACATCAACAAATTGCAAAATTAAACTCCAAAATTTTCACAGCCCACTTATTTATCAAGAACACAAATTTTTCAAAAATCTTCAAATTCCTCAATTCTTGAAACGTTTTTGTGAAATTGATGATGCAAAACAGATTTAGAATGATGGAGAAACACTTTGCAATCAAAATCAAATCAAAAAACGAACAAGAAATGCATAACCCATTTGTGTTCTTCAAATCTTCAAAAATGGAGATTTTCTTCAAAAATCTTCAAAAAATCTTCAAATCTTCAAGAAATTGGACGAATTTGCACACAATTCAATCTCCCAAAGCTCTGATACCAATTGATAAACCGGTTTCTATTAGGTAATCAACAAATTATCCATTGATCTTGAACATAATAGATATTTACATAGGAATTATGCACTTTCTCTCTCTAGAATGCTCTCACTTCTCTCTCTAGAATATTACAATTAAGATCACTAATGAATTGCTTTCTTTTGACTTTCTTGAGACTTTCTTAACATCTAAGCTAACTAATCCTATTTATACCTAGGATTACAAAGCATTAAATCTAATCTACTTTGACTTTTCAATTAAAGCTACTTTGACTTTGACTATCTTTGACTTTTACATTTTTTGACCATTACAAGACTTTAACAATAAATCTTGAATACAATAATGCTCTAACAGATTCCAAAAGTGCCATAGTAATCTTTGCCAATCCAGTACAGCACTAAAAAACAAAGCATATCGATATTCGTTATCACTTTCTGAAGCATCATGTTGAATATGGCACAATCGAAATGCACTTTGTGTCCACTGAATACCAGCTTGCAGACTTATTCACCAAGGCACTAGATGAGAAAAGATTCCTTTTCTTGGTGGGTAAGTTGGGAATGATTAACATGACTTGAACCCTCTGTAAGTAAGATTTGATCTTCTTGTACATATGTATATATTTAAACTCTTCTGTATGTAAATTCTTAATCATCAAAAGTTCTGTAACCAACATAGCTTCTGTGGGATTGCTCAGAGTATGACAATCTCCACAGAACCTCTGATAACTTTGACCTATGTTCTGTGCACAACTTATCTCATTTGATCCAAGCATAGGTCAAGGGAGAGCAGAAGGAGATCTTGAATTGATCTACAGAGGTTGATCATTCAAGGGGGAGCCAATTAAGAGATATGATCAACCATATCTACAGAAGTCATGTATTTTTACCGAACAAAGAAGAACCAAAAGTGAGTAACTCGTACAAATCCTTTTTGAAAACAATTTTCTAGGACACAAATTTCAAAATACGTCCTATAAACACTGTTTAAGACATTCCAAACAAGAAATGATGAAAAAGATTTTCGAGCCTTCCGTTAAGGGAAATTTAAGGTCATAGAGCTTCTGCTGAGCTCAACAGAGCCTCTGTAAGCCGGATCCTCTAGAACTGCAAACTTCATACGGAAACTCTGTCGATCAACCTTAAATGTCTTTTTTAAAGATTTGTACGTACAAATGCACACACAAGGGTACTGGAAGAAAGTCTTATGGGCAAAGAGCTCACTCAACCAAAGAGTCTCTATCGCCCAAACTAGACACTCTAAGAGTATGTCTCGAACAAAATCCATTTCCAAAACTGTTTTCCAGGACACAAATTTCCAAATATGTCCTAAAAACAGTGTTTAAAACAATGAAAACCTTGGATGATCAAAAATTTCTCTAAATTTTTAGTAATCAGAAATTTTCACTCTCAGAGCCTCTGCTGGCCTCGACAGAGCCTCAAAGCCTCTGTGAATGAAAAATTTGTACTAAAGATCTATCGATCCTCTCCAATGATCTTTCAAACGTTTTTGGTAAAGGTACAAGCATCAGAGGAGACAAAAAGACAAGTTTCAGATCATAGAGCTCACTCCACCACAGAGCCTCTGTTGACTCTGACACTTGGCCTTTTATGGATATTCTGTAAAAGAACGGGTTATCTACTGCGAGTGACAGTCTTCTGAAAGTAGAAAAGCTCACGCGCCAAGCATTAATGGGCCGCACACGCCATCTAATCGTGCTCTGACATTAATGACGTGGCATCTTTTGATTGGACGTATGTGGCACACGTTCTCCTGGAAAGTTGAACCAGCCGTATGTACTCAATTACGGATCCCAAATTTTATTCACTTTCACATATTTACCCTTTCAGATTCTACCATCTTTTCAGTATAAAACCAAACTTACCACTACCTCTAAACGTTTACGAACTTACTCTCTTCATCTTCTCCGACGAACCATGCAAAAACCTGCAACTTCCATTTTCTACTATCTTTCTTCAAGATTAATCCAATGGCTTCCACCTCCAACGCTCCAGTGAACTCTCCATCTCATTCTGAGAACTCCCAAAACCAAGAAATCGCCAGAAACCTAGAACAAGACCACTCCGGCGATGAAGCAGATTTTGCTCTGACCACCCATCTTCTAAACTTCATTGCCCATGAACACTTTGAACGTGTTCTTCCTTTGAAACCAAACAACTACTACTTAGTTCCCTCAAAAACTGCTTTTGGGGAAGCACATGCCATCCTTCTTCACATTTTGGAAAAGCATTACCTTTACCCCCTGTTATCCAAAACTGTCAATAAAATCCCTGCCAGATATCTCAATCAATTCTGGCAAAGTAGCAGATTTGACCCCGCAGATAGACAAATCAAGGGCTACATCTCCAAACGAGACAAATCCGAGCACTTTGAACTCAAGTTCAACAGAACCATGTTCTCACTTGAGTTCAGTCTACCTACCAGAGGTCTTCTGGGAATAAAGCAGTACGCAGAGGAACCCACAGACGAAGAGCTCTGCCGTTTTGTTGAAATGTTGGGGTATAACACAACCCTAAAAAAAATGATTTCAGAAGAAATCGCCTTCCTCCTCTGTGGAATACGCACATCTCAATCCTAAATCGTTGCCTAACAGGGAAGGTGGGTAGTCCAGACCAAACTTCTCACCAAATCTTGACCATAATGTACGGGGTATATTATGATCTACCTCTGGACTACTCCACCATCATGAGGCAAGAAATGGTCAACACCATTGACAGAAGGATCTCCTCTCAGAAGGCCAAAGGACGAAAGCCCGAAACTCTACCTCGTCTGCAATATCAAAGAATTCTGGGTGTCCTGCTAGAGCCTCTGCTACGTCTACAAAAATGGCCAATGGAGGGACCAACGGCCAGAATGTACCCCCTGAACAAAAAGACCCCAACAGAGCACGAAGATGAATACCCTTTCTGCAGACCTCTGCCAAAGAAACTTCTGGGATACGTTACAGACAAGACCCTTAAGTTAGAATACATACGCGATCATAGGACTCCAGAACCGAGTCTTGTGACACCCCCGCGTCTAGTAGCCCCATTAGGAACTAGGGTTGTCGATAGGATGTCAGATGAGCAATGGGCTGCAGCTTTGGCCAAACATCAGCTTGTACAGGCCAACTTTCAAGCTCAGAGGGAAGCGATTCTCTCCCCTTCAACAAAGAGCAAAACCTCTGCCACCACTCCCAAGAAAAAGAAGTAGAAATACACAAGAGAAAAACGACAGAGGGAACCTCTACCTCTACTGCTCAACTATCCCCTCCTCATGCAACAGAAGTTGGATCCTCTGCACCTCCCCCTCCTCCAAAAGACTAAAACAAGAGAAAACATAAGTCTTCTGAGGAGGGTGCCCCCAAACCAAAGAAAAGTAGGAGCAAGAAGAAATCCAAGAAACCTCACATTCCTCTGCAATCCATCGCAGAGGAAGCAGATATGGTCGATGAAGTCCAAGACCAACCTATGCAATCACCCTCACCCATCAATTCTGCAGAAGATCAGGGTGATTTTTCTATCTTCCTCCAACAACCTGGGATCGCACACTCTTTAGACCCCTCTGGATGGACTGCAGAAGCTCTATCCCATCATTCAACAGAAGCTCCAAACTTCAGAATCTCTTCTGACTTGGATGATGATGACCAAACCCCACAGAATAATCAGTCTAAGACTCCGGAAGTTCTACAGAACCCCTTCACCCAACCTGGTTTTGATGTTCTACGAGCAAGTCCAGAGGATTTGGCTAAAACCACCACCAGAACCACACCAGTCATAGTCTCAGAGGTGGACTCTGATGAAGAAGATGATCAGGCAGAAGAAGGACCTCTGCATCCCCACGTACGACAATTAATTGGCTCACATCCAATGTACGACTCTTTACGCACTGGTGCAGAAGCCACTACAGAAGTTAGGGTAGAAGCACCGAGCCATAGGGTAGCTACAGAGGTTGAGACTATAGATGGAGAAGAAGTGGCTGGATGCTCCATAAAAGCAGAAGCTAGAACTGATATCTGGAATAGTAGAGGCACACAACCTGAACCAAATTCCAGTGCAACCCACATTTCTATTACCGCCAGCCTAGTGGCAGAAGGTAATATTGAACAAGAGCAGCGCGGCTAGACCCCAACCCAAACCGACCGGGCAGAGGAAATTCCTTCCACCTCTATGCCACTTATATCCGGGGAAACCATTCCAGGGGAGTCCTCTCAAAAGGACTTACCCTTAGTTCGTGGTCCATCGCCCCAGACCACAATCGCCCACCTTACAGAGGAATTTGTTTCCTCTGCCACGCACACTACTATATGTCCAAACAGCTCTTCAGAGGAGCTTAGAGTGCACAAAGACGGAGAGACTCTAGACAAGTATCCGAGTCAACCTAAGGATAATCTTGTACCCACCTCTGGAGTGGATCAAGACAATGTCTTTACCAGAACTTCTGTAGAGTCTGAGGCACAAGATGCCTCTGCCCGAGGATCAGAGGGAAATCCTTCCGCCCCCAACATACAAACAAGGGCGAAAGAACGTGTCCAACGAACAAGGACTCACTCTGGGGACGGATGTGTTCCCCCAGAGGTTACACCAAGTCCACATGTATCAAGGGATGAGTTCTGTTAGGTCCATGATCTTCATACAATCCAAGTATTGTGTAACAAGATGATGAAGAACATTATTGAAAAGGAAATCTAACCTAGAGAGAACACAAAGTGATTAGAGATCTACATCTTGTATTAATGAATTCACTTTACAAACTACAAGTAAAGACCTATTTATAGTCTTCATCACTTGCTACAACAATTAAGCATAAGCCCTTTAACACAGCTATTGCTTTACAAAACTTTCTATTATAAAGGACAACTTCAGTGTCCTAACATTCTCCCCCTAAAGTTTTGGAAAGCAAATCATCTTCAAATCATTAGCTCCTCTCCCCCTTGATTTCCTTGTAAAAACTTTAGCGGTGCATTCTTCAAATGTAAGCTTGGCTCCCCCTTGAATGTTGCTCTTATTCATCATATTTTCAACCTTGAGAAAACTTAGATCCAATGTACTCCACTAAGTGCACGAACAACATCTCCAAAATGTAGAAACTCGAGCTCGTTCCGATAAGCCCACAAGAATGATAACGAGTGAGTTTTGAATGAAAAACCAAATGCATTCTTAGTGTAAAACAAGGAATCCGTCGTTTTATCACGAGTTGAGTAGGAATTCGGCTTAAGAGCTTGATACGAATTTGCTCGAAGAAGGAACGGTAAAAACACGCGCTACTCGGTAGGGATGAGACGACCCAAGCAAATAACATTGTTCAGCAACTGTAGAGAAATGGTCGTCTTCAAAATACTTCAAGCCACTGAATGAAGAGAATCCAGAACTTCAATCTTCAAGAAATAGCTGGATGATTATAAGCACTCAAAAGTCTGAATCACAACCAAAGCACCAGAACAATGATTGCAAGCTCTCACAATTCTGGTTGATCAAGTCAGAAGAATGATAAAGAGCACTCAAAGGTCTAGCATCGTCAACAAAACTTCAGAATAATGATTGCAAATATTCAAGCGTCTCTTCCAATCCAATCAAAGACTGAACTCCAACAATCTACTTCTGAAAATCTTGAAAGACTTGAGCTCTTTTAAACTTTGACAGTTGCTAAATGTATGTGTCACACTAAATATAAGAATGATGTCACACACGCCTTATGCTAAAATCCATGAACAATGTCCCCCTCCTGAGACTTAGCACGGGGGTTAGCGGATTTTTTTTTAATGAGAAATATTTTTCAATAAATTTCTTGGATCCGAAACCATCAGAATTCGGATGTAGGCAGATTCAAAACCATGGATTCGGATTAAGTAGGGTGCGAAATCAGCTCAATTCGGATCATGTTAGGTGCGAAATCAGGGAATTCGAATCATGTAGGGTGCAAAATCAATGAATTCGGATCGTGAAGGGTTCGAAATCATGGAATTCGGATCATGAAGGGTTCGAAATCAATCAATTCGGATCATGAAGGGTTCGAAATCAATGAATTCGAATCATGAATGATCCGAAATCAGGGCAATTCGAATCATGAAGGGTCCGAAATCAATCAATTCGACTCATGAAGGGTTCAAAATCAGGACAATTCGAATCATGAAGGGTCCGAAATCAGGGCAATTCGAATCATGAAGGGTCCGAAATCAATGAATCTGGATCATGTAGGGTTCGAAATCAAGCCATTTCGTATCATGTTGGATGCGAAACCATGCCTATCTTTAATAAATGGAATTCGAAACCATTAGAATGAGGATTAGAAAGATGCGAAGCCATCCATACCTTTGAACCTTTAGGTGTAAGCACATTCCGAAATTCAGAACTAAGATGACCAAGTTTAGAGATATTTTGAACTTCACAAGATTCAAAATCATCAACTCGGAATGATTCGAAACCATCTAAGTCATCCAAACAATAGTAGCATCCGAAACCATGAACAGTAAAGCATGAAGGATTCGAAACCATCAATGAACAGTAAATAATGAAGGATCCGAATTCATCAATGAACAGTAAACGATGAAGGATCCGAATTCATCAAGAATAATCCGAATTCATCAAGAATAATCCGAATTCAAGTAACAGCATTCGAAAATCACTAAAATCATCATAACTTCTTCAATTCTTGACCAATTTCAGTGATTCTTTCGCAGACTTATTCGAAAAATGAAGATGAGCAGATTTCTAGTTGATCAAAACATGTAATTCGATCGATTTGGCATACTTTTGATCCAAAAAGTGAGTTCGGCTTTTTCTTGAACAAACACCATAAGAATCCGAAATCTGAGCAAAATAGGGCTAAAAACACTTGAATTGTGAAGATCCGATGATCGTATTGATGAAAAATTCTTCGATTTGGCTCTGATACCACTTGTTAGGTCCATGATCTTCATACAATCCAAGTATTGTGTAACAAGATGATGAAGAACATTATTGAAAAGGAAATCTAACCTAGAGAGAACACAAAGTGATTAGAGATCTACATCTTGTATTAATGAATTCACTTTAAAAACTACAAGTAAAGACCAATTTATAGTCTTCATCACTTGCTACAACAATTAAGCATAAGCCCTTTAACACAACTATTGCTTTACAAAACTTTCTATTATAAAGGACAACTTCAGTGTCCTAACAAGTTCCAAACCCTTGTCACCTCTATGGACACCACATTGAAAGAGTTGAAAAGCTCTTTTGATTCTTTTGCGGAAGTTACTTCGCGGGCCTTTACTAATATGAACACCAAAATGGACAACCTGTCCACAGAGGTGCAAAATGCCTTGGCCCAGATGAGAACAACTGCTGATACCTCTGCTGCCACTGAATTCGAGAAAGCCGCCACCTCTGAATTCAAAACCTCTATCAAACTCTTCCTTGAAACGATGAATGCCAAAGCCTACACCTCTAAGGGCCTTACCCCTGAAGACCTAAAGAAGGCATTAGAGGAAGTTCAAAAGCAAACTATGCAACAAACTCTGGCCATGAAGCCTTCTGACTATATGACCAGAGCTCAGCTAACAGAGCTTGGGCAAGGAATACTTGATCAAATGACAGAATTCATCCGTGCCTTCACTGCTGCCAACGCAAACTATGTCAAAGAATTCAAGACAAGTGTGGGTAAAATGCGCTTCAAGACAGAAGCAGAGGTCCATACCCTTCTTGGCCTCTGTGACGATCTATGCGCCAAGATGATAGCCACAGGGGTAGTACCGCCTAAGAAACTCGAGGCTTCGTGCAGAGCAGAGGGTACTAAAGAAAAAGGTCAGGATGACTCTGATGATGACTCTGACGATTCATCAGATCATCCTGAGGGGGAGAATCAAAGGGAAAAACCAAGGGAGAAAGCTGCAAGTAGAGGTCTACCAGAACCACCTGTATCCGCAGAACCCCTGAACCAAGTCCCCCCAACAACTCAAACCCAAGGAGGAAACTAGCAACAAACCACAGAGGCTACAACCACCTCTGTGGAAACTCCTCAAGAAACCCCAATCCAAACCCAAGTACCTGAAACCAACCAAGATCAACAACAGAAGACCACAGAGGCAACACCCACCTCTGTGGAATCAACTTCTGTATTCGGAGCAGATGTCCCAACCCGTGAAGAATTCCAAATTCTAACATCCTCCGAAGAAGATCAACCATCCCAATCACCAAAACCAAAATCACCAGAAGAACTCCCCTCTCCAACACCAAAAACACCAGAAGCTGCAACAACAAAACCCCCATCTCCCACACCCAAAACCAGAACCAAGACCATTGCTCACAAAAGAAAACTTCTGAGCAAAACCACAGAAGCCTCACCAACAAAACCCACATCACCAACAAAGTCCTCAGAAACACAAGTGCCAAAACCTACAGAGGCAACCCCCAAAACTACAGAGGCACCCTCAGAAATCCAAAAGATAAATCCCACAGAGGCAACCCCATCTATACAAGAAGATCTTCAGCCAAAGGCAAGGGGATAATGACAAAGGAACCCAAAAAGAAGAAGCCCAAGCATCAACCAGCAGAAAAATTGATGAAGAGCTCTTTCGATGCATATGTGACACCAAAGCCAGAACAAGAAGACTGGGCTTTCGGTGTTACCCCTCTGTCAAATATACCTGTTCTAAATCTGAAGGCAAAAGTCACAGAGGATCGAGTGGCCCAAATAAAGAAACAAATGGATGCTCTGCGCAGGCCCATGCCTCCACCCGGTGCACCTCCACAACAAATGGAAGAAGTGGTGTATAGATATCTGTACAAAAGAAGTTCCAGAGATATTCTGCCCACAACCATTCAAGATCCCCACTTCCATGTTGACCTCGAGAACACCTTCACAAGAACAACACCCAAGCCAAAACATCAAGTCTTCTCAGAGTCCAAAATCGACAAAGTCATATACTGTAAGTTCTCTCAAACCAAAACCACACCTAAGGTTTCCTATAACATCTATAAGGTCAAAAGGGAGGACAAAAGCGTTACCCAATTCTCAGATGCTGATCTGAGAAATCTAAGTCCCTACGACCTACCCGACCTTCTGCACTGGACCAAAGAAAACTACACAACAGATGCAAATCGAAGGGCATACAGGGTGCTAAGGAAAGCCATGAGAGAGAAACTTCTGCTATATAGCCTAGTCGACTTTCAATTAGGACGAGATCTCGGAGTGAGAAACTTGAATCTTTGACCACCAGAAGACGACTGCCCATCCTCTGCCATACCAAACTCGATTATTACATCTCCAAGAGTTGGGCTAGTTTATCAAGATCCTGCTGGGAAGTCAAGATTGTTCGTAGAAATGGACTGTCAGAAGTATGCAACAACTACTTTGACAGAGTTCAGAGAAAGCCTTGTGAAGAATAAAGGAACATAGCTCATGAATCAAGCTCTCGCAGATAGACTGATAGAGGTCATCGACCAAGTAATCAACTTCAGAAACCTCTGCATCAGTTTCTATAACGAGCTCAGAGAATTAGGATTCGACAACAGAAGTTTCAACGACTTCAAAGATGCCAATGTCTGATATCCTCAAACAACCTCTGCAAATCTTTTCTTTCATAATGTACTCAAGTGTAAGTGCCTCTGGCATATCTTATGTATGAACGAAATGTAAAATCTTTTGCGGTATATTGTTTCACCTCTTGTTATGTACTTAGCCTAAAACTCTGCACTTTTCAATTTTTTATTTTTCAATACTTAGGGGGAGATAGTTAGCTCCAATCTATTTGTTAATAGAAGTATTGAAAAATAGGCTAAGTATAGAAGTCGTCGACAGAGGCTCTGCCGGATTAGCCAATAAGACCGAAGTGAAGAAGCAACAGAAGACTCTTCTAAGCGGACAAGGCCATAGAGCTTCTGTCATACTTGACAGAGCCTCTGTGGTAAAAAGAAGATCCACACAAAAGATCTAAACAAGGACAAACGTGCTTCTTACAATATCTGCCATTTGAAGGTTCTGAAGATCATTCTGACAAGGCGTGACCTGACAACTCCACGTGTCAAACTCTGATAGGTTTCAGCCTAAAGCAGAATACGGAGCATTTAATGAACGTTGTATCTGTAACAGTTCTAGAATAGTGTTTTGTACCTTCCAGCAACTGTTCAAAGCAGTGTCTTAGTACCTACCATCCTTAGTATCTAGATCTTGTCCCCTTTAGAAGTAGTATAAATAGAAGGTTCATGTGAGCTCTTCTATTAAGCTTTACACAACACACACACCTTTAGAGCAGCTTCTTGTCAAACCTTTCGGTGTTCTTGGTGTTCTTATTATATCAAATACAGTGAATCATTGAGCTATTTATCTGTCTTATTTACACTTCTTGTATTTGATATTGTGTGTTATTCTACCTCATTATGTCTGTTAGTTCGTTAAAACGTTTTCGCATTATATATTGTTTGAACTAATTAGATAGAATCATCATTGTTAGCAAAACAGGAACCAACAGTATATGACGTACATTATAGCCATTATCTGGTGAGAGCTCTGGTCTTGACTACCCACCTTTCCAGTCAGACAGCGGTTGAGAATAGAGAACAGAGTGTTCCATAAAGGAGGAAATCGATTTCTCCTGAAGTCATTTCTTTTGGTGAGTTTTGTGTTGTAGCCCAATATTTCGGCAAAAGCGCAGAGCTCGGTGTCAGAGGGGCTTTATGCATAGTCCTTGATGCCCAAAAGTACTCTGCTAGGTAGGTCGAATTCCATAGAGAGCATGGTCCTATTGAACCTTAGCTCCAGGTTCTCGGATTTGTTAGGTTTGGACAGATACCCAGTTATTTGTCTTTTCTCAGTGTCATAATAGCAGCTTTTCCAGAACTGATTCAGGTACCTTGCAGGGATCTTGGTTACGTTCTTGGTTAACAGGGTTCTTAAAGGATGATTTTCCAGGATGTTCATAAAGATTGCATTTTCTTCCCCAAATGCGGCCCTGGAATTTACCAAATAGTGGTTGTTGGGTTTCAAGGGAAGGGTATTTTCAAACTGGTCATGGTCCAAAAAGTCCAATAGATGGGTGGTCGGAGCAAAGTCGATGGAGTTACCACTGTGATCTTGTTCTTGGTTTCGCATCATTGAAGGATGCTGTGAATGCTCAGACTGAGCAGGGGTTCACCAGAGTATTTGTGGTTGCCATTGATGATTTCTTGAAGAACGGAGTAGAAGTAGAGAAGTTGCAGGGTCGCCTAAGAGTTTAGAGAGAGAGATAACTGTAAAATATGAGGATGGGGTAAATGGGGGTTTTATACGGGTTTAAAATGGCAGAATCTGAAGTGGTAAATAGTGAAAAATGAATAATATTTGGGGTCCGCACTTGAGTGCCCAGTTGGGTTCAACGTTAAGAACGTGTGGCACGCACGTCCAATGGAAACATGCCACGTTAGAGGTGTCAGTGTACGATAAGACGTCGTACGACTCCCATTAATGCTAGGCACGTGGGAGTCTCTATACTCATATGACTGTCACTTTGGTAAATAACCCGCACCTACAGAACCCTTTTAAGTGCACAAGTATTAGAATCGACAGAAGCTCTGTGGTGGAATGAGCTCTGTGATCTGAAACCTTCTTCCAATATCTTTGTGCTTGCACCTTTACCAAAAACATTTGAAAAGACAATTGAAGTGATTGATAGAGTTTCCGTACAAGATTTTCAGTTACAGAGGCACTGGGTAACAGAGGCTCTGTTGAGCTTAGCAGAGGCTCTATGACAGAAAATTTCTAATTGTGGAAAGCTCATAAAACGTTTTGATCATTCAAAGTTTAGACTGTTTTAAACTGTGTTTCAAGGACATATTTGGAAAGTGGTGTCCTAGAAAAATGTTTTGGAAAGAGGTTTTGTGCGAGGAACTCAGTTTTAGATTCTCCTTTGTTCGGTGTAGTCTGCAAATTCTGTTGATTCATTCGATCAACGCTCTTCTTTGGCTCCCCCTTGAATGATTAACCTCTGTAGTTCATTTCAAGGTCTCCTTCTGCTCCCCCTTGACCTATGCTTGGATCAGGTGTGATAAGTAGAGCATAGAACATAAGTCAAACTCATCAGACGTTATGTGGGAATAGACAGAGGTTCTGAGCTATTCCACAGAAGCTCTGTCGGGTACAGAACTTTTAAAGATTAAAAAATTCACATACTGAAAGATTGAATTATATACATATATACAGGAGGATTTAGTCTCACTTACAGAGGGATCAGCTCATGTTTAGCATACCTAACTTACCCACCAAGAAAAGAAATCTTTTCTCATCAAGTGCCTTGGTGAACAAGTCTGCAAGCTTGATATTCTGTGGACACAAAGTACATCTCTATGGTGCCCTGTTCAACATGATGCTTCAAGAAGTGGTACCGGATATCTATGTGCTGTCTTAGAGTGCTGCACAGGATTGGCAGAGATTGCAATGGCACTTTTGGAATCATAGAGGATGGATATTTTCTAGATGTCAAGACCATAGTCCTTTAGCTGAGTTCTCATCCACAGAACCTGGAAGCAACAGCTAACAGCAGCAACGTATTCGGCTTCGGTTGTAGATGTTGACACACAGTTCTGCTTCTTTGAAGTCCAGCTGACTAACTTACCACCTAGGAATTGGCAGCTCCCAGAGATACTTTTTCTGTCAAGCTTGCATCCTCCGTAGTCTGAATCTGTATCAGCCATGAGATCAAAGCCAGAGTTCTTTGGATACCACAGGCCAAGATTCTTGGTTCCCTTTAGGTATCTAAAGATCCTCTTGACATCAAATAGGTGGGATTCTTTGGGTTATCTTGATATCTTGCACAAAGACATGTGGCATACATTATATCAGGCCTACTGACAGTTAAGTATAGAAGAGACCCGATCATGCCTCTATAGAGCTTGCACTCGACAGACTTTCCTTCTAGATCTGAGTGTAACTTAGATCCAGTGGCCATGGGGGTCTTCATGACAGAGGCATCAAAGAGCTTGAACTTACAAAGTATGTCAGAGACATATTTTGATTGATTTATAAAAATTCCCTCTGATGATTGTTTGACTTGGAGTCCTAGAAAGAAGTTTAATTCTCCCAACATACTTATTTCAAACTCACTTTGCATGAGTTTTTCAAAATCAGTGCAATATTGTGCATTGGTAGAGCTAAATATAATATCGTCCACATATATTTGCACAAGCAGAATCTCTTCACCTTTTTTCTTATAGAACAAAGTTGTGTCAGTAGTACCTCTTTCGAAATCATTATCAAGTAGAAAAGTTGAAAGTCGCTCATACCATGCTCTTGGAGCCTGTTTGAGTCCATACAAAGCCTTGTCAAGATAGTAGACATGATTTGGGTATTTGGAACTTTCAAACCCTGGTGGTTGTTGGACATATACTTCTTCTTGAATTTGTCCATTTAGAAATGCAGATTTGACTTCCATTTGAAAAACCTTTAAACCTCTGTGGGGTGCGAGGGCTAAGAAGATTCGTATAGCTTCGAGCCGTGCCACAGGGGCAAAGGTCTCATCGTAGTCTATCCCTTCTGCTTGACAGTATCCCTTGGCCACCAGTCTTGCCTTATCACCCCATCCTCACCCTTCTTATTTTTGAAGACCCATTTAGTCCCTATAGCTGTTTTCCCTCTTGGCAGAGGAACTAAGGTCCATACTTTGTTTCTCTCAAATTGGAGAAGCTCTTCTTGCATTACTTCCACCCAATTTGGATCTTCTAGGGCTTCAAAAACTCTTTTGGGTTCGATCACACTGATAAAGTTTGTAAAGAAATAAAAATTAGTTGTGGCTGATCTTGTCTTGACATTGTCAGAAGGATCGCCAATTATTTGGCTATGAGGATGACTTTTTGTCCATTTAGACATCCTTGGGAGATGATCATTTGCATCATTGAGTTTAACTTTTGTGGTTGCACACGATGGTTCTGGTGCAACTTCTGTTGTAGATGGTACTTCTGTGCTTGTACACGGAGTCTCGTCTTGAGGTATTTCAATAAGGGTTGGTACTGAGTCCTCTGCAGATGTTGAGACCGAATCCTCATTTTCCTCTGGTATTGATTCCTCTGTGGTTACTGGAGTTGGTATTTCCAGTGCCTCTGTAGTGGTATTCTTGTTCATATTATCCTCTGTTTGCTCCCCCTCGACACTTGTATATGCACGATTAATGGAAGAGGGTGAAGTATTTGAGGGACCAGTTAGAGATATACCTGAATCTGTCTGGTCAGCAGAGGATGTCTCTCCAGAGGCTCTGGGGGCTCCATCAGACGGATCAATATCATCATTGAACATTTCCTCAAACAGCAGATTAACTTCTGCTTCTCTTGCCTTGGAAATGCCAGAGGATTCTTTGTTCAGCCCGAGTTCTGAACTAATTTGCTCAAAAGTCTTTTGGAAAGATTCGTCAAAAGATACATTAATACTCTCCATGATTGATCGGGTCCGCCGAACATAAAATCTGTAGGTCTTAGAAGTGGCAGAATACCCGGTGAACTTTCCTTCATCTACTTTTACATCGAACTTCCATCGAGCTTCTCTATCATTGAGGACAAAGCATTTACATCCAAAAACATGAAAGAACTTGATATTGGGTCTCCTATGGTTGATCAGATGGTATGGTGTATTGATGTGTCTTTTCACCACTGTTGATCGATTTTGGGTGAAGCAAGCAGTTGAAGCAGTTTCTGCCCAGAAAGATGTGGGTTATCCAGATGCTGTGAGCATTGTTGTTGCAGCCTCCACAAGCGTGCGATTTTTGCGTTCGACCATGCCATTTTGTTGTGGGGTGCGTGCAGCAGAGAAGTTCTGTGGTATGCCTTCTTTTGTAAGGTAAGTTTCAATGACAGAGTTTTTGAATTCTGTTCCATTGTCGCTTCTTAGCTTCTGTATCCGGCACTCATAAAGGATCTGGGTTCTTTTCATTAGATTAATCAAGATGTTTGGAACATTTGATTTCTTTCGGACAAATTCCACCCATGTATATCTTGAATATTCATCAATCAACACTAGCATATATTTCTTGCCACCTAGGCTCTGGGTAGCAATGGGACCACAGAGGTCAACATGAAGCATGTACAGAGAGGCCTAGTGCAAGACACATCAGATTTGCCTTTATGGGAAGCTCTCTTGAGTTTTCCCATTTCACAGGCAGAACACAAATGATCCTTATCGAATTTAACATTGGGCAAACCTTTAACCAGATCAAGCTTAACAAGTTTATCTATAGTATGAAAGTTTATATGGCAGAACATGTTGTGCCATAACCAAGCTTCTTCATTCTTGCAAGCGACAAGACAGAGCTTGTCATCTTTGTTCTTGGCTCTATAGTTCATAAGGTACAGATCACCTTTTCTTTCGTCTCGTAGAAGCTCTACTTCCGTGTCTTCCCCTAGCAGACAGCAATAGGTTCTTTTGAACTTAACATCAAAGCCTGTATCGCAAAGTTAGCTTACACTGAGAAGATTGTGCTTAAGGCCATCCACATATGCAACTTTGCATACAGTTATATTTTCTTTCTTTATGACTCCATAGCCTTTTATGTACCCCTTCTTGTTATCTCCAAAGGTTAGTGATCCTCCTCCAAGTTTGTCTTTATATGAGAATAGTAAACTTCTGTCGCTAGTCATGTGCCTCGAGCACCCGGAGTCTAGGTACCAGATCGACACATACTGCTTCTGTAACAATATTAGAGAGATTTAGGTACCCATTTCCAAATGGACCCAGTTCTGTTAGGGGGCTTTAAGGTTGCCTTGGCATCCTTAGGTTTGGTTTTACCTTCTGTCGAAGAACCATTTTGTTTCTTCTTACCCTTGACTTTTGCATTCTTTACATTGGGTCTATAGAGGAAACAGTAAGGACCGGAGAAGTGTTGATTCAGTTGATACATAAGCTCAAAACAATGACAATAATTGATATGTGACGAAATTTGCTTAAACTTTTCATTAAAATCGTTGAACATGGGCACAGAGGCTTTATTATTACAACCTTTCCTAGCATTAGACTTTCTATTACAAAAAAACCAATCTAGGCTAGATTGAGTTTTTGGAAAATCTCTCTTTGGAGTAGCCTTCTGTTGTGCCCATCTTCTGTGGTGAACCTCTGCCGATTTCACTGTCACAGAAGAGAAAGACTTGTTATTTTCAGTCAATTTACCTTTTTGTTGCCAAGTTAATTTCTCTTGAAATGGTCTTAGAGGTTTTGAGCTTGTTGGATTTTGAGAGGACTTCTCTTTTTGTTCTTTGATCTTCTCAAGTTCAAGAGAAGTTTTAGCCTGTATGCACATATCCAGAAAGTTTGGGCAGATAGGAACACTTGTGAATTTCTCCTTTGGAGGAATAGTTCTGTTAAGAATGCCAGAGCGAAGCTTAGATCCCTCTAATTCACAAGGAACTATCTCTGACTCATCATAGTCAGTCTCAGATTCGTCAGAGGTTGAGTCATTCTCGTATACAGAGGTTGAGTCACAGAGATCTCTGTCGATGGAGGCGGGACTTTCTGAGCATGTGCCATACTCACTTTCTTCCTTTCTTTTGGGAATATCTTCTAAAGCAACATAAGTGTTCATTAAGATTTCCTCACAGAGATTTTATTTGACAGAGGGTGTATCAAGGTTTTCGTAAAAGTTGTTTTTACCAATTTCCATCAACTCGTTTTCAGAAATATGTTGCAAATTTTCTTCTGTGGAAGAAGGCATAATCGCAGGTGCCTCTGCCGATAGCTTCTTTCAGAGTCTATAGTGCATACAAAATCAACCTGGGTTTGAGTTTCTGGGTCACCAAACTTGAAGATTCCTATCTGATCCTGAGTTTTTAGATATTTCTTTGGTTTGGAGTCTCTTTTGACAGTGGCTGAGGGTAACAAATATGTGTTTTGATACAACACGTTTATCATCTTCAGAGGTTTCCTCTTGTGAGGTTCCCTAGAGGTTTTCTGCCTTTTGCTTACAGAGAGTAGATTTGGAAAACCTGGTTTGATAGTATCTCCTACACGGAATAGATAGGACATGGACTTGTCTCTTTTGGTTTCTGTATAAGGATCTATATCGCAGTAGCCAATTCCCCTTCTTCCTATTTGTGTATTTATCTTTTCATACACCTTCTGTGCATCTTGATGTCTTTTGATTAAAAGATCTCTGTCGAGTAGGTCTTGGTGAAGAACTTCTCTTTCACTTTGAAAAACGTTTTTGAGAGCAAGTATATTAAGTCTATCACTCTCATTATCCGAAAGTTCTTTGGATTTGGCTTTTAGGGCAGAGTTAAGATCAGAAATCTTATCTTTTAAAGGTTTGAGTTCTTTATACCAGTTTGTTTCAAGATCTTCATTTTCTAGAGTTATTTTTGCCTTTTCTTGAGTGAGAAGTCTGGCTTCTCTCTCAAAGAAAGCAACCTTTTTCTGAATATCAGCACAAGTCTTTTCAAGTTCAAGATAATCTTTTGTTAGTTTAAGCAGATTAGCTTCAGTTTCATTACAGGAAGGGTTAGAAGTGGATACCTCACTATTAGAGTCTGAAGAGCTGACTTCTGCCATTCCACAGGACAGGGCATTCTTTTTCTCTCCCTCATCAGAGGATTCATCTGACAGCTAGTTCTCTTGCTCAACCATGAGTGACTTTTGAGCATAATACTCTGCCTTCTTTTTATAAAAGGCAGAGTCTCTTTGTGGCCTATTGGGCTTGCTCCTGCAGTCAGCTGCATAGTGGTCTGGTTTGCCACATTTAAAACACCCCCGAGTTCTGTGGTGCATTTCCAGCTCTGTCACCCTGTCTCTGCTGGTGATCACCACCTCCCTTCTGTTCGTAAGCTCTGTCATTTGACCTCTATTGGTCATTGGAGTTTTCTCTTCCTTGGTTCCTCTGCTCATACTTCCCACCTCGATCATCTCTCCCATCACGTTCATACCCAGTCTTCTTCCTATAACCTCTGTTCCCAAACTCCCTCGTCAGCAAAGCTAAAGATTTAGCTATTGAGGCCATCGTCGCCTCTTCTTCATCCACCCGCTCCTCCTCCTCACTATCCACCACCAGAACCTTCTTATTTTTCTCCTTCTTCTCTTCTTGAGCCTTCTCCTTCTTGGGCTTTTCCTTTGCCTCTGTAGCCTTGCCTACCAATGCCAGAGGTCCACCCGTTTGGGCTTTCGTCTGAGCTATCTGAGTTTCTAGTGCGGCCAAGGTTCCGTAGAGGTCCGACAGAGTCCAGGTGTCCAAGTCCGGATTTGTTTGCAGGGACATGGACAGCTAGAGCCATTCGTCGTTTAGGCTCTTGAGGAACATGACATTGTTCTCCTCAGAGGTTGTGTGGATTCTGAACTTCTTGCACTTGTTGATCAGCGAGTTAAATCTGTCGTAGGTGGTCTGCAGAGTTTCTGACGGCAGAGCTTTGAATGTGTAGTACTCATTGATACATTGAGCCCTTCTGTTCTTCTGAGTCTTAGCTCCACCTTCTAACTGTTTTTCCAGTTCCTTCCACAGATCATGGGCAGATTCACATGCATCCAAGGATTGAAAGAGGTCATTTGGAATGGCCATTATCAGAAGTCGCTTGGCCTTCTTTGCAAGTTCGTATTTCTACTAGTCCTGTGCATACCATTTGTCAATTGCCTTTGGTTTGTCATACTCAAGAACTTCTGGAGTGTTTTCTGTGGCGGGTACTCTTGGTACTGTGACCATGGGAACATAAGGAGGATTGTGGATGTATGTGATGAGCTCTTTGTCAGTACGTTCAAAGAAGTGGATCATGCGGATTTTCCACTGAGGATACTCATCTTTGAGCAGAGTTGGGGGCTTGGTTAATGAACTCGCAGTGAAGTAATTAGCTGCGTTTGCCATTTTTAGCAGTTTTTAAAAGAAGCAGAAAACAGAGTATGAAGAGAAAATCTTCAGATGATGGGACAGACTTGTGGAATGAGTTTAGATTTTCAAATATTGGAACAATGCACTGAATGGAAAGATTTAACCGAAGAAACAGTGCCTATTAGTTTGCTAGAGTCGAACAGGTCGAAAATAGCAGAAAAACAGGGGCTGTTTTAAAACAGATTAAAAACGATTCAAAATCAGTCCATATATCTACCAAAGTGAGTTGAGATTATTGTAGAGTGGATCCTTTGATATTGAAAATCAAAGTTGGCTCTGACACCAATTGTTGATCCCACAATAAGACTAAATAATGATATATCAACGACAAACACCTAAAACAGAGTATAATAATGTAGATGCGGAAACGTTTTATAAGAGGTTTGTGTTGAAAGAAATGGTAGATTGCACACATAGAATTATAGAAATGAAGCTGTAAATAACAAGAATGTAGCTCAACAATTCATCTCTATTTGATTCTTTAAAGAACACCAAGAACACCATTAAGTGTGTGATACAGAAAATAAGCTCTAAACTGGTGTGTGTGTGTGTGTGTGTGTGTGTGTGTGTGTGTGTGTGTGTGTGTATGTATGTATGTGTGTGTGTATGTGTGTGTGTGTGTGTGTGTTTGTGTGTGTGTGTGTGTGTGTGTGTGTTGTGCCAAAGTTACCAATAAAAGGTCTGGTAGAGGCCTTCTATTTATACTACTTAACAGGGGACAAATAGTAGACAAGAAGTACTAAGGTACAAGAGACAACATCGTGGGACAGATCCTGGTACACGTCGAGTTAGTGCGCCGCCATTTGCAAAAGTTGTGACCCTTCAGAAGTTGACACGTGGAAAGTGTCAGGGCACGCCTTGTCCTATTGATCTTCAGAATCTTCGAACAGCAAAGGCACGTGAGAGGCGTGCTTGTCTTTGTCTTTGTCTTCAAGTATCTTCAAGCTTCTGAGTCTTCATACCACAGAGGCTCTGCCAAGGGTGACAGAGGCTCTGTGGCCTTGTCCTCTGATGGTCTTCTGGTGAACGTTCCAAGTGAAGATTACTTGTAGCTCAGTGCTCTTGGTGTCTGGCAGAGGCTCTGTCAATGATCTTCCCTTAGTCTATTTTTCAATACTTCTTAGAACAGAAGTTGGAGCTAACACATACACTGAACAAGTTGCAACAAAATGTGCTAACACAAATCTTTGAAAGAGAAATCACGCGACACCAGAGTTTCAAAACTCATCCCTTTTGGTCGTCTTATGGCATAAAATAATATTTCTCAACAAACCCGAGTGGGACAAAATGTCCAACATAACTCATAAATTCTCACATAAATAAATGGAGTATGCACATTGTGAAATTGCACTCATACGACACAAAACATCGTAAAACAAAACTCCATGAAATTCAATGGGCTCGATGACCTCAAGTCAACAAAATGACACCAAACCTTTCGCTTCCAAAAATCGAAATGCAATAAGCAAAATCATGACTAAAACGCCAAAATTCCAAAAATTCCCTTTTTGTTGTAATCCCATATAAACAACATTGTTCAACAAACTCGCATTAAATAAATTCTCCAAAATA
The DNA here is from genome assembly GCA_033807775.1 of Saussurea involucrata. Taxonomy (NCBI): domain Eukaryota; kingdom Viridiplantae; phylum Streptophyta; class Magnoliopsida; order Asterales; family Asteraceae; genus Saussurea; species Saussurea involucrata. The sequence goes on along the minus strand of CM066320.1, from coordinate 147,058,182 downwards.
GCTTTACATAGACATAATGGAAGATAACTTTCCGTCCAAACCTTAACATATGTGGAAGAGATCCAAGTCACAAGCCGTAGTTACTTGCCCAACATCTTAAACATCATTAAAATATGGATATCATTGTATCTGAAAGTAACGCTGGACAACAATAAAATAAAGCAAGTCCCGACGGAGTTTGCAACTCCCGCAATAAAATAATTTCATGCATGTTGAAAACCATGATTTAAACTCTTGTGTGTGCTAAACGTTTTTCCGATATTTTGTAACACAATTCACATAAGGATTTGAAACACAAGAAATGACTGATGCAATTTATCTTAAAAAATAAATTTTGTGCATAACTTAGTCGGCACTCAGCGTCTCAAACCATACTCCTCCAAATCCCACTGATCACATTACCGTCATCCGGATGCTCAAACCTCTTAAGGCAAAGTTGGGAATTTCCTCGATTAACCTTACGATTTCTCCCCGAATCAAAGTCGATTCAGTAAGTCCATGGTTCTAATCCAACCACCAATTTCGACCCGAAACGGTCCCCTTAAAGAAATTATCATGCTTATTGTCACCCTAAGTGACTAATACTAAAGTCGTCAATCTTTTTCAACGACTACTCGCTTAGAAACTTCTTCGCTACCCCAACGGTCATCACATTAAAGTAGTTCAAGTATGCACATGTAACTAGTAGGTTCACCATGACACTGGCCAGGTGTCATTATGAACGCACCGTACATGCTTATCCTTGCTACTCTCGACGTGATTCTCGTTTCTAGCAACTCCATCGACCTCAAAACATCCTATCTTAAAGTGCCTAATGGTGAATTTCACTTTCATTTACTTAAAAGAACACTAGCTTGAGTCTAGGTATTCAAAATCAACACCTAATTCTCTCAAACTTATGCTCTGATAACAACTTGTAACACCCTAGAATTACGAAAGAGCAACTAAATAAAATTTTCGATAATACATCCGAAATAATAGGAATTCTTACTATAATCCAATAGGTGAAATACCTCAAATTAAAATCTATGAATAACCTCAAACAATATATAATTCAAGTCTTATTACAAAGACTAAATTCACATCAGGTGTTACTTAAACCGAGTACAATTTGCTATTCCCCAAAGATAAATGTGGAAGACATCACTTAACTAATTCACCTCTCGAGCACATTTCTAGCACACAACCTCTCGTAGTGTTGGTCCTGGAGGGTTATACAAGTTTGTAGAAGGGGGGGGGGTTGAATACAAACACACAGATTTTACTTTTCTAAATTGTTTATTGATAAATATCAAACAATTTACAACTTGTTGCGTAACAAGATTAAGGATTAAACCTAATCTAAACAAGTTATGAGAACACTAAGTTTCTTGCACTAGAATTAAGACAGAAAGGAGATAAGAATATTAAAGACTAATATTCTAACACTAAGTTGTAGAAAGAAGAAGATGGCCGAGCACTTCATTTCTGAAGTAGGGTTCTTCTTATATACTGCATGCATTTAATGCACAACAGTACAACTTTACACATGGCAGCAGCTGATTGGTTGCATGGTTTGACCTTTGTAGCAACCTTAGTAGCCGCATGATGTACAGTGTAGAATCAGAGTTGGTTGTACGATAATGGACAGAAGGGATGTCCTATTCTGACATTTTCGTACGGAGACGTGCAAGGGGGTAAGACAAAAGTAACTTGTAGAGGAAACTTCATGATCAGCGATTACTGAACAGTACTTTATCAGCGAGAGACAAAGCTCAGCGTTCGCTGAAGTCTTCTACTTGAAACTTCACGTTGAGTGGACAAATCTTGGCTTCGCTGATATCCGCATCAGTTCATTAGTAGACTTGTCGCTGATTCTTTGGTTTGATCTTCGACTTCAGCGTAGAACATTTGTTGACGTGAAACTTGTCTTCAGGGATCATAAGTAAACAACTAAAATCATCAGTGATCACCAACAAGACTGAACAGGCTCAGATCTTTATTGATGAACAGTTTTGCTGAATGTCTCACTTAAAAAGCATGAGTTTCCTATCAGCAGTACTGTAGAGACATATTACTTATCAGCGATAGTGAAACTCTAATACATATTGTCTACTTACAATTTTCACTAAGTGTTTCTTAGAGAGTCATTATCAAATCACAGAGGGTTTGGATCAACAATCTCCCCCTATTTGATATTGACATAGCAACAAAAAGAAATTTGCTAACTATGAAAACAAAAGGATAAAAAGAACTCATAAAATATTTGTCCCTTTTACTGTTTTCTGGGATCTTTTGAGTACTGATGGAGTAAAGTACATTCGCTGAAATTTTTCTTTTAACTTCGTATAAGTTACAAAGGGAAGTGGAAAAATTACAAGTACAACAAATAAATTTACAAGTACAAAAGATATAAGCTGATAAAGATAGAAGAATTACAAGGAGATCCTATCAGCTATTCAGGTTCTTCCTTAACGAGAAGTTCATCAAGGGTTCTTGTAGAGAGGATCATCCAGTCAGGGACTTTTTCTCCGAGATTTCGTCTATTCTGTGCTTCAGTAAAGATCAGGGGTTTCATGAAGTGTCCGAGAAGATATTTTCTGAATTCGTACTAGTAGATAAGATCTCTGAGCTATTCGATAGAAGTGATGGGTAGCTCAAAGATGCATTGAAAGCGTTCTCGTCCATCATAGTCGTGAAAGAAGATACCATAAGGTTCGCTTAAGACTTTTCCAGGGATGAAGCGTTCACCAGGGGGCAGGGAGGTGTCGAGAGCTGAGAGGTCAGGTTCAGGACCAAGTACTTCAGCACGTGAAAAACCAATACCTGTTTCATTTCTGATAGGAGGGCCTGAGTCTGAATGTATTATCTTTTTCTTTGCAGAGGCCCTTCTTTGTTGAGTTGGATTAGGAGGAGGAGGAGGAATATCCACAGCAGATGAAACCAAATCGATCTGAGAATTTATAATTTTCTCGACATGGTTTTTATACTGTGAGCGAGATCGCTGTATGGCTATTCGCATCTCCAACCATTCAGAGAAACTGTATTTCTTCATCGTAGCAGCATAGATGGTCTCCTTGGTACCATTTTCTCTGAATATGTCAACTTCAACAACAGGAACTTTTATGGTCGTTCTTCCCCTGATGTTCACTTTGTTGATCCTGGATGCCCGAGATCTATAGTGCAGTCTTTCTTTGCACCATTCCAAGGTAGAGTCAGATACCTTGGTCTTTTCTTCGATGATCTTATAGGCGTCTTTCCGCAATTGACGTTGGACATCAATGGGAGTCTTCTTTAGATCAGGATCTTTCATCGATTGTTGGACAAGTTGGATGGCGTAGGCTTTATCTTGTTCTTCAGCTTTCCTTCAGATCGGCGAGTTGTTTTTCAGCCTTGAGATGTTCAATGAATTCCTTCTTTGATAGTCTGAACTTAGGGTCAGGGACTTTGTGTCGAGGAAGGATGATTCGCCGATCTTCAATTTGTTTGATCATTGTTTCTCTCTTTTTCTGATCCTCTTCACTTAGCTTTTGAGGAGCCAAGGAAGGTATGTTTTTGTGAGAGAGCAGATGTTCTTCAGGTTCTTCAGTCTTAGTGAAATCCAAGACCAGGATTATTTCATCAGCTCTTGTGGCTGGGATTATTATTGTAGTTGCAGCCGGAGGAACTTCAGCTGTATCCTCAAGCAGGGGAGAGGACTAGCTGAAACACAGTGATCATTTGAGCAAGATCATTTGGGAAAGAAGAGATAGAGAAAGAATGAGGGTTAAGTGTTTAGAGGTTTTATGGAGCGGAGAGTTGAGATTGAGAAGGGATAGAGGAGGGATGCAGTATAAGGAAATAGAGTGTATGTTACCTGACAAACTGGCTTCCCTAAGAGAATAACCAAGTTGTCTTCAGAAGAAACACCTTTGTTCTTGCCTTTATCAGCTTCAGACGTTGCAGGCCTTTTGGTGGTCCCCTCCCCTGATTGTTCTGTGATGACAACCCCTTTTTGAGCTGGGGCTTTCTTGATTGGGTGGACAAAGAAGAAGTCGTCATCATCGTCGTCATCATCATCATTTTTAGGGGATGATGATGGTTCGTCGTCAGTGATGTCAACGTCTTCATCGTCTTCTTCGGATTCTACCTCATCAGCGTAAGGTTCGGTGACATCAGCTTCAGCTTCCAAGTGCTCATCGAGTTGCTCCCCCTCAAATTCAGAGGGAGGTTTCTCGATTCCCTTAGGGTTTTTAACTCCCTGAGGTTTCTCGGTTGTAGCAGCAGCAGAAACAATACCCTCCCCCTCAGCGTTATGGGTAAGGTCTTCAAGATTTTTCTTCTCCCCCTCTTCCACATGATGAGTGGGGGAGGTAACCGGAATGTCAGCAGCATCGACATCAGTATGCATTGGGTCCCTGTCTTCCAGGCCAGGAATCCCAACATAGTTTTCAATCCTACTAAATCTGTCTTCCAGGCCAGATATAGCAGGAGTGATTCTTTGAATATCCTCTCGATCCATTTGAGTAAAATGCGAAGGAGCACAAGTAGCAGAATTCAGGCGGTCGAGGATTTGCTGAAGGAGGTTGGTCGCAGTGCTAACATCCGTCTTTAAGGAAGACACTTCTCCCTGAAGATTTCCAACCACTATCTTCAATGATGTGACTTCATTGGACAGGGTTGTAAAGTTGGTGGAGAGAGTGTTGTTGGCGGTGGAGTGTTCAGCAAGAGTAGTAGCAAATTGACCAATGCTACCTTCCACCTTCTCCAGATCAGCACTGGAGGCTTTCTTTCCGACCTTAGTGGTCAGCGTCTTTAGAGCATCTCCAGTGTTTGTAACCGCTGAAGAGTTAGCAGAGAGTGTAGTGGTGAAAGAATCCACCTTTGTCACCAGATCTTTCAGGGAGGTGTTGATATTGTAACGTCCCAGTTTCCATATATACAAATAACATACATTTCACAACATAATTTCATCAAAAAGATACATCATATTTCATATTCGGTCCCACAGTCTTACTAAACATAATAAGTAATTCAGTACAAACTTTTTAACTAAATAATTTACATTATGACTAACAACAAAGCCATAAGTACAAAAACACTTCATGATCTTCATAACACAAGTCTTCCCAAAAGCTAAGCAACGACTATCCTTCTTATTTGCCCTTACTTGATCCACGACCTGGAATACATATTTTTAAAACAAAATGAGGGTTAGACCTAGCGGTCTAAGTGAGAAAATCCCTGTCATTTCACAATCATTATAAAACCCATTTATATAAAATCCTTTATATAAACACACATATATCACACGTAATTAAATACCAATCAAGACTCGTGCACTGTGTTCAACTCATCCTCTTTCTCATTCTCATTTCTCCTGGCCATGTTAGTTGGTTGCGAGCCAACTAATCCAATGTACAACAACTACAGCTAACACCGTTGTACAACAACTACAGCAACACCGTTGTACAACAACTACAGCAAACACCGCCGACTATAGTTTCGGCTAACGTATACTCGTGTAGTGTAATGCACATATAAATACAATATATATCTCAATATATCATATTGTCATTTATGAACATCTAATCACATTATCTATCACATTTTCAATCTACACGTATATGTATTCAAGTTTAAAAACATTTTGAAGTAAAACTCACCTGTTTGTCTTATCAAAACGTTCTCCAAGATTTTCTCAAACAATTCAGCTTCACTTCAATTTCACAGAATCTGAAACAATCATATACAAGTATTGCTTTACCACTTTGAACACATAGGGCTTGCTAGGACTAAGAGCTTTAGATAACTCTATCTAACTCTTATCCTCAATTGTCTTCCCCAAGCCCGAACTTAAGTCAAGTCCATAGTATTTTAGTCCTTATTCATATTCTATCTAAGAATTAACAAAACACAGGTTACTGGATACTCAAAAGTGTTTAAATTCTCCAAATTGACCAAACAGCAAAAGTATCCGGATACCTAAAATTATCCGGACAACATAACTTTTCCGGACAGCGTGACTTTTCCGGACAACCTATACAGTCCGGTCAACGTTCGGACACCAGAGTAATCCGGATTGTATCCGGTATCCAATTCTATCCGAAAAACATTGGAAAAAGAAACTTACCCGGATAAAGAACCCGTCCGGACACCTTTATAATATCATCCGGACACTATCAACAAAACCAGCCGGACACATTCATACTGTGTCCGGAAACCACTGTCGGTTTACCCAATTTTGCCCAGAACTGACTGAATTACTACCAGATGTGTAATTGACTAATCTATTCCGATAGAAACCTTCTAATAGAAATTACAAACATAAAAATACAAAGGAACATACCTCAGATACACTTCCAAGCACACCAATTTGAACCTTTTAGCCACAAACCTTCTTTTCTTCTTTTGGAATCAAAACACACACACACTACACACATTGATTTTTCTGAGTTATGATAATATCTGACTTTTCTTTAGATAATATCCACTCACATTTACCATTTCAGCCCCTAAACTCTTCACTAATGACTAAAACACCCCTAACATATAATTTAACCCAATTTTTACCCTAAACATACTATTATAAAGTTAACTGATTTTAACGGAAAGGGGTTTTAACTAATGAACTTACCCGGGGTATTACATCATCTCCCCCTCAAAATAATTCCGTCCCGGAATTCGGTTAGGCAAAAAGGTGAGGGTATTTGGTTCTCATTTTGGATTCCGATTCCCATGTAGCATCCTGCCCTCTATGATGTCTCCACTGAACTTTCACTTGTCTGATCTCTTTATTCCGCAACACTTTAACTTTTTGGTCAACTATGGCTTCCGGTTCCTCCACATAATTCAGCTTTTCATCCACTTGTATATCTTGTAGAGAGACGTCCTGATTTGGCGTAACCAAACACTTCCGAAAATTTGAAACATGAAACGCGTTATGAATCCTGCTTAACTCTGGCGGAAGATCCAACCTGTATGCTACTTCACCGATCCTCTCCATAATTTCAAACGGCCCGATGTACCTTGAACTAAGTTTACCTTGCTTTCCAAATCGAATGACTCCTTTCCAAGGTGAGACCTTTAACATCACAAAATCCCCAACTTGAAACTCTAGCGGTTTCTGGCGTCGATCTGCGTAGCTTTTTTGTCTGTCTTGAGCCACTTTTAATCTTTCCCGAATCTGAGTAACCTTATCCGCGGTCAACTGAACTATATCTGGCCCCGCTAATTGTTTCTCTCCCACTTCATTCCAACACAGAGGCGTTCGACATTTTCTACCATACAATACTTCAAACGGTGTCGCTTGAATGCTGGAATGATAACTGTTGTTGTAGGCAAATTCAATCAACGGTAAATGCTTATCCCATGATCCCCCAAAGTCAACAATACAATCCCGGAGCATATCTTCTAAGGTCTGAATCGTTCGTTCACTCTGACCGTCAGTTTGAGGATGATATGCTATACTTAGTTTTATCTGCGTCCCCATTTCCTTCTTAAAACTTCTCCAGAATCTTGAAGTAAAACGACTATCACGATCAGAAATGATCGAGATTGGAACTCCATGTCGAGTTACTATTTCGTCAATGTACAACTTAGCTAATCGCTCCATCGAATCAGCTTCCTTTATTGGTAAGAAGTGAGCAGACTTCGTCAATCTATCGACAATCACCCAAATAGCATCAAATCCCTTCGGGGTCCTTGGTAGCTTCGTGATGAAATCTGTCGTAATCTGATCCCATTTCCACATAGGTATTTCCAATCGTTGCAACTGACCAAATGGCTTTTGATGTTCAATCTTTACCTTCTTACACGTAGTACAACTTTCCACATGTTGAGCAATACTTCTTTTTATTCCCGGCCACCAATAGAATTGTTTTCAATCTTTATACATCTTATTCGTACCTGGATGAATAGAGAAACGTGATTGATGAGCTCCTCGTAGTACACAATCACTTAACCCACCCAAATTCTGTTTCCCATACACAATAACCCACGGTCATCGCTCACAAGCAATTCTGATATCCCCACTAACCGTTCTGACTTCAAATGTTCTTCCTGATAAGCTTCTATTTGACACTTCTGCAGTTCGTCAAAGATGTTGGGTAGGAGTTCAGCTCGTAGTGCAATGGCTTTTATTGTCCCGCTTCTTTCTTGATGACTCAGTGCATCAGCTACCACGTTCGCCTTTCCCGGATGATAAAGAATTTCACAGTCGTAATCATTCACCAGTTCTAGCCATCTTCTTTGCCTCATATTTAGTTCCTTCTGATCGAAGAGGTGTTGGGGACTCTTATGATCAGTATAAATTTGACATTTGGAACCATAAAGATAATGTCTCCAAATCTTTAATGCGAAGACAACTGCTGTAAGCTCCATGTCGTGCGTAGGATACTGTCTTTCATGATCTTTTAGTTGATGAGAAGCATAAGCAATAACCTTTCCACGCTGCATAAGTACACAACCCAATCCCAGTTTGGAAGCATCACTGTAAACAACAAAGTCTTCAGAACCTTCAGGTAATGACAAAATCGGCGCGCTACAAAGTTTCTCTTTCAATATCCGGAATGCTTCATCCTGTTCTGCTTTCCATTCGAACTTTAAATTCTTTCGGGTCAGCTTAGTCAAAGGCGTCGCGATACGAGAGAAGTCTTTTATAAACTTTCGATAATAGCCGGCTAAACCCAGAAACTTCGTACTTCGGTTGGCGTTCTCGGTGGTTCCCACTTTTCAATGGCTTCTACTTTCATCGGATCAACTTGAATGCCTTTCTCAGAAACTACATGCCCCAAAAACTGAACTTCTCGTAGCCAAAATTCACATTTCGAAAATTTAGCATACAACTTTTCTTTCTTTAGTAACTCCAGAATCAGACGAAGATGTTGCGCGTGCTCTTCCTTGGATCGAGAATAGATAAGTATATCATCGATAAATACAATTACAAATTTATCGAGATACGGCTTACATACCCGATTCATTAAATCCATAAAAGCAGCTGGAGCGTTCGTCAATCCAAACGGCATCACTAAGAATTCATAATGACCATCCTGTGTGCGAAAAGCAGTTTTCAGAACATCTTCTTCTTTCATCTTCAGCTGATGGTAACCAGACCTTAGATCAATCTTGGAGAAATAACAAGCTCCAACTAACTGATCGAAGAGGTCATCAATTCTGGGTAGCGGATACTTGTTCTTGATCGTGCGCTTATTCAGTTCCCGGTAGTCGATACACATTCTCATCGAACCATCCTTCTTTTTCACAAACAAAATTGGTGCACCCCACGGCGAAGAACTGGGTCTGATGAAGCCTTTATCGGATAGGTCTTGTAGTTGCATCACCATTTCTTTCATCTCTGGTGGCGCTAAAAGATACGGTGCACGAGCAATAGGAGCGGCTCCAGGAATCAGATCTATACCAAACTCTACTTGTCTTCAGGGAATACTTCTGGAAATTCACTAACAATCGGAATATCTTCCGACTTATTCTTTTCTGGTTTAATATCTATCATATAAGCTAAGTAACTCTGGCAACCCCTATTAACACACTTATGGGCTTTTATCATAGATATAAGGCAAGACTGATGATTGCTATGATCACCATAAATTACTATCGGTCCTCTCTCAGGTAAGACAACATTAATTATTTTCTTATCACAAACTATGTTAGCCTGATTCTCAGCTAACCAATCCATTCCCACTACCACATCAAATTCGATCAAGGCTATAGGGAATAATTGTATAGGTACTTCGCATCCCTCTATATTTTTCACACACTTATCAAAAACCTCTTTAACCGTCACTTGGTTATCATTTTCCGTATCTACCATCAAAGCATGATCTAATACTTTAGGGTTTAAATGCATATAAGCAGCAAATGAAGGAGACACAAACGATCGGTTTGCACCGGAGTCAAATAACACTTTAGCACGTGTATAGTTTATGAAAAATGTACCTGTAACCACATTCGGAGTTTCCTCCGCTTCTTTTGCTGTCATCTGAAATGTACGACCCCTTGTTCTTGGTGGTTCTAGTCTTGGCACTACTGGTCTAACAACCGCTGGTCTCCCTGATGTACCACCCTGCTGTATTCTTCCCTACGGACAATCCGACTGAATGTGATCCGGAGAATTATACAAGAAACAAAGCCGCGTTACTGGACAGTTTTTAGCAATATGCCCGGTCTTCCCACACTTATAACAAATCCGAGGGTCAACTTGACAATTTCCTTGGTGAACACGGTTGCACTTCGGACAAGGTTTTTCGGTTGGTCGAAACGGCAGGCGGTTATCGTATCTCTGAAACCTGGACTTCTTCGGGTCATACTGTGGTCCTTACCACTTTCTCTTCCCCATACCTTTATCACCAGCATCCCTCCTATTATCCCGCTCCACATCTTCTGCGGCATCTACTGCGGCTGAGAAGGTAACGGGTCCTTTTGCAATTACTAGCTTTCTGGCATCTGAATTTAACCCGAAGATAAACCTTTCCATCTTCATTGCCTTCGTGGCAACGTAGTATTCCGCGAAACGAGATTTTTTCTAGAAAACTAGCGGTGTAGTCCCGAACTGATAAGTTCCCTTGATGTAAGTTCATGAATTCCCCTTCCAATTGTTTAATCGCTGCATGAGGACAAAATTGTTTCCTGAAAGCTATAACAAATTCCTCCCAAGAGAAGGTAGAGTATATGTCAGGCTCTCCTGATGACATATGAGCTTCCCACCAGTATAAAGCATCGCCCTTCAACATCACGGTTCCATAAAGTACTCTGTCTTCCTCAGCACACTTACTAGTTTTGAAGATAGCTTCTATTTCCTTCAGCCATCTCATCGCTTTCACTGGGTCCCGGTCTTCTGAGTAAGTAGGAGGCTTACAACTGATAAACATTCACACTTTTTCGTTACTGGTACAACAGTAGGAGTAATAGGCATCTCTTCTTCATGTGAAGGATCTGGTCTATCTGTTTCAGTATTATGAGTTTGGTTGAACATAGTTGGATATTGGCTTGTAATCTTCCCATTTCTGCTGCTAAGTCGTCTCTTGTAACAAATTCCGTGCCGCGCCCCTGGACTCTGCCTCCAGTTCTACCTCTACCTCTTTCTCCCCGTCTTCCCCTTCCTCCGGCTGTTGGGTTTGTTCTATTCGGATTTCCTCCTCCTTCCCGATTCGTTTGTCTAGTACCACTTGCCATTCTGTTGATTCAGACAAGGTTAATATACACATAAGCACATACCCCATATAACAAGGTATTCCAATTCAAACATGTACCTGTAAGATCACAATTACACTGGCCAGGTGTAATAATGAAATTACCTTACATGATGTTCCTTCTACTTTTTTATATTTAACATCCCAAGGTTCTACAATAATAGGGACATCCTACTTCACATGCAGTTTAAGTCTAGGTACAGATACTAATACCTAAATCCCTTAAACTAGGGCTCTGATACCATCTGTAACGTCCCAGTTTCCATATATACAAATAACATACATTTCACAACATAATTTCATCAAAAAGATACATCATATTTCATATTCGGTCCCATAGTCTTACTAAACATAATAAGTAATTCAGTACAAACTTTTTAACTAAATAATTTACATTATGACTAACAACAAAGCCATAAGTACAAAAACACTTCATGATCTTCATAACACAAGTCTTCCCAAAAGCTAAGCAACGACTATCCTTCTAATTTGCCCTTACTTGATCCACGACCTGGAATACATATTTTTAAAACAAAATGAGTGTTAGACCTAGCGGTCTAATTGAGAAAATCCATGTCATTTCACAATCATTATAAAACCCATTTATATAAAATCCTTTATATAAACACACGTATATCACACGTAATTAAATACCAATGAAGACTCGTGCACTGTGTTGAAATCATCCTCTTTCTCATTCTCATTTCTCCTGGCCATGTTAGTTGGTTGCGAGCCAACTAATCCACTGTACAACAACTACAGCTAACACCGCTGTACAACAACTACAGCAACACCGTTGTACAACAACTACAGCAAACACCGCCGACTATAGTTTCGGCTAACGTATACTCGTGTAGTGTAATGCACATATAAATAAAATATATATCTCAATATATCATATTGTCATTTATGAACATCTAATCACATTATCTATCAACTTTTCAATCTACACGTATATGTATTCCAGTTTAAAAACATTTTGAAGTAAAACTCACCTGTTTGTCTTATCAAAACGTTCTCCAAGCTTTTCTCAAACAATTCAGCTTCACTTCAATTTCACAGAATCTGAAACAATCATATACAAGTATTGCTTTACCACTTTGAACACATAGGGCTTGCTAGGACTAAGAGCTTTAGATAACTCTATCTAACTCTTATCCTCAATTGTCTTCCCCAAGCCCGAACTTAAGTCAAGTCCATAGTATTTTAGTCCTTATTCATATTCTATCTAAGAATTAACAAAACACAGGTTACTGGATACTCAAAAGTGTTTAAATTCTCCAAAATGACCAAACAGCAAAAGTATCCGGATACCTCAAATTATCCGGACAACACAACTTTTCCGGACAGCGTGACTTTTCCGGACAACCTATACAGTCCGGACAACGTTCGGACACCAGAGTAATCCAGATGCTATCCGGTATCCAATTCTATCCGGAAAACATGGGAAAAAGAAACTTACCCGGATAAAGAACCCGTCCGGACACCTTTATAATATCATCCGGACACTATCAACAAAACCAGCCGGACACATTCATACTGTGTCCGGAAACCACTGTCGGTTTACCCAATTTTGCCCAGAAACCGACTGAATTACTACCAGATGTGTAATTGACTAATCTATTCCGATAGAAACCTTCTAATAGCAATTACAAACATAAAAAATACAAAGGAACATACCTCAGATACACTTCCAAGCACACCAATTTTAACCTTTTAGCCACAAACCTTCTTTTCTTCTTTTGGTCTCAAAACACACACATAATACACACACTAATTTTTCTGAGTTATGATAATATCTGACTTTTCTTTAGATAATATCCACTCACATTTACCATTTCAGCCCCTAAACTCTTCACTGATGACTAAAACACCCCTAACTTATAATTTAACCCATTTTTTACCCTAAACATACTATTATAAAGTTAACTGATTTTAACGGAAAGGGGTTTTAACTAACGAACTTACCCAGGGTATTACAGATATCTCCCAAATTAGGACATGTAACAGTTAAGAACTTATGAACAAAGGAAAGCTCAGAAGTTGGGGATTTTGAGAGAGGAGTGTGTATGGTTTTATGTATACCTGCAGGCGGGTTGGTGAAGTCCTCGAAACTTCGATAACCTGAGTAGTGTTCCATGCCGCCTTCTAGAGTGCCTTGGCGCATAGAAGTGCCTGCAGATCCTATATTTTGATTCATCATCCCCTGTAGAGTTGCAGCTGATGTATCGAGGATGATGTTCGTTGCAGAGAATGGGGGAAAGACAGATGGAGTGTCCAAAGGAATGGTGGGAGGAGTGATGGTTGAGAAGAGGGTTTTGGTGAGAGGTTCATCGTTGGATCCGCTGAGAAATACTTCTTCAGACCTTAGAGAGTCTGAAGGAGGGGGTTCAGATCCAAGTCTATAACCTCAGCGTTTAGAGACGCTGAAGTCGGTATAGAAGGGGTTGGTTGATCAGCTGTGGCAGAGCTTACCACGGAACTATCCAGCGGCTCTTGTACAGAAAGAGTCGTTGAGTCTTCAGCCTGTGAGGACTTGGGGGGTGCTCCTTGGTTTTCTTGATCCTTTGAGAATCAAGTGGGGTAGTAGAGTGTTTCCTTTTCTTAGAAGGAGTGGAGGTTGCAGCCTGGGTATCAGCAGTTGGGATTACCGCTGAGGTAGCCGCAGAAGTAGAAGAAGTTGGAGGTCTAAGAAAAGATAAGAGTTTAGAGAGACGTACCTCCTTTGGTAGGGGCTTGAAGTCAAGAACTTTAGGGCCGACCTTTGAGAGTCTCAGGTCGCCCACCTTCGGGTATTTGTCTTTCAGGCCTTTTTCGAAGAGGGCACTGACAAACCGGGGATAAGGAACACATGTTGGTCTCTCACCCGCATCCACCCTGAGCATCCGATCATCGTAAATGATTTTTGCCCAATCAATGTGGAGGCCCTTCAGTTGAGAGTACCCCATGGCTTGCTGGAGTTGTGAAGCTTGGTTAGTTGACCTAACTTTTGCTGTCAGGCAGCTGATCAGATGAGCAAAGATGAAGTTCATCTAGCTTGGCATCTTAGACTTCTTGATGGCAGTCAGCTTCTTCTCAGGAAGTTCATGTCTCCCTGAGTCCCACACATACTTCATTGCATCAAAGAATGCAATGAGTGCTTCCCTGTCAGCTAGGTTTTTGGGGTTTGGCAGAGGGACAAAGCGTTTTTCCTTTGTGGCGGCGGGGAGGTTTAGGGCATACCTGATATTACCACGTGTAATCTTGGAAGTACCATAGTCGGTGTCAAAGAGGATGACATCAATTTTCTTCTTTGGGTCCTTGGTAGAGGTGATCTGTGCTCTTCTGGTAGGATACCAGAACTGAGCTAGTAGATGTTTATTTGCTGGAGGAGTGATGGTTAGAGCTGTCGAGATAGGGCATGTCTTGAGAAAGTTCACAACGTCATCAAGATGTGTGACCTGCTTCTTTTGAGGGAAATCGAAGAGAGCATATGGGTTGTTGCTTTGGAAAGTAACTTGCTCGATTTTAAAACTAACCAGAGGAGCTTTTGTGATCACAGTAACCTCAGCAGCAGTAGAAGACTTGGTAGTAGGAGCGTCAGTGGAGGATGCCATTTCTGTTTATAATATAATAATAAAGAATATGAACAGAAGATTTTAAAATGGATAAAATATCCAAAATGAGGGTTTTAGGGTTTTGTAGAAACTAGGGTTTTTCTAGTTTTGGCAAAGATTCAAAACTAGTGAATGTCTTATTTTCCAGTCTCCTTTTAAAGAAGGGATTCTGGAAAAACATATGAAGAACAAGTTTAAGATTTTTTTCTAAACTTGAAGAACAACCATGAAGATTTTGTTCATAAAATCATGAAGAGAAAATGATTTCACTTTAAGATAGTTCTTTTGTTTGATCTTTTAGAAACAATAATAAGATCAGAAACAAGTTAATGAAAGGTAAATAACAAGAATATTAACCCTAGTTGTTGAAGATGAAGATGAACAATTTCTGGAAATGAAGAGTTTAAAATGCAACAGTGTTCTTGCTTGTAAGAGAAGATGTTCGCGTAAAAGGTAAAAATATAAACGCAAAGGGTTTATATATTGAGGGTAGAGAGAGAAAAACTATGAGCGGGAAAGTTTTTCATGATGAAACGGACACGTCCCTTGATTTTGATTGGACAAGGAAGTCGAAACGGGCGAACATGTCAGAGAAAATGTGCCATGACTTATCCGTTGTGATGACGTCACAAACGTCCTTTCATATTTTAGGATGTTTCTGAGGATTTTGAAAACTCAGGAACATTTTGAAAACATGAAGCACTGAATAGAAATATGAGTGTTAGGTTTTTAGAAATTTCAAAATATCACTGAAAGGAAGAGATATTCAGCGATGCAATTTGTTTTGAAATCTTGCAGTTCTAGGCGAATGTCAGCGAGTAAGAGAGAACATACCTTGTTATCAGCGAATCAACTTTGTTCAGGGAGTAGATGATGAATAGGGTTATACAAGTTATTGATATCACTGATCAAATGTGAACCGCTGAAGATTTTACTCTTCTAAGTTCAGCATTCCAAGCTCGCTGATGAGAAAGTTGAATCTTGTCTCATCAAGAGGTTTGGTAAATAGATCAGCTAACTGAAAGTCATTTGGGATAAAATGAAGTTCTATATCACCATTCATCACATGATCTCTGATAAAATGATATCTGATTTCGATGTGTTTTGTCTTTGAGTGTAGCACTGGATTATTGGCTATAGCGATGGCACTTGTGCTGTCGCAATATATTGGAATCTTCGAGAGCTGAAGGTCATAGTCCAGTAGTTGATTTCTCATCCACAAGACCTGAGAACAATAGTTTCCAGCGGCTACGTACTCAGTTTCAGCGGTTGAGGTGGACACTGAGTTTTGCTTTTTACTTGTCCAACTCACCAGCTTTCCACCCAGCAGCTGACAGCCTCCTGTGGTGCTTTTCCTATCCAATTTGCAACCTGCAAAATCACTATCTGAATAGGCGATTAGATCAAACCCTGAGTCTTTGGGATACCAAAGACCTAGGTTAGGAGTACCCTTAAGGTAACGAAAGATTCGCTTTAGAGCGATCAAATGAGATTCCTTAGGTTCAACTTGATATCGTGCACACAAACAGGTTGCATACATAATATCAGGTCGGCTAGCTGTAAGATATAGGAGAGAAGTCGTTCATCCCACGGTACACCGTGACATTAACAGGTTTTCAGTAGGATCCTTGTTTAGTGTCAGCGCTGGTGCCATAGGGGTTTTCATAGTTGAACTCTGAGTTAAATCAAATTTCTTCAGCATATCTTTAACGTACTTTCCCTGATGAATGAAAGTTCCTTTTTCATTCTGTTTAATTTGAAGACCAAGGAAATATGTTAGCTCGCCCATCATACTCATTTTATATTCAGCTTTCATACTATCAGCGAAACGAGTACACAAATCAGGGTTAGTAGAACCAAATATAATATCATCGACATATATTTGAACAAGAATAATATGACCTTTTACTTTCCTGAAAAATAGAGTTTTGTCAATTTTACCTCGCTCAAATTTTTCGATTTGGAGATAAGAGGAGAGTGTGTCATACCATGCACGAGGAGCTTGCTTTAAGCCATAAAGTGCCTTATCCAGTTTATAAACATAACCTGGATGCTTAGGATCTGAGAATCCTGGAGGTTGTTCCACGTAGACTTCTTCATTCAGCTTTCCATTGAGGAACGCTGACTTTACATCCATTTGATAAACTTTGAAGTCTTTGTGTACAGCGTAAGCTAAGAATAGACGAATGGGTTCTAGTCTTGCCACTGGAGCAAAGGTTTCGTCGTAATCTATACCTTCCTCTTGTCTGTATCCCTGAGCAACAAGTCGAGCCTTGTTGCGGGTTACAGTTCCATGTTCATCCAACTTGTTTCGATAGACCCATTTTGTGCCTATCACAGACTTGTCGGATGGTCTAGGAACAAGCTTCCAAACTTTATTTCTTTCGAATTCAGTCAGCTCTTCTTGCATAGCGCTGACCCAGTTTGGATCTTGGAGGGCATCATCTGTTTTCTTTGGTTCAATCAGAGAAATAAAGTTAACAAATAAACAAATATTACCTGCACTTCGTCGAGTCTGAACACCAGCGTTTGGATCACCAAGAATTTGTTCAATATGGTGATTTATAGTCCATCGCTGAGCCGGAGCGTAAGTTGTAACGTCCCAAAAATTACAAGGAATTTAAAATTTTAAAACTTGCATTTAATTATAAAACAATCACAATTTAATAATTCGTAACTCAAATGAAGTTAACGTCGTTAACTCAGATAGTCAATAAAGTTTATGCAGCGGAAATTTCATAAAATAAAATCCAAAGGTTTGAAAGTGAAACTTTAACAATTCTCGACACTCCGCGCCTAGTGTGTGTACCGTCAAGCCCGACTGCCGCTCGCACCTGAAATCACAACATATTGGGAAAAGGTAAGCTAAACGCTTAGTGAGTCCTACCACACACGTAGGTAGCAACCTCACGTATATCGCCCCTACTCGCAAGTAGGCAACATCACCACCACCACGAATGTAAAACCACATAATGATTAATGCATAAAAACGAACATCGGTCCCACCGAGTACACCAAAAATATATCGACACAAGCTCAGTCCCACCGAGCCCTCGGTCCCACCGAGTAAAGACATTGATACCAGCTCAGTCCCACCGAGCCCTCGGTCCCACCGAGTAAAGATAATACAATTGTACTAGCTCAGTCCCACCGAGCCCTCGGTCCCACCGAGCCCCCCAGTCCCACTGAGGTGTACACAAGCATACATAATTCACATACACATTCAACAGATCACAACTAGATATCACATCCCAACTAATTCACGTAAACACGTAATAACACATAATAACACGTAACACAAAATAACGATATGCATGAAATTCCTAACTACGCGGTGAGAGAACTCACCTCAAAACAACGCGACGCGCCCACGAGCCGCAACACCGATACGTCAACTTCCCTCACTTTTTCCCACCTAAATACGCACTAAAACGTCAACGGGAAGTCCCAACTCACGACACGTTTATTAGTTTAACAAAGACTAAAATTCCAGTTTTTACACTAAAACGCAGGTCTGTTCGAGACCCATTTTACCCCTGTTAAACTGATCAATCCAGAAACCTAATTCTATATTAAGGAAGTTCCATGTCTTACGGTTCCAGGGACGTATAGAACGCGGTCTAACGATTTTTCTACAATTTATTACGGATTTTACAAAACCAACCTGCTGCACAGCGAAAAACAGTACCTTTCAGTACAAAACAGCAGTTTGACACTAGCTATGGTCCGAACTGGTTTTTCCGCAAAACATAAGAAACTTACTAGACTCGTAAACAAAACTTTTGGCATCAGTTTCATCCCAATCCGACATTCCTAGCAGAAGTTATGCTCGATACAAAAACAGGGACAGAAACTGCAGTTCACATAAAATCATAACACTGTCCTCCGACATGCGATTAACGGTTTAGGGTCAGTCCACGGCGGTTTTGGGGTTCCGCCCGGTGGTTTTAGGGTTTAGGCCGTGGGCCCCACCCTCTGCCACCTCCGGCAGTGGGGCACGGCGGCGGCGGCGGTGTTTTCCGATGGTGATCACACACACACGCACGCAACCCACACTACCCTCTCGCACCACCGTCCTCCTCTCTCTCGATCGCCCTAACATGCACCTACTCGCACACACAACCGTACCAGAACCGCCATGGCCAGCCACCACAGCGGCGGCGTGCGGCGGCGGCCCCCCCACCGCCGGCAGCCATGGCTGCGGCGGTGGTAGTGGCGGTTTACGGCGTTTCCGACGGTGACACCTCAACTTTACACAAGACGGAAAGCTTACCTCAACGCAACATTTTTTCCCGGCGATCGCCTTCTTCCTCCTCTCTCCTCGTCGCCGGCAGCAACCCCTTTCTCTCTCTCGGTTTTTCTCTTCCTCCCTCTCTCTTCCGATTCCTCTCTTTCTCTCTTTTCCTTTCTCGGCCGAATACAACAAGAAGGGGGAGGGGGATGACTAAAAGTCTTTTGGGGGGTTACTAGAATGAAACCGAAGGGGAAGAGGAAGGGAGGGTCTCTTGGCTGATCCCTTGCCAAACTTTGGTGAAATGCCCCAATTAGCCCCTCAACTTTCCTTTCCTTGCAAAAAACCCAAAAAGGTTGACTCATTTAACCTTTTGGTCCGATTCGACTAACCCCGCTAATGGAAACCACATTAAATCCAACTTAAAAGAAAAGAATTAATAAAAGAAATTACATACCGGGGTACGGGCTTTACAACTCTCCCCCACTTGGATTAGACTTCGTCCTCGAAGTCTAGACCGGCGAATAACTCGGAATAGTTCTCGAATACTTTTCTTACTAACAAAACTCCTTCAAGGACACCGAAATTATGATCGGAAGAACATTCCAACAACTGGATTCATTCCTAGTCAAACGACTTCGGTTGACTCCCATCCTTAGATGTTCCGCACATCCCGATTCATCTTTCAAGCTCTAACCATTCTACAGGTGCTCACCAATATACCCTACCGGATACTCGAATCCGATCATTCCTACCATTACTGCCGATTAACTTCCACGAGTTCTAATAGACTCCCAAAACTTATTTCACACGGGTCATCAAACCAGTAAACTTATAATCATCCAAGAAGGTCATTCCACCACAACCATTCACCAAAAGCAAACATCTCAGGATTACTACTACCATCAACATAATTTCCTTAAAATCGGCTACAATTCCCCAATTACACTAAGGCATTTGGCCTCAAGCCCAAAAGTCAACACCTAAGTATACTATTTACCTCAAAAATTCTATGCATTTATCCTCTTTATTACAAAGGGCATCATTCCCTAACCGATACTATTCGGCCTACAGTACCCACACGCGTGGAATACCCAACCTTCCACCATCGACGTATCTTCCACACTCGCTCTACGAAGCCTAGTTACACCCCAACGCCTACCTCTCAGGTACGTCTCAAGTCCCGGCACATCGGAGCTACCTCTCAGGTAAGTGCCCAAGACTGTATGCTCTTAGTGCCTACTGGAAAGTCAAGGTCATAACACATGAATACCGGAGTCCCACCCCGAGATACCCAACCGACCATTAAGACCGAGCAATTGACCCATGACTATCACGGACAAAATTCGGAATTTCCCCCGAAACTCTCTCGCGTTTGGCATTTTCCTCCAAAACTGCCACCTCCTGAGCACTACCTATCGACTCGAGAAGAGGTGCAACCACTGTTAACCGTTGACACAAGCCCCACAGTGGCTCACCATCCAGATGTCGACTAAGTGCGTCCGTAACAACATCCGCTTTACCGGGGTGGTAAAGTATCTCACCATCATAATCCTTGACCACGTCAAGCCACCTCCTCTGACGCATGTTGAGGTTTTGCCGGTCATCAAGTACTGGAGGCTTTTATGGTTAGTGTATACACTTGACTCCATACAAATAGTGCCTCCAAATCTTGAGAGCAAACACCACCAAATCTTACATACCCTCCGGCAAAGTCAACATCGGAGCCTCGCATAACGCCTGCGTAGCTCCTCAAAGCCCTCTGCTGCTCTTCACCCCAACTAAAAGCCGCAGATTTCTTCGTCAATCGGGTCATCGGTAAAGCAATCTTGGAGAAATCCTGAATGGATCTCCGGAAGTACCCTGCTAACCCAAGAAAACTCCGTACATCAGTGAGAGTCTTTGGCACTTCCCACCGCATCACAGCCGTAATCTTGGCCGGATCCACCATAATACCATTCTGGTTCACGACATGCCCTCGAAAGTGGACCTCTCGTAACCAGAACTCACACTTGGAGAGCTTAGCATACAGCTTCTCCCGCCTCAAAACTTCCAAAACTTCTCGCAAATGCATCTCATGCTCTTCCTTCGACTTCGATTACACAAGAATATCGTCAATGAACACGATCACCGATCGATCCCACATAGGGCTACATACCCGGTTCATGAGGTCCATGAACGCTGCGGGTGCATTGGTGAGCCCGAGAGGCATCACCACAAACTTGTAAATGGCCATAACGTGAACGAAAGGCCGTCTACTCCGTATCCTCTCTCCTCACCCGCATCCGATGATACCCCGATCTCAAATCAACCTTAGAGAACCACGAGGCTCCCTGAAGCTGATCGAACAAGTCATCGATCCTTGGCGGAGGATAACGATTCTTCACCGTAAGCTTATTCAACTCACGGTAGTCTATACACATCCGTTGGGACCCGTCTTTCTTTTTCACAAACACAATCGGGGCTCCCCACGGTGGACAACTCGGCTTGATGAACTCCTTTTCGATAAGTTCCTGCAACGAGTGTACAACTCCTTCATTTCCGGTGGAGCCAGGCGATAAGGTGCCTTGGCCACCGGAGCAGCATCCGGAATCAAATCAATGCGGAACTCTACCTGTCGCTCGGGAGGTATCCCCGGTAACTCCTCGGGAAAATACGTCAGCAAACTCCCGTACAACTGGCACATCCTCCGCAGACTTCTTCTCTCCGTCGACGCGCGTGTCGATCACATACGCCAAAAATCCCTGACCACTGTGCTGCAAGTACCTCTGAGCCCTCGCAGCCGAACATATCGCTGAGGTCCGCCTGGGCAAGCCGCCCTGAACTAGCATTTCTCCCCCGCTTGGGGTTCGAACTCGTACTTGTTTGCGACGACAAACAATCTCCGCATCATACGCATCCATCCAATCCATGCCCACAGTCACGCACAACTCCCGCATAGCGATCGGAATCAAATCAATCGGGAACCTCACACCAGAGATCTCCAAAGTGCACCCCCGGTACACGTCAGTAACCGTCAAGGTCCTGTCTTCAGCAACTGCAACCACAAGTGGACAGCCTAACCGTCCTACAACTCGGCCCTAAACACTCACTGACTATGTGAGACACGGAAGGATGAGTAGCCCCGCTATCAATCGTCACCACAGCAAGCACCGAGTTAACCAAGAACGTACCTGTCACCACTTTATACGTAGCTTGTGCCTCCTCCACTCCCAGTTGACGAACTCTACCTCAGGCCGCCTCCATCACTACAGCAAGTGAAGCATACTGCGCGGTACTCACGAACTCCCTGATCTTGGTACGTAACATATCCTTGTACCGTGTCCTCTTCATGTCCTTAAAAGCAGCATGCTAAGGATAGAATAATGTCATTTCCGTAAACTTTCGGTTCACCTCCTTTATGGCCTCTGCAGTCTGACAGAGCTCCAAGAACTCTTTGGCACTCCTCTCCATCTCCACTAGAGGCACATGCTCTACACGAAACATACGACGAACTCCTCCCATGTCAAGTAGTGCGCCCGTTAAGCGTCAAAGCAGTAGCACACCAGTCTTTCGCTCCGTCTTGTAACAGATTCACCGCGAAGCGAACCTTCTAGTTCGCAGGACAACCACCGGTAAGGAATGTGCACTCCATAACCGATCCCGACTCTCTCGTTCGGGGCTTCCCACTCGCAGGGGGTGGAATCGCCGCGATGCGCTCCTCTATCGACACTACTACCTCATCACGAATGGCGATAATAATTTCGGGGATCGCCTCCTCAAAATATGCGTCACCTCGACCGCAAACATCTCACGAATCTGATCAGCAATAATTCCAGCATCAGCATCTGGATCAACATTGTTGTTCCTCCTTAACGAGCTACTAGCACACATTAAAACTTGCTAACTACGCTCACACTCAACTCTTCGGATTCTTCGTGACTTTCCCCGACTCGAGCACGGATCCTGTGCTTCAGATAGTAGGAGCTCTGCTACTACCCTTCACACCTATCCTTACTCGTTTCGAGTCCTGTCCCGGGACGTCCAAGTAGTTGCTTACCACAAAACAAACACATATGCCCATTCCGGCATATGCAAACACTTTTCCTAGCCCCCTAGAAAAGTCGTAATACCCCACCACCCTTGCTAGAACGGAACACCCACTAGCCCTGACGAGTCGCCTCGCGAACGCACAGTCGTATACAGTGGAAACCAGATAGACATTCGAATATAAGATTCTATCCTACAACGGTTGGACTCAAACAAGAGCTGCGCAATGGAACTAAATCTAACATTCTAAGGCTATTCGGTTCCTACCGCATACAACCTATAGTGCATTCGCTTAACAACCTATCAAAGTTAGCATAAGTTCCTAATAGCAAGTAACAACCATACAATACAGTGTATTAAGCACCATGCAATCTAGCATACGTACTCATATGTAAACGCTATTCCCAGCTCACTAGGAATTTCATCTCATCCCACTACTCTTGCTACAACGGAATCCCTGTTAGCCATAACGAGTTGCCTCGCGAATACCCAGTCGCACGCAGCGTGAATCAAATAGACATTCGAATACAAGATTCTATCCTAGAACGGTTGGACTCAAACAAGAGCTGCGCAATAGAACTAAATCAAATATTCTAAGGCTATATGATTCTTACTGCATACAACCTATAGGGCCTTCACTTGACAACCTACTATAACTAGCATTGATTCCTACTAGCAAGCAGTCATCGTACAGTACAGTGTAAACAACCTAGGCAATCTAGCATGCATACCCTATGCCTAGAAAGCAATAAATACACTAAGTGTTGTACCTTCCCAATTGGCGTCGGCTGACTGTACACACTGCGCCCACGATCACCGTTTCCCAAACGGGTTTTCTCCGTTCATTTATTTTCAAAGATTTTAATAAGAGAGTTTAAAAAAACTTCATAGCCGCAACTTGAGACCAAACACACCGAGATGTGTTTGATTCACTCAAGCTGTGCTCTGATACCAAGTTGTAACGTCCCAAAAATTACAAGGAATTTAAAATTTTAAAACTTGCATTTAATTATAAAACAATCACAATTTAATAATTCGTAACTCAAATGAAGTTAACGTCGTTAACTCAGATAGTCAATAAAGTTTATGCAGCGGAAATTTCATAAAATAAAATCCAAAGGTTTGAAAGTGAAACTTTAACAATTCTCGACACTCCGCGCCTAGTGTGTGTACCGTCAAGCCCGACTGCCGCTCGCACCTGAAATCACAACATATTGGGAAAAGGTAAGCTAAACGCTTAGTGAGTCCTACCACACACGTAGGTAGCAACCTCACGTATATCGCCCCTACTCGCAAGTAGGCAACATCACCACCACCACGAATGTAAAACCACATAATGATTAATGCATAAAAACGAACATCGGTCCCACCGAGTACACCAAAAATATATCGACACAAGCTCAGTCCCACCGAGCCCTCGGTCCCACCGAGTAAAGACATTGATACCAGCTCAGTCCCACCGAGCCCTCGGTCCCACCGAGTAAAGATAATACAATTGTACTAGCTCAGTCCCACCGAGCCCTCGGTCCCACCGAGCCCCCCAGTCCCACTGAGGTGTACACAAGCATACATAATTCACATACACATTCAACAGATCACAACTAGATATCACATCCCAACTAATTCACGTAAACACGTAATAACACATAATAACACGTAACACAAAATAACGATATGCATGAAATTCCTAACTACGCGGTGAGAGAACTCACCTCAAAACAACGCGACGCGCCCACGAGCCGCAACACCGATACGTCAACTTCCCTCACTTTTTCCCACCTAAATACGCACTAAAACGTCAACGGGAAGTCCCAACTCACGACACGTTTATTAGTTTAACAAAGACTAAAATTCCAGTTTTTACACTAAAACGCAGGTCTGTTCGAGACCCATTTTACCCCTGTTAAACTGATCAATCCAGAAACCTAATTCTATATTAAGGAAGTTCCATGTCTTACGGTTCCAGGGACGTATAGAACGCGGTCTAACGATTTTTCTACAATTTATTACGGATTTTACAAAACCAACCTGCTGCACAGCGAAAAACAGTACCTTTCAGTACAAAACAGCAGTTTGACACTAGCTATGGTCCGAACTGGTTTTTCCGCAAAACATAAGAAACTTACTAGACTCGTAAACAAAACTTTTGGCATCAGTTTCATCCCAATCCGACATTCCTAGCAGAAGTTATGCTCGATACAAAAACAGGGACAGAAACTGCAGTTCACATAAAATCATAACACTGTCCTCCGACATGCGATTAACGGTTTAGGGTCAGTCCACGGCGGTTTTGGGGTTCCGCCCGGTGGTTTTAGGGTTTAGGCCGTGGGCCCCACCCTCTGCCACCTCCGGCAGTGGGGCACGGCGGCGGCGGCGGTGTTTTCCGATGGTGATCACACACACACGCACGCAACCCACACTACCCTCTCGCACCACCGTCCTCCTCTCTCTCGATCGCCCTAACATGCACCTACTCGCACACACAACCGTACCAGAACCGCCATGGCCAGCCACCACAGCGGCGGCGTGCGGCGGCGGCCCCCCCACCGCCGGCAGCCATGGCTGCGGCGGTGGTAGTGGCGGTTTACGGCGTTTCCGACGGTGACACCTCAACTTTACACAAGACGGAAAGCTTACCTCAACGCAACATTTTTTCCCGGCGATCGCCTTCTTCCTCCTCTCTCCTCGTCGCCGGCAGCAACCCCTTTCTCTCTCTCGGTTTTTCTCTTCCTCCCTCTCTCTTCCGATTCCTCTCTTTCTCTCTTTTCCTTTCTCGGCCGAATACAACAAGAAGGGGGAGGGGGATGACTAAAAGTCTTTTGGGGGGTTACTAGAATGAAACCGAAGGGGAAGAGGAAGGGAGGGTCTCTTGGCTGATCCCTTGCCAAACTTTGGTGAAATGCCCCAATTAGCCCCTCAACTTTCCTTTCCTTGCAAAAAACCCAAAAAGGTTGACTCATTTAACCTTTTGGTCCGATTCGACTAACCCCGCTAATGGAAACCACATTAAATCCAACTTAAAAGAAAAGAATTAATAAAAGAAATTACATACCGGGGTACGGGCTTTACATAAGTTGATGGCTCAATCTGAACTTCTGGAGGAGCTGAAGATGAGGCTTCAGCAAGTTCTGGTATATCAGCCAAGAGAGGAATAGGTTCAGATGTCATTTCATTCACTGATTGCTGAGAAGTAGATGGTATGTCTGAGACAGAAGGTTCAGAGGAAGGCATAGTGTTTAGAGGAACAGCTGAGACCCATGATGTTTCAGCTTCACTTGACTGCATGCTTGGGATGATAGTAGGATCATCATCTTCAGCGGGATGAGTATGAGATGGATGAGTGGGAATGTCTTCTGAATCACCAAGATGAGAAAACATCCATTGATTCAGTTCTTCAGTATCTGCAGAAGGTCTAGAGTTCGCTGAACGGGATTCGTCAAAGGTGACGTGGATTGTTTCTTCTACAGTCTGTCTTCTTCGATTGAAGACTCTGAAGGCTTTGGAGACTGAAGAATATCCAAGAAAGATTGCATCATCAGCCTTAGGATCAAACTTTCCAAGGGCATCTCTGTTGTTCAGTATGAAACACTGACATCCAAAGATGTGAAGAAAGCTAATTCAAGGTTTTCTCCCATGGAAGAGTTCATAGGCTGTCTTCTTGAATCTTTTGACAATCAGCGACCTGTTTTGAGTAAAACAAGCAGTGTTGACAGCTTCTGCCCAAAACTGAGTAGGCAGGTGTGAATCGCTGAGCATTGATCGTGCAGCTTCGATGATATTTCGATTTCTTCTTTTAGCGACTCCATTTTGTTGCGGTGTTCTCACTGAGGAAAAGTTGTGAGAAATACTCTTACTTTCAAAGAAGGAATCAAGAGAACTTTTTTTGAATTCAGTCCCATGATCACTCCTTATTGAGCGAACGGTCATGTTGTTCAGGACTTCCATTTTCCTAACAAAGGTGATGAGTTCTTCAGGGGTGTCACTTTTGGAACGGAGAAACATTACCCAGGTATAGCGAGAGAATTCATCAACTATGACCAATGTATACTTCTTTCCAGCGATGGATTGTTTGTTAACAGGGCCAAACAAATCCATATGGAGAAGTTGTAGAGGAGATCAATTGACTAAGACTATGACTCAGGACCCCCACTAGTCAAACTTGCTTAAACTTGAAGCTTGCTTTGCTCTATTTCCCTTTCTCACACGCTGAACATAAGGAATCCTTGGTGTATGAGTGTTGAGGTAGACCAGTGACCAACTCTTTAGAGGAAAGAGTATTCAGTGTCTTGAAGTTGAGATGAGAGAGCCTCTTATGCCATAGCCAGTTGGCATCAGATGAGGCTTTTGAGAAGAAACAGGAGTTCTCAGTGGTTGTAGAGTCCATGTTTATAACATAAACATTTTCCATACGATAACCGCTGAGAGCTATCTTCTCCTTTTTGTCAGTGACAAAGCAGGATTCCTTAGTGAAAATCACTTTGTTATCCTTGTCACACAGCTGACTTATGCTTAGAAGATTATGCTTCAGTCCTTCAACATATGAAACTCTTCCAAAGGTTGTTGTACCATTTGAGAGTACACCAAAACCTCGGGTATAGCCTTTTCCATTTCCACCGAAGGTCACTGAGGGACCCTTCTCTTACTTGTATTCAGTGAGCAGGTTTTTCTTTCCAGTCATGTGTCTAGAGCATCCGCTATCAAGATACCAGATACCCTTCCAAACCTGCAAACAAAGGAAGATTAGTTTGACTTGGGCACCCATTTTACTATGGGTCCACACTTGTCAGTGGTGGTAGAGGAAGTGGAAGGTTCGGCAATCTTCGCAGCATTTGAAGATTTATCTTCAGAACTAGTCTTTACTTTGGTTAATTTCTTAACCTCAGTGGTCTTCTTTGCCTTGGGGGCATTGATCTTCACCTTAGCTAATTTTTCAGCTTTGGTCGCTGTGGGGCACTTACTATCAATATGATTTCTAAGTCCACAGTGATAACATTTCCTATAACTAAAAGTAGCTTTAGGACCATTTGCATGCTTAGCCGTTAATTTTCAATGAGCAGGGCCAGCACCAAGTATACCTTTGGCATTGGAAATGGGAGGAACAATCAGTTCTTCGGATTTCTTACCAATGATATCCACTCTGATTCTAGGAGTAGATCGCTGAATAAATCCAGGGATCTTATTCTTAGAAGTAGAGAGATAAGTCACTGAAGCTTTAGAAGCATTCAGCTTAGGTACAAAGGTACCCTTCTGAGGTTTTTTATTTAAAACCTTTTCTTTACCTTTATCTTTATTGATTAAGGTAGGTTTTTCCTCAGGGATGGGAGATTTTGAAGAGGAACACTGAGAAGATGAAGTATCAGGGATAGAGGACACAAACATTCCAAACTTAAGCATGGAATGATCAGTGGTTGGTTCTTCAGCGTCAGCTTTGTAACCAATACCACGTTTGTCACTTAGGGGAATTTGAGACTTAATTATCTCAATGATCGTTGTTGAGGATTTACACCATCCTTCAACAGTAGCCTTTTCATCTTTCAATGCAGCGATAGCTTCTTCGCGTTCGATTTTAACTAGTTGATTTATATGAACCTGATCTTTTAAATCTTCTTCAATTTTAGAAAGCTTTCTATTTGAAGGTGACAATTTTTAAGCTGTTCAGCGAGATCAAGGTTTTGATTTTCAACTACAGTTTTGCCATTCATGGCATCATATAAACTCATAGTCAGGAGATCGATCTTTCGAAGACTATCAGCTTCATCAATATCTAAAATATGTGTAAAGAAAGAAGGTGATACCTTGGTAGCAGAGGCTGAAGTAGAGGGAATGTCAGAATTTTCTTCCTCTTCTCGATTTTGGCCATGACACAGAGATTGGCCTCATCATCATCTTCAGAGTCAGGTGATTCTTCTTCATCAGAAGCAGCCCAATCAAAGTCAGTCATCAAGCCTTTGCCTTTCTTCTTAAAGCTTTTCAGCTTTGCATACTTTTCTTTCAGCTTTTGATACTTGTCATCTCTAGCCCTAGGGTTAGAGGATTTCTTGGGGAAAGCTGAGGGTCTTGAAACTTTCTTTGACCTGCACTCGCTAGCAAAATGTCCTATCTTTTCACAGTTATAGCAAGTAGCAGTAGCCTTATCAACAGGGGTTGATGATCTTGGCTTGTCAGTAAATGCGAGGGGCTTGTTCTTTCTGAAATTGTTCTTTTTGGCGAATCTCCTGAACTTATTAGATAGGAGAGCCATAGATTCATCAAGATCTGAAGAGTTAGCATCTGATGAGCATTCAGAGTTAGTTTCCAACTATGTGATAGTGACAGTAGATTGCTGAGTGGAAGGTGACTCTGAGATTAAAGCAACAGGGGTGGAATCTTTTACAAGATTCTTCTTAAGATGACACGACTCCTCATGATTGAGCATAGTGCCATATAAGGTAGAAAGAGTCATAGATTTTAGATCCTTTGATAGTTTGAGACACATTGAATAACTGTCCCAGCTTTCAGGTAATCATTCTAAGAACTTTGTCATAATTTCAAAGTTAGAATATTCCTTACCAACGGTTTTCAGATCTATAATTAAACAGTTAAACCGCTGATGTACTTTAGAGAGAGATTCATTCTTACCACAAATGAAGCTTTCATATTGTCTTACCAGGTTGATCTTTCGAGAGTCCTGGACTTCAGACGTTCCTTCATATTGAACACATATTGTGTCCCACATGGCTTTGGAGGTTTTCAGATTCATGACGGAATGGTAGACTTCGTCAGGAAGAGCCATAGAAAGGATAGATCTGGCTTTAGTGTCGATAGCCACTTTCTTCTTATCTTCATCAGACCAATTATGAGGTTCCTTAGGCACAACTCTTTCAGGAATTGTAGCTCTAGAAGTAGTGCCTGGAACTTCAGGATCAATTCTAACAGGAATATATGGGCCGTTTTTTATGTTGTAAGGCATAGTAGGGTCTACACCTTCTAAGAAGAGTATCATCCTATTTTTCCATAGATTAAAGTTATCTCTGGAAAATCTAGGGGGTTTTGCAAGAGAACCATTGTCAATATAGTTTGTGTTTGTGTTGGTAGCCATTATGAGATTCAAACAATCCGCTCGGATACCACTTGTTGGTACCGGAGGGTTATACAAGTTTGTGGAAGGGGGGGGGGGGGGGTTGAATACAAACACACAAATTTTACTTTTCTAAATTGTTTATGGATAAATATCAAACAATTTACAACTTGTTGCGGAACATGATTAAGGATTAAACCTAATCTAAACAAGTTATGAGAACACTAGAATTAAGACAGAATAGAGATAAGAATATTAAAGACTAATATTCTAACACTAAGTAGTAGAAAGAAGAAGATGGCCGAGCACTTCATTTCTGAAGTAGGGTTCTTCTTATATATTGCATGCATTTAATGCACAGCAGTACAACTTTACACGTGGTAGCAGCTGATTGGTTGCATGGTTTGACCTTTGTAGACAACCTTAGTAGCCGCATGATGTACAGTGTAGAATCAGAGTTGGTTGTACGATAATGGACAGAAGGGATGTCCTATTCTGACATTTTCGTACGGAGACGTGCAAGGGGGTAAGACAAAAGTAACTTGTAGAGGAAACTTCATGATCAGCGATTACTGAACAATACTTTATCAGCGAGTGACAAAGCTCAGTGTTCGCTGAAGTCTTCTAATTGAAACTTCACGTTGAGTAGACAAATCTTGGCTTCGCTGATATCCGCATCAATTCATTAGTAGACTTGTCGCTGGTTCTTTAGCTTGATCTTCGACTTCAGCGTAGAACCTTTGTTGACGTGAAACTTGTCTTCAGGGATCATAAGTAAACAACTAAAATCATCAGCGATCACTAACAAGACTGAACAGGCTCAGAGCTTTATTGATGAACAGTTTCGCTGAATATCTAACTTAAAAAGCATGAGTTTCCTAACAGCAGTACTGTAGAGACATAGTACTTATCAGCGATAGTGAAACTCTAATACATATTTTCTACTTACAATTTTCACTAACTGTTTCTTAGAGAGTCGTTATCAAATCACTGAGGGTTTGGATCAACACGTAGTGTCACTAAAACTACTCCCAACCTGAACTTGTTGCACATGCCGACAAATAAAAAGGGTTAGGCTAATGCCTAGTGAGTTCAAGAGTTTATAGCATGATTTAGATAATTCTTTAAAGGAAAGTTTGCGACATAGATTATGATTTCCAAAAGAGTTTACAAAAAGATATAAACGACTCATTTCCAACGCATCCGAAATTTATGAGAAAAGTTCCCAAAAGATATAAAACGTTTTCCACAATGAATTCCAATCCAAACTCACTCGACACGTGAATAAATCTATATTATGCAAAACCTTCAAACACGGTTGACGACAAAATACTCAACCCATAAATCATGGAGGAACAATCCATTTAAATATGATTCTTCATTGAAAATATGATACGAACCAATACTCACGCGAACGTAAAATGTAATGAAGTCCAAATACCATAAATATGGAAATGACCTGCTTCATTTAAACTTTAATATACATGGAGGGGAATCCAACATCAAAGTCATCAAATTGAAGTCAATCGTATAGGACCAACAATAATAAAACATGGATATTATAAAATCCAAAGTAAGGTTGGCCAACGACGGGGGAGACCCGTATCCATTGAGAGTGGATGAACACAAAAGTATGCCACTCAAACAATGTTAATCGTACGACACTTCACTGCATAAAAGTCCAAGTGTCCCATACGGCGCCTTTCAAGACACACCCAAAGAGACAACTGACCTTAGCGGAATATTACCAAGAATACCACCAAAAGGCTCGGAACAAGCGGGGATACAACCATGGCATTGCCCCGACATGGCGAAGGTCATTAACGCCCGTCAATCAACCTGACAGCTCAACCAGACTCAGCCCTCCTAGTGTACCCTTGAAAAGTAAAGGTCATAAAACATGGGGCCCGGTCAAATCCCGCGACACCCAGTAGACCATCAAATAAAGACTGACTTACGTGCCTATGGATCCAATGCAACACATTCTATAATAATAGGTCCATCCTGGAATGACTAACGCACTTGAGCATGTAAATATCAATAATGCGCAATAATATGCGATATGATGCAATAAATGCAAACCATAAGTAAGACCCCACATTGAGTCAACAAAACCGAACAAAATGTCCCCAAGACTTCCTCAAAGTCAAAATCGAGCAAATGCTCATAACCCATTAGACCCATAAATAACGGTCCTCAAAATATAAACGTATTAAACGTCGTTTAGGTAAACGTATACCATAAAATCCTCATTGACCCAAAACTCGTCACGGATTAATAATAACGGGTTTCCCAAAATGGATTCATACTCTTATAATTCTCAAAATGACTCATGACACTAAAATGTGCCTTTTCCCAAATGGTTTATAAAATCAATTACACCAATATGATTAAACCGTCAAATAAACTTCATTTTGAGCAATAAATCTTTTAAGGACATATTATGATTTCTACACATCAAAATATCCAAAAATTCCAAATATGGGTGTTTTACAACATTATAAAGGTAAACACTTCAAAAAGGGGTTAAACTCATCAAATAACCCAACAATTGGTAATTTCAAGTAAAACACACAAATACATGGAAAATAACATTTTTGGCATGTACAAAGTTTTCACAAATCAACTTGAACTCACCTTGGTAGATTTAGGCTAAATCTAGATTTTTCCTCAAACGTAAGCTCCTTTGAAGAAATTTGAATCCTCAAGCCAAATCTTCCAAAAACCTAGATCCAAACGTATCCAACCATAAATACTCAGATCCAAACATAAAGAATCATTCCCCAACCATTTTACTTCAAGATCTCAACTTATACCAAAACCCTAATTTTCATGGGTGAAGAAGAAGAAGATTACTTTAACCAAACATAACCAAAGTCATCCAAAAATACCCCAAAATGGAAGAGAATGTGAAAACAACAACAACCTAGCTTTTGATAGAGAGATAGATTACCTTCACCACTTGAATCCTCAAAGCAAAGCTCCTAATCTCCTTCAAAAGCTTCAAGCTTCCATATCTTCAACAATGGTGGAAAGGGGTTTGATTTGAGTGGAGAAGATGAAGAGGAGAGGGAAGGATTTAGGGTTTTCTAGAGAGAGAGATCGGTTTAGAGAGAGAGAGAGAGATGAGTCGTGTTTTTGTAAGGAAAGTGAAATGAGGGAAGAGAGGTGGAAAGGGCTAAAATAACCAAAATATCTCATCAGACAGGTCGCAGACGTCTTGATTGACCACCACGCGGACGTCCGGTTTGAGCTGATCCGAACCCCTCTAATTTTCTGTTGCTTTTGCGGACGACCCGCAGACTTCCGCGCTACGCGGAGGATTAGCCTTGTGCCCATGCGGACGTCCGCAACCCCAAAACTCAGATTCCAATTTTCGGGGTGTTACATTTTTTATGTTGAAAAAAATACATAGATCCATAAAAGGAGTTCTTAAAAGAAACTGTGGGTTTCTGTGTGGTCACTAAAGTGGGAGGCTCAGGGACATTGGTGCTCACTGTGGGTTTGTCAGTGACCTTAGCAGTGGGCACTGAGGTTTTAGGGGCAGTGGGTATTTGAGGCGGGTCTTCAGAGTCAAAAATGACATCATTCAAACCCTTTCCACTCCTAAGCGTTATGGACTTGACTTGTTCTTTTCCTATTACCCTAGCGTGTTCGGTGTCCGCTTTATCTAGATTTTTAATTTAGTGAGTCGTAAATGAAGTGGCAAGAAAAAGTACAAAAAGTGGGTAGAACCCCCTTTTGTGTTTCCCATGTATTTTTTGACATCAATAACTATTATGTAGTAAAAATTCAAAAAATATATAAAAAACTTATAAAATGTCATTTCACAAAAAGGTTAACGAAAGACTAAGCTTATAATAATAGTACTTATAAGAACCTCCCATTAACGCTACATGTTAGGGAATCTATGCCTATCATTATGATTGTGTGATAAGACATCTCTCTGACCGAGTTGCCTTAGTATTACAACCAACATAACATGTTTAATGTTTGATCCATGGTAACTAGATATATTTCACTTCTGATATTTTATTTTCATTACAAAACAAATGACTTTTACCCACAAAAACCACCCAGGGGAATATCCGTTGATGATTACCGACGGATCATCCAGAATATACCAATGGTTCAGTAATTCGATGTTTTTCAATAAAATACCAACGAATCGCCCAAAGAATTCATGGGTAATTTGTCACTGAATTGCCCACCAATAATTTACCAACCAACTTTTGTGATTGTTTTATGACGAATCATCCTTTAGTGATGAATTTCCCAAAGAAATACTTGTAGGCAAAAATCTTCCATTTAGTATTGTTTGTGTTGATGAAGTAGCCAACAAAAGAAGTGGAGTGGTATTTCATCTGAGCTTCAAATTATTGTAGGCGAGTCAGCTTCATAAAAAACTGATGATGTATGATTCAATTCCTAGCTTATTAATTAAGTAGTAAATATTTTTAATTTATTGTGGCTGAAGCTACTGATGTAGTTCCATGTCAAGTTTGCCAACCACAATTAAGAAAACATAAATGTCCCAATCATAATTTGTTGAGACTTTGTTTGGGAGTACATTAATCTTGACTATCTTTATATATACATTGCTCATTGGCCATTGCTTGTTTGCTGAATGGATCCTCAAAATCATGCAAAGCTTAATTAGGGAGCTTTTAGGATGTGAATGCATTTCTGCAATGTGAATACCAAGATTCATTTATTCAAATTACAATTATTACATTTTAGTTAACAAAATGATTAATTTACCCTTATTTGATTTATCTTTTTTTACGGCTCTTAAATATTTGGGCATTAATTAAGGGTTGATTCAAGACTTCGATTGTCTATTTTTCAAAATTGGAGACTTGTTTTGAGACAAAAATAAATAAAGGTGTGGATAATTTATTTTCGAGATCAAAGTGTTGCATATGATCCTTCAACGATTGATGGCTCCCTTTCCGATAGTTTCTTTCAGGCATACAGGCGATTCTATGAAACCTATGAAACATAGTAGAATTTTCGTGGTTCAACAAAATTGATGAATTGGTTTTTCTTTGCTTGAAAGTTGCAACCATTATTTTTTTATTTAATTATAACATAGGTATATATGTTTTTATTTCACTTGTTTGCCTTAACAAACAGTTTTTTCAATGCATAATTGCATATATTGATGATCATAACATATTCATCACAACTTCTATAATTGTTAAAACAAGTAGTATTTATCACTTTATCTTTGTCCCACATAAGAGGAGTTAAGAGAAAACTCTTGGTTTAAAAGGTGGAATACAATTAAATTATTTGAAAGTGATTTGGAGGGAACATAGAGGGGCAAAGTCTAGAGGTGGTTTTTGGCATTATTATATAGTTGAGGGACTATATATATAATGAAAGACTTAGCACTAAGCAGAAAAATGCCTAACATTTTTGGTCCTAACAGTTAACGACAAGTTAACTTTCAGTTAGTTAATTTCGGTTATTTTTGGAGGAAAACCCTAAACATTGCACCTGTTCATGAATCATTGCATCTATTCCTGAAAGGTAGTGCTAATATTCCTTAAGGATAGTGATTTAATCACGTCCTCATTTTACTGTTATGATCATCTTCGTTTTTCTCCTATACTGTGTTCTAACAAACTTAAGGAATATCATCATGGATTTTCGACTACTATGCTAAAGATGGTCTATCAAGATTCCCTCAAACTTGAAAGAATGGATGGAATGACCTTTAATCGTTGGAAGGTAGTGCTAATATTCCTTAAGAAGATGAAGTTTATGTTGACTGCTGCAAAGATATACTATGTGTTGGAGACACCGCAAATTGTTGTATTCGATCAACGGGAACACGATGACATGCTATGCAGAGGTACATTTTGAATACCCTCACTGATCGTTTGTATGATCTCTACACACTGATGACATCTACAAAGGAAATCTGGAACACTTTGGAAGACAAGTATAACGCTGAAAAGGAAGCAACACATAAGTTCATTAACTTTAACTTCTTTGAATTTACTATGAAAGATAATGTTTCTATCATGGATCAAGTCCACGAATTTCTAATCCTTGTCGCAAAATTAAAAAAGCTCAACATTGAAATTCCTGATAAATTAGTCGTTGGGGCTATCATTACTAAACTGCCCACATCAAGGAGGAACTACATGAAAAAATTGATGCTATCTTTAGATGAAATTCTAAAACATTTATGAATTGAAGAGGAAACTCGTATTCGTAAAAATAATTTGGATGGTGAATCTACTTCTAATGTTAATTATGTTGAATCTGGAAAGAATTGAGGCGCGAACAAAAAGGTAGATTCATCCTCTTATACAAATACTCAAAAGAAAGGGAAAAGACCTTTATTTGAATCACTTGTTATAAGTATGGTGAAAAGGGGCATATGAAGAAATTCTGCAAGAATCCTAAGAAGAATATTGGTCTATGGAACAGGAAGAATGGAAGTGGAGATGCAAACGTGGTTGAAATAGCAGAACCTACAACTGAAATTACTACCATGGTTTCTGAATTGCATATCTCTATGATTCAAGAAATGCATGTTGCAAGCATTACCATTTCTGATGATTGGTGGTATGATTCTGGTGCTACAACACATGTTTCCAACTACAAATCATTGTTCAAGGATTACATGGAATCACAAGAAGGACATGAAATGATGATGGGTGATAATCATTCTTCAAAGGTGCTTGACATGGGTTCTATTGAATTAACTTTCATTTCTGGGAAAAAGGTTGTACTCAAAGATGTTCTTCACGTTCCTAGCATTAGGAAGAATTTGGTTTTTGGTTTTAAGCTATGTAAAAACTGGATAAAGGTTGTGATAGAATCTGATAAAGTGATTATATCTGAAGTTGGTGTGTTTGTAGGCAAAGGCTATGTTGCCGATGGGATGTTCAAACTAAGTATCAATAATATTACTACTTCTACTTATATCATTGATTCTTTATTTTCTTCGAATTTTAGAATTAAATGTTCGTCATTTAGTTTATGACATTATTGACTAGCACATGTAAACTATAGAACAATGAAATGCATGTCCAAACAACGAATTATTTCTTATAATAATCATCACAATGAAAGGTGTGAAATTTATGTTCAAGCAAAGATGAAAAGGAAACCTTTTTCCGAAGATTGATAGGAACACAACAATCCTTGAGTTGGTTCATTCAGATATATGTTAATTGAATGGACAACTAACTAGAGGAGTAAATAGATATTTCATAACTTTTATTGATGATTGTTGTAAGTATGCAATGTATATTTACTAAAATCTAAGGACCAAGCTTGTGATACTTTCCAAAGATATAAGGTTGAAGTAGAAACTCAAAAAGGTAAAAAGATTCAAATAATTAGAAGCGATAGAGGTGGAGAATATTTTCCCACAAAACTTTATTCCTTTTGTGAAAGTCCTGGTTTAATATATCAAATGACGGCTCCATATACACAACAACAGAACGGTGTAGCGGAAAAGAAGAATGGGGCTTCGCAAAATATGCTTAATGTTATGTTGGTGAATGAAAATTTAGCAAATAATCTGCGGGGTGAAGCATTACTCACGCTTTGTCATGTAAGTAATAGAGTAATCTCCAAGTAACTCAAGGTAGCTCCTTATGAAATCTGGCAAGGTAGAAAACCTGATATAAGCTATTTCAAGGTTAGTGATAAGTGCCGATTTTTACATATTTTTACGTCAAAATCCCCTAAAATTAGGCCAAATTAGATACTTAAAGTACCCCTATATATTTGAGTTTAGTATTATACATGTTAGAAATTAGATTAAAAAAAACAACAACAAATATATGTTAATAATTGAATTAAAAAGAAAAGCAAAATACATATTTTTTAACTCTTGTGTTGTCGTGGCAACAATCCACCTCCCTTTCCTACACATTTTCAAATGTCTAGCAAAGCTAGGAAGAAAAAGAAATTTTAGAAACTTTTAGGAAGGTTGTGGTGAATATCCCTCTTTTAGATGCAATCAAGCAAGTCCCTCGTTATGCTAAGTTTTTGAAAGAATTGTGCACCAATAAAAGAAAACTTAGGGGTAACGAGACGATCAATATGAGTGAAAACGTTTCAGCTGTGCTTCAAAATAAGTTACCCTCAAAGTGCAAAGATCCCGTGTTTTCACCATTCCTTGCAAATTGGGGAATGTTACGGTCAATAGGGCTATGCTTGATTTGGGTGCATCTATCAATGCGATGACATACTCTATCTTTAAGACTTTAAATGTAGGCCCCTTACAAGAAACCGGGGTGTTCATTAAATTGGTCGATAGATTCGTGGTACATCCAAATGGTGTATTAGAGGACTTATTGGTTCAAGTGAATGAACTTGTCTTCCCTGTGCATTTTTACGTTATTGATATGGAGGAAGATTCTCATCTGAAATCCACCTCCATTTTGTTAAGGAGCCCCTTTTTGAAAACATCAAAAACAAAGATAGATGTTCACAATGGCACACTTTCTATGGAATTCGATGGTAACAAAATTCATTTTAATTTCTATGAAGTCATGCGTTTTCCAAGTGATGTATCATCTCTTTGTGCCATTGACATTATTGAACCTATTTCTCAAGAGTTGTGCGAACTAACCCATTTTGATGCTTTAGACACAACCTTGAGTACGTCATTAGATGAAGCGGGAGTGACTAAACTCATGAAGAAAATTGAGCTCGGATCTGAGTTTCACGAGCTAGTAGCTCCAATGGATCAAAAGAAGACTGCAAGATATGATGTTGCTAAAGTTTCTTTACCACAATCTAATAAAAATCTACTTCCTTCTGTTTTACAGGCACCGAAACTAGAGTTGAAGAAACTTCCCGATCATCTCAAGTATGCTTACTTAGGAGAAGGAGAGACGCTATCGGTGATCATTT
This sequence comes from Saussurea involucrata, assembly GCA_033807775.1. Classification (NCBI taxonomy): domain Eukaryota; kingdom Viridiplantae; phylum Streptophyta; class Magnoliopsida; order Asterales; family Asteraceae; genus Saussurea; species Saussurea involucrata. The sequence continues at coordinate 147,019,215 of CM066320.1, read as the reverse complement.
CAAGTAGCTTAGACACATCCGAGGAGAAGAAGCTTATAGTCGTGCTCAAACGATACAAGGAAGCTATTGGGTGGACGATAGCTGACATAAAAGGTTTGAGTCCATCAACTTGCATGCATAAGATTTTGATGGAGGATGATTTCAAGTCCTTTCGTGAGGTTCAAGGGCGTTTGAATCCACCCATGATGGAGGTTGTGAAGAAATAGATCCAAAAGTTACTAGATGCGGATATGATATTTTCTCTTTCCGATAGCAAATGGGTGAGCCCGGTGCAAGTTGTTCCAAAGAAAGCCGGAGTGACGGTAGTGGAGAATGCCGATGGTGTGATGGTCCCGACGAGAGTACAAATCGGTTGGAGAGTATGCATAGATTACCGATGGTTGAACGCTTCAACCCTAAATGATCACTTCCCTCTACCGTTTATCGATTAGATGCTCGAGAGATTAGCAGGTAAGTCCCATAACTGTTGTCTAGATGGTTTTTCTGGTTTTCACCAAATTCCGGTTGCACTAAAAGAACAAGAGAAAACCACATTTACATATCCTTTCGGCACTTTTGCCTATCGCCGAATGCCCTTTAGCCTATGCAATGCACCGGCTACTTTTCAGCGGTGTTGATGAGTATTTTTTCCGAGTTTGTTGAAAATATCATTGAAGTTTTCAGGGACGATTTTACCGTCTATGGAAACACCTTTGATGAGTGTGTAGAAAATCTCACTAAATTCCTTCAAAGTAGAGACCAACTTGGTTTTAAATTATGAAAAGTAGTCATTTTATGGTAAACCAAGGGCTGATTTTTGGACATATCATTTCAAATAACGGTATTGAAGTAGATAAAGCTAAAATAGATGTCATCAAAAAGCTTACCCTACCCCACTTCGGTGAGGGAAGTCCGGTCATTTTTAGGTCATGCAGGTTTTTATTGGCGCTTCATCAAGGATTTCTCGTGAAATACCCGACCGATGTTCAGTCTACTTCAAAAGGATGTGAAGTTCAAGTTTGACAAGAAGTGCAAGGAAGTTTTTGATAAGCTTAACGAGATGCCCACATCTGCCCCAATCATGAATGGCTAAGAAATATGCTATTGGATATAGAGTTGTGGCCACAACCAATGCCCACCATCTCCTTAATCTGAGATAGTGAGGCAACTTTAGCTAGAGCTGATAATAATATTTATAATGGTAAATCTAGACATATTAGCCTTAGACATACTTATGTGAAACAGTTAATCTCTAATGAAATTTTTACTATTGTATATGTATTCTCTTGTAGAAGTTTAGTGAATCCGTTTACAAAAGGTCTTCCTAGAGACATGATTTTTGGAACTACAAGAGATATGGGTTTGAAACCCATTGATTGAAGTTGGCAATAACAGAAACCCAACCTATAAAATCTACTTATATGTTCAATGTGGTAAAAACAAGTTATTGATCACCAACTTGGACATTAGTTTACTAAACTAATGAGTAATTATCTGAGGGTGAGTTATATACTCTTAATGAAGTATTACTTTGGTAATTAAGGGGATTCACTTATGTGGACACAAGGAGTGGTGTTGCTCTAGCATAGGCAAAGATTTTACCTTTGTAGGTGTCTATGAAACTGGGATAAACGTGTGGCCATGATAGTGTTTCCTTATTCATAAACATGGAATGACTTATCATGTGTGTTATATCTCCGAGTCAAACTTATGGAATCATGGCTCAAATGCTTTAAAGTCTCCTTAGATTTTGTTCGACTACGTGAGAGGTATACATTATGTCAAGGTTCAAAGTGAAAGCTACATTGATTTAAGCATGACCGTCAGATGCTTGTGATAAATCCTAAGTGGAGATTGTTGGAACAAGTTGTATTTATCACTTGTTATCTTTGTCCCACAAAGGAGGAGTGAAGAGAAAAATCTTGGTTTAAAAGGTGAAATACATTTGAATTATTTGAAAGTGATTTGGAGACAACACAAAGAGACATAGTCTACAGGGTTTTTTTGACAATATTACATAGTTGAGGGAATCTATATATATATAATCAAAGACTTATCACTTAGAAGAAAAATTCCTTACATTTTTTGTCCTATATAACAGTTAACGACAAGTTAACTTTTCGGTTATCTTTTTAGGGAAAACTGAAACATTGCACCTATTCATGAACCATTGCTTATGTTTGTGAAAGGTCGCGTCTGTTCATGAAAGGATGCATCTTTTTATGAAAGGTCGCAATTATTTGGATTTTTTCTATATATATGGTTGTTTCCTTCAATTTTAATTTAATTCGTTTTTATCTTCTTCACTACATCACAGCCATGATTATGAGAAGAACTTGTAGAATCGTTGCCTAATGTTCTTAAACTCGGGGAGGTCTTGGGAGGGAATTAGCCTAGATCCATCAACTACCTAGTGGGGGCTAATATTCCTTAAGGATAGTGATTTAATCACATCCTCGTTTTACTGTTTTGGTCATCTTCATTTTTTGTCCTATACTTTGTTCTAACAATCATATATATGAGAACACCTCCATTAGGCAACATATAGATATATAGGTGAAAAGATTGTGAATATTTGCACTTCCAAGCTCTATTCGAAAAATTAAAGACAAAATATTACCAAATCAAATGAGCCCAATATATTCTTGATCAGGGCCGTCTCTGGCACAGGGCGGGCCGGGTACAAGGCAAAGACCCACAAAAAGTAGGGGTCCAAAGTATTTTAGTATATGGTAGTAGTTCAAAAAAGTGAATAAAAAAAGATACAATTATATTATGGGCCCAAAGATGTATTGATTAATTATATTGGAGAAGTAAGTATGCAAAAAGTTAATTGATCATTCATTTTATAATATAGCATATTGTTTTCTGTAAATTACGTTTTTAGTCCCTGTGGTTTGCAGAAAAGTTCTAATTTCGTCCTTATGGTTTTAAAATTACAACTTTCATCCCTATGATTTATAATTCATTACTTTTTTCGTCCTTGTGTTTTAAGTTTAATTGCTTTTTTTATCCCTATGGTTTACATTTCATTTCTATTTTAGTCCTTCATACTCAAAAAGTAGTGTTTTGGAATCAGAGACGAAAATAGAAATGAATCGCTAACCATAGGGACAAAAACCGAAATTTTAAAACCACAAGGACGAAATCCATAACTTTTAACAAACCACAGGGATGAAAAACGTAATTTACTTAAAAAATTTATCTAGTACCAAAGTATTAACTACTTATCTAGAAAACCTTAGACATATTTTACATAATTCATCTCCCACTAACTCTTTTGATTATCTTATCCCCATGAATTCTATTTTTGTATTACAATAATAGATTTCTTTTTATTAACCAATTAAACTCTTACCTTTTTGGAAAAAAATATCAACCATACGAGACCGTTCAACTTATATCTATATTTATGATCTCAAAACTACCATTGTTTTTTCATACATTATTCACTATTTATTACTTAATATTGAGTGCATAAATCTTAAGTATTCACATATTTCTAAAAGAGTAAATTGCATTTTTAGTACGTGTGGTTATATGATTTCTTTGAAAGGAGTACCTGAACTTCAATAACTCAAAGATTGGTCCCTAAGTTATACGATTTTGCTGCAAATGTAGTCCCTGGTCACTAACCCCGTCTATTTGCTCCGTTAGTGCCAGGGATAGTTTCATCCATATAACCACATGTACTCCTTTCAAAGAAATCATATAACCACATGTACCAAAAATGCAATTTACTCGGAAATTTATTAAAATTCCTCAAGTTCAAAATTAAGTTACCAAAATGCCTCAAATCTCTTTGGTTTTGCAAAAATGCCCCGCTTTCCCGCGATTGCGGACCCGTCGAATTGGCCATCGATTGGGAGGCCCCGTATGGAACATATTTGTCCGCGATGGTACCATTTTTCCTCAATTTGTTATATTTTGATTTCAAAGTTACATTTCATATCCCTGTAATTATTTACTTAGTTTACTTTATACCTTTTACTTTTCTAATTTTAATTTTACACATTCATCATATTAACACATATAATCGTATATTAACTCAAATACGTTAAAAATACGTTTTAATTTTAACAAGTTACACCATTATAATCGTCTCATCGATACCTTCGAAATGAGCCCAATATTGAATGTTTTTGGATTTAATTATGTTAAAAAAAATACGTTTTAACATATCACATTAACATACATAATTACGTTAAAATATGTTAAGGAGTTCGATATATATATATATATATATATATATATATATATAGAGAGAGAGAGAGAGAGAGGAAGGATATTTTGCAGCCCTCATATAAAGGTTGAAACTCTTGCAACCTTCATCATCGCCGTTCATTTAATCTAGTTAGTTTTTTATATATTAAATTTAATTGGAAATTCGTAAGGGTAGTTTAGTCAAATTGTAATTAACTTATTTTATGATTTTTTAATGATGTCGAATAATTATGTAATCTATTTCAAAATTTGTGGATAATGGATCAATAAATCATGGAATGTGCATCTTTTACGGTTTTTTCTAATGAGTTATTTATTTACCTAATTTGAATTCCATTATCAAGCTCTCCCTCTCCCTCTCTCATTCACTGGATGGCGTTATTTTTCGTCCACCAGAAAACATGATTTTGAAGGATTGAAAATGGCTCAAAGTGATGGCGTCTCCATCTGATTTTATAGCTCCAATTTCTTATTGGAGGATGGCGTCTCCATCTGGGCAGCACGTTTGGGTCTTGATAGGTAATCAAAGATTGATAGTTTATGATTTTTTTGGGTAAAGATGATGGTGGGCATCATGATGCTTAATAAATTCATGTGTCATCCATGCAGGTTCATGCTTCCATGAAGAATGTAGGTGAAGCTTCCATTAATTTGAATATGCTTCCTGAAAACAATTCCATTAGAGTTTCAAATCGGTGTTTCAAATCTGGAAAATCGGTGTTACATGAAGATTTCGGCTTAGTGGCTGAGCCAGTTACAAATTCATGAAGAAGGATTCGTGAAGAAGGTTTCATGAAGAAGAATTCATGAAGAATGTTTAATGAAGACGATATCAAGAAGACAGATTCATGAAGAAGGATTCACGAAGAAAGATTCATGAAAAAGGTTTCATGAAGATGGTATCAAGAAGATGGTTTCATGAAGAAATTGGCTATAACCACAAGGCTTGTGGCGTACTGGTTAAGGCTTGTGGGGGATGTGGCTAGTAACCCATCTACCCCAAGTTCGAATCCAAGCGCTTCCAACTTGTGGCCACTGGGGATAAACTCGGGGTTGCACGCTTTAGCAGCTGGGGCAATTGTCTCACCTTGCCGGGATTAGTCGGGGCAATGTCATCGGATACCCTTCCAAAAATAAATAAATTTGGCTATGGTGATTTTGGGTTACATGTTATTTCGTGATTTTTAGAAAGAGAGTGAGTGATTTTAGGAATAAGATTATGATGATTAGTAGTTGCCTATTTTGGATTGATTTTTTTACTAATGAAATTCCATAAATACCCTTTTTAACTCCTTATTTTTAGTAGAAAAAAATAAAAATTATATTTAAAATGACTTTTGATCTGAACCGTTGATTTTGATTTTGATGGATAAGATGATGGTTGCAAGGGTTTTAACCTTTTTGAGGGTTGCAAATTATAGCACCCTAGTTATTTATCCGCTGCAATGCAGCGAGACGTATAATCCGAATAATTTGACGATTTAATCAATTAAATCAAAAAATATTCAATATTGGGCTCATTTCGAAGGTATCGACGATACGGTTATAATGGTGTAACTTGTTAAAATTAAAAAGTATTTTTAACGTATTTTAGTTAATATACGATTATATGTGTTAATATAATAAAAGTGTAAAATGAAAAAATAGAAAACAAAAAGGTATAAAGTAAATTAACTAAATAAGTATAAGGGTGTGAAATGTAACGTTCAAATCCTAGATTTTTAATTTTATGATTTGAAAGTTACATTTAACACCCTTATACTTATTTAGTTAATTTACATTATACCTTTTAGTTTTCTATTTTTCATTTTACACTTTTATTATATTAACACATATAATCGTATATTAACTAAAATACGTTAAAAAAATACGTTTCTGGTGTAAAATGATAAGTTGTCAGGATGATTAAGAGACTTTTATGATATAGTGCAAATGAAATATGGTTGTTTGGTATTTATTTAGAATGAAATTAGGATGCTGAATGGTTAAGAGTGGCCCAAGATGTTAAATCATTCAGAGGGTTTTTGAACCATTAAGAGGTAGACTTTTTTCTTTCCAAACAAGATTCACTTCTGAACGATTATTCACAGATTGCCTCTTAATAAACAGCCCCTTAATAATAAATAATAGAGAAATTTATTAAAATGCATGTTCAAAATTAAGTTCAAATCTAAATTGCATTTTTGGTACTTGTGGTTATATGATTCTTTGAAAGGAGTACATGTGCTTATATGAACGAAACTACCCCTGGCACTAACGGAGCAAATAGACGGGGTTAGTGACCAGGGACTACATTTGCAGCAAAATCGTATAACTCAGGGACCAATCATTGACTTATTGAAGTTCAGGTACTCCTTTCAAAGAAATCATATAACCACAGGTACCAAAAATGCAATTTACTCTTTCTAAAACAAGAATACAAGCTCGAGCAATAATAATAATGGACTTTTAATTCTGAGATTTATGATTTCGAAAAAATCTGTTTTAACCTTAAAAGTTTAAAACAATGATGAAAAACTTTGACATGAGATAAGATGGAAACCCAACTGATATATATTGATTTACGTTGAGTGTTACTTCGAATAGTCAACATTGTGACTCCAAATGATGTCAATCGATATAAATGTTTCTCACGACGGGTGGATTGACAATGCTATATAAAAATGAATTAATGATATGGTGGAAAATATTACTTTAGAAATATTAGTTGTAGCTATACGAATACTTGGAAAAACGATGTTGGGAACTGAAGATATGCTAAGTATGGTTAGTACTGTCAGAACAACATTACTACTGCCAGATCAATGTTAGTGCTGCCAGAACAAAGATACTACTGCTAGTTCAAGGTTAGTACTGCTGAGTCATTAATGCTGCAAGAACATGATTAGTACTGCTAGACAAGTTACTACTGCTGGTACATGGTTAATACTGCTGAACAAAAGTTAGTACTGCTGGTGTCTTACGAAAACTGTTAGTACTGCTTGGGCATATCGAAGATTACTACTGCTGGAAGATTATTAGTACTGCTTGAAAAGAATGAAGTTAATACTGCTTGGGATCAGAACATGGAATGCGAGATTGAAGGAGATAAAGATGGAATGATTGAAGATATACTTAAAAGAATATTCTGAAGGTCAATCTTATTTTGATAGTTATCTTGTAATTATTCAGTATATATATTTGTTGATAGATAGCTAAGAAACAGAGGAAAATAATACGATACACGAAATACAATTAGAATTCGATTGTGTTTTAGAGAGAATTAACCTCAAGGTTTAAGAACCCTATTTCTAGAGAAGTAGAAGTCGTATTGATTGAGCTTGTTCATCGAGATTGAGGTTTGGTTGTTAATCTTGTGAGTCGAAACAGTGAATACAAACAACTGTGTATTTTCTGATATTCTGTTCATTGATTGTGAGAATTAAAGTTCTATTCCGCAGATTCTTTAATTCTGAATTCTAAGTATTGTTAATCTTGTTAAGATTCGATCCTGACAAGTGGTATCAGAGCTTGTGTTTCTTAGAATTCGACAATTATTATGGACAATTCTATTGAATCAAACAGTACTTTTGATTGGAGTGATCAAGCAGAAGAGGCAATCCAGAATCATGCACTCATGGCAGAAGTCTCAGATATTCCTACTGAGGTAAAATCTAATCTCTGTTCTCAAGCTTGTATAGACACTGTTAAAAGGTATAGAGATCACAATCAGGGAATGTGTGATGACCTTAAGAGATTAGAAAAGGACATAAGAGATTATGTATTGATTGATGAAAGGTTTGAAGAACAAATTAAGGCATTTCAAGCCAATGAACTTCAACACTCATATGATACAAACTACTGGAAGTGGGAAAAGGGTGGTCTGGAGTTCCAACTGAAAGAGTCTAGGGAAGAGTGTGAGAAACTAAAAGGAGAGCTTGAGAAAGTTAAACTAGATGTAGAAAAGTTTACTTGTGCCTCTAAAGTCATGGACAACATAATCAACTCTCAAATCCATAGTAAGTTGAAACCAGGAATAGGGTACAATGCCACACCCCCACCCTATAACAACAACTACATCCCTCCTAAGTCAGACCTATTAGAAACCAAGGATAGGAAGGACTTACCTAAAGGAGCCACTGAAGTAGATCCAGTAGATAAAGTAGTTGTTGAGGAGAAGACTGAAAAAGAAGGATCTGATGAGGAATGTGAAAGTCCATGTGTTAAGAACAATGAGACGAAAAGGACTGACAAGGGAAAGGGAGTTCATTATACACAGACCACTGTTGTGAACTCTAAAACTTGTGAACATTGTTCTTGCAAGAAATCTCAAGAGAATAAGCCCCAAAACATGATAAAAGGAGGGGAAATCAAAGAAATTGGAATAACCAGTGGGCACAAAAGCAAGGAGTTGATCTGCAAAGGATTAACAGACCAAAACCTTGTTTCATCTGTGGCAGATTGAATCACCTTGCCAAACACTGTTATTTCAATCCTATTAACCAAAGGATAAATTTTCAAAGACCTTTTTATAAATCCAATGGTTATAGGAAGCCTGCAAGGAACCATGTGGCTAAGAAACAAGCTAAATCCAAAAGCCACATGAGGAAAAAGACTGAAAAGGAATGTGTCAATATGTGGGTCTCCAAAAGCACTAATACCTCAGACAGTACTGCTGAAAAGGATAGTGCTGCTAGAAGCAATACTGCTAACAAGGTTAGTGCTGCTAGAAGCAATACTGCTAACAAGGTTAGTGCTGCTAGAAGCAATACTACTGCCAATACTGCTGCTAGCAGTGTTAGTGCTGCTAAATCAGTTAGTGCTGCTAACTCAGTTGGGGCTGCTAACTCGGTTAGTGCTGCTAACTCTGTTAGTGCTGCTAACTCTGTTAGTGCTGCTAACTCTGTTAGTGCTGCTAACTCAGTTAGTGCTGCTAACTCTGTTAGTGCTGCTAACTCTGTTAGTGCTGCTAACTCAGTTAATGCTGCTAACTCAGTTAGTGCTGCTAACTCTGTTAGTGCTGCTAACTCTGTTAGTGCTGCTAACTCAGTTAGTGCTGCTAACTCTGTTAGTACTGCTAACTCTGTTAGTGCTGCTAACTCTGTTAGTACTTCTTCTATGGTTAATACTGCTGAACAAAAGTTAGTACTGCTGGTGTCTTACGAAAACTGTTAGTACTGCTTGGGCATATCGAAGATTACTACTGCTGGAAGATTATTAGTACTGCTTGAAAAGAATGAAGTTAATACTGCTTGGGATCAGAACATGGAATGCGAGATTGAAGGAGATAAAGATGGAATGATTGAAGATATACTTAAAAGAATATTCTGAAGGTCAATCTTATTTTGATAGTTATCTTGTAATTATTCAGTATATATATTTGTTGATAGATAGCTAAGAAACAGAGGAAAATAATACGATACACGAAATACAATTAGAATTCGATTGTGTTTTAGAGAGAATTAACCTCAAGGTTTAAGAACCCTATTTCTAGAGAAGTAGAAGTCGTCTTGATTGAGCTTGTTCATAGAGATTGAGGTTTGGTTGTTAATCTTGTGAGTCGAAACAGTGAATACAAACAAATGTGTATTTTCTGATATTCTGTTCATTGATTGTGAGAATTAAAGTTCTATTCCGCAGATTCTTTAATTCTGAATTCTAAGGTTAATACTGCTTCTAGTGTTTGTGCTGCTAGACCAATTATATTGACAAAGTACTCCAATTCTGCAGTACCTAAATTTGAAAATCTCATCAAAACCCAATGCAAGTACTTTGATGAGCAAGGGAGACCCAAGACCACTTCGGCTTGGGTTCCCAATAAAAACTAATTGATTTATCAGATGTGCAGGGCAACCAACAGCTCAAGGGAAAGAGCATCTGGCATGTTGATAGTGGTTGCTCCTGGCACATGACAGGTAACATGTCCTGCCTCAAGAATTTCAAAAGAATTGATGGAAGACATGTTGCTTTTGGGAATAATCCTGCAGGAGGTAAGATAAGTGGTAAAGGTAAGATAAGAGGTAATGGTAAGAAAAGTTGTATAGGTAAGATAAGAGGTAAAGGTAAGATGACAGTTGAGGATGTTGAGCAATTGAGATACAACCTGTTATGTTCAGAACATCAGTATGACTCAGATTGACAAGTGCTGCAAAGTGCAAGTATAGTTACTACTGCTAATGCAGAGTTACTACTGCTAGTGCAGAGTTACTACTGCCAGTGCAGAGTTTCTACTGCTAGTACATATTTTCTACTGCCAATGAGTAGTTAATACTGCTCAGTAGTTAATACTGCTTTGCAGTTAATACTGCTCAGTAGTTAATACTGCTTTGCTGTTAATATTGCTCAGTAGTTAATACTGCTTAGTAGTTAATACTGCTTTGCAGTTAATACTGCTTTGTAGTTAATACTACTTAAGTAGTTAATACTGCTTGTGTAGTTAATACTGCTGTGTAGTTAATACTGCCTTGCAGTTAATACTGCCTTGCAGTTAATACTGCTAAGTCGTTAATACTGCCTTTATAGAAAATTAGGGCTACTACTGCTATAAATACTCTTTTAGCCCGCCAAAGCTCATAACGTCTCTTTACATTCAACTTCTCTCTCTCGCTCTAACCCTTTTCTCCCTAGAATCTTTGTGTTTTCTATCCAAATCCTCAGAAAGAACAACGATTATGGAGTTTGTCAACGAGCATAATGAGATTGCGATGCTTCAGAAGCCGAAGCAGGCCGCAGGATTTCACGACATTGTGGATTTTCTCAAGTCCACTCATATTTCTTATGCCCTAACGGTGAATCCGACTATCTACATCGAGCATCAGACGCAATTCTGGGCCAATGCCACCGTGGAATCCGAAGATGGGCAGAAAGTCATCCAAACAAGGGTATGTGACAAACCCTTGAAAGTTTCAGAAGAACTCCTTCGCATCACTCTTCGATTAGATGATGCCTCAGGTATAACTTCTATTCCTAATGAAGAACTATACTCAACTTTAACAAGAATGGGGTATGACGGTCCCATTGGAGTTTTTAAGTTTTACAAGTCTAAATTTCATACACAATGGCGATTCTTTGTTCATACCTTAATGCATTGCATGTCAAAGAAAACTACTGGATGGAGTGAGTTTAGCAGTACCATTGCTTATGCCCTGGTCTGCTTGGCCACTGCCAGGAAGTTTAATTTTTCACAAATGATTTTCAATGATCTTGTATCAAACCTGGAATCCAAAAAGCGGTTTTATATGTATCCAAGGTTTGTTCAAGAAGTGATAACTAAGGAATTGACGGATATACCTCAATTTGATGAGGTATATGTGCCAAAACCCCCTAAAGGGAAGGTTTTCTCAAATATGAGGAGACTTCCTAGGGACTCGGAAGGAGTTAACACACCATTGTTCTCTACAATGATGGTTGTGTCCCACACAATTGAAGGTATGGCATCAGGGTCAAGGCCCTCATTAGACACACCCACTGATGACCAATCCCAACCTTCCATCACAAAAGTAATCCCTCAGTCCATTCTTGTACGACCCACTCCCATAATAACCAAAAAGTTTGAAAGAAGAAAGGTACACAAGGTTCCTTCCCTTGCTGTATCTCCTAAGAGCCCGAAGCCTTTAAGCCCTCTGTTGGAGCATTCTCCAATGGAGAATATCGAAAGGGAAACCACAGGGGTGTCTCCCAACCCCAAGAAGGTGCTCACTAAGGAGAAGGTTGAGCATGTGAGTCGCAAGGCTGCCACTACTTCTGCTAGCAAAGAGAAGGCCAGTGGTAAAATAACTAAGCCCTTCCTCACGGCAACTCAGGGTGAGAAATCATCCAGAGGTCCCAGGTGCCAAGAAACCAAGGGGGTAGGTAGTGCTTTTGCTAGGCAAGAGACACCTGCTAAAACTTCCAATGATCCTTTAAGGGAGGTAAAAACTCCTAAACAGGGTGAGGATAGATATACGTACGAGGAATTGATGGAAACTATTGCAAATATCAACATTGAGGTCATGGATCAGAAAAAGGAAATTGATGAACTCAAGAAAGTGGTCCTCTATCAAAACTCACAGCTTGAGAAGCAAAGGAAGATGATCACTAAGTTGATGCACAGAAAGAAGAAAGCTCAGTTTGTCCTTAGGAGAAGAAACCCTACCAATGATGCTTCCAAAAAGGGGGAGTCAGACTCTGATCTAAACATGGAGGATGCAAACATTGAGGGGGAGTATGAGTATAAGGTTGAGGGGGAGACTGAGGAGGCTGCAGATATTACAAAGGAAGCAGAAACAGAAACAGCAGCAGAAACCGTTACTGCTGCTGATCTTACAAAGGAAGCAGAAACAGAACCAGCAGCAGAAACGGTTACTGCTGCTGAGGTCATAAAAGAAGCTGAAAGTGAGAAGAAAGCAGAATCTGTTCCTACAGTAACTAAAACAGAGATTGATGAAGAGATATATTGGATTGTGAAGGACAGTGTCGAAGCAGCAGTATTAAAGGTCATAAAAGAAGCAGTAACAGCTATAGCAGTAGAAATGGTTACTGCTGCTGAAAAACAAAAAGCAGCAGAAACTGTTAGTGCTGCTGAGAGCCACAAAGAAGAAACAGCTGAAATCATTCCTGAAGCTGTTAAAACTCTCAAAAGAACCAAGATGATGTCAACCAAAAGGCCAAGAACAAAGTCCTTAGCTTCAAAGAAGAAAGATGTAAAGAAGCCAAGGATGGAATCAACTGTAGAAGAAGCCCAGGAGGAAGCAGTGAAAGAAAAATCTGATCCAAAAGTTGCTGAAGAAGAAGTGGCAACTCCCTCAGGCCAACCAAGCAATGTACAATCACTGCCAAATGCTCAATGTGATTTGTATATTACTGTGGTTAATACTAATCCAATCCAAGCTGAACCAATATCTTCTATGGCTCCTGAAATCATCTTCTGGGACACATTGAAAGATGGAAGAAAGGAGTTCATCAGAATCAAAAGGGCAGATGGAAAGTTTGAAGTTTGTCCTACTTGGGGAAAACTTATCAGAACATGCTCTAGATCTGACTTGGAAGAGATGTTCAAGGTGGGAATGAGGCTATATGGAAACATGCTGACAGAGCAAGGTATGTCTATCACCAAGATGGTTCTTGAATACTTGTGCTTAATGTTCAAACCAGAAGCAGTTCAGTATTTGATGGCAAGGAATTTTCAAGTCATTACCAACTGGATGCTCATTGAGAATTGTGGAGTGTATGTCATCTCTCTTGACAATACATTTCATGAATATTATTTGGTGGATGTTGTATACAAGCACAGCATGAAAAAGTTGAATGGAATGCTGCATGCTAAGTTGGTGAGTGACAAAGACTCTAAGATGGCAAGATACCTTGTAAAAAGGATTCTCAATCAAAGTCTGGGATTGGATCCAAATTTATGCGTTGATGATTAGGTTTTGGAAGCATCATCTGAAGAACTTAACTTCTCATCCTGAAAAGTCAAGTTAGGGGGAGATTGTTGGGAACTGAAGATATGCTAAGTATGGTTAGTACTGCCAGAACAACATTACTACTGCCAGATCAATGTTAGTGCTGCCAGAACAAAGATACTACTGCTAGTTCAAGGTTAGTACTGCTGAGTCATTAATGCTGCAAGAACATGATTAGTACTGCTAGACAAGTTACTACTGCTGGTACATGGTTAATACTGCTGAACAAAAGTTAGTACTGCTGGTGTCTTACGAAAACTGTTAGTACTGCTTGGGCATATCGAAGATTACTACTGCTGGAAGATTATTAGTACTGCTTGAAAAGAATGAAGTTAATACTGCTTGGGATCAGAACATGGAATGCGAGATTGAAGGAGATAAAGATGGAATGATTGAAGATATACTTAAAAGAATATTCTGAACGTCAATCTTATTTTGATAGTTATCTTGTAATTATTCAGTATATATATTTGTTGATAGATAGCTAAGAAACAGAGGAAAATAATACGATACACGAAATACAATTAGAATTCGATTGTGTTTTAGAGAGAATTAACCTCAAGGTTTAAGAACCCTATTTCTAGAGAAGTAGAAGTCGTCTTGATTGAGCTTGTTCATCGAGATTGAGGTTTGGTTGTTAATCTTGTGAGTCGAAACAGTGAATACAAACAACTGTGTATTTTCTGATATTCTGTTCATTGATTGTGAGAATTAAAGTTCTATTCCGCAGATTCTTTAATTCTGAATTCTAAGTATTGTTAATCTTGTTAAGATTCGATCCTGACAAACGGCGGTTTTATATGAATTATTAATATTTTTTTTCTTCAGTTCTATGTTCTTTCTAATAATAAAAACAATATATTAAATATTTTGTCATAACCCTTTTTTTACATCTAGTATAAGACCTATAAAATATCATAAACATGCCGGTTCCAAATAAAGATAGAATATTCGGTATGATGTGTGCACTACACTGCCTGCAACTATAAATTTTTTAAGCTCTGTTAACAAAAAAATGACAATTTTACCAAACTAAACAAACACATTTTTTTTGAAATATATAATATTTATATACGACAAATGGAACAAAGAAATCCACACACCCTCCTCACATTTGGTGAGGTTTGAACCCATGACCTACTACAAGGCCAAGGGCTCCGATACCGTTGGGCCAAAGACTCTTTGGTTAAACAAACACATTATATTAATCATATAAAGGTAGAATCAATCTACGGAGACCTGACCAAGGATGTACGTAGCTTATAACTCCTATAAAGTCGTTACAACGATGAAGAGCATTGCCAATGCGACTAGGCTGCAGAAAAGATAAGCAGCTTTTTTCTTCTCACCCTTGTGTATTTCCAAGGAAACCAGTTGTCCTGTGATGCTTGCAACAAATCCCACCACTTTCTACCAAAATACGTATAGAGAGAGTTATGTTAACTTTCACCAGATTAATCATTTATGCTAAAACAAGTTAATTGTAACCATTGCTCTTGTCGGTCCGTTCTTTTTTTAAAGTATATGATATTTATATACGGTAAAACTCACAAACACTTTTAATTTGTAATAAAGTTTGAATGCTTGACCTTTAAGGAGGTTGAGATGAACCATTAAGAAGGGTTTGGTGTGTTCTTGTGGTTTTATTGTAAAATAAGGATTCTATATTTGTCTTACTTTCTTGTTTTAGTATTTAAAAATCTCTCGAAAGCAAGCAAAAAGCTTTAAAAATCACTCGAAACGATGGAATTAGGCTAAAAATACATCAGACAGTATTGAACGTCGATAAAAAGACGAAGACATGTCAATAAAAACCGTGTTTTTGTAATTATTTTTTATCTATTTTATATGGTGTCACCGTATCGAAAAAAAAAAGTTGGTCCCTCCTCCCTGGATCAAGAGATCGGCTATAATAGACACCCTTTGCAAAGCATTGAACTAAGTGCGTCCACCATTTGGAGCCTTTTCACCTAACCTTTTATAAAAAAATAAAGTGGGACCCATATGAAAAAACTTGGCTTTAAACTAATTTATGGGACCAAAGTATAAGTACAACAATATAAATCAAAATTTTGTAAACTTCTTAAAAGACCGTTGGATAAGACTTAATCTATGGGATCAAAAATTAAACGTTCTATGTATGACGTTGTAATAAGTTCTATCTAAATGCGTTATAAAACACTTTATTCGGACAATTAATTAAGAATTAATGGCGCCCCCTGAATCTAAATTTTTTTTTGGTTGAAATGAATGCGTAAGCAAAAATAATTTCCTTCGACTAAGGGGCTTTTTCACAATCCCATGGGGCAATAAACTTTCCGAAAAGCTTGTCAATAAGCACCATTTTAGTTGCTCTATGTAGAGTAGAGTAGAGTAGTTCGGAAACCTCTAAAAATCAACCAATTCGACACGAGCACCCATCGGTTCATTGTAGTCAATGCTACCAAACCGCAGTATTATGATATAAGGTAACATAACAAACTATGTTACGAAATCACGCTTACTCAGTATATTTAGTATATCCTACAAGAAAGTAGGTTTTAATCTCACCAATCCAAAGGGTTCAATGCGCAAAAGTGGCTCTACAAACATCTCTACATTCCTGTACAAAAATTTATGTCAACTTTATTCGGTATTTTTTTTAAGAGTAAACTCTACTTTTGGTCCCTAACGTATAATGATTTCTTTGAAACAAGGACCTGTGGTTTCATAAGTCGACTTGTGGTCCTCATGGTTTTGATTTTGCTCTAGAATCAGGACCTTGCCACTAACCCCGTTAAAAACAACCGTTAGAGTCAGGGGTATTTTTGTCATTTCACCATTTTGTCCCATTTTTGTAATTCTATTTGTTTCTTCTTAATTCTGTCAAGAATATCAAACTTTAGGGACCAACTTGTAACACTCTCTTTCTCTCTTCATCTTCTTCCAAAATCTCTCCAGCCACCACCATTTCAATAAAGCATCTTTAGAGTCTTGACACTCATTAAGCTTCTTGGAAAACAGCTTAAGGTCTCTAATTTGTGGGTTATGGGAATAAGTCTTTCTTTGGTGTCTTTGAAGGTTAAGAACAGAGGGTCTGGGTTTTGTTGGGTTGACTCAAATGGATTTGGGTTTAGTCAACAATTGGGTGGGTTTTTGTGGGGAGTCTGAGAGGGTTGTTGTGGATAAGGTTTTTAATTGATCAGCTAAAGAAGGGTTTTGGTTTTGTGGGTTTTCTGATATATCTGGAATCGATGGGTTTTTGGAGGAATTGCAGCAGAAAAATGTGGATTTATTTGGTTTTCTTGAAGAGATGAAGGTAAATGGGTGATGTTTTAGGTCTAAGGAATTGGGAATGGTGGAATAATAAGAGATATTGTCAACAGCAGTGAAGAAAGATGAAGCCATGGATTGAGAAGAAGAAAAAGGTGGAATTTGAACTTACAAATTGGATGGATTAGCCATAAACCCAGAAGCGAAGGTGCAGAGAGGGAAGGAGATTGGAGAATGGAGAAGGGTTTTGGTGGAGGAGTATATGGGGTTTGTGTTTGTTTGTATATTTGGATATTTTCCATAAACGTTATCCCAAATAAATGACTGTCTGGGATTTAAACAAACACAACTCCCTGGTTCAGACTTTTGGTCCTCATGATTTGTGTTTCTATTTGGTGGTGCCGGAGACATGATGGTGGCCGGAGAGATTTGGGATATAAGGAGGTGGGCTTGAAGAAGTGTTGCTGGAAAATGGGCTATGAGGATGATCATTTAAATGACAGTTATTATCTTAGGCTAATAAGGCTCAAGATAATTGTTACTTTTTTGGGCCATGGGCTAAATTTGTGGAAGGAATGATAGTTCGATATATGGGAAGAAGAGTGTTGCTGGAATGGGCCTACTTTTTTCTCCTCTTGGCTGCCATATGGAGTTGGATCAATATTATGATATTTGGGCCGAACAAAGTGGAGGGAAGGTTGCTGGGCCATGTAGAAAAGGCGTGTGCTATTGATATGGAATCCCTTCTGCTGGGCTTCTTTAGTAGGTATAATTTGGATTTGTTATATCAATCTTGTTTAATTGTTTGGATTGGGAACCTCATGTTTAGGGCTAAAATTGTTTTTTTGTATTGCTTCGTAGATTGTCTTCTCTTTTTACTATGAATAAAATTTTCCAGGGTTCTGTCCCCTTTACCCAAAATAAATAAAAAATAAATCACTATACCTTAGGAACCAAAAATAGAGTTTACTTTTTTTTTTTTAATTAGGTATAATATATAATTGCAATTATAAGCTGTGAAGTTACCTTATAAGCACCTTCCCTTGATACATATGACACATGTGGAAACTAAAACCCTTTCCTAAAGGTTTATGGGTCTTGCTGCATTCTGAATAATTATATACCACAATTTCCTTAAAACATATACCAATTAACACAATGTTATCTATATAGGGTGCGTTTCTTTTACAAACCAAACAGTTTGTACAAACTTTGCACACCATTATATTAGGCAACAACAGATATATTTATGATAATTATTATCATTCATTAATAATGATTGAGATATATATGGAAGATGATTAAGTTCATTAATTATGATCATGACTTTAGATTAGGAAACATAATAAAATCAAATATTTATTAGACTTGATGAACAGTTAAGATTGGTTTGTATAATTTGTACGAATTGCTTGGTTTGCAAAATAAACGCAACCTATCTATATATATATATATATAACCCAACAATGTTGAAAAAGAAATAAACCTAGTTTCCAAGAAACTCCGACTGTCATTCCGTCGTGCAACGTGGGTTGTACCACGAACTCGAAATTATTTTCTAAATTACCCCTTAGAGAAGACAAGAATTCCATTACTTGCTGTTCGAGAAAAAACTGTAAGTTAGTGCCAAATTAATGGTATAAATCTATGGTTTCTTGGGTCGTTTTCAAATATAGTTACCGTTTTAATATTTTTATTTTATGGGTCCAGACAAAAACAATCTCAGATTTAGGACCTAAGAAATAAAGAATGGAAAAGATGTTACTACAAAACAAATGATTTTTATCCAGAAAATATCCATGGATCATTCAGAGAATCCCTGATGAGTAATCTGTTACTAATTTGCATTACCCACCAAAAATTTACCCATCAACTTTAGTGACGGTTTTGTGATGAATCACCCTTTAGCGACAGATTTTCCACAGAAAAGTTTGTAGGTAAAAGTATTCCGTTTAGTAGTGTGTTGATAAAAGAACTTAGAAATTATTCTCAAGATCACACGACATATGTACCTTCTTTCCACGAAAGGTTTGAAAACTAGAGACAAAACTGCATACGCAATGACAATCATGTCCGATAATCTCAGACATTTCGTTAACGTTCTTGCTCTTAATTGCTTCGTAAAGTTTGAGGACCGTTTCAATGGATTTGTTAGTTCCGCCATTTGATCCTCTTGATGCCAATGGCAGCCGCAATCTTGTTTGTTTCAAATGGCGGAAACCGAATTTTTTTATGGATTTTGATGATTTTATGTATGAAACGTTGTTTCGAAAGATTGTTGTATCGAAGAATAGAGGAATGATAGAAGTGGAGGTGAGGGTTGGTGTGATCGAAGGGAAAGATATTGGAATCATTTTTGGAATGTATGTAAAAGGAAATAAATCAAACATATTCAAATATGGTAAATGATGAAGGGTACAAGGTAGGAATCTTTGATGTACAAGTTAAGAATAAATTGGTCGACGATATCTATCAAATCAAAATTCTAAAAAGATGTTGGATTTGATCACAAAGTTCTATGATGGATTTGCTTAATTTTAGTTCAATAAGGTTTATGAGTTGCATTTAAGTTAGATCAAGGCATCTATAATCACCAAACAATCAGAAACACTATGGGGCTACATTATCGGGGTGTTTTTTTTAAACCTCTTAATATCTCTGAAGTCTGAATCAGTCAGACGTTTAAGTTTAGATCGTTTGTATTTTTTCAGATTTCAGAGGCTCTTAAGTCTAAAATACGTCTGAAATTAAAAGAGATAACATAATGTTTTATAACCTCTTAAAGCACGACCTCTTATTAATTAGAGGTGAAATAAGACTTTAGACTTCAGACCTCTTAAAAAACAAACGCCACATATAACTCGCGGCATGGGGTCATGGAGAAGTGTCATTTTTTGTGAGAAGCGTGAGAAGTACTTTTAAACCGTTGATCATTTTTAATCAAATACCCTCCCATGAATTGCGGCTTAAAAGGGACTTGATCTGGTGTATCTTGGTGCATCTCATCCTAATATTCGTTCATTTTTCATCCAACGTTTGATAACCGTTTTTAACGTTTATCACTAAATTTGACACTTCTCACCGGAACCCAACCATATAAGACGCTTCTATCGCAGTAAATAAAGTTTTAGTGTTATGGTAGTCAAATCTTTATATATATAAAAGCAAAAACCATGAAAAATGACATGGCACAATGTGGATTGAGATTTCTCAAATATTGACTTGTGGTTTACTTTGACTATCCCACATTGATAAAAAGTTGAAATGTTGGAACATGAAGTTGATTATAAAAGGAGAATAATGCCAATTTTTTTTACATGACTTATGATTTATTTTAATCCCTTTTGGATTAAAGAGTTAATTTTAGTTTCTTCATGTTGAATATATAGTATATATTGCATTACAATTAAGAGAGCATCTCCAATGGAGGTTCTTATAAGAACCTTCTTTTTGTACTTTTTGGTGTCACCTCATTTCCATCTCAATCTTTATATATATAAAAGCAAAAACAATGAAAAATGACATGGCACAATGTGGATTGAGATTTCTCAAACATTGAATTGTGGTTTACTTTGGCTATCCCACATTGATAAAAAGTTGAAATGTTGAAACATGAAGTTGATTACAAAAGGAGAATAATGCCAACTTTTTTTACATGACTTATGATTTATTTTAATCCCTTTTGGATTAAAGAGTTAATTTTAGTTGCAAATTTTCTTCATGTTGAATATATAATATATATTACATTACAATTAACAGCATCTCTAATGGAGGTTCTCATTTCCATCTCAATCTTTATATATATAAAAGCAAAAACCATGAAAAATGACATGGCACAATGTGGATTGAGATTTCACAAATATTGAATTGTGGTTTACTTTGGCTATCCCACATTAATAAAAAGTTGAAATGTTGGAACATGAAGTTGATTATAAAAAGAAAATAATGCCAACTTTTTTTACATTACTTATGATTTATTTTAATCCCTTTTGGATTAAAGAGTTAATTTTAGTTTATTCATGTTGAATATATAGTATATATTGCATTACAATTAAGAGCATCTCCAATGGAGGTTCTTATAAGAACCTTATTTTTGTACTTTTTGGTGTCACCTCATTTCCATCTCAATCTTTATATATGTTGGTCCCATCTTAAGTGACCCAACAATATATATAAAAGCAAAAACCATGAAAAATGACATGGCACAATGTGGATTGAGATTTCTCAAATATTGAATTGTGGTTTACTTTGGCTAGACATTGATAAAAAGTTGAAATGTTGGAACATGAAGTTGATTATAAAAGGAGAATAATGCCAACTTTTTTTACATGTCTTATGATTTGTTTTAATCCCTTTTGGATTAAAGAGTTAATTTTAGTTTCTTCATGTTGAATATATAGTATATATTGCATTACAATTAAGAGCATCTCCAATGGAGGTTATTATAAGAACATTCTTTTTGCACTTTTTGGTGTCACCTCATTTCCATCTCAATCTTTATATATATAAAAGCAAAAACAATAAAAAATGGCATGGCACAATGTGGATTGAGATTTCTCAAACATTGAATTGTGGTTTACTTTGGCTATCCCACATTGATAAAAAGTTGAAATGTTGGAACAAGAAGTTGATTACAAAATGAGAATGTTGGGTCATCAAGATTTGAAGATGACCTCATGATCTCCTTTTATACTTTGAAAAACATTTTATACTTAGAGAAATTTTGGATGCATGGTTCTTTGTAATGGCTTGTACAAGATATCAAATGTTTGGTGAAGTCAAAGATCAACCAAAGTCAAGATTAAAGATTCTCTCATTGTGGAAGTGAAAGATCTTTTCTCAAACATACAAGTCATTGTTCACCGAAATTGTTCTCACAATTTCGGTGGTATCTCCACCGAAACTTCTCTCTATTTCGGCCAAGTCTCAAAGAAGCTTTTCCCAAAGATGATGTCATATATCTCAAAGATGATGTCACATATCTCAAAGATGTGTCACATATCCCAAATGACATTTCGGTGGGACCTCAAAGAAGCTTCAAAGATGTTTTCTCCAAAGATGTGTCACATATCCCAAGTTTCCATCGGTGGTGCTTTTCTTGAAAGAAAATCTGAGAAGCAAAAGGAGACAAAAGTGAGAGACATAATAAGACAAAATGAGAAGCAAATTCATTTTGTCTTGGAAGAAATCTTACAACCTTTCTTCGGTGGTGCATTTGTTGAAAGAGATTTTGAGAAGCAAAAGAAGACAAAAATGAGAGACATAAGAAGACAAATTGAGAAGATATTTTCTACATGGATAAAGTGACCTTCTGTCTTATTATCCATTTCCATGCAAAGCTCTTTTCTCATGCATGAGCTCTTCTGACTGTACCTTGTAAAAGGTGACAAGGACTTCACAACTTTCCAGAAGTCAACATCCTCAGCAAGTGTGAAGATGACAAGTGTCCCAAGCATTCAATGCTTGCACACTCCTTGTCACTATAAAAGGAAGAGCTCTCCATACTGAAATATACACATCTTGAGAGACTTTGAAGATTACTGTGAGCTCTTGATATTCTACGCAAACTGGAAGAATTCTCTAAGTGCAAGAATTTCCAGTTTGCTTGAAAAACTTTATAGCTTTGTTCTAAGTGTTCTTAGTTATTTTGTTGTATACTTTGTGTAAGATTGTTAGAATAGTTTATCTGTTCTTTTCCGCAACAGTCTTAAGTTTTCTATGTGTAATTCTTTTTGAAAGTTTTTCAAATATAAGAATTAAAATTGTGAAATTTTTGTGTATTGTATTCAACCCCCCCTTTCTACAATACTTGTTAAGCCATCTGGGACTAACAAGTGGTATCAGAGCAGAAAGTTTAATTCCATAAACTTGATCTGCGATGGCTGCCTCTTCTTCTTCTACTGTTGAAAACTCTTTTCAAAATAACTTTTCTGAAAATGGCTCCATTTCAAAACCTCCTAAGTTCAATCCCAACAACTTCTCTTTGTGGAAAAGCCGCATGATGTTGTTCATGGAAGGAGTGGATACTAGATATCCAACCATTCTCCAAGAGGGACCCATTATCCCCAGAGTTTGGGCTCGCTATGAAACGCAGAGGCCGGGTAAAGAAACCATGGAAAAAGGTGATTCTGATGATTCGTCTGATGAAGAAAAATCTGCTGCTACTGGTCGTTACATTCTTAAAAATCCTAAGAAATATACTGATGAGGAAAAACGACTTGTGTCTCTTGATTCTAAAGTTAGAACTATCATTGCTCTCTCTCTTCCTGATGAAGTGTACCACTCTCTGGTAAATCTCTCTACTGCCAAAGAGATGTGGTCCACTCTGTGTGTTTTGTACGAAGGTACAAATGAAGTTAAAAAGAGCAGAAAAATTGGTTTTGTTAGAAAATATGAACTCTTTTCTTATGAGAAAAGAGAATCTCTCTCCAACTACTATAATCGCTTTAACAGTCTTCTTAATGACTTAAAGCTGTTAGGTAGAGTGTATGACAATGAGGAAGTCCTGTGCAAATTTATGGACTGTCTTCCCGATTTTTGGGAAAATATCTGTACTTGTATAAAGACAACCAAGGATCTTGATCATATGCCTCTTACTGTTCTTTATGGTACTCTTTTCAACTATGAGCAGACGAAACTGCAAAGGTTTATAAAGAACTCTTCTCTAGCTCTCCTGAGTGACTCTTCCAAAAAGACTAAGTGTTTTCCAAAAATCACCTACCCATCTGACTCTGACCATGATAGTCAAGAAGATCCCAATGATCATTCAGAGGCATATCTTAGTGATGCTAAGGAAGAATGTGAGGAAACTTCTGTTGATAAATTATCTGATGAAATGGTCATGTTGGATGGGCACTCTAAATCCAAATCTCATCTCTCTTCTGGAAAATCTAAGTTTGATAGAAATTCATCCTCTTCT
The DNA here is from genome assembly GCA_033807775.1 of Saussurea involucrata. Classification (NCBI taxonomy): domain Eukaryota; kingdom Viridiplantae; phylum Streptophyta; class Magnoliopsida; order Asterales; family Asteraceae; genus Saussurea; species Saussurea involucrata. The sequence continues at coordinate 146,995,422 of CM066320.1, read as the reverse complement.
CTCTCCAAACACTCTCCTTTGGATAAATCTAATGAGGAATGTTTTAACTGTGGTAAAAAGGGTCATTTTGCTTCTGAGTGTAAAAGTAGAAACCTTGAAAGACTTAGAAGTGCTTCCCACCGATTTTCCAAAAATTTCAGCCAATCTTCCTCATCTGCAAATTTTGACCGGGCTGAAAGATACAAGGAGAAATACAAGAGAGAAAAGGAAAGAAATGAAAGACTTATCAGAAGAGGAAAGGGTCTGCCTGCTAAATCTTATGATTTGGCAGATGAACCCACATCTGAAAGCGAATGACTCCTCAACTGCTCTTGTATCAGCTAAGTGCTTCTTCTACTCTTCACAGGTACATACTATGTGTTTTATCTATCTTTTATGAATTCTCTTATTTCAAACTCTTTTGCTATGTGTTCATAATTTCTGCCATCACATCTGAAAACATAAATTTTGGAAATTTTATTTGGCTAGTCTCTGGGTGTTGTTTCTGTCTTAAAAGGAAATCCTCCAAAATTTTTCCAAAAATAACTTTATGACTTCTCATACCGATTTTCTTCTTAAATCTGTGAGTTTCAAAATGTCCAATTCAAAAGAAAGGATTTATGTACTCCCAATTTTTGAAATATGAATTCTATGTGATGCACCCCCATTCTTTGTTATCTCTTCAAAATCTTTGAGCAAAAGTTAGGAAAAATGTCAAGTTTCTAAAAGGAACTCTCTTTATAGAAAATGCTATATCTGTGGTGATATTTCTCATTTTGCCAAAGACTGTGTGAAATAAAGAATTATTCTGAGTGATATAAATTCTTTTCATTCTTTTTCTTCTAACCCAAAAGGACCCACCTTCAAAATGGGTACCTGGAAATTAAATTCTTTGTGATTGCAGATTTTGAGCTGGGCAGATGGATCTATGTGAACAAGTGAGAAAGTTGACAAAACCTTAGAATTCTTTACTCTCATGACATCATAAGCATGTTGATGTCATTCTCATGACATCACCATCTCCAATCTCTTAAAATTCCATTTCTTTTCTAAACCTCACCACCGAAATTTTCCTTAACCACCAAACCAAAACCATATCCCACCATACTTTACTTCCCATCATATGTTTTGCCTCCTCGATCGGTGGTACCCCTCAAATTCGGTGGAACCCTTCAAATTCGGTGGTGAAACCCTTCTAAATTCGGTACAATCCTTCAAACTCCTCGGTGGAATCCTCACACCGATCCACCACCGAGTCTACACCGACCCACACCGATTCCACACCGAATCTCCACCGATCCACCACCTCAAATCCCTCCACCGATCCACCACCTCAAATCCCTCCACCAATCCACCCACTACAAACTCTTCTACAGATGTCACCCCAAATCCTCAAACTCAATCTTTTTGGGTCATCAAATTGGAAGATGAAATTCCAATCTTTTCTTCACTTTGAAGATTTTCTCCAAAATGTCTTAGAAGTTTTACTACTGATTTTCCACCGAAAATAGCCAATTTTCGGTGGATTCTCCTTCATTTTCGGTGGAAAAGCAAAAAAAAAAAAAAAAAAAAAAAATCCTACCGATTTTCCACCGAAAATCCTACCGAAAATAGCCTATTTTCGGTGGATTTTCCTCAATTTTCGGTGGAAAGGTAAAGGTAAAAAAAAAAAAAAAAAAAAAAAATATCCTACAAATTTTCCACCGAAAATCCTACCGAAAATAGCCTATTTTAGGTGGATTTTCCTCAATTTTCGGTGGAAAGGTAAAAAAAAAAAAAAAAAAAAAAAAATCCTACCGATTTTCCACCGAAAATCCTACCGAAAATAGCCTATTTTCGGTGGATTTTGCTCAATTTTCGGTGGAAAGGTAAAAAAAAAAAAAAAAAAAAAATCCTACCGATTTTCCACCGAAAATAACCTATTTTCGGTGGATTTTGCTCAATTTTCGGTGGAAAGGTAAAAAAAAAAAATCCAACCGATTTTCCACCGAAAATCCTACCGAAAATAGCCAATTTTCGGTGGATTTTCCTCAATTTTCGGTGGAAAGTCAAAAAAAAAAAAAAAAAAAAATTGTCTTGGTTCTGGCCGATCTTTTCATTTTCTCTTGGTGTTTTTCCTACGTCGGCCGCTGAGGGGGAGCAACATAAACCCTCAGTACTCATATACAACGACCAACTTGAAAAAAATGAGGAAATCAACGGACCGGTCAAGGGGGAGCACTTCAGTCCGGGCGGATCTAACTGAGGGGGATAAACACAAAGACCGTCTGATCTAACTGAGGGGGAGCAAAACAAAGACAAAGGATGCTGATGCTAAACATGAAAAGATGCCAAGATGCAACAGTTGGGCAGAAGTATCCTAAGGCTGCTGATCAAAATGAAGAATCCTCAAGCCAGACACAAGTTTCAACTCGCCCCTCCAAAGATGCAAGTAATATTCATTCTGTTTATACTGTTTATACTTCTTTCCTTTTCCTTTCGATTATTTGTACAGCTATACCTCTTTATTTTTTCTTATATGTAAATATCATATATACATACACACACACAAAAAAAAAATTGGACTGTGTGAAAAAGAACCCAAAAGAGTAAAGAAGGGTCAACTTGCATTATTCACTGTCTTACTCATGTTTTTCTAAGTATGGATGTCATCATCAAATAGGGGGAGATTGTTGGGTCATCAAGATTTGAAGATGACCTCATGATCTCCTTTTATACTTTGAAAAACATTTTATACTTAGAGAAATTTTGGATGCATGGTTCTTTGTAATGGCTTGTACAAGATATCAAATGTTTTGTGAAGTCAAAGATCAACCAAAGTCAAGATTAAAGATTCTCTCATTGTGGAAGTGAAAGATCTTTTCTCAAACATACAAGTCATTGTTCACCGAAATTGTTCTCACAATTTCGGTGGTATCTCCACCGAAACTTCTCTCTATTTCGGCCAAGTCTCAAAGAAGCTTTTCCCAAAGATGATGTCATATATCTCAAAGATGATGTCACATATCTCAAAGATGTGTCACATATCCCAAATGACATTTCGGTGGGACCTCAAAGAAGCTTCAAAGATGTTTTCTCCAAAGATGTGTCACATATCCCAAGTTTCCATCGGTGGTGCTTTTCTTGAAAGAAAATCTGAGAAGCAAAAGGAGACAAAAGTGAGAGACATAATAAGACAAAATGAGAAGCAAATTCATTTTGTCTTGGAAGAAATCTTACAACCTTTCTTCGGTGGTGCATTTGTTGAAAGAGATTTTGAGAAGCAAAAGAAGACAAAAATGAGAGACATAAGAAGACAAATTGAGAAGATATTTTCTACATGGATAAAGTGACCTTCTGTCTTATTATCCATTTCCATGCAAAGCTCTTTTCTCATGCATGAGCTCTTCTGACTGTACCTTGTAAAAGGTGACAAGGACTTCACAACTTTCCAGAAGTCAACATCCTCAGCAAGTGTGAAGATGACAAGTGTCCCAAGCATTCAATGCTTGCACACTCCTTGTCACTATAAAAGGAAGAGCTCTCCATACTGAAATATACACATCTTGAGAGACTTTGAAGATTACTGTGAGCTCTTGATATTCTACGCAAACTGGAAGAATTCTCTAAGTGCAAGAATTTCCAGTTTGCTTGAAAAACTTTATAGCTTTGTTCTAAGTGTTCTTAGTTATTTTGTTGTATACTTTGTGTAAGATTGTTAGAATAGTTTATCTGTTCTTTTCCGCAACAGTCTTAAGTTTTCTATGTGTAATTCTTTTTGAAAGTTTTTCAAATATAAGAATTAAAATTGTGAAATTTTTGTGTATTGTATTCAACCCCCCCTTCTACAATACTTGTTAAGCCATCTGGGACTAACAGAGAATAATGCCAACTTTTTTTACATGACTTATGATTTATTTTAATCCCTTTTGGATTAAAAAGTTAATTTTAGTTGCAAATTTTTCTTCATGTTTAATATATAGTATATATTTCATTACAATTAAGAGCATTTCCAATGGAGGTTCTTATAAGAATCTTTTTTTAAATAATCACATCATTATTCCATTTCGTCATCTTCTCACCAATGTGGGATAAACAAGACACAACATTTCACGATTTGATTAAGACTCAAATCTCATAATGATTCAAGTGTTTAATGGAAAATGACTACTTTTTGAAAAGAATTGAAATAAACTTATTTAATTTTATATTATAAATTTGTAGTGCTTATAGAACTTTCTCGCCACCGCACGAGCGCGGTGCCACACACTAGTTTGTGTTAAACCAAGGTAACTAACTTATTACCGGTAGAAACAACTAAGCTCGTAGCCAACAAATTTGTTTGGTAATAGGGGTGTTAACGAGTCGAGCTTTTAACGAGCTACTCGAGCTCGTTTATCTCGAGTTCGAGCCTAATAGTAGTCGAGCTCGAGTCGATCTCGAACACAAAATAAAGCTCGATTAAGTTAACGAGTCGAGCTCCATAACACCAATGTTCGACTCGACTCGTTCGAAAGCTCGAGTAAGCTTTTTCGAGCCTGACATATTTATATGTTTACAAATTATATAATCAAAATATAAAAACTATCGATCTTGAGTATATAAACGAGTAATCGATCTCGAATTCGAGCTCATAAACGAGCATCGAGCTCGCACTTTGAAAAAAATATTCGAGCTTGAGTTCGAGCCCGACTTTGAAAAATTAATCGAGCTCGAGCTCGAGCTCGAGCTCGAGCCTGGTATTATTTTTTCGAGCTCAGCTCGAATAACCTGTTACTCGACTCGACTCGTTAACACCTCGAGGCAATACCATGCCAACAAGAAAATTTTATACCAGTGGTTTAAACAAGAAAATTTTAAACTATGAGGATACAAGAACACCATAAAACATTATGAAAAAACATACCAATAAGGAGGTAAATTCAAAGAGAATAAAATGCATCTTTTATTGGTTTAATCAATTTTTATTGTATTTTGATCATTTTTGATTAAAAATTGGTGAGATTTTTTTTAACAAATGGATGGTTGTAAGCACATTTTGAATTACATCCCTTCGATCAACTCATTTTACGGCTAAGATCTATTTTTACGATTTCGTATTTTGACCTTGTTCTCACTAAACTTCCACCTATTTATAATTTTGTATTAATTATCAATGAATACTAGGAAAAGTTCGAAAAACCCCTCAACGAACTTTCTCATTTTAAATGATCAAGTCCATGAACTATTTTTTTTTCAAAATGTAAAGACCACTAAATTTCTCTTCATGAATTATAAGTCCTTGAACTTTTTTTAATAAATAAACCATTGAACTTTAAAAATTCGTTTACTTACATCATTTTAACAAAAAAAAACGGCTTGTAACCATCTAGAAAGGTTATAAAGTAAACAAAATAGAATCAGTTTTACCTTCCTAACCTATGCTATTCAAAGTCTACGCACACAACAACGTCCTCCCCTCACCACTCCTCGGTGCCCCATGATTGTTCGTTCTCCATACTGCATTGTCATTGGCTCTTGTCATCAATCTTTCTCTTTTGATATCTTTTTTTGTCATTCGATTCTCTATCTTTTACAACAATTTAACGGAACACATATAGACATATAAAAAAAGATGGATAACTGAGAAACAAAGGAGCAAAAGGAGGTATATCGATAGTACAGGCCGAGTCGTCGACGACAGTGATAGAGAGCGGATGACGATGAGGCAATAGGGGTGATGAGAGGTCTAAATGACGTAGGTTTTCAGAAGGTAAAAATGATTTATGTTTTTTTACTTTAAAACCTTCATAGCCAGTTTTAGGTATTTTTTTTGTTAAAAAGATGCATGTAACCTATTTTTAAACGTTCGGTGGTTTATTTGTTAAAAAAAATTCAGAACCTAATATTTCAAAATGAGAAGATTTAATGATTTTTTCATTCAAAAAAATAGTTTAGGAACTTAATCATTCAAAATGAGAAAGTTCGTTGAATTTTTCAGAACTTTTCCTGCTAATATGTACATATAAATTATAAGACTACTACCACTTACACCCTTTGTCACAACGCCTCACTCATCTCACTTTAGCTTATCACAGCTTTGCTTCGTTGTCCTTGCTTTTGTCATCTATCTGGTTTTGTTATTAGTTATGAACAAACTCTAGATATGCGCTATCATTTTATTGGCTTAGACCATCCACATCCCTGCAATTCATTTACACTTTCAATTGTGCCACCTCAGCATTTGCAATTACCTTCCACACACGTGCAATCCATATACACTTTCAAAAGTGGTTCCCACTATAACATTTATTAATTACTTTATAAATTATTATATACATTTTATTTTTTAATTAATATAACATAATATATAAAATTCTTTATTTTAATTTAATGTTAATTAAAATATAAACATTAAATTCAAATAAACGATTAATATATGATATAATAATATATAATTTATTAAATTATATCAAAACACAACATTTATTGAATTAAAAAGATTACATATAGATAGAAATAAAATATTACATTAATCACTGTTATCAGTATTGTATGTTTTATTATGTATAATAGTAATTTTAAGTAATTATTAATTTTGATGGTTAACGTTAATTTAATTAATTAAAAATAAATTCATATTAATAGTTATAAAGTTTATTGTTTTCAAAACCATTTAATATATAATTTATTAAATATTAAACATAATAAATGAAAACCATTTAATAAACCATTTAATATATAATTTATAATTTAATCTATTTAAATAAATAAAAAATGAAAACTATTACTGACGTGTGACTTGCAATATGGATTGCAAATGTTGAAAGCCAAATCCTACGTGACTTTCATTGTCTGACCATTTTTCCAATTGCAATTCAATTTGCAACCCCCATGTGGATGCTCTTAGGGCTTTCCTTTTGTTACGATTTCTTTTTGGTGTTTGTTTGAAACTTTAAATTGATTATTATAACAACCATATTTTTATTACCGTTGTTTTATACATTTAAACATTTGGTTTTGGCGTGTAATTAGCGTTTTTAGTAAGGAACTATATAATTAAAGTTTTGGTAGACAGTCTCGCGAGAGAAACCAAGAAAAAGGGTGAGATTGGACCGCGATCTCAAGATCATTCCTTCTAAATCTTTTTCTGAAATTACTTTTTAAGCTTGACTTGGGATTACTACTTGTTTTAATTGTCTCTATGGGATCGATATTCGGTATTTAATACCACTTTAATACTTGTTTAAACGATAGTGGTTTAACATGTATACTTGCATGGTATTCCATTTGTGATTTTCGGGTTACATAATCTACGCTTTTTCTCTTATCGATGTAATCCTTGTCTTTAGTTTGGGACTTAGCTTTGCACTAGGGCGACTTGCTAACCTACTTGATGACTTTCTTAGTCATTTAACCATTTCCTATATCTCTTCCTTTCGTACATCTTCTTACTTCACTAGAATATGGAGTTTTTAACTACCTGTATGATCTGCGTACTCCTAATACTTGCCTTTTGAAAGAAACTTCTTGGCTGACTTCTCATATTTCGTCTGATCCTTCCTCATTATTTTCCCATTTCCCTGAGTCGAACTCCCAATTCTTTTCCCGTTGTTCTAGTTCTTTTTGTTAAGGTAACATCTTTGTAAGGTAGTTTTCCATATCTGTTGACAACTCTAAGCCTAACCCGTTATTTCGACTCGACTTTTGTCTGCTAGTCTACTCCCTAACTCACTTACCCTTTTTTGTTCGTTTAGCATGTGTGCTCTTAGTAAGAGGTTGCACTCCAAACCTAAGCTTTTTACGTGTTCATTCCACAAAGGTCGTGATAGGAGAAGAAAGACTAAACTTTGAAACTTGATCTCCATTAGCATTTTTGCAGTGTCTTCGAAAGCATGCTTTGAAAAGAGCATGCATGAGATGAAGCTCGTGTATTTGTTTCAGTAAAGACATGTTGTTCCATTTTCTTTTTTCCTTTTCTTTATAATCAATGTAACTCGACCCTCCCTCCTTGGTGACAAGGGGGGCCCCTTCCATCGATGGGTTTTCGAGCATCTATTGATGATTCCCTTTCTATTATATCAACGGGACACATGCTCACCTTAGCTTTAACTCCCCCCTGATGCCTGAATGTTTCTTCTATCAAGCATATGACTAATTTTCTTTTTGGTGGATTGATAAAAATCACTAATCAAGAAATTGCGTTTGTAAGATCAAGATCAACTCATGGATCTTTGATTCTTTAGACAAGTCGTTAGTCTTTTCGATTTTCTAAAATCCCTTGAACAAAAGCTTGAGGGGTTCATCTGTCCTCTTTTGTGTATGACAGTTACGAAGTGGAAAACCTCTCCTCTAACTATAGTTACTTGACGCTTCTATGTCAATCCTAGTTTGAACTCATACTCTCCCCACTATCTATCTTCAATTATCTCATGCGAGGAACTTCTTATATCATACTCGATTCTCGCACAACAAGATCTTTGTTAATCCTAAGTTTTGAGAAAACACACTAATGTGTGAGAGTCTTGTCAGAGAGGTTTTACTCACGTGTCACTATATGACCAGATGGGAAAATTTTGAAAACTGATTTAAAGAATTTCATCTTTTGAAATTTCGTATGAACCATCTGATGCATGTTATTTCATTTCGAGAAAAACTACTAAGAAAGTGTTACAAGTTTGCATGCATACTCCAATTTGAGATTTTCTCATGAGGTTTTAGTCGATACCTTCAAATGACGAAAACGTATTGATTTTGTCTTTAAACTTGGAACTGACACAAGTCATTTTATGCTTTGACTAAAGTGTACTTATGAATCGTTTCATCGTTTTTGTGAAATAAACTGACACGCGCAATCTTTGTTGGTGAACCTTGTTGCATGCCATTTTATGGTTAAAAATGAATTTTTGGTGTCAAATGTTGTTTAAACTTCTTTCGAAGTACGTGCGAACCTTTTGTTGCACACTATTTAAAGTAGGCAGTTACTATACATGCATGACATGAATCAATCCATACTAGGACCGTAGCGGTTCATTTTAAAGAAGTTGTTTATTACGCTTTTGCTTTGTTAATTATCTAAACTACGATGAAATAGTTTTCAACATGATTTTCATATGGGGACGAGCGTGTCCATTTTGCGCAACTACCGAATTCATAGCAGTAGTTTTTATGCGTACGGGTAATTTGATATGAAAACCTTTATGTTGAAAATTTCTATAAAAAGTTTTAATTGGCATCTTTGTTAAATAATTCACTTGAGAACCTTGAACTCATTAGGACCTTGGAAAGGTTAAGTAACCCCGGTTAAGAGTAAGTGTGTGTAGAACTTCGACTATGAAAAGTTGGGTGTTTCGACACGTGATGGTGTTATAGGCCGGGTGGTATCGGTGGAAGAGTTGATGTACTTGTTGTAACTGAAGGGTTAGATTTGCGGTATCGTATTTTGAGGTTGGTGGTACCCGTTCTTGTCGGCAACCCTGTTTTGGGTCTTGAACAATTTTCGCATGAGGGACCCTTTAGACATCGTATTGATAACCTTAGTTTTGTGGGAATGCTCGACGAAGGGACTCGTGAGTGGAGTTCTGTTGAGGTTCAAAGCTTGGTGGTATAACTAGGTGTCAACCTTTTGGATTCGAGGCCACGAACCGTTAGTGTATTCGGAGGGTGTAGTCCGATTTTAAAGAAATAATGATAATGGTTGTAGTAATCCTAAGATGCTCAATTGTGGTGAGTGGATTTGGTGGGATGACTTTCTTGCGTGGTAAAAGAGCCTGTCAGTTTGATGATTAATGTTTGGACGGATTCTTGGAGCTGTATAATCAATGGGTCAGTGACGATCGCAGGTCTTGGAGTCTATTAGGGCTCGTTACAATTGGAGATTCTGTTGGTTTCGGTAGTGATCAAACCGTGGATTGATTTAGAGTATGGACCCACAATCGGGGAATTATGGAACATCTAAGGTTGGGAGACAACCGAAGTTGTCTGATTAGGAGTTACTCCAGTGGATGGAGCGTTCACCCGGACATAAGTATAGTGTACCTGAGAGGACATTGTTGGTAAGAGTTTGCTTGAGGTTTGTCATAGCAGTCTGTGTGGGGGAATCTAGATTCCAGTTGGAAGCTGATGGATCATGGTTGGTGTTGAGTTGGTTAACCTTTGGTTGTAAAGGACTTAGATTTCGAGGACGAAATCATTCTAAGGTTGGGAGGATTATAACACCCCGAAAATTGAAAAGCGGAATCTGGACTTGCGGACGTCCGCATGGGCGCAAGGCCAGACGTCCGCGTATCGCGATTGTAACATCCTAAATTTTCAATAATATTATTTTAATAAGAATTGGGATGTATTTGTATTTTTGTGTAAACCTTGAAATATATGGAAGTTTTATAATTCATTAGGATTAAAATACAATAGATGTAAGTAAGATGTTACTTTTGGAATTAATGAAACTTGAGGGTGCTTTTGGTCATTTTGGAAAGTTTGTTTGGATAAAATATCTGAAAATCAGATATTATCTGATTTTTGGTCTTTGGGTCGGTCAAGAGAGAAAGAAGAAATAGAGAGAAAGAAGGGAAAGGAGAAAAGAAAGAAAAGCAAGGGTTTATTCATCATTTTGGTATGTAAATCAGTCAAGGTTTTTGATTAAATCTGTTGTAGTTATATGGTTATAAACGAATCTGTGTATTGGGTTGATTTACAGAATCGTTTACAACAGATTTGAAGTAGTAGATTTGTGCAGGAAGTGAGTATTTGCAAATATAAGGTGAGTTCATTGTTCCTTGATTAAATCAATGTTTTCATGTTAAATTAAACCTTGAAATAGCTGTATAAATTGATTATGAACTGTATGGGATGGTTTGGAATGAGCTGAATCGAACAGACATGAAAATGGATCGAATTTTAGGCTACAGAACCGAGTTTTCCGGGTAAATCGTCGTATCCGGATACCTCTGGTGATGAATGTTTCCGGACGCAATAGTATCCGGGTAAGTTTTATTTTATTGCTTTAGTTTTCCGGATGATTGTAGTTACCAGATAGTATCCGGGTTGCGTTAGTTTCCGGATGTTATCCGGATTAGTGAAGCGTCCGGAAAAACTTAAGTTGTCCGGATAGTTTTGTTATCCGAAAACCCCTGTTGAGAAAGGTTAGGTTCTAAGGTCTGGATGCGGAACCCCCGTGTCAAGTCGCCGAAGGGGGGCATTTGAGGATGAAAATACGATAGGTTATCTAAGTATTCTTAGATTTGAGAATATGATATGAGATGTAATATTATGCATATACGTTAGTAAAGTGTAATGGATCCATAGGCACTAGTGTTTGGTAATCACATGGAATAGGCGTGTGGTATTAATCGTTATTCCAGTGTGTGTGTGGAAATTGTGGAATAGGCGTGTGGTAATAATCGTTATTCCCAATTTCTAAGGAAGAAAATGGGATTGACATAAGTGCTTGTAATCTCTACTTCCTTTCCGATAAATGGGAATGTGTAATTGAGATTTATTAGATAAGAGCATTAATCTAGAATCATTGAAGATTCGTAGTGAGGCTCTGAGGCATGATATGATGATGGAATGTGTGTCAGTCATATTCATGGGATTGGATGAAAATCGTGTTAACGGAATAGAGTTATACGTATGGTAAGAAAAGGGTAATCAGGTTTGATATAACTTGTTTACATTGATTTTTGCAAATATTATTGTGGAAACGAATGTTCTCACTAGGCGTTGGCCTAATCGTTTCAGATGATGTTTTCTTACCAGGTACCAGCTCGGGAAAGTAAAGGGTTGTGGGACGAGCGTTTTTGGAATAGCAGAGGTGTCAATTAACAAGAAGAGATTTTGATGGATTGCTTAGATAACTTAGTTAATCTGATTATAGTGATATGATTAGATTGATAGGTTATTTGAAAGATCCTGTATTGTAAATATACTCTTGATGGTTAATTTCCTTGCTATATTTATATAAGTTTAAGTTTCTTGTATCATAACGTATTATAATTTGAGGTTCAAAATAGCCCTGATTTTAGGGCGTTACAGCGGAAGTCCGCGTGTCGTCCGCGGAAGCAACATAAATGTTTGGGTTCGACCAGCTCAAGGGCCGGACGTCCGCGTGGTGTCTAAGCCGGACGTCCGCGAAGGGTCTAATGAGATATTTTGTCCTTTTCAGACCTTTCCTTCTCTCTTACCTCACTTCATCCCAAAACCGAAATCAGATATCTCTCTCTCTAATGCCGAATTTCTCCCAAGAAACCCAAAATCTTCCCTTTCCTACTCATCCTTCTTTCCCAAATTAAACCCCTCGCCATTTTATAAACCTTAACATTTCTAGAACCCTTAACTTCATGTTCTTCATCAAGTTTCTAGGGTTTCATCCAACCCTTTCCTCCATTTTGATGATTTAGAGGGTGTGGTTCGTTTTTGGTGATGCTAGAGGTATTTTGGTTGGTGGATTTACATTGGTGATGCTAGACGTCCCAAAAATTACAAGGAATTTAAAATTTTTAAAACATGCATTTCATTATAAAATAACCCCAATTTAATAATTCGCAATTCAAATTAAATTAGCGTCGTTAACTCAAACAATCAATAAAGTTTACGCAGCGAAAATTTCATAAAATAAAATCTAAAGGTTTAAAAGTGAAATTTTAAACACTCTCAGCACCCCGCGCATAGTGTGTGTACCGTCAAGCCCGACTGCCGCTCGCACCTGAAATCACAACATATTGGGAAAAGGTAAGCTAATCGCTTAGTGAGTCCTACCACACACGCAGGTAGCAACCCCACGAATATCGCCCCTACTCGCAAGTAGGCAACGTCACCATCACCACAAATATAAAACCACATAATGATAAATGCATAAATACGAACCTCGGTCCCACCGAGTACACCAAAAATATATCCACACAAGCTCAGTCCCACCGAGCCCTCGGTCCCACCGAGTAAAGACATTGATACAAGCTCAGTCCCACCGAGCCCTCGGTCCCACCGAGTAAAGACATTGGTACAAGCTCAGTCCCACCGAGCCCTCGGTCCCACCGAGCCCCCCAGTCCCACTGAGGTGTACACAAGCATACATAATTCACATACACATTCAACAGATCACAACTAGATATCACATCGCAACTAATTCACATACACACGTAATAACACATGATAACACGTAACACAAAATAACGATATGCATGAAATTCCTAACTACGCGGTGAGAGAACTCACCTCAACGCAAAGCGACGCGCTCCCGAGCCGCAACACCAGCACGTCAACCTTCCTCACTTTTTCCCACCTAATTACGCACTAAAAACGTCAACGGAAGGTCCCAACTCACGACACTTTTACTAGTTTAACGAAACTAAAAAATTCCAGCTTTTATACTAAAAATGCAGGTCTGTTCGGGACCCATTTTACCCCTGCTAAACTGATCAAACCAAAAATCTAATTCCACATTCAGGAAGTTCAATGTCTTACGGTTCCAGGGACGTATCGCACGCGTCCTAACGATATTCCTAGCACTCTATATGAATTTTACAAAAACACCTCTCAGAGCAGCTAAAACAGAACCTTTCAGTACAAAACGACGATTTGACCTAAGCTACGTTCCGAACTGGTTTTTGCACAAAACATAGAAAAGTTACTAGACTCAAAATGGGAACTTTTGGCACCAATTTCGCCCCAATCCGAGTTACGAGGAAAACGTTACGGTTTAAGCAAAACAGTGGCAGATTACTAAATTTTCACATGAAATGACACTATTGATTATTAACCCATTAAGTCGTGGCTTAATCCCAACAGACCCGAAAAGCATATGAACTACTGAATATGGGTTACCCTAGGCTGGACAACAGCCGTGCACCACCCCCTGCCGCCTCCGGCGGCGGTGGTGGTTGGCGGCGTTTCTTTGACATACGATAACAACAAACGAGAAATAGACGAACTTACCTCGACGAACCCTTCTTCCTCCTCTTTTCCGACCAAACTTTCCGGTGATCGTCTCCTTCCTCCTCTCTCCTCGTCGCCGGCAGCAACCTCTATCACCCTCTCGGTTTCTCTCTCCCTCTCTCGGCTTCTTTCTTTCACTCTGTCTCTCTAGTTCTCTTCTTGGCCGAACACAACAAGAAAGGGGGAGGGGATGACTAAAGGTTGTGGTGGTTACTAGCATGAAACCGAAGGGAAGGGGAAGGGGGAGATGACTAAAAGTCTTTGGGGAGTTACTAGCATGAAACCGAAGGGGAAGGGGAAGGGGTGTCTCTTGGCCGATCCCATGCACAAGTTTGGCCCCCTTGCCACTTTTGGCCCCTCAACTAAACTCTTCTCGCAAACCAACAAAATAGTTGACATATTTAACAATTTGGTCCAAATCGTCTAACCCCGTTAACGGTAACCACGTTAAATAATAGCTTAAAACAATATTAATAATAAGAAATACATACCGGGATACGGGCTTTACAACTCTCCCCCACTTGGATTAGACTTCGTCCTCGAAGTCTATGCTCGTGAATAGCTATAGATAGGTCTCCCACATCTCAACCTCAGGTTCCCAAGTTCACTCGGAACCCTTTCGGTGTTTCCACTAGACCTTCACTAACTGGAATTTAAGATTTCCCACACCGCCTAAAAATATCTCGAATACTTTTCTTACCACAAAACTCCTTCAAGTACACCGCAAGTATGATCGGAGGAACACTCCAACAACTGGATTCATTCCTAGTCAAACGACTTCGGTTGTCTCCCAACCATAGATAATCCAAACATCCCGATTCAAATATCAAGCTCTAACCATTCTAAAGTTGCTCACCAATATACCCTACAGGATACTCGAATTCGATCATTCCTATCATTAACTGTCGATTAACTTTCATGAGTTCTAATAGACTCCCACAATTTATTTCACATGAATTATCAAACCAGTAAATTTATAATCACCCACGAATGTCATTCCACCACAACCATTCACCACAAGCAAACATCTCAGGATTACTACTACCATCAACATGATTTCCTTAAAATCGGCTACAATTCCCCAATTACACTAAGGCATTTGGCCTCAAGCCCAAAAGTCGACACCTAAATATACTATTTACCTCAAAAATTCTACGCATATATCCTCTTTATTACAAAGGGCATCATTCCCTAACCGATACTATTCGGCCTACAGTACTAACACGCGTGGAATACCCAACCTTCCACCGTTGACGTATTTCCTACACTCGCTCTACGAAGCCTAGTTACACCGTATCAAGATACACCTTAACGTCTACCTCCCAGGTACGTGCTCAAGACTATATCCTCCTAGTGCCTACTGGAAAGTCAAAGTCATAACATATGAATACCGGGGTCCCACCCCGAGATACCCAACCGACCATTAAGACCGAGCAATTGACCCATGACTATCACAGACAAAATTCGGAATTTCCCCCGAAACTCTCTCGCGTTTTGCATTTTCCTCCAAAACTGCCACCTCCTGAGCACTACCTATCGACTCGAGAAGAGGTGCAACCACTGTTAACCGTTGACACAAGCCCCGCAGTGGCTCACCATCCAGATGTCGACTAAGTGCGTCCGTAACAACATCCGCTTTACCGGGGTGGTAAAGTATCTCACCATCATAATCCTTGACCACGTCAAGCCACCTCCTCTGACGCATGTTGAGGTTTTGCCGGTCATCAAGTACTGGAGGCTTTTATGGTTAGTGTATACACTTGACGCCATACAAATAGTGCCTCCAAATCTTGAGAGCAAACACCATCAAATCTTACATACCCTCGGGCAAAGTCAACATCGGAGCCTCGCATAACGCCTGCGTAGCTCCTCAAAGCCCTCTGCTGTTCTTCACCCCAACTAAAAGCCGCAGATTTCTTCGTCAATCGGGTCATCGGTAAAGCAATCTTGGAGAAATCCTGAATGGATCTCCGGAAGTACCCTGCTAACCCAAGAAAACTCTGTACTTCAGTGAGAGTCTTCGGCACTTCCCACCGCATCACAGCCGTAATCTTGGCCGGATCCACCATAATACCATTCTGGTTCACGACATGCCCTCGAAAGTGGACCTCTCGTAACCAGAACTCACACTTGGAGAGCTTAGCATACAGCTTCTCCCGCCTCAAAACTTCCAAAACTTCTCGCAAATGCATCTCATGCTCTTCTTTCGACTTCGATTACACAAGAATATCGTCGATGAACACGATCACCGATCGATCCCACATAGGGCTACATACCCGGTTCATGAGGTCCATGAACGCTGCGGGTGCATTGGTGAGCCCGAAAGGCATCACCACAAACTTGTAAATGGCCCTAACGTGAACGAAAGGCCGTCTACTCCGTATCCTCTCTCCTCACCCGCATCCGATGATACCCCGATAACTCATCGGAAAATACGTCAGCAAACTCCCGTACAACCGGCACATCCTCCGCAGTCTTCTTCTCTCCGACGCCGCGCGTGTCTATCACATACGCTAATTACCCCTAGCCACTGCGCTGCAAGTATTTCCAAGCTCTTACACCCGAACATAACGTTGGGGTCTGCCTGGGTGAGTCGCCCTGAACTAGCATTTCTCCCCCGCTTGGGGTTCGAACTTGTACTTGTTTGAGACGAAAAACAATCTCGGCATCAAAAGCATCCATCCAATCCATGCCCACAGTCACGCACAACTCCCGCATAGCGATCGGAATCAAATCAATCGGGAACCTCACACCAGAGATCTCCAAAGTGCACCCCCGGTACACGTCAGTAACCGTCAGGGTCCTGTCTTCAGCAACTGCAACCACAAGTGGACAGCCTAACCGTCCTACAACTCGGCCCCAAACACTCACTGACTATGTGAGATACGGAAGGATGAGTAGCCCCGC
The DNA here is from genome assembly GCA_033807775.1 of Saussurea involucrata. NCBI lineage: Eukaryota > Viridiplantae > Streptophyta > Magnoliopsida > Asterales > Asteraceae > Saussurea > Saussurea involucrata. Next base: position 146,978,643 of record CM066320.1, on the reverse strand, counting down.
TATCAATCATCACCCCAGCAAGCACCGAGTTAACCAAGAACGTACAGGTCACCACTTTATATGTAGCTTGTGCTTCCTCCACTCCCAGTTGATGAACTCTACCTCAGGCCGCCTCCATCACTACAGCAAGTGAAACATACTGCGCAGTGCTCACGAACTCCCTGATCTTGGTACGTAACATATCCTTGTACTGTGTCCTCTTCATGTCCTCAAAAGCAGCATGCTAAGGATAGAATAATGTCATTTCCGTGAACTTTCGGTTCACCTCCTTTATGGCCTTCGCAGTCTGACAGAGCTCCAAGAACTCTTTGGCACTCCTCTCCATCTCCACTAGAGGCACATGCTCTACACGAAACATACGACGAACTCCTCCCAGGTCAAGTAGTGCGCCCGTTAAGCGTCAAAGCAGTAGCACACCAGTCTTTCGCTCCGTCTCGTAACAGATTCACCGCGAAGCGAACCTTCTAGTTCGCAGGACAACCACCGGTAAAGAATGTGCACTCCATAACCGATCCCGACCCTCTTGTTCGGGGCTGCCCACCCGCAGGGGGTGGAATCGCCGCGATGCGCTCCTCCATCGACACTATTACCTCATCACGAATGGCGGTAATAATTTCGGGGATCGCCTCCTCAAAATATGCGTCACCTCGACCGCAAACATCTCACGAATCTGATCAGCAATAATTCCAGCATCAGCATCTGGATCAGCATTGTTGTTCCTCCTTAATGAGCTACTAGCACACATTAAAACCTGCTAACTACGCTCACACTCAACTCTTCGGATTCTCCGTGACTTTCCCCGACTCGAGCACGGATCCTGTGCTTCAGATAGTAGGAGCTCTGCTACTACCCTTCACACCTATCCTTACTCGTTTCGAGTCCTGTCCCGGGACGTCCAAGTAGTTGCTTACCACAAACAAACACATATGCCCATTCCGGCATATGCAAACACTTTTCCTAGCTCCCTAGAAAAGTCGTAATACCCCACTACCCTTGCTAGAACGGAACCCCCACTAGCCCTGACGAGTCACCTCGTGAACGCACAGTCGTATACAGTGGAAACTAGATAGACATTCGAATATAAGATTCTATCCTACAACGGTTGGACTCAAACAAGAGCTGTGCAATAGAACTAAATCTAACATTCTAAGGCTATTCGGTTCCTACCGCATACAGCCTATAGTGCATTCGCTTAACAACCTATCAAGGTTAGCATAAGTTCCTAATAGCAAGTAACAACCATACAATACCACAAAATCCACGTAAGCAATCTAGCATACATACTCCTATGTTCTAGAAAGCAATCTAGCATACGTAATCATATGTAAACGCTATTCCCAGCTCACTAGGAATTTCATCTCATCCCACTACTCTTGCTACAACGGAATCCCTGTTAGCCATAACGAGTTGCCTCGCGAATACCCAGTCGCACGCAACGTGAATCAAATAGACATTCGAATAGAATTTTCTATCCTAGAACGGTTGGACTCAAACAAGAGCTGCGCAATAGAACTAAATCAAATATTCTAAGGATATATGATTCTTACTGCATGCAACCTATAGGGCCTTCACTTGACAACCTACTATAACTAGCATTGATTCCTACTAGCAAGCAGTCATCGTACAGTACAGTGTAAACAACCTCGGCAATTTAGCATGCATACCCTATGCCTAGAAAGCAATAAATACACTAAGTGTTGTACCTTCCCAATTGGCGTCGGCTGACTGTACACACTGCGCCCACAATCACCGTTTCCCAAACGGGCTTTCTCCGTTCATTTATTTTCAAAGATTTTAATAAGAGAGTTAAAAAAAAAACTTCATAGCCGCAACTTGAGACCAAACACACCGAGATGTGTTTGATTCACTCAAGCTGTACTCTGATACCAAGTTGTAACGTCCCAAAAATTACAAGGAATTTAAAATTTTTAAAACATGCATTTCATTATAAAATAACCCCAATTTAATAATTCGCAATTCAAATTAAATTAGCGTCGTTAACTCAAACAATCAATAAAGTTTACGCAGCGGAAATTTCATAAAATAAAATCTAAAGGTTTAAAAGTGAAATTTTAAACACTCTCAGCACCCCGCGCATAGTGTGTGTACCGTCAAGCCCGACTGCCGCTCGCACCTGAAATCACAACATATTGGGAAAAGGTAAGCTAATCGCTTAGTGAGTCCTACCACACACGCAGGTAGCAACCCCACGAATATCGCCCCTACTCGCAAGTAGGCAACGTCACCATCACCACAAATATAAAACCACATAATGATAAATGCATAAATACGAACCTCGGTCCCACCGAGTACACCAAAAATATATCCACACAAGCTCAGTCCCACCGAGCCCTCGGTCCCACCGAGTAAAGACATTGATACAAGCTCAGTCCCACCGAGCCCTCGGTCCCACCGAGCCCTCGGTCCCACCGAGTAAAGACATTGGTACAAGCTCAGTCCCACCGAGCCCTCGGTCCCACCGAGCCCCCCAGTCCCACTGAGGTGTACACAAGCATACATAATTCACATACACATTCAACAGATCACAACTAGATATCACATCGCAACTAATTCACATACACACGTAATAACACATGATAACACGTAACACAAAATAACGATATGCATGAAATTCCTAACTACGCGGTGAGAGAACTCACCTCAACGCAAAGCGACGCGCTCCCGAGCCGCAACACCAGCACGTCAACCTTCCTCACTTTTTCCCACCTAATTACGCACTAAAAACGTCAACGGAAGGTCCCAACTCACGACACTTTTACTAGTTTAACGAAACTAAAAAATTCCAGCTTTTATACTAAAAATGCAGGTCTGTTCGGGACCCATTTTACCCCTGCTAAACTGATCAAACCAAAAATCTAATTCCACATTCAGGAAGTTCAATGTCTTACGGTTCCAGGGACGTATCGCACGCGTCCTAACGATATTCCTAGCACTCTATATGAATTTTACAAAAACACCTCTCAGAGCAGCTAAAACAGAACCTTTCAGTACAAAACGACGATTTGACCTAAGCTACGTTCCGAACTGGTTTTTGCACAAAACATAGAAAAGTTACTAGACTCAAAATGGGAACTTTTGGCACCAATTTCGCCCCAATCCGAGTTACGAGGAAAACGTTACGGTTTAAGCAAAACAGTGGCAGATTACTAAATTTTCACATGAAATGACACTATTGATTATTAACCCATTAAGTCGTGGCTTAATCCCAACAGACCCGAAAAGCATATGAACTACTGAATATGGGTTACCCTAGGCTGGACAACAGCCGTGCACCACCCCCTGCCGCCTCCGGCGGCGGTGGTGGTTGGCGGCGTTTCTTTGACATACGATAACAACAAACGAGAAATAGACGAACTTACCTCGACGAACCCTTCTTCCTCCTCTTTTCCGACCAAACTTTCCGGTGATCGTCTCCTTCCTCCTCTCTCCTCGTCGCCGGCAGCAACCTCTATCACCCTCTCGGTTTCTCTCTCCCTCTCTCGGCTTCTTTCTTTCACTCTGTCTCTCTAGTTCTCTTCTTGGCCGAACACAACAAGAAAGGGGGAGGGGATGACTAAAGGTTGTGGTGGTTACTAGCATGAAACCGAAGGGAAGGGGAAGGGGGAGATGACTAAAAGTCTTTGGGGAGTTACTAGCATGAAACCGAAGGGGAAGGGGAAGGGGTGTCTCTTGGCCGATCCCATGCACAAGTTTGGCCCCCTTGCCACTTTTGGCCCCTCAACTAAACTCTTCTCGCAAACCAACAAAATAGTTGACATATTTAACAATTTGGTCCAAATCGTCTAACCCCGTTAACGGTAACCACGTTAAATAATAGCTTAAAACAATATTAATAATAAGAAATACATACCGGGATACGGGCTTTACAGGTTTTTAGTATAAGTTGAGATTGTGAAGAAAAATGTTTGGGAAATGATTCTACATGTTTGGATCTGAGTATTTATGGTTGGAAACGTTTAGATCTAGGTTTTTAGAAAATTTGGCTTGAAGATGCAAGTTTCTTCAAAGGAGCTTATGTTGGTCCCGAAGGCCTATACAAGTTTGTAGAATGGGGGGGGGGGGGGTTGAATACAAACACACAGATTTTACTTTTCTAAATTGTTTATTGATAAATCATTAACAATTTACAGCTTGTTGCGGAAACAAGATTAAGGAAAAACCTAAATCTAAACAAGTTGGAACACTAAGGTTTCTTGCACTAAGAGAGATAAGGAAATTACTAATAATAACCTATCTTGAGATAAGAGATTGAACTTGTCCATAGTTAGCAAGTTACTTCAAATGAAGTGGGTTCATCTCTTTATATACGGCATGCATTTAATGCAAGTCAGTATACACTTTACACGTGTCATCAACTGGTTGGTTGCATGTCATTGACCTTTGTTGACAACCTTAGTAGCCGCATGGATGAACAGTGTAGTATCAGAGTGGTTGTACGATTTCAGACAGTTGGAGGTTCTTTTCTGACATTTCGTACGGAGTCGTGCAAGGGTGGTTAAGACAAAAGTACTTTGTACGGAGGACTTCATGATCAGCTTTCGTTGATTCAGAGCATTATCATTATCTATTCAGCGAATGATAAAGTTCAGCGATAGTTGAAGTCTTGTACTTGATACTTCACGTTGAGTGGACAAATCTGAGTCTTCGTTGATCCGCATCAGTTCATTAGGAGACTTGTCGCTGGTTCTTGAGCTTGATCTTCGACTTCAGCGTAGAACCTTTGTTGACGTGAAACTTGTCTTCAGGGATCATAAGTAAACAACTAACTTATCAGCGATCATCATAATGACTGAACAGACTCAGAGCATTAATGGTGAACAGTGTTCGCTGAATGTTTAATTTAAAGAGCGAGAGTTCCTATCAGCGGTACTGTAAGATCTTAGTACTTATCAGCGATAGTGAAACTCTGATACATATTGTTTACTTACAATTTTCACTAAGTATATAAGAGAGGGTCATTATCAAATCACTGAGGGTTTGGATCAACAATCTTCCCCTATTTGATTATGACATAGCAACAAAGAAAATTGCTATTTAATGAAAACATAAGGATAAAAAGAACTCATAAAATATTTGTCCCTTTTACTGTTTTCTGGGATCTTTTCAGTACTGATGGAGTAAAGTACATTCGCTGAAATCTTTCTTTAAAACTTTGAATCAGGTTACAAAGAGAAATGGAAAGATTACAAGTACAAGCGAAATAAATTACAAGTACAAAAGAATAACTGATACAATAGAGAAATAGGCGATCATATCAGTTTGTAAAGGGTTCTTCCTTAATGAGAAGTTCATTAAGGGTCATTGATGTGGTGGGAATCATCCAGTCAGGAACGGTTACACCTTGTTTTCTTTTGATCAGCGCTTCTTCAAAAATCAAGGGTTTCAGATGTCGTGCCTGAGGGTCATTCCTAAAGTCACACCAGTAGATGAGATCTCTCAGCTGTTCGATGGGAGTGATGTGAAGTTCAGAGATGCGTTGAAAATGCTTTCCACCATCGTAGTCATGGAAAAATATCCCGTAGGGTTCGCTTATGACTTTGCCAGGGATGAAAGTCTCACCAGGAGGAAGAGATGTGTCAAGTATGGAAAGATCAGGATCAGGACCAAGGACTTCAGCACGTGAAAAACCAATACCTGTTTCATTTCGTATGACAGGGACATCAATTGAAGATTTAGATTTCTTCTTCTTCGCTGAGGCCTTTCTCTTCTGACTTTCGAGAGGATGAGGAGGAGGAATATCCACACAGGAGTAGACTAAGTCGATTTGTTTGTTGATCAGCTTTTCAACATGTTCCTTGTACTTCGACTGAGACTTCTGGATGGCTAACCTGATCTCCAACCATTCAGAGAGACCGTACTTCGTTATGGCTTCAGCATAGAATTTTTCGTACTTCTTATCTTCTCTGAATATCTCGACTTCAGCGATTGAAACAAGGGTTGTTTTTCCAGAGATGAATACCTTGTTGATTTTGGCAGGAGAGAGTCTGTAGTTGACCTTTTCTTTGCACCAGGCTAAAGTGGATTGAGACACAATTCTCTTTTCTTCAGTTATCTTCTTGGCGTCTTCCCAGAGCTGACGTTGAACTTCAATAGGAACTCTTTTCAACTTGGGGTCTTTCACTGATCGTTTAGAAAGCTGGATGGCGTACTCTCTGTCCTTTTCTTCAGCTTCCTTTCTTTCAGCGATTAATCTTTCAGCTCTGAGGTGATCCTTGTATTCCTTTTGGGAAATTCTGAACTTTGGAGAAACTGAAGGAAGTTGATCACGCCTCAGAATGATTTGCTGATCCTCGAATTGCTTTATTATCTCTTCTCTTCTTTTCTGATCCTCTTCACTTAGCTTTTGAGGACCTAAGGAAGGTCTGCGTCTGTGCGAGAGTAGCTGTTCTTCAGGTTCATCAGTCTCAGAGATTAAATCTAAGACTGGGATTATTTCTTCAGCAGCAGCTGGTATTATTGGTGAAGTCGCAGTTGTGGAACCTTCAGCGATATCCTCAAACAGGGGAGAGGACTAGCTGAAACACAGCGATCTTACAAGTAAGAACTTGGGTAGAATCAGAGAGAGAAAATTTGTTCAAGTGTATAGGCTTGGGTAGTAGAACTGATAGTGTATGATAGAGGAGGGATGGAGTGAGAGATGTTTAGTGTACCTGACAAACCGACTTTTCAAGCAAGATCGTCAGATTGTCATCTTCAACGACGCTTTTGCCTTTTCCTTTCTCAGCTCCAGAGGCTGAGGGCTTTGTCTTTGTCCGCTCCCCTGAAGGTTCATTTATCGAGATTCCCTTAAGAACTTTGATCCTCGGAGCAGGTTTGACGATAAAGAAGTCATCGTCATCTTCGTCATCATCATCATCATCATTCTTTGGAAAAGAGGATGGTTCATCATCAGGGATGTCGACGGCTTCATCATCTTCTGCTTCGGATTCGGTTTTATCAGCTTCTTCTTCGAGTTGCTCCCCCTCAGATACAGAGGCAAGCTTCTCGGTTTCCTCAGGGTTTTCATCTCCCTGAGGTCCAGCGGTGGTTTCTTCAGCATCCTTCTTCTCTCCCCTGATAGATTCATCATGGGAAAGGTCTTCAGCGCTCTTGGAGAGATCTTCAGCGCTCTTCTCCCCCTCTTTCTCATGATGAGTGGGGGAGGAATGGGTTGACTCAGCAGCGTTGGCAGGTTCACTGTCTTCTTGGCCATAGATACCTATACAACCTTCAATCTTTGCTATTCTGTCTCGAAGGCCAGAAATAGCAGTATTGATCTTCTCCAGCTCAGTGCGATCCGCCGCTGTGAAATTGTCAGATGCAGGGACAGGGTCATGGGCATGAGTATTCGCTTTGTGTAGTAGCTTCTCGATCATCGTTTTCATCGAACTAACATCGGTCTTTATAGAGCCTAAGTCAGTCTTTACAGTAGACATATCTCCCTCTAGTTGTCCAACCGATGTCTTCAGCGTTGTGACCTCGCTGGACATGGATGAAACTAATTTTTTGAGAGAGGTGTAGTCTGTGTAGATGTCAGCGAGCACCTTGGCGAAGTCGCTGAGAGTTTTATCAACCTGCTTCATGTCATATGTGGAAGCCTTCTTCTCCACCACCGTTGTCAGCTTTGTAAGATTCTCTCCAGCGTTTGTTACAGCTGTAGAGTTATTTGAAAGAGTAGCGGTGAGACCTGTCAGCTTTGTCTCCACGGACTTCAGAGAGGCGTTGATGTCTCCCAAATTAGGACCTGTAACATATAAGAACTTGTGAACATAGGAAAGCTCAGAAGTTTGGGGTTTAGTGACAGTGTTTATGGGTTGGTGTGTACCTGCAGGAGGATTGATGAACTCGTCAAAATTACGGGTTCCTGAAAAATGTTCCATGTCATCTTCAAAAGTGCCCATGGATTGTCCTGCAGGTCCCGTCTTCATCATTCCTGGAGTATCAGCTTTAGTTTCCATAGAAATGATGGCAGCTCCAGCGAAAACTGGAGGAGAGACCAAATGAGTAGAGGGAGGAGCGAAGGATAAGAATGGAGGTTGGGTTCTGAGTTCAGCGTTGGATTCGCTGAAAATCACTTCATCAGTCTTTTGAGAGACTGAAGGAGGTTGGGTAGGTTCCAAGTTTGTAACCTCAGCGTTTAGAGACGCTGAAGTTGGGATGGAATGGATGGGTTGTTCAGGTGTGGCAGAGCGTACCACTAAACGTTCCTTCAGCTCTGCAGAAAGAGCTGAGGAGTCTTCAGCATGAGATTGCTGGGGTTGCTCCTTTGTTTTCTTGATCCTTTTAGAACCAAGTGGGGTAGATGATTGTTTCCTTTTCTTAGAAGGAGAGGATTTTGTGGCCAGGGTATCAGCGATGGGTATTGTCGCTGAAGGATCCACAAAAGTAGAAGAAGAAGGGTTGAGAAGAGTTAAAAGGGTAGAAAGACGTACCTCATTTTCAACTGGTTTGAAGTCAAGTACCTTAGGGCCAACCTGAGAGAGTTTCAGGACACCCTCTTGCAGGTAGCTGTCCTTCAGGCCATATTGGAAGATGGCGCTGATGAATCGGGGGTAAGGAACCCATGGAGGTCTGTCAGCGACAGAGTCTACTCTTTGCACCAAGTCATCATAGATAAGAGATGCCCAGTCAATGTGTAGACCTTTCAGCAGAGCGTATCCCATTGCTTGCTGAGGTTGAGCGGCTTGGTCAGAGGAGCCGGTCTTGGCAGTCATGCAGCTGATTAAGTGAGCGAAGATGAAGTTCATCTCGCTGGGCATTTTCGACTTCTTTAGCAGGGTCAGCTTCTTCTCGGGCTTCTTGTCTCTGCCAATTTCCCATACATAGCCCATTGCATCGAAAAATGCAATAAGAGCTTCTTTGTCAGCGAGTTTCTTATGGTCAGGGAAAGGAACAAAAGGCTTTTCTTTTGTAGCGTTGGGAAAGTTCAGAGCTTTGCGAATGATGGCAGGTGTGATCTTTATCGTGCCATACTCAGTATCGCTGAGGATACAATCAATTGTTTTGGAGGGATCTTTGGCGGATGGTAACTGAGAGTGTCTGGCAGAGTACCAGAACTGGGACAGTAGTAGCTGACTTGCAGGAGGTGAGATGGTCAGCGCTGTTGAAATGCAGCAATTCTTTAGGAAATTCACAGCATCTTTCAGATGTGTGACTTGCTTTCGTGGAGGAAACTCGAGAAGCGCAGAAAGGTTGTTCGTTTTGGTCCAATCTAGTTGTTCCAGAGTGAACTTAACCTGAGGAGCCTTGATAATTTCTACTTCCTCAGAATCAGCGGAGATGTTCTCAGCGGTAGCCGAAATGTCAGACGATGCCATTTCTCTGTATTATCAGTTCAACCAAAGATGTTAACAAATAAGAATAATCTTAATGTGGAAAGATTTTCCATTAAGATGGTTCAAATTTTATCCATTTCATTCAGACACAAATGTCTTAATGAAGATTAGGGTTTTTCTTGATTTTAAGAAATGAAATGTAAAACCCATTTATTCTTGTTATGCAGTTTTCTATGAAGAAATAGATTCTGGAAACGAATGAAGAACAAGTTTAAGATTTTTGCATTTAAACTTGAAGAACAACCATGAAATGGTTGTGTTCATAAAACCATGAAAAAAATGATTTCATTTTTAAGAAGTTCTTTTGTTTGATCTTGTTAAAACAAGGAAAAGATCGGAAACAAGTTATACGCATTCGGTAATAAATAAGAACATATTAACCTTGATGTTTGCTGAAGAAGATGATGAACAGTTCTTTGAGGTTTTAGAAAGCACAAATGCAACAGTGAATTCTTTCTTGCAGAGGAAGATTGTTCGCGTAAAAGAAAAATATAAACCACGAGTTTGTTTATATAGAGAGATTAGAGAGAGAAAATCTTGAGCGGGAAAAGATTTTCATCATGACACGGACACGTGTTTGCATTTGATTGGAAGTTTGAACGAGACGTGCAAACGTGTGTCAGAAAGAGAAACGTGCCGGGGTTTATCCGTTGTAATGACGTCACAACTGTCCTTTCATATTCTTTTAGGATGACTCTGAGGTTTTGAAAGCTCAGGGACTCTTTTACAAACATGAAGCACTGAATGAAAATATCAGTGATGGTTTTAAGAATTTTCAAAATATCGCTGTTAAGGAAGAGATATTCAGCGATGCATTTTGTTTTGAAATCTTGCATTTTCATGCGATTGTCAAAGAGAGAAAACATACCTTGATATCAGCTTAACCAAGTTTTATTCAGAGAGAAGATGATTGAATAGGTTATACGAGTTGATTTTATCCTATCGCTGATCAATGTGAACCGTTGAGGATTTTACCCTTCAAAGTTCAGCATTCCAAGCTCGCTGATGAGAAAGTTGAATCTTGTCTCATCAAGAGGTTTGGTAAATAAATCAGCTAACTGATAATCAGTTGGGATAAAATGAAGTTCTATATCACCATTCATCACATGATCTCTGATAAAATGATATCTGATTTCTATGTGTTTGGTCTTTGAATGTAGTACTTGATTGTTTGCTATGGCGATGGCACTTGTGCTGTCGCAATAGATTGGAATTTTGGAGAGCTGAAGATCATAGTCTAGTAGCTGATTTCTCATCCACAAGACTTGAGAACAACAGCTTCCAGCAGCTATATATTCAGCTTCAGCTGTGGAAGTGGACACTGAATTTTGCTTTTTACTAGTCCAACTTACCAGCTTTCCACCCAGGAGCTGACATCCTCCTGTGGTGCTTTTCCTATCCATTTTGCAACCTGCAAAATCACTATCTGAATAGGCGGTTAGATCGAATCCTGAATCTTTGGGATACCAACGACCTAGGTTCGTTGTACCCTTAAGGTATCGAAAGATTCGCTTTACAGCTTTCATATGAGATAGCATAGGTTCAGATTGATATCGTGAACACAAACATGTTGCATACATAATATCGGGTCGGCTAGCTGTAAGATACAAGAGAGAGCCGATCATCCCACGGTACAGCGTGACATTAACAGGTATTCCCTTTGAATCCTTGTCAAGTGTCAGCGGTGGTGCCATAGGGGTTTTCATAGCTGAACTATGAGTTAAATCAAATTTCTCCAGCATATCTTTAACATACTTTCCCTGATTAATAAACGTTCCTTTTTCAGTTTGCTTAATCTGAAGACCAAGGAAATATGTTAGTTCACCCATCATGCTCATTTTATACTCATCTTTCATTCTATCAGCGAAACGAGTACAAAGCTCCGGGTTAGTAGAACCAAATATAATGTCATCAACATATATTTGAACTAGAATGATATGACTTTCACTTTTCTAAAAAATAGAGTTTTGTCAATCTTACCTCGCTCAAATTTTTCAATATGGAGATAAGTAGAAAGAGTTTCATACCATGCACGAGGAGCTTGATTCAAGCCATAAAGTGCCTTATCCAGTTTATAAACATAATCTGGACGCTTAGAATTTGAGAATCCTGGAGGTTGTTCCACATACACTTCTTCATTCAGCTTTCCATTCAGAAACGCTGTCTTAACATCCATCTGATGTACTTTGAAGTTTTTGTGTACAACATATGCTAAGAATAGACGAAAAGATTCAAGTCTTGCTACTGGAGCAAATGTTTCGTCATAATCTATACCTTCCTCCTGTCTGTATCCCTGAGCAACAAGACGAGCTTTGTTGCGGGTTACAGTACCATGTTCGTCCAACTTGTTTCGATAGACCCATTTGGTGCCTATTACTGTTTTATCAGTTGGTCTCCGAACAAGTTTCCAAACTTTGTTTCTTTCGAATTCAGTCAGCTCTTCTTGCATGGCGCTGACCCAGTTTGGATCTTTGAGGGCATCATCTATTTTCTTTGGTTCAGTTAGAAAAATAAAGTTAACAAATAAACAAATATTACCTGCACTTCGTCGAGTCTGAACACCAGCGTTTGGATCACCAAGAATTTGATCAATTGGGTGATTTACGGTCCATCGCTGAGCCGGAGTATAAGTCGCTGACTCATCTTGAACTGGAGGAGCTGAAGATGAGGCTTCAGCTACTTCTGGAGTTTCAGCTAAGAGTGGAATACTTGCATTTGTCATTTCATTTACTGATTGCTGAGAGATAAATGGAATGTCTGAGGCATTTGGTTCAGCGGTAGGTATAGTGTTAATAGGAACAGCTGAGACCTATGATGTTTCAGCTTCACTATTCTGCATGTTTGGAATGATAGGAGGACTATCATCTTCTACTTGATGAGCATGAGGAGTGGGAATATCTTCTGAATCACCAAGATGAGAAAACATCCATTGATTCAGTTCTTCAGTATCAGCAGATGGTTTAGAGTTCGCTGAACGGGATTCGTCAAACGTGACTTGAATAGTTTCTTCTACAGTTTGTCTTCTACGATTGAAGACTCTGAAGGCTTTGGAAACTAAGGAGTATCCAAGAAAAATTCCATCATCAGCCTTAGGATCAAACTTTCCAAGAGCATCTCTGTTGTTCAGTATGAAACACTGACATCTAAAGATGTGAAGAAAGCTGATTGAAGGCTTTCTCCCATGAAAGAGTTCATAGGCTGTCTTTTTGAATCTTTTAACTATCAGCGACCTGTTTTGCGTAAAACAAGCAGTGTTGACAGATTCTGCCCAAAACCGAGTAGGCAGGTGAGAATCGCTGAGCATTGAACGTGCAACTTCAATAATTGTTCTATTTCTTCTTTCAGCGACTCCATTTTTTTGCGGTGTTCTCACTGAAGAGAAGTTGTGAGAAATACCCTTACTCTCAAGGAAGGGATCAAGAGAGCTGTTTTTGAATTCAGTCCCATGATCACTCCTTATTGAGCGAACGGTCAGATTGTTCAGGGTTTCCAACTTCCGAACAAAGGTGATGAGTTCTTCAGGGGTGTCACTCTTAGAACGGAGAAACATTACCCAAGTGAAGCGAGATAATTCATCAACTATGACCAGCGTATATTTCTTTCCAGCGATGGATTGTTTGTTAACAGGGCCAAACAAATCCATATGGAGTAGTTGTATAGGAGATGACACTGATGAAACTTGCTTAGATTTAAAGATTGCTTTGGTCTGCTTCCTATTTTCACACGCTGAACATAAAGACTCTTTGGCGTATGAATGCTGATGTAGACCAGTGACTAACTCTTTTGAAGAAAGAGTGTTCAGTGTCTTGAAATTTAGATGAGATAGCCTCTTATGCCATAGCCAGTTGACATCAGATGAGGCCTTTGAGAAGAAACAGGAGTTCTCAGTGGTTGTTGAGTCCATGTTTATTACAAAACATTTTCCAAACGATAACCGCTGAGAGCTATCTTCTCTCTTTTGTCAGTGACAAAACAGGATTCCTTAGTAAAGATTACTTTGTTATCCATGTCGCAAAGCTGACTGATGCTTAGAAGATTATGCTTCAGCCCTTCAACATATGCGACTCTTCTGAAGGAGGTTGTACCATTTGAAAGTACACCATACCCTCGGGTATGTCCTTTTCCATTTCCACCGAAAGTCACAGAGGGACCCTTCTCTTCCTTGTATTCACCGAGCAGGCTTTTCTTTCCAGTCATGTGTCTAGAGCATCCGCTATCGAGATACCAGATACCCTTCTTAACCTGCAATACAAAGGAAGATTAGTTTTTCTTGGGTACCCACTTAACCATGTATATACATTTGTCAGTGGAAGTAGTTGGAATGGAAGATTCAACAGTCTTCGCAGCATTTGAAGATTCAGCTTTGTCTTTCTTCACTTTGGTTAATTTCTTAACCTCAGTGGTAGGATTCACCTTGACCTGATTTGCACCAGGGTTGGTCTTCTTTGCCTTGGGGGCAATCTTCACCTTAGCTATCTTTTCGGCTTTGGTGGCTGTGGGGCACTTACTAGCAATATGATCGGTAAGTCCACAGTGATAACATTTCCTATAACTAAAAGTAGTTCTAGGACCATTTGAATGCTGAGCTTTAGATTTCGAATTAGAAGTGCCAACACCAAGTAAACTATTGTCTTTAGAAATGGGACAAACATTCAGTTCTTCTGATTTCTTACCAAGGACATCCACTATGAGTCTAGGAGTAGATTGCTGAATAGATCCAGAGATCTGCTTCCTTGATCCAGAGGGATGAGCCACTGAAGCTTTAGAAGCATTCAACTTTGGTACTAAGGTACCCTTCTGAGGATTCTGGTAAATAACAATTCCTTTACCTTTGTCTTTAGAGACAGAGGTAGGTTTTGAATAAACCATTTTCTCCTTGCCTTTTGAGGAGGTAGGAGTTTCCTCAGGGATTGGTGTATTGGACGAGGAGCACTGAGAAGATGAAGTATTAGCGACTGAGGATACGAACGTTCCAAATTTAAGCATTGAACGCTCAGTGGTTGGTTTTGGAGTATCATATTTGTAACCCAGACCACGTTTATCACTTAGGGGAATCTGAGACTTTATTATCTCAGTGATCTTTGTCGAAGAATTACACCATCCTTCAACAGTAGCTTTTTCAGCTTTTAATGCAGTGATAGCTTCTGCTCGTTCGATTTTGACTAGCTGATTTAAATATACTTGATCTTTAAAATCTTCTTCAATTTTAGAAAGCTTTTCTATTTGAAGGTGGCAGTTTTTAAGCTTTTCAGCGAGATCAAGGTTTTGGTTTTCAACCACAGTTTTTCCGTTCATGGCTTCGTATAAACTTCTAGTCAAGAGATCGATCTTACGGAGACTATCAGCTTCATCAATATTTGCAATATTGGTAAAGAAGGAAGGTGATACCTGAATAGCAGAGGTTGAAGTGGAGGGAATGTCTGAACTTTCTTCCTCTTCTTCAATCCTGGCCATAAGACATAGATTTGCTTCATCATCTTCAGAGTCAGATGATGATGCTTCTTCATCAAAAGCAGCCCAATCATAGTTAGCCATCAGGCCTTTACTCTTCTTCTTAAAGCTTTTCAGCTTAGCATATTTTTCTTTCAGCTTTGAATATTTGTCATCTTTATTCCTTGGAACAAAGGATTTCTTTGTAAATGCTGAGGGTCTAGAAACTTTCTTAGACCTGCACTCGTTAGCGAAATGTCCTGTCTTTTCGCAGTTAAAACAGGTAGCAGTTGCCTTATCAACAAAAGCTGATGATCTAGGCTTGTCAGTTATGGAAAGAGGTTTGTTCTTTCTAAACATTTTCTTTTTGGCAAATCTCCTGAACTTTTTAGTTAGGAGAGCCAAAGATTCATCATCATCTGAAGAATCAGAATCTGATGACCTTTCAGAGTTACTTTCTAACTCAGTGATAGTGACTGAGGGTCGCTGAGTAGAAGGTTCCTCTGAGATTAAAGCAACAGGGGTGCTTTTGGAATCTTTTACAAGATTCTTCTTAAGATGGCTCGATTGCTCTTGATTCAGCAACGTGCCATATAAGGTTGAAAGGGTCATTGATTTTAGATCCTTTGACAGCTTGAGACACATAGAATAATTGTCCCAGCTTTCAGGTAAACATTCTAGAAACTTTGTCAGAACTTCAAAGTTAGAATATTCCTTACCAACAGTTTTCAGATCTATAATTAAACAATTAAAACGTTGGTGAACTTCAGAGAGAGATTCATTCTTACCAGAAATGAAGCTTTCGTATTGTCTTACCAGGTTGATCTTTCTTGAGTCCTGGACTTCAGACGTTCCTTCATACTGAACACATATTGTGTCCCACATGGCTTTTGATGTTTTTAGATTCATGACGGAATGGTAGACTTCGTCAGGAAGAGCCATGGATAGTATGGATCTGGCTTTTGTATCTATAGCCACTTTCTTCTTATCTTCGTCGGTCCATTGAAAGATTTCCTTAGGGACCAGCCTTTCTGGAATAGTAGGTCTATTCTCAGCGGCTGGAACAGCAGCATCAATTCTTACAGGGATGAATGGACCATTCTCGAGATAGTAAGGCATAGTAGGGTCTACACCTTCTAGGAAGAGTGTCATCCTATTTTTCCATAAGTTGAAGTTATCTCTGGAAAATCTAGGGGGTTTAGCAAGAGAACCATTGTCTATATAATTTGTGTTTGTGTTGGTGGCCATTTTCAGATAATAGAAAGGAAGAGAAATATCTTAGATTAGATCTTGTTTATGAGATTAAACAAACCTGGCTCTGATACCACTTGTTGGTCCCGAAGGCCTATACAAGTTTGTAGAAGGGGGGGGGGGGGGGTTGAATACAAACACACAGATTTTACTTTTCTAAATTGTTTATTGATAAATCATTAACAATTTACAGCTTGTTGCGGAAACAAGATTAAGGATAAACCTAAATCTAAACAAGTTGGAACACTAAGGCTTCTTGCACTAAGAGAGATAAGGAAATTACTAATAATAACCTATCTTGAGATAAGAGATTGAACTTGTCCAGAGTTAGCAAGTTACTTCAAATGAAGTGGGTTCATCTCTTTATATACTGCATGCATTTAATGCAAGTCAGTATACACTTAACACGTGTCATCAGCTGGTTGGTTGCATGTCATTGACCTTTGTTGACAACCTTAGTAGCCGCATGGATGAACAGTGTAGTATCAGAGTGGTTGTACGATTTCAGACAGTCGGAGGTTCTTTTCTGACATTTCGTACAGAGTCGTGCAAGGGTGGTTAAGACAAAAGTACTTTGTACGGAGGACTTCATGATCAGCTTTCGTTGATTCAGAGCATTATCATTATCTATTCAGCGAATGATAAAGTTCAGCGATAGCTGAAGTCTTGTACTTGATACTTCACGTTGAGTGGACAAATCTGAGTCTTCGCTGATCCGCATCAGTTCATTAGGAGACTTGTCGCTGGTTCTTGAGCTTGATCTTCGACTTCAGCGTAGAACCTTTGTTGACGTGAAACTTGTCTTCAGGGATCATAAGTAAACAACTAACTTATCAGCGATCATCATAATGACTGAACAGACTCAGAGCATTAATGGTGAACAGTGTTCGCTGAATGTTTAATTTAAAGAGCGAGAGTTCCTATCAGCGGTACTGTAAGATCTTAGTACTTATCAACGATAGTGAAACTCTGATACATATTGTTTACTTACAATTTTCACTAAGTATATAAGAGAGGGTCATTATCAAATCACTGAGGGTTTGGATCAACAACTTACGTTTGGGAAAATCTACATTTAGCCTAAATATAGCAAGGTGAGTTCAAGTTGATTTGTGAAAACTTTGTACATGCCAAAAATGTTATTTTCAAAGTACTTGTGTGTTTTACTTGAAATTATCAACTATTAAGTTATTTGATGGGTTTAACCCCTTTTGAATTGTTTAACTGCATAAATGTTGTAAAATACCCATATTTGGGATCTTTGGATATTTTGATGTGTAGAAATCATGAATATGTCCTTAAAAGATTTATTGCTCAAAATGGAGTTTATTCAATGGTTTAATCATGTTAGTGTAATTGATTTTATAAACTATTTGGGAAATACACAATTTAGTGTCATGAGTCATTTTGAGAATTATAAGGGTATGAGTCCATTTGGGAAAACCCTCTGTTTAACCCGTGTCGAGTTTTGGGTTAATGATGATTTTGTGGTACTTGTTTACCTAAACGATGTTTAAATGCATTTTATGTTATGATGACCGTTATTTATGGGTCTAATGAGTTTTGAGCATTTTGCTCGGTTTTGCCTTTAAGGAAGTCTTGGGGACATTTTGTTCGATTTTAATGGCTTAATATGGAGTCTTATCTATGGTTTGCATTTATTGCAACTTGATGCATTTTATTGCATATTATTGATACTTACATGCTCGGGTGCTTTAGTCATTGCAGGATGGGCATATTATTATAAACTGTGTCGCGGGATTTGACCGGGCCCCATGTTTTATGACCTTTACTTTTCAAGGGTACACTAGGAGGGTTGAGTCCGGTTGAGCTGTCAGGTTGATTGACGGACGTTTATGACCTTCGCCATGTCGGGGCAATGCCATGGTTGTATCTCCGCTTGTGCCGAGCCTTGGTGGTATTCTTAGTAATATTCCGCTAAGGTTAGCTGTCTCTTTGGGTGTGTCATGAAAGGCATCGTATGGGACACTTGGGCTTTTATGCAGTGAAGTGTCGTACGATTAACGTTGTTTGAGTGGCATACTTTTGTGTTTCTCCACTCTCAATGGATACGGGTCTCCCGCGTCGTCGGCCAACCTTACTTAGGATTTTATAATGTCTATGTTTTATTATCGTTGGTCTTATACGATTGACTGCAATTTGATGACTTTAATATTAGATTCCCCTCCATGTATACTAAAGTTTAAATGAAGCAGGTCATTTCCATATTTATGGTATTTGGATTTCAGTACATTTTACGTTTGCGTGAGTATTGGTTCGTATCATGTTTTTGTAACACCTTAGGCATATCCCACATCGGCCGTGGACAGGAGAGATGTTGGGTATATTAGTAAACCTTGGCCTTACCAGACACAACGCGTTTTGGGGCCACAAGCATGCAGGTTCCTTGGGAACTCTGTAGTTAAGCGTGCTTGGGTGGGAGTAGTACCAGGATGGGTGACCCCCTGGGAAGTCCTCCCCAGGTCGCCAAGAACAAAGCCGTGAGCCAGTGGGGCAAAGCGGACAATATTGTGTCGTGGTAAGCGGGGTGTTACAAATGGTATCAGAGCCACTCCTGTGCCGTTCGGGATGGTGGGGCAAACCTCATCGAGGACGATGAGTCCCTAAGGGGGGGGGGGTGTGTAACACCTTAGGCATATCCCACATCGGCTGTGGACAGGAGAGATGCTGGGTATATTAGTAAACCTTGGCCTTACCAGACACAACGCGTTTTGGGGCCACAAGCATGCAGGTTCCTTGGGAACTCTGTAGTTAAGCGTGCTTGGGTGGGAGTAGTACCAGGATGGGTGACCCCCTGGGAAGTCCCCCCCAGGTCGCCAAGAACAAAGCCGTGAGCCAGTGGGGCAAAGCGGACAATATTGTGTCGTGGTAAGCGGGGTGTTACAGTTTTCGATGAAGTATTACATTTAAATGGATTGTTCTTCCATGATTTATAGGTTGAGTATTTTGTCGTCAACCGTACTTGAATGTTTTGCATAATATAGATTTATTCACGTGTTGAGTGAGTTTGGATTGGAGTTTCATTTTGGAAAACGCTTTATACCTTTTGGGAACTTTTCTCATAGATTTTGGGTGCGTTGGAAAATGAGTCATTTATATCCTTTTTGTAAACTCTTTTGGAAATCATAATCTATGGCGCAAACTTTCATTTAAAGAATTATTTAAATCATGCTATAAACTCTTCAACTCACTAGGCGTTAGCCTAACCCTTTTTATTTTTCGGCATGTGCAACAGCTTCAGGTTGGGAGTAGTTCTAGTGACACTGTGAAAAGTCGTGTGCTAGTAAAGTGCTCGAGAGGTGAATAACTTAAGTGAAGTTTTCCGCATTCATCTTTGAGATTAGCAACTTGTACTTGGGTTAAGTAACACCCGATGTGGTTTTAGTCTTTGTAATGAGACTTGAGTTATATATATTGTTTGAGGTATTTCACATATTGAATTGTAGGGAGAAATCCTATTATTTTGGATGCATTATCGAAAATTTTACTTAGTTGCTCTTTCCCAATTCGAGGGTGTTACAAGTTGGTATCAGAGCATAAGTTTGAGGGAATTAGGTGTTGATTTTGGATACCTAGACTCAAACTAGCGTTCTTTCAAGTAAATGAGAGTGAAATTTCACCATTAAGCAATTTAAGATAAGCTGTTTTGAGGTCGATGGAGTTGCTAGAAACGAGAATCACGTCGAGAGTAGCAAGGACAATCATGTACGGTGCGTTCATAATGACACCTGGCCAGTGTCATGGTGAACCTACTAGTTACATGTGCATTGTTGAACTACTTTAATGTGATGACCGTTGGGGTAGTGAAGGAGTTTCTAAGCGAGTAGTCGTTGGAAACGATTGACGATTTCAGTATTAGTCACTTAGGGTGACAATAAGCATGATAATTGCTTTAAGTGGATCGTTTCGGGTCGAAATTGATGGTTGGATTAGAACCATAGACTTATTGAATCGACTTTGATTCGATGAGGAATCGTAAGGATAATCGATGTAATTCCCAACTTTGCCTTAAGAGGTTTGAGCATCCGGATGACAATAGTGGACCGGAGGAACTGGGAGGAGTGTGGTTTGAGATGTTGAGTGCCGACTAGACTCATGCACAAAATTTATTTTAGAAATAAATTGCATCAGTTATTTTTGTGTTTCAAATCCTTATATGGATTGTGTTACAAAATCTCGGAAAACGTTTAGTACACACAAGATTTTAAATCATGGTTTTGAACATGCATTAAATTATTTTATTACGGGAGTTGCAAACTCCGTCGGGACTTGTTTTATTTTTTTGTTGTCCAACATTACTTTCGGATACAGTGATATCCATATTTTAATGATGTTTAAGATGTTGGGCAAGTAACTACGGCTTATGACTTTAACATTGGATCCTCCACATATGTTAAGGTTTGGACGGAAAGTTATCTTCCACTATGTCTATGTAAAGCTATTTTGGAGAATTTGTTTAATGTGAGTTTATTGAACAATGTTGTTTATATGGTATTACAACAAAAAGGGGATTTTTGGAATTCTGGAGTTTTAGTCATGATTTTGCTTATTGCAATTCGATTTTCGGAAGCGAAAGGTTTGGTGCCATTTTGATTGACTTGAGGTCATTGAGCCCCATTGAGTTTCATGGAGTTTTGGTCTTATGACGTTTTGTGTCGCGTAAGTGCAATTTCATAATGTGTATACTCCATTTATTATGTGGGAATTTATGAGTTATGTCGGGCATTTTGTCCCACTCGGGTTTTGTTGGGAAACATTATTTTATGCCATAAGACTACCAAAAGGGATGAGTTTTGGAACTTTGGTGTCGCGTAATTTCTCTTTCAAAGATTTGTGTTAACACATTTTGTTGCAATTTGTTCAGTGTATGGATTGATTTATACGTGACGTAAGTAATGCTTGAAAGAACATCTTGATAGCATTTCATAACAATTTGCTTATTGCGCTTTCGGTTAATTGATTATTTTATTATCATTTCATGCAAATGCATTATATCGACCTAGGGGTATGCATAGCTTGGTAATCATTACTTCTCGACACTTTGATAAATGGATCGTGAATGAAAACGTTTTATTAACTCATTGCATAAATGAAGGTCATTTGGTCAAAGTATGCTTTAGTGTTGTGGGGATCATGCATGGTTTACGATACGGTACATTTTGAAAACACGAATGTGTGAGTCGTTGACATTTGGTCAATTTTGGTTTGATGAACATTTTGGAAAATTGTAAACCTTTTGGTTTTAGAGAAAAGGTGTATTTTGAATGTTTGATAAGCAAATTTTAAGGAACGACATTTTGACGTTTTGTATTGCGAGTGAAAAGACTTTTTAGTGTAAATGCTCCATGATAGGGATTTTGGAAAATTATTTGTCTTAACCTAGAGTGCGTAAAATTATTTAAGTTTTTGGAACATTAATGCGCACCGTTTGTATGATTCGAAATTGGAAGTTGATTTAATCTCTTTTTGGTGTCAATCATTTACAAGCACCTATTATTCTCCTATGTTTTTAGAAAACACACTAATGTGTGAGAGTCTTGTCAGAGAGGTTTTACTCATGTCTCATTATATGACCAGACGGGAAAATTTTGAAAACTGATTTAAAGAATTTCATCTTTTGAAATTTCGTATGAACCATCTGATGCATGTTATTTCATTTCGAGAAAAACTACTAAGAAAGTGTTACAAGTTTGCATGCATACTCCAATTTGAGATTTCCTCATGATGTTTTATTCGATACCTTCAAATGATGAAAACGTATTGATTTTGTCTTTAAACATGGAACTGACACAAGTCATTTTATGCTTTGACTAAAGTGTACTTATGAATCGTTTCATCGTTTTTGTGAAATAAACTGACACGCACAAGCTTTGTTGGTGAACCTTGTTCCATGCCATTTTATGTTTAAAAAGGATTTTTTGGGGTCGAATGTTGTTTAAACTTCTTTCGAAGTACGTGCGAACCTTTTGTTGCACGCTATTTAAAGTAGGCAGTTACTTTACATGCATGACATGAATCAATCCATATTAGGACCGTAGCGGTTCATTTCAAAGAAGTTGTTTATTACGCTTTTGCGTTTGTTAATAATCTAAACTACGATGAAATAGTTTTCAACATTATTTTCATATGTGGGACGAGTGTGTCCATTTTGTGCAACTACCGAATTGATAGCAGTAGTTTTTATGCGTACGGGTAATTTGATATGAAAACCTTTATGTTGAAAGTTTATATAAAAAGTTTTGATTGGCATATTTGTAAAATAACTCACTTGAGAACCTTGAACTCATTAGGACCTTAGAAAGGTTAAGTAACCCCGGTTAAGAGTAAGTGTGTGTAGAACTTCGACTATGAAAAGTTGGGTGTTTCGACGCGTGATGGTGCTATAGGCCGGGTGGTATCGGTGGCAGAGTTGATGTACTTGTTGTAACTGAAGGGTTAGATTCGCGATATCGTATTTTGAGGTTGGTGGTACCCGTTCTTGTCGGCAACCCTGTTTTGGGTCTTGTCAGGATCGAATCTTAACAAGACTAATAATACTTAGAACTCAGAATTAAAGAATCTGCGGAATAGAACTTTAATTCACACAATCAAAGAACAATATATCAGAAAACACACAGCTGTTTGTATTCACTAATTCAACTCACAAGCTTACAACCAAACCTCAATCTTGATGAACAGGCTCAATCAAGACGACTTCTACTTCTCTACAAATAGGGTTCTAAACCTTGAGGTTAATTCTCTCTTAAACAAAACGTATTCTGAGACTCTCGTCCCGAATAGCTATCTATCAACATCTATTTATACAAAATAATTACAAGATAACTATCAAAACAAAATTGATCTTCAGAATATTCTTTCAAGCTTATCTTCAATCATTCCATCTTTATCTCCAACATTCTCGCATTCCAAACTTATGATCACAAGCAGCATTAACATCTTTATGCACGAGCAGTATTAACTTCATTCAGCATGAGCAGTACTAATATTCTCCAGCAGCATTAATTCATTCCAGCAGCATTAACTTGACTCAGCAGTACTAACCTTGCTTCAGCAGTATTAATCTTGACAAGCAGTACTAACTTCACTCTAGCAGTATTAATTATGCCCTGGCAGTATTAAAGTTGTTCTGGCAGTACTATCCATACTAAGCAAATCTTCAGTTCCCAACAATCTCCCCCTAACTTGACTTTTAGAAAGAGAAGTCAAGTTCTTCAGATGATGATGCTTCCAAAACTTAATCTTGAACACACAAGTCAGGATTCAATCCCAAACTTTGATTGATGATCCTTCTTACCAGGTATCTTGCCATCTTAGAATCTTTGTCACACACCAACTTAGCTTTTAGCATTCCATCCAACCTTGTCATGCTGTGCCTGTATATTTTATCCACCAAATAATACTCATGGTATGCATAGTCAAGTGTTATGACATACACACCACAATTTTCAATAAGCATCCAGTTGGTAACAACTTGAAATTGCCTTTCTGTCAAATACTTAACTGCTTCTGTATTGAACATTAGACACAAGTATTCAAGTACCATTTTGGTGATGGACATTCCATTCTCAGTCAGGATATTTCCATACAGCTTCATTCCAACCTTGTACATCTCCTCTACGTCAGATCTAGAGCATATTCTGATAAGTCTTCCCCATGTAGAACAGACTTCAAACTTCCCATATGTTCTTTTGATTCTAATGTACTCCTTTCTCTGCTCTATCAATGTGTCCCAGAAGATGATCTCAGGAGCCATAGAAGCTAATGGTTTAACTTTGATTGGACTAGTATCAACCACAGTAATATGCATATCACATTGATCATTTGTTTGTGATTGTACATTGCTTGGTTGACCTGATGGAGTTGCCACTTCTTCTTCAGCAACTTTTTGATCAGCTTTCTCTTTCACAACTTCCTCCTTAGCTTCTTCTACAATGGGTTCCACCCTAGGCTTCTTTACAACTTTCTTCTTTGAAGCTATAGACTTTGTTCTTGGTCTTTTGTTTGACACCATCTTGGTTCTTTTGAGTGATTTAACAGCTTCAGGAATGATTTCAGCTGTTTCCTTTGTTTCTGCTGCTTCAGGGATGGTTTCTGCTGCCTTATGTTTTTCAGCAACATTAACCATTTCTGCTGCTTGAATGGTTTCTGCTGCTTTTTGACTAGCAGCATTAACCATTTCTGCTG
Source organism: Saussurea involucrata (assembly GCA_033807775.1). Lineage (NCBI taxonomy): Eukaryota > Viridiplantae > Streptophyta > Magnoliopsida > Asterales > Asteraceae > Saussurea > Saussurea involucrata. The sequence goes on along the minus strand of CM066320.1, from coordinate 146,954,422 downwards.
CTCTATCTGTTACTGCTTCTTTTACTATCTTTGATACTGCTGCTTCAACACTATTCTTCACAATCTCAAATACCTCTGCTTCAATCTCAGATTTAGTTACTGTAGATACAGATACTGCTTCCTTCTCACTTTCAGATACTGCTGCATCAACACGACTCTTCATAATTTCAGCTACTGCTGATTCAATCTCAGATACTGCAACATTAACTGTTTCTACTGCTTTTTCTGTGGTTTCTGCTGCTAGAAACTCAGATACTACTTCCTTCTCATTTTCTGCAGTTTCAGTTACTGCTGCTTTCTCATTTTCTGCTTCCTTTGCAACTTCTGCAACCTGCTCAGCCTCCCCCTCAACCTTATGCTCATTCTCCCCCTCAACCTTTGCATCCTCCATGTTTAGTTCAGTGTCTAATAATCTCCCCCTAACTTGACTTTTAGAAAGAGAAGTCAAGTTCTTCAGATGATGATGCTTCCAAAACTTAATCTTGAACACACAAGTCAGGATTCAATCCCAAACTTTGATTGATGATCCTTCTTACCAGGTATCTTGCCATCTTAGAATCTTTGTCACACACCAACTTAGCTTTTAGCATTCCATCCAACCTTGTCATGCTGTGCTTGTATATTTTATCCACCAAATAATACTCATGATATGCATAGTCAAGTGTTATGACATACACACCACAGTTTTCAATAAGCATCCAGTTGGTAACAGCTTGAATTTGCCTTTCTGTCAAATACTTAACTGCTTCTGTATTGAACATTAGACACAAGTATTCAAGTACCATTTTGGTGATGGACATTCCATTCTCAGTCAGCATATTTCCATACAGATTCATTCCAACCTTGTACATCTCCTCTACGTCAGATCTAGAGCATATTCTGATAAGTCTTCCCCATGTAGAACAGACTTCAAACTTCCCATCTGCCCTTTTGATTCTAATGTACTCCTTTCTCTGCTCTATCAATGTGTCCCAGAAGATGATCTCAGGAGCCATAGAAGCTAATGGTTTAACTTTGATTGGACTAGTATCAACCACAGTAATATACATATCACATTGATCATTTGTTTGTGATTGTACATTGCTTGGTTGACCTGATGGAGTTGCCACTTCTTCTTCAGCAACTTTTTGATCAGCTTTCTCTTTCACAACTTCCTCCTTAGCTTCTTCTACAATGGGTTCCACCCTAGGCTTCTTTACAACTTTCTTCTTTGAAGCTATAGACTTTGTTCTTGGTCTTTTGTTTGACACCATCTTGGTTCTTTTGAGTGATTTAACAGCTTCAGGAATGGTTTCAGCTGTTTCCTTTGTTTCTGCTGCTTCAGGGATGGTTTCTGCTGCCTTATGTTTTTCAGCAACATTAACCATTTCTGCTGCTTGAATGGTTTCTGCTGCTTTTTGACTAGCAGCATTAACCATTTCTGCTGCTCTATCTGTTACTGCTTCTTTTACTATCTTTGATACTGCTGCTTCAACACTATTCTTCACAATCTCAAATACCTCTGCTTCAATCTCAGATTTAGTTACTGTAGATACAGATACTGCTTCCTTCTCACCTTCAGATACTGCTGCATCAACACGACTCTTCATAATTTCAGCTACTGCTGATTCAATCTCAGATACTGCAGCATTAACTGTTTCTACTGCTTTTTCTGTGGTTTCTGCTGCTAGAAACTCAGATACTACTTCCTTCTCATTTTCTGCAGTTTCAGTTACTGCTGCTTTCTCACTTTCTGCTTCCTTTGCAACTTCTGCAACCTGCTCAACCTCCCCCTCAACCTTATGCTCATTCTCCCCCTCAACCTTTGCATCCTCCATGTTTAGTTCAGTGTCTAATAATCTCCCCCTAACTTGACTTTTAGAAAGAGAAGTCAAGTTCTTCAGATGATGATGCTTCCAAAACTTAATCTTGAACACACAAGTCAGGATTCAATCCCAAACTTTGATTGATGATCCTTCTTACCAGGTATCTTGCCATCTTAGAATCTTTGTCACACACCAACTTAGCTTTTAGCATTCCATCCAACCTTGTCATGCTGTGCTTGTATATTTTATCCACCAAATAATACTCATGATATGCATAGTCAAGTGTTATGACATACACACCACAGTTTTCAATAAGCATCCAGTTGGTAACAGCTTGAATTTGCCTTTCTGTCAAATACTTAATTGCTTCTGTATTGAACATTAGACACAAGTATTCAAGTACCATTTTGGTGATGGACATTCCATTCTCAGTCAGCATATTTCCATACAGCTTCATTCCAACCTTGTACATCTCCTCTACGTCAGATCTAGAGCATATTCTGATAAGTCTTCCCCATGTAGAACAGACTTCAAACTTCCCATCTGCTCTTTTGATTCTAATGTACTCCTTTCTTTGCTCTATCAATGTGTCCCAGAAGATGATCTCAGGAGCCATAGAAGCTAATGGTTTAACTTTGATTGGACTAGTATCAACCACAGTAATATACATATCACATTGATCATTTGTTTGTGATTGTACATTGCTTGGTTGACCTGATGGAGTTGCCACTTCTTCTTCAGCAACTTTTTGATCAGCTTTCTCTTTCACAACTTCCTCCTTAGCTTCTTCTACAATGGGTTCCACCCTAGGCTTCTTTACAACTTTCTTCTTTGAAGCTATAGACTTTGTTCTTGGTCTTTTGTTTGACACCATCTTGGTTCTTTTGAGTGATTTAACAGCTTCAGGAATGGTTTCAGCTGTTTCCTTTGTTTCTGCTGCTTCAGGGATGGTTTCTGCTGCCTTATGTTTTTCAGCAACATTAACCATTTCTGCTGCTTGAATGGTTTCTGCTGCTTTTTGACTAGCAGCATTAACCATTTCTGCTGCTCTATCTGTTACTGCTTCTTTTACTATCTTTGATACTGCTGCTTCAACACTATTCTTCACAATCTCAAATACCTCTGCTTCAATCTCAGATTTAGTTACTGTAGATACAGATACTGCTTCCTTCTCACTTTCAGATACTGCTGCATCAACAAGACTCTTCATAATTTCAGCTACTGCTGCTTCAATCTCAGATACTGCAGCATTAACTGTTTCTACTGCTTTTTCTGTGGTTTCTGCTGCTAGAAACTCAGATACTACTTCCTTCTCATTTTCTGCAGTTTCAGTTACTGCTGCTTTCTCACTTTCTGCTTCCTTTGCAACTTCTGCAACCTACTCAGCCTCCCCCTCAACCTTATGCTCATTCTCCCCCTCAACCTTTGCATCCTCCATGTTTAGTTCAGTGTCTAACTCCCCTTTTTTGGAAGCATCAGTGGTTGATCTTCTCCTTTTCAGAACATACTGAGCTTTCTTCCTTCTTTGCAGCAGCTTGGTGATCATCTTCTTATTCTTCTCTATCTTGGTGTGTTGATAAAGAACCACCTTCTTAAGCTCATCAATCTCCTTCTGCTGATTCATGACATCAATGTTGATGTTGGCAATGGTTTCCATCAATTCCTCATAAGTATATCTATCCTCACCTGGTTTAGAAGTGTTTACCTCCCTTACAGGATCATTGGAAGTTTTAGTAGGTGTCTCTTGCCTAGAAAAAGCACAACCTACTCCCATGGTTTCTTGGCGCCTGGGTCCTCTGAATGTTTTCACATTCTGAGTTGCCGTGGGGAAGGTCTTAGTGATGTTACCACTGTCCTTCTCTTTGCTAGCAGAAGCAGTGGCAGCCTTGCAGCCCACATGCTCATCCTTCTCCTTAGAGAGCACCTTCTTGGGGTTGGGAGACACCCCTGTGGTTACCCTTTTGATATTATCTATTGGAGAATGCTCCAATAGAGGGCTTGTAGGCTTTGGGATATTAGGAGATACACCAAGGGAAGGAACCTTGTGTACCTTTCTTCTTTCAAACTTCTTGGTGATTTTGGGAGTGGGTCTTAAAAGAATGGACTGTGGGATTTCTTTGGTGATGGAAGGTTGGGATTGGCCATCAGTGGGTGTGTCTAATGGGGGCCTTGACCCTGATGCCATACCTTCAGTGGTGTGGGACACAACCATCATTGTAGAGAACAATGGTGTGTCAACTCCTTCCGAGTCCCTAGGAATTCTTCTCATATTTGAGAAAACCTTTCCTTTAGGGGGTTTTGGCACATATACCTCAGCAGACTGAGGTAAATCCGTCAATTCATGGTTAATTACTTCTTGGACAAACCTGGGATACATGTAAAAGCTTTTTTTTTGGATTCTAGGTTTGCCACAAGATCATTAAAAATCATTGCTGAAAAATTGAACTTTCTGGCAGTGGCTAAGCAGACCAAGGCATAAGCAATGGTACTGCTAAACTCACTCCATCCAGTTGTTTTCTTTCAAATACATTGCATAAGAGTATGAACAAGAAATCGCCATTGGGTGAAAAACTTTGACTTGTAGAATTTAAAAATTCCAATGGGACCTTCATACCCCATTCTTGGTAAGGTCGAGAAAAGTTCATCATTAGAGAGATAGGTTATACCTGAGGCATCATCTAAGTGAAGAGTGATGCGAATAACCTCCTCTGTGACCTTCAAGGGTTTGTCACAAACCCTTGTTCGAATGATTTTCTGCCCATCTTCGAATATAACAGTGGCATTCTCCCAAAATTGCTTTTGATGCTCGATATATATGGTTGGGCACACTGTTAGGGCATGAGAGATGTGTGTGGACTTGAGAAAATCCACAATATCATGAAATCCTGCGGCCTGCTTTGGCTTCTGAAGCATCGCAATCTCATTGTGCTCATCGACAAACTCCATTGTCGTCATTCTTCCTGAGGATTTGGATAGAAAACACAGAGATTCTATAGAGAAAAGGTTAGAACGAGAGAGAGATAAATTGAATGCAAAGAGACGTTATGAACTTTGGCGGGTTGAAAGAGTATTTATAGCAGTACTAGCCCTGATTTTCTTTAAAAGCAGTATTAACGACTTAGCAGTATTAACGACTGAGCAGTATTAACTGCAAGGCAGTATTAACTACACAGCAGTATTAACTACACAAGCAGTATTAACTACTAAGCAGTATTAACAACAAAGCAGTATTTACTACACATACAGTATTAACTACTAAGCAGTATGAACTACAAAGCAGTATTAATTACATATGCAGTATTAACTACTAAGCAGTATTAACTACAAAGCAGTATTAACTACTAAGCAGTATTAACTACAAAGCAGTATTAACCACTAAGCAGTATTAACTACAAAGCAGTATTAACTACACATTGGCAGTAGAAAATATGTACTAGCAGTAGTAACTCTGCACTGGCAGTAGTAACTATACTTACACTTTGTAGCACTAGTTAGTAACACCAAATATACAAAGAAATACAGGTATAAAAAATTAAAAATCATGAATTTATTCAAGGTTGATCAAGCCCACACTTGCTACCAAGAAAGTGAATCTACCCACATCAAAAGCTTTTGTGAATAGATCTGCAAACTGGTCATTGGTATGAACTTTAGCAACTTGAATCAATTTCTTTTCATTACAGTCTCTAATAAAGTGATACCTGATCTCTATGTGCTTTGTTTTTTAGTGCTTGACAGGATTGTTAACAATGCTAATGGCACTGTTGTTGTCAATGAAGATTGGAGTGTGAAGAAATGTTACCCCATAGTCCAACATCTGATTCTGAATCCATAACACCTGAGAACAGCAACTTGCAGCAGCTATATACTCAGCTTCTGTTGTAGATAAGGACACTGTGGTTTGTTTCTTACACTGCCATGATACAAGTCTTGCACCCAAAAACTGACATCCACCTGAAGTAGACTTCCTATCCATGTTAGCTCCACCTAAGTCACTGTCTGAGTATGCAAGCAAGTCAAATGAAGATTCATAGGGATACCAAAGACCTAATCTAGGTTGCCCTCTTAGGTATCTAAAAATTCTTTTGACTGCATGAAGGTGTGATTGCTTAGGTGTAACCTGAAATCTGGCACAAACACATACTGGAAACATAATGTCTGGTCTAGAGGCTGTGAGATACATGAGTGATCCAATCATAGATCTGTAATGATGGACATCCACATCCTCCCCCTCAAGATCTGCAGTGATCTGTTTGTGTGTCTCCATTGGTGTGCTTGCTGGCTTTGAGTCTGTTAAACCATACTTGTCCAGGATGTCTTTAACATATTTGGATTGGCTTATGAAAATCCCATCTTTCCTCTGTTTCACCTGAAGCCCAAGGAAGAAAGTAAGTTCTCCCATGGAACTCATGTGATCATTTGTGGATCATTTGTACTCAAGCTCTTTACACATGTGATCATTTGTGATCATTTGTGGATCATTTGTGATCATTTGTACTCAAGAAAGTAAGTTCTCCCATTAACTCTTCAAACTCTTTACACATGTGATCATTTGTGGATCCAAAGATGATGTCATCCACATAGATCTGAACAAGTAGTGTGTCTTTCTTTCTCCTCTTAATGAACAAGGTCTTGTCAATGACTCCTCTTTCAAAGTCATTTTCCAAGAGATAGGTAGACAGGGTGTCATACCATGCTCTTGGGGCTTGATGTAAACCATAAAGTGCCTTCTTCAACTTGTACACCCTGTCAGGGTGCAATGGATTCTCAAATCCAGGGGGTTGACAGATATATACTTCTTCATCAATACTTCCATACAGAAAAGCACTTTTTACATCCATTTGGTAGACCTTGAACTTCATGTATGAGGCATAGGCTAGAAATAGCCTAATTGCTTCAATCCGTGCCACTGGAGCAAAGACTTCCTCATAGTCTATGCCCTCTTCCTGAGTATACCCTTGTGCAACCAGCCTTGCTTTGTTTCTGATCACAATTCCTCTGTCATCCTTCTTGTTTCTGAAAATCCACTTGGTGCCAATTGCTCTATGACCTTTTGGAAGGTCCACCAAGTCCCAAACATCCTGTAATTTAAACTGTAGCAGCTCCTCTTGCATTGCTTCTATCCAACTTGGATCTTTCATAGCATCATAAGCCTTTTTGGGCTCAATTTGGGATAGAAAGCAAGTAAGTACAGTATTAACTGTATTCTGCTGATCTTGTAGCTCTTGAAGTCTGCTTTGATTCCTAGTCATCATGGGAGAAGCAATGTCTCCTATAACCAACTCAGGAGGATGATTTTTCTGAGTTCTTGATGGATGACCAGATTCCTTTTGTAAGTTCACATCCAGATTTGACTCATTTAAGTCTGGATTTTCTTCAGCTTCTTCAGTCACTTCAGACTCTCTTGAAGTCTGATTTTCCTCTATTCTTCTCTCTTCTTCATTCTGAATGGATTCAGCTTCTTTTTCTGGTTCACAGAAGTCAACAGGATCAATGGTAGGGAGTGGAAATATCACAGAATGAATACTGTTATCTGATGGTGGTGCATCCCTTTGTCCTGCATTTACATCACTACTGAAACCCAAAGAATTAGTGAGTGAATCAATGTCAAATAGCCAATCAGGACCTGAACCAATAGGATTTGGTGTGTTCTCATTGCATTTGACATTGTCACTTTCTTCAAATATTCTAGAAGAGGTATTAAACACTCTATAAGCCTTACTCTGAGATGAGTAACCAACAAGAAAGCCATCATCTGCTTTGCTATCAAACTTACCTAAGTGAGATTTGGTATTGAGAATTGTACAAGGACACCCAAATGGTTTGAAAAATCCAATAAATGGTTTCTTTTTCAGAAAAAGCTCATAAGGTGTCTTGTTTTTAGGCTTTATGACCAAAACTCTGTTTTGAACATAACAAGCAGTATTAACTGCTTCTGCCCAAAAAGTAGTGGGTAATTTTGAATCAGCTAACAGAGATCTAGCAGCCTCAATCAGTGTCCTATTCCTTCTCTCAGCAACACCATTCTGTTGTGGAGTCCTAGGAGCACTGTATTGTCTCTTTTTCCTCACAAAAGGTGTTTAGATCAAAGTTTTTAAATTCAGTCCCATTATCTGATCTAATGACTTTCACTTTTTGATTTGATTGGTTTTCAATTCTAAGAATAAAAGATTTGATCAGTCCACTTGTCTCATCTTTAGTTCTCAGAAAATATACCCAAGTAAATCTAGAGTAATCATCAACAATAACTAAACAGTATGACTTCTTGCCAATGCTCATGACATTTGTAGGGCCAAACAGATCCATATGCAACAACTGAAGAGGATTTGAGATAGTGTTTATCTCTTTGGACTTATGAGAAGTTTTGTGTTGTTTGCCTTTGAGACATGCAACACAATGATCATCACATGAATAGACTTTTGTTGGTAAACCCCTAACAAGATTATTTTTAACAAGTTTATTCATTGTTTTAAAATTCATGTGACATATCCTTCTGTGCCAAAGTGATGATTCATCTATTGAAGCTTTTGATACCAAACAATTTAGAGATGAATCAGATGAAACACTTTCTAAATCTAAACAATACACATTATCCTTTCTAGGAGTTCTCAATAGTATCATGTTTTCATCAACTACTTTGAATCCAGGAGCAAGAATAATGCATTCAGAATCAGTAAATAATATACTATGTTTCTTGTCACAGACCTGCGATAGACTTAACAGGTTGTATCTCAATTGCTCAACATAGTAAACATCCTCAAATGTCATCTTACCTTTTGACACATCACCTTTACCACTTATCTTACCTCCTGCAGGATTATTTCCAAAAGCAACATGTCCTCCATCAATTCTTTTGAAATTCTCGAGGCAGGCCATGTTACCTGTCATGTGCCTGGAGCAACCACTATCAACATGCCAGATGCTCTTCCCCTTGAGCTGTTGGTTGCCCTGCACATCAGATAAATCAGTTAGTTTTTATTGGGAACCCAAGCCAAAGTGGTCTTGGGTCTCCCTTGCTCATCAAAGTACTTGCACTGGGTTTTGATGAGATTTTCAAACTTAGGTACTGCAGTACTGGAGTACTTTGTCAATATGATTGGTCTAGCAGCACAAAAACTAGAAGCAATATTAACCTTAGAAGAAGTACTAACAGTGTTAGCAGCACTAACACTGCTAGCAGCAGTATTGTTCTTAGAAGAGGTACTAACAGAGTTAGCAGCACTAACACTGCTAGCAGCAGCATTCTCTTTAAAAGAAGTACTAACAGTGTTAGCAGCACTAACACTGCTAGCAGCAGTATTGGCAGTAGTATTGCTTCTAGCAGCACTATCCTTGTCAGCAGTACTATCTGAGGTAGCAGTACTAACATTAGTGCTTTTGGGGACCCACATATTGACACATTCCTTTTCAGTCTGTTTTCTCATGTGGCTTTTGGATTCAGCTTGTTTCTTAGCCACATTATTCCTTGCAGGCTTCCTATAACCAGAAGATTTTTGAAAACTTCTTTGAAAACTTTTCTTTTGGTTAATAGGATTGAAATAACAGTGTTTGGCAAGATGATTCAATTTGCCACAAATAAAACAAGGTTTTGGTCTGTTAATCCTTTGCAGATCAACTCCTTGCTTTTGTGCCCACTGGTTATTCCAATTTCTTTGATTTCCCCTCTTTTTATCATGTTTTTGGGGCTTATTCTCTTGAGATTTCTTGCAAGAACAATGTTCACAAGTATTAGAGTTCACAACAGTGGTCTGTGTATAATGAACTCCCTTTCCAGTCCTTTTCATCTCATTGTTCTTAACACATGGACTTACACATTCCTCATTAGATCCTTCTTTTTCAGTCTTATCCTCAACAACTACTTCATCTAATGGATCTACTTCAGTGGCTCCTTCAGGTAAGTCCTTCCTATCCTTGGTTTCTAATAGGTCTGACTTAGGAGGGATGTAGGTGTTGTTGTAGGGTGGGGGTGTGGCATTGTACCCTAGGCCTGGTTTCAACTTACTATGGATTTGAGAGTTGATTATGTTGTCCATGACTTTAGAGGCACAATTAAACTTTTCTACATCAAGTTTAACTTTCTCAAGCTCTCCTTTTAGTTTCTCACACTCTTCCCTGGATTCTCTAAGTTGGAACTCTAGACCATCCTTTTCCCATTTCCAGTAGTTTGTATCATAGGAGTGTTGAAGTTCATTGGCTTGAAAAGCCCTAATCTGTTCTTCAAACTTCTCAACAATTACTACATAGTCTTTTCTGTCCTTTTCTAATCTCTTAAGGTCATCACACATTCCCTGATTGTGATCTCTATACCTTTTAACAGTGTCTATACAAGCTTGAGTACAGAGATTAGATTTTACCTCAGTGGGAAGATCTGAAACTTCAGCCATAAGAGCTTGATTTTGGATGGCCTCTTCTGCTTGATCACTCCAATCAAATCCCATTCCTTGTTGAGAGACAAGAGCTTGAATAGAGTTTCTGTTTTGATTGGAGCTTCCAGCCTGAGTTTGTTGATGGCTGTTGTGAGATGTTCCACCTCTGCATTCCCTGGCAAAGTGTCCCATCTTGTGAAATCCAGCACCATCTTCTCTTCTTTGGGAAAAGTTGTTTCTCCTTGTCCTCTTTATGAATCTCTTCACCCTCATAGACAGCATAGCCATCTGCCACTTGATATCCATCTCTTCAAGATCATCAGCATTAATCTGTTCTAAGTCATCATTAATCAATGAGGAATTAACATAACTAGAAAAGAAGGCTTCTAGTACTGAATCATTGGTCTTTTCCTGATTGACTCCTCCAGCAGCACTAACTGATTCAGGGTTAGCAGTAGAATCAGGTGATGCTGAAAGGAGTGCATCATTATGTACATATCCAGAGGGCTTCTTTTTGGCTTCAACCTCTGCTTCAAAGACTCTAAGATCATTGTAAAGATCATCAAGCTCTTTATCTTCCAATTGGTCATTCTGTTTGAAGGACACAGTATACATTGTCCACTCTTCACCTAATGATCTTAAGAACTTTCTGTTAACATCATCAGCCTCCATCTTGACTCCTACTGTGGCCAATTCTCCAATCAGCTTATTAAATCTATCAAAAGTTTGAGTCATAGACTCATTCTTAGTAGAAGTAAAGTTTTCATACTGCTGCTTGAGAATTGCCTTCTGATTCCTCTTGGTGCTTTTGGTGCCAGTGAATCTCTTTTCCAATGCATTCCACAGAGTCTGAGAATCAGTGCAGTGATGAAATTGATGCTGATATTCATTGGGGATAGCCAAAAGCAGAGTGCTTAAGGCCTTCATCTCTATTTGTCTGACTTTTCTCTCTGCATCAGTCTTTGGAGGAGGTCTTTTGCCATCTGGTCCAATTCTTCCTTCAGCACATGGACCATTCTCTATGATATACCAGATGGAATAATCAGTAAGCAGAATATACTGCTTGATTCTAATTTTCCACATGTCAAACTCATTGGGTCTGAGCATGGGAACCTTAGAAACAAGAGTACTGTTTGATTCAATAGAATTGTCCATAATAATTGTAGAATTCTAAGAAACACAAGCTCTGATACCACTTGTCAGGATCGAATCTTAACAAGACTAATAATACTTAGAACTCAGAATTAAAGAATCTGCGGAATAGAACTTTAATTCACACAATCAAAGAACAATATATCAGAAAACACACAGCTGTTTGTATTCACTAATTCAACTCACAAGCTTACAACCAAACCTCAATCTTGATGAACAGGCTCAATCAAGACGACTTCTACTTCTCTAGAAATAGGGTTCTAAACCTTGAGGTTAATTCCCTCTAAAACAAAATGTATTCTGAGACTCTCGTCCCGAATAGCTATCTATCAACATCTATTTATACAAAATAATTACAAGATAACTATCAAAACAAAATTGATCTTCAGAATATTCTTTCATGCTTATCTTCAATCATTCCATCTTTATCTCAAACATTCTCGCATTCCAAACTTATGATCACAAGCAGCATTAACATCTTTATGCACGAGCAGTATTAACTTCATTCAGCATGAGCAGTACTAATATTCTCCAGCAGCATTAATTCATTCCAGCAGCATTAACTTGACTCAGCAGTACTAACCTTGCTTCAACAGTATTAATCTTGACAAGCAGTACTAACTTCACTCTAGCAGTATTAATTATGCCCTGGCAGTATTAAAGTTGTTCTGGCAGTACTATCCATACTAAGCAAATCTTCAGTTCCCAACAGGTCTTGAACAATTTTCGCATGAGGGACCCTTTGACACCGTATTGATAACCTTAGTTTTGTGGGAATGCTCGACGAAGGGACTCGTGAGTGGAGTTATGTTGAGGTTCAAAGCTTGGTGGTATAACTAGGTGTCAACCTTTTGGATTCGAGGCCAGGAACCGTTAGTGTATTCGGAGGGTGTAGTCCAATTTTAAAGAAATAATGATAATGGTTGTAGTAATCCTAAGATGCTCAATTGTGGTGAGTAGATTTGGTGGGATGACTTTCTTGCATGGTAAAAGAACCTGTCAGTTTGATGATTAATGTTTGGACGGATTCTTGGAGTTGTATAATCGATGGGTCAGTGACGATCACAGGTCTTGGAGTCTATTAGGGCTCGTTAGAATTGGAGATTCTGTTGGTTTCGATAGTGATCAAACCTTGGACTGATTTAGAGTCTGGACCTGCAATCGGGGAAGTATGGAACATCTAAGGTTGGGAGACAACCGAAGTTGTCTGATTAGGAGTTACTCCAGTGGCTGCAGTGTTCACCCGGACATAAGTACAGTGTACCTGAGAGGACATTGTTGGTAAGAGTTTGCTTGAGGTTTGTCATAGCAGTCTGTGTGTGGGAATCTAGATTCCAGTTGGAAGCTGATGGATCATGGTCGGCGTTAAATTGGTAAACCTTTGGTTGTAAAGGATTTAGATTTTGAGGACGAAATCATTCTAAGGTTGGGAGGATTGTAACACCCCGAAAATTGAAAAGCGGAATCTGGACTTGCGGACGTCCGCATGGGCGCAAGGCCGGACGTCCGCGTAGCGCGGAAGTCCGCGTGTCGTCCGCGGAAGCAACAGAAATGTTTGCGGTTCAACCAGCTCAAGGGCCGGACGTCCGCGTGGTGTCTAAGCCGAACGTCCGCGAAGGGTATGATGAGATATTTTGTGCTTTTAAGACCTTTCATTCTCTCTTCCCTCACTTCATCCCAAAACCCAAATCAGATATCTCTCTCTCTAATGCCGAATTTCTCCTAAGAAACCAAAATCTTCCTTCTCCTCCGCATTCTTCTTCCCCAAATCAAACCCCTCACCATTTTATAACCCTTAACCTTTCTAGAACCCTTAACTTCATCTTCTTCATCAAGTTTCTAGGGTTTCATCCAACCCTTTCCTCCATTTTGAAGATTTGAAGGGTGTGGTTCGTTTTTTGTGACGCTAGAGGTATTTTGGTTGGTGGATTCACATTGTGGTTAAGGTAATGTTCTCTTTTCTCCATCTATGAAAGTTAGGATTTTTAGTATAAGTTGAGATTGTGATGAAAAATGCTTGAGGAATGATTCTACATGTTTGGATCTGAATATTTGTGGTTGGAAACGTTTGGATCTAGATTTTTGGAAAATTTGGCTTGAAGTTGCAAGTTTCTTCTAAGGAGCTTACGTTTGGGAAAATCTAGATTTAGCCTAAATCTAGGAAGGTGAGTTAAAGTTGATTTGTGAAAACTTTGTACATGCCAAAAATGTTATTTTCCATGTACATATGTGTTTTACTTGAAATTATCAACTGTTAAGTTATTTGATGGGTTTAACCCCTTTCGAAGTGTTTAAGTTCATAAATGTTGTAAAACACCCATATTTGGGATTTCTGGATATTTTGATGTGTAGAAATCATGAATATGTCCTTAAAAGATTTATTGCTCAAAATGGAGTTTATTCAATGGTTTAATCATGTTAGTGTAATTGATTTTATAAACCATTTCGGAAATACACAATTTAGTGTCATGAGTCATTTTGAGAATTATAAGGGTATGAGTCCATTTGGGAAAAACCTTTGTTTAACCCGTGTTGAGTTTTGGGTTAATGATGATTTTGTGGTACTTGTTTACCTAAACGATGTTTAAATGCATTTTATGCTATGATGACCGTTATTTGTGGGTCTAATGAGTTTTGAGCATTTTGCTCGGTTTTGCCCTTAAGGAAGTCTTGGGGACATTTTGTCCGATTTTGGTGGATCAATATGGAGTCTTATCTATGGTTTGCATTTATTGCAACTTGATGCATTTTATTGCATATTATTGATACTTACATGCTCGGGTCCGTTAGTCAATCCAGGATGGGCATATTATTATAGACTGTGTTGCATTGGATCCATAGGCACGTAAGTCAGTCTTTATTTGATGGTTACTGGGTGTCGCGGGATTTGAGTGGGCCCCATGTTTTATGACCTTTACTTTTCAAGGATACACTAGGAGGGTTGAGTCCGGTTGAGCTGTCAGGTTGATTGACGGGCGTTTATGACCTTCGCCCTGTCGGGGCAATGCCATGGTTGTATCCCCGCTTGTGCCGACCCTTTGGTGGTATTCTTAGTAATATTCCGCTAAGGTCAGTTGTCTCTTTGGGTGTATCTTGAAAGGCGTCGTATGGGACACTTGGGCTTTTATGTAGTGAAGTGTCGTACGATTAACGTTGTTTGAGTGACATACTTTTGTGTTCCTCGACTCTCAATGGATACGAGTCTCCCCCGTCGTCGGCCAACCTTACTTGGGATTTTATAATGTCCATGTTTTATTATCGTTGGTCTTATACGATTGACTGCAATTTGATGACTTTAATATTGGATTCCCCTCCATGTATATTAAAGTTTAAATGAAGCAGATCATTTCCATATTGATGGTATTTGGCCATCATTACATTTTACGTTCGCGTGAGTATTGGTTCGTATCATGTTTTCGATGAAGTATTATATTTAAATGGATTGTTCTTCCATGATTTATGGGTTGAGTATTTTGTCGTCAACCGTATTTGAAGGTTTTGCATAATATAGATTTATTCACTTGTTGAGTGAGTTTGGATTGGAATTCATTTTGAAAAACGCTTTATACCTTTTGGGAACTTTTCTCATAGATTTTGGGTGCGTTGGAAAATGAGTCGTTTATATCCTTTTTGTAAACTCTTTTGGAAATCATAATCTATGTCGCAAACTTTCATTTAAAGAATTATTTAAATCATGCTATAAACTTTTGAACTCACTAGGCGTTAGCCTAACTCTTTTTATTTGTCGGCATGTGCAACAGATTCAGGTTCAGAGTAGTTCTAGTGACACTGTGAAAGGTCGTGTGCTAGTAAACTGCTCGAGAGGTGAATATCTTAAGTGAAGTTTTCCGCATTCATCTTTGGGATTACCAACTTGTACTTGGGTTAAGTAATACCCGATGTGGTTTTAGTCTTTGTAATGAGACTTGAGTTATATATATTGTTTGAGGTATTTCACATATTGAATTGTAGGGAGAAATCCTATTATTTTGGATGCGTTATCGGAAATTTTACTTAGTTGCTCTTTCCCAATTCGAGGGTGTTACATTTTATTTTCATTAAATAACCCTTATTCACTTGTACACCGAGTTAAGCAACTTCTCCTTTTCTATCATAAAGAGGAATTGATATGATGACAATGCAGCTGCGAAAATCTATATTAATCCATTTCTTCTATAAGAGAATTAGATCTTAACCTAAACCTAAGAAATAAAATTATGTGTTTGTTGTTTGTTGCTTCTTTTGTTGTGTCGATTGGAGTGTTTTAATTATATAATTAAAATATTTCATCAATTTAGTAAGATATTATTTTTGTTTCATAAACATTTCTTTTCAAGGTTTCTCAATGATTGAACAAAATAAAAAAATATTTCTCTCCCATGATAATTATTTTCTATGAAATCTTTAAATTTAGAGAATTTCACACGTTTTTTCCTACTTTTCTTTAGACATTCCTCTGTAAGGGTCAAAATAGTATTGTATTAAAGTTTGGGGTTGAATTGTAAATACCTTCAAGGTATATAATGTTTGTTAATTTAGGGTTAACTAGGGATGGTAACGGGGCGGGTTTGGGGCGGGTACCCCCTTACCCGGCCCCGGTTCAGAAAACATAACCCCAGTCCCGGCCTCGGTCCCTGGCGGGTACGGGGATCGAGTACCCGACCTCGGTCAATTCCTAGTCTACCACCCGCCACCCGTACCCGGTTTGTAGGCGCTTACCCGGTCCGGTTTCCATAGTTTTAAGTTATTTTTAAATATTTTATTTTGAAAGGGAATTTAATTTGTGTTTAAGAATAACAAAATTAAATGTGATTGGTGAGTCTAGAATATGGTCAAACTTGTTAAGGAGAAGCCTTTAAAGAAATATTTAAAAGAATGAGAATTGAGACCCGTGTTCATTACACGGTTAATAGTTGTGCTTCATGCAGATATTAAATAAACTTTATTCTAGCATAGGAAGTAGACGATTGATTTAGGTTACGGGGTGGGGGTGGGAAGCGGGAATAGGAAAACAGGGAAAGTAATTGAATAAAGTTTATTCTAAATATATCAAATATTTATATCTAATATATATTATATATATACCGGGTACCGGGCGGGGGGTATGTCACCCGACCCCGGTTTGTGAGTATCGGGTATCCCCGGCCCCGTCCCTCGTCCCCATTTTGGCAGAGATTCCCCGTTCTGTATGGGTCGGGTGAACCGGGTTCCCCACCGGGTCGGAGCAAATCACCATCCCTACGGTTAACCTAGAGACTAGAGTTGTCAGGCTAATTACATTGATCTTTCACGTGTAAAATTCTCTCTGCATATTCAATCATATGACCAAGATTATTGAGCAACTTATTGTGTTTTGATTGATTTTTTATCTTTATTGCACTTGTTCTGGAATCACAATTGGTATCAGAGCAAAGAGACAGAGATATTGATCCAAAGAAACTCGAATTCTGAGTTTTGTTCATCATTCTCGCAGGAACGGTACACCACTAGGTTAGGTTTCAAAGTTTTGATTTTTTCGTTAATTCTTTGTTTCTACTCATTCTATTCCATTCCTTTGAGGTTTTAAGATTGTTTGGTAGAGTTTTATTGTCAAAAAAGTGTTTTGACAATAAAACTCTACCAAACAATCTTAAAACCTCAAAAAAGTGTATTGAATCATAAATTTGTAAAAAAAGTTTGTTGCCATTGTCGAACTGCTCTTAGTAGTTCATCTCGTGATTTTGCAAACTAAGGATCTTTTTGAGTTAAATCTTCTTGGGTTTGCGTTTTTCTGTGTTTCTATACTAATATCATTGCCCAGGGATCATTAAACACCCAATTTGATTAAGTTCCCGAATATTCATCGAGTTTACCGCATTAAAGGTTAGTAATACACAAACCCTTACCGCATAACTTTGTGCATGAACATTATTTACCGCACAAGGTATATTTGGGAGTCCACATATACCGCATAACTTTGAGCGGGATCACCACTTACCGCACAACTCTTTGTGCGGGAAAGTCCACTTACCGCAAACTCTTTGTGCGGGATCTACAGTACCGAATCACATTTGTGAGCCAGTTATCTTTCCTGCACAAAGCTTGTGTGGGAGATGACCTTGTCGCACAAAGCTTGTGTGGGAGTCCTTCTTACCTGTTGGTTCCTGTTTTTCTTAACAATGATGATTCTATCTAATAGTTCAAACAAGATATAATGCGGAAGCGTTTTTAACGAACTAAAAGATATAATAAGGTAGAAGAACACACAATATCAAATATGTGTAGTGTAAATAACACAGATAAATAGCTCAATAACCCACTGTATATTGATATGAATAGAACACCAAGAACACGGATGATATAACAAGAATTCTGTTCTAATGGTGTGTGTGTTGTGCAAAGCTTGATAGAAGAACTCAACATGAGTCTTGTTGGTCCCGAAGGGTTATACAAGTTTGTAGAAGGGGGGGGGGGGTTGAATACAAACACACAGATTTTACTCTTCTAAATTGTTTATTGATAAATCAATAACAATTTACAGCTTGTTGCGGAAACAAGATTAAGGATAAATCCTAAATCTAAATAAGTTGGAACACTAAGTTTCTTGCACTAAGAAGGAGAAGGAAATTACTAATAATAACCTATCTCAAGAATAAGAAGGATGAACTTGTCCAGAGTTAGCAAGTTACTTCAAAATGAAGTTGAGAGTGTAGTAAGACGTACCTCATTCGCCACTGGTTTGAAGTCGAGTATTTTAGGGCCGACCTGAGAGAGTTTCAGGTCACCCTCTTCTGGGTAGCTGTCTTTCAGGCCTCTTTGGAAAATAGCGCTGATGAACCGAGGATATGGAACCCATGGAGGTCTGTCAGCGACGGTGTCCACTCTGAGAACCAGGTCATCATAGATAATCGATGCCCAGTCTATGTTGAGACCTTTCAGCAAAGCATATCCCATTGCTTGCTGAGGCTTAGCGGCTTGGTCAGAGGAGCCGCTCTTGGCAGTCATGCAGCTGATCATATGGGCGAAGATGAAATTCATCTCGCTGGGCATTTTCGATTTCTTGATAATCGTCAGCTTCTTCTCGGGCTTCATGTCTCTGCTGATTTCCCATACATAGCCCATTACATCGAAAAATGCAATGATGGCTTCCCTGTCTGAGTTTTTCTTGGGGTCAGGGAGGGGAACGAAGGGTTTTTCCTTGGTGGCGATGGGAAGGCTGAGAGCTTTGCGAATGATGGCAGGGGTAATCTTTATGGTGCCATATTCGATATCGCAGAGGATGCAATCGATTGTTTTGGAGGGGTCTTTGGCTGAGGGTAGCTGAGTACCAGAATTGTGAGAGCAAAAGCTGATGTGCAGGAGGTGTTATGGTCAGGGCTGTGGAGATGCATCAATTCTTTAGGAAGTTCACAGCATCAGCTAGATGTGTGACTTGCTTTCGAGGAGGAAACTCGAGAAGCGCATAGAGGTTGTTTACCTTAGTCCAATCCAGCTTGTCAAGAGAGAACTTGACCTGAGGAGCCTTGAGGATTTCCATTTCCTCAGCAGTGTCATCAGCAGAAGTGTTTTCAGCGTTGGTGTTCTTGGGAATGTCAGAAGATGCCATTTTCTGTATTATCAGTTCAACCAAAGGATTACCAAATAAGAATAATCTTAATGTGGAAAGATTTTCCAATAAGATGGTTCGAATTTTGTCCATTTCATTCACACAAAATGTCTTAATGAAGATTAGGGTTTTTATTTAAAAAAAAACAAAATTTCAAACCCAATAAAAATCTTGTTTTCCAGTTTCCTTTGAAGATAGGGATTCTGGAAAAACGAATGTGTGAAGAACAAGTTTAAGATTTTTGCATTTAAACTTGAAGAACAACCATGAAATGGTTGTGTTCATAAAACCATGAAAGAAAATGATTTTATTTTTAAGAAGTTCTTTTGTTTGATCTTGTTTAAACAATGAGAAGATCAGAAACAAGTTATTTGCATTTGGTAAATAATAAGAACATATTAACCTTTGATGTTTGAAGAAGATGAACCGTTGTTCTTGAAAAATCGAGAGCCAAATGCAACAGTGAATTCTTTCTTTGCTTGGAGGATAAGTTCATGTAAGAGAAAAATATAAACGAAGAACTTGTTTATATAGATAGATTTTAGAAAGAGAAAATCTTGAGCGGGAAAAGATTTTCATCATGACACGGACACGTGTTTGCATTTGATTGGCAAGTAAACGAAACGTGCAAACGTGTGTCAGAAAGAAGAACGTGTCTGGGTTTATCCGTTGTAATGACGTCACAACTGTCCTTTCATATTCTTGGTTGTCTCTGAGGTTTTGAAAACTTAGGGACACTTTTGAAAACATGAAGCACTGAATAGAAATATCAGTTGGTTTTAAGAAATTTCAAAGTATCGCTGATAAGGAAAAGATATTCAGCGATGAGATTTGTTTTGAAATCTTGCATTTACATGTGATTTGTCAGAGAGAAAAACATACCTTGATATCAGCGAATCAAGATAGAGAGGAGGATAGAATGGGTTATACAAGTTGATTTTATCCTATCGCTGATCAAATGTGAACTGCTGAAGATTTTATCCTTCAAAGTTCAGCATTCCAAGCTTGCTGATGAGAAAGTTGAATCTTGTCTCATCAAGAGGTTTGGTGAACAGATCAACTAACTGATAATCAGTTGGGATAAAGTGAAGTTCTATATCACCATTCATCACATGATCTCTGATAAAGTGATACCTGATTTCGATGTGTTTTGTCTTTGAGTGTAGCACTGGATTATTAGCTATAGCGATGGCACTTGTGCTGTCGCAATAGATTGGAATATTTGAGAGTTGAAGGTCATAGTCCAGTAGTTGATTTCTCATCCACAAGACCTGAGAACAACAGCTTCTAGTGGCTACATACTCAGCTTCAGCTGTGGATGTGGACACTGAGTTTTGCTTTTTACTTGTCCAATTTACCAGCTTTCCACCCAAGAGCTGACATCCTCCTGTGGTGCTTTTCCTATCCATTCTGCAACCTGCAAAATCACTATCTGAATAGGCGATTAAATCGAATCCTGAGTCTTTGGGATACCAAAGTCCTAGATTCACTGTACCCTTAAGATATCGAAAAATTCGCTTTACAGCTTTCATATGAGATATCTTAGGTTCAGTTTGATATCGTGCACACAAGTATGTTGCAAACATAATATCGGGTCGGCTAGCTGTAAGATACAATAGTGAGCCGATCATCCCACGGTACAGCGTGACATTGACAGGAACACCCTTAGTGTCCTTATCAAGTGTCAGCGGTGGTGCCATAGGGGTTTTCATAGCTGAACTTTCAGTTAAGTCGAATTTCTTCAGCATATCTTTAACATACTTTCCCTGATTAATGAAAGTTCCTTTTTCATTTTGTTTTATCTGTAGACCAAGGAAATATGTTAGTTCACCCATCATGCTCATTTTATACTCATCTTTCATTCTATCAGCGAAACGAGTACAGAGATCAGGGTTAGTAGAGCCAAATATAATATCATCAACATATATTTGAACAAGAATGATATGACCTTTTACTTTCCTGAAAAATAGAGTTTGTCTATTTTGCCTCGCTCAAAATTTTCAATATGGAGATAAGTAGAATGAGTATCATACCATGCACGTGGAGCTTGCTTTAAGCCATGAAGTGCCTTATCCAGTTTATAAACATAACCTGGATGCTTAGGATCTGAGAATCCTGGAGGTTGTTCCACATAGACTTCTTCATTCAGCCTTCCATTTAGAAACGCTGACTTAACATCCATCTGATATACTTTGAAGTCTTTGTGTACAGCGTATGCTAAGAATAGATGAATAGATTATAATCTTGCTACTGGAGCAAATGTTTCGTCATAATCTATGCCTTCCTCTTGTCTGTATCCCTGAGCAACAAGACGAGCCTTGTTGCGGGTTACAGTTCCATGTTCGTCCAACTTGTTTCGATAGACCCATTTAGTGCCTATCACAGTTTTGTCAGTTGGTCTTCGAACAAGTTTCCAAACTTTGTTTCTTTCGAATTCTGTCAGCTCTTCTTGCATGGCGCTGACCCAGTTTGGATCTTTGAGGGCATCATCTACTTTCTTTGGTTCAGTTAGTGAAATAAAATTTACAAATAAACAAATATTACCTGCACTTCGTCGAGTCTGAATACCAGCGTTTGGATCACCAAGAATTTGATCAATTGGGTGATTTATAGTCCATCGCTGAGCCGGAGCGTGAGACGCTGACTCAACCTGAACTGGAGGAGCTGAAGATGAAGCTTCAGCGACGTCTGGAGTATCAGCCAAGAGAGGAATGGACGCAGTTGTCATTATATTCACTGATTGCTGAGAAGTGGATGGAATATCTGAGATATTGGTTTCAGAAGCAGGTATAGTGTTTATAGGAACATCTGAGACCCATGATGTTTCAGCTTCACTATTCTGCATATTTGGAATGATAGTTGGACCATCATCTTCAACTGTGTGAGCACGAGGAGTGGGAATATCTTCTGAATCACCAAGATGAGAAAACATCCATTGATTCAGTTCTTCATTATCAGCGGACGGTTTAGAGTTCGCTGAACGGGACTCGTCAAATGTGACGTGAATTGTTTCTTCAACAGTTTGTCTTCTTCGATTAAATACTCTGAAGGCTTTGGAAGCTGAGGAGTATCCAAGAAAGATTCCATCATCAGCCTTATCAAACTTTCCAAGGGCATCTCTGTTGTTCAGTATGAAACACTGACATCCAAAGATGTGAAGAAAGCTGATTGAAGGCTTTCTCCCATGAAATAGTTCATAGGCTGTTTTATTGAATCTTTTGACTATCAGCGACCTGTTTTGCGTAAAACAAGTAGTGTTGACAGCTTCTGCCCAAAACTGAGTAGGCAGGTGAGAATCGCTGAGCATTGATCGTGCAACTTCAATAATTGTTCTATTTCTTCTTTCAGCGACTCCATTTTGTTGTGGTGTTCTCACTGAAGAAAAGTTGTGAGAAATACCCTTGCTCTCAAAGAAGGAATCAAGAGAACTGTTTTTGAATTCAGTCCCGTGATCAGTCCTTATTGAGCGAACGGTCAAATTGTTCAGGGTTTCCATCTTCCGAACAAAGGTGATGAGTTCTTCAGGGGTGTCACTCTTGGAACGGAGAAACATAACCCATGTATAACGAGAGAATTCATCAACTGTGACCAGTGTATATTTCTTTCCAGCGATAGATTGTTTGTTAACAGGGCCAAACAAATCCACATGGAGTAGTTGTAGAGGAGATGACACTGAGGAGACTTGCTTTGATTTAAAGCTTGCTTTGGTCTGCTACCCTTTCTCACATGCTGAGCATAAAGAATCTTTGGCATATGAGTGTTGAGGTAGACCAGTAACTAACTCTTTTGAAGAAAGAGAGTTCAGTGTCTTGAAATTCAGATGAGATAGCCTCTTATGCCATAGCCAGTTGACATCAGATGAGGCTTTTGAGAAGAAACAGGAGTTCTCAGTGGTTGTTGAGTCCATGTTTATTACATAAACATTTTCCAAACGATAACCGCTGAGAGCTATCTTCTCCTTTTTGTCAGTGACAAAGCAGGATTCCTTGGTAAAGATTACCTTGTTATCCTTGTCGCAAAGCTGACTGATGCTTAAAAGATTATGCTTCAGCCCTTCAACATATGCGACTCTTCTGAAGGTGGTTGTACCATTAGAGAGTACACCAAACCCTCGGGTATGTCCTTTTCCATTTCCACCGAAAGTCACAGAGGGACCCTTCTCTTCCTTGTATTCAGCGAGCAGGCTTTTCTTTCCAGTCATGTGTCTAGAGCATCCGCTATCGAGATACCAGATACCCTTCTGAACCTGCATCACAAAGGAAGATTAGTTTTTAAGTTGTTCAGCGAGATCAAGGTTTTGGTTTTCAACTATAGTTTTGCCATTCATGGCTTCATATAGGCTTATAGTCAAGAGATCGATTTTGCGGAGACTATCAGCTTCATCAATATTTGCAATATTTGTAAAGAAGGAAGGTGATACCTGAATAGCAGAGGTTGAAGTAGAGGGAATGTCTGAACTTTCTTCCTCATCCTCAATCTTTGCCATAAGACAGAGATTGGCTTCATCATCTTCAGAGTCAGATGATGATTCTTCTTCTTCTTCAGAGGCAGCCCAATCGTAAGCCATCAGGCCTTTGCCTTTCTTCTTAAAGCTTTTCAGCTTTGCATATTTTTCTTTCAGCTTAGAATATTTGTCATCTTTATTCCTGGGAATAAAAGATTTCTTGGGAAATGCTGAGTTTCTCGATACTTTCTTAGACCTGCACTCGTTAGCGAAATGTCCAATCTTTTCGCAGTTAAAACAAGTAGCAGTAGCCTTATCACAAGTAGCTGATGATCTTGGCTTATCAGTTATAGAAAGAGGTTTGTTCTTTCTTAACATTTTCTTTTTGGCGAATCTCCTGAACTTTTTAGTTAGGAAAGCCAAAGATTCATCATCATCTGAAGAGTCAGAATCTGATAACCTTTCAGAGTTACTCTCTAACTCAGTGATAGTGACCGAGGGTCGCTGAGTAGAAGGTTCCTCTGAGATTAAAGCAACATGGGTGCTTTTGGAATCTATTACAAGATTCTTCTTAAGATGGCTTGATTTCTCATGATTCAGCATTATGCCATATAAGGTAGCAAGGGTCATTGATCTTAGATCTTTTGACAGCTTGAGGCACATAGAATAACTGTCCCAGCTTTCAGGTAAACATTCTAGAAACTTTGTCAGCACTTCAAAGTTAGAATATTCCTTACCAACAGTTTTCAGATCTATTATTAAGCAATTAAAACGTTGGTGAACTTCATAGAGAGTATCATTCTTACCACAAATGAAACTTTCATACTGTCTTACCAGGTTGATCTTTCGAGAGTCCTGGACTTCAGCAGTGCCTTCATACTAAACACATATTGTGTCCCACATGGCTTTTGAGGATTTCAGGTTCATGACTGAATGGTAGACTTCGTCAGGAAGAGCCATGGATAGTATGGATCTGGCTTTTGTGTCGATAGCCACTTTCTTCTTATCTTCGCCAGTCCACGTATGAACTTCTTTGGGTACCAGCCTTTCTGGAATAGCAGGTCTATTCTCAGCGGCGGGTACTGCGGCATCAATTCTTACAGGAATAAATGGGCCGTTTTCAAGATAATAAGGCATAGTAGGGTCTACACCTTCTAGGAAGAGAGTCATCCTATTTTTCCATAGATTAAAGTTATCTCTGGAGAATCTAGGGGGTTTTGCAAGAGAACCATTGTCGATATAATTTGTGTTTGTGTTGGTGGCCATTTTCAGAAATAGCAAGGAAGAGAAATCTTAGTATAGATTAGACTAAATCATTAACAATTTACAGCTTTTACTTTTCTAAATTGTTTATTGATAAATCATTAACAATTTACAGCTTGTTGCGGAAACAAGATTAAGGATAAATCCTAAATCTAAACAAGTTGGAACACTAAGTTTCTTGCACTAAGAAGGAGAAGGAAATTACTAATAATAACCTATCTCAAGAATAAGAAGGATGAGCTTGTCCAGAGTTAGCAAGTTACTTCAAAATGAAGTGAGTTCATCTTCTTATATACAACATGCATTTAATGCATGGCAGTATACACTTTACACGTGGCAGCAGCTGATTGGTTGCTTGTCATTGACCTTTGTTGACAACCTAAGTAGCCGCATGTTTGAACAGTGTAGTATCAGGTTTGTTGTACGAATTCAGACAATAAGGAGGTTCTATTCTGACATATCGTACGGAGTCGTGCAAGGGTGGTTGAGACAAAAAGTACTTTGTATGAAAGACTTCATGATCAGCTTTTCGATGATTCAGCGATCTATCATTTCATATCAGCGAATGATAGAATTCAGCGATAGCTAAAGTCTTGTACTTGATACTTCACGTTGATTGGACAAATCTGAGTCTTCGCTGATCCGCATCAGTTCATTAGGAGACTTGTCGCTGGTTCTTGAGCTTGATCTTCGACTTCAGCGTAGAACCTATGTTGACGTGAAACTTGTCTTCAGGGATCATAAGTAAACAACTAACTTATCAGCGATCACCATAAGTACTGAACATACTCAGAATATTATTGTGAACAGTTTCGCTGAATGTTTAATCTAAAGAGCGAGAGTTCCTATCAGCGGTACTGGAAGATCTTAGTACTTATCAGCGATAGTGAAACTCTGATACATATTGTTTACTTACAGTTTTCACTAAGTATATAAGAGAGGGTCATTATCAAATCACTGAGGGTTTGGATCAACAAGTCTTCTATTTATACTACTTCTAAAGGGGACAAGTTCTGGACAACAAGGGCTGAAGGTACAATGACACTATTCAGGTACTGTTGCAGGTACAACGTTAATTAAATGCGCCGACTTCTACTAACGCTAAGACCCATCAAAGTTTGACACGTGGAGTTGTCAGGTCACGCCTTGTATGAATGATCTTCAGGATCTTCGTACAGCAGAAATCGTGAGAAGCACGATTGTCCTTGTATAGAGATCTAGTCTTTTATACAACAGAGGCTCTTTCAAGTGTGACAGAGGCTCTGTGGCCTTGTCCGCATTGAAGAGTCTTCTGGCGATTCTTTACTTCGGTCTTCTCGGTTACTCGGCAGAGCCTCTGTTGAAGACTTCTATGCTTCGGTCTTCTCGGTGACTCGGCAGAGCCTCTGTCGAAGACTTCTATACTTGGCCTATTTTTCAATACTTCTATAAACAGAAAGATTGGAGCTAACAATCTCCCCCTACGTATTGAAAAATAAAAAATTGAAAAGTGCAAGGTTTTCTAGGCTAAGTACATAACAAGAGGTGAAATAAAATACCTCATAAGGTTTTACTTTTCTTTCATACCTAATTATGCCAGAGGCACTTACATTTGATTACATTATGAAAGGAAAGATTTGTAGAGGTTGGTAGAGGATATCAGACGTTGGCGTCTTTGAAGTCGTTGAAACTTCTGTTGTCGAATCCTAATTCTCTAAGCTGTTGATAGAAACTGATGCAGAGGGTTCTGAAGTTGATTACTTGGTCGATGACCTCTATCAGTCTATCTGCGAGAGCTTGATTCATGAGCTCCGTTCCTCTATGCTCCACGAGGCTTGCTCTGAACTCTGTCAAAGTATTTGTTGCATACTTCTGACAGTCCATCTCTACGAACAGTCTAGACTTCCCAGAAGGATCTTGATAAACTAACCCAACTCTTGTAGATGTAATGATCGAGTTTGGTATGGCAGAGGATGGGCATACATTTTATGGTGGTCGGAGATTTAGGTTTCTTACTCCGAGATCTCGTCCTAATTGGAAGTCGACAAGGCTGTATAGCAGAAGTTTTTCTCGCATGGCTTTCCTGACCACCCTGTATGCCCTTCGAATTGCATCTGTAGTGAAGTTCTTTTTCGTCCATTTGAGAAGGTCGGGTAGGTCGTAGGGACTTAGATTTCTCAGATCAGCATCTGAGAATTAGGTTACGGTTCTGTCCTCCCTTTTGACCTTATAGATGTTATAGGAAACCTTAGGAGTGGTTCTGGTTTGAGAAAACTTAGAGTATATGACCTTGTCGATTTTGGACTCTGAGAAGACTTGGTGTTTTGGCTTGGGTGTTGTTCTTGTGCAAGTATTTTCGAGGTCAGCATGGAAGTTGGGATCTTGAATGGTTGGTGGCAGATGATCTCTGGCACTTCTGTTGTACAGATATCTGTATACCACCTCTTCCATCTGTTGTGGAGGTGCACCGGGTGGAGGCATGGGCCTGCACAGAGCATCCATTTGTTTCTGGATTTGGGCCATTCGATCCTCTGTGACTTTTGCCTTCAGATCTATAATTGGTATGTTTGACAGAGGGGTAGCACCGAAAGCCCAGTCTTCTTGTTCTGGATTTGGTGTCACATATGCATCAAAAGAGCTCTTCATCATTTTTTCTGCTGGTTGATGCTTTGGCTTCTTCTTCTTGGGTTCCTCTATCATTATCCCTTTGCCTTTGTCTTTTGCCTTCGGGTGTAGATCTTCTTGTAGAGATGGGGTTGCCTATGTGGGTTTTGTCCTTTGGGGTTCTGAGGGTTTTGACGGAGGTACTTCTGTAGGTTTTGTGGGGGTTGCCTCTATTGGTTTTGTCACTTGTGCTTCTGAGGGCTTGGTTGGTGATGTGGGTTTTGTAGGTGAGGCTTCTGTGGTTTTGCTCAGATGTTTTCTTTTGTGAGCAATGGTTTTGGTTCTGGTTTGGGTGTGGGAGATGGTATCTTGGTTTCTTTTGGTGTTGGAGAGGAGAGTTCTTCTGGTGATTTTGGTTTTGGTGATTGGGATGGTTGATCTTCTTCGGAGGATGTTAGGATTTGGAATACTTCCCGGGTTGGCACACCTTTTCCGAATACAGAAGTTGTTTCCACAGAGGTGGGTGTTGCCTCTGTGGTCTTCTGTTGTTGATCTGTAGTTGTTTCGGGTATTTGGGTTTGAATTGGGGTTTCTTCATAGGGTATTTCCACAGAGGTGGTTGTTGCCTCTGTGGTATGTTGTTGATTTCCTCCTTGGGTTTGAGTTGGGGAAACTTGGTTTAGGGGTTCTGCTATTATTGGTGGTTCTGGTAGACCTCTGTCTGCAACTTTTTCCCTTTGTTTCTCCCCCTCAGGATGATCTGATGGACTATCAGAGTCATCATCAGAGTCATCCTGACCCTTATCTTTAGTGCCTTCTGTTCTGCAAGACGCTTCTGGCTTTTTGGGCGGTGTGGCACCTGCAGCGATCATCTTTGCACATAGGTCGTCACAGAGGCCAAGTAGGGTATGGACCTCTGCCTCTGTGTTGAAGAGCATTTTGCCGACGATTTTTCTGAAGTCTTTTACATAATTTGCGTTGGCAGTAGTGAAGGCTGTGATGAGCTCTGTGACCTGGTTGATTACCCCTTGGCCGAGTTCTGTGAGCTGAGCTCTGGTCATGTAGTCAGAGGGTTTCATGGCCAGAGTTTCCCTTGTAGTTTTCTCCTGAAATTGCTCGAGGGCCTTCTTCAGATCTTCTGGTGTAAGGCCCGCAGAAGTTGGCGTTTGAGCTGGCTTCAGTTGTTCTAGTAGGGCTTTCACAGAGCTTTGGAAAGTGTTAGGACCGAAAATGTCCTAATTATGTGAAAGTTTTGTAAAGCTTGTGTGAAGATTGCTTTGCTTATGTCTTGTGTGAGTGTCTCTATAAATAGAGGTTAGAGGCTCATTTGTAGAATAAGGCACAATGTGAGAGCTAAATTGTGAGAGAAAGAGAGAGTCATCAATTGTACTAAAATGATATTAAATCTAATATGAGGATGACGTTTGTATCTCGATCTCTCAATATACTTGAATTTGTCGATTGATTATGGGATCACAAGTGGTATCAGAGCAGAATTAAAGACATTTCTTCGATACGATCATCGGATCTCGACAATTCAAGTGAAAAAGTGCCGAATTTTGATGAATTTTGAAGATTTTGGAGTTTGATCTTCAAGTAAGTATGTTCTAATCACCTGATCTCGTAAAGATCTGTTCGTTGTTCGATTCCATATCAATTCCTATATTCAGAATCGATCAACGTGAACAAATTGGTGATTTTGAATGTTTTTGAGTTTTTCGGAAAATCTTAAGATCTAGAAGATTTTGAAGTGCATGGATTGATTTTAGCCATTCAGATCATTTTCTCTATTGAGTATGAAGAGAATGCAACAATCAGATCCGAAATTGGTGAAGAAATGTGCGAATTGAGATTTTTTAAAATGAACAATGCGTTCCTCGTCGGAAAAGCGATTTTGGCCGGAATTTGCTATTTTTACCGGATATTTGATGATTAGATGCTCACATATCTGTTCGGTTTGACGTAACGATCTGTTTGCAGTCATTTGGGGTGAAATTCAACAAGATATCGAGGTGTTGGGGCTGTTAAAAGTGTTCGTCGGAAATGTTCGTAACTCTCGCACGATGATACTCATAACTGTCGCACAACAAAGGTCTTCAAATATTCATAACTGTCGTACGCTTAAGTGTTCATCATAATCATAATTGTCGCACGATACTAAAACTCATAACTGTCGTACAACATTTGACCGACTTCACATGACACGTACGACAGTTACTATTCATTGGGTCTAGTCGTACAAGAGGCGTACGACTACGACTGTTCATTTGCGCTAGTCGTACAACAGGCATACGACTACGACTGTTCATTTGCGCTAGTCGTACAAGACCCATGCGACAGTTACTGTTCACCAGAGGTAGTCGTACAAGACTCCTACGACAGTTACTGTTCATTGATCAAAGTCGTCCAAGACATGTCCGATAGTTACTGTTCACTGGAAGTTTTTCGCACAAAAGATGCCAGATTACAACTTCTAGCGGAACCCCCATGCCAAGTCTCGGGAGGGGGACATTTTTCTTGGACTTGATCATAAAGCGTGGGTGCAACATGACATTCCTCCTTCGAGCAAATCCAAACCAAGCTCTTAAGCCGAATTCCTACTCGACCCGCAGTTCATTGACGGATTCTTTGTTATAAACTGTGATTGCACTCGTTTTGTCACTCAAAACTCGCTTGTTATCTTTCTTGTGAGCTTATCGGAACGAGATTGAGTTTCTACTTTTTGAAGATGTGCTCGTGCATCCAGTCGAGTTTATGGCGCACATCGAATCCGGTTTTTCATGGTTGAAAATAAGAAGAGTAAGAGCTTCTTTCAAGGGGGAGCCTAGACTTCATTCGAAGAAAAAGCATCGCAAAAGTTTTTCCAAGAAAATCAAGGGGGAGAGGAGCTAAAGCTTTTGAAGATTAATGATTTTGCTTTACAAAACTTTAGGGGGAGAATGTTAGGACCGAAAATGTCCTAATTATGTGAAAGTTTTGTAAAGCTTGTGTGAAGCTTGCTTTGCTTATGTCTTGTGTGAGTGTCTCTATAAATAAAGGTTATAGGCTCATTTGTATAATAAGGCACAATGTGAGAGCTAAATTGTGAGAGAAAGAGAGAGTCATCAATTGTACTAAAATGATATTAAATCTAATATGAGGATGACGTTTGTATCTCGATCTCTCAATATACTTGAATTTGTCGATTGATTATGGGATCACAAGTGGTATCAGAGCAGAATTAAAGACATTTCTTCGATACGATCATCGGATCTCGACAATTCAAGTGAAAAAGTGCCGAATTTTGATGAATTTTGAAGATTTTGGAGTTTGATCTTCAAGTAAGTATGTTCTAATCACCTGATCTCGTAAAGATCCGTTCGTTGTTCGATTCCAGATCAATTCCTATATTCAGAATCGATCAACGTGAACAAATTGGTGATTTTGAATGTTTTTGAGTTTTTCGGAAAATCTTAAGATCTAGAAGATTTTGAAGTGCATGGATTGATTTTAGCCATTCAGATCATTTTCTCTATTGAGTATGAAGAGAATGCAACAATCAGATCCGAAATTGGTGAAGAAATGTGCGAATTAAGATTTTTTAAATTGAATAGTGCGTTCCTCGTCGGAAAAGCGATTTTGGCCGGAATTTGCTATTTTTACCGGAGATTTGATGATTAGATGCTCACATATCTGTTCGGTTTGACGTAACGATCTGTTTGCAGTCATTTAGGGTGAAATTCATCAATATATCGAGGTGTTGGGGCTGTTAAAAGTGTTCGTCGGAAATGTTCGTAACTCTCGCACGATGATACTCATAACTGTCGGACAACAAAGGTCTTCAAATATTCATAACTGTCGTATGCTTAAGTGTTCATCATAATCATAATTGTCGCACGATACTAAAACTCATAACTGTCGTACAACATTTGACCGACTTCACATTTTAGTCGCACATGACACGTACGACAGTTACTATTCATTGGGTCTAGTCGTACAAGTGGCGTACGACTACGACTGTTCATTTGCGCTAGTCGTACAACAGGCATACGACTACGACTGTTCATTTGCGCTAGTCGTATAAGACCCATGCGACAGTTACTGTTCACCAGAGTTAGTCGTACAAGACTCCTACGGCAGTTACTGTTCATTGATCAAAGTCGTCCAAGACATGTCCGATAGTTACTGTTCACTGGAAGTTTTTCGCACAAAAGATGCCAGATTACAACTTCTAGCCGAACCCCCGTGCTAAGTCTCGGGAGGGGGACATTTTTCTTGGACTTGATCATAAATCGTAGGTGCTACATGACGTTCCTCCTTCGAGCAAATCCGAACTAAGCTCTTAAGCCGAATTCTTACTCGACCCGCAATTCATTGACGGATTCTTTGTTTTAAACTGTGATTGCACTCGTTTTGTCACTCAAAACTCGCTTGTTATCTTTCTTGTGAGCTTATCGGAACGAGCTTGAGTTTCTACTTTTTGAAGATGTGCTCGTGCATCCAGTCGAGGTTATGGCGCACATCGAATCCGGTTTTTCATGGTTGAAAATAAGAAGAGTAAGAGCTTCTTTCAAGGGGGAGCCTAGACTTCATTCGAAGAAAAAGCATCGCAAAAGTTTTTCCAAGAAAATCAAGGGGGAGAGGAGCTAAAGCTTTTGAAGATTAATGATTTTGCTTTACAAAACTTTAGGGGGAGAATGTTAGGACCGAAAATGTCCTAATTATGTGAAAGTTTTGTAAAGCTTGTGTGAAGCTTGCTTTGCTTATGTCTTGTGTGAGTGTCTCTATAAATAAAGGTTAGAGGCTCATTTGTAGAATAAGGCACAATGTGAGAGCTAAATTGTGAGAGAAAGAGAAAGTCATCAATTGTACTAAAATGATATTAAATCTAATATGAGGATGACGTTTGTATCTCGATCTCTCAATATACTTGAATTTGTCGATTGATTATGGGATCACAAGTGGTATCAGAGCAGAATTAAAGACATTTCTTCGATACGATCATCGGATCTCGACAATTCAAGTGAAAAACTGCCGAATTTTGATGAATTTTGAAGATTTTGGAGTTTGATCTTCAAGTAAGTATGTTCTAATCACCTGATTTCGTAAAGATCTGTTCGTTGTTCGATTCCAGATCAATTCCTATATTCAGAATCGATCAACGTGAACAAATTGGTGATTTTGAATGTTTTTGAGTTTTTCGGAAAATATTAAGATCTAGAAGATTTTGAAGTGCATGGATTGATTTTAGCCATTCATATCATTTTCTCTATTGAGTATGAAGAGAATGCAACAATCAGATCCGAAATTGGTGAAGAAATGTGCGAATTAAGATTTTTTAAATTGAATAGTGCGTTCCTCGTCGGAAAAGCGATTTTGGCCGGAATTTGCTATTTTTACCGGAGATTTGATGATTAGATGCTCACATATCTGTTCGGTTTGACGTAACGATCTGTTTGCAGTCATTTGGGGTGAAATTCAGCAATGTATCGAGGTGTTGGGGCTGTTAAAAGTGTTCGTCGGAAATGTTCGTAACTCTCGCACGATGATACTCATAACTGTCGGACAACAAAGGTCTTCAAATATTTATAACTTTCGTACGCTTAAGTGTTCATCATAATCATAATTGTCGCACGATACTAAAACTCATAACTGTCGTACAACATTTGACCGACTTCACATTTTAGTCGCACATGACACGTACGACAGTTACTATTCATTGGGTCTAGTCGTACAAGAGGCGTACGACTACGACTGTTCATTTGCGCGAGTCGTACAACAGGCATACGACTACGACTGTTCATTTGCGCTAGTCATACAAGACCCATGCGACAGTTACTATTCACCAGAGTTAGTCGTACAAGACTCCTACGGCAGTTACTGTTCATTGATCAAAGTCGTCCAAGACATGTCCGATAGTTACTGTTCACTGGAAGTTTTTCACACAAAAGATGCCAGATTAGAACTTCTAGCGGAACCCCCGTGCTAAGTATCGGGAGGGGGACATTTTTCTTGGACTTGATCATAAATCGTAGGTGCTACATGACGTTCCTCCTTCGAGCAAATCCGAACCAAGCTCTTAAGCCGAATTCCTACTCGACCCGCAGTTCATTGACGGATTCTTTGTTATAAACTGTGATTGCACTCGTTTTGTCACTCAAAACTCGCTTGTTATCTTTCTTGTGAGCTTATCGGAACGAGCTTGAGTTTCTACTTTTTGAAGATGTGCTCATGCATCCAGTCGAGGTTATGGCGCACATCGAATCTGGTTTTTCATGGTTGAAAATAAGAAGAGTAAGAGCTTCTTTCAAGGGGGAAACTAGACTTCATTCGAAGAAAAAGCATCGCTAAAGTTTTTCCAAGAAAATCAAGGGGGAGAGGAGCTAAAGCTTTTGATGATTAATGATTTTGCTTTACAAAACTTTAGGGGGAGAATGTTAGGACCGAAAATGTCCTAATTATGTGAAAGTTTTGTAAAGCTTGTGTGAAGCTTGCTTTGCTTATGTCTTGTGTGAGTGTCTCTATAAATAGAGGTTAGAGGATAATTTGTAGAATAAGGCACAATGTGAGAGCTAAATTGTGAGAGAAAGAGGGAGTCATCAA
This sequence comes from Saussurea involucrata, assembly GCA_033807775.1. Lineage (NCBI taxonomy): Eukaryota > Viridiplantae > Streptophyta > Magnoliopsida > Asterales > Asteraceae > Saussurea > Saussurea involucrata. The sequence continues at coordinate 146,920,642 of CM066320.1, read as the reverse complement.
TTGTACTAAAATGATATTAAATCTAATATGAGGATGACATTTGTATCTCGATCTCTCAATATACTTGAATTTGTCGACTGACGATAATAGAAATGTGGGTTGCACTGAGAGTTGGTTGGGATTGTGTACCTCTTCTATTACAGGCATCAGTTCTGGATTCTTTCTCTGTTGGGCATCCTATCACTTATTCACCATCTATTGTTTCAACCTCTCTTTCTATCCTACGGCCCGCTGCTTCTACCCTAACCTCTGTTGCGGCTTCTTCCCCAGTGACTAAAGAGTCGTACATTGGATGAGAGCCAATTAATTGCCGTACATGGGGATGCAGAGGTCCTTTGTTTACCTGGTTATCTTCTTCTTCATCAGAATCTACTTATGAGACTAAGACTGGTGGGGTTTTGGTGGTAGTTTTAACCAGATCTTCTGGGCTTGCTCTTAGCACATCAAAACCAGGTTGGGTGAAGGGGTTCTGTAGTACTTCTGGAGTCTTAGACTTAATATTCTGTGGTGTTTGGTCATCTTCATCTAAGTCAGAAGAGATTCTGAAGTCTGGAGATTCTGTTGAATGATGAGATAGAGCTTCTGTGGTCCATCCAGAAGGGTCTAAAGAGTGTGCAATCCCAGGTTGTTGGAGGAAGATAGAAAAATCACCTTGATCTTCTGCATAATTGATGGGTGAAGGTGATTGCAGAGTTTGGTCTTGGGTTACTTCGACCATTTCTTCTTCCTCTGCGATGGATTGCAGAGGAGTGTGAGGTTTCTTGGATTTCTTCTTGCTCCTCCTTTTCTTTGGTTTGGGGGCACCCTCATCAGAAGACTTATGTTTTCTCTTCTTTTTGTCTTTTGGAGGAGGGGGAGGTGCAGAGGATCCAACTTCTGTTGCATGAGGAGGGGATTGTTGAGTTTGAGCAGCACTGGTAGAGGTTCCTTCTATCATTTTCCTTTTCTTGTGAGCTTTCTTCTTCTTCTTGGCAGAGGTTTTGCTCTTGGAAGCAGGGGAGAGAATTGTATTTCTTAGAGCATGAAAGTTCTCTTGTACTTGTTGATGCTTAGCCAAGGCCACTGCCCATTCTTCATCTGCCATTTGCTCAACTACCTGATCTCCTATAGAGGATCCTAGACGCGGGGGAGTCACAGGACTCGGTTCTGGAGCCCTATGATCGCGTATGTATTCTAACCTAAGGGTTTCGTCTGTAGCATATCCCAGAAGCTTGTTCGGCAGAGGTCTGCAGAATGGGTATTTGTCTTCGTGCTATGTTGGGACGTTCTTTGTCATGGCATACATTATGGCCGTTGCTCCCTCCATTGGCCAATTTTGTAGAAGGAGCATAGGTTCTAGAAGTACACCCAAAATACACTGATATTGCAGAGGAGGTAGAGCTTCTGCAGAGCGTCCTTTGGCCTTTTGGGAGGATATTCTGCGGTCGATGGTGTTAACCATTTCTTGCATCATGAGGGTGGCGTAGTCCAGAGAAAGATCGTAGTACACTCCGTACATAATGGCCAAGATTTGATGAGAAGTCTGGTCTGGACTACCCACTTTTCCTGTTAGGCATCTGTTGAGAATGGAGAAGAGGGTATTCCACAGAGGGGGAAGTCGATTTCTTCTGAAATTGTTCCTTTTTCATAGGGTTGTGTTGTACCCTAACATCTCAACAAACCTACAGAGCTCTGTATCTGTGGGTTCCTCTGCGTATGCCTTTATCCCTAGAACACCTCTTGTTGGTAGACTGAACTCAAGTGAGAACATGGTTCTGTTGAACTTGAGTTCAAGGTGCTCATATTTGTCTGGTTTGGAGATGTAGCCCTTTATCTGTCTATCTTCTGGGTCAAATCTGCTGCTTTGCCAGAATTTATTGAGATATCTGGTAGGGATTTTGTGGACTGTTTTGGTTAGTATGGGGTAAAGATAATGATTTTCCAGAATGTGTAGAAGGATGGCATGTGCTTCCCCAAAAGCGGTTTTGGAGGGAACCAGGTATTGGTTATTGGGTTTTAATGGGAGAACACATTCAAAGTGTTCATGTGCAATGAAGTTTTGAAGATGGGTAGTCGGAGAAAAATCTGCTGTGTCGCCGGAGTTATCCTGTTCTAGGTTTCTTGCTATTTCAGGATTCTGGGAGTGCTCAGAATGAGATGGGGAGTTCACCGGAGCGCTGGAAGTAGAAGCCATTTGAGATTATCTTCAAGAAGGAGAGTAGAAAATAGAAGTTGCAGGATATTGCATGGTTCGCCAGAGAAGATGAAGAGAGTAAGTTCGTAAAAGGTTTAAGAGAGAATGGGAACGGGGTTTTATAGTGAGGGTAGAAACGGATAGAAGTCCGTGGTAAAAGTGAATTCAATAAACATTTGGGGTCCGCACTTGAGTTTTACAGCGTGGCACAAGTTTCAGAAGAAACGTGTGGGGCGCACGTCCAATGAAAATCTGCCACGTCACATGTGTTAGAGCACGATTAGACGTCGTGCACGGTCCATTAATGCTTGGCGCATGGGTATTTCTTCTGTTGGGGGTCTGTCACTCGCGGTAAATAACTCCGTTTTACAGAGTTTCCATAAAGAGTAAAGTGTTAGAATCAACAGAGGCTCTGTAGTGGAGTGAGTTCTGTGATTCTAAAACCTAACTTTAATGTCTCCTCTGTGCTTGCACCTTTACCAAAAATGTTTGAAAATTCATTGGAGAGGATCGATAGTCTTTAGCACAAAATTTTCATCCACAGAGGTTTTGGGGCTCTGTCAAAGCCAGCATAGGCTCTATGACTGATAATTTCTAATAACTAAAGATTCATAAAACTTTTTGATCATCCAAAGTTTTAATTGTTTTAAGCATTGTTTTTAGGACATATTTGGAAATCAGTGTCCGAGAAAACTGTTTAGGAAAAGGTTTTGTGTGAGTAGCCTTTGAATACCTAGATTAGTCAACATAAGTTCTGTGGTGGAGTGAACTTTATGACTAGAAACCTTCTTTAAGACATTGAAGTTGATCGATAGAGTTTCCGTATGAAATGTGCAGTTATGGAGGATCCGGCTTACAGAAGCTCTGTTGAGCTCAGCAGAGGCTCTATGACCTTAAATTTCTCATAACGGAAGGCTTGAAAATCTTTTTGATCATTACTTGTTTGGAATGTTTTAAACAGTGTTTCTAGGACATATTTGGAAATTGGTGTCCTAGAAAATTGTTTTCAAAAAGGATTTGTACGAGATACTTATCTTTTGGCTCTCCCTTGTTCGACAAAAACCTTCACTTCTGAGAATTTGATTGATGACATCTCTTCTTTGGCTCCCCTTGAATGATCAACCTATGTAGATAAGTTCAAGGTCTCCTTCTGCTCCCCCTTGACCTATGCTTGGATCAAATTAGATAAGTAGTGCACAGGACATAGGTCAATCTCATCAGAGGTTCTGTGGAGATTGTCAGAGGCTTTGAGCAATTCCACAGAAGCACTAATGGTTATAGAACTTTTGATGATTAAGAATGTTGGTCCCGAAGGCCTATACAAGTTTGTAGAGGGGGGGGGGGGGGGGTTGAATACAAACACACATATTTTACTTTTCTAAATTGTTTATTGATAAATCATTAACAATTTACAGCTTGTTGCGGAAACAAGATTAAGGATAAACCTAAATCTAAACAAGTTGGAACACTAAGGTTTCTTGCACTAAGAAAGATAAGGAAATTACTAATAATAACCTATCTTGAGATAAGAGATTGAACTTGTCCAGAGTTAGCAAGTTACTTCAAATGAAGTGGGTTCATCTCTTTATATACTGCATGCATTTAATGCAAGTCAGTATACACTTTACACGTGTCATCAGCTGGTTGGTTGCATGTCATTGACCTAGGTTGACAACCTTAGTAGCCGCATGGATGAACAATGTAGTATCAGAGTGGTTGTACGATTTCAGACAGTCGGAGGTTCTTTTCTGACATTTTGTACGGAGTCGTGCAAGAGAGGTTAAGACAAAAGTTCTTTGTACGGAGGACTTCATGATCAGCTTTCGTTGATTCAGCGATCTATCATTTCATATCAGCGAATGATAGAATTCAGCGATAGCTGAAGTCTTGTACTTGATACTTCACGTTGAGTGGACAAATCTGAGTCTTCGCTGATCCGCATCAGTTCATTAGGAGACTTGTCGCTGGTTCTTAAGCTTGATCTTCGACTTCAGCGTAGAACCTTTGTTGACGTGAAACTTGTCTTCAGGGATCATAAGTAAACAACTAACTTATCAGCGATCATCATAATGACTGAACAGACTCAGCATTAATGGTGAACAGTGTTCGCTGAATGTTTAATTTAAAGAGCGAGAGTTTCTATCAGCGGTACTGGAATATCTTAGTACTTATCAGCGATAGTGAAACTCTGATACATATTGTTTACTTACAATTTTCACTAAGTATATAAGAGAGGGTCATTATCAAATCACTGAGGGTTTGGATCAACAATCTCCCCCTATTTGATTATGACATAGCAACAAAGAAAATTGCTATTTAATGAAAACATAAGGATAAAAAGAACTCATAAAATATTTGTCCCTTTTACTGTTTTCTGGGATCTTTTCAGTACTGATGAAGTAAAGTACATTCGCTGAAATCTTTCTTTAAAACTTTGAATCAGGTTACAAAGAGAAATGGAAAGATTACAAGTACGAGCGAAATAAATTACAAGTACAGAAGAATAACTGATACAATAGAGAAAAGGCGATCATATCAGCTTATAAAGGTTCTTCCTTAATCAGAAGTTCATCAAGGGTCTTTGATGTGGGGATCATCCAGTAAGGGACATCTTCTCCTTGATTCTTTTTCTTCAGAGCTGCTTCAAAAATCAAGGGCTTCAGGTGTCTAGCTTTGATGTTGCGTCTGACTTCACACCAGTATACGAGATCACTGAGTTGTTCGATGGGAGCGATGTCTAGCTTAGAGATACGTTGAAAGTGATGATTTCCATAGTAGTCTAAAAAGAATATACCATAGGGATCACTTACAACTGTGCCAGGAATGAATGTTTCTCCAGGAGGTAGAGAGGTGTCAAGCATTGAGAGATCGGCATCAGGGCCAACAATTTCAGCACGAGAGAAACTAATGCCCGTTTCATTCCGAATATGAGGACCTGAATCAGAGGATTTCTTTTTCTTATCAGGGACTTTTCTTGGTTGAGGAAGAGTAGGAGGAATATCCACAACAGATGAAAGCAGGTTGATCTGTTTGTTTAAGATCTTCATGGCTTTTGAACTTTGAGCGCGATCCCTGAATGGCTAATTTTGTTTCTAACCATTCAGAGAGACCAAACCTTTCTAAGGTAGCAGCATAGAAAGTTTGCTTGGTTTCGTCATCTCTGCAGACGTCCACTTCAACAACAGGAACTTCAGCGTACAGTCTTCCTCTGATGTTTGCCTTGACGATTTTGGATGGTCTAGATCGATAGGTCAGCATTTGTTTAGCCTATTCCAAAGTCGTATCAGAGACCTTAGTCTTTTCTCTAACGATCTCTTGAGCATCATCCCATACCTGACGTTGAACATCAATGGGAACTCTTTTCAGCTTGGGGTCTTTTATTGAACGTTTAGAAAGCTGGATGGCGTATTCTCTGTCTTTTTCTTCAGCTTCCTTTCTTTCAGCGAGTAGGCGTTCAGCTCTGAGGTGTTCCTGGTATTCAGCTTTGGAAATTCTGAACTTTGGAGGAACTGAAGGAAGTTGATCACGCCTCAGAATGATTCGTTGATCCTCGAATCGCTTTATTATCTCCTCTCTTCTTTTCTGATCCTCTTCACTTAGCTTTTGAGGAGCTAAGGAAGGTCTGCCTCTGTGCGAGAGTAGCTATTCTTCTGGTTCATCAGTCTTAGAGATTAAATCTAAGACTGGGTTTATTTCTTCAGCAGCAGCTGGTATTTTTGGTGAAGTCGCAGTTGTGGAGCCTTTAGCGATATCCTCAAACAGGGGAGAGGACTGACTAACCGACTTTTCAAGGAAGATCATCAGATTGTCATCTTCAGCGACGCTTTTGCCTTTGCCTTTCTCAGCTCCAGAGGCTGAGGGCTTTGTCTTTGTCCGCTCCCCTGAAGGTTCATTTATCGAGATTCCCTTAAGAGCTTTGATCTTTTGAGCAGGTTTGACGATAAAGAAGTCATCGTCATCTTCGTCATCATCATCATCATTCTTTGGAGAAGAAGATGGTTCATCATCAGGGATGTCGACGGCTTCATCATCTTCTGCTTCGGATTCAGTTTTCTCAACTTCTTCTTCGAGTTGCTCCCCCTCAGATACAGAGGCGAGCTTCTCGGTTTCCTCAGGGTTTTCATCTCCCTGAGGTCCAGCGGTGGTTTCTTCAGCATCCTTCTTCTCTCATCTGATAGATTCATGATGGGAAAGGTCAGCACTCTTGGCGAGGTCTTCAGCGCTCTTCTCCCCCTCTTTTTCATGATGACTGGGGGAGGAATGGCTAGATTCAGCAGCGTTGGTAGGTTCTCTGTCTTCTTGGCCAGAGAGACCTACACAAGCTTCAATCTTTACTAATCTGTCTTCAAGGCCAGAAATAGCAGGATTGATCTTCCCGAGCTCAATGCGATCTGTCGCTGTAAAATGTTCAGATTCAGGGACAGGGGCAGGAGCAGGAGCAGGAGCAGGAGCAGGAGTATTCGCCTTGTGAAGCAGTTGTTCGATCATAGTCTTCATCGAACCAACGTCAGTCTTTACAGAGTTTAAGTCAGTCGTCAGAGTGTTGACATTTGTCTTCACGACAGACATATCTCCCTCTAATGTTCCAACCGATGTCTTCAGCGTTGTTACCTCGCTGGACATGGATGAAACTGAGTTTTTGAGAGAGGTGTAGTCTGTGTATATATCAGCGAGAACCTTGGCGAAGTCGCTGAGAGTCTTATCAAGTTGCTTCATGTCATCTGTGGAAGCCTTCTTCTCCACCACCGTTGTCAGCTTGTTCAGATTCTCTCCAGCGTTTGTTACAGCTGTAGAGTTATTGGAGAGAGTAGTGGTGAGACCTGTCAGCTTTGTCTCCATGGACTTCAGAGAGGCGTTGATATCTCCCAAATTAGGACCTGTAACATATAAAAACTTGTGAACAGAGGAAAGCTCAGAAGTTTGGGGTTTAGTCACAGTGTTTATGGGTTGTTGTTTACCTGCAGGAGGATTGGTGAATTCATCAAAATCATGGGTTCCTGAGTAAAGTTCCATGTCATCTTCAAAAGTGCCCATGGATTTTTCTGCAGGTCCTGTCTTCATCATTCCTGGAGAATCAGCTTTATGTTCCGAGGAAATGATGGCAGCTCTAGTTAGATCTGGAGTAGAGACCAAATGAGTAGAGGGAGGAGCGAAGGATAAGAATATGGGTTGGGTTATGAGTTCAGCGTTGGATTCGCTGACAATCACTTCATCAGTCTTTTGAGAGACTGAAGGAGGTTGGGTAGGTTCCAAGTTTGTAACCTCAGCGTTTAGAGACGCTGAAGTTGGGATAAAAGGGATGGCTTGTTCAGGTGTGGCAGAGCGTACCACTGAACGTTCCTTCAGCTCTGCAGAAAGAGCTGAGGAGTCTTCAGCATGAGATTGCTGGGGTTGCTCCTTTGTTTTCTTGATCCTTTTAGAATCAAGTGGGGTAGATGAATGTTTCCTTTTCTTAGAAGGAGAGGATTTTGTGGCCAAGGTATCAGCGATGGGTATTGTCGCTGAAGGAGCCACAGAAGTAGAAGAAGAAGGGTTGAGAAGAGTTAAGAGGGTAGAAAGACGTACCTCATTTTCAACAGGTTTGAAGTCGAGTACCTTAGGGCCAATCTGAGAGAGTTTTAGATCGCCCTCTTGCGGGTAGCTGTCCTTCAGGCCATATTGAAAGATAGCGCTGATGAATCGGGGGTAGGGAACCCAAGCAGGCCTGTCAGCGGCAGAGTCTACTCTTTGCAGCAAGTCATCATAGATGAGAGATGCCCAGTCAATGTGTAGACCTTTCAGTAGAGCGTATCCCATAGCTTGCTGAGGTTGAGCGGCTTGATCAGAAGAGCCGGTCTTGGCAGTCATGCAGCTGATAAGGTGAGCGAAGATGAAGTTCATCTCGCTGGGCATTTTCGATTTCTTCAGCAACGTTAGCTTCTTCTCAGGCTTCTTGTCTCTGCCCATTTCCCATACATAGCCCATTGCATCAAAAAATGCAATAAGAGCTTCTTTGTCAGCGATCTTCTTATGGTCAGGGAAAGGAACAAAAGGTTTTTCCTTTGTAGCGATGGGAAAGTTCAGAGCTTTGCGAATGATGGCGGGTGTGATCTTTATCGTGCCATATTCAGTATCGCAGAGGATACAATCAACTGTTTTGGAGGGATCTTTGGCGGATGGTAGCTGAGAGTATCTGGCAGAGTACCAGAACTGAGATAGTAGCAGCTGACTTGCAGGGGGTGAAATGGTCAGGGCTGTTGAAATGCAGCAATTCTTCAGGAAATTCACAGTATCTGTCAGATGTGTGACTTGCTATCGAGGAGGAAACTCGAGAAGCGCAGAAAGGTTGTTTATCTTAGTCCAGTCTAGTTGATTAAGATTGAACTTAACCTGAGGATCCTTGATTATTTCCACTTCCTCAGAGTCAGTAGAGAAGTTCTCAGCGGTAGTAGGAATGTTAGATGTTGCCATTTCCTGTATTATCAGTTCAACCAAAGATTAACAAATAAGAATAATCTTAATGTGGAAAGAATTTCCAATAAGATGCTTCGAATTTTATCCATTTCATTCAGACACAAATGTCTTAATGAAGATTAGGGTTTTTCATGATTTTTGAAACGAAATGTAAAACCCATTTTCTTGTTTTCCAGTTTTCTATGAAGAAATACATTCTGGAAACGAATGAAGAACAAGTTTAAGATTTTGCATTTAAACTTGAAGAACAACCATGAAATGGTTGTGTTCATAAAACCACGAAAGAAAATGATTTCATTTTACGAAGTTCTTTTGTTTGATCTTGTTAAAACAATGAGAAGATCGGAAACAAGTTATACGCATTCGGTAATAAATAAGAACATATTAACCTTGATGTTTGATGAAGAAGATGATGAACAGTTCTTGAAGTTTTTGAAATCACAAATGCAACAGTGAATTCTTTCTTGCGAAGGAAGATTGATCGCGTAAAAGAAAAATATAAACAAAGAACTTGTTTATATAGAGATTTTAGAAAGAGAAAATCTTGAGCGGGAAAAGATTTTCATCATGACACGGACACGTGTTTGCATTTGATTGGAAGTATGAACGAGACGTGCAAACGTGTGTCAGGAAGAGAAAACGTGCCGGGGTTTTATCCGTTGCAATGACGTCACAACTGTCCTTTCATATTCTTGGTTGTCTCTGAGGTTTTGAAAAACTCAGAGATACTTTTGAAAACATGAAGCATTGAATGAAAATATTCAGTGAAGGTTTTAAGAAATTTCAAAATATCGCTGTTAAGGAAGAGATATTCAGCGATGCATTTTGTTTTGAAATCTGGCATTTTCATGCGATTGCCAGAGAGAGTAAACATACCTTGATATCAGTGAATCATGTTTATTCAGAGAGAGAATGATAGAATGGGTTATACAAGTTGATTTTATCCTTTCGCTGATCAATGTGAACCGCTGAAGATTTTATCCTTCAAAGTTCAGCATTCCAAGCTCGCTGATGAGAAAGTTGAATCTTGTCTCATCAAGAGGTTTGGTAAATAAGTCAGCTAACTGATAATCAGTTGGGATAAAATGAAGTTCTATATCACCATTCATCACATGATCTCTGATAAAATGATATCTGATTTCTATATGTTTGGTCTTTGAATGTAGTACTGGATTGTTTGCTATAGCGATGGCACTTGTGCTGTCGCAATAGATTGGAATTTTGGAGAGCTGAAGATCATAGTCTAGTAGCTGATTTCTTATCCACAATACTTGAGAACAACAGCTTCCAGCAGCTACATATTCAGCTTCAGCTGTGGAAGTGGACACTGAATTTTGCTTTTTACTTGTCCAACTTACTAGCTTTCCACCCAGGAGCTGACATCCTCCTGTGGTGCTTTTCCTATCCATTTTGCAACTTGCAAAATCACTATCTGAATAGGCGGTTAGATCAAATCCTGAATCTTTGGGATACCAAAGACCTAGATTCGCTGTACCCTTAAGATATCGAAAGATTCGCTTTACAACTTTCATATGAGATATCTTAGGTTCAGCTTGATATCGTGCACACAAGCATGTTGCAAACATAATATCGGGTCGGCTAGCTGTAAGATACAATAGTGAGCCGATCATCCCACGGTACAACGCGACATTGACAGGAACACCCTTAGTGTCCTTATCAAGTGTCAGCGGTGGTGCCATAGGGGTTTTCATAGCTGAACTTTCAGTTAAGTCGAATTTCTTCAGCATATCTTTAACATATTTTCCCTGATTTATAAAAGTTCCTTTCTCATTTTGCTTAATCTGAAGACCAAGGAAATATGTTAGTTCACCCATCATGCTCATTTTATAGTCATCTTTCATTCTATCAGTGAAACGAGTACAAAGCTCAGGGTTAGTAGAACCAAATATAATGTCTTCAACATATATTTGAACTAAAATGATATGACCTTTCACTTTTCTAAAAAATAGAGTTTTGTCAATCTTACCTCGCTCAAATTTTTCAATATGGAGATAAGTAGAAAGAGTGTCATACCATGCACGAGGAGCTTGCTTCAAGCCATAAAGTGCCTTATCCAGTTTATAAACATAACCTGGACGCTTAGGATCTGAGAATCCTGGAGGTTGTTCCACATACACTTCTTCATTCAGCTTTCCATTCAGAAACGTTGACTTAACATCCATCTGATGTACTTTGAAGTTTTTGTGTACAACATATGCTAAGAATAGACGAATAGATTCAAGTCTTGCTACAGGAGCAAATGTTTCGTCATAATCTATACCTTCCTCTTGTCTGTATCCCTGAGCAACAAGTCGAGCTTTGTTGCGGGTTACAGTACCATGTTCGTCCAACTTGTTTCGATAGACCCATTTAGTTCCTATTACTGTTTTATCAGTTGGTCTCCGAACAAGTTTCCAAACTTTGTTTCTTTCGAATTCAGTCAGCTCTTCTTGCATGGCGCTGACCCAGTTTGGATCTGTGAGGGAATCATCTACTTTCTTTGGTTCAGTTAGTGAAATAAAATTTACAAATAAACAAATATTACCTGCACTTCGTCGAGTCTGAATCCCAGCGTTTGGATCACCAAGAATTTGATCAATTGGATGATTTATGGTCCATCGATGAGCCGGAGCGTGAGACGCTGACTCAACTTGAACTGGAGGAGCTGAAGATGAAGCTTCAGCGACGTCTGGAGTATCAGCCAAGAGAGGAATGGATGCAGTTGTCATTATATTCACTGATTGCTGAGAAGTAGATGTAATGTCTGAGACATTTGGTTCAGCATTAGGTATAGTGTTTATAGGAACAGCTGAGACCCAAGAAGTTTCAGCTTCACTGTTCTGCATATTTGGAATGATAGGACTATCATCTTCTACTGGATGAGCATTAGTGGGAATATCTTCTGAATCACCAAGGTGAGAAAACATCCATTGATTCAGTTCTTCAGTATCAGCGGACGGTTTAGAGTTCGCTGAACGGGATTCGTCAAACGTGACGTGAATAGTTTCTTCAACAGTTTGTCTTCTACGATTGAAGACTCTGAAGGCTTTGGAAACTGAGGAGTATCCAAGAAAGATTCCATCATCAGCCTTAGGATCAAACTTTCCAAGAGCATCTCTGTTGTTCAGTATAAAACACTGACATCCAAAGATGTGAAGAAAGCTGATTGAAGGCTTTCTCCCATGAAAGAGTTCATAGGCTGTCTTTTTGAATCTTTTAACTATCAGCGACTTGTTTTGCGTAAAACAAGCAGTGTTGACAGCTTCTGCCCAAAGCTGAGTAGGCAGGTGAGAATCGCTGAGCATTGAACGTGCAGCTTCAATAATTGTTCTATTTCTTCTTTCAGCGACTCCATTTTGTTGCGGTGTTCTCACTGAAGAAATGTTGTGAGAAATACCCTTACTCTCAAGGAAGGAATTAAGAGAACTGTTTTTGAATTCAGTCCCATGATCACTCCTTATTGAGCGAACGGTCAGATTGTTCAGGGTTTCCATCTTCCGAACAAAATTGATGAGTTCTTCAGGGGTGTCACTCTTAGAACGAAGAAACATTACCCAAGTGAAGCGAGAGAAATCATCAACTATGACCAGCGTATATTTCTTTCCAGCGATGGATTGTTTGTTAACAGGGCCAAACAAATCCATATGGAGTAGTTGTAGAGGAGATGACACTGAAGAAACTTGCTTTGATTTAAAGCTTGCTTTGGTCTGCTTCCCTTTTTCACATGCTGAACATAACGACTCTTTGGCGTATGAATGCTGAGGTAGACCAGTGACTAACTCTTTTGAAGAAAGAGTGTTCAATGTCTTGAAATTTAGATGAGATAGCCTCTTATGCCATAGCCAGTTGACATCAGATGAGGCCTTTGAGAAGAAACAGGAGTTCTCAGTGGTTGTTGAGTCCATGTTTATTACATAAACATTTTCCAAATGATAACCGCTGAGAGCTATCTTCTCCTTTTTGTCAGAGACAAAGCAGGATTCCTTAGTAAAGATTACCTTGTTATCCATGTCGCAAAGCTGACTGATGCTTAGAAGATTATGCTTCAGCCCTTCAACATATGCGACTCTTCTGAAGGAGGTTGTACCATTTGAAAGTACACCATACCCTCGGGTATGTCCTTTTCCATTTCCACCGAAAGTCACAGATGGACCCTTCTCTTCTTTATAATCAGCGAGCAGGCTTTTCTTTCCAGTCATGTGTCTAGAGCATCCGCTATCAAGATACCAGATACCCTTCTTAACCTGCAATACAAAGGAAGATTAGTTTTTCTTGGGTACCCACTTAACCATGTATACACGTTTGTCAGTGGAAGTAGTTGGAATGGAAGGTTCAGCAGTCTTCGCAGCATTTGAAGATTCAGCTTTGTCTTTCTTCACTTTGGTTAATTTCTTAACCTCAGTGGTAGAATTCACCTTGACCTGATTTGCCCCAGGGATGGTCTTCTTTGCCTTGGGGGCAATCTTCACCTTAGCTATCTTTTCAGCTTTGGTGGCTGTGGGGCACTTACTAGCAATATGATCGGTAAGTCCACAGTGATAACATTTCCTATATCTAAAAGTAGTTCTAGGACCATTTGAATGCTGAGCTTTTAATTTCAAATTAGAAGTGCCAGCACCAAGTAAACTATTGGCTTTAGAAATGGGATGAACATTCAGTTCTTCAGATTTCTTACCAAGGACATCCAATCTGAGTCTAGGAGTAGATCGTTGAATAAATCCAGATATCTGCTTCCTTGATCCAGAGGGATGAGCCACTGAAGCTTTAGAAGCATTCAGTTTTGGTACTAAGGTACCCTTCTGAGGATTCTGGTAAATAACAATTCCTTTACCTTTGTCTTTAAAGACAGAGGTAGGTTTTGAATAAACCATTTTCTCCTTGCCTTTTGAGGAGGTAGGAGTTTCCTCAGGGATTGGTGTAACGGACGAGGAGCACTGAGAAGATGAAGTATCAACGACTGAGGATACGAACGTTCCAAATTTAAGCATTGAACGCTCAGTGGTTGGTTTTGGAGTTTCATATTTGTAACCCAAACCACGTTTATCACTCAGGGGAATCTGAGACTTTATTATTTCAGTGATCTTTGTTGAAGAATTACACCATCCTTCAACAGTAGCTTTTTCAGCCTTTAATGCAGCGATAGCTTCTGCTCGTTCGATTTTGACTAGCTGATTTAAATATACTTGATCCTTAAAATCTTCTTCAATTTTAGAAAGCTTTTCTATTTGAAGGTGGCAGTTTTTAATCTTTTCAGCGAGATCAAGATTTTGGTTTTCAACCACAGTTTTGCCGTTCATGGCTTCGTATAAACTTCTAGTCAAGAGATCGATCTTACGGAGACTATCAGCTTCATCAATATTTTCAATATTGGCAAAGAAAGAAGGTGATACCTGAATAGCAGATGTTGAAGTGGAGGGAATGTCTGAACTTTCTTCCTCTTCTTCAATCGTGGCCATAAGACATAGATTTGCTTCATCATCTTCAGAGTCAGATGATGATGCTTCTTCATCAGAAGCAGCCCAATCATAGTCAGCCATCAGGCCTTTATTCTTCTTCTTAAAGTTTTTCAGCTTTGCATATTTTTCTTTCAGCTTTGAATATTTGTCATCTTTATTTCTTGGAGCTGAGGGTCTAGAAACTTTCTTTGACCTGCACTCGTTAGCGAAATGTCCTGTCTTTTCGCAGTTAAAACAATTAGCAGTAGCCTTGTCAACAAAAGCTGATGATCTAGGCTTGTCAGTTATGGAAAGAGGTTTGTTCTTTTTAAACATTTTCTTTTTGGCAAATCTCCTGAACTTCTTAGTTAGGAGAGCCAAAGATTCATCATTATCTGAATAATCAGAATCTGATGACCTTTCAGAGTTACTCTCTAACTCAGTGATAGTGACCGAGGGTCGCTGAGTAGAGAGTTCCTCTGAGATTAAAGCAACAGGGGTCCTTTTGGAATCTTTTACAAGATTCTTCTTAAGATGGCTTGATTGCTCATGATTCAGCAACGTGCCATATAAGGTAGCAAGGGTCATTGATTTTAGATCCTTTGACAGCTTGAGACACATAGAATAATTGTCCCAGCTTTCAGGTAAACATTCTAGAAACTTTGTCAGCACTTCAAAGTTAGAATATTCCTTACCAACAGTTTTCAGATCTATAATTAAACAATTAAAACGTTGGTGAACTTCAGAGAGAGTTTCATTCTTACCAGAAATGAAGCTTTCGTATTGTCTTACCAGGTTGATCTTTCTTGAGTCCTGGACTTCAGACGTTCCTTCATACTGAACACATATTGTGTCCCACATGGCTTTTGATGTTTTCAGATTCATGACGGAATGGTAGACTTCGTCAGGAAGAGCCATGGATAGTATGGATCTGGATTTTGTATCTATAGCCACTTTCTTCTTATCTTTGTCAGTCGATTGAAGGATTTCCTTAGGTACCAGCCTTTCTGGAATAGCAGGTCTATTCTCAGCACCTGGAACTGCAACATCAATTCTTACAGGGATTAATGGACCATTCTCGAGATAGTAAGGCATAGTAGGGTCTACACCTTCTAAGAAGAGTGTCATCATATTTTTCCATAAGTTGAAGTTATCTTTGGAAAATCTGGGAGGTTTAGCAAGAGAACCATTGTCTATATAATTTGTGTTTGTGTTGGTGGCCATTTTCAGATAATAGCAAGGAAGAGAAATATCTTAGATTAGATCTTGTTTATGAGATTAAACAAATCTGCTCTGATACCACTTGTTGGTCCCGAAGGCCTATACAAGTTTGTAGAAGGGGGGGGGGGGGGGGTTGAATACAAACACACAGATTTTACTTTTCTAAATTGTTTATTGATAAATCATTAACAATTTACAGCTTGTTGCGGAAACAAGATTAATGATAAACCTAAATCTAAACAAGTTGGAACACTAAGGTTTCTTGCACTAAGAAAGATAAGGAAATTACTAATAATAACCTATCTTGAGATAAGAGATTGAACTTGTCCAGAGTTAGCAAGTTACTTCAAATGAAGTGGGTTCATCTCTTTATATACTGCATGCATTTAATGCAAGTCAGTATACACTTTACACGTATCATCAGCTGGTTGGTTGCATGTCATTGACCTTGGTTGACAACCTTAGTAGCCGCATGGATGAACAGTGTAGTATCAGAGTGGTTGTACGATTTCAGACAGTCGGAGGTTCTTTTCTGACATTTCGTACGGAGTCGTGCAAGGGAGGTTAAGACAAAAGTAATTTGTACGGAGGACTTCATGATCAGCTTTCGTTGATTCAGCGATCTATCATTTCATATCAACGAATGATAGAATTCAGCGATAGCTGAAGTCTTGTACTTGATACTTCACATTGAGTGGACAAATCTGAGTCTTCGCTGATCCGCATCAGTTCATTAGGAGACTTGTCGCTGGTTCTTGAGCTTGATCTTCGACTTCAGCGTAGAACCTTTGTTGACGTGAAACTTGTCTTCAGGGATCATAAGTAAACAACTAACTTATCAGCGATCATCATAATGACTGAACAGACTCAGCATTAATGGTGAACAGTTTCGCTGAATGGTTAATTTAAAGAGCGAGAGTTTCTATCAGCGGTACTGGAAGATCTTAGTACTTATCAGCGATAGTGAAACTCTGATACATATTGTTTACTTACAATTTTCACTAAGTATATAAGAGAGGGTCATTATCAAATCACTGAGGGTTTGGATCAACAAAGAATTTACATATAGAAGAGTTTTAAATATATACATATTTACAAGAAGATCAGATCTTGCTTACAGAGGATTCAACTCATGTTAATCATTCCAACTTACCTACCAAGAAAAGGAATCTTTTCTCATCAAGTGCCTTGGTGAATAAGTCTGCAAGCTGGTATTCAGTGGTCACAAAGTGCATTTCTATTGTGCCATGTTCAACATGATGCTTCCGAAAGTGGTAATGGATATCGATATGCTTTGTTTTTTAGTGCTGAACTGGATTGGCAGAGATGGCTATGGCACTTTTTAAATCACAGAAGATGGGTATTTTGTATATGTTGTGGCCATAGTCTTTTAGCTGAGTTTTCATCCACAGAACTTAGGAGCAACAGCTAGCAACAGCAACATATTCAGCTTCTGCAGTAGATGTGGACACACAGTTTTGCTTCTTCGAAGTCCAGCTGACTAGTTTACCTCCCAGGAATTGACAGCTCCCAGAGGTGCTTTTTCGATCAAGCTTGCATCCTCCATAATCTGAATCTGTGTATGCCTTAAGACCAAAGCCAGAGTTCTTCGGATACCAGAGCCCAATATTTTTTGTCCCTTTAAGGTATCTGAAGATCCTCTTTACAACGATATAGTGGGATTCCTTTGGGTTAGCTTGATATCTTGCACAGAGGCATGTGGCATACATTATATCAGGCCTACTTGTGGTTAAGTATAACATAGACCCAATCATACCTCTGTAGAGCTTGCACTCTACAAATGTGCCATTTGGATATGAGAATAATTTATTTCCAGTGGCCATTGGGGTCTTCATTACAGAGGCATCAGAGAGACTGAATTTTGAAAGTATGTCAGAGACATATTTAGCTTGATTTATAAAAATTCCCTCTGATGATTGTTTTACTTGGAGTCCGAGGAAGAAGTTTAATTCTCCCATCATACTCATTTCAAACTCACTCTGCATGAGTTTTTCAAAATCTTTGCACTGTTATGCATTTGTAGACCCAAAAATAATGTCATCCACATAAATCAGTACAAGCAGAATCTCATCACCTTTTCGTTTGTAAAACAAAGTAGTATCGGTTGTACCTCTGTCGAATTCATTGTTGAGAAGAAAGGTTGAAAGTCTTTCGTACCATGCTCTTGGAGCTTGTTTTAGTCCATACAGAGCTTTGTCGAGGAAGTACACGTATTTTGGGTACTTGGAACTTTCAAACCCTGGTGGCTGCTGGACATATACTTCTTCTTTGTTAGTCCATGATCTTCAACAATCCAATAATTAAGTAACAAGAAGAGGAAGAACAATTTATTCTAAAAAAGTAAACTAATCTAGAGAGAACACAAGAGTGTTTAGAATCTACATCTTGAATTATGAAACTGTTAGATACAAACTACATAACAAGTACTATTTATAGTCTTCCTCACTTGTTAGACTGCCTAAGCACAAGCCCATTTACAAATCCTTTGCTTTACATAACTTTCTAATATTAAGGACAACTTTAGTGTCCTAACATTCTTGGATTTCACCATTCAGAAAAGCAGATTTTACATCCATTTGAAAAACTTTGAAACCTCTGTGGGCTGCGAAGGCTAAGAAGATTCTTATTGCTTCGAGCCGTGCGACAAGGGCAAAAGTTTCATCGTAATCAATGCCTTCTTCTTGGCGATATCCCTTGGCCACCAATCTTGCTTTGTTTCTCATGATCACCCCATCCTCGTCCTTCTTGTTTCTGAAGACCCATTTTGTCCCTATTGCTTGTTTTCCTCGTGGCAGAGGTACTAGGGTCCATACCTTGTTTCTCTCAAACTGTAGAAGCTCTTCTTGCATAGCATCTACCCAGTTTGGATCATCTAGGGCTTCAAAGATTCTTTTTGGCTCGATCACACTAATGAAATTTGTAAAGAAACAAAAATTAGCAGTGGCTGATCTTGTCTTGACCTTTTCAGAAGGGTCGTCGATTATAAGGCTTGGAGGATGGCTTTTCGTCCATTGTGTTGTTCTTGGAAGATGGTCATTTGAGTCATCAAGATGAACCTCTGTAGTTGCACACTGTGTGTAGAATCCAGATCCGTGCAACAAATATGAAATCGTAATGATAAGCAATAAAAACAATGATTTCAACTGGTCATCCCTTTCATTAATCTTTCAGAGAGAATATTACAATAAGAGTTGAAAGCTTAAAGAGATGATTAGCTTGTTTTTCCAAGCTAATCAACATTAAATACAATGGGCCAGTGGTTAACAAGCCCACGGCCCGTTCACTAAAAGGCTCAAAATAAACTATTATAAAACAACCCTTGAACTTTAAATCAACTATTAAAACCTGCCCTAACAATCTCCCCCTTTGATTTGAAGTTCGAGTTCGAGCTCTAGCTCTTGCCAGTTGAATACTTATCGTTTGCGCAACGCGACGTGAACCTCAAAGAATCTGATAGCACGGCGATAGTCGATGCGGTCTTCAATCATTTCCAAAGCTTACTGAGCAGTTGTTTCATTAGGATTTGGGACATACGAATGCTTTGGATTCTCAGACTCGTGTTGAATAATCTTTCGAAGAGCATATTTGACTTTTAGAAGCGTGCCGTCACAAAATCTGTCTACCTGACTGAAACGTAGAAACTTCTTTTCATTCTGTTCGTTGTTGTAGACTATCCCGAATTCAGGTTGTAGAAGCAGAGAGTTCTCGGGATACATCTTCAGTTCAGGAGCTTTCAGATTTGGTTTTATCAGATTGACTTTCTTAGCGCTGTTCTCGACAGCCATTTGAAAATCCGTTAAGTATGACATCATGATAGTATGGACCAGGAGTCGACGAACGGCTTCGAGCGCCTTTGTAATCTCTAGCGGTCAGACGGTTCTTGAACGTAAGTCTTTCAGTAATACCAGAAAGTCGAGCGGTCGGAGGTTCTTGAAGTTGGCTTCAGAGAATCTCCATTAATTACCATCTTCACGGCGAACGGTGAAGACTGGATAGACGATCCTCATGATGCGGCGTGAATGGATGTTGAGAACCTCTGTGATCTGATGCTTGGTTCTGACTTGACTGACTGGAAGGAACCGCTGCATTGCAAGTATATAACGCCGTTGGTATTCGGGGTCGAGGTTGTAAATACAAAGGCAAAAAGTTGGCTCGATCGGGCGAAGTTTGTGGACGAACATCTTTTTCAAAGATTCCTCCAGACGAGGGATAAGTACCTTGATCTTCTCCCAGCGGTTTTGTTGCTGTTGAGGAAGGGGAGGAAGATCAGAAGTTGTCGTAGGCGGAGTAGTTGTCAGTTGATCGGAAGTAGTAGACTCGGGTCTAGTTGATGATGTTCCGGCGGGTTGAGCATAGTGAACGGGAGTTGCTCCATATAAATTTTGGAGCAGGAACTGATCGTAGTCAATATTGTCGTCCTCATCAGTAGGGAAGACCAAATTTACCTGGAGGTTTACGGGCACTGGCGGCTTTTTCGTACCATGCGTCTTCGGTCTCCGGGTTGGTCTCACACTCTGGATCTATCATGTCCAGTATCGTTCTGTCTGACGAGTCAAAATCGACCAGTTCCTGTGTTGAACCCTCGGGCTTTTCAACCTTCGGGTCTTCTTCATCTGAAATCTCCATATCTATGACCATATCTGCTAGTGGCGACTCGGCTTCGGGTGCTTCTGATGTAGTTGCCGCAGTTGGGGGTTCCTGTTGAACCACTGTTGTAGTTTCGGCAGTAACGATCTGGGCGGTCTCGGTTTGGCGTAGACGCTTCTCCCCCTCATGGTGATCAGGATCATCCTGGTCATCGTGCTTGCGTTTGAGACCGCCGGCTTGACTCTTACAAGTGTCTTCTAGTGAGCGGACCCTCACAGACAGCGTGGCGAGCGCTTTGTTGTAGTCGTTGAGGGTCGAGTCAATGGCGTCAAGGCGTGATGTGATGGATGAAGATGGAGCAGTGACCTGGGATCGGAGAACTGAGATCAGGTCTGCTTCAGTCGAGGCGGTTGTATCGGATTCCTAGAGCAGTTGGGCCAATAGCATCGTCTTTAAGGTATCCACCGAATAGATAGGTTGAGCAAATGTCGGTGGATGTGGTGGTGCGGTTTCGGCTTCAACGATCTCGTCGGTGACATGCTGTTCCAGTGCCTCGCGGACAGCCTTGAGGGTGCGGTCCAGGGACCCTTGCGACACAAAGTCGGGGTGAATAACTCCGGGACCACTTAGGTTACCCGTTGAGGCGTCAACCACAGGGGTAGAGCCACCTACGTTCACAGTTGGCGTGATGTTAGCTGTGGTAGGATTTCCCGCCGATCCTTGTGTTTCACCAAGAGGTGAAGACACTACGGTGGTTCCGGTCGAGTCACGAATAGTCTCGACTTGGTGTTGCTCAGCTTCGAGTGTCCTAGCCGAAGAATGTTCAATATCAAAAGGCGCTAGACTCGATGGTGCACGAAATGAAGGCAAGACCGGGGCCTGCTGGTCTCTTATTTCAACACCAACACTCTCCGAATGAGAGGCCGGTGGAAGTTGTGCTTGTTCCCCGTGTAATATTGAAACATCCGTCTGTCGTGAGACGGATGAGTGGATGAGTGGGTCGTGCAATTGCTCCGCTGGATCCACGGAGTCTTCTTCAATACCCCGTCCCAACAGATGAGACGGTGTAGTAGATGTGGCTACCCGGATATCGCTCGTTTGGGGTCGCTCAGGAGCCTCGTTATCTTTACGGCTCAATCTTTCCTGGTTCAACTTTGAACGCAGTTCTCTCTAGCTCGCATGTCCTAACTCCTCTGCTTGTTCTCCTTCAGATATGTGTTCGGTTCCAGTATGTGGAGGTGAGTCAAGTGGGATTCCAATGGTAAAATCAGGGTTGGGTCCGATACCGAGAGGTATTTGTGTCAGGCGTACGTTTCGGTCGGTATCGGAGTACGTGGAGTCAGATTCCACCTCTTCAACATTGTGAGATGGTGAGGGGGGTTCGGTGATATACGACTCAGTCGAGTGATGTAGTATCGGTCTAGAGGATGGACCGGCTTGGGCTGAGCTGGAACCGGGTTGCGATTCCACTGCCCCACCTACTCTCGTTCCCCTTTCTCTCACAACTAACGTTCCCCGCCCGACAGCACCTGCTTGTCGGGCCCTTCCACCTCTCACTCTCGGACCCTCACATCTCTCGGGTCTAAGTCCCTGGGCAGGTCCCTCCGGCGCTGGCTGGACCATGGGATTACCTAACGCTTCCCTATATGCTACTACCCCTGGTGCAGTGGGATCGGCGATGGCTAGTAGTGGTTCAGGGATGGGCATTACTACCGCATCAGATGGATTGCGGATAACCATGAACTGTAATTGGTGATGGGGACATACCGGATGGTTCAGGCGGTGAGGAATGGCAGGATTCGCGTCCATGTGTTGACGCACAGCCAGCGAAAGGAAACGCGGATACGGAAGAAATTTCTTCTGTTTGGAACCTCCGATTTGGCGAATAGCCGCGACGAGCTCCCTCTAGATAATCATCGCAAAGTCGATGTGGCGGTTGTAGCACACAGCATGAACTAGGCGCAGGAAGTCGCCGGTGCACTGATCAATGCCTCTCCATCTAGATGAAAGGCAGCGGTTTAGGATTGTAAAGAGTGTGTACCATATCGGACCGAGGTACTTGCGATTGAAAGCGGATGGCCGGTTTAGGTCATGATTGTATCCAAGTGCGTGAATTTGAGCGCAAAGCGTATCATCATTTACGGCAGGATCGTACCGTTCATGATTGTTGGCGGTGGCTTCTGGAAGAGACAGAAGGCGGCAGAATGAGTCCGGTGTGAGAATGAAAGGGTGGTTATCGATCTGAGCGGTGATCGACTGCGAGTTACCGGCTGTGACGACTCGGGCGGTGAGCCATACCTATAGAACGTACAGAACTGGGACGTCGGCTGTGCTGGTAAGGGCCTCACGGAGAGGGTGATTCGTGAGAATGTCCAGGAGCACTCGTTGAAGTGGTTGGGGCCTGAACAAGGTCGTGTCCAGGTGGTGGTTGTTGGCCTCCAGTTCAGTGTCATGGTCAGGGTGAACCAGGGCAGCATCGGCTTCCTCGTCAATGACATCCGCCTCTTGAGGTACTTGCTCTTGAGGAGGCGGTTGTTGGTCACCTGGTTGTTCGCGAGGGTGTTGTTGTTGATCCGCCATAGATAATCTGTGGAAAACAACACAGTTAGTAATTAAGTTGGAGAAACAAGTGACGGCGCATACCTTTGCTGTGATCGGCTCAATCTGAGATAGATCGAGGACTGGCAGTGACAAAACAGATACATAATGGACACAACAACAGAGTTTTCCGGATGAAAGTGCCAAGGACTCCGGACAACACATGGTGTCCGGGTACATGGGTTTTCCGGATAAGATAAGCAAGTGTCCGGATATGAATGGGTAGGCCAAGTTTTCCGTACCTAGTTGTTTTTCTGGACAACACATGTGTCCGGATGTCAGGGGTATTCGGATGAAAAAAAGGGAGTGTCCGGATAAAGTGGGGACTCCGGACAAGAGAGTCCGGGTGTCAAGGGTGTCCGAGTACACTCTTCTTCCGGATAACATTAGTGTCCGGACACCAAACTACCCGGTAGTTGAACTTACCGGAAACCCTAAGGTTTCCGGACAACTAGGTCTCCGGGTGATGGTGGTTTCCGGATGGATCAGCATGTGATTGAATGTGTCCGAACACGACAAATGTGTCCGGACGAAACCCTGAGGATAATCAGCGACCTATCGACCAGTGTGGTTGCAGACTAATGTGACAAGTATTGTTTTAGACCACACAGAGAGAGTCATCCTATCAAAACTTAGCACTAATGAACCACAAAATGTGTGGACCCAAAAATGAGGTTCGGATTCAAAGAAATCGACCAAATCGGGTCTGTTTGTGATGCAATATGAACGAAACTCGAGGTATAGGAATCGAGATAGATAGAGGACCAACATACCTGATTCGAGGGACTAAAACCATCGTGAATCGAGAGAGAGGAGAGTCTGAGCGAGAGAGAAAAAAACACGTCGTGGGGTTTAGGGTTTTAGAGCGTTTGTCCGGATAAAGAAAACAAAGAGGACTCCGGGTACGTATATATATATACGTGGGTGGAGTCCGGGTAATAGTCGACCCGGATATCTACCCGGTCCGGATTATGGCCGGATGCGAGAGTTTTCGGGTGCGTGAGTTATCCGGGTGAGAGAGTTGTCCGGATGCGTGAGGTGTCCGGATGCGTGAGGTGTCCGGATAACTCTGGGTAGTTATGTTCTGTGATGAATTGCACTGAATAGTACTGGAAAAGAACTTCCTCTCGCTCCCCCTCAAGCAGAGCATGAGTATATCCTTGCTCCCCCTCGGATTGTGCAGTAGAGT
The DNA here is from genome assembly GCA_033807775.1 of Saussurea involucrata. NCBI lineage: Eukaryota > Viridiplantae > Streptophyta > Magnoliopsida > Asterales > Asteraceae > Saussurea > Saussurea involucrata. The sequence goes on along the minus strand of CM066320.1, from coordinate 146,896,965 downwards.
GCAGAGGAGAGTTCCGGCACACAAAAACTTTTAGATTTTGTAAGAAAAAACTGTGCCGCTCCCCCTCAAACGATGACCATAACGTGCACACAGGAATGCCCACACACACAAAAATTTTCGACATGTAAGAGAAAAACTGTGTGTGACGCTCCCCCTCAAAGTATGAGGAAACTTACCTGATATTGCATTCTGCTCCCCCTGAACACGAGAAAATATGGTGAAAGCACAGAGATAGTGAAAGAGAAAATATAGACGACAGTATGAAATATTGGAAACACACGAAGAAAGAATGAAAAACAAACGAGATCTACTTAATAAATACCTAGACTAAATCTAGGTGTGTAACTAGAACAAGTAGAATACAAGTGCGAGGAAATGTGTGCTCATGCATCAGGAGGTTAAACACCGGATGATGAGTAGACAGTTTCTCGTATATGTATGGAACTTGTAACGGGCACACAGCTGGATTACGTCTTCAGATTTAGCATACCTAGCTTGAACACAAGAGTTTTAAAGCATTTTTCGTCCAAGGCTTTGGTAAAAAGGTCTGCTAACTGATGTTCAGTATTTACGAAGTAGAGTCCGACTGTACCTCTTTCGACGTGATCCTTAATAAAATGATACCGAACGTCGATGTGCTTCGTCTTAGTGTGTTGGACCGGGTTGCTTGATATGGCAATTGCGCTCTTTGAGTCACAATAGATCGGGACTTTGACATACGTGAATCCGTAGTCTTTGAGTTGTGTCCGCATCCAGATTACTTGGGAACAACAGCTTGCGGCGGCCACATACTCTGCCTCGGCCGTTGACGTTGACACGCATTGCTGTTTCTTTGATGCCCAACTCACGAGGCTATCTCCCAAGAACTGAACGTATCTCGAGGTGCTCTTGCGGTCCATCATGCATCTCGCGTGATCCGCATCAGAGTAAGCGGAGATGCCAAAACCTGTCTCTTTCGGGTACCAAAGGCCAAGATCAGCAGTACCACGTAAATAACGAAAAATTAGTTTAACAGCATTGTAATGAGACTCTTTAGGGTTTGACTGATAACGGGCGCAAAGAAATGTCGAGAACATGATGTCCGGTCTACTGGCAGTGAGGTACATTAAAGAACCGATCATTCCCCGATACAATTTGGCATTGACAGCCTTTCCATTAGGATCAGCGTCTAGCTTTGTATTGGTTGCCATGGGAGTTTTCATTGGTGAGGATTGGTCCAATTGGAATTTCCGAAGGATATCCCAAATGTATTTGGACTGGTTTATGAAAATTCCTGTCGACAGTTGTTTAACTTGAAGACCAAGGAAAAAGTTCATCTCACAAAGCAAACTCATTTTAAAAAAATTTCCCATAAGAGTGGCAAAGTTCTTTGCATATAAAGGACTAGTAGAACCGAAAATGATGTAATCGACATATACCTGAACTAGAATTATGTGACCCTTTTCGTTCATGATAAACAGTGTAGAAACAATTGTACCTCGAGTGAACTCAGCTTCTAACAAGAACTTTGATAGTGTGTTGTACCATGCTCGCGGTGCTTGCTTCAAGCCGTATAGTGCCTTGTCTAAGATGTAGACATGATCAGTCTTCGAGTCATCTACAAATCCGTCGGGTTGCGACACATAAACTTCTTCTTGAAGGTCGCCGTAAAAAAAGGCTGTCTTCACATCCATTTGGAAGACTCTGAAGTTCTTATGCGCGGCATAAGCGAGAAACATACGGATTGCCTCGATTCGTGCTACCGGAGCATAAGTCTCATCATAGTCAATCCCCTCTTGTTGTCGGTACCCTTTGGCCACAAGACGCGCCTTGTTGCGAACAACGATACCATCTTCGTCCTTTTTATTCTTGAAGATCCATTTGGTCCCGATTACCGTCTTGTGCTTAGGACGTGGAACCAGGCACCATACCTTTAGAGCCTCGAATTGATTTAGCTCTTCTTGCATGGCGATGATCCAGTCTGGATCTTCGAGCGCTTCGCTTACGCTCGTTGGCTCAATCGTGCTCAAGAAGCCCGAGAATAGACAGAAGTTGGCGGAAGCGCCTCGTGTACGAACATGAGTCGAGGGATCACCGATGATCTGATGTAGGGGATGGGCCTTCGTCCATTTGGTGGAGTGCGGAAGCGGCTGCTGAGTAGAGTGAGATGTGTCCAGATCCACGTATGAACCTGATGGAAGGTCTTGAACTTGTTCAAGAGTAGCAGTCGTGTTTTTTGGAGTAAGTGGGGAAGGATTCGTCGATGATTGAACAACTTCTGTTTTCCGAGGTCGTCAGAGGTTGAGCATCGGTTATAGCAGAGGACGAATCAGTAGGAGCGATCTCCGAGAGTATGGGTTCCTCCGGGGGGTTACAGTACCAGGTGCAGTCGTATTAGATGATGACGGTTGGGCTGTCTCTATAGATGTTAACGGCGTACTCGTAGACGGGGGCAGACCAGATAAAGCGGCCGAATCCGTATTGCGAGCAGTCTCAAGTCGCGGTTGCGCTGAGACAGATGTGGAAGAATTAATAGTGTCATCATAAAAATATTGAAACAGTAAATCTAAATCAGAAGAGTCAGCATTCGATGAAGATGCATGATTCGGATTTACTGTGGCTTGTGCAGATCCTGAACTTGAAGGTCCGGAAGCTAGCACTCCAGTTAAACCGGGTTCTGAACTGAGTTGTTCAGAAGCCAAATCTGCGGCTTCGTCGAATGTCACGTTTATGCTTTCAACAACGTATTTGGTTCGTTTGTTGTAAACGCGATACGCCTTAGCCTGCATGGAGTATCCGATGAAAACTCCTTCGTCCGCCTTGGGGCTGAATTTCCCTAGATCATCCTTGTCGTTAAGCACATAGCAAGTGCATCCAAATGCATGGAAGTAGCCGACGGTTGGAACGTGATTATTCATGATCTCGTACGGTGTTTTGTTGAACCGCTTGAGAATGATAGAGCGGTTTTGTGTGTAACATGTCGTAGACACCGCCTCAGCCCAGAGATATAGCGGTAGATTTGCTTGGGATAGCATTGTTCGAGCAGCTTCAACGAGGGTACGGTTCCGTCTTTCCACTACTCCGTTTTGTTGTGGAGTGCGAGCTGCAGAGAAAGTGTGTGTGATGCCCACCGTTCTCTGATAGTCATCCACCTTTTGATTCTTGAACTCCGTCCCGTTGTCAGTTCTGATGGACTGAACGTGTTGAAGCTTGTTTTGCTGGACAGTCTTCAGGTGATCAATGATGAGCTCCAGAGTTTCGTCCTTTGAGCGTAAGAACCTCACCCAAGTGTAACGCGAGTAGTCGTCCACCATCACGAGCACGTATTTGCGTTTATTGATGCTTGGAACACGCATTGGACCACACAAACTCATATGAATGAGTTCGAGAGTCCGGGTCGTGCTCGGAGTTGCCTTCGGCGGATGTGATGCGCGCGTCATCTTTCCCTTTTCGCATGCTCCACAGAGACGATCCTTCACGAACGGAAGATGGGGCACGCCTCTGACGTGTTTTCCTAGCACCAGTTGATTTATACTTCTGAAGTTGAGGTGCGAAATACGTCTATGCCAGAGCCAAACTTGGTCGGAGTCGGCTTTTGACAACAGACATACTGGTTTTCTGTCTTGAGAGCGGCGAGATCAATGGTGTAGAGATTGGTCTTGCGAGTTCCAACCAGAAGTTCCTCTCCTTCGTTGTTGAGGATTCTACACCTTGTGGCTTTAAAGCTTACCTCGAGATCCTTGTCGCAAAATTGACCGATGCTGAATAGATTGTGTCCTAATCCTGCGACGTGGGATACCTTCTTGATTGTTATCTTGTCTTGTACGATGTCGCCGTAGCCCACGATTGGCGACTTCTTGTTATTCCCAAATCTCACGTCTCCGCAGTATTCTTCCTTGTAATTCGTGAGAAGCTCCCTTCTTCCGGTCATGTGCTTGGAGCATCCAGAATCTAAGTACCACACATGACCGTTCTGCAAAACAAGATTAGTGACGTTTAGGTACCCAAATTTGTTTGGGTCCTAGGGGGTTAGATTTGGCACTGCCTTGGGAAATCTGCTTTGACTCAGCTTTCCATTTAGGTGTAGATTTTACACCGTTGGAGGGAACTGGTTTTGGCACTTGTTGCCTCTTGGGTGCAGAATTTACACCTTTTGGAGGAACAAATTTTGGGGCAGATTTCCACCTGGGTGCCGGTTTAACCTCAGTAGGAGTATCCCGTGTAGGAATTGGTCGGGTCTACCGCTGTGGTTTAACCGTTTGATTGAAACCCCTTTTGAAATGATGTTGTTGCTTGTTATTACGATGTTTGCGCTTATGAAATAGGTTACCAACAAAGTAAGGCGCATACCAATCATTATTGTGAATATCATCAAAATCATTCCAACCACAATTAGAACAACATAAACAATCATGCGATAACTGAATCAATTGATTAAGAGAGTTAACTTTAACGGGAAAAGAAACATCAAAATGGTTCCAATGATTCCAAGCATAATTGTCTTTGTCTATTCTAGAATTGAAAACAGGTGGGGAAGACTTTGACGCATCCTTCTTGACTGATTCCCTCTTTAGCTACTTTGGTATTTCTTTATTAGCGCGACCATTTTTATCTGAAACAGCAGGGACAGTATGATCAGAGACTTTTGAGGAAACAGGAGTCTTAGTGGTCGGTCCTTCGGTCTTTTGCTTCGGCGGTGACTGTTTTTGAGAATTTGAAACATTTTGAAGAATCTTGATCACAACCGGAGTCTTAGGTTGAGAACAGTCGCCCTTTAGAAAATTGACCGGACGATTAACCAGTGGAGACAAAAAATCAGGTTGACTTGGAGAAATAGTAGTGTTGGCAGTCAATGGTCCGGTCGCTTGCCTTGGCTGTGATTGCCTTTTGGAAACAGGTTTCGAGGTTGGTTTTGACCGGGAAATCCTGATCACGGCTGAGGCCTTTGTTTGAGAACATCTTTCTTTTAAAGAGTTAACCGGATGATTGACCACGGGGGATAAAAAATCAGTGTGACTTGGAAGAGGTTTGTCGAAGGGAAACGAATCAAAATCTATTTTTGGAATATCCGGAATGGGATCATGTGTGGAAGGCGAGGAACATTTTGTGCTTTCGGTTGTGTGCTTTGGGGAATTCGGTGCGGAAGCGTATGGAAAATAAGAATTTAAATTCCTTTTAACACACTCATCTTGAGAAACTTCGTTTTCTTGCAAAGAAATATTTCCGATGAAGGCTTTACACCAGGATGTGTCAGATGAGTTAGAGGAAAGTTCAGGTGAAAATTGCTTCGCAGTTTGGAGCAAGTCAAGCTGCACTCGGAGTTGACTATTTATCATATGCTCTTTCATCGTTTCTCTTGTCATTTCAGACAGTTTTGATGAGAGCGTATTGATTTCCCACTGAAATTTTTCCTTTTCCTCACTTGACACACGGTCGGTTTTCTCAGATTTGAGTTTCTCAATCTCAGAGATGAGCAATTTCTTTTCGTTTTGAAAGGTGGACCTTTCTTTCTCAATCGACTCCTCCAACTCGACAATTTTTGCTTCCAAGATGAGAGGAGGAACATAGAGTTTAAACTCATCCGTCTCAGTCTTGGTTGCAGGTGTTACATCCTCATCCTTCTTGGAGGAATCCTTGGGTGTAGCTACCTTGTAGGGGTCGAAGTAGTCACTGGAAAGATACTTTTTGTCCTTTTGATATGAGTAGTTTAAAGGTTCATAACAAAATGGAAGTTGAATTCCTCGTTTGTGTGTGCGTTTATGTTCCTCGGTTTCCTCCTCCTTTTCTGGTTCAAGAGGACCAGTCCATTGAATTGCGTACTCTGGATATTTTTTATCTAATCCATAGCAAGCAAAATCATACAGAGTAGGGACTTGATACCTTCCCTTTTTCAGATAATGTGGGTTGTCATATCCGATTCCCCATTCTTTGTTAAAGTACGTGAACTCTTTGGGTTTGTTCAAAAAAATGGTTTGATCAGTTTGACCCCTTTTGTGGAGTTTGGTTTCAAGATCTAAAATTTTAGTTACATACTCCTTGTGTTGAATTTGAAGAGAAGAACATTGATAAGTAATGTCTTCTTTCTCATTCAAGCACTGATCAAACTGACGTTGGAGATCAGATAATCTGGCCCTTAAGTCTTTAGGTGCTAATGAAAGAATTTTGCATCTGTCTTTTAAATCAGCATTTTCAGACTTATACTTCTCAGTTAATTTCATTTGAACATTAAGCTTTTCAGTTATTGAAATAATTTCAAGCTTTTGTTCTTCATTTGTGGCTTTGAGGGAGTTTGCCTTTTCTGTGATGGTTTGTAGTTGAAGTATGAAGTTTTGTAAGCAAGAGTCACATACCTGGTTTGCTGTTGCCTTGTCTTCATCCGTAGACGATTGATATCCCATGAAAGCATCAGCACCTTCATAATCTTCCTCATCATCAGATATGCCTAGCCAATACTCATTTTCAGCGAACATTACCTACCCAGCCTCCTTCTGTCTGGCCAGTGCAAGCTTAGCCTCATAATAGTGAGAGTTCTTCACTGTAGGTTGATGGCAATCTTTAGCGAAGTGACCGAGTTTCCCGCAGTTGTGGCATTTCACAGGTTCATCTCGCTTCTTCCGGTCACCTTTCTCTGTCTTCTCCTTCTCAGATCTATCGTGCTCCTCTACCTTCTTCTTTCCTTCATACCGGTCCTTATAGTCGTGACGCTTATTGGAGGAGGTGGAGTAGCGTTGACTATTGGATGAAGGCTTCTTGTAGAACTTTTGTTGTTGAAAGGATTTAGTCAGAAGGGCAATAGCTTTCATTAAGTCTGATGCTTCATCATCATCATCATCACCGTCTTTCTCGTCTTCAGGTTCTGACTTTGAGGAGCTATGCTGTGGACCGCGTCTGGATTGACTGCTTGAAGATTTCCCTTGTTTGGAAGTGATGAGGGCAATTGGATCAGCAAATGGTTTTGGTTCATTCTTCTTTTCTCCCAGAAGCTCATTCACTTCATCTTCGTCTTGGAGAAGTGTCTCATACAGTTCATTGATGCTGATGTTCTCTATCAAGTTGTTGTGCTTGACATGAGAAGCATACACTTTCCATTCAGGTAGCAAGTTGTTGAGGAACTTTAGTGCATTCTCAGTATTGGAACGAACAATTTTATTCTTGTTCAGTTCATTGAGGAGTAGACAAAACCGCTCATAGGTCTGGGTAAGGGATTCACCGTTGCGCTGCTTGAACCCATCGAACTTGGTTATCGCACTGTTTATCTTCAGCTGATTTCCTACAACGCTCCCTCGCATTATTTTGGCTACTTGGTCCCATATGCCTTTAGCCGTGTCTTTGTAACTGTCTATCGCAGTGTAAATAGAATTAGGAAGGGCTTGAATCAGATATCTCTTTGCATGCTTTTCACATTCAATCATGCCTCTTTCAAATTCTGTCATCTCAGCAAGAGTCTTCTTCTCATGTCGAGCTATTGCAGTTGCAGTTGCAGCTATGTCCTTCATTGGCTCGGAAATTGGGCCATGATCCAGAGCTCCCTTGATGTACTCATAGTTGTCCTTGGACTCTATGAAGATCATGAACCTATCTCGCCATTTGTTGTACTCGTTCGGAAAGAGACACGGTGGCTTGGTGTCAGTGCCAATTGCGAGAGCATCACGAGAACTAGACATCTTCGGTTGCAACGGAGTGATCGTCAGACGTGTAGATTGATTCAAAGTTTAAAAACTAACGCAAGGAACTAAGAGTGGAGTCCTAACGCAGGTTCTATGAGTGGTTAGACAATAACTTAGTTTACTGGATAGGAAACCAAATAAGTGATCTGATCTGGAAGTGTCCGGATCAGAATTGAAGAAAGCAGTTCAAATATGCAGAGTTGTCCGGATAAGCAAGGGAGTCCGGATAACTTGAGTTGTCCGGATAACCAAGGTTACCGGATGGTCTTAAGTTACCGGATAGAGATCAATTCAAACAGAAGCTTACCGGATGCTATGGATTCCGGACAGTATTATGTTTTCGGGTACGATGGAGTTTCCGGATACTGTGAAGTTTCCGGATACCATGAAGTTTCCTGGTAAAAATTGGGTTTCCGGATAAAATTGATTTCCGGATACTTTGAGTTATCCGGAACAATATTACCCGGATAGGTTTGAGATTATGGGATACTTACCCGGATGGATGACTTACCCGGAAGGAACTGGTTTTCCGGAAAAGTTGGAAGAATCCGGATGGAAACACAAACGTCCGGACAAAATGAACTTGTCCGGAAACTGTGGCTGGGTTTGTCCGGACACTGCGGCTGTTTACTCAGTTCGATCGATTTCTCAACTAGGGTTACTCAAGATTGTTCCTGAAAGATTAGAAACAATACCAAACACAAAACTAACACTAACCCAATCAATTTCTAAGCAAAAAGAACACGTTTTGATGGTAAAAAATCGATTTTTGTTGAAGAACACTACCAAAAACTTTGATCTTAAATTGCTAAATTGACCAATCAAACGAATGAATTAGGATGTGAAAATTTGCAAAAACACTTATAACGATAATGCTAACACAACCCAATAAGCAAAAACAACCAATTTCGACAGAATCAAATTTTCAAGAATTCAAGAAAAGTCAGACGGGTAAAAGTCAAACTAACCAGAAATTGATGAATGAAGCTTTGAATCAAATCCGTCTGTCTGCTCTGATACCAATTGTAGAATCCAGATCCGTGCAACAAATATGAAATCGTAATGATAAGCAATAAAAACAATGATTTCAACTCGTCATCCCTTTCATTGATCTTTCAGAGAGAATATTACAATAAGAGTTGAAAGCTAAAAGAGATGATTAGCTTGTTTTTCCAAGCTAATCAACATTAAATACAATGGGCCCGTGGTTAACAAGCCCACGGCCCGTTCACTAAAAGGCTCAAAATAAACTATTACAAAACAACCCTTGAACTTTAAATCAACTATTAAAACCTGCCCTAACACTGTGGTTCTGGTGCAACCTCTGTTGTAGATGGCACTTCTGTGCTTGTGCTAGGTATTTCAGCTTGTGGGACTATAGGGATTGAAGTTGGAATTTGATCCTCTGAGGAAGTGGAGACAGAGTCTTCGTTTTCATCTGGTATTGATTCCTCTGTAGTAGCTGGAGTAGGTATTTCAAGAGCCTCTATGGTTGAGTCCTTGGTTGTATTATCTTCAGCTTCTGTTCGCTCCCCCTCAGCATGTGCATCTGTATGATTCACGGAAGAGGATGAAGTATTTAATGGACCATTTAGATATATACCTGACTCAGTCTGGTTTGCAGAAGATTTTTTCCTGAGGCTCTGACGGCTCCAGCAGAGGGATCAATATCATCATAGAACATCTCTTCAAATAGAAGATTTAAGTCTTCTTCTCTTGTCTTTGAGATGCCAGAAGATTCCTTCTTTAGACCGAGTTCTGAACTGATTTGTTCAGAAGACTTCTGAAAGGAATCGTCAAAAGACACATTGATGCTTTCTACAATGGTTCGTGATCGCAGAAGATAAACTCTGTAGGCCTTAGATGTGGCAGAGTACCCAATGAACTTGCCTTCATCTGCTTTAACCTCAAACTTTCCTCTTGTTTCTCTATCATTTAAGACAAAGCACTTGCATCCAAATACATGAAAGAACTTGATGTTTGGTCGCCTTTTGTTGATCAAATGATACGGTGTCTTGATGTGCCTCTTTACTATGGTTGATCGATTTTGGGTGTAACAACTGGTTGATACTACTTCCGCCCAAAAAGACATTGGTAATCCCGATGTTGTCAGCATAGTTCTTGCAGCCTCCACAAGCGTGCGGTTCTTTCGTTCAACCACACCATTCTGTTGTGGGGTGCGTGCAGCAGAGAAGTTCTGTGATATGCCTTCTTCTGTAAGATAGGCTTCAATGACAGAGTTTTTGAATTCTGTGCCATTGTCGCTTCTTAGTGTCTGAATCCTGCAGTCATACAGAACTTGTATTCTTTTCATTAAATTTATCAGAATGTTTGGAACATCTGATTTCTTTCTGACAAATTCAACCCATGTAAATCTTGAATATTCATCGATCAAAACAAGTATATATTTCTTGCCACCTAGGCTCTGTGTAGCGATTGGACCGCAGAGGTCAACATGAAGCATGTACAGAGGCCTAGGGCAAGATACATCAGTCTTGCCTTTATGGGAAGCTCTTTTGAGTTTCCCTATTTCGCAAGCAGAGCACAAATGATCTTTATTAAATTTAACATTTTGCAGACCTTTGACTAGATCAAGTTTAACAAGCTTATCTAGAGTATGAAAGTTTAGGTGGCAGAACCTGTTATGCCATAACCAGGCTTCTTCGCTTTTACAAGCAACAAGGCAGAGCTTGTCTTCCTTGTTCTTGGCAAAGAAGTTCATGAGGTAAAGATCCCCTCTTCGTTCGGCTCGCAGAAGTTCGACTCCTGTGTCCTCACCTAGTAGAGAGCAGAAGGTTCTTTTGAACATTACGTCGAAACCCGTATCGCAGAGTTGGCTAACACTGAGAAGATTGTGCTTAAGGCCATCCACATATGCAACTTTGCATACGGTTATATTTTCCTTTTTGATGACTCCGTGGCCTTTTATATACCCCTTTTTGTTGTCACCAAAGGTCACAGATCCTCCATCGAGTTTATTTTTGTAGGAGGATAGTAGACCTCTGTCGCCAGTCATGTGCCGCGAGCATCCGGAGTCAAGATACCAGATTGGCACATACTGCTTCTGCAAGACAATCAGAGAGTTTTAGGTACCCATATCCAAATGGGTCCAGCTTTGTTAGGGGTCTTCAAGTTTGCCTTAGCATTCTTGGGTTTGGTTTTAGCTTCTTTTGAAGAACCATTTTGTTTCTTCTTACCCTTGAATTTAGTGTTCTTTTTGGGTGTAGAGAGGAAACAGTGTGGACTTGAGAAGTGTTGGTTTAATTGATGCATGAGATCAAAGCAATGACAATAATGAATGTGCGAAGAGATTTGCTTGAACATTTCATTGAAAACATTAAATGGGGGCACAGAGGCATTACATTCTATCCTAACATTTGACTTCCTATTACAAGAAGACCTATGTAGGCTAGATTGTTGTTTGCAAAATCCTTTGTTGAGAGCAGCTTCTGTGGACCCCTTCTGTGGTGAACTTTTGCAGGTTTCACTGTCACAGAAGAAAAGGATTTGTTATTTTCAGCCCATTTACCCTTTTGTTGCCATGTTAGTTTTTCTTTAGTAGGCCTTAAGGGTCTTGAAGTCTTTGAACTTGTTGGATTTTGAGAGGACGTTTTCTTTTGTTTGATTTTCTCAAGCTCAAGAGAGGTTTTGGCTTGTATACACATGTCCAAGAAATCTGGACAGATAGGAACTCTTGTGATTTTCTCCTTGGGAGGAATAGTTCTGTTAAAAACTCCAGAGGGTAGTTTAAAATCCTCTGAGTCACAAGGTACTATCTCTGACTTAGAGTCAGTCTCAGATTCGTCATTGGATGAATCGTCCTCATATACCGAGGTTGAGTCACTTAGTTCTCTTTCGACAAAGGCTGGACTTTCAGAGCATGTGCCATACTCTCTTTCTTCCTTTCTTTCAGGGATATCTTCTTGTTGATCCAAACCCTTAGTGATTTGATAATGACCCTATCTTAAATACTTAGTGAAAATTGTAAGTAAACAATATGTATCAGAGTTTCACTATCACTGATAAGTACTAAGATCTTACAGTACTGCTGATAGGAACTCTCGCACTTTTAGATTAAACATTCAGCGAACACTGTTCACCATATCGCTGAGTCTGTTCAGTCCTTATGGTGATCGCTGTTAGGTCTAGAGTTTTGTCAAAAACACAAGTGTTGAGTTCTGAGTAAGAAGACTAAAGAAGACTCAGAAGACTCAGAAGTTCTGAGTAGAAGACTCAGAAGTTCTGAGTGAGAAATCTCAAAAAGATTCTAAGTGTTGGATTCTGACTAGAAGGTTCAGAGTTCTGAGTAGGAGACTCAGAACTTCTGACTATGAAGACAAATGTTCTGAAGCGCTTATTCAGAAGTATGTTCAGAATTCATATCTTGGGATATTATCTGTTATATTCAGTTACTAATTAGGACACGTGTAATTGTTCTATTAGTCTGTTTCTCATATGTACTGTAGCTTTAGCTATTATCTACAGTATATATAGGAGTTAGCAACTGTAGCTAACTGAATCTTTGGCTAACCTTTTGGATAACTCTTTACGCATAAATTGTTAGATCTATTGAGAGAGAAATTCATTGTAATATCTTGTAATTCACAGATTGTTAATAGATCATATGACCAGTTGCTGTTAATACGATCTTAATTGTTCATATTTGATTGTAAGAGTGTAACCTGAAACTTTCAATTGGTATCAGAGCCAATCAACAAACAAATTCGACCAAGAGTGTGTTTGATCGCGTTCTTGAAGTTTCTTGATCAATTCGACAATTGATTCCGCTGCTGCTAACAATTCTTGAATTCCTAACAATTCTTGAATTCGTTTCTATCATTGATTCAAGAAATTTGAATTTGTCTTTCTGTTGAATCGATATCTTACAATCAAGTTATCCAAAGATTTTCTCTCTATGCTGATTAATTCTCGAAATTAAACAGAGATCACAGGTATGTTTTCGAAATTCTTGATTGGTTTCTGGATCAAAGTGATTATATCTGCTGCATGTTGATTAGTATTCAAATTTTTTGTTGAAAAGAAGATTTCATTAATTCATGTACTCTAACTGATTTTGTTCTTATTAGTCTTTCTTATTTGTACTGTAGCTTTAATATATCCGTTACAGTATAAATAGAGTGGTTAGCACTACGTTGCTAACTGATTGATTTTCCCATATTACTTGTATTCAAAAAAAAAAAAAAAAAAAAAGCTAAAGATTTTGAAGATGATTTTGCTTTCCAAAACTTTAGGGGGAGAAAAGCTAAAGATTTTGAAGATTGATATGGTTTTTGTACAGAAATAACAAAAGAGAGAAATGTTATTTTAAGAAGAAGAAGAGGAAAAGGAAACTGATCGGTTGTTTCTTATAAAGAAATCTTATGAAAGCTGAAATGAAGATGAGAATTGTCATTTCAAGGGGGAGCAAAGAAAAAGCAAATATATAACAGAAATCAATTTGGAAATCGTTGCTGCTGCTGATTAAAGACTGACCAGAAGTTGTTAACTCAGATTATTCAGAATTCTGAGCAAAAGTTGTCAAAACATTCAGAAGAGCTCCTTCTGAAGATTGTTCCTGCTCTAAGAATTTGATGGTGAAAAGTACAAGTGTGTTTGACAAAAAGGGGGAGATTGTTAGGTCTAGAGTTTTGTCAAAAACACAAGTGTTGAGTTCTGAGTAAGAAGACTAAAGAAGACTCAGAAGACTCAGAAGTTCTGAGTAGAAGACTCAGAAGTTCTGAGTGAGAAATCTCAAAAAGATTCTAAGTGTTGGATTCTGACTAGAAGGTTCAGAGTTCTGAGTAGGAGACTCAGAACTTCTGACTATGAAGACAAATGTTCTGAAGCGCTTATTCAGAAGTATGTTCAGAATTCATATCTTGGGATATTATCTGTTATATTCAGTTACTAATTAGGACACGTGTAATTGTTCTATTAGTCTGTTTCTCATATGTACTGTAGCTTTAGCTATTATCTACAGTATATATAGGAGTTAGCAACTGTAGCTAACTGAATCTTTGGCTAACCTTTTGGATAACTCTTTACGCATAAATTGTTAGATCTATTGAGAGAGAAATTCATTGTAATATCTTGTAATTCACAGATTGTTAATAGATCATATGACCAGTTGCTGTTAATACGATCTTAATTGTTCATATTTGATTGTAAGAGTGTAACCTGAAACTTTCAATCGCTGATAAGTTAGTTGTTTACTTATGATCCCTGAAGACAAGATTCACGTCAACAAAGGTTCTACGCTGAAGTCGAAGATCAAGCTCAAGAACCAGCGACAAGTCTCCTAATGAACTGATGCGGATCAGCGAAGACTCAGATTTGTCCACTCAACGTGAAGTATCAAGTACAAGACTTCAGCTATCGCTGAACTTTATCATCTGCTGAATAGTAAATGATAATCGCTGAATCAACGAAAGCTGATCATGAAGTCCTCCGTACAAAGTACTTTTGTCTTAACCTCCCTTGCACGCCACCGTACGAAATGTCAGAAAAGAACCTCCGAAAATCTGAAATCGTACAACCACTCTGATACTACACTGTTCATTCATGCGGCTACTAAGGTTGTCATCAAAGGTCAATGACATGCAACCAATCCGCTAATGACACGTGTAAAGTATATACTGGATTGCATTAAATGCATGCAGTATATAAAGAGATGAACTCACTTCATTTGAAGTAACTTGCTAACTCTGGACAAGTTCAAATCTCTCAAGATAGGATTTTATTAGTAATCTCCTTATCTTTCTTAGTGCAAGAAAACCTTAGTGTTCCAACTTGTTTAGATTTAGGTTCATCCTTAATCTTGTTTCCGCAACAAGCTGTAAATTGTTAATGATTTATCAATAAACAATTTAGAAAAGTAAAATAGTGTGTTTGTATTCAACCCCCCCTTCTACAAACTTGTTTAAGCCTTTCGGGACCAACAAGTGGTATCAGAGCAGATTTGTTTAATCTCATAAACAAGATCTAATCTAAGATATTTTCTCTTCCTTGCTATTATCTGAAAATGGCCAACTCAAACACAAACACTCACTATATCGACAATGGTTCTCTTGCAAAACCCCCTAGATTTTCCAGAGACAACTTCAACTTATGGAAAAATAGGATGACACTCTTCTTAGAAGGTGTAGACCCTACTATACCTTACTATCTTGAAAACGGTCCACACATCCCTGTAACGATTGATCCTGCCGTTCCAGCCACTGCAACTAGAGCTGCTATTCCAGAAAGGCTGATTCCAAAGGAAATCCATCATTGGACCGATGAAGACAAGAAGAAAGTGGCTATAGATACAAAAGCCAGATCCATACTATCCATGGACCTTCCTGACGAAGTCTACCATTCCGTCATGAACCTGAAATCCTCGAAGGCCATGTGGGACACAATATGTGTTCAGTATGAAGGAACGTCTGAAGTCCAGGATTCAAGAAAGATCAACCTGGTAAGACAATACGAAAGTTTCATCTCTGGTAAGAATGAAACTCTCTCTGAAGTACATCAACGTTTTAACTGCTTAATTATAGATCTTAAAACGGTTGGTAAGGAATATTCTAACTTTGAAGTTCTGACAAAGTTTTTAGAATGTTTACCTGAAAGCTGGGACAATTATTCCATGTGTCTCAAGCTGTCAAAAGATCTAAGATCAATGACACTCGCTACCTTATATGGCACATTGCTGAATCATGAGCAATCTAGCCATCTTAAGAAGAATCTTGTAAAAGATTCCAAAAGCACCCCTGTTGCTTTAATCTCAGAGGAACCTTCTACTCAGCGACCCGTGGTCACTATCACTGAGTTAGAAAGTAACTCTGAAAGATCATCAGATTCTGATTCTTCAGATGATGAATCCTTGGCTCTCCTAACTAAAAAGTTTAGGAGATTCGCCAAGAAGAAAATGTTTAGAAAGAACAAAACTCTTTCTATAGCTGACAAGCCTAAGTCATCAGCTTTTGTTGATAAGGCTACTGCTACTTGTTTTAACTGCGAAAAGACAGGTCATTTCGCTAACGAGTGCAGGTCAAAGAAAATCATGAGACCTTCAGCCTTTACAAAGAAATCCTTTGTTCCAAGGAATAAAGACGACAAATACTTAAAGCTGAAGGAGAAGTATGCAAAGCTGAAAAGCTTTAAGAAGAAGGGAAAAGGCCTAATGGATGACTATGATTGGGCTGCTTCTGATGAAGAAGCCTCATCATCTGATTCTGAAGATGATGAAGCAAATCAATGTCTCATGGCCAAGATTGAAGAAGAGGAAGAAAGTTCAGACATTCCCTCCACTTCAACATCTGCCATTCAGGTATCACCTTCGTTCTTTACCAATATTGTAAATATTGATGAAGCTGATAGTCTCCGTAAAATCGAACTACTGACTAGAAGCTTATACGAAGCCATGAACGGCAAAGCTGTGGTTGAAAACCAAAATCTTGATCTCGCTGAAAAGCTTAAAAATTGCCACCTTCAAATAGAAAAGCTTTCTAAATTTGAAGAAGATTTTAAAGATCAAGTCCATTTAAATCAGCTAGTCAAAATTGAACGAGCGGAAGCTATCGCTGCATTAAAAGCTGAACAAGCTACTGTTGAAGGATGGTGTAATTCTTCAACAAAGATCACTGAAATAATTAAGGCTCAGATTCCTCTGAGTGATAAACGTGGTCTGGGTTATAAATATGATACTCCAATACCAACCACTGAACGTTCAATGCTTAAATTTGGAACGTTCGTATCCTCAGTAGCTGACACTTCTTCATCTCAGTACTCCTCGTCGATTACACCAATCCCTGAGGAAACTCCTACCTCCTCAAAAGGTAAGGAGAAAATGGTTTATTCAAAACCTACCTCTGTCTCTAAAGATAAAGGTAAAGGAATTGTAATTTATCAAAATCCTCAGAAGGGTACTTTAGTACCTAAGCTGAATGCTTCCAAAGCCTTAGTGATTCATTCATCTGGTTCTAGAAATCAGACCTCTGGATCAGTTCAGCGACCTACTCCTAGACTCAGAGTAGATGTCCTTGGTAAGAAATCTGAAGAACTGAATGTTCGTCCTATTTCAAAAACCAATAGTGTACTTGGTGCTGGCACTTCTAATTCCAAATTAAAAGCTCAGCACACAAGTGGTCCTAGAACTAATTTTAGTTATAGGAAATGTTATCACTGTGGACTTACCGATCATATTGCAAGTAAGTGTCCCACAGCCACCAAAGCTGATAAGATAGCTAAGGTGAAGATAGCACCAAAGAAGACCAAACCAGTTGCAAGTCAGGTCAAGGTGACTCATACCGCTGAGGTCAAGAAATTGACCAAAGTGAAGAAAGACAAAGCTGAATCTTCAAATGCTGCGAAGACTGCTGAACCCATTCCAACCACTTCCACTGACAAACGCGTATACATGGTGAAGTGGGTACCCAAGCAAAACTAATCTTCCTTTGTATTGCAGGTTAAGAAGGGTATCTGGTATCTCGATAGCGGATGCTCTAGACACACGACTGGAAAGAAAAGCCTGCTCGCTGAATACAAGGAAGAGAAGGGTCCCTCTGTAACTTTCGGTGGAAATGGAAAAGGACACACCCGAGGGTATGGTGTACTTTCAAATGGTACAACATCCTTCAGGAGAGTCGCATATGTTGAAGGGCTGAAGCATAATCTTCTGAGCATCAGTCAGCTTTGCGACATGGATAACAAAGTGATTTTCACCAAGGAATCCTGCTTTGCCTCTGACAAAAAGGAGAAGATAGCTCTCAGCGGTTATCGTTTGGAAAATGTTTACGTTATAAACATGGACTCAACAACCACTGAGAACTCCTGTTTCTTCTCAAAGGCATCTTCTGATGTCAACTGGCTATGGCACAAGAGACTCTCACATCTCAACTTCAAGACACTGAATACTCTTTCATCCAAAGAGTTAGTCACTGGTCTACCTCAACATTCATACGCCAAAGAATCCTTATGTTCAGCGTGTGAAAAAGGGAAGCAGACCAAGGCAAGCTTTAAGTCCAAGCAAGTTTCCTCAGTGTCATCTCCTCTTCAACTACTCCATATGGATTTGTTTGGCCCCGTTAACAAACAATCCATCGCTGGAAAGAAATATACGCTGGTCATAGTTGATGAATTCTCTCGTTATACATGGGTAATGTTTCTCCGTTCTAAGAGTGACACCCCTGAAGAACTCATCACCTTTGTTCGGAAGATGGAAACTCTGAACAATATGACTGTTCGCTCAATAAGGAGTGATCATGGAACTGAATTCAAAAACAGTTCTCTTGATTCCTTCCTTGAGAGCAAGGGTATTTCTCATAACTTTTCGTCAGTGAGAACACCACAACAAAACGGAGTCGCTGAAAGAAGAAATAGAACAATTATTGAAGCTGCACGTTCAATGCTCAGCGATTCTCACCTGCCTACTCAGTTTTGGGCAGAAGCTGTCAACACGGCTTGTTTTACGCAAAACAGGTCGCTGATAGTCAAAAGATTCAAAAAGACAGCCTATGAACTTTTTCATGGGAGAAAGCCTTCAATCAGCTTTCTTCACATCTTTGGTTGTCAGTGTTTCATACTGAACAACAGAGATGCCCTTGGAAAGTTTGATCCTAAGGCTGATGATGGAATCTTTCTTGGATACTCCTCAGTTTCCAAAGCCTTCAGAGTCTTCAACCGAAGAAGACAAACTGTAGAAGAAACTATACACGTCACGTTTGACGAATCCCGTTCAGCGAACTCTAAACCGAACACTGATACAGAAGAACTGAATCAATGGATGTTTTCTCATCTTGGTGATTCAGAAGATGTTCCCACTACTCATACTCATACAACTGAAAATGATGGTCCTACTATCATTCCCAATATGCAGAATAGTGAAGCTGAAACATCTTGGGTCTCAGCTGTTCCTATAAATACTATACCCGCAGTTGATCCAAATGTCTCAGAAATTCCATCTATTTCTCAGCAATCAGTGAATGAAGTGACAAATGCAAGCATTCCTCTCTTAGCTGATTATCCAGAAGTAGCTGAAGCCTCATCTTCAGTTTCTCCAGTTCAGACTGAGTCAGCGACGCATGCTCCGGCTCAGCGATGGACTGTAAATCACCCAATCGATCAAATTCTTGGTGATCCCAACGCTGGTATTCAGACTCGTAGAAGTGCAGGTAATATTTGTTTATTTGTTAACTTTATTTCTCTAACTGAACCAAAGAAAATAGATGATGCCCTCAGAGATCCAAACTGGGTCAGCGCTATGCAAGAAGAGCTGACTGAATTCAAAAGAAACAAAGTTTGGAAACTTGTTCGGAGACCAACTGACAAAACAGTGATAGGCACTAAGTGGGTCTATCGAAACAAGTTGGACGAACATGGTACTGTAACTCGCAACAAAGCTCGTCTTGTTGCTCAGGGATACAGACAAGAGGAAGGTATAGATTATGACGAAACCTTTGCTCCTGTAGCAAGACTTGAATCTATTCGTCTTTTCTTAGCATATGCTGTACACAAAAACTTCACTGTACATCAAATGGATGTTAAGTCAGCGTTTCTAAATGGAAAGCTGAATGAAGAAGTTTATGTGGAACAACCTCCAGGATTCTCAGATCCTAAGCGTCCAGGTTATGTTTATAAGCTGGATAAGGCACTTTATGGCTTGAAGCAAGCTCCTCGTGCATGGTATGACACTCTTTCTACTTATCTTCACCTTGAAAAATTTGAGAGAGGTAAGATTGACAAAACTTTGTTTTTTAGAAAAATAAAAGGTCATATCATTTTAGTTCAAATATATGTTGATGACATTATATTTGGTTCTACTAACCCTGAGCTTTGCACTCGTTTCGCTGATAGAATGAAAGATGAGTATAAAATGAGTATGATGGGTGAACTAACATATTTCCTTGGTCTTCAGATTAAGCAAACTGAAAAAGGAACTTTTATAAATCAGGGAAAGTATGTTAAAGATATGCTGAAAAAATTCGACTTAACTGAAAGTTCAGCTATGAAAAGCCCTATGGCACCACCGCTGATACTTGATAAGGACACAAAGGGTGTTCCTGTCAATGTCACGCTGTACCGTGGGATGATCGGCTCACTACTGTATCTTACAGCTAGCCGACCCGATATTATGTTTGCAACATGTCTGTGCGCACGATATCAAGCTGAACCTAAGATATCTCATATGAAAGCTGTAAAGCGAATCTTTCGATATCTTAAGGGTACAGCGAATCTAGGTCTTTGGTATCCCAAAGATTCAGGATTCGATCTAACCGCCTATTCAGACAGTGATTTTGCAGGTTGCAAAATGGATAGGAAAAGCACCACAGGAGGATGTCAGCTCCTGGGTGGAAAGCTGGTAAGTTGGACAAGTAAGAAGCAAAACTCGGTGTCCACTTCCGCAGCTGAAGCTGAGTATGTAGCCGCTGGAAGCTGCTGTTCTCAAGTCTTGTGGATGAGAAATCAACTACTAGACTATGATCTTCAGCTCTCCAAAATTCCAATCTATTGCGACAGCACAAGTGCCATCGCTATAGCAAACAATCCAGTGCTACACTCAAAGACAAAACACATAGAAATCAGATATCATTTTATCAGAGATCATGTGATGAATGGTGATATAGAACTTCATTTTATCCCAACTGATTATCAGTTAGCTGATTTGTTTACCAAACCTCTTGATGAGACAAGATTCAACTTTCTCATCAGCGAGCTTGGAATGCTGAACTTTGAAGGATAAATCTTCAGCGGTTCACATTTAATCAGCGATACGTTTATACATTCTTGTATAGGCTCTGGATAAAATAAACTAGTACAATCCATTTCATCATCTTCTCTCTGAATAAATTGGGTTAAACTGATATCAAGGTATGTTTTCTCTGACAAAACGCATGAAAATGCAAGATTTCAAATTCTTTCATCGCTGAATAATATTTTGAAATTTCTTAAAACCCTCACTGATATTTCTATTCAGTGCTTCATATTTTCCAAAGAGTCCCTGAGTTTTTCTTTCAAAACCTCAGAGACAACGAAAGAATGTGAAAGGACAGTTGTGACGTCATTGCAACGGATAACACCAGGCACGTTTCTTTTTTCTGACACACGTTTGCACGTTTCGTTGTCTATCCAATCAAATGCAAACACGTGTCCGTGTCATGATGAAAAACTTTCCCGCTCAAGTTTTTCTCTCTCTACTCTCTTCCTATATAAACTCTCTCAAAGTTTATATTTGTCTTTTATGCGAATCAATCTTTCTCCGCAAGAAAAGAACACTGTTGCATTTTGTGCTCTCGATCTTCAAGAACTGTTTATCATCTTCTTCATCAAACTCAAGGTCAATATGTTCTTATCTTTTATCAAATGCAAATAACTTGTTTTCGATCTTATCATTGTTTTACACAAGATCAAACAAAAGAACTCAAAAATAAAATCATTTTCTTTCATGGTTTTATAAACACAACCATTTCATGGTTGTTCTTCAAGTTTTAAATCTAAAATCTTAAACTTGTTCTTCTTTCGTATCCATTTTTTTAAAAAAACTGGAATACAAGGCTTATAGGTGTTATATTTGTTTTTTTTTAAAAACAAGAAAAACCCTAATCTTCATTAAGATTTTTTTGTCTGAATGAAATGGACAAAATTCGAAAAATCTTAATGGAAATTCTCTTTCCACATTAAGATATTTCTTATTTGTTAACATCTTTGGTTGAACTGATAATACAGTGAAATGGCAACTTCAAAGCTGAATGTTACCGCTGAGTCCATCTCCAGTGATTCTGAGGAACTGGAAATCACCAAAGCTCCTCAGGTTAAGTTTGAGCTGGATCAACTAGACTGGACAAAGGCAAACAACCTTTCAGCGCTTCTCGAGTTTCCTCCTCGGAAGCAGGTATCCCATCTAGACGACGCTGTGATTTTTTTGAAGAATAGCCCCATATACACAGCACTGACAATCACACCTCCTGCCAGTCAGCGTCTATTATCCCAATTCTGGTACTCTGCCAGACACACCAACCTACCCTCAGCCAAAGATCCATCTAAAACCATCGACTGCATACTCAGCGATACTGAGTATGGCACCATCAAGATAACCCCCGCAATAATCCGCAAAGCTCTGAAATTCCCTAACGCTACCTCAGAAAATCCTTTCATTCCATTTCCTGACCACAAGAAGCACGCTGACAGGGAAGAAATCATTGCTTTCCTTGATGCGATGGGTTACATCTGGGAGACTGGAAGAGACAAGCTACCTGAGAAGAAGCTGACGCTGATAAAGAAATCCAAGATGCCCAGCGAGATGAACTTCATCTTCGCTCACCTGATCAGCTGCATGACAGCGAAATCTGGATCTTCTGATCAAGCCGCTCAACCTCAGCAGGCCATGGGTTACGCACTGCTGAAAGGTCTCAACATTGACTGGGCCTCCATCATCTATGAAGACCTCATTCAACGTGTTGATTCTGCCGCTGACCGACCAGCATGGGTTCCTTACCCGCGATTCATCAGCGCCATCTTTCAATATGGCCTGAAGGACAGCTATCCTGAAGAGGGTGATCTGAAACTCTCTCAGATTGGCCCTAAAGTTCTCGACTTCAAGCCTGTCGCCAACGAGGTACGTCTCTCTACTCTTCTCACTCTTCTTAATTCTCCGCTTTCTGTGGCTCCTTCAGCGACAATACCCATCGCTGATACCCCGGCCACAAAATCCATTCCTTCTAAGAAAAGGAAACAATCTCTTACCCCTCTTGATTCCAAAAGGATCAAGAAAACCAAGGAGCAACCCCAGCAGTTGCATGCTGAAGACTCCTCAGCTCATTCTGAAGAGCTGAAGGAAAGTTCCGTGGTACGCTCTGCCACACCAATTCAAGCCATCCCTTCTAAACCTACTTCAGCGTCCCTAAACGCTGAGGTTAGAACTTTGGAATCTACCCAACCTTCGTCAGTCTCTCAAAAGACTGATGAAGTACTTCTCAGCGAATCCAACGCTGAACTTGAACCCCAACCCCAATTCTTATCCTTCGCTCCTCCCTCTACTTCTTTGGACACTCCTCCAGTCAAAACTGGAGATGCCATCATTCAAGAAGACGTTGAAGCTTCTCAGCGAATGACGAAGAAAGGACCTGCAGAGATCTCCATTCCTCACGGAACTTTTGAGGGAGATATGGAACACTATGGAGGGACTCGAAACTTTGATGAGTTCGTCAACGCTCCTGCAGGTACAGATCCCACCTTAAACACTGTAACTAAACCTGAAACTTCTGAGCTTTCCTTTGTTCACAAGTACTTATATGTTACAGGTCCTTTTTTGGGATACATCAACCAGTCTCTGAAGTCTATGGAGATGAAACTTACGGATCTCACCACCGGTCTATCAAATAACTCTACAGCTGTAACAAACGCTGGAGAGAATCTGACGAAGCTGACTACTGTGGTGGAAAAGAAGGCCTCCTCTGATGACATCAAAGACCTTGATAAAACTCTCGCCGACTTTGCCAAAGTGCTCTCCGACATCTACACTGACTACACCAACCTCAAATCATCAGTTTCCACCATTTCCAGCGAAGTTACAACTCTGAAGAAATCGGTTGGTACACTCGAAGGTGATATGTCAGTGGTCAAGACCGACTTGGGCTCAGTGAAGACCGACCTTGGTTCTGTCAAGACAATGATCGAGACGCTGGTGAACAAGGCAAATAATCCAGCTCCTGCTCCGGCCCCTGCACCTGTTTTGGACTCATTCACCGCAGAGGATCGCCAAGAGCTGAAGAAAATCACGCCTGCTATTTCTGGCCTAGAAGACAGAATAGCTAAGCTTGAAGGTTGTGTGAAAATCTCTGGCCCAGAAGACAGAGACAACACCAATGCTGAATCTACCCATTCCTCCCCCGCCCATCATGAGAAAGAGGGGGAGAAGAGCGCTGAACAGAAGAAGAGCGCTGAAGACCTTTCCCATGATGAATCTATCAGGGGAGAGGGTAATGAAGATCGGATTACTGGACCTCAGGGAGATGAAAACCCTGCGGGAACCGAGAACCTCGCCTCTATATCTGAGGGGGAGCAACTCGATGAAGATGCTGAGGAATCTGAAGCAGAAGAAGACAAAGACTTCGACATCCCTGAAGCTGAACCATCCTCCTCTCCAAGGAACGATGATGATGATGATGAAGATGACGATGATTTTTTTGTTGTCAAACCTGCTCCTCGAACCAAAGCTCTTAAAGGTATTTCAATAAAAGAACCTTCAGGGGAGAAGACAAAGACAAAGCACTCAGCCTCTGGCGCTGAGAAAAGCAAAGACAAAGGCATCGCTGAAGATGATAATCTGGCGATCCTACTTGCAAAGCCGATTTGTCAGGTACACTAAACTTATTTTTCCTTCCCTGATCATCTCTGAAAAATCAGTTATCCATTCCACAAACACCATACACATCCACATTTTTTTCTATCTTTTCTACCCAAGTTCTTCTACCCAGTTCTTATTTGTAAGATCGCTGCGTTTCAGCTAGTCCTCTCCCCTGTTTGAGGATATCGCTGAAAGATCTGTTGCGACTTCACCAATAATTCCAGCTACCGCTGAAGACATAATCCCAGTCTTAGATTTAATCTCTGAGACTGATGAACCAGAAGAACAACCTCTCTCGCACAGAAACAGACTTTCCTCAGTTGCTCAAAGGCTGAGTGAAGAAGATCAAAAGAGGAGAGAAGAAATGATAAAGCGATTCGAGGATCAGCGAATCATCCTAAGGCGCGATCAACTACCTTCAGTTCCTCCTAAGTTCAGAATTTCAAAAGCTGAATACCAAGATCATCTCAGAGCTGAACGCCTCATCGCTGAAAGGAAGGAAGCTGAAGATAAAGACAGAGAATACGCCATCAAGCTCACTCAAGAATCTGTCAAAGACCCCAAGCTGAAGCGTATTCCCATTCAAATCCAACGAAAGCTTTGGGAACAAGCCCAGAAGATCGTGGAAAAGAAAGCTGAAGTTTCTCAGACCACCCTGATCTGGTGTAAAGAGAAAATCCACTTCAGACATCGTCCAGCGAAGATCAACAAGGTATTCATCTCTGGAAGAACCTCCATCGGAGTACCTATTGTTGACATCAAACTGTTCAGAGAAGATGACTCATCTGAAACCTTTCGTGCTGACACTGTAAAAAGGTATGGTCTCTCTGAATGGCTGGAGATGAGGTTAGCTATCCAACCGTCAAAATCTAAGTACAAGGATCATTTCGAAAAGCTGATAAACAGACAGATCGATTTGATATCTTCTTGTGTGGATATTCCTCCTGTTCCTGATCTAAAGCCGAAAAGAAAAAAGGACTCTCCAAGGAAGAAACGTCAAGATTCAAACTCAGGTCCTGTCATACGAAATGAAACTGGAATTGGTTTCTCTCGCGCTGAAGTACTTGGTCCTGATCCTGATCTATCTGCCCTTGATGTCTCTTTGCCACCATGTGAACTTTTCGTCCCTGGTAAAGTCATCAGTAATCCTTATGGAATATTCTTTCTTGACTACGACGGACGTAAATGCTTTCAACGGATCGCTGAGCTTCCAATCACTCCAATCGAACAGCTCAAAGATCTCATCTACTGGTGCGACTTCAGAAAAGACATTCAGGCACGACACCTAAAACCCTTGATTTTTGAAGCTGCTCTGAAGCTAAAGAATAAAGGGGAAAAGGTTCCTGACTGGATGATTCCAACTGAAAAGACAACCCTTGATGAACTTCTCATTAAGGAAGAACCCTTTGAAGGCTGACAACAATCACCATTTTCTCTATTGTATCAGTCATCCTTCAGTACTTGTAATTTATTTCGCTTGTACTTGTAATCTTTCTTATTCATATTGTAACCTGATTCAAAGATTTAAAGAAAGATTTCAGCGAATGTACTTTACTCCATCAGTACTGAAAAGATCCCAGAAAACAGTAAAAGGGACAAATATTTTATGAGTTCTTTTTATCCTTATGTTTTCATTAAATAGCAATTTTCTCTGTTGCTATGTCATAATCAAATAGGGGGAGATTGTTGATCCAAACCCTCAGTGATTTGATAATGACCCTATCTTAAATACTTAGTGAAAATTGTAAGTAAACAATATGTATCAGAGTTTCACTATCACTGATAAGTACTAAGATCTTACAGTACTGCTGATAGGAACTCTCGCACTTTTAGATTAAACATTCAGCGAACACTGTTCACCATATCGCTGAGTCTGTTCAGTCCTTATGGTGATCGCTGATAAGTTAGTTGTTTACTTATGATCCCTGAAGACAAGATTCACGTCAACAAAGGTTCTACGCTGAAGTCGAAGATCAAGCTCAAGAACCAGCGACAAGTCTCCTAATGAACTGATGCGGATCAGCGAAGACTCAGATTTGTCCACTCAACGTGAAGTATCAAGTACAAGACTTCAGCTATCGCTGAACTTTATCATCTGCTGAATAGTAAATGATAATCGCTGAATCAACGAAAGCTGATCATGAAGTCCTCCGTACAAAGTACTTTTGTCTTAACCTCCCTTGCACGCCACCGTACGAAATGTCAGAAAAGAACCTCCGAAAATCTGAAATCTTACAACCACTCTGATACTACACTGTTCATTCATGCGGCTACTAAGGTTGTCATCAAAGGTCAATGACATGCAACCAATCCGCTAATGACACGTGTAAAGTATATACTGGATTGCATTAAATGCATGCAGTATATAAAGAGATGAACTCACTTCATTTGAAGTAACTTGCTAACTCTGGACAAGTTCAAATCTCTCAAGATAGGATTTTATTAGTAATCTCCTTATCTTTCTTAGTGCAAGAAAACCTTAGTGTTCCAACTTGTTTAGATTTAGGTTCATCCTTAATCTTGTTTCCGCAACAAGCTGTAAATTGTTAATGATTTATCAATAAACAATTTAGAAAAGTAAAATAGTGTGTTTGTATTCAACCCCCCTTCTACAAACTTGTTTAAGCCTTTCGGGACCAACACTTCTAAGGTATCAGAAGTTTTCATCGAGGTTTCCTTAGAGAGATTTTGGCCATTATTGAAAGTACTGGGGCATTCATAAAAGTTGTTTTCACCGATATCCAATAATTCCCTTTTAAAAATATGAGTTAGTTTTTCTTCTGTTGAAGTAAGCAAGAACTCAGGTGCCTCTGCCGATAGTTTCTTCTCAGAATCTATAGTGCAGACAAAGGCAACCTGGGATTGAGTCTCGGGTTCACCAAACTTAAAGATTCCTATCTGATCTTGTGTTTTTAGATATTTCTTAGGTTTGGAGGCTCTTTTGACAGAGGCTGATGATGGTAGATCTGTGTTTTCAAACCACACATTTACCATCTTCAGAGGTTTCCTTCTGTGAGGTTCACTAGAGACTTTTCTCCTTTTGCTTACAGAGAGTAAATTTGGAAAACCGGGTTTTCTTGTACTTCCAATATGAAATAGAGACGACAGAGACTTGTTTCTTTTGTTTTCGGTGTATGGATCTATATCACAGAAGCCAATTCCCCGTCTCCCTGTTTGTGTATTAATTTTCCCGTACACCTTCTGTGCATCTTGATATTTTCTTGATTAAAAGATCTCTTCTTAGTAAATCTTGACAGATGACTTCTCTTTCCTTTTGAAAATAATGTTTGAGAGCTAGGATATTCATTCTGTCGCACTCAACGTCCATAAGTTCTTTAGTTTTTGCTTTTAAGGCTGAGTTAAGTTCAGAAATCTTTTCTTTCAAAGGATTAGGTGTTTGTTCCAGTTTGTTTCAATTTCTTCCTTTTCTTGAAAGATTTTAGCCTTTTCTTGAATGAGAAGTCTAGCTTCTCTCTCAAAGAAGGTAAGCTTCTTCTGAACACTTTCGCAGGTCTTTTTAAGTTCTGTGTGTTCAATGTTTAGTTTAAGCAAATCAGCTTCTGCTTGATTAGTGTAAGATTCAGAAGTGGATACCTCACTATCGGAGTCGGAGCTGACCTCTGTCATGCCACAGAATAGGGCGTTCTTCTTTTCTCTTTCGTCAGAGGATGTATCTGACTGCCAGTTTTCTTGATTTACCATGAGTGACTTCTGGACATAATATTCTGCTTTCTTTTTGTAGAAAGCAGAATCCCTCTAAGGTCGGTTTGATTTGCTCCTGCATTCATTGGCGTAGTGGCCTGGCTTACCGCAATTGTAACATCCTTGGTTCTGTGGAGCGTTGCCAGCTTTGTCGTCTGACCTCTGTCGGTCACCACCTTTGTCATTCCTGTCATTTGACCTCTATTGGTCTACACCTCTGTCGTTCTTTTCATTTGACCCTTCTCTTCCACGATCATCTCTTCCATAGTGTTCATTACCAGACTTCTTATGATATCCTCTGCTGAATTCCCTTGTCAAAAGTGCTAACGATTTAGCTATAGAGGCCATAGTTGCCTCCTCTTATTCCACCACCTCCTCCTCTTCACTATCAACGATCAAGATTTTCTTCTTCTTCTCCTTCATTTCTTCCACAACTTTCTCCTTCTTCGGCTTCTCTTTTGCTTCTGTAGCCTTCGTAACCAGCGCGAGGTGCACTGATTTGAGCTTTTGCTTGTGCAATCTGAAGCTCTTGGGCTGCCAACGTTCCATAGAGATCTGACAGAGTCCAGGAGTCTAAGTCCTGATTTGTTTGTAGAGACATAGACAACTGGAGCCATTCTTCATTGAGACTCTTTAGGAACATGACATTGTTCTCCTCAGAAGTTTTGTGGATTCCGAACTTTTTGCACTTGTTGATTAGAGAGTTGAACCGATCATATGTTGACTGTAGAGATTCTGTCGGCAGAGCTTTGAATGCGTAGTATTCGTTGATGCATTGGGCTCTACGGTTCTTCTGAGCACTGGCCCCACCCTCCAGCTGTTTTTCCAGTTCATTCCATAGATTGTATGCAGATTCACATGCATCTAGGGATTGGAAAAGGTCATTGGGTATGGCCATGATCAGAAGTCTATTGTTCTTTTGAGCAACTTCATATTTTGCCCAATCAGGGTCTGACCACTTGTCCTTGGTCTTTGGTTTCTCGTGCTCAGGGATTTCTGGAGTGTCGTCTGTGGAAGGTACAAGGGGTACTGTGATCATTGGTACGAACGGAGGATTGTTGATATAGTAAACAAGATCTTTGTCAGTACCCTCGAAGAAGTGAATCATTCGTATCTTCCACTGAGGGTACTCATCTCTGAGTAGTGTGGGTGCCTTGGTTAAAGAACCAGCGGTGAAGAAGTTGTTTGTGTTTGTCATTTTGAAAGAAGATGAGAAATCCAGAAAATAGGGTATGAACTGTAAACTTTCAGAGTATGAAGTGGATGTTTCGAATGGTGTTTATAAGCTTAAAACCTTTGAACAATGCACTAAAATTGAGATTTAACTGTAGTAATAGACTGTAAGTTTACCAAAGTCGAACAGGTCGAGAATGGCAGAAAAACATAGGCTGTTTTGAAATAAGTGAAGAACAGGTTAAAATTACTCCAGGTTTCTACCAAAAATCATTGTAAGTGAGGATCTCTTGGTATAGAAAATCAAGAACCGCTCTGATACCAATTATTGGTTCCTGTTTTGCTTAAGAATGATGATTCTATCTAATAGTTCAAACAAGATATAATGCGGAAGTGTTTTTAACGAACTAAAAGATATAATAAGGTAGAAGAACACACAATATCAAATACGTATAGTGTAAATAACACAGATAAATAGCTCAATAACATTGATATGAATAGAACACCAAGAACACGGATGATATAACAAGAATTCTGTTCTAATGGTGTGTGCGTTGTGCAAAGCTTGATAGAAGAACTCAACATGAGTCTTCTATTTATACTACTTCTAAAGGGGACAAGTTCTGGACAACAAGAACTGAAGGTACAAAGACACTATTCAGGTATTGTTGCATATACAACGTTAATTAAATGCGCCGGCTTCTACTAAGGCTAAGACCTATCAGAGTTTGACATGTGGAGTTGTCAGGTCACGCCTTGTACGAATGATCTTCAGGATCTTCGTACCGCAAAAATCGTGAGAAGCACGATTGTCCTTGTATAGAGCTCTAGTCTTTTATACCACAGAGGCTCTGTCAAGTGTAACAGAGGCTCTGTGGCCTTGTCCGCATTGAAGAGTCTTCTGGCGATTCTTTACTTCGGTCTTCTCGGTTACTCGGTAGAGCCTTTGTCGAAGACTTCTATGCTTCGGTCTTCTCGGTGACTCGACAGAGCCTCTGTCGAAGACTTCTACACTTAGCCTATTTTTCAATACTTCTATAAACAGAAAGATTGGAGCTAATATTACTGCTCAAAGCTTGTGCGGGATCAGTAACTCCTGCATGAAGCTCATGCGGTAGTTTACCCGGTGTTCTTTCTCACCCTTTATCATGAGGGAGTTTGACCTGGTCAAACATTTGACTTTCTAAAGTCAAATATTTTAACCCAATAACATTTTCCACGTGTTCTCATGCGTTTAAAGGTTCCCTCCTTCGAACCTTTCGTGTATTGTTTCATTTGGCACTCCCAGTCTATCTTTCTAAAACCTCACTGCGTGCGATATAACACACAACTTCAATCACCCTTTCCATTCGTCGATTCTAGGTTTACACTAATCAGGTATGTTCTCTCGATCATCACCTACTCATAGCACCTACAATCTGAGTTTAATCGATCTCCAAATAGATTGATTTTTAGGGTTCTTGATACCCGACTGTTCATATCCCACACGGTCCGATTAGGGTTCAATCGACCCTCCGGTTACCTCACTTGTCCTAAATGTATGTTAACGTATTCTAAACACTATATGGACCATATATGTTCTTTGATTCATGAATTTGATCGAGTCTCAGATTCTTGGATATCGAGTTTGGTCATGTGGTTCATCGGCTAAGTCCTCGTTTCCGCATGTCACTATTTCCCGCATGAAATTGGTTCCACACGACCATACTTACCGAATAACACTTGTTCCAATTCACTCCCGCATGATACTTATGCAGGAATCAATCTCTTTTCAGCCTAAATGCCCTACCACACAACTCGTGTGCGGTAATTGGTCCATGTCACACGAAAGTTATTTTACATTTGACACGTGGTACATAGTTATAGGCAGGAATTATCTCTTATTGCCTCTAAAATTCATGCGGGAATTTTCACTTAGAATCTGTCTAAGTGTTACTCCTACTATGTGTCAGTAACGATGTTCTTCGAACGGACTCTTTGTTCTAACATTCACTTTTAGGTACTCAAATGGCACACGAAGAGGATACTGACTCCTATCACCTCTCTGATGAGGAGACTCCCATCTCGTCCGTGTGAGCCCCGATACCCTCGCACTCTCACTCCGCTAATGCACAGAACGTTGATGAGGTGCTCGTACATCCGGACGCCTACATGCCTCTCCAACCGAACAATTTTTATCTAGACATTGAGGCGTTCAATACCACCAACACCCTATCATTGTGGAGATCCTCATAGGCCATCCCCTTCGTTATGCACTAACGACAACTGCTGACGTCCCACTCATTTACTTGCAACAAGTGTGGGACAACAATCGCTTTGTACCGATGGGACGGGAAAACCGACTAGAGAATTTTCTAGATCATTACAACTTCCGTTTGACTCAGGAACGTTTGTCGAGAGTACTCGATCTTCCAGCCCCCGACGGGTTTCCAGGACTCCTGGAATATGATCCCATGATGCCTGAAGATAGGGGTAAGCATGGGTCGGATCGGGGCGGATCGGGGCTAAAAAGGTTAAACCCGGTCGGAGTTCGGGTAAGGAAACCCATTCCCCAAATTTCTCAAACGGGGTGGGCGGCTTTTCGGGTGTCGGACCATTCGGGGTCGGGTATGTTCGGATCGGGTGGTCGGGTTTAGATAATTGTTTCTTCCTAAATTTCAACTCTGCTTTGAACTGCTTCTGTGCTTCATTCAATTACTTGTGCCTTACTGTTTTTTATTTATAAAAATAACTGCAGTTGCAGTACGGAGTACTTGCTTGCACTGCTGCATCTTGTGGATGTGCTTCACTGCTTTGCTAATTTGCCTTTAGATTTTATGGTGGTTATTTGGTAATTTTGGTTAACTCCTTACTGGTTAGGTAGCATGTTACGCAAACATTTGTAAGAAATATGAAATATGAATTACTACTACTTAGGTCTAAGGTGATTAGACAAAGACAATAGATGTATAGGCTAGTGTGGTGGCTAGATGAATTATGGATATTGAATAATAAATAGTCAATTAGGGTTTATTAATTTATAGTTTAGTTGACTTACAAAAATTAGGAAACAAATCATTTGTATAATTATATAATATATTTCTTGGGGGGGGGGGGGGAGTCGCTAAGTCGGGTTTCGGGTCGGTTCCGGGTGGGTTTTTGAAGACCCTAACCAAACCTACAAACCTACTCAAATTCTCGGTTTTCGGGGGTCGGGTAAGGTCGGGTGATATGGGTCGGGAATATTCGGGTTTCTTCGGTTCGGGTTTTCAGGTTTTTCGGGTTGGGTCGGGTTTTGCACAGCCCTACCTGAAGACCAACGGTGTGCCGACGTCCGATCTGTTGGGTGCACAAACAAAGAGCTAAAGTTTTTTTTAAAGTAAACATATGAATTCATTAAGATGATAAGACAAGTTACCTTCTATAATTGTTCCCGACGAGGCCACATCTTTTGAAAGTGGTTATTTACGTCAGCATTTTATACATCGCAAAGCAATTCCTTTTCGACTGCATAAACGACTGCGGAATTCAAAAACTCATCCCCCATTCGATTGCCCAACTGCGTCTTCACAAGCTTCATTGTAGAAAAACATCTTTAGACTGAAGCGGTTGCAACGGGTATAGTCAACGCCAACTTCAATAATCGATAAACTAACGGATAAGTAAGAAGTTTATTTGTTTCGACCATCGCTATAGCCAATTCTTCAATACCATTCAGTTTGGCAAACCTTTCATGTTGATGCACGTAGTGATGGTATAAGTCTAATTCACCCGAAATATTGATCCTATCCATGAGATCAAAATCATATGGGTAAATGACGAAGTAGGAAAATGCGAAACGGATCGACAAGCGTTTAATCCAAAATGATGAATGAGTCTAACAACGTAGAACTTGGAAAATAAGAGAAGACTCTTATAAACTACAGATAAAACTCTAAAAGATTACTTTATTTATCAATAAACTCTTAACTGAATAACAAGCAAAAAAATAAACCTATTTATAGCTAAACTAATCAAGCGATAACTATGAAATAACTATGGAATCAATCCTAATATCAAACGGAAAGATAATCCTTATTGTAAAAGCAAAATAAGTCTCTTAAAGCAAATCAGAAGCGAGAAAGATAGCTGGGCGACCAGACGCGCGCGGTTTGGCACGCGGCTTCAAGTCGCGTCGCTAGCCGCGTAAGCCACTGTTTGTGTTTCGTCCAGGGGCTGTTTGATCCTTCTTCGATGCCAAATTCCAAGCCTTTTTCGAGCTCCTTTTTTTCTTTTCCAGAGATAGAAGAAACACTTTAATAGCTCTCGAATTCTCCCTACATCAGACATCCTCACTTGAAAAGAACTTGACCTCGAGTTCACTTGAAGATTAACATCATTTGGTTCCTTGGTGTTTCGATGAAACATCGAATCACATAGGTATATATTTTTTTTCATTAAAGCATGTTGATCCATAACTCGGTCTTTAGGATCTCCCAAAGGATTCTGCCATGATTGCTCCCATACGAGTGATGTTTTGTTAAGCTTGAAATGGTTCAAAGTTATAAAAATATTATTGAGACCTGTATGTCGAAGTGGCTCAACTTGATCCGGAGTTGTAGGCGCTGAAGTAATGGTAGTAGCATCTTCAATATCACCTTTCTTAATTTCTTGTGACAAAGGTTTTGGAGGTTCGACAGTGTCTTCTGAATCATCCTTTTTAAATTCTTGCACTACCGGTTTGACCTGAATTGAGAGGTCCTCCACCGATTCGCTTGCGGCTCCTTCGGTGGCTGGTCCGAGATCTGGTTTAGACACTTTGGACTCTGTAGAATCCAGATCCGTGCAACAAATGTGAAATCGTAATGATAAGCAATAAGAGCAATGATTTCAACTGGTCATCCCTTTCATTAATCTTTCAGAGAGAATATTACAATACGATTTAGAAAGTAAAAGAGATGATTAGCTTGTTTTTCCAAGCTAATCACACATTAAATACATCGGACCCGTGGTTAACAAGCCCACGGCCCGTTCACTAAAAGGCTCAAATTAAACAAATACAATTTAACCCTTGAACTTTAAATCAACCATAAAAACCTGCCCTAACAATCTCCCCCTTTGATTTGAAGTTCGAGTTGGCGCTCTAGATCTCTCCAGTTGAAGACATATCTTTTGCAGAGCGCGAAGTGTACCTCGAACAATCTGATGGCGCGGCGATAGTCGATGCGATCTTCAATCATTTCCAAGGCATTCCTAGCAGTTACTTCATTCGGATTCGGAACATAATAATACCTTGGATTTTCAGACTCGTGCTGAATAATCTTTCGAAGAGCATCTCTGACCTTTAGGAGCGTGCCGTCGCAAAATCTTTCCACCTGACTGAAGCGCATGAATTTCTTCTCTTTTTGCTCGTTGAGGTAAACAATCCCGAATTCTGGTTCCAGAAGCATAGCGTTCTCGAGATACATGTTTAACTCAGGTGCTTTCAGATTCGGCTTGATCTGATTTACCTTTTTCGCCTTGTTCTCGATAGCCATTTGGAAGTCCGTTAGATAAGACATCATGATGGTGCGGACCAGGTATCGACGAACAGCTTCGAGTGCCTTTGTAATTTCTAGCGGTCGGATGGTTCTTGTACGTAAGTCATTCAGAATAACCAGAAAGTCGAGTGGGCGGAGGTTCTTGAAATCAGCTTCTAAAAATTTCCATTCGTTCCCATCTTCACGTCGAACAATGAAAACTGGGTAGACGATTCTCATAATACGTCTTGAATAGATACTGATTACCTCTGTGATTCGAAGTTTGGTTCTGACCTGGTTGACTGGAAGACACCGCTGCATTGTGCTGATATATCGGCGTTGAAATTCTGGGTCAAGGTTGTAGATACCTAGACAGAAGGTCGGCTCGATCCGGCGAAGCTTGTGGACGAACAACTTTTTCAAAGATTCCTCCAGATGAGGGATTAGTACCATGATCATCTCCCAACGGATTTGTTGCTGTTGAGGAGTAGGAGGATGATCAGAAGCTATCGTGGGAGGAGTAGTTGTCGGAAGATCGGAAGTAGTAGACTCGGGTCTTGTTGATGATGTTCCGGTGGGTTGAGCATAGTGAACGGGAGTTGCTCCATATAAATTTTGGAGCAGGAACTGATTGTAGTCAATATTGTCGTCGTCATCAGTAGGGAAGACCAAATTTACCTGGAGATTTACGGCACTGGCAGCTTTTTCGTACCATGCGTCTTCGGTCTCCGGGTTGGTCTCACACTCTGGATCTATCATGTCCAGTATCGGTCTGTCTGACGAGTCAAAATCGACCAGTTCCTGTGTTGAACCCTCGGGCTTTTCAACCATTGAGTCTTCTTCATCTGAAATCTCCATATCTATGACCATATCTGCTAGTGGCAACTCGGCTTCGGGTGCTTCTGATGTAGTTGCCGCAGTTGGGGGTTCCT
Source organism: Saussurea involucrata (assembly GCA_033807775.1). NCBI lineage: Eukaryota > Viridiplantae > Streptophyta > Magnoliopsida > Asterales > Asteraceae > Saussurea > Saussurea involucrata. Next base: position 146,861,711 of record CM066320.1, on the reverse strand, counting down.
GTTGAACCACTGTTGTAGTTTCAGCAGTCATGATCTGGGCGGTCTTGGTTTGGCGTTGTCGCTTCTCCCCCTCACGGTGATCAGGATCATCCTGGTCATCGTGCTTACGTTTCAGACCGCCGGCTTGACTCTTACATGTGTCTTCGAGTGAGCGGACCCTCTCGGACAGCGTTGTGAGTGCTAGGTTGTAGTCCTTGAGAGTCGAGTCAATGGCGTTTAAGCGAATGGTAATAGATGATGATGGAGCAGTGACCTGTGATCGGAGAACTGAGATCAGGTCTGCTTCGGCAGATGCGGTTGTGTCGGATTCCTGGAGCAATTTGGCCAATAGCATCGTCTTCAGGTTGTCCACCGAATAGATAGGTTGCGGTGGAATCGGTGGAGGTACAGGGGCGGTTCAAGTTTCGACGAGGTGGCCTTTACCTTTGATAGCGCGCATCGCTTTGGCAAGTTCAACGGCTACATGTTGCTGCATCTGTTGCTCCACATCCTGGCGGACAGCCTTAAGGGTGCTGTCCAGGGACCCTGGTGACACAAAGTCTGGGTTACTAACTCCATGACCACTTAGCTTACCCGTTGAGGCATCTACCGCGGGGGTAGAGCCACCTACGTTCACATTTGGCGTGATAATAGCTGTGGTAGGATTTCCGTCCGATCCTCGTGTTCCAGCGGACGGAGACACTACAGACGTTCCGGTCGGGTCACTTAGAGCCGCGACTTGGTGGTGTTCCGCATCGAGTGTCCTAGTCAAAGAATCTTCAATAACAAGTAGATCTAGACTCGATGGTGCACTGAAAGAAGTCGAGACCGGGGGTTGCTGGTCTCTTGTTTCAACACCAGTACTGTCCGAGTGAGAGACCGGTGGAAGTTGTGCTATTTCCCCGTGTGAGACTGAAACATCCATCTTTTGAGAGACGGGTGAGTGGCTGAGGGGGGTTGTGCATTTGCTCCGCTAGGTCCACGGAGTCTTCTTCAATACCCCGTCCCAACAAATGAGACGGGATAGCAGATGTGGCAACCCGGATATGACGTGGCTGGTTTCGCTCAGGAGCCTCGTTATCTTTACGGCTCAATCTTTCTTGGTTTGAGTTCGACCTTAACATCCTCCTTTTCACATGTTCTATGTCCCGGGGAAGGTCCCTCCGGCACTGGCTGGACCATGGGATTCCCTAACTCTCGTCTATATGCTATCATAGGTAGGGCTTTAGGTATATGCATAGCTAGGGTATTATCTTGCTCCCCCTCAAAACATACATGGGGATTGCCTTGCTCCCCCTTGAAGTGAGAGGTTGTTGATCCGCCATGGAATATCTGTAAGAGACCCAAAGTTAGTAAATCGGACGGATAAGCAAGTTCCAAAGCGTACCTTTGCATTAAATGGCTCAATTTGAGACAGATGGAGGACTGGCTGTGATGAAACAGGTACTGAGTTGACAAAGCAGGGGTATCCGGATAAAGGATGGAAAAATATTCCGGACAAACCAAAGTATTCGGATAACATGTGTCCGGACAACAAAGGTTTCCGGACATAGTAGGGATTCCGGATAGTGCTACCCGGATACCCATCCGGTCCGGAAAGTCATCCGGACAGATGGGTGTTCGGACACTTTTACACTTTAAAGAATGATTCCATTTTTCAAAGATATGAAACCTGTAGAATTTTGAGAAAATGGATCTCTCGCTCCCCCTCAAACTAAGAATGGGGAAAAACTTGCTCCCCCTCGGATAGTGCAATGGAGAGTCCGACACACATAAAAACTTTTAGGCATTGAAAGAAAAAAACACTGTGTCGCTCCCCCTCAAATGATGAGCATTAGATGATATGCTCCCCCTTAGAATGTGCGCGTAGAGTGAAGTGCACACGGGAGTATCCACACAAAAAAAAAACTTTTTAACATTTTTAAGAAAAAAAGTGTGTGACGCTCCCCCTCAACAGTAGAGTAACATACCTGATAGCTTATTATGCTCCCCCTAAACACATGAGCAGCTTGTTAAAGCACAGGTATGGACAAACCTCGCGTCTTCTTAATATTGTTCCTTGTAGATCGTGAGCAGCTCCCTCCTTGCGATCATGTGTGTGGAGCATCCAGTGTCTAAGGACCACACATGACCGTCCTGCAAAACAAGTTTAGCGGACCTTCGGTACCCAGATTTGCCTGGGTCCGAGAGGGTTAGGTTTGGCATCGTTTGGGGAAGCTTGCTTTGTCCCAGCTTTCCCGTTAGGTGTAGGATTTACACCGGTAGAGGGAACTGGTTTTGGCACTTGTTTCCTCTTCGGTGCAGAATTTACACCTTTAGGAGGAACAAATTTTGTAGCAGCTTTCCACCTGGGTGCCGGTCTAACCTCAGTGGGAGAAGCCCGTTTTGGAATGGGGTTGGTCTCCCGCTGTGGTTTAACCTCTGTTTGAGAACCCCGTTGTTTATGCTATTTTCTCTTGTTATTACGGGGTTTGTGTTTGGGTGTATGATTGTACATGTGATATGACCCAAACCAATCATTGTTATTGATATCATCAAAGTCATTTCAACCACAACTAGAACAGCATAAACAATCATGCGATAATTGAATCAATTGCTGAATGGAGTAGAGCTTAATTGGAAAATTAACATCTCGTTTAACAAAATTATTCCTATGATTCCATTCGCAATCATACTTATGCATCCTAGGATAGAAAACAACGTTAAATGACTTCGATGCCTCTTTCTCAATAGATTCCCTACCTAGCCTCTTTGGTTTATCTTGTTTAGCGCAACCGGTTTTATCCGAAACAACAGGGACAGTGCAGTCAGTGACTTTTGAGGAAACAGGAATCTTAGTGTTGGTTGGCAAAGGTCCGATCTCTTGCCTCGGCTGTGATTGCCTTTTAGAAACTGGTTTAGAAGTTGGTTTTGATTGAGAAATCTTGATCACAGCTGGGGCCTTTGTGTTAGAACATTGACCTTTTTGAAAATCGACCGTATGATTCACCACAGGGGATAAAAAATCAGTGTGACTTGGAAGAGGTTTGTCAAAGGGGAATGACTCAAACTCTTCATCACAGTTACCTTCGGAGTTCATGTACTCTGAAAAATCTATCTTGGGAAGTACTGGACTAGGATCAGGTGAGGAAGGCGAGGAACACTTTGTGCTTTCGGTTGTGTGCTCTGGGGAGTTCGGTGCAGAAGCGTATGAAAAATCAGAATTTAAATTCCTTTTAACACACTCATCTTGAGAAACTTAATTTTCTTGCAAAGAGATATTTCTTATAAAGGCTTTACACGAGGATGTGTCAAATGAGTTAGAGGAAAGTTCAGGTGAAAATTGCTTCGCAGTTTGGAGCAAGTCAAGCTGCACTTGGAGTTGACTATTTATCATATGCTCTTTCATCATTTCTCTTCTCACCTCAGACAGTTTTGATGAGAGCGTATTGATTTCCCACTGAAATTTTTCCTTTTCCTCACTTGACACACCGTCGGATTTCTCAGATTTGAGTTTCTTGATAACTCTATTTTTAGAGTTATTATTTCCATTTATTTTTCACTTTATTTTGGTCAATTTTAGCCATTTCACTTCTAAAAACCCCCATTCTTGTTATAATTCTCGAAAATGAGCAAAAGGAGTGAACCATAGTATTTAATGAATTATTTGGTGGAATTTGGGTGTTTTTCACGTTTTATCCTGCAGTGACCACTGTTGTGCCCACTCCGGTTCCCCACTCTTCGAGCAGATCAGAAAACAAAAGAAAATCATGGGCTGGAAATATAAAAACCTGGAGTTGGAAAGATCCTTTGGCAGAAAAATCTGAAATGTGGTGGCTGAAAGGTTTCCTTAAAGATGACATAAAGCTTGTACCTTTGTACTTGAATAAAGTTGACTTCTAGAAGACCATTGGGTAAAAGAGCTTTACATGGAAGGTTGAAGTATGGACCATTGAGCTGAGTTTTACAATATTCTGCAGTCCTTACACCTTGAAGAAACCCTTTTTGTGTAAAGACCAACACCTCTCCTTAGTATAAATAGGGGTGTTAGTCTCATTTATTGGAAGCATCCTTAACTACATTTTCTCCTTGCAATTCTCTTACTTCATTAAGTTTTAGCTCTTTAATTTCTCTGCAGTAGTTAACATTTATTTTATGCATTTTATTTTTTTAGTTAATTGTAATTCGTAATACACAGTGCAGGGACGACTTCTCGTTCCCCACTGTGAGCAGTTAATTCAAGTCACTTTCAGTTTTATTATGTGCAAATCTTCATCTTTTGTTTTCTTTACTTCGGAAATGCTTGGTTATCATCCTTGAATACTTTTAGTCTTAAATTCTCTCAATTACCACATTAGTTTTAGCTCTTTAATTTCTCTGCAGTAGTTAACATTTATTTTCTGCATTTTATTTTCTTAGTTAATTGTAATTCGTAATACACAGTGCAGGGACGACTTCTCGTTCCCCGCTGTGAGCAGTTAATTCAAGTCACTTTCAGTTTTATTATGTGCAAATCTTCATCTTTTGTTTTCTTTACTTCGGAAATGCTAGGCTAAACATCCTTTGGGATGTAGGAAGGAGAAGTACCTGGATTTTATTAAAAATGCTTGAGTAATCTTTATACTTAGAATATTTGTTGTTTTGGTCATTCATTCTCGATATTTACCCAAGGATGCGAACAAGCCGATCACTTGCAAGGATCTAAAGTCTAGTTCTTAACTTAGAAATAAGTAGAACGCAGTGACACGAGCTTGAATGATGCTAGGGGATTCGAAAGAATTCTTATGACACTTACGAAAGTGAGGTCGGCATAGTGAGCTAATCTCTGCCCACTGGAGTAGTAGGCAAGCTAATTTGTGTATTTAAAAACACTTACAGTATTTGTCTCTACACATTCCATCGAGGCCTGAAAAGGTCCATTTAGAGATTACCATTGACAAAACAACAAATACTAAGAGTATGGGATTTTCATCTAAAGGTGTGAGTATTTTGTAACCGGGCTTTTCTAGCGAAAATGTCTACCACGAATACGAGGATCACTCTAAGGACCGAGTATTTGAGATAAAATTTAGGGAAAATCCAACCTACATTCCTCCTTTTTTTCATTTAGTAATTCGTTTAAAGTAGCTATTTCACCACACCAAACCGAAGTATTATTTTCCTCTCTAGTTGAAACTTGTAAAAGAAGCTCATGAGAACCGTATTGTCTTGATTGTCCAGTCTCTGTGGATTCGATTCTGGTATTTTACCAACTATTACTTGCTGTGACGATCATAGTGGACAGTGTACACTTGCACTTCCCACTGTGGACAGTTTGCATCCCACTGCGATTAAAACACACATTTCGCACGTACCAAGTTTTTGGCGCCGTTGCCGGGGACTGGCGTGATTTTAAATCTCAAGACATTAGTTTTTGTTCGAGCCCGAGTAACTAGTTTTTCTTAGCTGTTCGTGTTGTATGCCACGACGACAACTCGAACATTTGGTTCCAATAGATCTCGAAATAGAAAAAACGTTGCGAAAAACACAAAGAAGCAAGAAAACAAATCGACAACCCCCTGTGATCCCCACTGTAAACATGGCTGCAATACCGCCACCTATAGTGGAGACCACAATCACGATTGCCGATAGCAAAGATCGAAAAATACGGGACTATGCTACTTCCGGAGTTGGTGATTTAAGCTCCGGAATTTTGAGACCCAATATTGTTGCAACGCATTTTGAACTCAAACCGGTGATGTTTCAAATGATCAAAGCCATGGGTCAATTTGGAGGATCGCCATCTGAGGATCCACACTCGCACTTAAAATCTTTTTTAGAAATGACCGATTCCTTTCAGTTGCAAGGTGTTAGTGATGAGGCATTAAGACTAAGGCTTTTCCCTTTTTCATTAAGGGACAAGGCGAAGTCTTGGCTGAACGCACATGCACCTCACTCGATAACCACTTGGCAAGAGCTTGCCGATAGATTTTTGCAAAAATACTTTCCTCCAACAAGGAATGTTAGGTTTCGAAATGATATAATTTTGTTTAGGCAAAAGGAAGATGAGGCTGTTTCGGATGCATGGGAACGATTTAAAGATTTACTTCAAAAGTGCCCACATCATGGCATCCCACATTGCATCCAATTGGAGACCTTTTACAATGGTCTTTCCAATGCAGCAAAAATCATCTTAGATGCAACAGCCGGTGGAACATTTACGAGTATGACTTACAACGAAGGATATCAAATCTTAGAAAAAGTGTCCAACAACAATACCGAATGGTCAAATCCGAGAGCACCCATGTCAAAAACCAACACCATCGATTCCGAAGCACTCAAAACCATGAATGCACAATTAGTGGCCTTGACCAAAATCGTTTTAAATCAAAATCGAGGCCAAGTCAATTCAGCAACCCATCTCGCTGATAACTGCTCCCTTTGTGGAGAGGAGCATGTTTTTGACTATTGTCCAGCAAATCCCGAATCTGTTAATGTCATAGGGACTAACCCAAGGAACAACCCTTATTCGCAGACTTACAATCCAGGATGGAGAAACCATCCGAATTTCTCTTGGTCTGGTAATCAAGGACTCCAACCCCAAGGGCCGAGTCATATCCAGCAAAGACCATACAATCCCCCGGGATTTCAGCAACATCACAGTGGGCAATCCCCACATCACAGTGGGCAGTCCCCACAACCATACCAACCACGATCCAACCAACCAGCTGAGGTTCAACAATCGATCGAGTCAATCCTCAAAGGTTTTATGAATCAAACTCAAGCAGCCATTAGGAATATAGAGACCCAAGTAGGACAACTAGCCGTTGAAGTTAAGAATAGACCACCAGGAACGTTACCGAGTGATACCGAGCAAGCTAGGGTGATAGGAAAAGGACCAGAACATGTCAAGTCCATAACTCTAAGGAGTGGAAAGGATCTGAAAAATATCATTTTTGAATCTGATGATTCGCCTCAAAAACCTACTGTAGGCACCACAGTGGGCACTCCTCAAGTCACTGTCATCCCCACTGTGGGGAACGACATCCCTGACCTTCCTACTTTTGGACCTGTTCCCAAACCTACTGTTTCAAAGCCAATACCACAGCAAACTCAAATTGACCCACGAAGCATTCCCTTTCCTCAAAGAATGAAGCCTAAAAATGTCGATGTTCAGTTTAAAAAATTCTTAGACATTTTTAAACAACTTCACATTAACATACCCTTGGTAGAGGCTCTCGAGCAAATGCCAAGCTATGTTAAATTTTTAAAGGATATTTTGAACAAAAAAAGAAAGTTGGGTGAGTTTGAAACTGTAGCTTTGACCGAAGAATGTAGTGCCCTCCTTACTAGCAAGATTCCACCTAAGTTGAAAGACCCGGGTAGTTTCACCATTCCATGCACAATAGGAGGACAAGAAGTAGGTCAAGCACTATGTGATTTAGGAGCTAGTGTCAACTTGATGCCTTTGTCCATTTTTAACAAGTTAGGGATTGGAGAGGCTAGACCCACAACCGTGACATTACAACTAGCCGACCGGTCCATTGCGTATCCCAAAGGAAAAATAGAAGACGTTTTGGTCCAAGTGGATAAATTTATCTTCCCTGCCGATTTTCTTGTTTTAGATTATGAGGCCGATAAAGAAATCCCAATCATCTTAGGACGTCCGTTTCTTGCAACCGGACGTACTTTGATCGATGTGCACAAAGGAGAGCTCACAATGCGAGTTAATGACCAAGAGGTAACTTTTAATGTTTTCAAGTCTCTTAAATATATAGACACCGAAGATTGCTTTGCCTTGAGTTCGATTTATGGAACCCACAGTCTTGACACACTGCCCACAGTGGGGAGTACAGTTCCCACAGTGGGGAATGACAGTGAGCACTCTAAATCAGAGAGTGATGACACTTTTGAGGATGAGTGTAACGAAATGGTTGCAGCTTTTGAACCTCTGGACTTCAAGGATAGAGATGTTCAACCCCCTTCAATAGAACAACCTCCCGAGTTAGAGCTTAAACCATTGCCTTCCCATTTAAAGTATGCTTATCTCGCTAAGGATAATAAACTTCCCGTCATTATCTCTTCCAAACTTAGTGAGAAACAAGAACAACTTCTGATTGATTTGTTGATGAAGCATAAGGGAGCAATTGGTTGGACCATAGCAGACATTCGAGGAATTAGCCCCTCTTTATGTCAACATAAGATTAACTTGGAGAGTGACCACCCGGGGAAAGTCCAACCTCAAAGAAGGTTGAACCCCATCATGAAGGAGGTAGTTAAGAAAGAAGTCTTGAAGTGGTTAGATGCCGGTATTATCTATCCCATTGATAGTAGTAGTTGGGTGAGCCCCGTCCAATGTGTCCCTAAAAAGGGAGGGACGACCGTAGTAAAGAACGAAAAAAACGATCTCATTCCTACTAGGACTATCACGGGATGGAGAATATGCATGGCCTATAGACAACTCAATTTGGCCACTAAGAAAGACCATTTCCCCTTACCTTTCATTGACCAAATGCTTGATAGGTTAGCGGGAAAGGAATTTTATTGTTTTCTAGATGGATACTCCGGATACAACCAAATCTACATAGCTCCCGAGGACCAAGAAAAGACCACCTTTACTTGTCCCTACGGTACCTTTGCATTCCAGAGGATGCCGTTCGGTCTATGTAATGCCCCAGCCACTTTCCAACGTTGTATGATGGCCATTTTTTCCGACATGATTGAGGACACCATAGAAGTTTTTATGGATGACTTTTCTGTAATAGGGACATCATTCGAAAATTGTTTGGGAAATTTAGAGAAGAGCCTAGTGAGATGTGAGAACCACGACCTAGTCTTAATTTGGGAAAAATGCCATTTTATGGTAGAAGAAGGTATTGTCCTAGGTCACCTTGTCTCAAAAAGAGGGTTAGAAGTTGATAAAGCCAAGCTTGAGGTAGTGGCACAACTTCCCGAACCCACAATGGTGAAAGGTATTCGCAGTTTTTTGGGTCACGCAGGTTTTTATAGGAGGTTCATCAAAGACTTTTCAAAAATTACAAAACCCCTATGTAACCTGTTACAACATGAAAAAGACTTCATTTTTACCCAAGATTGCCGAGAAGCTTTTGAAAAAATCAAGGAAGCTTTAGTCACAGCACCCATAGTGACCACTCCTGACTGGTCACTCCCATTCGAAGTGATGTGTGATGCCAGCGATTGGGCTGTGGGGGCTGTTCTCGGACAGAAAAAGAACAAAGTTTTTCGACCCATTTATTATGCAAGTAAAACTCTAATTGAAGCTCAGATTAATTACACTGTAACTGAAAAAGAATTACTTGCGGTGGTGTTTGCTTTTGATCGTTTTAGGTCATACTTGATAGGGACGAAGGTCATAGTGCACACTGATCATGCAGCAATAAAATATTTAATTACTAAGGCTGATTCTAAGCCTCGGTTAATTAGATGGGTTTTATTGCTACAAGAATTTGATCTTGAAATTGTCGACAGGAAAGGAACAAGCAATCAAGTAGCCGACCATTTGTCCAGGCTCGAGAAGATAGTGGGCACTGTTGATCCCACTCCGGTAAGAGAAACTTTTCCCGATGAACAATTGTTATCCGCTCAACATCATGAAAATAATATTCCTTGGTACGCTGATATTGCGAATTTTTTAGCAAGTGGACTTAAGCCCCACGGGATGAATGGACAACCATTTAAGAAGTTTTTACATGACACTCGTCAATATGTTTGGGACGATCCTTTCTTATATAAGATAGGGACGGACCAAATATTGAGGCGATGTGTCCATGGGAGTGAGCAACATCAAATACTCCGTGATTGTCATGCATCCCACTACGGTGGCCACTTTGGTGGAAACCGCACTGCTGCAAAATTTTTGCAAAGTGGGTTCTTTTGGCCCACTATGTTTAAAGACTCTTACGAGTGTGTAAAAAGTTGTGAGCAATGCCAACGAACCGGGAATATGTCGCAAAGAAATGAGATGCCTCTTAATAACATTCTAGAGGTAGAACTTTTTGATGTTTGGGGGATCAATTTCATGGGACCCTTTCCAAATTCCAATAATAATTTTTATATCTTGGTTGCGGTAGACTATGTTTCGAAATGGGTAGAAGCCGTCGCATGTCACTCTAATGATGCCAGCACCGTGGTGAAATTTTTGCATAAAAATATTTTCACTAGATTTGGAACACCACGGGCATTGATTAGTGACGAAGGCACCCATTTTATAAACAAAGTCATGGCCTCGGTTCTTGCTAAATATGACATACATCATAGAGTGGCCACCGCATACCACCCGCAAACCAACGGGTTGGCCGAGCTTTCAAACCGAGAGATCAAAGGGATTTTAGAAAAAGTTGTTAAACCGCACCGAAAAGATTGGTCAACCAAACTCGATGATGCTCTTTAGGCCTACCGAACGGCCTATAAAACTCCTTTGGGAATGTCTCCATTTAAATTAGTTTTTGGCAAAGCTTGCCATCTACCGATTGAATTGGAGCACAAGGCATTTTGGGCCCTTAAAGAGCTTAACATGAGTGAAGGTGCTGCGGGAATCAAAAGGACTCTACAGTCGCATGAGTTAGAAGAGTTGCGTTATCACTCTTAGGAAAACGCAAAGTTGTATAAGGAGAAGACCAAGATGTGGCATGATCGTCGAATTAACCATTGGGAGTTCATGGAGGGACAACAGGTATTATTGTTCAATTCTCGTCTTAAACTCTTTCTAGGTAAGCTAAAATCTCGTTGGACGGGACCATATACCATTGTCAAGGTATGTCCCTTTGGAACGGTGGAGCTGAAGTCCCCACAATCTGGTCAAACGTTCAAAGTCAATGGGCAAAGGGTGAAGCATTTTCTGAACGAGAGTGCCCACATCCCTGCCCACTCTCCACCCCATCTTGATTAAGAAACTTCGGGACCGCTTGTAAATATTTTATTTCAGTTATTTGCTGTTTTTTTATTATTTTTGGTCTTTTTAATTCTGCATGGTAGTTTGTTTTAATGTGTGTAGGAGAAATTGCCGCTTTTTGGAGGAAAAATCAAGAAAAAGCTTCGCAGTGGGGAGATGCATGACCCTGCGTTCCCCACTCCAAATCTGAAGAAGGATAGGACGGTTTTTGAGGGGCCCAAGGCTGACACACATCAACTTTTTCTTACAAATCAGTCAACTTTTGCTGCCATCTTACACCCATTTCTCCATTTTTCAAGAAAAGCTATCATTATCACTCTCTCTCTCCAAAAATGACCGTTTCCCTCCATTTTATTACCCAAAAGATAAACCCTTTCCATTCTAAATTCCAAAAACCACCTTTACTCCAAATATTCAAAAACACACATACTCTTCTTCTCCATTTTTCTCTCTCGAACCGCACCTACCCAACCCTACAAAAAAAAAATTCCTTGCGCTTAAAAAGAAGAAAGAAAAGGTTGAGAGAAAGAGGATGGAAGAGGAAGAAAGGCTGGCAAAGGAAGTGGAGGAGAGGAAACAACGAGAGGAAGCCGAACGGTTGGCAAGAGAGGAAGAGGAAAGGATTAGGGTCGAAAAGAAGATGATTTCGAGGATGAGAATTCTGGCGACATGTCACCGCAAGAAACCCCGACCCACTAATGGTTTGTTAAAACTTTGGTTTCCACTCATGATGCTCCCAAAAACAATTTTAGTTTCTGTTTGGTTTGATTTTATTCCTATGGCTAGGCTTTTGACACTTTGCTGAATTCTTATTTTGGTTCGTAATGCATGAAATCCTATCGCTCGGTAGGTACTTTTGGGTACTAACGTATTTGTTGTTTGAATGCTTGTTGATCTCGTTTCCATTTCAAGGTACAACTTTCGGCTTCCGACTTCAAAAGGTCACTTTTGTAAGTACAAATCTCAACTTGTCCCGTGAAATGATATAGGCCGTTTTTCGCATCCAAACACGTTTTTTTTTACCCACAACCACCTCCTTCGGTCCATATATCCATGTCACAGTGAGGACACTGTGAACTCTTAAGTTTGAGGTGGGGATATCCAGAGTGACTTCCAGTCTTCCCACAGTGGGGACACTGTGAAGTCTAAGTTTGAGGTGGGTAAGCCATACCCCCCTCCCAAAAAAAAATATATACAAAAACAGAAGAAAAGCGGAGTGTCACTAACAAACTTGATGGTGTGCCTTTCTGGACCATCAAAGTGTTCACTCCCAGAAAAAGATGGTGCGCCTATTATAGACCATCGGAATACCCACTTTCACAAAAATATCCATACCCAAAATAAAGCCTGAAAGTGTGCGTACATACCCATGAAAAATCCAAAACACCCACTTCTTGAAATAAAAATCTCCAAGCGAGATTTTCGGTCCATGTTTGGAAGTACTTGCAAACCCCTTGGGAAAATATTCAAAGCCATAAACCCATCGAACCAAAGAAAGCCCTATTGATTAATGCAAAACAAGGGAAAGATTTCGTCAAACACAAAAGTGAAATTTTCAAGTTTGGAACCGAAGGAAGTATCGAAGGAAGGAGATCAACGCCCATTCAAGTCAAGAAGTATGTAAGTCCCTAAAAGATCTACTGCATTTTGTTCATTTTATGTCTTTCTTTTTATTACTTGGGGACAAGTAATGGTTTATGTTTGAGGTTGTGATAACTCTATTTTTAGAGTTATTATTTCCATTTATTTTCCATTTATTTTTGTCAATTTTAGCCATTTCACTTCTAAAAACCCCCATTCTTGTTATAATTCTCGAAAATGAGAAAAAGGAGTGAACCATAGTATTTAATGAATTATATGGTGGAATTTGGGTGTTTTTCACGTTTTATCGTGCAGTGACCACTGTTGTGCCCACTACGGTTCCCCACTTTTCGAGCAGATCAGAAAACAAAAGAAAACCATGGGCTGGAAATATAAAAACCTGGAGTTGGAAAGATCCTTTGGCAGAAAAATCTGAAATGTGGTGGCTGAAAGGTTTCCTTAAAAATGACATAAAGCTTGTACCTTTGTACTTGAATAAAGTTGACTTCTAGAAGACCATTGGGTAAAAGAGCTTTACATGGAAGGTTGAAGTATGGACCATTGAGCTGAGTTTTAAAATATTCTACAGTCCTTACACCTTGAAGAAACCCTTTTTGTGTAAAGACCAACACCTCTCCTTAGTATAAATAGGGGTGTTAGTCTCATTTATTGGAAGCATCCTTAACTACATTAAGTTTTAGCTCTTTAATTTCTCTGCAGTAGTTAACATTTATTTTCTGCATTTTATTTTCTTAGTTAATTGTAATTCGTAATACACAGTGCAGGGACGACTTCTCGTTCCCCACTGTGAGCAGTTAATTCAAGTCACTTTCAGTTTTATTATGTGCAAATCTTCATCTTTTGTTTTCTTTACTTCGGAAATGCTTGGTTATCATCCTTGAATATTTTTAGTCTTAAATTCTCTCAATTACCACATTAGTTTTAGCTCTTTAATTTCTCTGCAGTAGTTAACATTTATTTTCTGCATTTTATTTTCTTAGTTAATTGTAATTCGTAATACACAGTGCAGGGACGACTTCTCGTTCCCCACTGTGAGCAGTTAATTCAAGTCACTTTCAGTTTTATTATGTGCAAATCTTCATCTTTTGTTTTCTTTACTTCGGAAATGCTAGGCTAAACATCCTTTGGGATGTAGGAAGGAGAAGTACCTGGATTTTATTAAAAATGCTTGAGTAATTTTTATACTTAGAATATTTGTTGTTTTGGTCATTCATTCTCGATATTTACCCAAGGATGCGAACAAGCCGATCACTTGCAAGGATCTAAAGTCTAGTTCTTAACTTAGAAATAAGTAGAACGCAGTGACACGAGCTTGAATGATGCTAGGGGATTCGAAAGAATTCTTATGACACTTACGAAAGTGAGGTCGGCATAGTGAGCTAATCTCTGCCCACTGGAGTAGTAGGCAAGCTAATTTGTGTATTTAAAAACACTTAGAGTATTTGTCTCTACACATTCCATCGAGGCCTGAAAAGGTCCATTTAGAGATTACCATTGACAAAACAACAAATACTAAGAGTATGGGATTTTCATCTAAAGGTGTGAGTATTTTGTAACCGGGCTTTTCTAGCGAAAATGTCTACCACGAATACGAGGATCACTCTAAGGACCGAGTATTTGAGATAAAATTTAGGGAAAATCCAACCTACATTCCTCTTTTTTATCATTTAGTAATTCGTTTAAAGTAGCTATTTCACCAAACCAAACCAAAGTATTATTTTCCTCTCTAGTTGAAACTTGTAAAAGGAGCTCATGAGAACCGTATTGTCTTGATTGTCCAGTCTCTGTGGATTCGATTCTGGTATTTTACCAACTATTACTTGCTGTGACGATCATAGTGGACAGTGTACACTGGCACTTCCCACTGTGGACAGTTTGCAACCCACTGCGATTAAAACACACATTTCGCACGTACCATTTCTCAATCTCAGACATGAGCACTTTCTTTTTGTTTTGAAAAATAGACCTTTCTTTCTCAAACGACTCCTCCAACTCAACAATCTTTGCTTCCAAGATGAGAGGGGGAACATAGAGTTTAAACTCATCCGTCTCAGTCTTGGTTGCAGGTGCTAGATCCTCATCCTTTTTGGAGGAATCCTTGGAACTAACTACCTTATAGGGGTCGAAGTAGTCATTGGAAAGGTACTTTTTGTCCTTTTGATATGAGTAGTTTAAAGGTTCATAACAAAATGGGAGTTGAATTCCTCGTTTGTGTGTGCGCTTATGTTCCTCGGTGTCCTCCTCTTTTTCGGGTTCAAGAGGACCAGTCCATTGAATTGCGTATTCTGTATACTTTTTATGTAATCCAAAATAAGCAAAATCATACAGAGTGGGTACATGCCATCTTCCCTTTTTCAAATAGTGTGGGTTATCATATCCGATTCCCCACTCTTTGTTAAAGTATGTGAACTCTTTAGGTTTATTCATAAAGATGGTTTGATCAGTTTGACCCCTTTTGTGGAGTTTGTTTTCAAGATCAAGGATTTTAGTCACAAACTCCTTGTGTTGAATTTGAAGAGAAGAACATTGATAAACAATTTCTTCTTTCTCATTGAAGCACTTATCAAACTGAGACTGAAGATCAGATAACTTGGCCCTTAAGTCCTTAGGTGCTAATGAAAGATTTTTGCATTTGTCTTTTAGATTAGCATTTTCAGACTTATATTTTTCAGTTATTCTCCTTTGAACATCTAGCTTTTCAGATAGTGATCTAATCTCAAGCAGTTGGTCATTAGAGGTGGCCTTAAAGGAATCTACCCGTTCAGCAAGAGGTTTCATTCGGTCATAAAGTTCTGAAAAGATAGGTTCACATACCTGACACGGCTTTATCATGTTTTCTTCAGCGGGAGACATCTTCAGTTGCACTGGAGTGATCGTCAGACGATTGTTCGATTCAAAGTGGAATAGTATTAAAGATACTTAAATGTCCCCCTCCTGCGACTTAGCACGGGGGTCCCGCTACCCGGTTAGCGGGTGGGGTCAAGGGGCAACGCCCTTACCGGGTGAAGAGCAAGTTACCGGGTCTGGATAACTTGAGTTGTCTGGATACAATGAAGTTTCCGGTTACAATGGATTGTCCGGATAAGATATGTCCGGAAACACTGGGTTTCCAGATACAAATGTTACCCGGATTGTATAAGGAAAAGTGACTTACCCGGAATCTGTGACTTACCCGGAAAAATGAGGAGTCCGGATGGAATTGGAGGTACCCGGATGGAATACTTATCCGGACGACTTACCCGGAAAAGTGACGAATCCGGATGGAAAAACACAAACGTCCGGACACCTTGAAGCTATCCGGAAACGACGGCTGGCTTATCCGGAAAAGTCGGTTGTTTGCTCAAATCGATCGAATTTTCGATTAGGGTTGCCCAAAATCGATACTGGAAGATTAGTAACAATGCCAAACACAAAAATAACACTAATCCAATCGATTTCAATGCAAAAACAACAAGTTTTGATGGTTAAAAATCGGATTTTTATCAAGAACACTACCAAAAACTTTTGATCTTAAATTGCTCAATTAAACACTCAAACGATCGAATTGGAATGCGAAAATTTGCATAATTACTCACAAGTATAATGCTAACACAACCCAATAAGCAAAAACAACCAATTTCGACTGAATCAAATATTCAAGAATTCAAGAATAGTCAGACGGGTAAAAGTCAAACTAACCAGAAATTGGTGAATGGGACTTTGAATCGAATCCGTCTGTCTTCTCTGATACCAATTGTAGAATCCAGATCCGTGCAACAAATGTCAAATCGTAATGATAAGCAATAAGAGCAATGATTTCAACTGGTCATCCCTTTCATTAATGTGAAATCCCAAATCTAGCAAGAAATCAAGAATGATGTAGAGAGAGAATCTAGAGAGAACTTGTCATCCATATATTGAACTCTAAAGTGTAAATGACAAAATGATCAAGAGGTTCACAAAAGGTTACTAGCTAATGATCTAGACAAACCTATTTATACCCATAACATACAAGGTATAAAGGCATTAGCAACTAATACAGTACATTGACTTTACAGTAAATCTTGAATACAACAATGCTCTAACAATCTCCCCCTTTGGATTCAAGAATTAAAAAAATATGACAGCAGTCTTCAGCTCTTTGTAAAGTCAATCTTCTCCAACAGACACTCTATCAAACCATCTTCAAATAGCTTTATCTCCACTAGTTCACGGCGAACTATATGCTTTGACACTCTTTAAGAACTCAGCTTTGAAGAATCTTCAGACAAACATGAAAAGTCATTGTCTTTTTCTTTGAAAAATCAACCTTCTTCAATACAATCTTCAACAGATTGTCTTCAAGTCTTGAACATGTATTTCATATCTTTATATAGAACCATCAATTCGGAACAAGATAAATCAGAAACGATTAGAGTTTGGATCAGAAAGAGGTGAAACCATCCACATTGTTGAACTTTTAGGTGTAAGCGCATTCCGAGAACCACTCAGAACTAAGATAACCAAATTCGGTGTAAGCGCATTCCGAGAACCACTCAGAACTAAGATAACCAAATTCAACAACATTTAGACTTCACATGATCCTTCTCCCCCTAATCTTCAGTCTTTGTTCACGAATCTTTGACTTGAAATATCTTTGATTTGAAAGCTCTTTGACATGAAATTGAAATTAAACTTTTCTCCCCCTTTTTCGATGATGGTGAGCATCATAATCATCGAAAACCATTTTCAATTTCAGTCGAGTCTTTGAGTATTGCTAACAATCTCCTCCTTAGTGGATAACCTTGCTCCCCCTCAAAATAAGAATTCTGGAGCAATTTATTTTCTCCCCCTGAAAGTATGCATATATTTCAATAACGTACAGTATTTGAAATTGTAGCACAAATTTTAACAAATTTACACAAGGAAAATAAAATTCATTGAATTTCATTTTATAACTACAAACATTTGATCATTTGAAAACTTTACAAAAGAAATTCAACTTAATGAAATTTAACAGATTTTTCAATCAAATGAAATCAAATGCATGTGTTTGGATTCAAGAACAAGTCATCATTGTATATCAAGTTAAAAATGTTCAGTTTCAACCCCTTTATTAAATCTATTTGGTGTGCTAGCATGGGAAATATGATTAGCTTCAAGCATATGCAATTCTAAAACATGTAAGAATACTTTGCTCTACTCACACTATTTGTCCAAAATCAGAATTGCACAAATTTACGGGTTTATCGCGACTTTGTATTTTCCCGAGTTTCAAGAGATGTGTGCTCATTGGCATCTTTTGATTTTGTGCTCATTGGCATCTTTTGATTTTGTGCTCATTGGCATCCTTTGATCAAAAAGTTTAGTAAGAATAAGATACACCGTTAAACATGACTTTCTATCTGGTTATATAGCAGGATTTAGGTTAGCAGATCCCAGACCAGTTGGCCTTAGGTGCTAGGTGACGAGCACCCCTTAGAACTTAATTTCCCAAACCAGAAAGGCCACATCGATATATCTTAAACCCATTTGTACCAGTAGAACATGGCTTTCTATCTTGTTCTATTGCGGGATTTGGGTCAGCCGATCCCAGACCAGTTGATCTTAGGGACTAGGTGTCGAGCACCCCTTAGGACTTACTCTCCCAAACCAGAAAGGCCACAGGTACAAACTTTCAAACTAAATGATATTCTATATAAGTTCGGATTTCCATCACAAAATATGAATGATATCTCAATCACTTGGTTCTAAAACATAGTGCTTCCCCCATATTTTCGTTTCCATCCATAATTCTGATAAATAGGCTTTTTGAGCATTATATTCTATATAAGTCTAGATTCACATAACTTTGAGCATTCAGCATAATTTCATTCATGTTTTGCTGACCTTTCGATTTATTTCAGAGGTGAAAGTTGAAACAAATCTAACTCAGATAATACAAAAATACTTGTAAAATCATCTTTTAGCACACATTTAATTCATTGAATGAAAATTGAAAATTTTATCTCATTGAATTAAATTTGTAAAGATTCAAGTTTTCAAAGTGGTAGAAACAAAATATAATCCAATGTTACCTTTTACCATGTTCCTTGAAACAGAAAGATGTAACAGTTAAAGATATCACCTGAGAAGTGTGAGTTCTAAACTGATTTGTTTAGAAGTCTTAGTCTTTGAAGTACGGGTCCTGAACTGAATTGTTCAGAAGCCATAAACATTGAAGCACGGGTCCTGATTTGATGTATTCAGAAACCAAAATCTCTTTTAAGTGCGGGTCCTAAACTGATATGTTTAGAAACCATTGTCGTTGAAGCACGGGTTTTGAACTGATATGTTCAAAAGCCAATGTCTCTTTACTCCCCCTTAATGGTACAAGTAATCTTCTTCCGAGAGTTCAACGCTTTGCTTCTAAATCTGCAAAAACAGATTAAGTAGATTTTGGTACCCAACATGTCTTGGGTCCTTGCTTGTTAAGCGGAGCTCTATAGGAAGGAAAATGATAAGTACCATACCAATATTGAACACTCTCATTTTTAATAAAATCATTGGTACCACAATAAGAACAACAAAAATTCTTTTGTGCTAACCTGATTAAATGATTTGCGGAATAGAATGAATCAGGATTAGCAAAAGATTTAGCTTTCAGATTAGTGTTCTTGTTGGGAACAGAGGATTTTGGCTCACCTTTTTCAGTTGACGTACCTTTTACTCTCCATTTCATGTTAACTTTCTTATATGAAGGAAGATCAGCATATTGATACTTGGAAGAATTATCCACCGAGTGATCATAGAATAGATTAGAAGGACGAATCAGACATTTTGAATAGCATTTGGATTTGTTAAATGACTTAACTTTGTAAGATAAGTCATTCCGTTCCTTGGTCACCAAATCAAGCTTCTTCTGAATATTAGACTTGACCCTCTTCTCTTTCATGATGTCAGTCGATAATGCAGCCAAATTCATTGTCAATTTATGAATTTCCTGCCGAAATATCTTCCTTTCTTTAGAAAAGTCATCTTTAACGCACCTAGCCTGAAAGTCAGCTTTCGTCATCTTTTCTAGCTCTTGACTTTCTTTATCTAGCTCTTGTCTTTCCTTTTCTAAGTCCTTATGAAGATCAGAAATTTTCTTTGACAGTTTCGCATTCTTCGCTTCAAAGCTTTTCTTTTCTTTTTCATACTCGACCCTTTCCTTCTTCAACTTCTCCTTTTCAAGAAATAAAACTTTCTCAAAGTCAGAAACTTGTTTTGAAAGTTTTATACAATTACGTTCAATTACTTCCTTTTCTTTAAGAATCTTCTCTCTCTTGTCTTCAATGCTCTTCAGATCAGCATTTTCTTTTTGAAGAGTTGTTACTTTCTCTTGAAGTTTCTCGATTTGATGGTGCAGACTTGAGTTGTCTTTGTCTTTCTTTGTTTCAAGACCTGCAATATATACTTCAAGATCAGTAATTCTTTTAGTAAGTAAAACATTTTGTTCTTTAAAAATAAAATTTTCATTTGAAGAAGAAATGTCTAAAATATGTCTCTTCAAATCAGCATATTCTTCCTCCATTGTCTTTATACTCCCTTGAAGCTCCTTCATGTTATCTTGATGAGTTGAAATCTCAAATGTCTTATTTTTCTCTTGAGTAACTTCAAGCACTACAATCTTGTCATTCAAATCTTTCAGTTCGGACTCAAGAGAAGAGACTTTGTCTTCTAATAAAGCTTTCTCAGACTTGAGCTTTGTAATTTTTCTTGCATCTTCATTAGTATGTGTTATGTATCTAGAAATAAAACCTTCAAGACGCTTGATCTCATCTTTAGCTTCAGAAAGAGTCCATTTTCTCTCTTTTCCTAACTGATACCATATTCTCCCATTTAAATCCTGTATGTCAGACATCTTTTCAAATAGCTAGAATAATTGATCGTTCAGAAGATCAAGCAGAAAAAATTTTATATAAAATTTTTTCTTGAAAAGATCTTAAAGTGTATGAAATACAGTATAGAAAAATTTCGGAATAAAAAATTTTCTCAAGAATTTTTTTTTTAATTCACAAGAATTCGGATGAATAAGGATTCGAAATCAATGAATTCGAATGAATAAGGGTTCGAATTCAATGAATTCGGATGCTGAAGGGTTCGAATTGAATGAATTCGGATGCTGAAGGATTCGAATTCAATGAATTCGGATGAAGAAGGATTCGAATTCACCCAATTCGGACTTAACTGAGTTCGAATTCACTCAATTCGGACTTAACTTGGTTCGAATTCTTTACTTGGAAAATTAAACCAACTCAGATGAATCCACAACTTCTCAATTCGAATCTAACAGGGTTCGAATTCAACTCAATTCGAATGCTTCTTGAGTCGAATTCTATACTTGTGATGCCAAGAACACTCCGAATTCCCTTTGAATGATCCGAATTGTGTATGAATGATCCGAATTCACCAAGAATGATCCGAATTCTGCACTTCGAACTTTAAAATCACTTAATCTGCCATAACTCTTTCAATTCTTGATCAAATGAGATGAAACTTGTATCGATTTGTTCGAAATTGAAATCCGCACACTTTTCTTGTTGATCACAACTCGTAATTTGATCGATTTAAACAACTTTTGATCCAAAACAGTGAATTTTGGGTTTTCGAACACAAACCAAAAAATCGATCAAATCAGATGATTCTGTGCAGTTTTTGATGTTGATCCAAGAATTAAAGATGATCAGTAATCAATTTCGAGTTCAGTGATGCAAAAAATTGATCCAAAAAAATCAAAAATTAGAAAAAGTCTATGTCTTAATGATAAGTGTTCAGATGAACAGTAATGAACACCCAATCCGAATTCTTCAGGCTTAGTGTAAAAAATCTTCAATTTGGTCTTCGATCTGCTTGAATCTTCTGTTTCGCTCTGATACCAAATGTGAAATCCCAAATCTAGCAAGAAATCAAGAATGATGTAGAGAGAGAATCTAGAGAGAACTTGGCATCCATATATTGAACTCTAAAGTGTAAATGACAAAATGATCAAGAGGTTCACAAAAGGTTACTAGCTAATGATCTAGACAAACCTATTTATACCCACAACATACAAGGTATAAAGGCATTAGCAACTAATACAGTACATTGACTTTACAGTAAATCTTGAATACAACAATGCTCTAACAATTAATCTTTCAGAGAGAATATTACAATACGATTTAGAAAGTAAAAGAGATGATTAGCTTGTTTTTCCAAGCTAATCACACATTAAATACATCGGGCCCGTGGTTAACAAGCCCACAGCCCGTTCACTAAAAGGCTCAAATTAAACAAATACAATTTAACCCTCGAACTTTAAATCAACCATAAAAACCCGCCCTAACAGACTCGGTAAAGATTCCTTGTTATGATTCTATCATGGCGAGGAAGGTCGTACCATTGACATTGTTGGGCAATTCTTCGTCTCTTTCTTGTGGTTGTTCATGAACGGGCGGTTATCTGATGGAAAAAAAACGAATCCATAATAAGGTTAAAGTTGTCGATGTGGGGAACTTTGACCGGTTTCTTATGTCCGTCTCTTATTCGACAGTTGTCATTGATTTGATTGGCGAAGGTTGCACCATGAGGGCTACGATAAATGCATTGGTAACCCTATCAAGATCTTCCCGGGTAGCGGGTTGATTGGTCGTTGTTAATAAAAAAGACGGGAGAAATCTGCTCTGATACCAACTGACGCAGTAGGAAAACATGGAACGGATCGATAAGCGTCTAATCCAAAATGATGAACGAGTCTAACAACGTAGAACTCTGGAAATAAGAGAAGACTCTTATAAACCAGAGATAAAACTCTAAAAGATAACTTTATTAATCAATAAACTCTTAACTAAATAACAAGGAAAAGAATAAACCTATTTATAGCTAAACTAATCAAGCGATAACTATGAAATAACTATGGAATCAATCCTAATATCAAAAGAAAGATAATCCTTATTGTAAAAGGAAAATAACTCTCATAAAGCAAATCAGAAACGAGAAAGACAACTGGGCGACCAGACATGTGCGGTTTGGCCCGCAGCTTCAAGTCGCGTGGCTAGCCGCGTAAGCCACTGTTTGTGTTTCGTCCAGGGGTTGTTTGATCCTTCTTTGATTCCAAATTCCAATCCTTTTTCGAGATCGTTTTCTTCATTTCCAGAGATAGAAGAAACACTTTAATAGCTCTCGAATTCTCCCTACATCAGTAAAACTCACAAAGCTTCACTAAACTTTTTTTGTTGAACATAGAAAACGAGGCACGAGGACTAAAAGCCACCATATTTTTAATCAATTTGATGCTTACCTCATTAAAGCGATTACCGAATTCTCGAATTTGCAAATCCATGACGGTGTTGAATACATCATACTCATAATGATGTGGGTTGGTAATGTGTGTTTGATGCCTTGTTCTTATTGTATTCACATATTCATCTGCCATGTCCTTCTTCTGAATATCATGCAAGTCAAAACGATTCAATTTTTTTCAAAAGGGTCTCAAACCCACTTTCTCTATACACTTGTAGTTGCGCATTTGTTCCTTCTATCAATAAAGTCGCGTCCAATATGTTTTGATCCTTTTTTGAAGATATTTCTACAACAAGTTTGTCACCACTAAGAGCTCCAACATCAAATGCAAATAAAGCACAAAATCAAAAGTTTGAAAATATTCAAGAATACCAAATGCTTGACAACTAATGGGACCATCACCTTCTTCCCAAATTGAATAAATCAACTTCACGACATCCGGAAACAAATGGATTAAACTCGCAATTAATTTCTTATCAGAACCACATCGTGTGTCTCCAGCTCATGTAAGACAAAGTTCTTGGTTTAACCACTTTCAACTTTCGAGTTCAGCGGCTCCATGGGCTTCTTGCACCCTTATTTCCGTTTGCAAGAACCGTTCACCACATTGCATACCAAACTTAACATTTCAAAGAATCAATAAACACCCGGGGTGGGTTTTTGCAACCTCCACAACCACTAGTTGAAGTTAGTGAGCAAAACAATGTATGTAATATGTGGAGCTATTATCTTGCAAGACCAGAGCTTTTAATCCTTTGATCTCACCATGCATATTATTTGCTCCATCATAACCTTGGCCTCTAACATATAAAAAATATAGAAGAAATGAACAATAATAGAAAATTAAAGCTTCAAGAATAATATATTTAATTGCTTACTTGTTTCAAGCTCAATCCAAGTTTAGAAATAAAGCATCAACTCCGCTTTTAAGGGTTTCAGAACCTGTCTCTGTCACGTGAAGAAGACCAACAAATCTTTCTTGAACAAACCCACGTGTATCAACGTATCTCAAACCACATCCATTTGTTCTTTTTTTGAGATGTCACTAGACTCATCAACTAACAAAGAAAACACATTGTGGCCAATCTCTTTTACAATCGATTTTAATACTTCTTCTACAAAGCAATTAGCAATACCTTTCTGAATATTTGGAGAGGTCAATTGACAATTCCCCGGAGCAGTGTCTAATATCACTTTTCGAACCGTCTCATTTGCATCACCAAGGAATTCTAATATACCTCTGAAAAGTCATGGATTCGAAGATTGTTGGTGCCGAAGAGTTATACAAGTTTGTAGAAGGGGGGGGGGGGGGTTGAATACAAACACATATTTTTATCTTTCTAAATTGTTTATTGATATATATCAAACAATTTACAGTTTGTTGCGGAATAATATCAAATATAAAACCTAATCTAAACAAACTATGAGAAACACACATATTTCTTGCACTAGAAAAAAGATAGAGAGAAAATAAGAAAACCTAAGGAGAGATTGTTGGTCCTGAAGGGTTATACAATTTTGTAGAAGGGGGGGGTTGAATACAAACACGCGATTTTTACTTTTCTAAATTGTTTATTGATAAATCAAGACAATTTACAACTTGTTGCGGAACAAGATTAAGGACTAATCCTAATCTAAACAAGTTATGAACACTAAGTTTCTTGCACTAGAATAAGATAGAAAGGAGATAAGGAAATTACGAGTAATAATCTAACACACAGTAGTAAGGAAGAATAAGAAGATGGCTGAGCACACTTCATTTCTGAAGTAGGGTTCTTCTTATATACTACATGCATTTAATGCATGGCAGTATTGCTTTACACGTGGCAGCAGCTGAGTGGTTGCATGTCATTGACCTTTGTAGACAACCTTAGTAGCCGCATGGTGTACAGTGTAGAATCAGAGTTTGTTGTATGATTCTAGACAGAAGGGATGTCCGTTCTGACATTTCGTACGGAGACGTGCAAGGGGGAAAGACAAAAGTAACTTGTAGAGGAAGACTTCATGATCAGCTTTCGTTGAATCAGTACTTTATCAGCGAATGATAAAGCTCAGCGATTGCTGAAGTCTTCTACTTGTAACTTCACGTTGAGTGGACAAATCTTGGCTTCGCTGATATCCGCATCAGTTAATTAGTAGACTTGTCGCTGTTCTTGAGCCTGATCTTCGACTTCAGCGTAGAACATATGTTGACGTGAAACTTGTCTTCAGGGATCATAAGTAAACAACTAACTTATCAGCGATCACCAAAAGAACTGAACAGGCTCAGAGCTTTATGGTGAACAGGGTTCGCTGAATGTTTAATTTAAAGAGCGAGAGTTCCTATCAGCTGTACTGTAGAGTCTTAGTATTTATCAGCGATAGTGAAACTCTAATACATATTGTTTACTTACAATTTTCACTAAGTGTTTAAGAGAGGTTCATTATCAAATCACTGAGGGTTTGGATCAACAATCTCCCTCTATTTGATTATGACATAGCAACAAAGAAAATTGCTAAGTATGAAAACATAAGGATAAAAAGAACTCATAAAATATTTGTCCCCTTTACTGTTTTCTGGGATCTTTTCAGTACTGATGGAGTAAAGTACATTCGCTAAAAATTTTCTTTAAACTTCGTAAAGATTACAAAGGGAAGTGGAAAAATTACAAGTACAGCAAATAAAATTACAAGTACAGAAGATATAAAGACAGATAAGGATAGAAGAATTATAAGAGAGATCCTATCTGTCAATGGGTTCTTCCTTAATGAGAAGTTCATCAAGGGTCTTTGATGTGGGAATCATCCAGTCAGGGACCGTTACTGTTGGTCCCGAAAGGCTTAAACAAGTTTGTAGAAGGGGGGGGGGGGTTGAATACAAACACACTATTTTACTTTTCTAAATTGTTTATTGATAAATCATTAACAATTTACAGCTTGTTGCGGAAACAAGATTAAGGATAAACCTAAATCTAAACAAGTTGGAACACTAAGGTTTTCTTGCACTAAGAAAGATAAGGAGATTACTAATAAAATCCTATCTTGAGAGATTTGAACTTGTCCAGAGTTAGCAAGTTGCTTCAAATGAAGTGAGTTCATCTCTTTATATACTGCATGCATTTAATGCAATCCAGTATATACTTTACACGTGTCATTAGCGGATTGGTTGCATGTCATTGACCTTTGATGACAACCTTAGTAGCCGCATGAATGAACAGTGTAGTATCAGAGTGGTTGTACGATTTCAGATTTTCGGAGGTTCTTTTCTGACATTTCGTACGGTGGCGTGCAAGGGAGGTTAAGACAAAAGTACTTTGTACGGAGGACTTCATGATCAGCTTTCGTTGATTCAGCGATTATCATTTACTATTCAGCAGATGATAAAGTTCAGCGATAGCTGAAGTCTTGTACTTGATACTTCACGTTGAGTGGACAAATCTGAGTCTTCGCTGATCCGCATCAGTTCATTAGGAGACTTGTCGCTGGTTCTTGAGCTTGATCTTCGACTTCAGCGTAGAACCTTTGTTGACGTGAATCTTGTCTTCAGGGATCATAAGTAAACAACTAACTTATCAGCGATCACCATAAGGACTGAACAGACTCAGCGATATGGTGAACAGTGTTCGCTGAATGTTTAATCTAAAAGTGCGAGAGTTCCTATCAGCGGTACTGTAAGATCTTAGTACTTATCAGCGATAGTGAAACTCTGATACATATTGTTTACTTACAATTTTCACTAAGTATTTAAGATAGGGTCATTATCAAATCACTGAGGGTTTGGATCAACAATCTCCCCCTATTTGATTATGACATAGCAACAAAGAAAATTGCTATTTAATGAAAACACAAGGATAAAAAGAACTCATAAAATATTTGTCCCTTTTACTGTTTTCTGGGATCTTTTCAGTACTGATGGAGTAAAGTACATTCGCTGAAATCTTTCTTTAAATCTTTGAATCAGGTTACAATATGAATGAGAAAGATTACAAGTACAAGCGAAATAAATTACAAGTACTGAAGGATGACTGATACAATAGAGAAAATGGTGATTGTTGTCAGCCTTCAAAGGGTTCTTCCTTAATGAGAAGTTCATCAAGGGTTGTCTTTTCAGTTGGAATCATCCAGTCAGGAACCTTTTCTCCTTTATTCTTTAGCTTCAGAGCAGCTTCAAAAATCAAGGGTTTTAGGTGTCGTGCCTGAATGTCTTTTCTGAAGTCGCACCAGTAGATGAGATCTTTGAGCTGTTCGATTGGAGTGATTGGAAGCTCAGCGATCCGTTGAAAGCATTTACGTCCGTCGTAGTCAAGAAAGAATATTCCATAAGGATTACTGATGACTTTACCAGGGACGAAAAGTTCACATGGTGGCAAAGAGACATCAAGGGCAGATAGATCAGGATCAGGACCAAGTACTTCAGCGCGAGAGAAACCAATTCCAGTTTCATTTCGTATGACAGGACCTGAGTTTGAATCTTGACGTTTCTTCCTTGGAGAGTCCTTTTTTCTTTTCGGCTTTAGATCAGGAACAGGAGGAATATCCACACAAGAAGATATCAAATCGATCTGTCTGTTTATCAGCTTTTCGAAATGATCCTTGTACTTAGATTTTGACGGTTGGATAGCTAACCTCATCTCCAGCCATTCAGAGAGACCATACCTTTTTACAGTGTCAGCACGAAAGGTTTCAGATGAGTCATCTTCTCTGAACAGTTTGATGTCAACAATAGGTACTCCGACGGAGGTTCTTCCAGAGATGAATACCTTGTTGATCTTCGCTGGACGATATCTGAAGTGGATTTTCTCTTTACACCAGATCAGGGTGGTCTGAGAAACTTCAGCTTTCTTTTCCACGATCTTCTGGGCTTGTTCCCAAAGCTTTCGTTGGATTTGAATGGGAATACACTTCAGCTTGGGGTCTTTGACAGATTCTTGAGTGAGCTTGATGGCGTATTCTCTGTCTTTATCTTCAGCTTCCTTCCTTTCAGCGATGAGGCGTTCAGCTCTGAGATGATCTTGGTATTCAGCTTTTGAAATTCTGAACTTAGGAGGAACTGAAGGTAGTTGATCGCGCCTTAGGATGATTCGCTGATCCTCGAATCGCTTTATCATTTATTCTCTCCTCTTTTGATCAACTGAGGAAGGTCTGTTTCTGTGCGAGAGAGGTTGTTCTTCTGGTTCATCAGTCTCAGAGATTAAATCTAAGACTGGGATTATGTCTTCAGCGTTAGCTGGAATTATTGGTGAAGTCGCAACAGATCTTTCAGCGATATCCTCAAACAGGGGAGAGGACTAGCTGAAACGCAGCGATCTTACAAATAAGAACTGGGTAGAAGAACTTGGGTAGAAAAGATAGAAAAAAAATGTGGATGTGTATGGTGTTTGTGGAATGGATAACTGATTTTTCATAGATGATCAGGGAAGGAAAAATAAGTTTAGTGTACCTGACAAATCGGCTTTGCAAGTAGGATCGCCAGATTATCATCTTCAGCGATGCCTTTGTCTTTGCTTTTCTCAGCGCCAGAGGCTGAGTGCTTTGTCTTTGTCTTCTCCCCTGAAGGTTCTTTTATTGAAATACCTTTAAGAGCTTTGGTTCGAGGAGCAGGTTTGACAACAAAGAAATCATCGTCATCTTCATCATCATCATCATCGTTCCTTGGAGAGGAGGATGGTTCAGCTTCAGGGATGTCGAAGTCTTCGTCTTCTTCTGCTTCAGATTCCTCAGCATCTTCATCGAGTTGCTCCCCCTCAGATATAGAGGCGAGGTTCTCGGTTCCCTCAGGGTTTTCATCTCCCTGAGGTCCAGTAATCCGATCTTCATTACCTTCTCCCCTGATAGATTCATCAGGGACTCTTTGGAAAATATGAAGCACTGAATAGAAATATCAGTGAGGGTTTTAAGAAATTTCAAAATATCGCTGTTAAGGAAGAGATATTCATCGATGTAAGAATTTGAAATCTTGCATTTTCATGCGTTTTGTCAGAGAGAGAAAACATACCTTGATATCAGTTTAACCCAATTTATTCAGAGAGAAGATGATGAAATGGATTGTACTAGTTTATTTTATCCAGAGCCTATACAAGAATGTATAAACGTATCGCTGATTAAATGTGAACCGCTGAAGATTTATCCTTCAAAGTTCAGCATTCCAAGCTCACTGATGAGAAAGTTGAATCTTGTCTCATCAAGAGGTTTGGTAAACAAATCAGCTAACTGATAATCAGTTGGGATAAAATGAAGTTCTATATCACCATTCATCACATGATCTCTGATAAAATGATATCTGATTTCTATGTGTTTTGTCTTTGAGTGTAGCACTGGATTGTTTGCTATAGCGATGGCACTTGTGCTGTCGCAATAGATTGGAATTTTGGAGAGCTGAAGATCATAGTCTAGTAGTTGATTTCTCATCCACAAGACTTGAGAACAGCAGCTTCCAGCGGCTACATATTCAGCTTCAGCTGTGGAAGTGGACACTGAGTTTTGCTTCTTACTTGTCCAACTTACCAGCTTTCCACCCAGGAGCTGACATCCTCCTGTGGTGCTTTTCCTATCCATTTTGCAACCTGCAAAATCACTGTCTGAATAGGCGGTTAGATCGAATCCTGAATCTTTGGGATACCAAAGACCTAGATTCGCTGTACCCTTAAGATATCGAAAGATTCGCTTTACAGCTTTCATATGAGATATCTTAGGTTCAGCTTGATATCGTGCGCACAGACATGTTGCAAACATAATATCGGGTCGGCTAGCTGTAAGATACAGTAGTGAGCCGATCATCCCACGGTACAGCGTGACATTGACAGGAACACCCTTTGTGTCCTTATCAAGTATCAGCGGTGGTGCCATAGGGGTTTTCATAGCTGAACTTTCAGTTAAGTCGAATTTTTTCAGCATATCTTTAACATACTTTCCCTGATTTATAAAAGTTCCTTTTTCAGTTTGCTTAATCTAAAGACCAAGGAAATATGTTAGTTCACCCATCATACTCATTTTATACTCATCTTTCATTCTATCAGCGAAACGAGTACAAAGCTCAGGGTTAGTAGAACCAAATATAATGTCATCAACATATATTTGAACTAAAATGATATGACCTTTTATTTTTCTAAAAAACAAAGTTTTGTCAATCTTACCTCTCTCAAATTTTTCAAGGTGGAGATACGTAGAAAGAGTGTCATACCATGCACGAGGAGCTTGCTTCAAGCCATAAAGTGCCTTATCCAGCTTATAAACATAACCTGGACGCTTAGGATCTGAGAATCCTGGAGGTTGTTCCACATAAACTTCTTCATTCAGCTTTCCATTTAGAAACGCTGACTTAACATCCATTTGATGTACAGTGAAGTTTTTGTGTACAACATATGCTAAGAAAAGACGAATAGATTCAAGTCTTGCTACAGGAGCAAAGGTTTCGTCATAATCTATACCTTCCTCTTGTCTGTATCCCTGAGCAACAAGACGAGCTTTGTTGCGAGTTACAGTACCATGTTCGTCCAACTTGTTTCGATAGACCCACTTAGTGCCTATCACTGTTTTGTCAGTTGGTCTCCGAACAAGTTTCCAAACTTTGTTTCTTTCGAATTCAGTCAGCTCTTCTTGCATAGCGCTGACCCAGTTTGGATCTCTGAGGGCATCATCTATTTTCTTTGGTTCAGTTAGAGAAATAAAGTTAACAAATAAACAAATATTACCTGCACTTCTACGAGTCTGAATACCAGCGTTGGGATCACCAAGAATTTGATCGATTGGGTGATTTACAGTCCATCGCTGAGCCGGAGCATACGTCGCTGACTCAGTCTGAACTGGAGAAACTGAAGATGAGGCTTCAGCTACTTCTGGATAATCAGCTAAGAGAGGAATGCTTGCATTTGTCACTTCATTCACTGATTGCTGAGAAATAGATGGAATTTCTGAGACATTTGGATCAACTGCGGGTATAGTATTTATAGGAACAGCTGAGACCCAAGATGTTTCAGCTTCACTATTCTGCATATTGGGAATGATAGTAGGACCATCATTTTCAGTTGTATGAGTATGAGTAGTGGGAACATCTTCTGAATCACCAAGATGAGAAAACATCCATTGATTCAGTTCTTCTGTATCAGCGTTCGGTTTAGAGTTCGCTGAACGGGATTCGTCAAACGTGACGTGAATAGTTTCTTCTACAGTTTGTCTTCTTCTGTTGAAGACTCTGAAGGCTTTGGAAACTGAGGAGTATCCAAGAAAGATTCCATCATCAGCCTTAGGATCAAACTTTCCAAGGGCATCTCTGTTGTTCAGTATGAAACACTGACAACCAAAGATGTGAAGAAAGCTGATTGAAGGCTTTCTCCCATGAAAGAGTTCATAGGCTGTCTTTTTGAATCTTTTGACTATCAGCGACCTGTTTTGCGTAAAACAAGCCGTGTTGACAGCTTCTGCCCAAAACTGAGTAGGCAGGTGAGAATCGCTGAGCATTGAACGTGCAGCTTCAATAATTGTTCTATTTCTTCTTTCAGCGACTCCGTTTTGTTGTGGTGTTCTCACTGACGAAAAGTTATGAGAAATACCCTTGCTCTCAAGGAAGGAATCAAGAGAACTGTTTTTGAATTCAGTTCCATGATCACTCCTTATTGAGCGAACAGTCATATTGTTCAGAGTTTCCATCTTCCGAACAAAGGTGATGAGTTCTTCAGGGGTGTCACTCTTAGAACGGAGAAACATTACCCATGTATAACGAGAGAATTCATCAACTATGACCAGCGTATATTTCTTTCCAGCGATGGATTGTTTGTTAACGGGGCCAAACAAATCCATATGGAGTAGTTGAAGAGGAGATGACACTGAGGAAACTTGCTTGGACTTAAAGCTTGCCTTGGTCTGCTTCCCTTTTTCACACGCTGAACATAAGGATTCTTTGGCGTATGAATGTTGAGGTAGACCAGTGACTAACTCTTTGGATGAAAGAGTATTCAGTGTCTTGAAGTTGAGATGTGAGAGTCTCTTGTGCCATAGCCAGTTGACATCAGAAGATGCCTTTGAGAAGAAACAGGAGTTCTCAGTGGTTGTTGAGTCCATGTTTATAACGTAAACATTTTCCAAACGATAACCGCTGAGAGCTATCTTCTCCTTTTTGTCAGAGACAAAGCAGGATTCCTTGGTGAAAATCACTTTGTTATCCATGTCGCAAAGCTGACTGATGCTCAGAAGATTATGCTTCAGCCCTTCAACATATGCGACTCTTCTGAAGGATGTTGTACCATTTGAAAGTACACCATACCCTCGGGTGTGTCCTTTTCCATTTCCACCGAAAGTTACAGAGGGACCCTTCTCTTCCTTGTATTCAGCGAGCAGGCTTTTCTTTCCAGTCATGTGTCTAGAGCATCCGCTATCGAGATACCAGATACCCTTCTTAACCTGCAATACAAAGGAAGATTAGTTTTGCTTGGGTACCCACTTCACCATGTATACGCGTTTGTCAGTGGAAGTGGTTGGAATGGGTTCAGCAGTCTTCGCAGCATTTGAACATTCAGCTTTGTCTTTCTTCACTTTGGTCAATTTCTTGACCTCAGCGGTATGAGTCACCTTGACCTGACTTGCAACTGGTTTGGTCTTCTTTGGTGCTATCTTCACCTTAGCTATCTTATCAGCTTTGGTGGCTGTGGGACACTTACTTGCAATATGATCGGTAAGTCCACAGTGATAACATTTCCTATAACTAAAATTAGTTCTAGGACCACTTGTGTGCTGAGCTTTTAATTTGGAATTAGAAGTGCCAGCACCAAGTACACTATTGGTTTTTGAAATAGGACGAACATTCAGTTCTTCAGATTTCTTACCAAGAACATCTACTCTGAGTCTAGGAGTAGGTCGCTGAACTGATCCAGAGGTCTGATTTCTAGAACCAGATGAATGAATCACTAAGGCTTTGGAAGCATTCAGCTTAGGTACTAAAGTACCCTTCTGAGGATTTTGATAAATTACAATTCCTTTACCTTTATCTTTAGAGACAGAGGTAGGTTTTGAATAAACCATTTTCTCCTTACCTTTTGAGGAGGTAGGAGTTTCCTCAGGGATTGGTGTAATCGACGAGGAGTACTGAGATGAAGAAGTGTCAGCTACTGAGGATACGAACGTTCCAAATTTAAGCATTGAACGTTCAGTGGTTGGTATTGGAGTATCATATTTATAACCCAGACCACGTTTATCACTCAGAGGAATCTGAGCCTTAATTATCTCAGTGATCTTTGTTGAAGAATTACACCATCCTTCAACAGTAGCTTGTTCAGCTTTTAATGCAGCGATAGCTTCCGCTCGTTCAATTTTGACTAGCTGATTTAAATGGACTTGATCTTTAAAATCTTCTTCAAATTTAGAAAGCTTTTCTATTTGAAGGTGGCAATTTTTAAGTTTTTCAGCGAGATCAAGATTTTGGTTTTCAACCACAGCTTTGCCGTTCATGGCTTCGTATAAGCTTCTAGTCAGTAGTTCGATTTTACGGAGACTATCAGCTTCATCAATATTTACAATATTGGTAAAGAAGGAAGGTGATACCTGAATGGCAGATGTTGAAGTGGAGGGAATGTCTGAACTTTCTTCCTCTTCTTCAATCTTGGCCATGAGACATTGATTTGCTTCATCATCTTCAGAATCAGATGATGAGGCTTCTTCATCAGAAGCAGCCCAATCATAGTCAGCCATTAGGCCTTTTCCCTTCTTCTTAAAGCTTTTCAGCTTTGCATACTTCTCCTTCAGCTTCAAGTATCTGTCGTCTTTATTCCTTGGAACAAAGGATTTCTTTGTAAAGGCTGAAGGTCTCATGATTTTCTTTGACCTGCACTCGTTAGCGAAATGACCTGTCTTTTCGCAGTTAAAACAAGTAGCAGTAGCCTTATCAACAAAAGCTGATGACTTAGGCTTGTCAGTTATAGAAAGAGTTTTGTTCTTTCTAAACATTTTCTTCTTGGCGAATCTCCTGAACTTTTTAGTTAGGAGAGCCAAGGATTCATCATCTGAAGAATCAGAATCTGATGATCTTTCAGAGTTACTTTCTAACTCAGTGATAGTGACCACGGGTCGCTGAGTAGAAGGTTCCTCTGAGATTAAAGCAACAGGGGTGCTTTTGGAATCTTTTACAAGATTCTTCTTAAGATGGCTAGATTGCTCATGATTCAGCAATGTGCCATATAAGGTAGCGAGTGTCATTGATCTTAGATCTTTTGACAGCTTGAGACACATGGAATAATTGTCCCAGCTTTCAGGTAAACATTCTAAAAACTTTGTCAGAACTTCAAAGTTAGAATATTCCTTACCAACCGTTTTAAGATCTATAATTAAGCAGTTAAAACGTTGATGTACTTCAGAGAGAGTTTCATTCTTACCAGAGATGAAACTTTCGTATTGTCTTACCAGGTTGATCTTTCTTGAATCCTGGACTTCAGACGTTCCTTCATACTGAACACATATTGTGTCCCACATGGCCTTCGAGGATTTCAGGTTCATGACGGAATGGTAGACTTCGTCAGGAAGGGCCATGGATAGTATGGATCTGGCTTTTGTATCTATAGCCACTTTCTTCTTGTCTTCATCGGTCCAATGATGGATTTCCTTTGGAATCAGCCTTTCTGGAATAGCAGCTCTAGTTGCAGTGGCTGGAACGGCAGGATCAATCGTTACAGGGATGTGTGGACCGTTTTCAAGATAGTAAGGTATAGTAGGGTCTACACCTTCTAAGAAGAGTGTCATCCTATTTTTCCATAAGTTGAAGTTGTCTCTGGAAAATCTAGGGGGTTTTGCAAGAGAACCATTGTCGATATAGTGAGTGTTTGTGTTTGAGTTGGCCATTTTCAGATAATAGCAAGGAAGAGAAAATATCTTAGATTAGATCTTGTTTATGAGATTAAACAAATCCGCTCTGATACCACTTGTTGGTCCCGAAAGGCTTAAACAAGTTTGTAGAAGGGGGAGATTGTTGATCCAAACCCTCAGTGATTTGATAATGACCCTATCTTAAATACTTAGTGAAAATTGTAAGTAAACAATATGTATCAGAGTTTCACTATCGCTGATAAGTACTAAGATCTTACAGTACCGCTGATAGGAACTCTCGCACTTTTAGATTAAACATTCAGCGAACACTGTTCACCATATCGCTGAGTCTGTTCAGTCCTTATGGTGATCGCTGATAAGTTAGTTGTTTACTTATGATCCCTGAAGACAAGATTCACGTCAACAAAGGTTCTACGCTGAAGTCGAAGATCAAGCTCAAGAACCAGCGACAAGTCTCCTAATGAACTGATGCGGATCAGCGAAGACTCAGATTTGTCCACTCAACGTGAAGTATCAAGTACAAGACTTCAGCTATCGCTGAACTTTATCATCTGCTGAATAGTAAATGATAATCGCTGAATCAACGAAAGCTGATCATGAAGTCCTCCGTACAAAGTACTTTTGTCTTAACCTCCCTTGCACGCCACCGTACGAAATGTCAGAAAAGAACCTCCGAAAATCTGAAATCGTACAACCACTCTGATACTACACTGTTCATTCATGCGGCTACTAAGGTTGTCATCAAAGGTCAATGACATGCAACCAATCCGCTAATGACACGTGTAAAGTATATACTGGATTGCATTAAATGCATGCAGTATATAAAGAGATGAACTCACTTCATTTGAAGCAACTTGCTAACTCTGGACAAGTTCAAATCTCTCAAGATAGGATTTTATTAGTAATCTCCTTATCTTTCTTAGTGCAAGAAAACCTTAGTGTTCCAACTTGTTTAGATTTAGGTTTATCCTTAATCTTGTTTCCGCAACAAGCTGTAAATTGTTAATGATTTATCAATAAACAATTTAGAAAAGTAAAATAGTGTGTTTGTATTCAACCCCCCCCCCCCCCCTTCTACAAACTTGTTTAAGCCTTTCGGGACCAACAGTTACTCTTTGATCCTTTTTGTTCTTTGCTTCTTCAAAAATCAAGGGCTTAAGGTATCGCGCATGAAGGTCGCGTCAGAATTCACACCAGTAGATGAGGTCTCTAAGCTGTTCGATGGGAGTGATGGGAAGCTCAGAGATGCGTTGAAAGTGTTGTCTTCCATCATAGTCTAAAAAGAAGATACCATAGGGTTCGCTTAAGACTTTTCCAGGGATGAAAGTTTCACCAGGAGGTTCAGAGGTGTCAAGCGCTGAGAGGTCAGGGTCAGGACTAAGTACTTCAGCACGAGAGAAACCAATACCTGTTTCATTCTGTATAGGAGGACCTGAGCCTGAAGGTTTCAGATTTTTCTTTGCAGAGGCCCTTCTTTGTTGAGTTGGAAGAGGAGAGGGAGGAGGAATATCCACAACAGAAGAAACTAAGTCGATCTGAGAATTTACAATCTTCTCGACATGGCTCTTGAATTTTGAGCGAGATCGCTGAATGGCTATTCGTATCTCCAACCATTTAGAGAAACCAAACTTCTTTAATGAAGTAGCGTAAAAGGTTTGCTTGGTCTTGTCTTCTCTGAATAAGTCAACTTCAACAACAGGAACGTCTACAAACGTTTTTCCTCTGATATTTACCTTGTTGATTATGGATGGTCGAGATCGATAGTTCAGTCTTTCGTTGCACCATTCCAAAGTAGAATCAGATACCTTGGTCTTTTCTTCAACGATCATCTGGACGTCTTCCCATAACTGACGTTGGACTTCGATGGGAGTTCTTTTCAGCGCTGGGTCTTTCACCGATTGTTGGGCAAGCTGGATGGTAAGAGCCTTATCTTTTTCTTCAGCTTCCTTCTTTTCGGCGAGTAATCTTACAGCTCTGAGGTGATCAGTGAATTCTTTCTTCGAAAGTCTGAACTTTGTAGAAGCAGGAATTTTGTCACGAGGAAGAATGATTCGCTGATCTTCAAGCTGTTTGATCATTGCATCTCTGTTTTTTTTATCCTCTTCACTTAGCTTTTGAGGAGCCAAGGAAGGTCTGTTTTTGCTAGAGAGAAGTTGTTCTTCAGGTTCATCGGTCTCAGTGATTAAATCCAAGACCGGGATTATTTCTTCAGCTCTTGTGGCTGAGATTATTGTTGGTGTAGTTGTAGGAGCTTCAGCGGGATCCTCAAACCGGGGAGAGGACTAGCTGAAACACAACGATTGTTTAAGTAAAAACATGGGAAAAAAGAGATAGAAAAGAATGGGGTTTAAGTGTATAGAGGTTTTGTGGATAGAAGGATTGAGATTGAGAAGGGATAGAGGAGGGATGCAGTATAAGGGAAGAGAAGATATTGTACCTGACAAGATGGCTTAATCTGAAGGATAGCCAGATTGCCTTCTGCAGCGAGGCCTTTGTTTTTGCCTTTGTTAGCTTCAGACGCTGCAGGCTTTGTCTTAGTCGTCTCCCCTGATGGTTCATTTATCGAAATCCCTTTCACAAGAACCTTCTTGGGCTCAACGAAGAAGAAGTCATCATCATCATCGTCATCATCATCATCTTTAAGGGAAGATGATGGTTCTTCATCATCAATATCGATGGGTTCTTCGTCTTCAGCTTCTTCTTCTTCTTCAGACTCGACCTCATCAGCGTAAGGTTCGGTCACATCAGCAACGACTTCTTTGTGTTGCTCTTCGAGTTGCCCCCCCTCAGATACAGAGGGAGGTTTCTCGGTTCCCTCAGGGTTTTCAACTCCCTGAGGTTGTGAAGTAGAAGCAGCAGTTTCATTTTTCTTCTCCCCCTCATCATTATGGGGAAGGTCTTCAGCTCTCTTATCCCCCTCTTCCACATGATGAGGAGGGGAGGCAAGTGGAATATCAGCAGCATCAGCAGCATCATCAGTATGAGAATCACTGTCTTCTAGGCCAGTGATTCCCATGCATATCTCAACCACTGCTAATCTGTCATCTAGGCTAGATATAGCAGGATGGAGGCTTTGAAGATCCTCCCGATACGTCTGAGTAAAATGTGATGGAGTGCACGTTGGAGCATTTAGACGATCGAGAATTTGCTGTAGTAGATTGGTGGCAGCGTTGACATCTGTCCTTAAGAAGGACACTTCTTCTTCAGCGATGTGACTTCGTTAGACAGGATTGTATGGGAGAGGTTGAGATTGGTGATGGCAGCCGAGTTTTTAGCAAGAGTAGCAACAAAAGTTGCAATGTTGCCATCCACCTTCTCCAGATTAGCACTGGAGGCTTTCTTTTCGACCTCAGTGGTCAGCGTCTTCAGATTTTCTCCAGCGTTTGTAACCGCTGAAAAGTTTGCCGAGAGAGTGGAGGTGAGTGATTCCACCTTTGTTTCCAAGTCTTTCAGGGAGTTCTTGATATCTCCCAAATTAGGACCTGAAAAAGTTATGAACTTATGAACAGAGGAAAGCTCAGAAGTTTGGGGTTGAGAAAGATTAGTGTTTGGGATATCGTGTATACCTGCAGGAGGGTTGGCGAAGTTGTCAAAACCTCGAAAACCTGTAAAAGTTTCATAGTCGTCTTCAATAGTTCCATGACGACTTGAAGTACCTGCAGGAGGGTTGGATTGTCCTATCATCCTCTGAAGATGTTTAGCAGCAGTGTCGCTGAGGAGGATGTTTTTTGAAGAGAATAGGGGAAGAGATTGAGTGACCAAAGGAGAGGTGAGAGGAATGATGGTTGAGAAAGTGGGTTGGGTGCGGGGTTCAGCGTTGGATCCGTTGTCAATCACTTCAGTCACTAGAGGGACTGAAGGAGGTGGGTTCTATTCCAAGTTTATAACTTCAGCGTTTAGAGACGCTGAAGCTGGGATGGAAGGGGTGGCTTGATCAGCTGTGGCAGAGCGTACCACTGAACTATCCATCAGCTCTTCAAGATGAGCTGTGGAGTCTTCAGCATGTGAATGCTGGGGGGTTGCTCATTGGTTTTCTTGATCCTTTTGGAACCAAGTTGGTAAGTAGATTGTTTCCTTTTTCGAGAAGGAGTGAAGGGTGCAGCTTGGGTATCAGCGGTGGGGATTTCCACTGAATGAGCCGCAGAAGTAGAAGAATGAAGATTAAGAAGAGATAAAAGAGTAGTAAGACGTACCTCGTTAGCCAGCGGCTTGAAGTCGAGCACCTTAGGGCCAACCTAAGAGAGTCACAGATCACCCTCTTTTGGGTACTTATCCCCAAGTCCCTGTTGAAAGACGGCGCTGATGAATCTGGGATATGGAACCCATGAAGGTCTATCAGCCATATCTACTCCGAATGCAAGGTCGTCATAGATGATCGAGGCCCAATAAACATGGAGACCCTTCAGCAATGCATAGCCCATGGCTTGCTGAGGTTGAGCAGCTTGATCAGAGGAGCCACTCTTCGCTGTCATGCAGCTTATCAGGTGTGTGAAGATGAAGTTCATCTCGCTTGGCATTTTGGACTTCTTGATCAGGGTCAGTTTCTTCTCAATCTCCTTGTCCCTCCCTGTGTCCCATGCGTAACCCATTGCATCAAAGAATGCAGTGATGGCTTCCCTATCAGCATGGTTTTTGTTGTTTAGGAGAGAGACAAAGGGTTTTTCTTTGGTGGCAGTGGGTAGGCTGAGTGCTCGCCTGATAATGGCAGGGTTGATTTTGGTTGTGCCAAATTTGGTGTCACAGAGAATGACATCAAGGAGTTTATTAGGGTCTTTGGATGAAGGAACCTGAGTGTGTCTGGCAGTATACCAGAACTGAGATAGAAGGAATTTATAGGCAAGGGTACGAAGGTTAAGGCTTTGAATAAGCAGCAGGTTTGGAGAAAATTCACAGCATCATTCAGATGCGTGACTTGCTTTCGAGGAGGAAAATCGAAAAGCGCATAGAGGTTGTTTGATTTCGAAAAGTCTACTTTCTCAAGCGTAAACTTTACCTGAGGAGCCTTTGGAAGAGTCAGTTTCTCCTTGCAGGAGATTTCTCAGCGGTAGGAGCAGCAGGTGAAGATGCCATTTCTGTTTAACATATATAAACATGAAGAAGAGATGAAGAACAATGTCTTAGTATGGAAAGAATTTCCAATAATATGTTGTCAAATTTTGTCCATTTCATTCAGACAAAGATGTCTTAATGAAGATTAGGGTTTTCTTTGTTTTGAATAAGAAATACCAGTAAATGCCTTGTTTCCCAGTTTCCTTTAGAGAGAAGGATTCTGGAAAAACATATGAAGAACAAGTTTAAGATTTTGAGTTTAAGACTTGAAGAACAATCTCGAAGATTGTGTCCATAAAACCATGAAAGAAATGATTTCATTTTAAGAAGTTCATTTGTTTGATCCGTTAAAAGCAATAATAAGATCATAAACAAGGTAAAGTAGGTAAATAATAAGAATATTAACCTTACAAACGTTGAAGAAGATGAGCAGTTTTCTGGAAAATTTGAGTTCAAAATGCAACAGTAGTTTTTCTTGCTTGGAGAAGAAGTTCGCGTAAAGGAAAAATATAAACTCGAAATAGTTTATATAGAGAGAATAGAAAGAGAAAATCTTGAGCGGGAAAAGATTTTCATGATGACACGGACACGTGTTTGCATTTGATTGGATGGTAAATGAAACGTGCAAACGTGTGTCAGAAAAAGAACGTGCCAGGGTTTATCCGTTGTGATGATGTCACAAACGTCCTTTCATATTTTAGGATGTCTCTGAGGTTTTAAAAGCTCAGGGTCATTTTGAAAACATGAAGCACTGAAATAGAAATATCAGTGTTAGTTTTAGAAATTTCAAAGTATCACTGAAGGAAGAGATATTCAGCGATGCAATTTGTTTTTGAAATCTTGCATTCATTTGCGAACGTCA
This sequence comes from Saussurea involucrata, assembly GCA_033807775.1. Taxonomy (NCBI): domain Eukaryota; kingdom Viridiplantae; phylum Streptophyta; class Magnoliopsida; order Asterales; family Asteraceae; genus Saussurea; species Saussurea involucrata. The sequence goes on along the minus strand of CM066320.1, from coordinate 146,821,302 downwards.
GCGAGTAAAGAGAGAACATACCTTGATATCAGCGAATCAACTTTGTTCAGAGAGAAGATGATAGAATGGTTTATATAAGTTGGTTTTATCCGGTCGCTGATCAAATGTGAACCGCTGAAGATTTTACTCTTCAAAGTTCAGCATTCCAAGCTCGCTGATGAGAAAGTTGAATCTTGTCTCATCAATAGGTTTGGTGAAAAGATCAGCTAACTGAAAATCAGTTGGGATAAAATGAAGTTCTATATCACCATTCATCACATGATCTCTGATAAAATGATACCTGATTTCGATATGTTTGGTCTTTAAGTGTAGTACAGGAATGTTGGCTATAGCGATGGCACTAGTGCTGTCGCAATAGATTGAAATTTTCGAGAGCTGAAGGTCATAGTCCAGTAGTTGATTTCTCATCCACAAGACCTGAGAACAACAACTTCTAGCGGCTACATACTCAGCTTCAGCAGTTGAGGTGGACACTGAGTTTTGCTTTTTGCTTGTCCAACTCACCAGCTTTCCACCCAGGAGCTGACAGCCTCCTGTGGTGCTTTTCCTATCCAATTTGCAACCTGCAAAAGCACTATCTGAATAGGCGATTAGATCAAACCCTGAATCTTTGGGATACCAAAGACCTAGGTTCGGAGTACCCTTAAGGTAACGAAAGATTCGCTTTACAGCGATGATATGAGATTCCTTAGGTTCAGCTTGATATCGTGTACACGAACAAGTTGCATACATAATATCAGGTCGGCTAGCTGTAAGATACAAAAGAGAGCCGATCATCCCATGGTATGTCGTGACATTAACAGGTATTCCAGAAGAATCCTTGTTTAGTATCAGCGGCGGTGCCATAGGGGTTTTCATAGCTGAACTCTGAGTTAAATCAAATTTCTTCAGCATATCTTTAACATACTTTCCCTGATTAATTGTGACAACCGTCAAACTTTCGTTTCAGGTTAGATTTATACTGAACATTGCAGTTATCTATATTTTAGACAGCACAGTCAAACTTAGCAGTATAAAAGTTATTGTTATGAAAATTGGAGAATTTTGCCTAGCATTTGTCTTAATAAGGAAATTATCCATAAATATCATAAAATGTCAATCTAAAATACCTTGAATACATTATATATATATATATATATATATATATATATATATATATATATATATATATATATATGTGTGTGTGTACTTTGCAAAGTAAATACTAGTAAATAAAACAAGTATTATTAATTATATAAACTAGTTATTAGCTAACAAAATTAAAAATAAAATAAAAAAATAAAAAAATAAAAACACCATCATTTTATTTTACCAAACACCACACTCCACCCTCTCTCTTCCCCCTTCCCAAAACCGGCCCCCCTTCCCCCTCTTAAACCCTTCACCCTTTTTCTTTTAACTAACTTCACCCTCTTCATTTATCTCATCTCTCACTTTCTCTCTTTTCTCCCTAAAAGTTCTTACTCTTTTTCTCTCTATTCTCTCTCAAATATTGTCCAATGTCCAGCCACTTTAACCTCAAGAACATCAATTGTTCAAGTCTTCATAAGGTAAAAATTATACGTAGTGCAAATCCTACACCTTTCTTTGTTATTGTTCTTTCATGTTTCTTTAAGTTTCTCCTCCTACTTCTACACTAGTTGCATGTTGTTTTGCTTTATCAATATCTTTGGATCTTGATGTTTGGGAGATTCATCACCATAACATCTTATATGTTATTAAAAAGGGAATGAATCCATGACCAAACCCATGTTAAGACCAAAGAAGAACTTTTACAATGTTCTAACAAACATGCATGTGTTCTTCATCAAAACCAACCCCTTAATCTCTAAAATATTTATGAAAAACTCTAGATCACATCAAATACATACTTAAATCTCCATTCATGTGGAGTAAACTTTGTATTCTACATGGTAAAAACAAGCTCTAGGCTTGGTTAACAAAGAAATCTTCAAAAAGAAAGCAAAATTGTCACTTTTGAGATTTTGGAAAGATTGTTTTATTTAATAAGCATGCATGTAATTTTAGTGGCTTAAAAATATGTTTAAAACTGAAATTATTTGTATGGGGAAGTGCCAAAATCGGATTCATGACAAAAGGAACAAAATCATTGCAAAACTTAAAGATATGTGCATTTTCCTAGAAGCTATAGTTTAATAGCAATCTGCCAGATTTTACCCCCCTTTTTAAATGGCCATATCTCACTCAAAAATACTCCAACTGAGGTGATTCTTTTTCTAGAATTTATTTTTATGAGTAAGGGTTCAAACCCAACTGGAATCATTGAAAAATATTAAGATTTCGACCTTCAAACATTTTTTACAAAAACAGTGCGCAAGCAGTAGTGTTTTACGTCAAGAATTATTTCGGATACATTAACACCTCTAAAAATTATGAATCTTATGTCAAAAGTTTCCTAACACATAAAGGTATACGGGCATAAAATATCCTAACCTGAATGCCTATGGATGATATCCAAAAACGAACTGAAAATGACTACATATTCTGGACAGCAAATGACAATTTCTTACTATAGCTAAAAGCTAACTCTTGAACCCGTTTCATCATTCTTATGATGAAATTGTGGAATATATATATATATATATATATATATATATACTATATGTATACGCATTTTATATATATTTTAACCTTTCATTTGAACCCTTTTCATTATTTTTATAATGAAATTGCGGTATATATATATGTACTATATATAACTTCTAACTTTATATGTAATATATGTATATAACTCCTAACTTTAGACCCTTTTCGTCAATCGTCATGACGAAATTTCGGTAACCTCAATCTAACATATGTAACGTATTATATGTTGATTACTAACTTCGGTTAATTCCTTATAACTTATAAACTTAAACACAACAAAGGCATTTTATGGTGATTTGGATAACTAAGCGATATCAAGGACTAAAGCTTAAGCATAGAATCTTACTAGTGTCCTTACGTTCGTAGGATCGAAGTAGGATCGTTTACGGATTGCATCGCGAACCTCTTGAGAACATCTTCGCATACCACCGTGAGTTTTCACAGCCCCTTTTTACTATTTTGTACATTTTGGGGTGAAAAGCATGTTACAAATTTACTTACGCATCGGTTGTTTTTATCTACTCAAACGATTTACATTGCTACGAACTTTTATGCGCTTCGGTGTATATGCTTATGTTAGTGATTCTGAGTTTAACGATTATGTGAAAGTCCCCAGTACAAAACATACACTCCCATTAACTCAATTACGAGCCGCCCGGTATATTATGGATAACGTTATTTGGTAGACACCCCACTCACCTCGCGAGTGCATAATTACTACAAAACTTATCATGTTTGTGAGGAACATGTGTCATTTGGGGCGTGGAAGTACGGTCAAGTAGGTTTGGGTAGTGGACTCATTGCTTGACATATTGCATATGATATCATACCTTGCGCATGTTGACAACCGAATACTAAATCCATTGTGCGGATTTACAAAATACTTTATTACTACAACCGAATACTAAATCCATTGTACGGGTTTACAAAATGCTTTACTATTACAACCGAATACCCAATCCACTTTGCGGATTTACAAACTTGCATGAAAACTTTTATGCATACCGAAAAACTGTGAACTCACCAACTATTCAATAGTTGACCCTCTCCTTAGATACTTTTCAGGAAATATCAAGTAAGGTTGAACTTTAGAAGGCACCACAAGTAGCGGCATCCAACGCTTTTTCCTTACCATGTCAATTTTTGTTTTTGGACAATTTGTATTTTGGAACATGGTGTATTCTTGTAAACTTTTATGATATGATGATTGTGTGTTTTCTTCTACCTTACGCATTGAAACCTTGAACTGTGACATCTCGTGTTTCCGCTTTAGCGGGGTGTGACAGAAGTGGTATCAGAGCCGAAGGTTATAGAGAATACCGGTCTTTCATTGGAAACTGACATGAAAACAATTGAACCTACTACTAGTATAACTAAGTCTAGAATGGTATTAACAGACTTTAATTAAACATAGTCTGATCACCAATGTTCGATTAAGGAAGGTTAATGCGAGACTAGAAATGGTTATAGTAGGAGTATGTCAATTTTTACTTGCACTCTCTAGTAGCATGCATAGTGCGTAGACATTGCATAGGATAGACATTTCACTTGTGCGATTAGTAACTAAGTACACTTTTGCCTTAGTTTCACTATGTCGTCACCATCACCATCCTACACTCTCTATTCTTACTCGGCCGATGTGTCGGGTTACGTCACTAGTCGATCTCGAGTCAACCCACCAAACATCCGAGAAAAAACGAAAATTCTAGGAGCACCAAATTGGAGCAAGAAGTGTCAAGCGAACGAGATCCTTACGACGGACCGAGAGTGTCACCAACCTCGGTATGGCCTCAACCAACTCCTATAACCTTTCAACGGAACCCCAATGGACCACGTTTAAGACAAACGGCAAGAAGGAGCGTCCCAATCCCTAGACGGGTGACGTTTAGGACGGAGCATCCGAAAACATCGAAGCCGCCTCGAGTTCTCATCGGCATACCAATCGGACGAGTGTCCGGAATGTCTTGGGCGGAGGAGCAACACATAAGGACAATGACGACTGAACTACACGGATATCAGGTGAGGGTGACTCATCAGGGGCATGTTGTGACTTACCTGGCGGAGCTGACGCATCTCCTGTATGATTGTTCAACCCAGGCTTTGGAAAACGCTAGGACTGCTAGGCGGACTGCGATGAGAGCGGAGCTTGTGTGCGTGATTAGGGGAGTAGTGCTAGCGATGTTTGTGCTGATAATCTTGTTAGATGTGTATTTAAGATGGTTTGGATTAGGATGGTTGATAGTTGGCAGCTTTTGATAAGACTTTTGGTTCAAAGGAAAAATATTTTTCTTGATATTAGGAACTATGTATTTTAAGTAATTTCCAGTATTTGGTGGTATTAGATCTAAAAACTATGGTATTGATGGTTGATGAACATCAAAATTTTGTATTAGCGGCATTATCTAAAAATAGGAACGAACTTTATCTTGGTGTTATCTGGAGCAGACATGGACCGATACACTGCTCACTTCCATGAACTCGCAAAACTGGTACCTTACATGGTCACTCCCGAGAGTAAGAGAATCGACCGATACTTATGGGGATTAGCGTCGGAGGTCCGAGGAATGGTTACCTCGGCAAATCTGACCACCATCCAAGCGGTTGTGGCCTTGGCAACTACTTTAACAAACGATGCGGTGAGAGCAGGAACTCTGACATCGGGAAGTGCCAGCAATAAGAGGAAGCCAGAGTATCAGTCGGGAAAGAAAACTTTTGGTAGTGCAAGCAAGGACAGGAAGGTGGTGAGAAACTTCGGAGTAAAGACTCAGTACCCAGGGCAATATAAGGGTTCACTCCCTAAATGCAACAAGTGCAACCGTCATCATGAGGGAGCCTGCTCTGTTTGTGACAATTGTAAGCGGTCAGGTCATCTCACCAAGTTCTGTAGGGTAGAAAGGAATCCCAATGAAAAGAGTTTCAACGATGGGAGAAGGGCATGCTTTGAGTGCGGAAGTCCGAATCACTTCCGAAATATGTGTCCGAGATTTGGAAGGAGGCCGATCAATAACAATAATGGGAATCAGGCGAGACAAGCCAATCAGGGAAATCACGGAGGTCAAGCTCGAGGACGGGCATTTGTCATTGGAGCTGACGAAGCACGTCGCGACCCTAATGTGGTGACAGATACGTTTCTTCTAAACAACCACTATGCATCAGTATTATTTGACACTGGAGCGGATAGGAGTTTTGTTTCATTGGAATTTAGGCCACTAATTGACTTGGAATCTAGGAGAATGTCGGATGCTTATATTATTGAGGTTGCTAATGGTCATAAATTTGAGGCTAAATATGTAATTCTAGATTGTACCTTGAATCTAGCCGATTAATTGTTTAGCGTTGATCTTATTCCTATTGAATTGGGGAGTTTTGACATAGTAATAGGCATGGATTGGTTATCCAAGAATCGAGCGGAGATTTGTTGTTTTGACAAGACGATTAGGATACCTTTGCAAGACGGAGAAGCCCTCGTTATACAAGGAAACAAAGTTGGAAGGAGCCTAGAAATAGTGTCAAGTGTGAAGGTTCATAAGTATTTGAGGAAGAAGTGCGTTGCATTTTTGGCTCACATCATTGAGAAGAAGTCCGAGGAGAGGCGAATCCAAGACATTCCTAGGGTGAAGGATCACCCGGAGGTGTTCCCCGACGATTTGCCTGGACTTCCCCCATTTAGACAAGTCGAGTTTAAAATTGACCTTATACCCGGAGCAACACCTGTAGCTAAGGCACCGTACCGCTTAGCACCTGCCGAAATGCAAGAGTTGTCAAGTCAACTCCAAGAACTCCTGGACAAGGACTTTATTAGGCCAAGTTCCTCACCTTGGGGAGCTCCAGTCCTGTTTGTCAAGAAGAAGGATGGATCATTTCGAATGTGCATCGATTATAGGGAGTTGAACAAGTTGATGATCAAAAATCGATATGCTCTTCCTCGAATAGATGATTTATTCGACCAGTTGCAAGGTGCAACCTATTTCTCAAAGATTGATCTTCGATCAGGTTATCACCAGTTAAGAGTCTGCGAGGAGGACATTCCTAAGACAGCTTTTAGGACTCGATATGGACACTACGAGTTTTTAGTTATGCCTTTCGGGTTAACGAATGCACCCGCTGTGTTCATGGATTTAATGAACAGGGTATGCAGACCATACCTTGACAAGTTTGTGATCGTATTCATTGACGACATTTTAATCTACTCTTGAAGTAAGGAAGATTATGAGCAGCACTTAAGAGTAATTCTAGAACTTCTCAAGGAGCAGAAACTGCACGACAAATTCTCAAAGTGCGAATTTTGGATTCGAGAAGTGCACTTTCTTTGTCACGTGATTGGAGAGAACGGAATTCACGTGGACCCGGCTAAAGTGGAAGCCGTTAGGAAGTGGGAAGCTCCAAAAACCCCAACAGAAATTTGTCAATTTCTGGGTTTGGCAGGTTATTATAGGCGTTTCATCGAGAACTTCTCAAAAATTGCTAAACCACTCACGTAACTAACCCAAAAGGATAGGAAATACGTTTGGGGAGAACCGCAAGAGGAGGCGTTCCAGCTGTTGAAGAAAAAGTTGTGCAATGCACCAATTCTAGCATTACCGGAAGGAACCGATAACTTTGTGGTGTATTGTGACGCATCGCATCAAGGTTTGGGTTTTGTATTGATGCAAAAGCACAAGATTATAGCGTACACCTCGCGACAACTAAAGGTTCATGAGAAGAACTATACCACATACGACTTGGAGCTCGGAGCAGTGGTATTCGCTTTGAAGATTTGGAGACATTATCTGTATGGCACTAAATGCACTATCTTCACCGATCATAAGAGTCTTCAGCACATTCTAGACCATAAAATGCTCAACATGAGGCACAGGAGATGGGTAGAACTACTCAGCGACTATGATTGTGATATTCGTTATCGTCCAGGTAAGGCCAATGTAGTGGCTGATGCCCTGAGTAGGAAGGAAAGGGTAAAACCTTCACGTGTACGAGCAATGGGAGCGCTTGTGCAAACGAGTTTAAAGACTCGAATTCTTGAAGCTCAGGTAGAAGCAATGAAAATGGAAAACTTGAAGGACGAGACCCTTCACGGCATGGAAAGTCGATTTGAAACTAAGGTTGATGGGGTACGTTATTTCAAGGACAGGGTTTGGATTCCAAAGGCTAACAACGTACGGGAAACAGTTCTGGATGAAGCCCACAAGTCTAGATATTCAATTCATCCAGGAGCGGATAAGATGTACAAGGACTTACGGGAATATTATTGGTGGCCAGGAATGAAGAAAGATATCGCCTTGTACGTGGGGAAATGTTTAGCTTGCTCAAAGGTCAAAGCTGTATATCATAAACCATCTGGTTTGTTACAACAACCAGAGATTCCCCAGTGGAAATGGGAACAAATAACCATGGATTTTATAACCAAACTTCCGAGAACCGCCAAATGTAACGTCCCAAAAATTACAAGAAATTTAAATTTTAAAAAATAATGCATTTCACTATAATCAAACCACAAGTTAACAAATCCCATTACAATAAGAATAAACGTCGTTGGTTTAAACCGTCAAACAAAGTTCAAGCAGCGGAAAAGTTATATAATTAAATCCCCATTTAATAAAAATTTAACTTAAACAGTCTTCGCCTTGCGCCCGTGTGTACCGTCATGCCCGACTGCTACTCGCACCTGAAATCATAAGATATTGGGAAGGGGTAAACACGAAGCTTAGTGAATTCAAACCATAAATAGGATCGCAATTATATCAGCATCACCCTTAAACAGCTAGTTATCGCAACCAACTCATACCATGCAATCACGTCCTGCACCCAGATTTATATATACCAAATACACCAGCACATATATTTCTTGGAACATCCATCAAGAAAATATATCACGATTAATAATAAGCCCTATACTTCTTGGAACGACCATCAAGAAGATATAATCACAACTCATTATACAAACACATATACTTCTTGGAACAACCATCAAGAAAATATATCACCATTAACAATAAACCTTATACTTCTTGGAACGACCATCAAGAAGATATAATCACAACTCATTATATAAACACATATACTTCTTGGAACAACCATCAAGAAAATATATCACCATTAACAATAAACCTTATACTTCTTGGAACGACCATCAAGAAGATATAATCACAACTCATTATATAAACACATATACTTCTTAGAACAACCATCAAGAAAATATATCACCATTAACAATAAACCTTACACTTCTTGGAACGACCATCAAGAAGATATAATCGCAACTCATTATACAAACACATATACTTCTTGGAACAACCATCAAGAAGTACATCAATCACAGTTCAATATATATACACAATTATATATACCCCATAACACAATAATATCAACAAACAATCATAACTATCACACTCGAGCTATAGTAATACAAATATAATTCCCATCCTATTTAGTGAGAGAACTCACCTCAAAAGCAAAGCTTATGTCCTCAAAAGCAAAGCTTATGTCCTCAACAGCAACACGAACCGGCCAACACCAGCTCACCTTTTTCCACCTAAATATGTGTTAACAAATGTCAAAGTGACGCCCCAACCCAAAGCCACGACTACTAAATTATAAAATACATTTTCCAGTTTTTTACTCTCAACACACAGGTCTGTTCGGGACCTGTTAAACCCCTTATAAACTGATAAATCCAGGAATATTTTTCCATAAACAAAAATTCCCATGTCTTAGGGTTCCAGGGACATATCGCACGCGCTCTAATGATTTTTCTACAATTTACTATCGATTTTACAAAACCGACTTGCAGCACAGTGAAAAACAGGACCTTTCAGTACAAAACAGCAATTTGACACTAGCTATGGTCCGAACTGGTTTTTCCGTAAAACATATGAAACTTACTAGACTCAGAATGGGAGATTTTGGCACTGATTTCACCCCAATACGATGTTCCTATAAAAAGTTATGGCTTTCACCAAAACAGTGGCAGAAACTGTGTAATTCACATGAAATGACAAATAATGCCTAGTAACCCATTAAGCCATAGCTTAACCCAAACAGAACCGAATGAACCTTTGAGGATGCAAACAAATAGGGTATTCTAAATGCAAGTAAAAACAACCCCAAAACATACAATCAACAACCACAATGAGGCCCCAAAATTTTAGCGTGGAAAACCCCTCAAAATCGAGAGTAAAAACCACGGGACTACTAGAGCCGCTTCAAATCCACTACCACCAATATTAGAGGAATAAAAAGTCTTCTCTAGATTATACTAGAGGCATACAAAACCATCACCACAAAGTTACTGCTGTGTAGAACCCCACGAAACCATGACCTCATGACCTCAAAACCACGATCCCACCGTCCAGAATGTTGATGAAGATGTCGTGAAGCGGCTCACCAAAAATCACGACGATCCGACCGTTCAATCTCCGGGAAACAGAAGTTTTCTGCAGCTAGGTTTACAAATACGAAAAATGGAGCTCTCTCACTTTTTCTTGTTTCTCTTTACTCTCTCTTTTGTTGCTACTCTCTCTCGGCCGAACTCACAAGGGAAGGGGAGGGAGGGCCGTAGGGTTTTCCTTCTCCCTTTCTTTCCTCTTTTCTTCCTTGCCAAGCCACGAAACAAACACCCTCAAAAAGAAACATGAAATCGGTTTTGGGTTGTGTATGGGCCGAAATGTACATTGTTTTGGCCCTTTAACAATTTGATCTCTCAACTAATTCCATCTCGCACTCTAACCAATTATTTGACATAATTAACTATTAGGTCCAATTCGTCTAACCTCGTTAACGGAAACCACGTTAAATAAAACTTAAGAGAAAAGAATTAATAAAAAAAAATACATACTGGGATAAGGGCTTTACAACTCTCCCCCACTTGGATTAGACTTCGTCCTCGAAGTCTAGGCTAGCGAATAACTCGGAATAGTTCTTGCGCATCTCCGCTTCGGGTTCCCACGTCCACTCGAACCCCTTTGGTGCTGCCACTGGTCTTTCCTCAACTAGAATCTAAATTTCTCACCCCGTCTAGAATTTCTCGAATACTTTTCTTACTACCAAAACTCCTTCAAGGACACTGAAATTATGACCGGAAGAACACTCCAACAACTGGATTCATTCCTAGCCAAACGACTTTGGTTGTCTCCCAACCTTAGATGTTCCATACATCCCGATTCAACTTTCAAGCTCTAACCATTCTAAAGGTACTCACCAATATACCCTACAGGATACTCGAATCCGATCATTCCTACCATTACTGCCGATTACTTCCACGAGTTCTATAGGCTCCCAAATTTTTTTTTTCACGCGGATCATCAAACCAGTAAACTTATAATCACCCACGAAGGTCATTTCACCATAACCATTCATCACAATTAAGCATTTCAGGGTTACTACTACCATCGCCATTATTATTTCAAAATCGGCTACAAATCTCCGATTACACTAAGGGTGTTTGGCCTTAAACCCAAAAGTCGACGCCTATATATAATACTTACTTCAAAAAGATTACTGCGCATTTTTCTCTTAATTACAAAGGCATCACTCCCTTAACCGACACTATTCGGTCTACACTAACAACACGTGTGGAATACCTAATCTTCCACCGTCTACTTATCCTCCACGCTCACTATAGGAAACCTAGTTACACCGTAACAAGATACACCTTAACGCCTACCTCTCAGGTACGTCTCAAGGCCCGGCGCATCGGAACTACCTCTCAGGTAAGTGCCCAAGACTATATCCTCTTAGTGCTTACTGGAAAGTCAAGGTCATAACACATGAATACCGGGGTCCCACCCCGAGATACCCAACCGATCATTACCAACGACTGACTGACCTGATCAAGGGTCCAATGCAAACAATCTACCAACAACATGCCTATCCCGGAATGACTCACTCATCCAAACATGTAAATACTCAACGTGCAATTGACCCATGACTATCTCAAAGTCAAAACCGAGCAAAACGCTCCACGCTTGCTAGACCCATAAGTCGGTCAAAAACGCATTTAAATAAGGTTTAAGCAAGCAATACTCTAAAATCGACATTAGTCCCAAACTCGACACGGGTTAAACAAAAGAGTTTTCCAAAAGGACTCACACCCTTAAAATTCTCAAAATGACACATAACACTTATAAGCGCACTTCCCAAATGGTTTACAAAATCATTTACAAAATATTTTCAACGTCAAGATTTTTCATTTCAAAAAGACCGTAATTAATAAAACTACTATTACCAGGTTGGTAGTTACGCAAAAATGGACACGCTTGTCCCACATGTGAAAATCATGTTGAAAATCATTTCATTGCAGCTTAGTTTACTCACAAAACGTAAAGCGAAATAAATAAATTCTTTGAAAATGAACCGTCACGGTTCTAGTATGAATTGACTCATGACATGTATTTAAAGTAACCGCTCGACCTTACACCGGGTGCGACAAAAGTGTGCACATAATTTCAAAATCAGTTCCACGACATTTGACCCCAAAATTCCTCTTTTTCAACATAAAATGTCGTGGCACAGGGTTCACCAACAAATCTTACGCGCGTCGGCTAGTCATACAAAACGATGAAACGGTTTACAAATATATTTTTGTTAAAACACAACTGTCTCGTGTAAGTTTCAAACTTAAAGATAAAAAACCAATCCGTTTTCATCATTTGAAAATATCGACTAAAATCTCATAAAATCTCAAAAGGTGGGGTTCTTTAAATTGATTTCCAAGATTTCCCCAAATGGTCACATAAACAAATAAGATATGCACCTCGTGAAATTAAACCCACACGACTCAACATGCCGTAAAACAAAACTTATTTTAACGAAATCACTCAAATAGCTTTATACCGACATCGTGGAATGTAACTTTCCGTCTCAACTCTAACATATGTGGAGGAGTTCCAATGTTAAAGTCACACGCCGTAGTCACTTGCCCAACATTTTAAACACCACAAAACACGGATATCATCTTACCCGAAAGAACCGTTGGAAAAAATAACGAAATGAGACAAATTCTAACAAAGTTTGCACTCCCGTGATAACACGATTTCATATACTTTCAAAACCATATTTCAAAATCTTGTGTGTGTGTTGAACATTTCCCTAAATTCCAAAACACCATCCATAAAATGATTTGAAACACAAGAATCTGTTAATGCAATCTATTTCAAATCAAACTTTGTGCATGACTTAGTCGGCATTCTACGCCTCGACTCCTACTCCTCCAAATCTATCCGGTCCACTAACGTCATCCGGACATTCAAACCTCTTAGGCAAGTTGGAAAATTACGTCAAATAATCCCTACGATTTCTCCTCAATCAAAGTCGGCTCTATAAGCCTATGATTCTAGCACAATCATCCATCTTGGCCCGAAACAGACATCATCCTCATCGTCACTCCAAGTGATTAATACTATAATCGTCCTTTTATTCCAACCACTACTAATTTATAACCTTCGTCACTACCCCAACAATCATCCCATCAAAGCAAATCAAGTACACACCTGTACTAGTAGGTTTACTATAGTCGTTCCTCCTTGTGATGGCTATTCCGGGTAGATATTACAACGGGTTATTAGAACATAATAACTCACACTAACAACGCTCACGCTCAACTCCTTGTATTCCTCGTGACTTTCCCCGACTCGAGCACGGATCCTGTGCTTCAGATAGTAGGAGCTCTACTACTACCTTCCACACCTATCCTCACTCGTTTCGAGTCCCGTCCCGAAGTGCCCAAGTAGTTCCTTGCTGAAAAACTATACACATATGCCCGCACCGGCATAGGTACACACTCTTCCTAGCTCCCTAGGAATTCCACCCAACTCCACTACCCTTGCTATGACGAAATCCCCACTAGTCATGACGAGTCGCCTCGCGAATGCACAGTCGCACACAGTGTAAAACCAGATAGACATTCGAATATAAGATTCTATCCTACAACGGTTGGACTCAAACAAGAACTGTGCAATAGAACTAAATCCGACATTCTAGGGCTATTCGGTTCCTACCGCATACAACCTATAGTGCATTCACTTAACAACCTATCAAGGCTAGCATAAACGCCTATTAGCAAGCAACAAACATGCAGTACAGTGTAATAAGCACCAAGCAATCTATCACACATACTCCTATGTTCTAGAAAGCAATCTAGCATACATACTCACATGTAAACACTCTTCCCAGCTCACTAGGAATTTCATCTCATCCCACTACCCTTGCTAAAACGGAATCCCAATTAGCCATAACAAGTTGCCTCGCGAATACCCAGTCGCATGCAGTGTGAATCAAATAGACATTCGAATACAAGATTCTATCCTAGAACGGTTGGACTCAAACAAGAGCTGCGCAATAGAACTAAATCAAATATTCTAAGGCTATATGATTCTTACTGCATACAACCTATAGGGCCTTCACTTAACAACCTACTATAACTAGCATTGATTCCTACTAGCAAGCAATCATCATACAGTACAGTGTAACCAACATAGGCAATCTAGCATGCATTCCCTATGATCTAGAAATCGATAAATACACTAAGTAGTGTACCTTCCCACTTAGCGTCGGCTGACTGTACACACTGCGCCCTCAATCACCGTTTCCCAAACGGGTTTTCCGTTTTCTTTCATTCGAAAAGATTTTAGTAAAAGGATTTAAAATTTCATAGCCGCAACTTGAGACCAAACACACCGAGATGTGTTTGATTCACTCAAGCTGTGCTCTGATACCAAGTTGTAACGTCCCAAAAATTACAAGGAATTTAAATTTTCAAAAATAATGCATTTCACTATAATCAAACGACAAGTTAACAAATCCCATTACAATAAAAATAAACGTCGTTGGTTTAAACCGTCAAACAAAGTTCAAGCAGCGGAAAAGTTATATAATTAAATCCCCATTTAATAAAAATTTAACTTAAACAGTCTTCGCCTTGCGCCCGTGTGTACCGTCATGCCCGACTGCTACTCGCACCTGAAATCATAAGATATTGGGAAGGGGTAAGCATGAAGCTTAGTGTATTCAAACCATAAATAGGATCGCAATTATATCAGCATCACCCTTAAACAGCTAGTTATCGCAACCAACTCATACCATGCAATCACGTCTTGCACCCAAATTTATATATACCAAATACACCAGCACATATATTTCTTGGAACATCCATCAAGAAAATATATCACGATTAATAATAAGCCCTATACTTCTTGGAATGACCATCAAGAAGATATAATCACAACTCATTATACAAACACATATACTTCTTGGAACAACCCCAAAACATACAAATAGGGTATTCTGTGTAAAAGTTATGGCTTTCACCCCAATACGATGTTCCTATTAAAAGTTATGGCTTTCACCAAAACAGTGGCAGAAACTGTGTAATTCACATGAAATGACAAATAATGCTTAGTAACCCATTAAGCCATAGCTTAACCCAAACAGACCCGAATGAACCTTTGAGGATGCAAACAAATAGGGTATTCTAAATGCAAGTAAAAACAACCCCAAAACATACAATCAACAACCACAATGAGGCCCCCAAATTTTAGCGTGGAAAACCCCTCAAAATCGAGAGTAAAAACCACGGGACTACTAGAGCCGCTTCAAATCCACTACCACCAATATTAGAGCAATAAAAAGTCTTCTCTAGATTATACTAGAGGCATACAAAACCATCATACACTTGAAAATAAGCACATCAAGATGTATGGAACCAAAATAGAGCAAGAATGGAGAAAAATCACCACAAAGTTACTGCTGTGTAGAACCCCACGAAACCATGACCTCCTGACCTCAAAACCACGATCCCACCGTCCAGAATGTTGATGAAGATGTCGTGAAGCGGCTCACCAGAAGTCACGACGATCCGACCGTTCAATCTCCGGGAAACAGAAGTTTTCTGCAGCTAGGTTTACAAATACGAAAAATGGAGCTCTCTCACTTTTTCTTGTTTCTCTTTACTCTCTCTTTTGTTGCTACTCTCTCTCGGCCGAACTCACAAGGGAAGGGGAGGGAGGGCCGTAGGGTTTTTCTTTCTCCCTTTCTTTCCTCTTTTCTTCCTTGCCAAGCCACGAAACCAACACCCTCAAAAAGAAACATGAAATCGGTTTTGGGTTGTGTATGGGCCGAAATGTACATTGTTTTGGCCCTTTAACAATTTGATCTCTCAACTAATTACATCTCGCACTCTAACCAACGATTTGACATAATTAACTATTAGGTCCAATTCGTCTAACCTCGTTAACGGAAACCACATTAAATAAAACATAAGAGAAAAGAATTAATAAAAAGAAAATACATACTGGGATACGGGCTTTACAACTCTCCCCCACTTGGATTAGACTTCGTCCTCGAAGTCTAGGCTAGCGAATAACTCGGAATAGTTCTTGCGCATCTCCGCTTCGGGTTCCCACGTCCACTCGAACCCCTTTGGTGCTGCCACTGGTCTTTCCTCAACTAGAATCTAAATTTCTCACCCCGTCTAGAATTTCTCGAATACTTTTCTTACTACCAAAACTCCTTCAAGGACACTGAAATTATGACCGGAAGAACACTCCAACAACTGGATTCATTCCTAGCCAAACGACTTCGGTTGTCTCCCAACCTTAGATGTTCCATACATCCCGATTCAACTTTCAAGCTCTAACCATTCTAAAGGTACTCACCAATATATCCTACAGGATACTCGAATCCGATCATTCCTACCATTACTGCCGATTACTTCCACGAGTTCTATAGGCTCCCAATTTTTTTTTCACGCGGATCATCAAACCAGTAAACTTATAATCACCCACGAAGGTCATTTCACCATAACCATTCATCACAATTAAGCATTTCAGGGTTACTACTACCATCGCCATTATTATTTCAAAATCGGCTATCCCGGAATGACTCACTCATCCAAACATGTAAATACTCAACGTGCAATTGACCCATGACTATCTCAAAGTCTAAACCGAGCAAAACGCTCCACGCTTGCTAGACCCATAAGTCGGTCAAAAACGCATTTAAATAAGGTTTAAGCAAGCAATACTCTAAAATCGACATTAGTCCCAAACTCGACACGGGTTAAACAAAAGAGTTTTCCAAAAGGACTCACACCCTTAAAATTCTCAAAATGACACATAACACTTATAAGCGCACTTTCCAAATGGTTTACAAAATCATTTACAAAATATTTTCAACGTCAAGATTTTTCATTTCAAAAAGACCGTAATTATTAAAACTACTATTACCAGGTTGGTAGTTACGCAAAAATGGACACGCTTGTCCCACATGTGAAAATCATGTTGAAAATCATTTCATTGCAGCTTAGTTTACTCACAAAACGTAAAGCGAAATAAATAATTTCTTTGAAAATGAACCGTCACGGTTCTAGTATGAATTGACTCATGACATGTATTTAAAGTAACCGCTCGACCTTACACCGGGTGCGACAAAAGTGTGCACATAATTTCAAAATCAGTTCCACGACATTTCACCCCAAAATTCCTCTTTTTCAACATAAAATGTCGTGGCACAGGGTTCACCAACAAATCTTACGCGCGTCGGCTAGTCATACAAAATGATGAAACGGTTTACAAATATATTTTTGTTAAAACACAACTGTCTCGTGTAAGTTTCAAACTTAAAGATAAAAAACCAATCCGTTTTCATCATTTGAAAATATCGACTAAAATCTCATAAAATCTCAAAAGGTGGGGTTCTTTAAATTGATTTCCAAGATTTCCCCAAATGGTCACATAAACAAATAAGATATGCACCTCGTGAAATTAAACCCACACGACTCAACATGCCGTAAAACAAAACTTATTTTAACGAAATCACTCAAATAGCTTTATACCGACATCGTGGAATGTAACTTTCCGTCTCAACTCTAACATATGTGGAGGAGTTCCAATGTTAAAGTCACAAGCCGTAGTCACTTGCCCAACATTTTAAACACCACAAAACACGGATATCATCTTACCCGAAAGAACCGTTGGAAAAAATAACGAAATGAGACAAATTCTAACAAAGTTTGCACTCCCGTGATAACACGATTTCATACACTTTCAAAACCATATTTCAAAATCTTGTGTGTGTGCTGAACATTTCCCTAAATTCCAAAACACCATCCATAAAATGATTTGAAACACAAGAATCTGTTAATGCAATCTATTTCAAATCAAACTTTGTGCATGACTTAGTCGGCATTCTACGCCTCGACTCCTACTCCTCCAAATCTCTCCGGTCCACTAACGTCATCCGGACATTCAAACCTCTTAGGCAAGTTGGAAAATTACGTCAAATAATCCCTACGATTTTTCCTCAATCAAAGTCGGCTCTATAAGCCTATGATTCTAGCACAATCATCCATCTTGGCCCGAAACAGACATCATCCTCATCGTCACTCCAAGTGATTAATACTATAATCGTCCTTTTATTCCAACGACTACTAATTTTTAACCTTCGTCACTACCCCAACAATCATCCCATCAAAGCAAATCAAGTACACACCTGTACCAGTAGGTTTACTATAGTCGTTCCTCCTTGTGATGGCTATTCCGGGTAGATATTACAACGGGTTATTAGAACATAATAACTCACACTAACAACGCTCACGCTCAACTCCTTGGATTCCTCGTGACTTTCCCCGACTCGAGCACGGATCCTGTGCTTCAGATAGTAGGATCTCTACTACTACCTTCCACACCTATCCTCACTCGTTTCGAGTCCCGTCCCGAAGTGCCCAAGTAGTTCCTTGCTGAAAAACTATACACATATGCCCGCACCGGCATAGGTACACACTCTTCCTAGCTCCCTAGGAATTCCACCCAACTCCACTACCCTTGCTATGACGAAATCCCCACCAGTCATGACGAGTCGCCTCGCGAATGCACAGTCGCACACAGTGTAAAACCAGATAGACATTCGAATATAAGATTCTATCCTACAACGGTTGGACTCAAACAAGAGCTGTGCAATAGAACTAAATCCGACATTCTAGGGCTATTCGGTTCCTACCGCATACAACCTATAGTGCATTCACTTAACAACCTATCAAGGCTAGCATAAACGCCTATTAGCAAGCAACAAACATGTAGTACAGTGTAATAAGCACCAAGCAATCTAGCACACATACTCCTATGTTCTAGAAAGCAATCTAGCATACATACTCACATGTAAACACTCTTCCCAGCTCACTAGGAATTTCATCTCATCCCACTACCCTTGCTAAAACGGAATCCCAATTAGCCATAACAAGTTGCCTCGCGAATACCCAGTCGCATGCAGCGTGAATCCAATAGACATTCGAATACAAGATTCTATCCTAGAACGGTTGGACTCAAACAAGAGCTGCGCAATAGAACTAAATCAAATATTCTAAGGCTATATGATTCTTACTGCATACAACCTATAGGGCCTTCACTTAACAACCTACTATAACTAGCATTGATTCCTACTAGCAAGCAATCATCATACAATACAGTGTATCCAACATAGGCAATCTAGCATGCATTCCCTATGATCTAGAAATCGATAAATACACTAAGTAGTGTACCTTCCCACTTAGCGTCGGCTGACTGTACACACTGCGCCCTCAATCACCGTTTCCCAAACGGGTTTTCCGTTTTCTTTCATTCGAAAAGATTTTAGTAAAAGGATTTAAAATTTCATAGCCGCAACTTGAGACCAAACACACCGAGATGTGTTTGATTCACTCAAGCTGTGCTCTGATACCAAGTTGTAACGTCCCAAAAATTACAAGGAATTTAAATTTTCAAAAATAATGCATTTCACTATAATCAAACCACAAGTTAACAAATCCCATTACAATAAAAATAAACGTCGTTGGTTTAAACCGTCAAACAAAGTTCAAGCAGCGGAAAAGTTATATAGTTAAATCCCCATTTAATAAAAATTTAACTTAAACAGTCTTCGCCTTGCGCCCGTGTGTACCGTCATGCCCGACTGCTACTCGCACCTGAAATCATAAGATATTGGGAAGGGGTAAGCATGAAGCTTAGTGTATTCAAACCATAAATAGGATCGCAATTATATCAGCATCACCCTTAAACAGCTAGTTATCGCAACCAACTCATACCATGCAATCACGTCTTGCACCCAAATTTATATATACCAAATACACCAGCACATATATTTCTTGGAACATCCATCAAGAAAATATATCACGATTAATAATAAGCCCTACACTTCTTGGAACGACCATCAAGAAGATATAATCACAACTCATTATACAAACACATATACTTCTTGGAACAACCATCAAGAAAATATATCACCATTAACAATAAACCTTATACTTCTTGGAACGACCATCAAGAAGATATAATCACAACTCATTATATAAACACATATACTTCTTGGAACAACCATCAAGAAAATATATCACCATTAACAATAAACCTTATACTTCTTGGAACGACCATCAAGAAGATATAATCACAAATCATTATATAAACACATATACTTCTTGGAACAACCATCAAGAAAATATATCACCATTAACAATAAACCTTACACTTCTTGGAACGACCATCAAGAAGATATAATCGCAACTCATTATACAAACACATATACTTCTTGGAACAACCATCAAGAAGTACATCAATCACAGTTCAATATATATACACAATTATATATACCCCATAACACAATAATATCAACAAACAATCATAACTATCACACTCGAGCTATAGTAATACAAATATAATTCCCATCCTATTTAGTGAGAGAACTCACCTCAAAAGCAAATCTTATGTCCTCAACAGCAACACGAACCGGCCAACACCAGCTCACCTTTTCCCACCTAAATAAGTGTTAACAAATGTCAAAGTGACGCCCCAACCCAAAGCCACGACTACTAAATTATAAAATACATTTTCCAGTTTTTTACTCTCAACACACAGGTCTGTTCGGGACCTGTTAAACCCCTTATAAACTGATAAATCCAGGAATATTTTTCCATAAACCCAAAGTCCCATGTATTAGGGTTCCAGGGACATATCGCACGTGCTCTAATGATTTTTCTACAATTTACTATGGATTTTACAAAACCGACTTGCAGCACAGTGAAAAACAGGACCTTTCAGTACAAAACAGCAATTTGACACTAGCTATGGTCCGAACTGGTATTTCCGTAAAACATATGAAACTTACTAGACTCAGAATGGGAGATTTTGGCACTGATTTCACCCCAATACGATGTTCCTATTAAAAGTTATTGCTTTCACCAAAACAGTGGCAGAAACTGTGTAATTCACATGAAATGACAAATAATGCTTAGTAACCCATTAAGCCATAGCTTAACCCAAACAGACCCGAATGAACCTTTGAGGATGCAAACAAATAGGGTATTCTAAATGCAAGTAAAAACAACCCCAAAACATACAATCAACAACCACAATGAGGCCCCCACTTTTTAGCGTGGAAAACCCCTCAAAATCGAGAGTAAAAACCACGGGACTACTAGAGCCGCTTCAAATCCACTACCACCAATATTAGAGCAATAAAAAGTCTTTTCTAGATTATACTAGAGGCATACAAAAGCATCATACACTTGGAAATAAGCACATCAAGATGTATGGAACCAAAATAGAGCAAGAATGGAGAAAAATCACCACAAAGTTACTGCTGTGCAGAACCCCACGAAACCATGACCTCCTGACCTCAAAACGCTCCACGCTTGCTAGACCCATAAGTCGGTCAAAAACGCATTTAAATAAGGTTTAAGCAAGCAATACTCTAAAATCGACATTAGTCCCAAACTCGACACGGGTTAAACAAAAGAGTTTTCCAAAAGGACTCACACCCTTAAAATTCTCAAAATGACACATAACACTTATAAGCGCACTTCCCAAATGGTTTACAAAATCATTTACAAAATATTTTCAACGTCAAGATTTTTCATTTCAAAAAGACCGTAATTAATAAAACTACTATTACCAGGTTGGTAGTTACGCAAAAATGGACACGCTTGTCCCACATGTGAAAATCATGTTGAAAATCATTTCATTGCAGCTTAGTTTACTCACAAAACGTAAAGCGAAATAAATAATTTCTTTGAAAATGAACCGTCACGGTTCTAGTATGAATTGACTCATGACATGTATTTAAAGTAACCGCTCGACCTTACACCGGGTGCGACAAAAGTGTGCACATAATTTCAAAATCAGTTCCACGACATTTGACCCCAAAATTCCTCTTTTTCAACATAAAATGTCGTGGCACAGGGTTCACCAACAAATCTTACGCGCGTCGGCTAGTCATACAAAACGATGAAACGGTTTACAAATATATTTTTGTTAAAACACAACTGTCTCGTGTAAGTTTCAAACATAAAGATAAAAAACCAATCCGTTTTCATCATTTGAAAATATCGACTAAAATCTCATAAAATCTCAAAAGGTGGGGTTCTTTAAATTGATTTCCAAGATTTCCCCAAATGGTCACATAAACAAATAAGATATGCACCTCGTGAAATTAAACCCACACGACTCAACATGCCGTAAAACAAAACTTATTTTAACGAAATCACTCAAATAGCTTTATACCGACATCGTGGAATGTAACTTTCCGTCTCAACTCTAACATATGTGGAGGAGTTCCAATGTTAAAGTCACACGCCGTAGTCACTTGCCCAACATTTTAAACACCACAAAACACGGATATCATCTTACCCGAAAGAACCGTTGGAAAAAATAACGAAATGAGACAAATTCTAACAAAGTTTGCACTCACGTGATAACACGATTTCATACACTTTCAAAACCATATTTCAAAATCTTGTGTGTGTGCTGAACATTTCCCTAAATTCCAAAACACCATCCATAAAATGATTTGAAACACAAGAATCTGTTAATGCAATCTATTTCAAATCAAACTTTGTGCATGACTTAGTCGGCATTCTACGCCTCGACTCCTACTCCTCCAAATCTCTCCGGTCCACTAACGTCATCCGGACATTCAAACCTCTTAGGCAAGTTGGAAAATTACATCAAATAATCCCTACGATTTTTCCTCAATCAAAGTCGGCTCTATAAGCCTATGATTCTAGCACAATCATCCATCTTGGCCCGAAACAGACATCATCCTCATCGTCACTCCAAGTGATTAATACTATAATCGTCCTTTTATTCCAACGACTACTAATTTATAACCTTCGTCACTACCCCAACAATCATCCCATCAAAGCAAATCAAGTACACACCTGTACTAGTAGGTTTACTATAGTCGTTCCTCCTTGTGATGGCTATTCCGGGTAGATATTACAACGGGTTATTAGAACATAATAACTCACACTAACAACGCTCACGCTCAACTCCTTGGATTCCTCGTGACTTTCCCCGACTCGAGCACGGATCCTGTGCTTCAGATAGTAGGAGCTCTACTACTACCTTCCACACCTATCCTCACTCGTTTCGAGTCCCGTCCCGAAGTGCCCAAGTAGTTCCTTGCTGAAAAACTATACACATATGCCCGCACCGGCATAGGTACACACTCTTCCTAGCTCCCTAGGAATTCCACCCAACTCCACTACCCTTGCTATGACAAAATCCCCACTAGTCATGACGAGTCGCCTCGCGAATGCACAGTCGCACACAGTGTAAAACCAGATAGACATTCGAATATAAGATTCTATCCTACAACGGTTGGACTCAAACAAGAGCTGTGCAATAGAACTAAATCCGACATTCTAGGGCTATTCGGTTCCTACCGCATACAACCTATAGTGCATTCACTTAACAACCTATCAAGGCTAGCATAAACGCCTATTAGCAAGCAACAAACATGCAGTACAGTGTAATAAGCACCAAGCAATCTAGCACACATACTCCTATGTTCTAGAAAGCAATCTAGCATACATACTCACATGTAAACACTCTTCCCATTAACAATAAACCTTACACTTCTTGGAACGACCATCAAGAAGATATAATCGCAACTCATTATACAAACACATATACTTCTTGGAACAACCATCAAGAAGTACATCAATCACAGTTCAATATATATACACAATTATATATACCCCATAACACAATAATATCAACAAACAATCATAACTATCACACTCGAGCTATAATAATACAAATATAATTCCCATCCTATTTAGTGAGAGAACTCACCTCAAAAGCAAATCTTATGTCCTCAACAGCAACACGAACCGGCCAACACCAGCTCACCTTTTTCCACCTAAATAAGTGTTAACAAATGTCAAAGTGACGCCCCAACCCAAAGCCACGACTACTAAATTATAAAATACATTTTCCAGTTTTTTACTCTCAACACACAGGTCTGTTCGGGACCTGTTAAACCCCTTATAAACTGATAAATCCAGGAATATTTTTCCATAAACACAAAGTCCCATGTATTAGGGTTCCAGGGACATATCGCACGTGCTCTAATGATTTTTCTACAATTTACTATGGATTTTACAAAACCGACTTGCAGCACAGTGAAAAACAGGACCTTTCAGTACAAAACAGCAATTTGACACTAGCTATGGTCCGAACTGGTTTTTCCGTAAAACATATGAAACTTACTAGACTCAGAATGGGAGATTTTGGCACTGATTTCACCCCAATACGATGTTCCTATTAAAAGGTATGGCTTTCACCAAAACAGTGCCAGAAACTGTGTAATTCACATGAAATGACAAATAATGCTTAGTAACCCATTAAGCCATAGCTTAACCC
Organism: Saussurea involucrata; assembly: GCA_033807775.1. NCBI lineage: Eukaryota > Viridiplantae > Streptophyta > Magnoliopsida > Asterales > Asteraceae > Saussurea > Saussurea involucrata. The sequence continues at coordinate 146,797,012 of CM066320.1, read as the reverse complement.
AAACAGACCCGAATGAACCTTTGAGGATGCAAACAAATAGGGTATTCTAAATGCAAGTAAAAACAACCCCAAAACATACAATCAACAACCACAATGAGGCCCCAAAAGTTTAGCGTGGAAAACCCCTCAAAATCGAGAGTAAAAACCACGGGACTACTAGAGCCGCTTCAAATCCACTACCACCAATATTAGAGCAATAAAAAGTCTTCTCTAGATTATACTAGAGGCATACAAAACCATCATACACTTGGAAATAAGCACATCAAGATGTATGGAACCAAAATAGAGCAAGAATGAAGAAAAATCACCACAAAGTTACTGCTGTGCAGAACCCCACGAAACCATGACCTCCAGACCTCAAAACCACGATCCCACCGTCCAGAATGTTGATGAAGATGTCGTGAAGCTGCTCACCAAATATCACGACGATCTGACCGTTCAATCTCCGGGAAACAGAAGTTTTCTGCAGCTAGGTTTACAAATACGAAAAATGGAGCACTCTCACTTTTTCTTGTTTCTCTCTACTCTCTCTTTTGTTGCTATTCTCTCTCGGCCGAACTCACAAGGGAAGGGGAGGGAGGGGTCGTAGGGTTTTTCCTTCTTCCTTTCTTTCCTCTTTTCTTCCTTGCCAAGCCACGAAACCAACACCCTCAAAAAGAAACATGAAATCGGTTTTGGGTTGTGCATGGGCCGAAATGTACATTGTTTTGGCCCTTTAACAATTTGATCCCTCAACTAATTCCATCTCGCACTCTAACCAACGATTTGACATAATTAACTATTAGGTCCAATTCGTCTAACCTCGTTAACGGAAACCACGTTAAATAAAACTTAAGAGAAAAGAATTAATAAAAAGAAAATACATACTGGGATACGGGCTTTACACCAAAGGGCACGACTCAATTTGGGTTATAGTAGATCGATTCACGAAATCTGCACATTTCCTACCGATTCGAGGAGATTACAAGATGGAGAAGCTTGCTCAGATCTACAACAAGGAAATCGTTACACATCATGGAGTACCAATATCCATCATTTCAGATAGAGATAGCCGTTTCACATCACGGTTTTGGCAGTCACTTCAGAAAACTTTGGGTACGCAATTGAATTTGAGCACAGTCTATCATCCTCAAACGGACGAGCAAAGTGAACGAACTATTCAAACGTTAGAAGACATGCTTCGAGCATGCGTGCTAGACTTCGGAGGAAGTTGGGATAATCACTTACCATTGGTTGAGTTTTCTTATAACAATAGTTATCACACCAGTATTCAATGTGCGCTATTTGAAGCTTTGTATGGACGTAAGTGTCGTTCACCGCTTGCTTGGTTAGAAATTGGAGATAGACAGTTATCTAGACCCGATATTGTACATGAAGCTACCGATAAGATTGCAATCATTAGAGATAGACTTAAAGCATCAAGAGATCGTCAGAAAAGTTACGCGGATAATCGTCGGAAACCCCTAGAATTTCAAGTTGGCGATAAAGTACTTCTAAAAGTATCTCCGTGGAAAGGAATAGTGCGATTTGGGAAAAGAGGAAAATTGAGCCCAAGGTACGTCGGACCGTTTGAGATACTGAAAGAATTGGTCCAGTAGCGTATAGACTCAATTTGCTTAAAGAGCTAAGTGCAATTCATAATACGTTTCACGTGTCGAACCTCAAGAAATGTCTAGCCGACGACTCATTAATCATACCTCTGGAAGAAGTTCAAATTGACGATAAGCTACACATCATAGAAAAACCAACTGAGATTCTCGATAGAGAAGTCAAGCGTCTGAAACGAAATAAAATCCCGATCATGAAAGTTCATTGGAACACAAGGCGTGGGCCTGAGTACACATGGGAACGAGAGGATTACAAGAAACATAAGTATCTTCACCTTTTTGCTAACAAACCGGTTAAGAACGGAAGTTCTTGAATTTCGGGACGAAATTCTTTTAACCGGGGGAGACCGTGACAACCGTCAAACTTTCGTTTCAGGTTAGATTTATACTGAACATTGCAGTTATCTATATTTTAGACAGCACAGTCAAACTTAGCAGTATAAACGTGATTGTTAGGAAAATTGGAGAATTTTGCCTAGCATTTGCCTTAATAAGGAAATTATCCATAAATATCATAAAATGTCAATCTAAAATACCTTGAATACATTTATACATACATATATATATATATATATATATATATGTACTTTGCAAAGTAAATACTAGTAAATAAAACAAGTATTATTAATTATATAAACTAGTTATTAGTTAACAAAATTAAAAATAAAATAAAAACACCATCATTTTATTTTACCCAACACCACACTCCACTCTCTCTCTTCCCCCTTCCCAAAACCGCCCCCCCCCCTCCCCCTATTAAACCCTTCACCCTTTTTCTTTTAACTCACTTCCCCCTCTTCATTTCTCTCATCTCTCACTTTCTCTCTTTTCTCCCTAAAAGTTCTTACTCTTTTTCTCTCTATTCTCTCTCAAATATTGTCCAAGGTCCAGCCACTTTAACCTCAAGAACATCAAGTGTTCAAGTCTTCATAAGGTAAAAATTATATGTAGTGCAAAGCCTACACCTTTCTTTGTTATTGTTCTTTCATGTTTCTTTAAGTTTCTTCTCCTACTTCTACACTAGTTGCATGTTGTTTTGCTTTATCAATATCTTTGGATCTTGATGTTTGGGAGATTCATCACCATAACATCTTATATGTTATTAAAAAGGGGATGAATCCATGACCAAACCCATGTTGAGACCAAAGAAGAACTTTTACAATGTTCTAACAAACATGCATGTGTTCTTCATCAAAACCAACCCCTTAATCTCTAAGAAATTTATGAAAAACTCTAGATCACATCAAATACATACTTAAATCTCCATGCATGTGGAGTAAACTTTGTATTTTACATGGTAAAAACAAGCTCTAGGCTTGGTTAACAAAGAAAACTTCAAAAAGAAAGCAAAATGGTCACTTTTGAGATTTTGGAAAGATTGTTTTATTTAATAAGCATGCATGTAATTTTAGTGGCTTAAAAATATGTTTAAAACTGAAAATATTTGTATGGGGAAGTGCCAAAATCGGATTCATGACAAAAGGAACAAAATCATTGCAAAACTTAAAGATATGCGCATTTTCCTAGAAGCTATAGTTTAATAGCAATCTGCCAGATTTTACCCCCCTTTTTAAATGGCCATATCTCACTCAAAAATACTCCAGTTGAGGTGATTCTTTTTCTAGAATTTATTTTTATGAGTTAGGGTTCAAACCCAACTGGAATACCTGAAAAATATTAAGATTTCGACCTTCAAACAGTTTTCACAAAACAGTGCGCAAGCAGCAAAGTTTTTTGTAGTGTTTTACGTCAAGAATTATTTCGGATTCTTCAACACCTCTAAAAATTATGAATCTTATGTCAAAAGTTTCCTAACACATAAAGGTATATGGACATAAAATATCCTAACCTGAATGCCTATGGATAATATCCAAAAATGAACTGAAAGTGACTACATATTCTGGACAGCAACTGACAATTTCTTACTATAGCTAAAAGCTAACTCTTGAACCCGTTTCATCATTCTTATGATGAAATTGTGGAATATATATATATATATATATACTATATGTATACGCATTTTATATATATTTTAACCTTTCATTTGAACCCTTTTCGTTATTTTTATAATGAAATTGCGGTATATATATATGTACTATATATAACTTCTAACTTTATATGTACTATATGTATATAACTCCTAACTTTAGACCCTTTTCGTCACTCGTCATGACGAAATTGCGGTAACCTCAATCTAACATATGTAACGTATTGTATGTTGATTACTAACTTCGGTTAATTCCTTATAACTTATAAACTTAAACACAACAAAGGCATTTTATGGTGATTTGGATAACTAAGCGATATCAAGGACTAAAGCTTAAGCATAGAATCTTACTAGTGTCCTTACGTTCGTAGGATCGAAGTAGGATCGTTTATGGATTGCATCGCGAACCTCTTGAGAACATCTTCGCATACCACCGTGAGTTTTCACAGCCCCTTTTTACTATTTTGTACATTTTGGGGTGAAAAGCATGTTACAAATTTACTTACGCATCTGTTATTTTTATCTACTCAAACGATTTACATTGCTACGAACTTTTATGCGCTTCGGTATATATGCTTATGTAAGTGATTCTGAGTTTAACGATTATGTGAAAGTCCCCAGTACAAAACATACACTCCCATTAACTCAATTACGAGTCGCCCGATATATTATGGATAACGTTATTTGGTAGACACCCCACTCACCTCGCGAGTGCATAATTACTACAAAACTTATCATGTTTGTGAGGAACATGTGTCATTTGGGGAGTGGAAGTACGGTCAAGTAGGTTTGGGTAGTGGGCTCATTGCTTGACATATTGAATATGATATCATACCTTGCGCATGTTGACAACCGAATACTAAATCCATTGTGCGGATTTACAAAATGCTTTATTACTATAACCGAATACTAAATCCATTGTACGGGTTTACAAAATGCTTTACTATTACAACCGAATACCCAATCCACTTTGCGGATTTACAAACTTGCATGAAAACTTTTATGCATACCGAAAACCTGTGAACTCACCAACTATTCAATAGTTGACCCTCTCCTTAGATGCTTTTCAGGAAATATCAAGTAAGGTTGAACTTTAGAAGGCACCACAAGTAGCGGCATCTGACGCTTTTTCCTTACCATGTCAATTTTTGTTTTTGGACAATTTGTATTTTGGAACATGGTGTATTCTTGTAAACTTTTATGATATGATGATTGTGTGTTGTCTTCTACCTTACGCATTGAAACCTTGAACTGTGACATCTCGTGTTTCCGCTTTAGCGGGGTGTGACATTAATGAAAGTTCCCTTTTCATTTTGTTTTATCTGAAGACCAAGGAAATATGTTAGCTCACCCATCATACTCATTTTATACTCTGCTTTCATTCATATTTTTAGCGAAACGAGTACAAAGGTCAAGGTTAGTAGAACCAAATATAATGTCATCAACATATATCTGAACAAGAATAATATGACCTTTCACTTTCCTGAAGAATAGAGTCTTATCGATTTTACCACGCTCAAATTGTTCAATATGGAGATAAGTAGAGATAGTGTCATACCATGCACGAGGAGCTTGCTTTAAGCCATAAAGTGCCTTATCCAGTTTATAAACATAACCTGGATTCTTAGGATCTGAGAATCCTGGAGGTTCTTCCACGTAGACTTCTTCATTCAGTTTTCCATTGAGAAATGCTGACTTAACATCCATTTAATACACTTTGAAGTCTTTGTGTACAGCGTAGGCTAAGAATAGACGAATAGATTCTAGTCTTGCTACTGGAGCAAATGTTTCGTCGTAGTCTATACCTTCCTTTTGTCTGTATCCCTGAGCAACAAGACGAGCCTTGTTGCGGGTTATAGTTCCATGTTCGTCCAACTTGTTTCGATAGACCCATTTAGTGCCTATAACTGTCTTGTCAGTTGGTCTTCGAACAAGATTCCAAACTTTGTTTCTTTCAAATTCTGTCAGCTCTTCTTGCATAGCGCTGACCAAGTTTGGATCTCTGAGGGCATCGTCTATTTTCTTTGGTTCAATCAGAGAAATAAAGTTAACAAATAAACAAATATTACATGCACTTCATCGAGTCTGAACACCAGCGTTTGGATCACCAAGAATTTGATCAATAGGGTGATTGATAGTCCATCGCTGAGCCGGAGCATGAATCGCTGACTCAACCTGAACTGGAGGGGCTGAAGATGAGGCTTCAGCAACTTTTGGAATATCAAACAAGAGAGGAGTAGGTGCAGATGTCATCACCTTCACTGATTGCTGAGAAGTAGATGGAATGTCTGAGATAGAAGGTTCAGAAGCAGGCATAGTGTTTAAAGGAATAGCTGAGACCCATGATGTTTCAGCTTCACTAGTCTGCATGTTTGGGATGATAGTAGGACCATCATCTTCAACGGTATGAGTATGAGGAGTGGGAATTTCTTCTGAATTACCAAGATGTGAAAACATCCATTGATTCAGCTCTTCAGTGTCAGCAGAGGGTCTAGAATTTGCTGAACGGGATTCTTCAAAGGTGACGTGAATCGTTTCTTCTATAGTCTGTATTCTACGATTGAAGACTCTGAAAGCTTTGGAGATAGAAGAATATCCAAGAAAGATTCCATCATCAGCCTTAGGATCAAACTTTCCAAGGGCATCTCTGTTGTTCAGTATGAAACATTGACATCCAAAGATGTGAAGAAAGCTAATTGAAGGCTTTCTTCCATGAAAAAGTTCATAGGCTGTTTTATTGAATCTTTTGACTATTAGCGACCTGTTTTGCGTAAAACAAGCAGTGTTGACAGCTTCTGCCCAAAACTGAGTAGGCATGTGAGAATCGCTAAGCATTGAACGTGCAGCTTCAATAATAGTTCGATTTCTTCTTTCAGCGACTCCATTTTGTTGTGGTGTTCTCACTGAAGAAAAGTTGTGAGAAATACCCTTACTCTCAAAGAAGAAATTAAGAGAACTGTTTTTGAATTCAGTTCCATGATCACTCCTTATCGAGCGAACGATCATGTTGTTCAGGACTTCCATTTTCCTGACAAAGGTGATGAGTTCTTCAGGGGTGTCACACTTAGAACGGAGAAACATTACCCATGTATAGCGAGAGAATTCATCAACTATGACCAGCGTATATTTCTTTCCAGCGATGGATTGTTTGTTAACAGGGCCAAACAAATCCATATGGAGAAGTTGTGGAGGAGATAACAATGAGGAAACTTGCTTAGACTTAAAGCTTGCTTTGGTCTTCTTCCCTTTCTCACACGCTGAACATAAGGATTCTTTAGCGTATGAGTGTTGAGGTAGACCAGTGACTAACTCTTTAGAAGAAAGAGTGTTTAGTGTCTTGAAGTTTAGATGAGAGAGCCTCTTATGACATAGCCAGTTGACATCAGATGAGGCTTTTGAGAAGAAACACGAGTTCTCAGTGGTTGTTGAGTCCATATTTATTACATAAACATTTTCCAAACGATAACCGCTGAGAGCTATCTTCTCCTTTTTGTCAGCGACGAAGCAGGATTCCTTAGTAAAAATTACTTTGTTATCCATGTCGCAAAGCTGACTGATGCTTAGAAGATTATGCTTCAGCCCTTCAACATATGCGACTCTTCTGAAGGTTGTTGTACCATTAGAGAGTACACCAAACCCTCGGGTATGTCCTTTTCCGTTTCCATCGAAAGTTACAGAGGGACCCTTCTCTTCCTTGTATTCAGAGAGCAGGCTTTTCTTTCCAGTCATGTGTCTAGAGCATCCGCTATCAAGATACCAGATACCCTTCTTAACCTGCATTATAAAGGTAGATTAGTTTGTCTTGGGTACCCACTTAACCATGTGTACACACTTGTCAGTGGGTTTAGAAGAGGAGGTGGAAGGTTCAGCAGTCTTCGCAGCATTTGAAGATTCAGCTTTGTCAGTCTTCACTTTGGTTAATTTTTTAACCTCAGTGGTCTTCTTTGCCTTGGGGGCAATGATCTTCACCTTAGCTATCTTTTCAGCTTGGGTGGTTGTGGGGCACTTACTAGCAATATGATTGGTAAGTCCACAGTGATAACATTTCCTATAACTAAAAGTAGTTCTAGGACCATTTGCATGATAAGCTTTTGATTTTGAATTAGAAGGACCAGCGCCAAGTAAACTTTTGGTATTTGAAATAAGAGGAACATTCAGTTCTTCGGATTTCTTACCAATGGTATCCACTTTGATTCTAGGAGTAGATCGCTGAATAGATCCACGCTGAATAAATCCAGGAATCTTATTCTTTGAACCAGAGGGATAAGTCACTGAAGCTTTAGAAGCATTCAGCTTAGGTATAAAGGTACCCTTCTGAGGATTTTGGTTAAAAGCAATTCCTTTACCTTTATTTTTAAAGACTGAGATAGGTTTTGGATAAACAATTTTATCTTTACCTTTAGAGGTTAAGGTAGAGACTTCCTCAGGGATAGGAGGTTTTGAAGAGGAACGCTGAGATGAGAAAGTGTCAGGGATTGAGGATACGAACATTCCAAACTTAAGCATGGAACGGTCAGTGGTTTGTTCTAGAGTATCAGCTTTGTAACCAAGACCACGTTTATCACTCAGGGGAATCTGAGACTTAATTATCTCAGTTATCTTTGTTGAGGAGTTATACCATCCATCAACAGTAGCCTTTTCAGCTTTTAATGCAGCGATAGCTTCTTCGCGTTCGATTTTGACTAGCTGATTTAAATGAACTTGATCTTTAAAATCTTCTTCAATTTTAGAAAGCTTTTCTATTTGAAGGTAACAGTTTTTAAGCTGTTCAACGAGATCAAGGTTTTGATTTTCAATAACAGTTTTACCATTCATGGCTTCATATAAACTTCTAGTCAAGAGATCGATCATTCGAAGACTACCAGCTTCATCAATATTTAAAATATTGGTAAAGAAGGAAGGTGATACCTTAGTAGCAGAGGTTGAAGTAGAGGGAATGTCAGAATTTTCTTCCTCATCTTCAAGTTTGGCCATGAGGCATAGATTGGCTTCATCATCATCTTCAGAGTCAGATGATTCTTCTTCGTCAGAGGTAGCCCAATCATAGTCAGCCATCAGGCCTTTGCCTTTCTTCTTAAAGGTTTTCAGCTTTGAATACCTTTCTTTCAGCTTTTTGTATTTTTCATCTCTAGTCCTGGGAGTAAAGTTTTTCTTGGGAAAAGCTGAGGATCTAGAGACTTTCTTTGACCTGCACTCGCTAGCAAAATGTCCTATCTTTTCATAGTTATAGCAAGTAGCAGTAGCCTTATCAACATGGGTTGATGATCTTGGCTTGTCAGTAATAGCATGAGGTTTGTTCTTTCTGAAATTACTCTTTCTAGCAAATCTCCTGAATTTATTAGCCAGGAATGCTAGAGTTTCATCATCATCTGAAGCGTCAAAATCTGATGAACGTTCAGAGTTAGTTTCCAACTCTGTGACAGTGATAGTCGATCGCTGAGTGGAAGGTAACTCTGAGAGTAAAGCAACAGGGGTGCTTTTGGAATCTTTTACAAGATTCTTCTTAAGATGACTAGATTGCTCATGATTAAGCATCGTGCCATATAAGGTAGAAAAAGTCATAGATCTTAGATCTTTTGACAGCTTGAGACACATTGAATAACTGTCCCAGCTTTTAGGTAAACATTCTAAGAACTTTGTCAGTACTTCAAAGTTAGAATATTCCTTACCAACAGTTTTCAGATCTATTATTAAGCAGTTAAAACGTTGGTGTACTTCAGAGAGAGTTTCATTCTAGCCACAAATGAAGCTTTCATACTGTCTTACCAGGTTGATCTTGCGTGAGTCCTGGACTTCAGAAGTACCTTCATACTGAACACAGATTGTGTCCCACATGGATTTTGAGGTTTTCAGGTTCATGACGGAATGGTAGACTTCGTCAGGAAGAGCCATGGAAAGTATGGATCTGGCTTTGGTGTCGATAGTCACTTTCTTCTTATCTTCATCAGTCCACATATGAATTTCCTTGGGAACCAACCTTTCTGGAATAGCAGCTCTATTTTCAGCGGCTGGAACTTCAGGATCAATTCTTACAGGAATATATGGGCCGTTTTCAAGATAGTAAGTCATAGTAGGATCTACACCTTCTAAGAAGAGAATCATCCTATTTTTCCATAGATTTAAGTTATCTCTGGAAAATCTAGGGGGTTTTGCAAGAGAACCATTGTCAATATAGTTAGTGTTTGTGTTGGTAGACATTTTAAGAAATAGCAAGGAAGAGAAAAGATTAGTATAGATAAGATATTGTTTATGAGATTAAACAAATCTGCTCTGATACCACTTGTTGGTCCCGAAGGGTTATACAAGTTTGTAGAAGGGGGGGAGGGGAGGGGTTGAATACAAACACACGATTTTTACTTTTCTAAATTGTTTATTGATAAATCAAGACAATTTACAACTTGTTGCGGAACAAGATTAAGGACTAATCCAAATCTAAACAAGTTAAGAACACTAAGTTTCTTGCACTATAATAAGATAGAAAGGAGATAATGAAATTACGAGTAATAACCTAACACACAGTAGTAAGGAAGAATAAGAAGATGGCTGAGCACACTTCATTTATGAAGTTGGTTCTTCTTATATACTGCATGGCAGTATTGCTTTACACGTGGCAGCAGCTGAGTGGTTGCATTTCATTGACCTTTGTAGACAACCTTAGTAGCCGCATGGTGTACAGTGTAGAATCAGAGTTTGTTGTACGATTCTAGACAAAAGGGATGTCCGTTCTGACATTTTGTACAGGGACGTGCAAGGGGGGAAAGACAAAAGTAACTTGTAGAGGAAGACTTCATGATCAGCTTTCGTTGAATCAGTACTTTATCAGCGAATAATAAAGCTCAGCGATTGCTGAAGTCTTCTACTTGTAACTTCACGTTGAGTGGACAAATCTTGGCTTCGCTGATATCCGCATCAGTTCATTAGTAGACTTGTCGCTGTTCTTGAGCTTGATCTTGGACTTCAGCGTAGAACATATGTTGACGTGAAACGTGTCTTCAGTGATCATAAGTAAACAACAAACTTATCAGCGATCACCAAAAGAACTGAACAGGCTCAGAGCTTTATGGTTAACAATATTCGCTGAATGTTTATTTTAAAGAGCGAGAGTTCCTATCAGCTGTACAGTAGAGTCTTAGTATTTATCAGCGATAGTGAAACTCTAACACATATTGTTTACTTACAATTTTCACTAAGTGTTTATGAAAGGGTCATTATCAAATCACTGAGGGTTTGGATCAACAGAGATTTTCTTAACAATGTAGTTCAACGAGAAAAGGCAAGCTCTTCAAAAATGAAGAAAGGTTTCCTATTTATACTGTATGCATTAAATGCAAATTAGTACAACTTTTGTTGATCCCGATATTACTCAACAATGATATTAATCTCTATTTGTTCGAACAAATAAGTATGCAGAAGTGTTTTAAAGAACTAAAGAGATGCTTGGTAGAAAGTTCACACAGAATCAAACAAACAAAGTATTAATAAACACAAGTTTAACTCAAAGATTTACTTTGTATTGATTCTTTGTAAGACACCAAGAACACCGTAATATGTGTGAAATACACTAAGATAAGCTCTAATCAGGTGTGTGAAGTTGTGCAAAGTTAATGGAAGTGCTCTACAAGAGCCTTATATTTATACTATTCTACAGGGGACAATTGGGAGACAAGAAGTACTAAGTGTACAAAGACAACATCGTGGATCTGCAACAGGTACAACGTTAATGTAGTGCGCCATTTTCTGCTAAGGCTGTAACCCATCAGAGGTTGACACGTGGAGTTGGCAGGGCATCCCTTGTACGAATGATCTTCAGGATCTTCGTACAGCAGAGGCACGTGAGAAGCACGATCTTCTTTGTCTTGATCGTTTGGAAACTTCAGTTTTCTAAGTCTTCATACCATAGAGGCTCTATCAAGTGTGACAGCGGCTCTGTGGCCTTGTCCTCTGAGAACGTCTTCTGTAGAGTCTTCTCTTGGAGTCTTGGCAGAGGCTCTGTCGATGACTTTACACTTAGCCTATGTTCAATACTTCTTTAATCATTGAAGTGGGAACTAACAATCTCCCCCTAAGTATTGAAAAATAAAAAATTGACAAATGCATGGTTTTCTAAGCTAAGAACACGACAAGAGGTATTTGACCTCTGTAGAAGGTTTACTTTTCATAAAAGGATATGCCAGAGGCACTTACATTTGATTACAGTGCAAAGTATGAAAAGTAAGAAGAGGAAAGTTGAGGATGTCAAACTCTGGCATTTGGGAAGTCGTTGATTGAGCCTCCCGTGAGTCCTCCATCATTGAGTTCATGATATATTCTGATGCAGAGGTTTTTGAAGCTTATGACAGAGTCGATGACCTATATTAATCTGTCGGCAAGTGCTTGATCCATGAACTATGTTCCTCTGTGCTCTAGGAGATTGGTTCTGAACTCGATTAGAGTACTTGTTGCGTACTTCTGGCAATCATATTCCATGAATAGTCTCAACTTACCAGCAGGATCTCGAAAGACGTACCCAACCGTTGGAAATGTGATGATGGACTTTGGATAGGTAGAGGAGGGGCAGTCATGTTCTGGTGGTAGGAGTTTTATTTGTTTTACTCCAAGATCGAGTCCCACTTGGATGATTGTAAGGCTGTATAGCATAATCGTTTCGCGCATAGCCTTTCTGATCGCACGATATGCCCTCTGTACTTCGAGTCTTGTGTTGTAATTCTTCTTAGCCCAGTTCAGAAGGTCCGGCAGGTCATAGGGGCTCAGGTTCCTCAGATCTGCATCTGAGAACTTGTTCTCAGTTCTGTCGGCCCTTCTGACATGATAGATGTTGTAATGTATCTCTGTGCCTTTGGTGTGAGAGAGCTTGCAGTATACAACCTCTCTGATCTTTGAATTTGAGAAGACTTGTTTGACAAGTTTAGCTTTGGATCTGTAGAAGTCTTCTTTTAGCTGCTTGAGGAAGTCAGGCTTCAGAATGGATGGTGGCAGAGGATCGTTGACGGCTCTGCTGTATAAGTACTTGTACACCACCTCTTCCAATTGTCGCGGAGGTGCAACAGGTGGAGGCATGGGCCTGCGTAGAGCGTCCATTCTGCTGGTTACTTGAGCCACCCTGTCTTCTGAAGGTTTTGCCTTTGGGTCTAGGACTGGTTTGGTTGTCAGAGGGGTAACTCCGAATGCCTAGTCTTCTTCTTCTGGTTTGGGCGTAACAAAAGCATCAAAAGAGCTTTTTAATAGCTTTTCAGTGGGTTGATGCTTCTGCTTTTTGGGTTTTGGTTCCTCTGTCATGATGGACTTCCCTTTGTCCTTAGCCTTAGGCTGTTTTTCTTCTGTCTTTTGGGTTTGGGTTGCCTCTGTTTGTTTTAGCGGTTGAGCCTCTGAGGTCTTTGCTGATGGAGCTTTCTCTGTTGATTTTGGTGGGGTTGCCTCTGTTGGTTTTGGAAGTTGTGCTTTTAAGGTCTTTGATGGAGGTGCCTCTGTTGGTTTGTCAAAGGGCTTGGTTGGTACTGTGGTTTTGCTCAGATATTTCCTTTGTTTTTGAGCTACTGTTTTGGTTCTGGATTTGGTTTTGGGCTCTTCTGTTGTTTTGGGTTTGGGAGATGGAGATTTTGTCTCTTCAGCTTCTGGTGTAGGGGATGGTAGTTGGGTTTCTTCAGTTGGTTTTGGTGTTGAGAAAGGGAGGTTTTCTTCTGTTGGTATAAGTAGTGGTGATGAGGGGGGGGGGGGATTTCTTCTGTTTGCTTAGGTGTTGGGGATGGTTGTTCGTCTTCAGAAGATGTGAGTGATTGGACATGCTCAGCTACAGTCTTTAGGAGGTTCTCCTGTTGAGTAGTTTCCACAGAGGTGGGTGTTTCCTCTGTGGTCTTCTTCTGTTGTTGAGTTTCAGAGGTTTGAGGGACTTGGCTTATCGGTTCGGCGTTGAGTGGTGGTGGAGCTGGTAAACCTCTAGTGGCGGCTCTGTCTTTTTGCCTCTTCTCCCCCTTAGGATGACCTGATGATCCATCAGAATCATCATCAGAGTCATCCTGACCCTTTTGTTTTGTACCCTCTGCGCGACATGTTGTTTATGGCTTCTTGGGTTGAGAGGCACCTGCGGCTAGCATTTTGACACATAAGTCATCGCAGATGCCAAGAAGGTAAGCGACCTCTGCCTCTGAGTTGAAGCGCAACTTGCCCACGCTGGCTTGGAAATCTTTGACATAATTTGCATTGGCAGAGGTGAAGGCCCTGAAGAATTTGGTCATCTCATTCAGAACACCTTGACCCAGTTCTGTGAGTTGGGCTCTGGTGATATAGTCCAGGGGTTTCAGAGCCTTGGTTTGATCGAGAGTATGCTCCTGGACTTTATCTAGTGCTTTCAGAAGGTCTTCGGTAGTAATGGTGGTTGCAGAGGTTTGAGGGAGGTTCTTTTGTGCCTTTCTGGCCTTCTTTAGCTGCTTTGAGAGATTTGCAATGTAAGTTTCTAGAGCAGAAGTGGAGGCTGGTGTGGTGGTTGCAGAGGTTGTTGCAACAGTTGTCATCTTAGAGCAGGCAATTTTCATCTCTGTGGACAGGTTGTCCACTTTGGTTGTTAGATCAGTGAGTGCCCTTGTAGAGGATTCTTCAAAAGTATCAAAATAGCTTTTCAACTCCTTCAATGAATTGGTAATAGAGGTGACAAGGGTTTGAAACTCACCCCTTGCGACATATGAACCAGTTGTAACCTCTGGGGGAACACATTCTTCTCCAGAGTTTGTCCTTATTCCTTGGACACCTTCTTTCACCCCTGTATTGATGTTTAGGGTGGAAGGATTTCCTTCTGATCCTTGAGCAGAGGTTTTTGAGGCCTCATACTCTACAGAGTTCTGTTAAGAACATTGTCCTGATCCACTCCAGAGATGGGTACAGGAATATCCTTAAGTTGACTTGGGGACTTGTCTAGAGTCCCTTCGTCTCTGTGCACTGTAAGCTCCTCTGAAGAGCTGATTGGACCTATTTGTGTGCGTGTGGCAGAGGAAACAAATTCCTCTGCAGGGATGGCTGATGTGATCTGGGGCGAATGATCACAAACTAAAGGTGAGTCCTTTGGAGAGGACTCCCTTGGAATGGTTTCCCCAGATACTAATGGCACAAAAGTGGAAAGATTTTCCTCTGTCCGGTTTACTTGGGTTGGGATCGAGCTGTGCGGCTCTTTTTCAATGACTCCCTCTGCTACTAAACTGACGGAGTCAGAAATGTAGGATGCACTAGGAGGGGGTTGTGGATGTGTGCCTCTTCCATCTTCTGCATCTTTTTGGCTTCTCCCTCTATCAGACACCCTAAGCTAGGAGATTCTGTCATAGTCCCTATTTCTGCCCGAGTGCCTTTAGCCTCTACCAATTCTTCTGTACTTTGTAGAACTGAGGCGTAGCAGGGATGGAAAGTAGTTAAGGATTGTAGATCTGGGTGCAGAAGTCCTTGTGTTTTGTCACCTTCCTCCATATCAGAATCCACCTCTGAGATGATGATAGATTGATCTGAGGTGGTCCATTGTCTCTCTGTGGTATCTTTTGATGCTTCCTCCTCTGTTATACATCCTAGGATTTTAGGTTCAAGCTTAGATTGTACCTCAACCCAAGTGTCTTCAGTCTCAATCATCTCCTCTGTGTCTTGTAGTTCTGGATCATAGCTCGGAGGAGAGGGAAACTGGTCATCGTGTTCCTCTAGGGTAGAGTCAACTTCTAGCACAGTAGAATCTATTTGGGCTGGGTCATTGTTGAACTCTGGGAGGGCTTATGCATTCCACATAGAGGTGTCCAGAGATTCAGAAATGTCGGGTCGTTCGATGAAAGCAGAGAAGTCGGATTCCTCTGCATAATGAATGGTAGTGGGGGATTGCAGAGGTTGTTCATGGACTTCTACATTTTCGGCTTCCTCTGCGATGGTCTGCAGAGGTGTCTTGGGTTTCTTGGTTTTCTTCCTCTATGATTTTGGAGCTCCCTCCTCTGATGCTTTTGTCTTGCGTTTCTTTTTCTCTTTTGTAGGAGGGGGTGCAGAGGATGCAACCACGGTTTCTGGTGGTGGTTGGGGGATCTGTGCAGCACTGGCAGATGTACCCTCTGAGGGCTTCTTTGCTCTGGGAGCCTTCTGAGTTTTGGAGGGGGTGGCTGCCTTTTTCTTGGATGCAGAGGAGATCATCTTTTTCCTCTGCAGAAGTATTTTGGCGATCTGTTCGTGCTTGGATATAGCTTCTGCGTGTTCTTCAAGACTTATCCTTTCAAATACTAGAGATCCTAAAGGGATTCCTACACGCGGGGGTGTCGCAGGACTCGATTCTGGAGTCCTGTGAGCGCGTATATAGTCTAGTCTAAGTCGTTCGTATGTGGCATAGCTCAGAAGTTTTGCTGTCAGAGGTCTGCAGAACCTATATCCCTCTACTTGCTTTGTGGCTGTCATTCTGCCCATGGGGTAGGTTTTGACTATAGGCCCTTCCATTGGCCACTTGTTGATGATCAGCAGAGGTTCCAGAATGACTCCGATAGTCCTCTGGAACTATAGGGCAGGTAGATCTTGAACGTTGGGGCCCTTGGCCTTCTGTGTGGAGATGCGATGGTCGATCGTGTTCACAAGCTCTTGCATCATCAGAGCTGCAAAGTAGGGGGGTAGGTCATAATAAACCCCGTACACGATGGAAAGAATTTGGTGCGTGGTTTGGTCTGGACTCCCCACTTTGCCTGTGAGGCACCTGTTGAGGATTGAGAACAATGTGTTCCACAGAGGTGGGAAACGATTCATTCTGAATTCATTTCTCTTGTTCAAGTGAGTATTGTATCCCAACATCTCTGCTAAGTCACAGAGCTCTCTGTCAGAGGGGATCTCTGCGTATTCCTTAATCCCCAAAAGGCCTCTTGTAGGAAGGTTTAACTCTAGGGATAGCATCATTCTGTTGAATCTGAGCTCTATGTTTTAAGACTTATCAGGTTTGGAGATGTAGCCTTTGACTTCCCTTGTTTTTGCATTATAATAGCAGCTCTGCCAGAACTGGTTCAGGTATCTGGCAGGGATACAAGTTACATTCTTTTTTAGCAGGGTATTTAGGGGTGGTTTTCAAGGATGTTCAACAGAATGGCATGTTCAGCTCCAAAATCTGTTCTTGAGGGCACAAGGTAGTGATTGTTGGGTTTGAGGGGTCATGAGTTCTCGAAGTGCTCATTTTCGAGGAAGCACTGCAGATGAGTGGTCCGCACTCGAGTTTTCTACAACTGTTACCACGCTCTGAACCGTCGTCTGACTGACACAACCAATAGAGGTGTGCCACGTCAGAGGTGGCAGAACACGATTAGACGTCGTGCACGGCCCATTAATGCTGAGCGTATGGGCGTCTCTATTCACAAATGACTGTCACTGTAGAAAATAACCCGCACCTACAGAACCTGTTTCTGCACACAAGTGTCAAATCGACAGAAGCTTTGTGATCTGAATCCTTCTTTTATAACCTCTGAGCTTACACCTTTACCAAAAGCATTTGAAAAGACAGTGGAAATGATCGATAGAGTCTCCATGCAAAATTTGAAGTTGCAGAGCCTCGGGCTTACAGAAGCTCTGTTGAGCTCGGCAGAGGCTCTGTGAACGAACATTTCTAATAACGGAGAGCTCATAAAAGTTTTTGATCATCCAAGGTTTTTACTGTTTTAAACTGTGTTTCTAGGATCTATGTGGAAATTTGTGTTGGGATTTGATGTTCAAAACTTGGGTTTCAAAAACTCATAAGAGGTAAAAAAATATTACGCAACGGAAGCCAAAATTTGAACAAAACATAAAACCATTTTATTCCCACCAAGGATCTTGTTATATGCAAGAAAAGATAAATAAATAATCATAAGAAAGTTTAAAGCTTACAACCTTTGTAGTCCTTTGGTTCCTCATGGGAGGTTGGATGTTGGTGATGAATGTAGAACCCAAAAGAGAGCTCCTCTAGCGGTATCCACCACAAGCAATAACATCTTCTTCTCGGAATGCTAGTTCCTTTTCTTTCTTGATGCAAGAACTCTAAACAAGCACTACAATAGTCTTGAAGAGGAAGAACACAAAACACACACACACACACACACTGTGTGTGTGTGTGTTTCGGCAGTGAACTAGAGAGAGGAGGGAGAGAGAGCAAAAAATTAAATCCCTTGCCATTTTCCAAGTATTCTCTTCCTTTTGTCCAAAAGCACAATCCAAGTAAGCCATTCCTATTGGACCACAAAATGGTCCAATGAAATTAGAGGCTTCCATGCATATTTGCACTTAGGACCCCTCTAGTTTAAATTTAGTTAAAATCATTATTTTAACTATTTAAATTTATTCTATATAGTCCCTCCTTTTAACTTCTAGTTAAATATGAACTCATCTTATTTTAATAAATAAGAATCTTTCATTTGCATCTAATATTATAAATTATATTCAATAATATAATTAATAATATTTATCAAGAATTAATAATATTTATCAAGAATCAATATTCTTATAAATATTAATTCCGTGTCTACTTGTTGTTCGGTGTGACCCTATAGGATCATATATTACCGGTAATATTATTTTATAGTCAATCTTGAGCATATAGAACCAACAATCTCCCACTTGCTCAAGATTGCATTATAGAATGATATAGACAGTGGTGGACGTCTAGCAACATCTCACTGCCCCCAGCAATGTATTAATGTAAGTGCCATTCAACAACATCCAATTCCCACGAGCTCATAGCTTCAATTGATGTATAAGGTGTGGTATCAGTTGTCCCTTTGTTTAGACATCATGTTGAACATGAGACATGGATCACTATCATTCTCATCTATTGTTCAACTTTTGGTAAGGCGCCTTAGATGTCTCACTCTTAACATATTTAGAGAAACAAATCCCATCTTGACTATATACGCCTCTCATGCAGTTATGTCATGCCCAATAATGGCCTTTATAGCTGCCTTTTTCAAGAACAACGGTTAACCATATCAAAGCATAACACTCCCTACATTTGAGTCCCAAATATGCATCTCACGTCAAAGGATACAAAGATACTACCTTTATTCAAGACTCACTTATGACGACGATCCATGAGGTGATCTTGAAACGGGTCAGGTCCAATACTTGTTCCCTAACAAGTACCTATGAACTTGGTTGCAACACTTTGCCACTTTTACTCTTAAAAGTCAACCAATCCAATTCATATTAGTCTTACTTCATAGTTGCTCCCACAACTATGATCGACTATGGACATTTTGAATAACTAATTTATTCAAGGATTTAAACATGCTAATATAGAACACAACAAGTATGAAAAGATCATATCCTATATATCTAACTAAATACTATACTTGTTGCTTAAACTGTTCCAATATCCAAATACTAAATTCAAATCAAATCCCATCACTAGAATAACGAAGTCCTATAGCTCAAACATGACACTTCAAGGTTAGCTTATGAAAGGAGCTTCGTGAATGGGTTCATCCGGAAACTTGATTTGTTTAAACTTTGTGAACACTAACATCTCCATCTTTAACTTTATTCCAAATATAGTTAAATGTTTGTAGTAGATGCTTGGTACTCTGATGTGAGATAGGGTCCTTTAGCTTGCGTAATGGCATCCACATTCTCATAAAAGATTTCTAGGTGATCCTGAATGGGAGGCATCTACCTAGCTTTTCAATGAACTCTTTCATCCAAGCATCTTTCTTTTGCAACTTCTAAAGCAGCAGTGTATTCTTATTTTGTAGTGTATTATGCAATTTGATCTTCGCTTTGAACCTTTTCAAATGAACTACTTGTTCATACATAATGAAGACAATCCCCTTTTGTGGTCGAGAACCTTCTCGATCTTTGTTGAAGCTATCATCAGTGTAACATCTTACTATGATCTTCTTCCAACCCTCAATTAAGGAATACTTCCCTGGTTCTTCGTAAGTACCTTAAATTGTTCTTTACAGTCATCCAATGACCTTCCCTCGTATTTCGTTGGTATCTCCTTCTAATGCTCCAAGGCATTATGATACACTCGATCTAGTGCATGTCATGGCACATATGATAGATCCAATTGCCGAAGCATATGGGATTACCAATCATTTAATCTAGCTCAGCCTTTGTGCTAGAACATTGAAACATGTCAAAATGATGTCATATCATACTTGCAAGAAACTACCCTTAGAGCCTTGCATCTTGAACCTTTCAAGACAATGTCAACATATGCACTTTGACTTAAACCTATAAGTCATCTTGATCCAATCTTTAAAGATCTCTCTTTCAAGAATAAAATTAGCTTTTTCTAAGTCTTTTATTAAGGAAATACTGTCCGAGCAAAAACATGATGTTTTGCTAAGTCGGAAAGTTAATTTCCAAATACTGGTATGTCTTGCACATACAAGATCAGGAATTTTACTGCGCTCCCACTAGTTCTAGTAAAATGCATGAGTCATCTTATATTTTGATGAAAATTAGACTTTTAATTTTTCTGTCAAGATGAAGACTTCTGCTTTGTGATACTTGTACTGATCCATGAATGGATTGTATCTCAGTGTTCATGACTTGTAGAATCCAGATCCGTGCAACAATAAAGAAATCGAAATAATAAGCAAATAAGAACAATGATTTCAACTGATCATCCCTGTATTAAGCTTTCAATCAGAGAGTTTACAATACGAGTAGGAAAGCTTAATGAGATGATTAACCTTTTTTTTCTTAGGCTAATACAACATTATATAGTACGGGCCCGTGGTTAACAAGCCCACGGCCCGTTCACTATGGACTAAGATTAAACAAATACAATTAGACCCTTGAACTTTAAATCAACAATAAAACTTGCCCTAACAATCTCCCCCTTTGATTTGAAGTTCAAATTCGCGCTCTATCTCTTGCCAGTTGTAGACATAACGTTTGCGAAGAGCGAAATGAACCTCGAAGAATCTGATGGCGCGGCGGTAGTCGAGACGTTCTTCAACCATATCCAAAGCAGTCTGAGCAGTTCTTTCATTCAGATTGGGCACATAGGATACTTTTGGATTTTCGGATTCGTGCTTGATGATCTTCCGAAGAGCGTCTTGAACCTTGAGCAGTGTGCCGTCGCAAAATCGATCTACCTGACTAAACCTCATAAACTTCTTTTCTTTCTGAGCGTAGAGGAAGACGATCCCAAATTCCGGTTGAAGCAGCATTGCGTTCTTGGGATACATCGACAGTTCAGGAGCTTTTCAGATTCGGTTTGAGTAGATTTACCTTCTTCGCTCGGTTCTCGATTGCCATTTGAAAGTCCGTAAGATAAGAGATCATAATAGAACGGACGAGGAATCGACGAACCGCTTCGAGCGCCTTTGTTACAGCAAGCGGTCGGATGGTTCTGGTGCAAAGATCTCTCAGAATAACCAGGAGGTCGAACGGATGGAGATGCTTAAAATCAGCTTCAGAAAAAATCCATTCTTTTCCGTCTTCACGTCGAACAGTGAACACGGGAAAGACGATCTTCATAATTTTGTTTGACTGAATCTTTAGCACCTCTGAAATTTTATGTTTGGTTCGAACCTAGTCTCTCGGGAGACACCGCGTCATGGCTTCTACGTATCGGAGTTGGCGAGCTGGATCAGGACTGTAGATGCCAAGACAGAAGGTCGGCTCAATCGGGCGAATTCGGTGAACAAACAGCTTCTTCAGAGATTCCTCCAGATGAGGAATGAGGACTTTGATCTTCTCCCAACGGTTTTGTTGCTGAGGAGGGGGAGGAAGATCAGGAGCTGTCGTTTGTAGAGGAGATGTCGGGTTTTCTGCATTTGAGCTTTCGGGTTGATCTGAAGTCGTAGCGGGTTGAGTCGAGTGAACGGGAGGCGTACCATAGAAATTCTGAAGCAGAAACTGGTCGTAATCCACGTTGTCGTCTTCATCAGTGGGAAACACCAAGTTTACCTCGAAGTTTACGGCTCTGGCAGCTTTTTCATACCAAGCGTCTTCGGTTTCCGGGTTGGTTTCACATGCTGGATCAATCATGGTGAGCAATGGCATGTCTGATGGTTCTTGTTCGACGAATTCCTATGTTGTCCCCTCGGGCTTTTCAACCGTTGGGGCTTCGTCATCTTAGATATCCATGTCGATGACCATCTGTGCTAATGGCAACTCGGCTTCGGGTGTTTCTGTTGAAGTTGCCGCAGTTGGGGGTTCCTGTTGAACCACAGATGTCATTTCAGCAGTCACGATCTGGACGGTCTCGGTGTGGCGTAGACGCTTCTCCCCCTCACGGTGATCAGGATCATCCTAGTCATCGTGCTTGCGTTTGAGACCGCCGGCTTGACGCTTACAAGTGTCTTATAGTGAGCGGACCCTCTCAGACAGCGTGGCAAGCGCTTTGTTGTAGTCGTTGAGGGTCGAGTCAATGGAGTCAAGGCGTGACGTGATAGACGAAGATGGAGCAGTGACCTGTGATCGGAGAACGGAGATCAGGTCTGCTTCGGCAGATGCGGTTGTGTCGGATTCCTGGAGCAGTTGGGCTAAGAGCATCGTCTTCAGGGTGTCCACCGAGTAAGTAGGTTGCGGTTGAGTCGGTGGAGGCACAGAGGAGGTTTCAGAGTCGACGAGGTGGCCCTTTCCTTTGATGGCATGCATCGCTTTGGCAAGTTCAGCGGCTACATGTTCCTGCAATTTGCGCTCCATAACCTGTTGGACAGCCTCAAGGGTGCTGTCCAGAGACCCTTTTGACACAAAGTCGGGTAAAATAACACCGGGCTCACTTAGAGTACCCGTTGAGGCATCTACCTTAGAGGCAGATCCACCTACGTTCACAGCTGGCGTGATAATAACTGTGGTAGGATTTCCGTCCAATCCTCGTGTTCCGGAATGCGGAGACACTATAGACGTTCCGGTCGGGTCACTAAGAGCCGCGACATGGTGTTGTTCCGCATCAAGTGTCCTAGGTGAAGAATGTTCAGTAACAATAGGCTCTAGACTCGATGCTGCGCACAAAGAAGTCGAGACCGGGGGCTGCTGGTCTCTTATTTCAACACCAACACTCTCCGAATGAGAGGCCGGTGGAAGTTGTGCTTGTTCCCCGTGTAATATTGAAACATCCGTCTGTAGTGAGACGGATGCGTGGCTATGGGGGGTGTGTAAATGCTTCACTAGGTCCACGGAGGCTGTTTCAATACCCCGTACCAACGGATGAGACGGGATAGCAGATGTGGCGACCTGGATATCACTCGGCTGGGGTCGCTCTTGAGCCTCGTTATCTTTACGGCTCGATCTTTCTTGGTTCAACTTGGAACGCAGTTCTCTCCTTCTCGCATGATCTAACTCATCACCTGTGTCTCCCTCAGATGTCCTAGTGGTAGGTCCGGTTCCAGTGTGGGGAGGTGATTCAAGTGGAATGCCAATGGTAAAATCAGGGTTGGGTCCGATACCGTGAGGTATTTGTCTCAAGCGAATGTTTCGGTCGGTATCGGAGTCCGTAGAGTCGGATTCCACGTCCTCAACTTGTGTAATGGGAGAGGGGGGGTTCGTTGATATATGGCTTGGTGGAATGATGTAGGATCGGTCTAGATGATGGATCGGCGCGGGCTGAACTGGAACCGGGTTGCGATTCCGCTGCACCACCTACTCTCGGTCCCCTTCCTCTCACTACTAACGTTCCTCGCCCGACAGCACCTGCTTGTCGGGCCTTCCTCCTCTCGTCCTAGGACCCTCACGTCCCTCGGGCCTATTTCCCTGGGCAGGTCCCTCCGGCTCTGGCTGGACCATGGGATGTCCTAACTCTCCGCTATAAGCAACTACCCCTGGTGCAGTGGGATCGGCTATGGCTAGTAGGGCGGCAGGAATGGGCAAGGCGACCGCATCGGATGGGTTACGGATCACCATGAATTGGAGGTGACGGATGGGGCATACCGGATGTGTGATTCGTCTTGGAATGGCGGGATTTGCATCCATGTGTTGACGAACGGCAAGCGAAAGGAAACGCGGATATGGAAGGAACTTCTTCTGTTTGGTGCCACCGATGTGTCGAATGGTGGTCACAAGTTCACGCTAGATGATCATGGCGAAGTCGACGTGGCGATTGTAGTACACGACGTGAACAAGTCGCAGAAAGTCGCATGTACATTGGTCAATACCTTTCCATCGGGCGGATAGGCAGCGATTGAGTATGGTGAAGAGCGTGTACCAAATTGGCGCCAAGAACTTGCGATTGAAGACTGATGGCCGTTGAAGGTCGGAGTTGTAACCAAGGGCACGCATTTGGGCGCAAAGTGTAGCATCGTTAACGGCAGGATCGTACCGTTCGTGGTTGTTGGCAGTGGCTTCCGGTAGTGAAAGTAATCGGCGAAAAGAGTCGGGCGTCAGAGTAAAGGGCTGGTTGTCTATTTGCTCCGTGATGGTATGAGTGTTGCCAACCGTACGGACTTGTGCTGTCATCCAGACTTGTAGAACGTAAGGCAAAGGAACGTCGGCGGTGCGAGTTAGTGCCTCATGAATGGGATGGCGCATCAGAATGTCGATAATGACCTGATGTTGTGGGTTTGGTCTGAAAAGCTCCGGATCTAAATAATGATTGTTGGCTTCCAACTCGATGCCATGATCAGGATCAACCAATGCAGCATCTGCTATTTCGTCAATGATTTCCTCCTCCTGAGGAATTTGGTCTTCCGGATGTTGTTGTTCTGCCATGTATAAATCTTCCAAAAACAACGCACTGTTAGGAACTTAATCAGAAGAACAAGTGCAGGCGCGTACCTTAGCATTAAATGGCTCAATCTGAGACAGATCGAGGACGGATATGAAGAAAAATAGGTACCTAACAGACACAACAGCAGTGGAATCCGGATGAAGGACATGGAGTCCGGATAGAGCGAAGGAGTCCGGACAGCAGGATTGTCCGGATGATGATATAGCAAGACAAGGTGTCCGGATAACTCCAAGGAGTCCGAATGACAAGAGTGTCCGGATAGGCATGTGAATGGATCCGGATAACAGGGTTGTCCGGATCAAGAGTACCGGATACAATGGTTTTCCGGATAAGATTGTGTTCGGATTCTCAAGACTACCCGGTAGTTGAACTTACCGGAAACCCTAAGGTTTCCGAACAACTAGGTTTCCGGGAGTATGATGATGTCCGGATGGAAATGCATGCGTTGTGAACATGTTCGGATAAACCGTCATATGTTGAAGGTGTCCGGACACGATGAATGTGTCCGGACGATGACCCTTAACGAATAAACTACTAAAACATGGGTCAAGGCCAGTGTGAGTGCAGGGACAAGTGAGATGCGAGGCGACACATTGAGTGTATGTTAGTTAGATGAGCACAAACGACCCACAAATCGTGGGGACCCGAATCTGGGTTTAAGATCCAAAAAGAAGAACCAAATCGAGGTCTGTTTGGGAGTTAAGGGGATCACGACATGGTGGTAAGGAACGAGAGAGACGTGCGAACAACATACCTGAGTTTGGGATTGAATGCGTGTGTGAACAACATACCATGCTCGCGGAGCCTTCTTTAGACCATATAGTGCTTTGTCCAAGATGTAGACATGATCGGGCTTCGAGTCATCCACAAATCCGTCGGGTTGCGACACGTAAACTTCTTCTTGTAGATCGCCATAAAGAAAAGCTGTCTTCACATCCATCTGGAAGACTGTGAAGTTCTTGTGTGCAGCATAAGCGAGAAACATACGGATTACTTCGATGCGAGCGACCGGAGCATAGGCCTCATCATAGTCAATCCCCACTTGTTGTCGGTATCCTTTGGCCACAAGACGCGCCTTGTTGCAAACAACGATGCCGTCTTCGTCCTTCTTATTTTTAAAGATCCGTTTGGTGCCTATCACAGTTTTGTGCGAAGGACGTGGAACCAGTCGCCATACCTTTAGAGCTTCAAATTGATTCAGCTCCTCTTGCATGGCAATGATCCAATCTGGATCTTCGAGCGCTTCGCGAACGTTCGTCGGCTCAATCTTGCTTAAGAATCCAGAAAATAGGCAGAAGTTGGCAGAAGCGCCTCGTGTACGTACAGGAGTGGAAGGATCACCGATTATTTGATGCAGGGGATGTACCCTTGTCCATTTGGTGGTGTGAGGAAGCGGCTGTTGAGTGGAGTGAGAAGCGTCCGGATCCACATATACACCAGATGGAAGGTCTTGAACTTGTTCAAGAGTAGCAGTTGTGTTTCTTGGAGGAAGTGGAGGAGGATTCGTCGATGGTTGAAAAACCGTTGGGTCCGAGGAGGTCTGAGGTTGAACATCGGTTGTAGCAGAGGACGAATCATTCGGAGCGATCTCTGAGAGTATAGGTCCCTCTGGGGGGTTACAGTACCAGATGTACTTGTATCAGTTGAGGATGGTTCTGCTGGCTCCACAGAGGTTGAGGGCGTACTCGTGGATGGTGGCGGACCAGTTAAGTCAATCGAATCCGCATTGCAAGCAGCTTCAATTCGCGGGTGGGCTGTGACAGGTGTGGAAGAGTGAGCAGAGGCATCATAAAAGAATTCAAATAGTAAATCTAAATCAGAAAGATTATCATTTGATGAAGATGCATGATTCGGATTCACTAATGCTTGTGTAGATCCCGAACTTGGAGGTCCGGAAGCTAACACGGCAGTTAAACCGGGTTCTGAACTGAGGTGTTCAGAAGCCAAATCTGCGGCTTCGTCGAATGTCACGTTTATGCTTTCAACAACGGTTTTGGTCCGTTTGATGTAAACGCGATACGCCTTAGCCTGCATGGAGTATCCAATAAAGACTCCTTCATCCGCCTTAGGGCTGAATTTTCCGAGATCATCCCTGTCGTTCAGGACATAGCAAGTGCATCCAAATGCATGGAAGTAGCTGACGGTTGGAACGTGATTATTCATGATCTCGTACGGTGTCTTGTTGAACCGCTTGAGAAGGATAGAGCGGTTTTGTGTGTAGCAAGCCGTAGATACTGCCTCAGCCCATAGATATAGCGGTAGTTTTGCCTGGGATAGCATTGTTCGAGCAGCTTCAACCAGGGTACGATTCCGTCTTTCCACCACTCCGTTTTGTTGAGGAGTGCGTGCTGCAGAGAAAGTGTGTGTGATTCCCACGGATCGCAGATAGTCATCCACCTTCTGATTCTTGAATTTTGTCCTGTTGTCAGTTCTGATGGACTGAACGTGTTGAAGCTTGTTCTGCTGGACAGTCTTTAGGTGATCAATGATGAGCTCCGGAGTTTCGTCCTTCGAGCGTAAGAACATCACCCAAGTGTAGCGTGAGTAGTCGTCCACCATCACAAGCACGTATTTGCGTTTGTTGATGCTTGGAACACGCATTGGACCACACAAATCCATGTGAATGAGTTCGAGGGTCCGGGACGTGCTCGGAGTTGCCTTAGCCGGATGTGAAGCACGCGTCATCTTTCCCTTTTCGCAGGCCCCACAGAGACGGTCCTTCACAAACGGAAGTTGGGGCACACCTCGGACATGTTTGCCTAGCACCAGTTGATTGATACTTCTGAAGTTGAGGTGCGAAAGACGTCTATGCCATAGCCAAACTTGGTCAGAATCGTCTTTGGACAAAAGGCAGACTGGTTTGTCGGTCTTGATTGCTGCGAGGTCTATGGTGTAGAGATTGGTCTTTCGAGTCCCAACCAGTAGCTCTTCTCCGTTGTTGTTGAGGATTCGACAGTGTGTGGCTTTAAAGCTGACCTCGAGATCCTTGTCGCAGAATTGACCGATGCTGAAGAGGTTGTGTCCCAATCCTGCGACGTGGGATACCTTCTTGATAATGATCTTGTCTTGTACGATGTCGCCGTAGCCCACGATCGGCGACCTCTCGTTATTTCCAAATCTCACGTCTCCGCAGTATTCTTCCTTGTAATTCGTGAGAAGCTCCCTTCGTCCGGTCATGTGCTTGGAGCATCCAGAGTCTAAGTACCACACATGACCGTTCTGCAAAACAAGATTAGTGACGTTTAGGTACCCAAATTTGTTTGGGTCCTTGGGGGTTAGAATTGGCACTGCCTGGGGAAATTTGCTTTGACACAACCTTCCCTTTAGGTGCAGATTTTACACCGTTGGAGGGAACTGGTTTTGGCACTTGTTTCCTCTTGGGTGCAGAACGTGCACCTTTTGGAGGACCAGATTTTGGGGCAGATTTCCACCTGGGTGCCGGTTTAACCTCAGTAGGAGCAACCTGTGTAAGAATGGGCTGGGACTCCCGCTGTGGTTTGACCGTTTGACTGAAACCCCGTTTAAAATGATGTTGTTGCCTTTTATTTTGGGGTTTGCGCTTATGGAATAGGTTTTCAACAAAGTAAGGCGCATACCAAGCATTGTTATGAATGTCATCAAAATCATTCCAACCACAATTAGAACAACATAAACAATCATGCGATAACTGAATCAATTGATGAAGAGAGTTAACTTTAACAGGAAACGAAACATCAAAATAGTTTTAATTATTCCAAGCATAATTGTCTTTATCAATTCTAGAAATGAAAACAGGTGGGGATGACTTTGACGCATCCTTCTTGACAGAATCCCTCTTTAGCCACTTAGGTTTTTCTTTATTGGCGCGACCATTTTTATCTGAAACAGCAGGGACAGATTGATCAGTGACTGCGGAGGAAACAGGCGGCTTAGTGGTCGATTGTTCGGTCTTTTGCTTCGGCTGTGATTGTTTCTGAACATTTGAAGCATTTTCAAGAATCTTGTTCACAGCCGGAGTCTTTGATTGGGAATAGTCGCCCTTTAGAAAGTTGACCGGACGATTAACCACTGGAGACAAAAAATCAGGTTGACTGGGAGGACAAGTAAAGCAGTCAGTTATTGGTCCATTTGTTTGCCTTGGCTGTGATTGCTTTTTGGGAATGGGTTTTGATTTTGGTTTAGACTGAGAAATCTTGATCACAGTTGGGGCCTTTGTTTGAGAACTGGTGTCCTTTAAAGAAGTAGCCGAATTCTCAGTCACCGGAGATAGAAAATCAGTGTGACTCGGAAGGGGTTTGTCAAAAGGAAAAAGGTCAAACTCTTCATCATAGTTACCTTCGGAGTTCATGTACGCTGAGAAATATATCATGTGAGTATCAGGAACAAGAGCAGGTGAGGAAGGCGAGGAACACTTTGTGTGTGTAGGAGAACTTGGTGCGGAAGCTTTTGAAAAATCAGAGTCTAAATTCCTTTTAACACAGTTGTCTTGAGAAACGTTACTTTCTGGTGAAGAGATATTTCCAATGAAAGCTTTACACGATGATGTGTCAGATAAGTTGGAAGAAAGATCAGGGGAATTTTGTTTTTGAGCTTGGAGAAGGTTAATCTGTTCTTGGAGTTGAACACTTCTCATGTGCTCTTTCATCGTTTCTATTGTCATTTCAGACAATTTGGATGAGAGCGTATTGATTTCCCACTGAAATTTTTCCTTTTCCTCACTTGACATACCATCGGTTTTCTCAGATTTCAGTTTCTCAAAATCCTTAATTAACTCATTCTTCTCATTTTGAAAAACCAACCTTTCCTTTTCAAGTGACTCCTCCAACTCGACTATCTTTGCTTCCAAGATGAGAGGTGGAACATAGAGTTTAAACTCATCCGTCTCGGTCTTGGTTACTGGTGCTACATCCTCATCCTTCTTGGAGGAATCCTTGGGTGTGGCTACCTTGTAGGGGTCGAAGTAGTCATTGGAAAGGTACTTTTTGTTCTTTTGGTATGAATAGTTTAAGGGTTCATAGCAAAATGGAAGTTGAATTCCTCGTTTGTGTGTGCGCTTGTATTCCTCGGTTTCCTCCTCCTTTTCTGGTTCAAGAGGGCCAGTCCATTGAATTGCATATTCTGGATACTTTTTATCTAAGCCATAACATGCAAAGTCATACAGAGTGGGTACATACCATCTTCCCTTTTTCAAGTAGTGTGGGTTATCATATCCGATTCCCCACTCTTTGTTAAAGCATGTGAACTCTTTAGGTTTGTTTAAGAAAATGGTTTGATCAGTTTGTCCCCTTTGGTGGAGTTTGGTTTCAAGGTTTAGAATTTTAGCTACATACTCATTGTGTTGAACTTGAAGAGAAGAACATTGATAAATAATGTCTTCTTTCTCATTCAAACACTGATCAAGCTGACGCTGGAGTTCAGATATTCTGGCCCTTAAGTCTTTAGGTGCTAACGAAAGGTTTTTGCATCGATCTTTTAAATCAGCATTTTCAGACTTATACTTCGCAGTTAATTTCTTTTGAACATTAAGCTTTTCAGTTATTGAGGTAATTTCAAGCTTTTGTTCCGCATTTGTGGCCGCAAGAGAGGTTGCCTTTTCAGTTACGGTTTGCAATTGAAGTGTGAAGATTTGTAAGCAAGAGTCACATACCTGATTTTCTTTTGCCTTGTCTTCATCAGTAGAGGATTGATATTCCATGAAAGCATCAGCACCTTCATACTCTTCCTCATCATCAGATCTGCCCAGCCAGTACTCATTTTCAGCAAACATTACCTCTCCAGCCTCCTTCTGTCTGGCCAGTGCAAGTTTGGCCTCATAATAATGAGAGTTCTTCACAGTGGGTTGACGGCAGTCTTTAGCGAAATGACTGAGTTTCCCGCAGTTGTAGAATTTCACAGGTTCATCTCTCTTCTTGCGGTCACTTTTCTCTGTCTTATCCTTCTTCTCAGATCTATCTTGCTCTTCTAGCTTCTTCTTTCCTTCATATCGATCCTTGTAGTCGTGACGCTTATTGGAGGCAGTGGAGAAGCGTTGACTATTGGAGGACGGATTCTTGTAGAACTTTTGTTGTTGAAAAGATTTAGTCAGAAGGGCAATGGCTTTCATTAATTCCGATGCTTCATCATCATCATCATCGTCACCGTCTTTCTCGTTCTCAGATTCTGACTCGGAAGGACTATGTTGAGGACCACGTCTGGATTGGCCGCTTGAAGATTTTCCCATTTTGGAAGTCATTAGGGCAATCGGATCAGCAGATGGTTTCGGCTCATTCTTCTTCTCTCCCAGTAGCTCATTCACCTCATCTTCGTCTTGGAGAAGTGTTTCGTACAGTTCATTGATGCTTAGGTTCTCTATCAAGTTGTTGTGCTTGACATGAGAAGCATACACTTTCCATTCGTGTAGCAAGTTGTTGAGGAATTTGAGTGCATTCTCGGTATTGGAACGAACAATTTTATTCTTGTTCAGTTCAATGAGAAGTAAACAAAACCGTTCATAGGTTTGGGTAAGAGATTCACCGTTTCGCTGCTTGAACCCATCGAATTTGGTTATCGCACTGTTTATCTTTAGCTGATTTCCTACAACGCTACCTCGCATCATTTTGGCTACTTGGTCCCACATGCCCTTAGCCGTCTCTTTCTAACTGTCTATTGCAGTGTAAATAGAATAAGGAAGGGCTTGTATCAGATATCTCTTTGCATGCTTTTCTCCTTCGGTCATGCCTCTTTCATATTCTGTCATCTCAGCAAGAGTCTTCTTTTCACGTCGAGGGTCTGTAGTTGCTGTTGCAGCTATTTCCTTCATTGGTGGGTCAATCGGGCCATTATCCAGGGCTGCCTTGATGTACTCATAGTTGTCCTTGGACTCTATGAAGATCATAAACCTATCTCGCCATTGACTGTACTCATTCGGGTAGAGACATGGTGGCTTGGTGTCGGTGCCGATTGCGAGAGCATCACGAGAAGTAGACATCTTCAGTTGCAACGGAGTGATCGTCGGACGTGTAGATTGATTCAAAGAGAGAACTAACGCAAGGCACTACGAGTGGAGTCCTAACGCAGGTTCTATATCCGTGATTTAGACTAAAGTGGTCTTACTGGATAGGAATCCAAATAAGATTGTGATCAGAAAGTGTCTGGACTAGAATTATGAAAACACAGTTCAAAACTTGCAGAGTTGTCCGGATAGATTAGAGACTCCGGATATCTTGAGTTGTCCGGATAACCAGAGTTACCGGATGTACTAAAGATACCGGATGGAATTAACTGGATAAGCAAGTCTTACCGGATGCAATAGTGTCCGGAAAGTATGAGATTTCCGGGTACTTTGAAGTTTCCGGAGAATGTGAGGTGTCCGGATACTATGAGGATTCCGGGTAAACGAGGATTTCCAGATAAAAATGAATTCCGGATACTTTGTGTTATCCGGAACAAGATTACCCGGAAAGATTGAGATTTGAGAAAACTTACCCGGATGACTGACTTACCCGGATGACTGACTTGTCCGGATGGAACCACAAACGTCCGGACACCTTGATCTGTCCGGAAAACGCGGCTGATGTATCCGGACACTACGGCTGTTTTGCTAAATTCGATCGAAAATTCAACTAGGGTTACTCTAATGTGTTCCTGAAAGGTTAGCAACAATACTACGCACAAAACAACACTAACCCAATCGATTTTAGAGCAAAACCAACACCTTTTGATATTAAAAATCAAATTTTTAAGTAAGAACACAACCAAAAGTTTTGAACTTGATTAGTAAAATTAACCTATCAAACGAACGAATTGAGTTGTGAAAATTTGCAGAATTACTTATAAGTATGATGCTAACACAACCCAACAAACGAATTTTAGCAATTTAAGCAGAATCACAGATTTGAAAGATCAAGAAAAAGTCAGACGTGAAATAGTCAAACTAACCAGAAATCAATGATTGAGACTTTGAATCGAATCCGTCCGTCTGCTCTGATACCAATTGTAGAATCCAGATCCGTGCAACAATAAAGAAATCGAAATAATAAGCAAATAAGAACAATGATTTCAACTGGTCATCCCTGTATTAAGCTTTCAATCAGAGAGTTTACAATACGAGTAGGAAAGCTTAATGAGATGATTAACCTTTTTTTCTTAGGCTAATACAACATTATATAGTACGGGCCCGTGGTTAACAAGCCCACGGCCCGTTCACTATGGACTAAGATTAAACAAATACAATTAGACCCTTGAACTTTAAATCAACAATAAAACATGCCCTAACATGACTCTAAGCCACTCATCAGATTCAGAATATGACATAGCACTTTAGTAGTTGATGGGCTTACTAGAAACCTATCATACATCATTCTTCATAAGTCATGAGAAAACGATATTTCTCGAATTTCTGAATGATTCTACTAGATTTGCGAACACTTGATGCTTTTACTAAGTTTCTGATCAATCAAATTGCTCATTTTTAACAACCTTTGTTTGATAACTAGTGCCAACCAATAAGTGCATTAGGTTATAAGGTTCTTGATTCCCTTCAAGATCCTTAAATCTCCCATTTGCCTTGCCCATTAAAAACTTGCTTTCTAAGAACTTGGCTTTGGAACAATAAACAATTTTATTGTTTGTGGGATTGTAGAATTGGTATCTTAAACAATTTATTGAATATTCTACAATATATGCACTTAGTAGATTTTGGGTCGAGCTTACTTGAAGCTTATGGTCTTACATGAGCTTCATAAACCCACACCTTCAACTAAGACTAAGGATGAAAAAACTTTCATACGAAATCTTATAAGGTGTCTTGACTACCCTTTTGGTTGGTATCATAATGTACGGTTTACAGTAACTAGGGCAGAAATTCCGAATTGATATATGAATAGTACTTCTACTCATCATAGAGCGAACCATATCAAATAAGGTTTGGTTCATCCTTTCGGATATAGATAATGAAACGGTGTTCCGGATGAACCAGGTTGTGAGACTAACCCACAATTTCTAAGATGATCCAAGAGTTCTTGGTTTAGTTACTGTCCCCGTATATCAGAAAAGACTTTAATGGTCCTGCTGAGTTGTTTTCTTAATCTTCACTTGAAACAACTTGAATCATATCAAAAGCTTCACGCTTATGTTTCATAAACATAATTTCAACGTTTGAAATCGTCAGTGAAGATATTGTATTACCTATCACCATATTTAGACTTGGTTTTGGAAAACCACATACATCAGCATGTATTAGTTCAAAACAAAAACTTTTCTCCTTTTCAATGACCAGAGAAAGGGGATATATTCAACTTATCAAGATCGCATATTTCAAATGTAAAATTCTCATCTTCCTTCAAAATACCACACTTTTGAAGTTGAGATATGCGATTAATTTTTACTTGATGAGTTGACTATTTCATGTGTAGACTTGATTCAAATCACATTTGAGTCTTATGGCGTTTATATAGAACTATGTTTCAGAAAGCTTTTGAGATTCACTTTATTATTCAATTAAGAGTACTAGTTCTCGAAATAGAATAATTCATTTTTGAATATGAATATAATCGTTTCAAAAACGGTTAAGTGAATTTCACTCGATCAATAAACATGTGACTAAATAATAATTTAGTCAAACTAAATTCAAATATTGTTCAAAACAAACATTGTTTAATTATACAAGCCAAACGGTTTCAAAATACAATCTTTTATAAGCTTGGTATGCAATCTTGCTTCCTTGCTTATATGGATCACCATTTTGCTTCTCATTCAGTCACTTACCTTTCTTGATCATCTGTAACATATTACAATAGTGAGTTCTACACTTAGTATCAAATACACAAGTGCAAGATAGAGAGGTAAAAGTTCTATCTAAAATATAGATACTTGAAGAACTTTCCTTCGCTAGAAAACATTTATTTCTCAGAAGGGCAATCTCCTCTTCTATGACCAATGTTGCCACATTTATCATATGTAACTGTTACCATGGGAAGATTTCTTTCAGCAGTTTCTAGCATCGTATGCAATTCTGGAACTGAAATCTTCTCGAGGTCTATATTCAGATTCTCGACAAAAACATCAAATACTTTGGTCAGAGATTTGAGGATCACATTTACGGCTCTCCCATTGCAATAAGGATAGCCAAGTCTATCCAAATAGTCAAGGTGCGTCCTCATTTTGTGAATATAAGAGCTTACATCTTAGCCTTCCTCCATCTTTGTCCTGTGAAGTACCCCAATAGAATTGAAGCATTCACGGACCATATACACTTGGTAATATTCCCGTAATCAATTTACCATGTCAAATGCCCTCAGTGGAAACGTTTCCATTCTTTCTAGCAAGGATGGAACCATGATTTCAAGCATAAGACGTGATACATCGATTGAATCATCATTATGTTTCAATCAAGTATCGTGAGCTTCTATGGAGGTAAGAGGAGGTTCTTGAGGACGAGGTATAATAAGTATGTATGATTTGTTTTCACGTCTGAGAACGTGTCTCAATTTGTGAAACCAAATCGGGAAGTTTTGAGTGATTAACGTTTCTTCGTTAAGAAAAGCTTTTAGGGATGTGTCAATCGTAGTGGTTGCATTTTGGGCCATCTACATAATTTTAACAAAGTTAATATAGTATTTTCAATATTATTTATTAAGCAAATTAATTACCCTTTCGTTTTCTAAAAACATTAATTTGCATAAAATCTAGGATCCAACGATGCAAAAACAAATGAAACGGTTAGGTGACCTTTATCCCGTCCATTTAATACAACAAGGTAGATAACGTTT
The DNA here is from genome assembly GCA_033807775.1 of Saussurea involucrata. Lineage (NCBI taxonomy): Eukaryota > Viridiplantae > Streptophyta > Magnoliopsida > Asterales > Asteraceae > Saussurea > Saussurea involucrata. Next base: position 146,762,056 of record CM066320.1, on the reverse strand, counting down.
ATCGATTATATCGAATGTAATTCCTAGCGTTATGGGATCCTTAACAACGTTTGTTAATTGGCATGTTTGATCCCATCTATGCCTTGGGCTTCTAATGCTTAGGTGACCTTTATCACAAAAGATTCTCAATCAAGTCATCCTACTTGAGACAACATGTGAAACTCACATCCATGCGGTTAGTTGACCTTTATCCCACAAAGACATAACAATCACCTCATCCATCTCAAGACAATCCATGTGGTTAGGTGACATTTATCCCACAAGGGTGTCATAGTGACGTATTGAGTGTTTCTCAAAAGGACGGCATAGACTTGCGTTCAAAAAGGGATTTTGGATGTATTACAATTCTAGTTTTGTAAACATTCTTGTATCATGTGTTAGTATTCAATAAGATATGGTACTTTATTTAAAATCTTATTTCTCATTTAAATGGTTTCTTTTAGTTAAATAAAATATCTATTTTAACAACTATATATGATCATTTGTTAATATCATATATTAACGTTTGAGTTTGATCATAATAAGAACCATTTATAGTCTTTTAATAAACACTTATTATTAGACTATGAGTTTGTATGAGTTTCAAAATCTCCATTTAAACTCTTTTATAAAATTCAAAATCTCAATTTTAATTTTAAAACTTATAGTACCATATTATTGCATGCATCGAATAATCAATGTACTCTTTTAAGAAAAGAAAAGAAAAACTATTTCTCATAAATGGAAAATTTTAAAATCTTCATTTTAAGTAATTTGGTTCAATTAAAAAAATACAATTTTTTAAAGTTACGTCGTTTTAAATAAACAATTTATATAAAACGTATTTGAACCAATTTGCATGTCATTAATTTAAAATCTCCATTTTAAATATTGGTTGATATAAAATCTCTATTTTGATCTTGGTTCATTTAAAATCTAAATTTAAAATTTGTCGCTTCAACTTTAAACAATTTTAAATAAGCGCGTTTGAACCAATTTTATGTTCTTTACTAGCAAGCAATATCTTATATTTTAAAGCATCAAAAGAACATAATCAACCATAAACATGCAAAAGAATGTGCATAAAACAAAGCCATTTCTAATGACATTTCTTGTGAGCCAAAAACAAGAAATACCAAGTCCATTCCTAAGGGACAAAAATAAAAAAAACTTCAAGCTCCCACTTGCTTTAGCATCTCTATGCAAACAAGACATCAAACTCCATCTTCAAGCTCCATGTTGGTCTTCATCTTGTTACATTTTATAAATAAATAAAAACTAGTTCTAACAACTAATCTAATACTTACAAAATGAACAAGAGGACATGAAATAATAAAATCTATTTACTATTACAAACCAACATGAATAATAATAAAAATTAAAAGAACAACACAACAAGCGACATATTTGTCCATGGCTTGTTTATGCACATATTTCTCATAAATAACATAAAACAACACTTTGTTTTTGTTAGGCAACTTTTATGTAACAAAAATGCATGTTAAACTTTTGTTACATAAAATATATATATATAAAAAATACAAACAAGTTGCCTAAAAGCCATGTATGAACTTTTCATATAAAATGAAATTTTACCCATGGCTTCCAAAAACCAAGTTTTATCCAAATAAAACCTTTTTATCTAATCATGCATTATAATATAGGCTCTGATACCACTTGTTGGGATTTGATGTTCAAAACTTGGGTTTCAAAAACTCATAAGAGGTAAAAAAATATTACGCAACGGAAGCAAAAATTTGAACAAAACATAAAACCATTTTATTCCCACACAGGATCTTGTTATATGCAAGAAAAGATAAATAAATCATCATAAGAGAGTTTAAAGCTTACAACCTTTGTAGTCCTTTGGTTCCTCATGGGAGGTTGGATGTTGGTGATGAATGTAGAACCCAAAAGAGAGCACCTCTAGCGGTATCCATCACAAGCAATAACACCTTCTTCTCGGAATGCTAGTTCCTTTTCTTTCATGATGCAAGAACTCTAAACAAGCACTACAATAGTCTTGAAGAGGAAGAACACAAAACACACACACACACACACACACACACACTGTGTGTGTGTATGTTTCGTCCGGGAACTAGAGAGAGGAGGGAGAGAGAGCCAAAAATTAAATCCCTTGCCATTTTCCAAGTATTCTCTTCCTTTTGTCCAAAAGCACAATCCAAGTAAGCCATTCCTATTGGACCACAAAATGGTCCAATGAAATTAGAGGCTTCCATGCATATTTGCACTTAGGACCCCTCTAGTTTAAATTTAGTTAAAATCATTATTTTAACTATTTAAATTTATTCTATATAGTCCCTCCTTTTAACTTCTAGTTAAATATGAACTCATCTTATTTTAATAAATAAGAATCTTTCATTTGCATCTAATATTATAAATTATATTCAATAATATAATTAATAATATTTAACAAGAATCAATATTCTTATAAATATTAATCCGATGTCTACTTGTTGTTCGGTGTGACCCTATAGGATCATATATTACCGGTAATATTATTTTATAATCATTATTGAGCATATAGAACCAACAATTTGTGTCCTAAAACTGTTTTGAAAAGTTGTTTTGTACGGGGTACTTACTCTTGGATTCTCCTTTGTTCAGCAAAATACCTGACTTCTATGAAAGTGTTCGATCAATACAATTCTTTGGCTCCCCCTTGAATGATCAACCGCTGTAGATCAATTCAATGTCTCCTTCTGCACCCCCTTGACCTATGCTTGGATCATATGTGATAAGAAATGCATAAATCATATGTCAAACTCACCAGAGGTTATGTGGCAATTGACAGAGGCTCTGACCAATTCCACAGAAGCTCTATTGGATACAGAACTTTAAAAGATAAGGAATTTACATACGAACGAATTAACATATATACATATTTACAAGAGGATAAGTCTCACTTACAGAGTAATTAACTCATGTTTAACATACCCAACTTACCCACCAAGAAAAGGAATCTTTTCTCATCAAGTGCCTTGGTGAATAAGTCAGTAAGCTGGAATTCAGTTGACACAAAGTACATCTCGATTGTGCCTTGTTCAACATTATGCTTTAGAAAGTGGTAACGAATATCGATATGCTTTGTTTTAGAGTGTTGTACAGGATTGGCAGAGATAGCAATGGCACTCTTTGAATCACAGAGGATGGATATCTTCTGTATGTCAAGACCATAGTCCTTTAGCTGAGTTCGCATCCACAGAACCTGGGAGCAACAGCTAGCAACAGCAACATATTCGGCTTCTGCTGTAGATGTCGACACACAATTCTGCTACTTTGAATTCCAGCTGACTAGTTTACCACCCAAGAATTGGCAACTCCCAGAGGTACTTTTTCGGTCGAGCTTTCATCCTCCATAATCTGAATTTGTGTAGGCCATAAGATCAAAGCCGGAGTTCTTTGGATACCAGAGGCCAAGATTCTTGGTTCCCTTTAGGTATCTGAAGATCCTCTTTACAGCAAGAAGGTGGGATTCCTTAGGGTTAGCTTGATATCTTGCACAGAGGCATGTGGCATACATTATATCAGGTCTACTGGCTGTTAATTATAAAAGGGATCCGATCATGCCTCTGTAGAGCTTGCACTCTACATATTTTCCACATGGATCTGAGTGTAACTTATTTCCAGTGGACATGGGGGTCTTCATGACAGAGGCATCAGAGAGCTTGAATTTTGAAAGAATGTCAGAGACATATTTAGCTTGATTTATAAAAATTCCCTCTGATGATTGTTTGACTTGGAGTCCTAGGAAAAGGTTTAATTCTCCCATCATACTCATTTCAAGCTCACTCTGCATGAGTTTCTCAAAATCTGTGCATTGTTGTGCATTTGTAGAACCAAAAATAATGCCGTCCGCATATATCTGTACAAGTAGAATCTCATCACCTTTTCTTTTATAAAACAAAGTAGTATATGCTGTACCTCTTTCGAAATCGTTACTAAGGAGAAAGGTTGAAAGGTGTTCGTACCATGCTCTTGGAGCTTGTTTCAGTCCATATAGAGCTTTATCAAGGAAGTAAACATGGTTCGGGTACTTGGCACTTTCAAACCCTGGTGGCGGCTGGACGTATACTTCTTCTTGGATTTGACCATTTAGAAAGGCAGATTTTACATCCATTTGAAAGACCTTAAAACCTCTGTGGGCTGCGAAGGCTAAGAAGATTCTTATTGCTTCGAGCCGTGCGACAGGGGCAAAAGTCTCATCGTAATCAATGCCTTCCGCTTGGCAATATCCCTTGGGTACCAATCTTGCTTTGTTTCTAATGACCACCCCATCCTCATCCTTCTTGTTTCTAAAGACCCATTTAGTCCTTATTGCTTGTTTCCCTCTTGGTAGAGGAACTAGGGTCCATACCTTGTTTCTCTCAAACTGTAGAACCTCTTCTTGCATTGCATCTACCCAGTTTGGGTCATCTAGGGCTTCAGAAACACATTTGGGTTCGATCACACTGATAAAATTTGTAAAGAAACAAAAGTTAGCAGTGGCTGATCTTGTCTTGACTTTTTCAGAAGGATCGCCGATGATTTGGCTCTGAGGATGGCTCTTCGTCCACTTTGTCATCTTAGGGAGATGGTCATTAGCATCATCCAGTTGAACTTCTGTGGTTGCACTAGTTGGTTCTGGTGCAACCTCTATAGTTGATGGTACTTTAGTGCTTGAACTTGGTTCTTCAACTTGTCGAGGTATTTCGATAAGAGTTGGAATTGATTCCTCTGAGGATATAGAGACAGAATCTTCGTTTTCCTCTAGTATTGCTTGCTCTGTAGTTGCTAGAGTAGGTAATTCCAGTGCCTCTGTAGTATTCTTGCTTGTATCATCTTCTGTTCGCTCCCCCTCAGCACTTGCATCTGCACGATTCACAAAAGAGGATGAAGTATTTAATGGACCAGTTAGAGATATACCTGACTCAGTCTGGTTGGCAGAAGATGTTTCTCCAGAGGCTCTGGGGGCTCCGGCCGAGGGATCAATATCGTCATTGAACATCTCTTCAAATAGCAGATTCAGTTCTGCTTCTCTTGTTTTAGAGATGCCAGAGGATTCCTTTTTCAGACCGAGTTCTGAACTGATTTGTTCAGATGTCTTCTGAAAGGAGTCGCCAAAAGAGACATTGATACTCTCCATAATTGTTCGAGACCACAGAAGGTAAACTCTGTAGGCCTTTGAGGTGGCAGAGTACCCTATGAACGTTCCTTCGTCTGCTTTCACATCAAACTTTCCTCTACCTTCTCTGTCATTTAGGACGAAGCACTTGCATCCAAATACATGGAAGAACTTGATGTTTGGTCGCCTTTGATTGATCAAGTGGTAAGGTGTCTTGATGTTCCTCTTTACTATTGTTGATCGATTTTAGGTGTAGCAAGCGGTTGATACAACTTCTGCCCATAAAGAAATGGGCAATCCAGATGCTGTCAGGATAGTTCTTGCAGCTTCCACAAGCGTGCGGTTCTTTCGTTCAACCACGCCATTCTGTTGTGGGGGTGCGTGCATCAGAGAAGTTATGAGATATGCCTTCTTCTGTAAGGTAAGCTTCAATGACAGAGTTTTTGAATTCTGTGTCATTGTCGCTTCTTAACTTTTGAATCCTGCACTCATACAGAACCTGGATTCTTTTCATTAGGTTTATCAGAATGTTTGGAACATCTGATTTCTTTCTGACAAATTCCACCCATGTAAATCTTGAGTATTCATCAACCAACACAAGCAAATACTTTTTGCCTCCTAGGCTCTGTGTAGCAATTGGACCGCAGAGGTCAACGTGTAGCATATACAGAGGCCTAGGGCAAGACACATCAGTCTTGCTTTTATGGGAAGCTCTTTTGAGCTTACCCATTTCGCAGGCAGAGAACAAATGATCTTTACTGAATTTGACATTTGGCAAACCTTTAACTAAATCAAGTTTAACAAGCTTATCTAGAGTATGAAAGTTCAGATGGCAGAACCTGTTATGCCATAACCAAGCTTCTTCGTTCTTACAGGCAACAAAGCAAAGCTTGTCTTTCTTGTTCTTGACACTAAAGTTCATGAGGTACAGATCACCCTTTCGTTCGGCTCGCAAAAGTTCGACTCCTGTATCTTCACCTTGTAGAGAGCAGAATGTTCTTTTGAACATGACGTCGAAACCCGTATCGCAAAGTTGGCTAACACTGAGAAGATTGTGCTTAAGGCCATCCACATATGCAACTTTGCATACGATTATGTTTTCCTTCTTAATGACTCCATAGCCTTTTATATAACCCTTTTTGTTCTCGCCAAAGGTTATAGATCCTCCATCGACTTTATCTTTGTAAGAGGATAGTAGACCTCTGTCGCCAGTCATGTGCCGCGAGCACCTGGAGTCTAGATACCAGCTCGACACATACTGCTTCTGTAACATAATTAGAGAGTTTTAGGTACCCATGTCCAAATGGGTCCAGCTCTGTTAGGGGGTTTTAAGGTTGCCTTAGCCTCCTTGGGTTTGGTTTTAACTTCAGATGAAGAACCAGTTTGTTTCTTCTTACCCTTGAATTTAGCATTCTTTCTGGGTCTAGAGAGGAAACAGTGTGGACTAGAGAAGTGTTGGCTCAATTGATGCATAAGTTCAAAACAATGACAATAATGAATATGCGAAGAAATTTGCTTAAACTTTTCATTGAAAACACTGAATAGGGGTACAGAGGCTTTATTAGTACAATCTACCCTAGCATTTGACTTCCTATTACAAGAAGACCTATGTAGACTATATTGATGTTTTGAAAATTCTCTGTTGAGAGTAGCCTTCTGTGGACCCCTTTCTCTGTGGTGAACTTCTGCAGGTTTCATTATCCCATAAGTAAAAGACTTGTTATTTTCCACCCATTTCCTTTTTGTTGCCAAGTTAGTTTTTCTTGAAAATCCCTAAAAGGTTTTGGTGCTTTTAAACATTGAGATGACTTTTCTTTTTCAAGTTTGATTTTCTCAAGCTCAAGAGAGGTTTTGGCTTGTATACACATGTCCAAAAAGTCTAGACAGATAGGAATCCTTGTGATTTTCTCCTTAGGAGGAATGATTCTGTTAAGAATTCCATAGGGAAGTTTAAATCCCTCTGAATCACAAGGTACTATCTCTGACTCATTTGAGTCAGTCTCAGATTCGTCAGAGGATGAATCGTCCTCATATACAGAGGTTGAGTCACTAAGATCTTTGTCGACAGTGGCAGGAATTTTTGAGCATGTGCCATACTCGCTTTCTTCCTTTTCTTTGGGACTATCTTCCAAGTCAACAGAAGTATTTATCAAGATTTCCTCAGAGAGTTTTTGTTCTTCAGAAGATGTACATAGGTTCTCATAAAAATTGTGTTTACCGATTTCCACTCACTCATTTTCAGAAATGTGTTTCAATTTTTCTTCTGAAGAAGCAGGCATGAACTCAGGTGCCTCTGCAGATAGTTTTGTTTCAGAATCTACAGTGCAGACAAAAGCAACATGTGTTTGAGTCTCGGGGTCACCAAACTTGAAGATTCCTATCTGATCTTGTGTTTTCAGATATATCTTAGGTTTGGAGTCTCTTTTGACACAGGCTGAAGGTAACAGATCTGTGTTTTCAAACCACACATTTATCATCTTCAGAGGTTTCCTCTTGTGAAGTTCCCCAGAGACATTTTGCCTTTTGCTAACAGAGGTTAAGTTTGGAAAACCTGGTTTTCTAGTGCTTCCAATACAAAACAGAGAAGACACGGACTTGTCTCCTTTGGTTCTAGTGTATGGATCTATATCGCAGAAGCCAGTTCCCCTTCTTCCTATTTGTGTATTGATTTTTTCGTATACCTTCTGTGCATCTTGATTTTTCTTAATCAAGAGGTCTCTACTGAGCAAGTCTTGATGTAGGACTTCCCTTTCCTTTTGAAAAAAGTTATTTAGAGCAAGAATGTTCATTCTGTCGCTCTCATTGTCCAAAAGTTCCTTTGTTTTAGGTTTAAGGGCATAATTAAGTTCTGAAATCTTTTCTTTTAAAGGATTTAGATGTTTATGCCAACTAGTTTCAATCTCTTCCTTTTCTTGAAATATTTTTGCCTTTTCTTGAGTGAGAAGTCTGGCTTCTCTCTCAAAGAATGCAAGCTTTTTCTGAATACTCTCACAAGTCCTTTTTAGTTCAGTGTAATCTTCTGTTAGTTTAAGAAAATTAACTTCAGTTTCATTTAAGGAAGAGTCAGAAGTGGATACCTCACTGTCAGAATCGGAGGAGCTGACTTCTGCCATTCCGCAGAACAGGGCGTTCTTCTTCTCACCTTCGTCAGAGGATTCATCTGACTGCCAGTTTTCTTGTTCCACCATGAGCGACTTCTGAGCGTAGTACTCTTCCTTCTTTTTATAGAAAGCAGAGTCCCTCTGAGGGCGATTTTGTTTGCTCCTGCAGTCTACATCATAGTGGCCTGGCTTGCCACCATTGAAACATCCCTGATTCTAGGGTGCATTCCCAACTTTGTCACCTGACCTCTGTTGGTCACCACCTCTGTCACCTTTGTCATTCCTGTCATTTGACCTCTGTTGGTCATTCGCATATTCTCTACCCTGATTCCTTGGCTCATACTTTCCGCCTCGATCATCTCTCCCATTGCGTTCATATCCAGACTTCTTCTGGTACCCTCTGCTGAACTCTCTTGTCAATAGAGCTAAAGATTTAGCTATTGAGGCCATTGTTGCCTCTTCTTTTTCCACCAATTCCTCTTCCTCACTGTCAATAACTAACACCTTCTTCTTCTGTTTCTTCTACTCCACATACTTCTCCTTCTTTGGTTTCTCCTTTGCCTCTGTAGCCTTACCAATAAGTGCAAGAGGCCCACTGGTTTGAGCTTTTGCTTGTGCAATTTGAGGTTCTTGGGCAGCCAGTGTTCCGTAAATATCTGACAGAGTCCAGGTGTCTAGGTCCTGATTAGTTTGCAGAGACATAGACAACTGGAGCCATTCTTCATTTAGGCTCTTTAGGAACATGACGTTGTTCTCCTTAGAAGTTCTGTGGATCCCAAACTTCCTACACTTGTTAATAAGAGAGTTAAACCTGTCGTATGTTGACTGCAGAGATTCTGTCGGCAGAGCTTTGAATGCGTAGTATTCGTTGATGCATTGGGCTCTGTGGTTCTTCTGAGTATTGGCCCCTCCTTCCAGTTCTTTCTCTAGTTCCTTCCATAGGTCGTAGGCTGATTCACAAACGTCTAGAGACTGAAAGAGGTCATTTAGAATGGCCATTATCAGAAGTCGCTTGGTCTTCTGAGCAATCTCGTATTTCTCCCAGTCTGTTGTAGACCATTTATCCTTTGTCTTTGGTTTCTCATACTCAGCAACCTCTGGAGTATCATCTGTGGCTGGTACCTGTGGTACTGTGACCATTGGAACATAAGGTGGGTTTCGGATATAAGTGAGGAGATCTTTATCAGTACCCTCAAAGAAATTAATCATTCATATCTTCCATTGGGGGTACTCATCTCTTAGCATAGTAGGTGGCTTGGTTAAAGAACTAGCAGTGACAAAGTTGTTGGTATTTGCCATTTTTAAAAATACCAGAAAACAAAGTATGAACTGAAAATTTTCAGATGATGGATGGATTCTTCTAAAAGAGTTTATAAACTTAAAAACCTTAAACAATGCACTAAATGGAAAGATTTAACCAAAGAAACAGTTTCTGTTAGTTTACTAAAGTCGAACTGGTTGAGAATAGCAGAAAAATAGAGGCTGTTTGAAATAGATGAAGAACATGTCAAAATCAGTCCAAGTTTCTACCGAAAGGAGTTGAAACCATTGTTAGAGAGGATCTCTTGATATAGAAAATCAAGGATGGCTCTGATACCAATTGTTGATCCCGATATTACTCAACAATGATATTAATCTCTATTTGTTCGAACAAATAAGTATGCGGAAGCATTTTAAAGAACTAAAGAAATGCTTGGTAGAAAGTTCACACAGAATCAAACAAACAAAGTATTAATAAACACAAGTTTAACTCAAAGATTCACTTTGTATTGATTCTTTATAAGACACCAAGAACACCGTAATGTATGTGAAATACACTAAGATAAGCTCTAATCAGGTGTGTGTGAAGTTGTGCAAAGGTAATGGAAGTGCTCTACAAGAGCCTTCTATTTATACTATTCTACATGGGACAATTGGGAGACAAGAAGTACTAAGGGTACAAAGACAACATCGTGGATCTGCAACAGGTGCAACGTTAATGTAGTGCGTCATTTTCTCCTAAGGCTGTAACCCATCAGAGGTTGACACGTAGAGTTGGCAGGGCACGCCTTGTACGAATGATCTTCAGGATCTTCGTACAACAGAGGCACGTGAGAAGCACGATCTTCTTTGTCTTGATCTTTAGGAAACTTCAGTTTTCTAGGTCTTCATACCACAGAGGCTCTGTCAAGTGTGACAGAGGATCTGTGGCCTTGTCCTCTGAGAACGTCTTCTGTAGAGTCTTCTCTTGGAGTCTTCGCAGAGGCTCTGTCGATGACTTTACACTTAGCCTATTTTTCAAAACTTCTTTAATCATAGAAGTTGGAGCTAACAACTTTACACGTGGCAGCGTCTGGTTGGTTGCATGAATTTGACTTTAGCAAATATCCTAGTGGCCCCATGATGAATAGTGCAGTTGTAGAGTGGTTTGTACGATCGTGGACAAAAGGGATGTCCGTTCTGACAAATCGTACGGGGCGTGCAAGGAGATAAGACAAAAGTAACTTGTAGAGCAGGCTTCATGATCAGCGATCGCTGAGTTGATATTTATCATCGAATGATAAAGTTTAGCTCTCGCTGAAGTCTTCTACTTGAAACTTCGCGTGAAATGGACAAGTCTTGGCTTTGCTGATATCCGCATCAGGTCACTAGTAGACTTAGTCACTCGTTCGTCAGCTTGGTCTTCGATTTTAGCTTTGAACTCAGTTGTCGTGAATCTTGTCTTCAGAGATCATAAGTAAACAACTATAAATGGAACTATCAGTGATTATCAGTGAGACTGAACAGGCTCAGGGCTCACTGATGTACATGCATCGCTGAAGTATAAATTAAAGCATATGTTTTTCCATCAACGATACTAAACAGACTTAGTATATTTTCTTAGATGGTGAAACACTGATACATATTGTTTACTTACAATTTTCAATAAGTAGTTCTGAGAGTCATTATAAAATCACTGAAGGGTTTGGATAAACAATCTCCTCCTATTTGATGATGACAAAGCAATAAAGTAAAATTGCTATGTTAAAAACATAAGGATAAAAAGGACTCATAAAGCGTGTGTCCCATTTTCAATACTTCGTAAGTACAAGATTACAAGGGAAGTTGGAAAATTACAAGTACAGTGAAAGATAATTACAAGTACAAAAGTTTACAAGCTGATAAGATAGAAGAATACAAAAGGTGATCCTATCAGCTATTCGGGTTTTTCCTTGAAGAGAAGTTCATCAAGGGTGTTAGTCGTTGGAATCATCCAATCAGGGACTATTACTCCCTGATCCCGTCTTCGTTTGGCTTCACGGTAGATATGGGGTTCGATGAATCTTCCAAGGAAGGAGTGATCACACCAGTACAACAAGTCTCTGAGTTGTTCGATAGTAGAGATGGATAACTCAGATAGGCATTGAAAGCACTTGAGACCATAGTAATCAAGAAAGAATATGCCATAAAGTTCACTGACTACCTTTCCAGCTTCGAATTCTTCAGCGGGAGGCAGTGAGATGTCGAGTCCTGAAAGATCAGCATCTGGACCAAGTACAGCTTCACGAGAAAAGTCAACACCAGTCTCGTTCCGTATTACAGGGCTTGAAGATGGCGGAGGGTTTTTCTTTGGATCAGTTCATTTTTGTTGGATGGATGGAATAGGCAAATCAACAGCTGAAGAGACTTGGTCGATTAGCTTGTTAATAGCGTTTTCAACACAAGGCTTGTAGCTTGATCGAGATCGCTGTATTGCGACCCGAATTTCCAACCATTCGTTAAGCCCAAGTTTTTCAAGCACTGACAGATAACAAGTTCGTGACACTCCGTTTTCTCTGATCATCTGGACATCGACAATAGCAGAACAGCTGACAGTTCTCCCCTTTAGGTTTACATATTTTATTCTTGCTGGTAACAGCCTGAAGTGGAGTTTCTTTTTGCACCAGGCTAAGGTGGTGTCGCTAACCTTTGTATTCTCTGTCTTCTTCTTGCCAGCGTCTTTAAGCAGTTGTTGCTGGACTTTGAGAGGAAATTTCTTTAGCTGAAGATCGTTTACTGAACGTTGAGCAATTTCAAGAGCGAAGTTTTTATCAGCGAGCACACTCTTATGTTATTCAGCGAGGATCTTCTTAGCCTTGATATTTTCAGCGATTTCCCTCAGAGTCACGCAACTGAGATGGGCAGGGACGAGACGCTGACTTTCGATCTTTTAGATCATTGCTGCTTTCCTTCTTTATTCATCTTCAACTGACCTTTGAGGAGGTAGAGAAGGTCTTCTGGGATGGGAAAGCAGTTGTTCTTCAGCTTGTTCATCAGTTTCATTCAGGACAGAGACCGAGATTATTTGATCTTCAGCTTGGAGAGCTGGAATTATTTGTTGCGGTGTTGATGGAGGAGCTTCAGCGGTAGCCTCAAGCAGGGGAGAGGACTAGATGAAACAAAATGATCGAATGAGTTAGATCTTTTGAAGGTAGAAGGAGATAGAGAAAGAATCGGCTAAGTGTTTAGAGGTTTTAGGAGGAGTAGGGTAGAAATTGAGAATGGGTAGAGGAGGGAGGCAGTGTATGGAAAGAAGAAATAACATACCTGACAAATTGGCTTCTTGAGAAGGATAGCCAAGTTGTCATCTGCAAGGCCTTTATTTTTACCGTGTTGCGTCTTTTTTGTAGGAGACTTTGCAGCGGTCTTCTCCCCCGGTTCATTTATTGAGACACCCTTTAGAGCAGGGACTTTGATGACTTCAGGATGGAACCAAAAATACTCATCATCATCGTCATCATCCTTTGGAGAAGGACGGGATGAGGCTTCTTCATAAACTATCTCTAGCTCTTCATCCTCTTCATCATCCTCTTCCTCATCCTCAGAGTCGATAATAAGGATTTTGTCAGCAGGAGAATGAGGAGGGTCTTCGCCTAGCTCCCCCTCAGAAAGAGAGGGTTGTTCAGCAGTTCCCTCAAGATGATCAACTTCCTGAGGGTTAGCGTTCTCTTCCTCCCCCTCAACAATTTGGGGGATGTCTTCATCGGTCTTCTCCCCCTCTTCCACCGAATGGGGGGAGGTAACAGTAACGGCAGCAGCAGCAACAACATTTTCCTCAAGGACCCTGTCTTTTTTGCCAGGGTGCCCTGAAGTGGAGGCCGTTAACATCTCCATAGTATCCAACCTGGTTTCCAGGTCAAGGATGCGAGATGTAGCCAGAATGACGAAATCCGCTGTCATCCCCAAAAGCTTGTGATCATTTTGAGAGAAGTGGGAGACAGGGACCGTCGGTGCTTCCTTCCTCTCCAGGATCTTGGTGAGCAGCGAGTTGCAATTATCTACCTTTGTGGAAAGGTCGCTTACCTCACCTTGGAGGTTTGTAACTGTGGGGTTCGGGGACCTAACTTCACCGCTGAGACTGGTGAATTGGGTAGAGAGATGCTTTTGGTCGCTGGCAAGGGTGGCGACCGCTAATTTGACACCATAAAGCGCAGAAGTGTTGTTGTTGAGATTGAGTTGCAGGTCTTTCACCCCCTTGCACATTAGAGATATCAGTAGAGTTGTCTTTCTCTGCAAGGGTAGTGGAGATGGTCTTCAAGGTGTCCCCAGCATCAGTGATTGTCGAGGTGTTGGAAGAGAGGTTGTTGGAGAGAGTTTCCACCTTGTCAGCGATGCCCTTGAGAGACGTGCTGATTGTCCCCAAATTAGGACCTGAAAAAGAAAATAACTTGTGAGCAAATGAAAGCTCAGAAGTTGGGGTTTCAGAGAGGGGTAGGGATTGTGTTTGGATACTGTAGGATTTGGGTTTGAGAAGGAACTGAATTCTCGAGTTCCTCCCCAATGTTCCAGGTCGTCCTCGAACGAACGAACATGGATTACTATAGAGGATCTGAAGAACGATTCTAGTATTAGTCACTTGGACTGACGATGAGGATGATGTTTGTTTCGGGCCAAGATGGATGATTGTGCTAGAATCATAGGCTTATAGAGCCGACTTTGATTTGAGGAAAAACCGTAGGGATTATTTGACGTAATTTCCCAACTTGCCTAAGAGGTTTAAATGTCCGGATGACGTTAGTGGATCGGAGAGATTTGGAGGAGTAGGAGTCGAGGCGTAGAATGCCGACTGAGTCATGCACAAAGTTTGATTTTTAAATAGATTGCACTAACAAATTCTTGTGTTTCAAATCATTTTATGGATGGTGTTTTGGAATTTTGGGAAATGTTCAGCACACACACAAGATTTTGAAATATGGTTTTGAAAGTGTATGAAATCGTTTTATCACGGGAGTGCAAACTTTGTTAGAATTTGTCTCATTTCTTTATTTTTCCAACGGTTCTTTCGGGTAAGATGATATCCGTGTTTTGTGGTGTTTAAAATGTCGGGCAAGTGACTACGGCTTGTGACTTTAACATTGGAACTCCTCCACATATGTTAGAGTTGAGACGGAAAGTTACATTCCACGATGTCTGTACAAAGCTATTTGAGTGATTTCGTTAAATAAGTTTTGTTTTACGGCATGTTGAGTCGTGTGGGTTTAATTTCACGAGGTGCATATCTTATTTGTTTATGTGACCATTTGGAGAAATCTTGGAAATCAATTTAAAGAACCACACCTTTTGAGATTTTATGAGGTTTTAGTCCATATTTTCAAATGATGGAAACGGATTGGTTTTTATCTTTAAGTTTGAAACTTACACGAGACAGTTGTGTTTTAACAAAAATATATTTGTAAACCGTTTCATCGTTTTGTATGACTAGCCGACGCGCGTAAGATTTGTTAGTGAACCCTGTGCCACGACATTTTATGTTGGAAAAAGAGGAATTTTGGGGTCAAATGTCGTGGAACTGATTTTGAAATTATGTGCACACTTTTGTCGCACCCGGTGTAAGGTCGAGTGGTTACTTTAAATACATGTCATGAGTCAATTCATACTAGAACCGTGACGGTTCATTTTCAAAGAAATTATTTATTTCACTTTACGTTTTGTGAGTAAACTAAGCTGCAATGAAATGATTTTCAACATGATTTTCATATGTGGGACGAGCGTGTCCATTTTTGCGTAACTACCGACCTGGTAATAGTAGTTTTATTGCTTACGGTCTTTTCGAAATGAAAAATCTTGACGTTGAAAATATTTTGTAAATGATTTTGTAAACCATTTGGGAAGTGCGCCTATAAGTGTTATGTGTCATTTTGAGAATTTTAAGGGTGTGAGTCCTTTTGGAAAACTCTTTGGTTTAACCCGTGTCGAGGTTGGGACTAATGTTGATTTTAGAGTATTGCTTGCTTAAACTTTATTTAAACGCGTTTTTGACCGACTTATGGGTCTAGCAAGCGTGGAGCGTTTTGCTCGGTTTGACTTTGAGATAGCCATGGGTCAATTGCACGGTTTTTAATGGCTCGATGTGGAGTTTTGTTGATGGGTTGTTTTGTTGCACAGTTTTGCACTTATTGCACGTTGAGTATTTACATGTTAGGTGAGTGAGTCATTCCGGGATAGGCTAGTTGTTGGTAGACTATTTTGCATTGGATCCTTGGTCACGTCAGTCAGTCGTTGGTATTGGTCGGTTGGGTATCTCGGGGTGGGACTCCGGTATTCATGTGTTATGACCTTGAGTTTCCAGTAGGCACTGGGAGGATATAGTCTTGGGCACTTACATGAGAGGTAGTCCTGATATGCCGGGCCTTGAGACGTACCTGGGAGGTAGACGTTAAGGTGTATCTTGATACGGTGTAACTAGGCTTCGTAGAGCGAGTGTGGAGGATAAGTAGACGGTGGAAGGTTGGGTATTCCACTCGTGTTGGTAATGTAGGCCGAATAGTGTCGGTTAAGGGAATGATGCCCTTTGTAATTAAGAGAATAAATGCGCAGTAACCTTTTTGAAGTAAGTAGTATATTTAGGTGTCGACTTTTGGGCTTGAGGCCAAACACCCTTAGTGTAATCGGGGATTTGTAGCCGATTTTAAAATAATTATGGTGATGGTAGTAGTAACCCTGAGATGCTTAATTGTGATGAATGGTTATGGTGGAATGACCTTCGTGGGTGATTATAAGTTTACTGGTTTGATGATCCGTGTGAAATAAATTTTGGGAGTCTATTAGAACTCGTGGAAGTTAATCGGTAGTAATGGTAGGAATGATCGGTTTCGAGTATCCTATAAGGTATAGTGGTGAGCACCTTTAGAATGGTTAGAGCTTGAAAGTTGAATCGGGATGTATGGAACATCTAAGGTTGGGAGGCAACCGAAGTCGTTTGACTAGGAATGAATCCAGTTGTTGGAGTGTTCTTCCGATCATATTTTCAGTGTCCTTGAGGGAGTTTTGTTAGTAAGAAAAGTATTCGAGGATTTCTAGACGGGGTGAGAAATTTAGATTCTAGTTGAGGAAAGTCCAGTGGCCGCACCGAAGGGGTTCGAGTGGACGTGGGAACTCGAAATGGAGATGCGCGAGGACTATCTCGAGTTATTTGTCAGTCGAGACTTCGAGGACGAAGTCTAATCCAAGTGGGGGAGAGTTGTAAAGCCCGTATCCTTATATGTAATTTCTTTTATTAATCCTTTTGTTTTAATTTTATTTAATGTGGTTTCCGTTAGCGGGGTTAGTCGATTTGGACCTAATCGTTAAAATGTCGGAATTTTGGTTAGTTGCGAGAAGGTTTTAGTAGAGGGACTAGAAGTGTCAAAGGGCCAAAAACCATGGTTTCGGCCCATGCATTTCATAACCAAAACCCATGTGTCTTGTTTGGGTGTGTTTGTGGCGTGAGTAGCAAACAAAAGAAAAAGATAAACCAAACCCTACGGCTTCTACCCCCCCCCCCCCCCCCTTCCCTTTTGTGTCGTCGGCCGGAGTTAGAAAGGAAACCGAGAGAGAGAGGGAGCGAGAGTGGAGAGGAGGAGGAAGGAGGTCGCCGGCGTGAGAGGACCATCGTCGGTTTCGGTGTGGTTACCGTCGTGTCATCGTCGTCTCGAGGTAAGAATCTTCATCCGTTTCTTTCCCCTTCGTCGTTTCGATCGCACAAACCACCCAACCACCGCCGCAGCCATGGCTGCCGGCGGTGTGGCTGCCGCCGTACGCCACCGCTGTGTCAGCCGAGGGGTGTACGTGCGGGTGTGTGTGCGTGTATGCGGGTGTGTGTGTGGGTAAGTCGGGATGTGTGTTTTGGGTGTGGTTTCGCCGGAAGCTTTTAACCACCGCCGCCGCCGCCAACGGCCGCCTCTGCCGGAGGTGGCAGAGGGTGGTGCGGGCTGCCCAGCCCATTTAATCTTGATCAATAAGTCAACTGGTTCCAGGTCTGAATGCTTAAGGCATGGCTTAATGGGTTAAGAATTATGTTAAGCTTTGTTGTCATTTCATGTGAAATTCGCAGTTTCTGCCACTGTTGTGGGGAAAGTCATAACTTTTAATAGAAACGTCGTATTGGGGTGAAACCAGTGCCAAAAGCTCCCATTCTGAGTCTAGTAAGTTTCTTATGATTTACGGAAAAACCATTTCGGACCATAGCTAGTGTCAAATTGCTGTTTTGTACTGAAAGGTCCTGTTTTTCACTGTGCAGCAAGCCGGTTTTGTAAAATCCATAGTAAATTGTAGAAACATCGTTAGAGCGCGTGCGATATGTCCCTGGAACCCTTAGACAAGGGACTTTGTGATTATGGAAAAATATTTCTGGCTTAATCAGTTTATAAGGGGTTAATCAGGTCCCGAACAGACCTGTGTGTTGAGAGTAAAAACTGGAGAAATGTATTTTTAAATTTAGTAGTCGTGGCTTTGGTTTGGGGCGTCACTTTGACAATTGTTAACACTTATTTAGGTGGAAAAAGGTGAACTGGTGTTGGCCGGTTCGTGTTGCTGTTGAGGTCATAAGCTTTGCGTTTGAGGTGAGTTCTCTCACTACATAGGATGGGAATTATATTTGTGTTACTATAGTTCGAGTGTGATAATTATGATTGTTTGTTAATATTATTGTGGTACGGAATATATATAATTGTGTATATATTTTGGACTGTGATTGATGTACTTATTGATGGTTGTTCCAAGAGGTATATGCGTTTGTATAATGAGTTGTGATTATATCTTCTTGAGGGTCGTTCCAAGAAGTATAAGGCTACTTCTTGATGGTTGTTCCAAGGAGTATACGTGTTGGTATAATGTGTTGTGATTATGTCTTCTTGATGGCCGTTCCAAGGAGCATAAGGATTATTATAAATCGTGATATATTTTCTTGATGGATGTTCCAAGAAATTTATGTGCTGGTATGTTTAAGGGTGATGCTGATATAATTGCGATCCTATGTATGGATTGAATTCACTAAGCTTCGTGCTTACCCCTTCCCAATGACTTATGTTTTCAGGTGCGAGTAGCAGTCGGGCATGACGGTACACACGGGCGCGAGGCGAAGATTGTTTAAATTGCTTTTTGTTAAATGGGGATTTAACTATAGAACTTTTTCCGCTGCTTAAACCTTGTTGACGGTTTTAAATAACGATGTTTATTTTATTGTATTGGGATGTGTTAACTTGTGGTTTGATTATAATAAAATGCTTTATTTTTAAAAGTTTAAATTCCTTGTAATTTTTGGGACGTTACAACTTGGTATCAGAGCCGGGAACCGGACTGGTGTGCCAGCGAGGATGCTGGGCTCCCAAGGGGGGTGGATTGTAAGATCCCACATTGGTTGGGGAGGAGAACTAAGGTTGCCTTATAAGAGGGACTTGATACCTCCCCTATCAGACGTGTTTTAAAACCTTGAGTCCAGGTGTGTGGACAAAGCGGACAATATCTGGTACGGTTGGTCTGGGATTTTACAGGATCCTACAGGTCCTGTGAAGTTCTGTCGAATCAAGTTCTGTAGAGTGGCGGCGTTTGTATCCATAAGAGGAAGTGATGGAATTGTTGGTGCAATGCTGAAGGTGGTGTAGACAAAAGAAGTAGAAGAAGAAATAGTGGTTGAGAAGAGTGGGGCAAAAGATTCAGCATTGGGTACGCCGATGGAGACCTCTTCAGTGCGTTGAGTCGCTGAAGATGTGGGGGTAGGTTCCATAGAAGCTTAAGAGATTTGATTCTCTGGAGTGGTTGCAGGGATGGTTGATGCAGGTGTGGAGGAGTTGACCACAAAATCATCAAGCATTGCCTGTGAAGAGGACAGCGCTTATTCTTGAGCCTGTGAAGGCTGAGGTTTCTCCTGGTGGATCTTCTTGGAATTATGGATGCCAAGGGGCATAGTAGATTGTTTCCTCTTTTTGGAAAAGGTGGTTGTAGCAGCTTGGGTTCCAGCGGAGGGTCGTGCCGCTGAATGAGCCTCTGAAGGAGAAGAAGTGGGGCGTAAAAGAGAGAGTAGAGTAGAGAGACTTACCTCGCCCTAAATGGGTTTGAAGTCGAGTACCTTGGGGCCAACTTGGGAGAGCTTGTAGTCTCCCTGCTTAGGGTAGTGGCTGCCCAGAGGCAGTTGTAGGATGGCGGAGATGAAACGCGGGTAGGGAACTTTGCTTCAAAGATAATGCAGGCATATTCCACATTCTTCCCTTTCAGTAGTGCATAGGCCATGGCCGCCTAAGTCTTAGAGGCTTGATCAGTAGAGCCTGTTTTGGCCGTCATGCAGCTTATGATGTGGGCGAAGATGAAGTTTAACTCAGCAGGCATCTTATTATTGAGGACCTTGGTAAGTTTTTTGTCGAGCTCCCCACTGCGGGTAGTGTCCCATAAGTTGTTGGTCCCGAAGGCCTATACAAGTTTGTAGAAGGGGGGGGGGGGTTGAATACAAACACACAAATTTTACTTTTCTAAATTGTTTATTGATAAATCATTAACAATTTACAGCTTGTTGCGGAAACAAGATTAAGGATAAACCTAAATCTAAACAAGTTGGAACACTAAGTTTTCTTGCACTAAGAGAGATAAGGAAATTACTAATAATAACCTATCTTGAGATAAGAGATTGAACTTGTCCAGAGTTAGCAAGTTACTTCAAATGAAGTGGGTTCATCTCTTTATATACTGCATGCATTTAATGCAAGTCAGTATACACTTTACACATGTCATCAGCTGGTTGGTTGCATGTCATTGACCTTTGTAGACAACCTTTGTAGACAAACTTAGTAGCCGCATGGATGAACAGTGTAGTATCAGAGTGGTTGTACGATTTCAGACAGTCGGAGGTTCTTTTCTGACATTTCGTACGGAGTCGTGCAAGGGAGGTTAAGACAAAAGTACTTTGTACGGAGGACTTCATGATCAGCTTTCATTGATTCAGCGATCTATCATTTCATATCAGCGAATGATAGAGTTCAGCGATAGCTGAAGTCTTGTACTTGATACTTCACGTTGAGTGGACAAATCTGAGTCTTCGCTGATCCGCATCAGTTCATTAGGAGACTTGTCGCTGGTTCTTGAGCTTGATCTTCGACTTCAGCGTAGAACCTTTGTTGACGTGAAACTTGTCTTCAGGGATCATAAGTAGACAACTAACTTATCAGCGATCATCATAATGACTGAACAGACTCAGCATTAATGGTGAACAGTTTCGTTGAATGTTTAACTTAAAGAGCGAGAGTTCCTATCAGCGGTACTGTAAGATCTTAGTACTTATCAGCGATAGTGAAACTCTGATACATATTGTTTACTTACAATTTTCACTAAGTATATAAGAGAGGGTCATTATCAAATCACTGAGGGTTTGGATCAACAATCTCCCCCTATTTGATTATGACATAGCAACAAAGAAAATTGCTATTAAATGAAAACATAAGGATAAAAAGAACTCATAAAATATTTGTCCCTTTTACTGTTTTTTGGGATCTTTTCAGTACTGATGGAGTAAAGTACATTCGCTGAAATCTTTCTTTAAAACTTTGAATCGGGTTACAAAGAGAAATGGAAAGATTACAAGTACGAGCGAAATAAATTACAAGTACAGAAGAATAACTGATACAATAGAGAAAAGGTGATCATATCACCTTATAAAGGTTCTTCCTTAATGAGAAGTTCATCAAGGGTCTTTGATGTGGGGATCATCCAGTCAGGGACATCTTCTCCTTGATTCTTTTTCTTTAGAGTTGCTTCAAAAATTAAGGGCTTCAGGTGTCTAGCTTTGATGTTGCGTCTGACTTCACACCAGTATACGAGATCTCTGAGTTGTTCGATGGGAGCGATGTCTAGCTCAGAGATACGTTGAAAGTGATGATTTCCATAGTAGTCTAAAAAGAATATACCATAGGGATCACTTACAACTATGCCAGGAATGAATGTTTCTCCAGGAGGTAGAGAGGTGTCAAGCATTGAGAGATCGGCATCAGGGCCAACAATTTCAACACGAGAGAAACCAATGCCCGTTTCATTCCGAATATGAGGACCTGAATCAGAGGCTTTCTTTTTCTTATCAGGGACTTTTCTTGGTTGAGGAAGAGTAGGAGGAATATCCACAGCAGATGAAAGCAGGTCGATCTGTTTGTTTAAGATCTTCTCGACATGGCTTTTGAACTTTGAGCGCGATCCCTGAATGGCTAATTTTGTTTCTAACCATTCAGAGAGACCAAACTTTTCTAAGGTAGCAGCATAGAAAGTTTGCTTGGTTTCGTCATCTCTGTAGACGTCCACTTCAACAACAGGAACTTCAGCGTACAGTCTTCCTCTGATGTTTGCCTTGACGATTTTGGATAGTCTAGATCGATAGGTCAGCATTTGTTTAGCCCATTCCAAAGTCGTATCAGAGACCTTAGTCTTTTCTCTAACGATCTCTTGAGCATCATCCCATAGGTGACGTTGAACATCAATGGGAACTCTTTTCAGCTTGGGGTCTTTTATTGATCGTTGAGTAAGTTTGATGGCGTATTCTCTGTCTTTTTCTTCAGCTTCCTTTCTTTCAGCGAGTAGGCGTTCAGCTCTGAGGTGTTCCTGGTATTCAGCTTTGGAAATTCTGAACTTTGGAGGAACTGAAGGAAGTTGATCACGCCTCAGAATGATTCGCTGATCCTCGAATCGCTTTATTATCTCCTCTCTTCTTTTCTAATCCTCTTCACTTAGCTTTTGAGGAGCTAAGGAAGGTCTGCCTCTGTGCGAGAGTAGCTGTTCTTCTGGTTCATCAGTCTCAGAGATTAAATCTAAGACTGGGATTATTTCTTCAGCAGCAGTTGGTATTTTTGGTGAAGTCGCAGTTGTGGAGCCTTCAGCGATATCCTCAAGCAGGGGAGAGGACTAGCTGAAACACAGCGATCTTACAAGTAAGAACTTGGGTAGAATCAGATAGAGAGAATTGGTTCAAGTGTATAGGCTTAGGTAGTAGATTTGATAGGTATGATAGAGGAGGGATGGAGTGAGATGTTTAGTGTACCTGACAAACCGGCTTTTCAAGCAAGATCATCAGATTGTCATCTTCAGCGACGCTTTTGCCTTTGCCTTTCTCAGCTCCAGAGGCTGAGGGCTTTGTCTTTGTCCGCTCCCCTGAAGGTTCATTTATCGAGATTCCCTTAAGAGCTTTAATCTTTTGAGCAGGTTTGACGATAAAGAAGTCATCGTCATCTTCGTCATCATCATCATCATTCTTTGGAGAAGAAGATGGTTCATCATCAGGGATGTCGATGGCTTCATCATCTTCTGCTTCAGATTCAGTTTTCTCAGCTTCTTCTTCGAGTTGCTCCCCCTCAGATACAGAGGCGAGCTTCTCGGTTTCCTCAGGGTTTTCATCTCCCTGAGGTCCAGCGGTGGTTTCTTCAGCATCCTTCTTCTCTCCCCTGATAGATTCATCATGGGAAAGGTCAGCGCTCTTGGCGAGATCTTCAGCGCTCTTCTCCCCCTCCTTTTCATGATGACTGGGGGAGGAATGGCTAGATTCAGCAGCGTTGGTAGGTTCTCTGTCTTCTTGGCCAGAGAGACCTACACAAACTTTAATCTTTGCTAATCTGTCTTCAAGGCCAGAAATAGCAGGATTGATCTTCTCGAGCTCAATGCGATCTGCCGCTGTAAAATGTTCAGATTCAGGGACAGGGGCAGGAGCAGGAGTATTCGCCTTGTGTAGCAGCTGTTCGATCATAGTCTTCATCGAACCAACGTCAGTCTTTACAGAGCTTAAGTCAGTCGTCAGAGTGTTGACATTTGTCTTCACAGCAGACATGTCTCCCTCTAATGTTCCAACCGATGTCTTCATCGTTGTTACCTCGATGGACATGGATGAAACTGAGTTTTTGAGAGAGGTGTAGTCTGTGTAGATATCAGCGAGTACCTTGGCGAAGTCGCTGAGAGTCTTATCAAGTTGCTTCATGTCATCTGTGGAAGCCTTCTTCTCCACCACCATTGTCAGCTTGTTCAGATTCTCTCCAGCGTTTGTTACAGCTGTAGAGTTATTGGAGAGAGTAGTGGTGAGACCTATCAGCTTTGTCTCCACGGACTTCAGAGAGGCGTTGATATCTCCCAAATTAGTACCTGTAACATATAAAAACTTGTGAACAGAGGAAAGCTCAGAAGTTTGGGGTTTAGTCACAGTATTTATGGGTTGTTGTTTACCTGCAGGAGGATTGGTGAATTCATTAAAATCATGGGTTCCTGAGTAAAGTTCCATGTCATCTTCAAAAGTGCCCATGGATTTTTCTGTAGGTCCTGTCTTCATCATTCCTGGAGAATCAGCTTTATGTTCCGAGGAAATGATGGCAGCTCCAGTTAGATCTGGAGTAGAGACCAAATGAGTGGAGGGAGGAGCGAAGGATAAGAATGGGGGTTAGGTTATGAGTTCAGCATTGGATTCGCTGATAATCACTTCATCAGTCTTTTGAGAGACTGAAGGAGTTTGGGTAGGTTCTAAGTTTGTAACCTCGGCGTTTAGAGACGCTGAAGTTTAGATAAAAGGGATGGCTTGTTCAGGTGTGGCAGAGCGTACCACTGAACGTTCCTTCAGCTCTGCAGAAAGAGCTGAGGAGTCTTCAGCATGAGATTGCTGGGGTTGCTCCTTTGTTTTCTTGATCCTTTTAGAATCAAGTGGGGTAGATGAATGTTTCCTTTTCTTAGAAGGAGAGGATTTTGTGGCCAGGGAAGCGATGGGTATTGTCGCTGAAGGAGCCACAGAATGAGAAGAAGAAGGGTTGAGAATAGTTAAGAGGGTAGAAAGACGTACCTCATTTTCAACAGGTTTGAAGTCGAGTACCTTAGGGCCAATCTGAGAGAGTTTTAGATCGCCCTCTTGCGGGTAGCTGTCCTTCAGGCCATATTGAAAGATAGCGCTGATGAATCGGGGGTTGGGAACCCAAGCAGGCCTGTCAGCGGCAGAGTCTACTCTTTGCAGCACGTCATCATAGATGAGAGATGCCCAGTCAATGTGTAGACCTTTCAGCAGAGCGTATCCCATAGCTTGCTGAGGTTGAGCGGATTGATCAGAAGAGCCGGTCTTGGTAGTCATGCAGCTGATAAGGTGAGCGAAGATGAAGTTCATCTCGCTGGGCATTTTCGATTTCTTCAGCATCGTTAGCTTCTTCTCAGGCTTCTTGTCTCTGCCC
Organism: Saussurea involucrata; assembly: GCA_033807775.1. Taxonomy (NCBI): domain Eukaryota; kingdom Viridiplantae; phylum Streptophyta; class Magnoliopsida; order Asterales; family Asteraceae; genus Saussurea; species Saussurea involucrata. The sequence continues at coordinate 146,737,433 of CM066320.1, read as the reverse complement.
ATTTCCCATACATAGCCCATTGCATCAAAAAATGCAATGAGAGTTTCTTTGTCAGCGATCTTCTTATGGTCAAGGAAAGGAACAAAAGGTTTTTCCTTTGTAGCGATGGGAAAGTTCAGAGCTTTGCGAATGATGGCGGGTGTGATCTTTATCGTGCCATATTCAGTATCGCAGAGGATACAATCAACTATTTTGGAGGGATCTTTGGCGGATGGTAGCTGAGACTGTCTGGCAGAGTACCAGAACTGAGATAGTAGCAGCTGACTTGCAGGGGGTGAAATGGTCAGGGCTGTTGAAATGCAGCAATTCTTCAGGAAATTCACAGCATCTGTCAGATGTGTGACTTGCTTTCGAGGAGGAAACTCGAGAAGCGCAGAAAGGTTGTTTATCTTAGTCCAGTCTAGTTGATTAAGATTGAACTTAACCTGAGGAGCCTTGATGATTTCCACTTCCTCAGAGTCAGTAGAGAAGTTCTCAGCGTTAGTATGAATGTTAGATGTTGCCATTTCCTGTATTATCAGTTCAACCAAAGATTAACAAATAAGAATAATCTTAATGTGGAAAGATTTTCCATTAAGATGGTTCGAATTTTGTCCATTTCATTCAGACAAAATGTCTTAATGAAGATTAGGGTTTTTCTTGATTTTTGAAACGAAATGTAAAACCCATTTTCTTGTTTTCCAGTTTTCTATGAAGAAATAGATTCTGGAAACGAATGAAGAACAAGTTTAAGATTTTGCATTTAAACTTGAAGAACAACCATGAAATGGTTGTGTTCATAAAACCACGAAAGAAAATGATTTCATTTTACGAAGTTCTTTTGTTTGATCTTGTTAAAACAATGAGAAGATCGGAAACAAGTTATACGCATTCGGTAATAAATAAGAACATATTAACCTTGATGTTTGATGAAGAAGATGATGAACAGTTCTTGAAGTTATTGAAATCACAAATGCAACAGTGAATTCTTTCTTGCGGAGGAAGATTGATCGCGTAAAAGAAAAAATATAAACAAAGAACTTGTTTATATAGAGATTTTAGAAAGAGAAAATCTTGAGCGGGAAAAGATTTTCATCATGACATGGACACATGTTTGCATTTGATTGGAAGTATGAACGAGACGTGCAAATGTGTGTCAGGAAGAGAAAACGTGCCGGGGTTTTATCCGTTGCAATGACGTCACAACTGTCCTTTTATATTCTTGGTTCTCTCTGAGGTTTTGAAAAACTCAGAGATACTTTTGAAAACATGAAGCACTGAATGAAAATATTCAGTGAAGGTTTTAAGAAATTTCAAAATATCGCTGTTAAGGAAGAGATATTCAGCGATGCATTTTGTTTTGAAATCTTGCATTTTCATGCGATTGTCAGAGAGAGTAAACATACCTTGATATCAGTGAATCAAGTTTATTCAGAGAGAAGATGATAGAATGGGTTATATAAGTTGATTTTATCCAGTAGTAGTGTCGCTGATCTTAATGTGAATCGCTGAAGATTTTATCCTTCAAAGTTCAACATTCCAAGCTCGCTGATGAGAAAGTTGAATCTTGTCTCATCAAGAGGTTTGGTAAATAAGTCAGCTAACTGATAATCAGTTGGGATAAAATGAAGTTCTATATCACCATTCATCACATGATCTCTGATAAAATGATATCTGATTTCTATATGTTTGGTCTTTGAATGTAGTACTGGATTGTTTGCTATAGCGATGGCACTTGTGCTGTCGCAATATATTGGAATTTTGGATAGCTGAAGATCATAGTCTAGTAGCTGATTTCTCATCCACAAGACTTGAGAACAACAGCTTCCAGCAGCTACATATTCAGCTTCAGCTGTGGAAGTGGACACTGAATTTTGCTTTTTACTTGTCCAACTTACCAGCTTTCCACCCAGGAGCTGACATCCTCTTGTGGTGCTTTTCCTATCCATTTTGCAACCTGCAAAATCACTATCTGAATAGGCGGTTAGATCAAATCCTGAATCTTTGGGATACCAAAGACCTAGATTCGATGTACCCTTAAGATATCGAAAGATTCGCTTTACAGCTTTCATATGAGATATCTTAGGTTCAGCTTGATATCGTGCACACAAGCATGTTGCAAACATAATATCGGGTCGGCTAGCTGTTAGATACAATAGAGAGCCGATCATCCCACGGTACAGCGTGACATTGACAGGAACACCCTTAGTGTCCTTATCAAGTGTCAGCGGTGGTGCCATAGGGGTTTTCATAGCTGAACTTTCAGTTAAGTCGAATTTCTTCAGCATATCTTTAACATATTTTCCCTGATTTATGAAAGTTCCTTTCTCAGTTTGCTTAATCTGAAGACCAAGGAAATATGTTAGTTCACCCATCATGCTCATTTTATACTCATCTTTCATTCTATCAGCGAAACGAGTACAAAGCTCAGGGTTAGTAGAACCAAATATAATGTCATCAACATATATTTGAACTAAAATGATATGACCTTTCACTTTTCTAAAAAATAGAGTTTTGTCAATCTTACCTCGCTCAAAATTTTCAATATGGAGATAAGTAGAAAGAGTGTCATACCATTCACGAGGAGCTTGCTTCAAGCCATAAAGTGCCTTATCCAGTTTATAAACATAACCTGGATGCTTAGAATCTGAGAATCCTGGAGGTTGTTCCACATACACTTCTTCATTCAGCTTTCCATTCAGAAACGCTGACTTAACATCCATCTGATGTACTTTGAAGTTTTTGTGTACAACATATGCTAAGAATAGACGAATAGATTCAAGTCTTGCTACAGGAGCAAATGTTTCATCATAATCTATACCTTCCTCTTGTCTGTATCCCTGAGCAACAAGACGAGCTTTGTTGCGGGTTACAGTTTCATGTTCGTCCAACTTATTTCGATAGACCCATTTAGTGCCTATTATTGTTTTATCAGTTGGTCTCCGAACAAGTTTCCAAACTTTGTTTCTTTTGAATTCAGTCAGCTCTTCTTGCATGGCGCTGACCCAGTTTGGATCTTTGAGGGCATCATCTACTTTCTTTGGTTCAGTTAGTGAAATAAAATTTACAAATAAACAAATATTACCTGCACTTCGTCGAGTCTGAATCCCAGCGTTTGGATCACCAAGAATTTGATCAATTGGATGATTTATAGTCCATCGCTGAGCCGGAGCGTGAGACGCTGACTCAACTTGAACGTGAGGAGCTGAAGATGAAGCTTCAGCGACGTCAGGAGTATCAGCCAAGAGAGGAATGGATGCAGTTGTCATTATATTCACTGATTGCTGAGAAGTAGATGGAATGTCTGAGACATTCGGTTCAGCGTTAGGTATAGTGTTTATAGGAACAGCTGAGACCCAAGAAGTTTCAGCTTCACTGTTCTGCATATTTGGAATGATAGGACTATCATCTTCTACTGGATGAGCATAAGTGGGAATATCTTCTGAATCACCAAGATGAGAAAACATCCATTGATTCAGTTCTTCAGTATCAGCGGACGGTTTAGAGTTCGATGAACGGGATTCGTCAAACGTGACGTGAATAGTTTCTTCAACAGTTTGTCTTCTACGATTGAAGACTCTGAAGGCTTTGGAAACTGAGGAGTATCCAAGAAAGATTCCATCATCAGCCTTAGGATCAAACTTTCCAAGAGCATCTCTATTGTTCAGTATAAAACACTGACATCCAAAGATGTGAAGAAAGCTGATTGAAGGCTTTCTCCCATGAAAGAGTTCATAGGCTGTCTTTTTGAATCTTTTAACTATCAGCGACCTGTTTTGCGTAAAACAAGCAGTGTTGACAGCTTCTGCCTAAAACTGAGTAGGCAGGTGAGAATCGCTGAGCATTGAACGTGCAACTTCAATAATTGTTCTATTTCTTCTTTCAGCGACTCCATTTTGTTGCGGTGTTCTCACTGAAGAAAAGTTGTGAGAAATACCCTTACTCTCAAGGAAGGAATCAAGAGAACTGTTTTTGAATTCAGTCCCATGATCACTCCTTATTGAGCGAACGGTCAGATTGTTCAGGGTTTCCATCTTTCGAACAAAATTGATGAGTTCTTCAGGGGTGTCACTCTTAGAACGGAGAAAAATTACCCAAGTGAAGCGAGAGAATTCATCAACTATGACCAGCGTATATTTCTTTCCAGCGATGGATTGTTTGTTAACAGGGCCAAACAAATCCATATGGAGTAGTTGTAAAGGAGATGACACTGAAGAAACTTACTTTGATTTAAAGCTTGCTTTGGTCTGCTTCCCTTTTTCACACGCTGAACATAACGACTCTTTGGCGTATGAATGCTGAGGTAGACCAGTGACTAACTCTTTTGAAGAAAGAGTGTTCAGTGTCTTGAAATTTAGATGAGATAGCCTCTTATGCCATAGCCAGTTGACATCAGATAAGGCCTTTGAGAAGAAACAGGAGTTCTCAGTGGTTGTTGAGTCCATGTTTATTACATAAACATTTTCCAAACGATAACCGCTGAGAGCTATCTTCTCCTTTTTGTCAGAGACAAAGCAGGATTCCTTAGTAAAGATTACTTTGTTATCCATGTCGCAAAGCTGACTGATACTTAGAAGATTATTCTTCAGCCCTTCAACATATGCGACTCTTCTGAAGGAGGTTGTACCATTTGAAAGTACACCATACCCTCGGGTATGTCCTTTTCCATTTCCACCAAAAGTCACAGAGGGACCCTTCTCTTCTTTGTATTCAGCGAGCAGGCTTTTCTTTCTAGTCATATGTCTAGAGCATCCGCTATCAAGATACCAGATACCCTTCTTAACCTGCAATACAAAGGAAGATTTGTTTTTCTTGGGTACCCACTTAACCATGTACACACGTTTGTCAGTGGAAGTAGTTGGAATGGAAGGTTCAGCAGTCTTCGCAGCATTTGAAGATTCAGCTTTGTCTTTCTTCACTTTGGTTAATTTCTTAACCTCAGTGGTAGAATTCACCTTGACCTGATTTGCACCAGGGTTGGTCTTCTTTGCCTTGGGGGCAATCTTCACCTTAGCTATCTTTTCAGCTTTGGTGGTTGTGGGGCACCTACTAGCAATATGATCGGTAAGTCCACAGTGATAACATTTCCTATATCTAAAAGTAGTTCTAGGACCATTTGAATGCTGAGCTTTTAATTTCAAATTAGAAGTGCCAGCACCAAGTAAACTATTGGCTTTAGAAATGGGACGAACATTCAGTTCTTCAGATTTCTTACCAAGGACATCCAATCTGAGTCTAGGAGTAGATCGCTGAATAAATCCAGATATCTGCTTCCTTGATCCAGAGGGATGAGCCACTGAAGCTTTAGAAGCATTCAGTTTTGGTACTAAGGTACCCTTCTGAGGATTCTGGTAAATAACAATTCCTTTACCTTTGTCTTTAAAGACAGAGGTAGGTTTTGAATAAACCATTTTCTCCTTACCTTTTGAGGAGGTAGGAGTTTCCTCAGGGATTGGTGTAACGGACGAGGAGCACTGAGAAGATGAAGTATCAGCGACTGAGGATACGAACGTTCCAAATTTAAGCATTGAACGCTCAGTGGTTGGTTTTGGAGTTTCATATTTGTAACCCAAACCACGTTTATCACTCAGGGGAATCTGAGACTTGAACGTTCCAAATTTAAGCATTGAACGCTCAGTGGTTGGTTTTGGAGTTTCATATTTGTAACCCAAACCACGTTTATCACTCAGTGGAATCTGAGACTTTATTATTTCAGTGATCTTTGTTGAAGAATTACACCATCCTTGAACAGTAGCTTTTTCAGCCTTTAATGCAGCGATAGCTTCTGCTCGTTCGATTTTGACTAGCTGATTTACATATACTTGATCTTTAAAATCTTCTTCAATTTTAGAAAGCTTTTCTATTTGAAGGTGGCAGTTTTTAAGCTTTTCAGCGAGATCAAGATTTTGGTTTTCAACCACAGTTTTGTCGTTCATGGCTTCGTATAAACTTCTAGTCAAGAGATCGATTTTACGGAGACTATCAGCTTCATCAATATTTGCAATATTGGTAAAGAAAGAAGGTGATACTTGAATAGCAGATGTTGAAGTGGAGGGAATGTCTGAACTTTCTTCCTCTTCTTCAATCTTGGCCATAAGACATAGATTTGCTTCATCATCTTCAGAGTCAGATGATGATGCTTCTTCATCAGAAGCAGCCCAATCATAGTCAGCCATCAGGCCTTTATTCTTCTTCTTAATGCTTTTCAGCTTTGCATATTTTTCTTTCAGCTTTGAATATTTGTCATATTTATTTCTTGGAGCAAAGGGTTTCTTTGTAAAAGCTGAGGGTCTAGAAACTTTCTTTGACCTGCACTCGTTAGAGAAATATCCTGTCTTTTCGCAGTTAAAACAAGTAGCAGTAGCCTTGTCAACAAAAGCTGATGATCTAGGCTTGTCAGTTATGGAAAGAGGTTTGTTCTTTTTAAACATTTTCTTTTTGGCAAATCTCCTGAACTTCTTAGTTAGGAGAGCCAAAGATTCATCATTATCTGAATAATCAGAATCTGATGACCTTTCAGAGTTACTCTCTAACTCAGTGATAGTGACCGAGGGTCGCTGAGTAGAGAGTTCCTCTGAGATTAAAGCAACAGGGGTGCTTTTGGAATCTTTTACAAGATTCTTCTTAAGATGGCTTGATTGCTCATGATTCAGCAACGTGCCATATAAGGTAGCAAGGGTCATTGATTTTAGATCCTTTGACAGCTTGAGACACATAGAATAATTGTCCCAACTTTCAGGTAAACATTCTAGAAACTTTGTCAGCACTTCAAAGTTAGAATATTCCTTACCAACAGTTTTCAGATCTATAATTAAACAATTAAAACGTTGGTGAACTTCAGAGAGAGTTTCATTCTTACCAGAAATGAAGCTTTCGTATTGTCTTACCAGGTTGATCTTTCTTGAGTCCTGGACTTCAGACGTTCCTTCATACTGAACACATATTGTGTCCCACATGGCTTTTGATGTTTTTAGATTCATGACGGAATGGTAGACTTCGTCAGGAAGAGCCATGGATAGTATGGATCTGGCTTTTGTATCTATAGCCACTTTCTTCTTATCTTCGTTAGTCTATTGAAGGATTTCCTTAGGTACCAGCCTTTCTGGAATAGCAGGTCTATTATCAGCGCCTGGAACTGCAGCATCAATTCTTACAGGGATGAATGGACCATTCTCGAGATAGTAAGGCATAGTAGGGTCTACACCTTCTAAGAAGAGTGTCATCCTATTTTTCCATAAGTTGAAGTTATCTTTGGAAAATCTGGGAGGTTTAGCAAGAGAACCATTGTCTATATAATTTGTGTTTGTGTTGGTGGCCATTTTCAGATAATAGCAAGGAAGAGAAATATCTTAGATTAGATCTTGTTTATGAGATTAAACAAATCCGCTCTGATACCACTTGTTGGTCCCGAAGGCCTATACAAGTTTGTAGAAGGGGGGGGGGGGGGGGGGGGGGTTGAATACAAACACACAGATTTTACTTTTCTAAATTGTTAATTGATAAATCATTAACAATTTACAGCTTGTTGCGGAAACAAGATTAAGCATAAACCTAAATTTAAACAAGTTGGAACACTAAGTTTTCTTGCACTAAGAGAGATAAGGAAATTACTAATAATAACCTATCTTGAGATAAGAGATTGAACTTGTCCAGAGTTAGCAAGTTACTTCAAATGAAGTGGGTTCATCTCTTTATATACTGCATGCATTTAATGCAAGTCAGTATACACTTTACACGTGTCATCAGCTGGTTGGTTGCATGTCATTGACCTTTGTTGACAACCTTAGTAGCCGCATGGATGAACAGTGTAGTATCAGAGTGGTTGTACGATTTCAGACAGTCGGAGGTTCTTTTCTGACATTTCGTACGGAGTCGTGCAAGGGAGGTTAAGACAAAAGTACTTTGTACGGAGGACTTCATGATCAGCTTTCGTTGATTCAGCGATCTATCATTTCATATCAGCGAATGATAGAGTTCAGCGATAGCTGAAGTCTTGTACTTGATACTTCACGTTGAGTGGACAAATCTGAGTCTTCGCTGATCCGCATCAGTTCATTAGGAGACTTGTCGCTGGTTCTTGAGCTTGATCTTCGACTTCAGCGTAGAACCTTTGTTGACGTGAAACTTGTCTTCAGGGATCATAAGTAGACAACTAACTTATCAGCGATCATCATAATGACTGAACAGACTCAGCATTAATGGTGAACAGTTTCGCTGAATGTTTAACTTAAAGAGCGAGAGTTCCTATCAGTGGTACTGTAAGATCTTAGTACTTATCAGCGATAATGAAACTCTGATACATATTGTTTACTTACAATTTTCACTAAGTATATAAGAGAGGGTCATTATCAAATCACTGAGGGTTTGGATCAACATAAGTAGTTCATAAGGTCAAGGAAGGCTATCAAGTCAGTCTCACCTTTAGTGGTTTTGGGGTCAGTGAGAGGAATGAAAGGGTTAGTTTTGCTACTGCCAGGGAGATTCAGTGTCTGGCGGATTGCTGCAAGGGATATGGCCCCTTGACCTAGTTCGGTTTGAAATCCGATCATTGAGTATTCTTTTCTAGTTTTTTTGGAGGTAGCAGTGGTATGATGAGCAATGTATCAGAACTGCTGTAAAAGGTTGCGGTGTGCATGAGGGTTGATGGTCATAGCAATGGCTAATGGGCATGACTTTATGAAGTTAACAGTGTCAGTGAGATGTGGGGATGGCTTTTTCTTTGGAAATTCCAGCAGGGCATAAAAGTTGTTTGAGGCAAGAACGATTTGGTTCAACTCACACTTCAGATTGTCAGCCCTTGTCAAGACGTTTGAGGATGCCATTTCTGTTTAGAAACAAAAGGTAGAGAAGAAAATGATGAACTTCTTATAATGGAAATGTTTTATCCAAAATAAGGGTTTTGAAGATTTTAGGGTTTTACATTTTCCTTTTTAGGGAAGAAACAATAAAATGGGGTTTTTCTAGTTTTGGAAGAGTTTAAAACTAGTGAAAAATATGTTTCCAATTTCCTTTTAAGGAAAGGGATTCTGGAAAAACGTATGAATGTTTAAGTTTAAGATTTTTATTTTAAACTCAAAAGAAAAACTATATTTCAAGTTTTGTCCATAAGATCATGAAGAAGATGATTTTATGTTTGAAAAACGTTTGTTTTGATCCAATGTATCAAGAAATAAGATCAAAACAAGATATAAAAAGATTTAAGATAAAGAAGATATAAACCTCTTTGAGTGAAGGTTGAAGATTCGAGCAACAGGTTTGAATATCACAAATCCAAGAACAAAATGCATAAAGATTTCTTGCTTGAGGGAGTTTATGCACGTAAAAGGTAAAAATATAAACATGAAGAGTTTATATAGTGAGTGTAGAGAGAGAAAATGATGAGCGGAAAAAGTTAGTCATCATGACTCGGACACGTCCCACGAAGCTTATTGGGCAATAATTCAAACGGACGAACGTGTCAGAGAAAAAGTCGTGCCATAGGTTATCCGTTTTGATGATGTCACAGTCAGAAATGTCTTTTCACTTTCAAAAAATGTTTCCCTGAAGGTTTTGAAAACATCATAGAGGATTTAAAAAAGAAGAGTCACTGAGTAAAAAATTATCAGTGAGCTTTGTTAGTTCAAAAGAATCACTAAAGGAAAAGATTCAGCGATCAATTTAGTTTTGAAACACAGCATACTGAAGTAAGCTTCAGCGAATGGGAGTAGAAAAACATACCTTCGTATCAGCGAATCAATTTGGTTCAGAGATTAGATGATAAATAAGGATATAGTATTTCCTTTATCACTGACATAATGCGTAACCATTGAAGATTTAATATTCAAGGTTCAGCATACTAAGCTCGCTGATGAGAAAGTTGAATCTTGTCTCATCAAGAGGTTTAGTGAAAAGATCAGCTAACTGAAAGTCAGTAGGTATAAAGTGAAGTTCTATATCACCATTCATCACATGATTTCTGAGAAAATGATACTTGATCTCGATGTGTTTAGTCTTTGAGTGTAGTACTGGATTATTGGCTATAGCGATGGCACTAGTGTTGTCGCAATAGATTGGAATTTTAGAGAGCTGAAGGTCGTAGTCTAATAGCCAATTTCTCATCCATAAGACCTGAGCACAACAGCTTCCAGCAGCTACATACTCAGCTTTAGCGGTAGAAGTGGACACTGAACTTTGCTTCTTACTTGTCCAACTTACCAGCTTTCCACCCAGGAGTTGACAGCCTCCTGTGGTGCTTTTTCTATCCAACTTGCAACCTGAAAAGTCACTATCTGAATAGGCGGTTAGATCGAACCATGAGTCTTTGGGATACCAAAGACCTAGGTTAGGAGTACCCTTAAGATATCTGAAAATTCGCTTTACAACGATCAAATGAGATTCTTTGGGTTCAGATTGATATCGTGTACATAAACAAGTTGCATACATAATACCAGGTCGGCTAGCTGTAAGATAAAGAAGAGAGTCGATCATCCCTCTGTAGGCAGTGACATTAACAGGCTTCCCTGAAGGATCTTTGTTAAGTGTGAGTGGAGGTGCCATAGAGGTTTTCATAGCTGAGTTGTGAGTTAAATCAAATTCTTTCAGCATATCTTTGACATACTTACCTTGGTGGATAAACGTATCCTTATCAGTTTGCTTGATTTGGAGTCCAAGGAAATAAGCCAGCTCACCCATCATACTCATTTTATATTCAAATTTCATTCTTTCAGCGAAACGAGTACATAGAGAAGGGTTAGTAAAACCAAATATAATATCATCGACATATATTTGAACAAGAATAATATGACCTTTTACTTTCCTGAAAAATAGAGTGTTGTCGATTTTACCACGCTCAAATTTGTCAATAAGAAGAAAAGAGGATAGAGTGTCATACCATGCACGTGGTGCTTGTTTCGTACCATAGAGTGCCTTATCCAGCTTATAGATATAACCTGGATGAATAGGATCAGAGAATCCTAGAGGTTATTTGACATAGACTTCTTCATTCAGCCTTCCATTAAGGAACGCCGACTAAACATCCATCTGATAAACTTTAAAGTCTCTGTGAACAGCGTATGCTAGAAATAGACGAATAGCTTCGAGTCTTGCCACTGGGGAAAACGTTTCGTCGTAATCTATGCCTTCCACTTGTCTGTATCTCTGAGCAACTAGACGAGCCTTGTTGCGGGTTACAGTTCCATGTTCATCTAACTTGTTTCGATAGACCCACTTAGTGCCTATCACTGACTTGTTAGATGGTCTAGAAACGAGATTCCAAACTTTGTTTCTTTCGAATTCAGTCAGCTCTTCTTGCATAGCGCTGACCTAATTCGGATCTCTAAGGGCATCATCAACCTTCTTTGGTTCAATTAGTGAAATAAAATTAATATATAAACAAATGTTACATGCACTACGTCGAGTCTGAACACCTGCATTTGGATCACTAAGAATTTGATCAATGGTGATTTATAGTCCATCGTTGAGCCGTAGCAAGAGCCGCTGACTCAGAGTGAACTATTGGATGTGCTGAAGAAGAGGCTTCAGCGATTTCAGGTAATTCAGGCAAGATTGGTAGAGGTTCAGACGAGAACTCATTCATTGATTGTTGAGAAGTAGATGGAATATCAGAGGTTGATGGTTCAGAAACAGGCATAGTGTTGATGGGAACAGCTGAAACCCAAGATGTGGAATCAACTTCACTTGTCTACATGTTGGGAATGATGACAGGATCATCATCAGCGGTAGGATTGTTGACATGAGGGTCAGGGTTGAGATTAGCTTATGAATCCCCAAAATGAGAAAACATCCACTGATTAAGTTCTTCGTTATCAGCGGAGGGTCTTGAGTTCGTTGAACGGGATTCGTCAAAGGTTACATGAATAGTTTCTTCTACAGTTTGTCTTCGCTTGTTGAAGACCCTGAAGGCTTTGGATATAGAAGAATATCCAAGAAATATTTCGTCGTCAGCTTTGGGATCAAACTTTCCAAGAGCATCTCTGTTGTTTAAAATGAATCACCGACAACCAAAGATGTAAAGAAAGCTGATGGATGGTTTTCTTCCATGAAAAAGTTCATAGGCAGTCTTGTTGAATCTCTTGAAAATCAGTGATCTATTATGCGTGAAACATGCAGTGTTTACAGCTTCTGCCCAGAAGTGAGTTGGAAGATATGAATCGCTGAGCATTGAACGAGCAGCTTCTATGATCGTTCGGTGTCTTCTTTCAGCGACGCCATTTTGTTGTGGAGTTCTCACTAAGGAAAATTTATGAGAAATACCCTTACTCTCAAAGAAGTTATCAAGGGAACTGTTTTTGAATTCAGTCCCATGATCACTCCTTATTGAATGAACAGTGAGGTTGTTCAGGACTTCCATTTTCCTGACAAAAGATATGAGTTCTTCTGAGGTGTCACTCTTAGCACGAAGAAACATCACCAGGTGTAGCGAGAGAATTCATCTACAATGACCAATGTATATTTCTTTCCAGCGATGGATTGAATGTTGACAAGGCCAAGCAAATTCATATGGAGAAGTTGAAGTGGAGAGGTCACTGAAGATACTTGCTTGGTCTTGAAGCTTGCTTTTGTTTGTTTTCCTTTCTCACACGCTGAACAGAGAGATTCCTTAGCGTTTGAGTGTTGAGGAAGACTAGTGACCAACTCTTTTGAAGAAAGAGTATTCAGCGTCTTGAAATTTAGATGAGAGAGCTTTTTATGCCAAAGCCAGTTGACATCAGATGAGGCCTTAGAAAGAAAACAAGCATTCTCAGTGGTTGTTGAGTCCATGTTTATGACGTAAACATTTTCCAAACGGTATCCACTGATAGCTATTTTCTCCTTCTGATCAGTGACAAAGCATGCTTCATTAGTAAAGCAAACTTTGTAGTCCTTGTCACATAGCTGACTGATGCTTAGAAGATTATGCTTCAGTTCTTCAACATATACGACTCTTCTGAAGGTGGTAGTAGCATTAGAGAGTACACCAAACCCTCAGTTATATTCTTTGCCATTTCCACCAAAGGTCACTGAGGGACCTTTCTCTTCCTTGTAGTCAGTGAGCAGGTTTCTTCTACCAGTCATGTGTCGAGAACATCCGCTATCGAGATACCAGATGCCCTTCAAGACCTGAGAGGTGGTGGCAGAAGTAGAAGGAATTTCAGATTTTTCTTCCTCTTCTTCTTTGATTTCGGCCATTAGACAGAGGTTGGCCTCATCTTCTTCCTCTGAATCTGATTCTTCATCAGACTCAGTCTAGTCATGATCTTCAACGATCAGACCTTTGCCTTTCTTTTTGTAGCTCTTCAGCTTTTCATACTTTTCTTTGAGCCTTTGGTACTTGTCATCTTCGCTCTTAGGAGTAAATGATTTCTTGTGGGATGAAGAAGAAGGTTTGAGAGCTTTCTTGGACCTGCATTCACTAGCGAAGTTTCCTACTTTTTGACACTTAAAGCACGTAGCAGTAGCCTTATCAACAGGAGTAGATTAAGGCTTGTTAGTGAGGGAAAGAGGTTTAGTTCTTCTGAAGTTACTCTTTATGGCGAATCTCCTGAAAGAATTTGTCAAGAGAGCCAGAGATTCATCAAGATCTGAAGGGTCAGATTCAGATGAGTCATCAGAGTTTGATTCTAATTCAGCGATCGTGAGAGTGGATCGCTGAGTGGGCACATACTCTGAGGAGAGTAAAGCAACAGGTGTGCTTTTGAAATCTTTTACAAGATTTTTCTTAAGTTGACACGACTGCTCATGATTGAGCATAGTGCCAAATAAGGTAGAGAGGGTCATGAATTTTAGATTCTTTGATAGTTTGAGACACATGGTATAGTTGTCCCAACTTTCAGGTAGACATTCTAAGAACTTTGTCAGGATCTCAGAACTAGCATAGGTCTTACCAACATTTTTAAGTCTATAATTAAACAGTTAAAACGTTGATGTACTTCAGAAAGAGTTTCATTCTTACCACACATGAAACTTTCATATTGCCTTACCAGGTTTATTCTTCTAGAGTCCTGGACTTCAGCAGTACCTTCATATTAAACATATATAGTGTCCCACATGGCCTTTAAGCTCTTTAGATTCATGATGGAATGGTAGACTTCATTAGGAAGAGCCATGGAGATGATGGATCTGGCCTTGGTGTCGATGGCCACTTTCTTCTTGTCTTCTTCAGTCCACTGAGAGACTTCTCTTATGATTGTTCGTTCAGGAACAGCAGGACTAGTCGCAGTGGCTGGAATAGCACCATGGATCACATGAGGAATAGATGGTCCATTTTCAACGTAGTAAGGTATAGCGGGATCTACACCTTCCAAGAAGAGCATCATTCGATTATTCCAAAGATTAAAGTTATCTTTGCTAAATCAAGGAGGTTTGGCAAGAGAGCCATTATCTAAGTAATTAGTGTTTGTGTTGTTTGCCATATTGAAGAATTAGCAAGAAAGAGAGTATAAGAAAGATCTTGTTTGTGGGATTAAACAATCTGCTCTGATACCTCTTGTTGGTCCCGAAGGGTTATACAAGTTTGTAGAAGGGGGGGGGGGGGGGGGGGGTTGAATACAAACATAAATTTTTATCTTCCAAAATTGTTTATTGATATATATCAAACAATTTACAGTTTGTTGCATAATAAGATCAAGTATAAAACTTAATCTAAACAAACTATGAGAAACACACAAATTTCTTGCACTAGATAAAAGATAAAGAGAAAATAAGAAAACCTAAGGAGAGATTTTCTTGCACAAAGTAGTTCAGCGAGGAAAGGCAAGCTCTTCAAAAATGAAGATGGGTTTACTATTTATATTGCATGCATTAAATGCAAGTCAGTACAACTTTACACGTGGCAGCGTCTGGTTGGTTGCATGAATTTGACTTTAGCAAACATCCTAGTGGCCGCATGATGAACAGTGTAGTTGCAGAGTGGTTTGTACGATCTTGGACAAAAGGGATGTCCGTTCTGACAAATCATACGGGGCATGCAAGGAGATAAGACAAAAGTAACTTGTAGAGCAGGCTTCATGATCAGCGATCGCTGAGTTGATTTATCAGCGAATGATAAAGTTCAGCTCTCGCTGAAGTCTTCTACTTGAAACTTCGCGTGAAATAGACAAGTCTTGGCTTCGCTGATATCCGCATCAGGTCACTAGTAGACTTAGTCACTCGTTCGTCATCTTGGTCTTCGATTTCAGCTTTGAACTCAGTTGTCGCGAATCTTGTCTTCAGGGATCATAAGTAAACAACTATAAATGGAACTATCAGCGATCATCAGTGAGATTGAACAGGCTCATGGCTCACAGATGCACATGCATCGCTGAAGTATAAATTAAAGCATGTGTTTTTCCATCAGCGATACTAAACAGACTTAGTATATTTTCTTAGATGGTGAAACACTGATACATATTGTTTACTTACAGTTTTCACTAAGTAGTTCTGAGTGTCATTATCAAATCACTAAAGGGTTTGGATCAACAAAGATGTCTCAAACTCATCGTGGCCACGAAATGGTAAACCAAATTTAAGCAAGTATCTACAACATTCTATCTACGCATTCAATCGCATTCGGTATTCAATTTTCACTTTCTCGGTTTGTTTGTGGAAAGCCACAACAATAGATTGTTTTTGTTGAACCAAAGCTTCACATTTTCTTTGTGCTCGGTTGTGGAAACTGTTAACTTCACCAACGTGCAACAACAACCTTTCCTTTTGAGCCCAATTATTAAAATCACCACCAAAATGTGGGTTTTCATCCCTAAACAAGTAACAACGTAAACAATAGTCTTTGTCCGTTTTCACGCTATACTCCACCCAACGAAACTCATCAAACCACGTGGTAACAAAACATCTTATGCTAGACCCGCTTTTTTTAGTTGGAAAGATATTACCGCGTAGTTGGCAAGGTCCTCTAAACCAATATAGTCGTCTTATTTCATCTCTTTGATTAGGGTCGTAATTCAAAATGTTTGGTCGCTCAGATAGATCCCAAGGAAGATTATCCACGTCTACCATTCATGTTGTATTTGTAGTTGGGGTACTTGTTCTTGGTGTATCATTTGAGCGTGCATTTGAAGCATTTGTGGAAGCATTTCTAGTTGGGGTATTAACATCGGATTCTGATGGACGTGATCTTTATAAAAATCTCTCCATACAAACACTAGTCAATAAACATAAAACATTTACACAATTACACTAACAAACAAATAAATTATTAACGGATAGCAAATTTAGGGCAAATATGAACACTATTCATAAGTATTCCATAAACAATTAAAGATGTAAGACTAATATCAAATTTAGGGAAAAATGGAAAAGTTAGGGTTTGAAAAAAAAACTTAAAATAGTCCAAGAGAGAAATAACCGCAATGATAGGTGTTTTGAGGGCGGCCTGAGAGGATTCCGGTAGAAAATCACGGTTGCTGGAATCTTTGGGTGCACTTCGAGTTTTTTTTTTTGGAAGAAATTATGAGGCAAAGGAGAGTAGGGGTGAGCATAACCGGTTACCCGGCCAATTTTCATGGAACCGGAACCGGCGGTTCCTAGAAAGAAAGAACCGGAACCGGAACCGCTCACGTCGGTTCTCTTTATTTTGGAACTTGTCCTGGAACCGGTTCCGGCTCCGGGTACCGGCTGCCAATTTTTTTTAACATTTCATACAATAAAACGTAATTTTAAATCTATTGCAAAGTCGAAAGTACCAACGTAATTTTCATACAACAAACGGTGAAAACTAATCCGATAAAAATAATTATTACATAAACAAATTAGAAACTCTTGAGTCTTGACATCAACAAAACAAATAAAACACTTCATGTCTTCATGGAACTTCACGGTACTTCACGTCAACACCTAACAAATAAAACACTTGGATCAAAGTAAAAACGAATAAAATACCTAACAAAACCAATACCACGCCATTTTATAAATTGTCACTATAATAAATAAATTAGAAGATTACCTCAAAAAGAAATTAGTTGATGCTAACAAATGTCTCTTCTAGATCAATACAACAAATTTCTGAAATGAAATTAACAAATAAAAAACACAAATTAGAATGTTAAATATGAAATTAACAAATAAAAAATATATGAAAAAAAGATAATAAATAAGTAAATTACCTTCCTCGTATATTTGCACATCCTCCAAATATTGTTCCATGTCTAAACATATTGTTGATGCCCTCAATCAATCTTGAGCACATATCAAAGCTTCCACCGTCTTAGGACCCAAACTACTCTGAAACTCATCCACCACCCGACCGGATGTACTAAAAGCAGACTCACTAGCAACTGTAGAAACTGGAATGGCTAGAATGTCCTTTGCCATTGATCCCAATACCTTGTATGTAGTACACTTTTCACTCCACCACCTCAAAACTTCAAACTTTTCAACATCCATTTTTTCAGGCAGAGCCTCAAGATATTCATCCAATTCATATTTCTCAATAGCATCCCCAACATCATTTTCATCAAACTCATCATAGTTTTTTATCATCCGTTTATTCTTCACCGTCCCAACAAAATTTTGGTCACCATCATCATTCACAAAGAAACTAGAAGAATCATTCTTTGATGATAAAGAAACATTAGCATAATGGTCATACAATTTTTTCAAAACCTCATGTACTTGACCATATATATCACCCACTTTATCGGACCCCAAAGGAAAGATCTTTTTTAACGAAAACTTCACAAACCTCATCTTATAGTGTGGATCAAGCGTTACTGCAACTAAAACCATCACATTTGTTCTACCAAAATCTCCATAATATTTGTCAAACTGTTTTCTCATTTCATCACCCATACGAATAATACTAGGATCATCATCTTCTCTCCACTCTAACAAAGAAGCAAGGACAATCAAGACCTCATGAAAATTCATATTAGTTGTAACATATAAAGTGCCGAAAATCCTTTTTGTGGTCTCGTAAAGTTGTTTCAAACAAAGTGATAACGCTTTAGCATTTTCCCAATCTTGTTGGGTCGGAAATCCATATTTGCGTTCTTTTACAAAATCAGAATCTTCTTGTCTCATTCTTTTAAAAGTTTTCTCAAATTTAAGAGCCAAAACTAACATAATATAAGTCGTAACACCCTCAAAATTGGAAAGAGCAACTAGACAAAACTTTGATTTAATAAACAAATAAGGACAAAATTACTTATACACACCACCCTTAGAAATACCTCAATAATAAAAACGTAACAACTTTAACAATTCAATATCCTAAGTCTTACACCAAAATATAAAAGGTCGGGTGCTACTCAACTCAATACAAGGTTGCTATTCCCAAAACGCGAAAGACTTCACCAAGGCACTTACTTCATAAACTCACATCTAGTTCTCAACTCTTCACAGTGTCACTAGAAATATTACCCAACCGGAACCTGTTGCACATGCCGACAAATAAAAATTTTAGGCTAACGCCTAGTGAGTTCAAGAGTTTACCTCATGATTAAAACAACTTATTAATGAAAGAGTACTTATTTAAATCATGGTTTCCAAAAGGGGTTTATAATAAGAATGCAAACAACTCATTTTCCAACGCACACAAATTCCAAGGCGAAAGTTCCAAAATGTATATAGCGTTTTCCCAAAATGGATTCTGATTCAAACTCACTCAAAACGTGAATAAACATTTAAATCCTGATTCATTCGATCAAAGATGAGGCATAATGCCTGACCCATGGACAACAATATAAAGGAATATAAAACGTTACCAAAAATACGGATAAAACATGATACTCACGTAAGCATAAAAGGGAGCGAACTCCAAATACCGAAACATGGAAATGACATGCTTCATTCAAACCTCAATATACGTGGAGGGAAATCCAATATTAAAGTTATCAATTGCAGCCAAACGCACAAGACCAACGATAATAAAGTAAGGACATTAATATCCAAAATAGTGTTGGCCGACAACGGGGGAGACCATATCCATTGAGAGTGGAGGAACACAAAAGTATGCCACTCATACAACGTTAATCGACATGAAAGCCCAAGTGTCCCTACGACTCTTTTCAAGTTACACCCCAATAGACAGCTGACCTTAGCAAATATTACCATGAATACCGCAAAAGGCCCGTCCCATGCGGGGTTACAACCATGGCATTGCCCCGACATGGTGGAGGTCACAAACGGCCATCAATCATGATAGCACAATCGGACTCAGCCCTCCTAGTGTACCCTTGTAAGGTAAAGGTCATAAAACATAGGGTCCGGGTCAAATCCCGCAACACCCATCAGACCATCAAATAAAGACTGACTTACGTGCCTATGGATCCAATGCAACACAGTCTAAGATTACATGACTACACAGGAATGACTATGCACTCGAGCATGTAATTATTAATAAGATGCAATAAGTTGCAATAAATGCAAACCACAAATAGGACTCTACATTGAGCCATCAAAATCGGACAAAATGTCCCCAAGACTCATTTAAAGTCAAAACCGAGATAAATTCTCAAAACCCATTAGACCCATAAATAATGGTCGTCATAATGTAAAATGCATTTAAACGACACTTTATGTAAACATGTAAATCAAAAGCATGATTAACCCAAAATTTATCATGGATTAGGACAAATGGTTTTCTCAAATGGACTCATACCCTTATAATTCCAAAATGTATCATAACACGGAAATGTGCATTTTCCCAATTGGGTTATAAAATAAATTACACCAGCATGCTTAAACCATTGAATAAACTGCATTTGAGCAATAAATCATTTAAGGGCATATTTATGATTTATACTTATCAAAATATCCGAAGATTTTCAAATATGGGTGTTTTACAAGGTTTATAAAGTTAAACACCTCAAAAGGTCAAATTTCACCAAATAACTCAACAATGATAATTTTATGTAAAACGCATAAATACTTGAAAAATAACATTTTTGGCATGTACAACATTTTCACAAATCAACTTGAACTTACCTTGCTAGATTTAGGCTAAATCTAGATTTTCCCCCAACTTGCTCCTTTGAAGAAATTTGAATCCTCAAGCCAAATCTTCCAAATACCTAGATCCATAAGTTTCCAACCATAAATATTCATATTCAACCATTTAGAGTTGGGCCCTAAACATTTAATATCAATATCTCAACTTATATCAAACCCTAATTTCCATAGATGGAGAAAAAGAAGATTACCTCAACCACAACAAGAATTCACCAACAAAACACCTCTAGATCACCAAAAAACACCACAAGCTCCAACTCTTCAAAATGGACAAAAAGGTTGGATGAAACCCTAGAAAGCTTTAGGTGAAGAAGATGAAGTGAAAGGGTTTCAAGATTTGTTTCCCAAAACCATGGTAGATGAAGAAATCACTTGCAAATCTCGAATCTTGTGGCTAAATGGCTCAAAATCGACTTTGGTGGCTTTGGGTTTCGGTTCGGAGAGAAATGGATGAGGGGAAGAAGTGGGGAAATGAAAAAATTGGGTTGAAATGGTGAAAATCGCGTTCTTATGTTCCAGGTGCCCGACGGCTAAAGTGACGTGCGAGACTGACAGCTGTCACTTTCGTTGGGCACTCTCGCCGTGGTCGCATGACTCTCGGTACAAAACCGATGAGAGTGACATGCGATTGTGACAAGTGTCACTTTCACCGGTCACTTAGCTGAGGTTGTACCGAAAGTTGTTTTGGCCATAACTTATTCGTTTTAGCTCCGATTTTGCTCCGGAAAGACCGTTGGACTCGTATTTGAATTTTCCATCCAACAAGACTATAAAATCTAGGAATTCATCCAAATTCCTATTTTTCATATTTATTTTAAAATATCGATACCTTCCAAATATCAGGGTGTTACAATCCTCCCAACCTTAAAGAAGTTCCGTCCTCGAAATCGGGTTCCCATACAACCAAAGGTTATTGCTCCCAATACCTTTCCTATTTCCTCGGTTTCCAACTGAAATTCGAAATTTTCTCCTTGACAGGACTGTTACGACATACTTCATGCCGATACTTACGATGAATGTCCGCTCAGGCGTATTACACTTACATCCGAGTGAACGCTTAACTTTCTAGAGTAGTTCCTAATCAAAAGACCTCGGCTGCCTCCCAACCTTAGGTGATCCATACTTCCCAAACGGCAGATCCTGACTTCCAATCGGTCCAAATCTACACGCTTATAAACTCCTTCTCAAGTTATCCCAAAGTACGGTCGCCACCGAAAACAACAACAAATTCCCAAGTTCAATTGTTCCCACTATTGAACTGTCACCTAGCTCTAACGCGTACTATCAGACCCCAAAACTGACGATCGTCCTTGATCCATCGATTATACAACTCCAAAAATACGTCCAATTACCAATCATCCAAACGACAGATTTTTTTTTACCATTCAAGGAAAGTCATCCCACCAAATCCACTTATCACAATCTGAACTTCTTAAAATTGCTACAACCGATACCACTATCCCTTGAGATTGGACTACAATACTCCAATTACACTAACGGTTCTTGGCTTCAAAACCCGGAGGTCGAAACCTAACCAACTCATCAAGATTCAAACCAATGCAGAACCCCATACATGAGTTTCATTCGTCGAGCATACCCCTAAACCAAGGTTATCAGCACGGTATCTAAAGGGCCTTACACATCACTTATGTAAGAACTGACCAAAACCCAAAACAAAGCAGTCGAAATGGATGGTTACCATAAGCATTAACAGAAGATACCGCGAGCCTCACTCTTCAATTACCAGAAGTACACCGACTTGCAAACGGGCTCACTCACCTTACTATCATGCGACAGAAAATCCAACATTCCACTGTCAAGGTTCTACACGCCCCCACCCTTACCCGGGGTTGTTAAACTTTCTAAGGTCCTAATGAGTTCAAGGTTCCAAGTGAAACACTCAACAAATATGCCAATCAAAAAAATTATACGATTTTTCAACACAATACCTTTATAGCAATTAATCGTACGAGTAAAAATCTACTATCACGTACTTGGTGGTCGTGCAAAAATGGACACACTCGTCCCACATATACAAATCATTTTGAAAACTATTTCAACACAATTCAAGTTACTAACGAAACGCAAAAGCATGCTCAACAACTTTTAAAATGAAGCGTTATGGTCCTAGCATGGATTTATTTATGTCATGCACCTAAAGAAATTTCCTACAATAAAATAGTGTGCCACAAAATGTTTGTACGAAACTTCGAAAAGAAACTTTAAACGACACCAAACTCAGAAATTCTCTCTTTTGACCATAAAACGACATGGAATAGAATTCACCAATAAAAGTCGCATGTGTTAGTTTATTTCGTAAAAATGACGTAACCATCAATACACACACACACACACACTTATAAATATATATATATATATACCTTGGTTAAAGTGTGAAATGATTTGTGCTGGTTTCAAGTTTAAAGCAAAATAACAACATGCTTTCAACCTTCGAAAATATCGTGAGGAAGTCTTAAATTAGAATATGCATGCAACTTGTAACACTCTCCTACTAGTTTTTCTGAAATAAAATAACCTGCAACAGATAGTCCATGCAAAGTTTCAAAAAGAGGAAATTCATTAAATCAAGTTCTGAAATTTTCTCGTTTAGCCAAATTACGACATGGAAGTAAAACCTTCTAACAAGACTCACACATATTAGTGTATTTTCTCAAAACTTAGAAAAACAGTAATTGCATGTAATTCGGTTGACATAAAATAATTTAAATCGACTTCAAATTTTGGACCGTACAAAAGATGCGCATTAACCCTCCAAAAATAGTAACTACAATGCTATGTGTTGATCCCTATATTACTAAACAATGATATAAATGTCTATTAGTTCAAACAAATAAGAGTGCGGAAGCGTTTTAACTTTAACGTCCCAAAAATTACAATAAATTTTAACTTTTAAAATAGGCATTTTAATAAATAAAACCTTATTAGATATCCAACACCGTTTCGTTTGCAAATTCAATAATAAATATTCTCAGTAATACTAAACAGCGGAAATTAAATCCTTTAATTATAACTCTAGTCTCATGATTATAAAACTCTTCACGCGCGCCAGTGTGTACCCGTCACGCCTTGGAGCCACAAGCACCTGAAACCACATTAAAATAGGAAAGGGTAAGCACAAGGCTTAGTGAATTCAAACCATATATAGGATCGCAATTATATCAGCATCACCCTTAAACAGCTAGTTATCACAACCAACTCATACCATGCAATCACGTCTTGCACCCAAATTTATACATACCAAGTATACCAGCACATATATTTCTTGGAACATCCATCAAGAAAATATATCACAATTAATAATAAGTCTTATACTTCTTGGAACGACCATCAAGAAAATATATAATCGCAACTCATTATACAAACACATATACTTCTTGGAACATCCATCAAGAAGATATGTCACAATTAATAATAAGCCTTATACTCCTTGGAACGACCATCAAGGAAATATAATCACAACTCATTATACAAACACATATACTTCTTGGAGCATCCATCAAGAAGATATGTCACAATTAATAATAAGCCTTACACTCCTTGGAACGACCATCAAGGAAATATCAATCACAGTTCAATATATATACACAATTATATATACCCCACAACACAATAATATCAACAAACAATCATAACTATCACACTCGAGCTATAGTAACACAAATATAATTCCCATCCTATATAGTGAGAGAACTCACCTCAAAAGCAAAGCTTATGTCCTCAACAGCAACACGAACCGGCCAACACCAGCTCACTTTTTTCCACCTAAATAAGTGTTAACAAATGTCAAAGTGACGCCCCAACCCAAAACCACGACTACTAAAATATAGAATACATTTTCCAGCTTTTACTCTAAAAACACAGGTCTGCTCAGGACCTGTTTAACCCCTTATAAACTGATAAATCCAGAAATATTTGTCCATAATCACAAAGT
Organism: Saussurea involucrata; assembly: GCA_033807775.1. Classification (NCBI taxonomy): domain Eukaryota; kingdom Viridiplantae; phylum Streptophyta; class Magnoliopsida; order Asterales; family Asteraceae; genus Saussurea; species Saussurea involucrata. The sequence continues at coordinate 146,713,579 of CM066320.1, read as the reverse complement.
CCTATGTCTTAGGGTTCCAGGAACATATCGCACGCGCTCTAACGATTTTTCGACAATTTACTATGGATTTTACAAAACCAACTTGCAGCACAGTGAAAACAGGACCTTTCAGTACAAAACAACAATTTGACACTAGCTATGGTCCGAACTGGTTTATCCGTAAAACATAAGAAACTTACTAGACTCAGAATGGGAGATTTTGGCACTGATTTCACCCCAAAACGATGTACCTATAAAAAGTTATGGCTTTCACAAAACAGTGGCAGAAACTGTGAATTTCACATGAAATGACAAATGTTGATTATGAATCCATTAAGTCATAGCTTAACCCAAACAGACCCGAACAGCCTATAATCTTACTGGATAAAGGTCATACTAGGCTGGACAACCACCGAGCACCACCCACTTCCGCCTCCGGCAGCGGTGGTGGTTGGCGGCGGCGACGATGGTTACGGTAACACCTTCCGGCGGAACCTTCCAACATCGCCCATCCCGACTCACCCGCACACCTTCACACACCTGCACCACCCCTCTGTCGCCACCCCGGCGGCGTGCAGCGGCGGTCCCACCGCCGGCAGCCGTGGCTGCGGCGGTGGTGGCGACGGTTCTCGGCAGAAAATTGGCAAACGGCAACAACGAGAAGGGGAAATACACTTACCTCGACGAACCCTCCTTCCTCCTCTTTTCCGGCAAAAAAACGGCGGCGTTACCCTCCTCTTTCCGGCGTCTCTTTCTTTCCGGCGAGCTCTCTCTCCGGCGAACTCTTTCTCTCTCTCTCTCCTATCGGTTTCTCTCCCTCTCTCTATCTTTTCTCTTCTCGGCCGAACACAACAAAAGGGGAGGGGATGACTTAGGGTTTCTCTCCTCTTCCTCCTTTGCTAAACACGACCCCAAACACACACAACCCACATGAATTCAGTTTTGGGCTTGCATGGGCCGAAATACACTACTTTGGCCCTTTAACAAATTTTGGTCCCTCAATAATTCCTTCTCGCAATCTAACTAATATTTTGACATATTTAACGATTAGGTCCAATTCGTCTAACCCCGTTAACGGAAACCACGTTAAATAAAACTTAAAAAAAAAGAATTTAAAAGAAAGAAATTACATACCGGGATACGGGCTTTACAACTCTCCCCCACTTGGATTAGACTTCGTCCTCGAAGTCTCTGCCTACGAATAGCTCCGGATAGTTCTCCCTCATCTCAACCTCAGGTTCCCAAGTCCACTTGAAACCCCTTCTAAAACTTCTCGAATACTTTTCTTACTAACGTACTCCTTCTAGGACACTGGGATTATGATCGGCAGAACACCCCAACAATTGGAATCATTCCTAGCCAAGCGACTTCGGTTGTCTCCCAACCTTAGATATTCCATACATCCCGAGTCAAATCTCAAGCTCTAACCATTCTAAAGTTGCCTACCAATATACCCAACTGGATACTCGGATCCGATCATTCCTACCATTAACTGTCGATTAACTCCTACGAGTTCTAATAGACTCCCAAAACTTACCTTACACGCATCATCAAACCAGTAAATTTATAATCACCCACGAAGGTCATTCCACCATAACCATTCATCACAATTAAGCATCTCAGGGTTACTACTACCATCACCATAATTATTTAAAATCGACTACAAATCTCCGATTACACTAAAGGCGTTTGACCTCAAGCCCAAAAGTCGACACCTAAATATACTACTTACTTCTAAAAGGTTACTGCGCATTTATTCTCTTAATTACAAAGGGCATCATTCCCTTAACCGGTACTATTCGGCCTACATTACCAACACGCGTGGAATACCCAACCTTCCACCGTCTACTTATCCCCCACGCTCGCTCTAGGAAACCTAGTTACACTGTACCAAGATACACCTTAACGCCTACCTCCCAGGTACGTCTCAAGGCCCGGCACATCGGAACTACCTCTCAGGTAAGTGCCCAATACCTCTTAGTGCCTACTGGAAAGTCAAGGTCATAACACATGAATACCGGGGTCTCACCCCGAGATACCCAACCGACCGTTACCAACGACTGACTGACATGACCAAGGATACAATGCAAAACAGTCTACCAACAACATGCCTATCCCAGAATGACTCACTCACCCAACATGTAAATACTCAACGTGCAATAAGTGCAAAACTGTGCAACAAAACAACCCATCAACAAAACTCCACATCGAGCCATAAAAAAAACGTGCAATTGACCCATGACTATCTCAAAGTCAAAACCGAGCAAACCGCTCCACGCTTGCTAGACCCATAAGTCGGTCAAAAACGCGTTTAAATAAAGTTTAAGCAAGCAATACTCTAAAATCAACATTAGTCCCAAACTCGACACGGGTTAAACAAAAGAGTTTTCCAAAAGGACTCACACCCTTAAAATTCTCAAAATGACACATAACACTTATAAGCGCACTTCCCAAATGGTTTACAAAATCATTTACAAAATATTTTCAACGTCAAGATTTTTCATTTCAAAAAGACCGTAAGCAATAAAACTACTATTACCAGGTCGGTAGTTACGCAAAAATGGACACGCTCGTCCCACATATGAAAATCATGTTGAAAATCATTTCATTGCAGCTTAGTTTACTCACAACACGTAAAGCGAAATAAATAATTTCTTTGAAAATGAACCGTCACGGTTCTAGTATGAATTGACTCATGACATGTATTTAAAGTAACCGCTCGACCTTACACCGGGTGCGACAAAAGTGTGCACATAATTTCAAACTCAGTCCCACGACATTTGACCCCAAAATTTTTCTTTTTAAACATAAAATGTCGTGGCACAGGGTTCACCAACAAATTTTTACGCGCGTCGGCTAGTCATACAAAACGATGAAACGGTTTACAAATATATTTTTGATAAAACACAACGGTCTGGTGCAAGTTTCAAACTTAAAGATAGAAACCAATCCGTTTCCATCATTTGCAAATATCGACTAAAACCTCATAAAATCTCAAAATGTGGGGTTCTTTAAATTGATTTCCATGATTTCCCCAAATGGTCACATAAACAAATAAGATATGCACCTCGTGAAATTAAACCCACACGACTCAACATGCCGTAAAACAAAACTTATTTTAACCAAATCACTCAAATAGCTTTATACAGACATCGTGGAATGTAACTTTCCGTCTCAACTCTAACATATGGAGGAGTTCCAATGTTAAAGTCACAAGCCGTAGTCACTTGCCCAACATTTTAAACACCACAAAACACGGATATCATCTTACCCGAAAGAACCGTTGGAAAATAACGAAATGAGACAAATTCTAACAAAGTTTGCACTCCCGTGATAAAACGATTTCATACACTTTCAAAACCATATTTCAAAATCTTGTGTGTGTGCTGAACATTTCCCAAAATTCCAAAACACCATCCATAAATGATTTGAAACACAAGAATTAGTTAATGCAATCTATTTCAAAATCAAACTTTGTGCATGACTTAGTCGGCATTCTACGCCTCGACTCCTACTCCTCCAAATCTCTCCAGTCCACTAACGTCATCCGGACATTTAAACCTCTTAGGCAAGTTGGGAAATTACGTCAATTAATCCCTACGATTTTTCCTCAAATCAAAGTCGGCTCTAAAAGCCTATGATTCTAGCACAATCATCAATCTTGACCCGAAACGGTCTACTTAAAAAAACTATTACATCAGCAACCTCATCCACAAGTGGACAGCCTAGCCGTCCTATACTACGGCCCAAACGCTCACTACAAGTGATTAATACTAGAATCGTGCTTTTATTCCAACGACTACTAGTTTAGAACCTTCATCACTACCCCAATGATCATCTCCTCAAGCAAATCAAGTACACACCTGTACTAGTAGGTTCACTATTGTTGTTCCTCCTTGTGATGGCTATTCTGGGTAGATATTACAACGAGTTATTAGCACATAATAACTCACACTAACAACGCTCACGCTCAACTCCTTGGATTCCTCGTGACTTTCCCCGACTCGAGCACGGATCCTGTGCTTCAGATAGTAGGAGCTCTACTACTATCTTCCACACCTGTCCTCACTCGTTTCGAGTCCCGTCCCGAAGTGCCCAAGTAGTTCCTTGCCGAAAACTATACACATATGCCCGCACTGGCATAGGTACACACTCTTCCTAGCTCCCTAGGAATTCCACCCAACTCCACTACCCTTGCTATGACGAAATCTCCACTAGTCATGACGAGTCGCCTCGCGAATGCACAATCGCACACAGTGTAAACCAGATAGACATTCGAATATAAGATTCTATCCTACAACGGTTGGACTCAAACAAGAGCTGCGCAATAGAACTAAATCCGACTTTCTAGGGCTACTCAGTTCCTACCGCATACAACCTATAGTGCATTCACTTAACAACCTATCAAGGCTAGCATAAACTCCTATTAGCAAACAACAAACATGCAGTACAGTGTAATAAGCACCAAGCAATCTAGCATACATACTCCTATGTTCTAGAAAGCAATCTAACATACATACTCATATGTAAACACTCTTCCCAGCTCACTAGGAATTTCATCTCATCCCACCACCCTTGCTACAACGGAATCCCTATTAGCCATAACGAGTTGCCTCGCGAATACCCAGTCGCATGCAGCGTGAATCAAATAGACATTCGAATACAAGATTCTATCCTATAACGGTTGGACTCAAACAAGAGCTGCGTAATATAACTAAATCAAATATTCTAAGGCTATATGATTCTTACTGCATACAACCTATAGGGCCTTCACTTAACAACCTACTATAACTAGCATTGATTCCTACTAGCAAGCAATCAACATACAGTACAGTGTAAACCACATACGCAGTCTAGCATGCATACCCTATGAACTAGAAAGCGATAAATACACTAAGTACTGTACCTTTCCCTTTGGCTCCGGCTGACTGTACACACTGCGCCCTCGATCACCGTTTCCGAAACGGGTTTTCCTTTCTTTTATTTTTTCCAAAAAAAAATTTAAGAGAAGAATTTCATAGCCGCAACTTGAGATCAAACACACCGAGATGCATTTGATTCACTCAAGCTGTGCTCTGATACCAAGTTGTAACGTCCCAAAAATTACAATAAATTTTAACTTTTAAAATAGGCATTTTAATAAATAAAACCTTATTAGATATCCAACACCGTTTCGTTTGCAAATTCAATAATAAATATTCTCAGTAATACTAAACAGCGGAAATTAAATCGTTTAATTATAACTCTAGTCTCATGATTATAAAACTCTTCAAGTGCGCCAGTGTGTACCCGTCACGCCTTGGAGCCACAAGCACCTGAAACCACATTAAAATAGGAAAGGTAAGCACAAGGCTTAGTGAATTCAAACCATATATAGGATCACAATTATATCAGCATCACCCTTAAACAGCTAGTTATCACAACCAACTCATACCATGCAATCACGTCTTGCACCCAAATTTATACATACCAAGTATACCAGCACATATATTTCTTGGAACATCCATCAAGAAAATATATCACAATTAATAATAAGTCTTATACTTCTTGGAAAGACCATCAAGAAAATATATAATCGCAACTCATTATACAAACACATATACTTCTTGGAACATCCATCAAGAAGATATGCCACAATTAATAATAAACCTTATACTCCTTGGAACGACCATCAAGGAAATATAATCACAACTCATTATACAAACACATATACTTCTTGGAACATCCATCAAGAAGATATGTCACAATTAATAATAAGCCTTACACTCCTTGGAACCACCATCAAGGAAATATCAATCACAGTTCAATATATATACACAATTATATATACCCCACAACACAATAATATCAACAAACAATCATAACTATCACACTCGAGCTATAGTAACACAAATATAATTCCCATCCTATATAGTGAGAGAACTCACCTCAAAAGCAAAGCTTATGTCCTCAACAGCAACACGAACCGGCCAACACCAGCTCACTTTTTTCCACCTAAATAAGTGTTAACAAATGTCAAAGTGACGCCCCAACCCAAAACCACGACTACTAAAATATAGAATACATTTTCCAGCTTTTACTCTAAAAACACAGGTCTGCTCAGGACCTGTTTAACCCCTTATAAACTGATAAATCCATAAATATTTGTCCATAATCATAAAGTCCTATGTCTTAGGGTTCCAGGAACATATCGCACACGCTCTAACGATTTTTCTACAATTTACTATGGATTTTACAAAACCAACTTGCAGCATAGTTAAAACAGGACCTTTCAGTACAAAACAACAATTTGACACTAGCTATGTTCCGAACTGGTTTTTCCATAAAACATAAGAAACTTACTAGACTCAGAATGGGAGATTTTGGCACTGATTTCACCCCAAAATGATGTTCCTATAAAGAGTTATGGATTTCACAAACTGTGAATTTCACATGAAATGACAAATGTTGATTATGAATCCATTAAGTCATAGCTTAACCCAAACAGACCCGAACAGCCTATAATCTTACTGGAGAAAGGTCATACTAGGCTGGACAACCACCGAGCACCACCCACTTCCGCCTCCGGCAGCGGTGGTGGTTGGCGGCGGCGACGATGGTTACGGTAACACCTTCCGGCGGAACCTTCCAACATCGCCCATCCCGACTCACCCGCACACCTTCACACACCTGCACCACCCCTCTGTCGCCACCCCGGCGGCGTGCAGCGGCGGCCCCACCGCCGGCAGCCGTGGCTGTGACGGTGGTGGCGACGGTTCTCGGCAGAAAATTGGCAAACGGCAACAACGAGAAGGGGAAATACACTTACCTCGACGAACCCTCCTTCCTCCTCTTTTCCGGCAGCAAAACGGCGGCATTACCCTCCTCTTTCCGGCGTCTCTTTCTTTCCGGCGAGCTCTCTCTCCGGCGAACTCTCTCTCTCTCTCTCTCCTATCGGTTTCTCTCCCTCTCTCTCTTTTCTCTTCTCGGCCGAACACAACAAAAGGTGAGGGGATGACTTAGGGTTTCTCTCCCCTTCCTCCTTTGCTAAACACGACCCCAAACACACACAACCCACATGAATTCAGTTTTGGGCTTGCATGGGCCGAAATACACTACTTTGGCCCTTTAACAAATTTTGGTCCCTCAATAATTCCTTCTCGCAATCTAACTAATGTTTTGATATATTTAACGATTAGGTCCAATTCGTCTAACCCCGTTAACGGAAACCACTTTAAATAAAACTTAAAAAAAAATTAAAAGAAAGAAATTAGATACCGGGATACGGGCTTTACATTAACGAACTAAAGAGATATTCTTAGGTAGAAAAACACACGAAATCAAATAAACAAATTATAAATAAACACGAGATTAACTCAAAGATTCACTTTGTATTGATTAAATAAGAACACCAAGAACACCAAAGGTATAATATGAATTCTGCTCTAACGGGTGTGTGTGTTGTGCAAAACATAATAGAAGAGCTCAACATGAGCCTTCTATTTATACTATTCTACAGGGGACAAGCTTTAGACAAGAAGTACTAAGGGTACAAAGACACGATCGTGGACTGCATCAGGTACAACGTTAATGTAGTGCGTCATTTTCTGCAAAGGCTGTAACCCATCAGAGATGGACACGTGGAGTGTGCAAGGCACGCCTTGTACGAATGATCTTCAGGATCTTCGTACAGCAGAGGCACGTGAGAGGCACGAACGTCCTTGTCTTGAACTTCAGAATTCTTCATTCTTCTAAGTCTTCTTACCACAGAGGCTCTGTCAAGTATGACAGAGGCTCTGTGGCCTTGTCCTCTGAGAACGTTTTCTGTAAAGTCCTCTTGGATCTTTACTCGGTGTCCTGGCAGAGGCTCTGTCGAGGTTTTTATACTTAGCCTATTTTTCAATACTTCTTTACATAGAAGTTGGAGCTAACAATCTCCCCCTAAGTATTGAAAAATAAAAATTTGAACAATGCATGGTTTTCTAGGCTAAGTACACGACAAGAGGTGTTAGACCTCTGATGAAGATTTTCTTTCATATAAGGATATGCTAGAGGCATTTACATTTGATTACATAAGTATGAAAGAGTAAGTAGAGGAAGGATCTAGAAGTCAGACTCTGGCGTTTGGGAAGTCATTGATTTTTCTGTTGTCAATTCCTCCATCCTTGAGTTCACGAAAAATTCTGATGCAGAGGTTTCTGAAGTTGATGACAGAATCAATGACCTCTATTAATCTGTCGGCGAGTGCTTGATCCATGAACTCTGTTCCTCTGTGCTCCATGAGGTTGCCTCGGAATTCGATCAGAGTTCTTGTTGCGTATTTTAGGCAATCAACCTCTAGAAATAACTTCGACTTTCTAGCAGGATCTCTGTAGACGTACCCAATCCTTGGGAATGTGATGATAGAGTTTGGTCTGGCAGAGGATGGGCAGTCATCTTCTGGTGGTGGGAGACTTATTTGCTTTACTCCAAGGTCGAGTCCCACTTGGAAGTCAGTCATGCTATACATCAGAAGCTTTTCACACATGGTCTTCTTGATCACCCTATATGCCCTATGAACTTCAAGTCTTGTGCTGTAGTTCTGTCTAGCCCAGTTCAGAAGGTCAGGCGGGTCATAGGGGCTAAGGTTTCTCAGATCTGCATCTGAGAATTTGTTCTCGGTTCTATCGGCCCTTTTGACGTGATAGAGGTTGTAGTGTATCCCTGTGCCTCTAGTGTGAGAGAGCTTGCAGTATATGACCTTTGTGATCTTTGAGTTGGAGAAGACTTGGTTAACAGGTTTGGCTTTTGTTCTGTAGAATTCTTCTTTCATTTCCTTAAGAAGATCAGGTGGCAGAATTGATTTAGGCAGAGGATTGTTGATAGCTCTGCTGTACAAATACTTGTACCCCACCTCTTCCATTTGTCATGGAGGTGCAATGGGTGGAGGCATGGGCCTGCGTAGAGCGTCCATTTTGCTTTTTATTTGTGCCACCCTGTCTTCTGTAGGTATTGCCTTTGGATCCAGGACAGTCTTGGTTGACAGAGGGAGAACACCGAAGGCCCAGTCTTCTTCTTCGGGCTTAGGGGTAACGAAGGCGTCGAAAGAGCTTTTCATCAGTTTCTTTGTGGGTTGATGCTTTGGCTTCTTCTTTTTCGGTTCCTCTGTCATTATTCCCTTTCCCTTGTCTTTTGCCGTAGGCTTTTGTAGTTCTGCTTGTTGAGATTGGGTTGCCTCTGTTGGTTTTAACTTTAGAGTTTCTGAGGGCTTGGATAGGGGTGCTTCTGCAGTCTTTATAAAGGTTGCCTCTGTTGGTTTTATAGGTGACTTGGTTGGTGATGTGGGTTTGGTTTAAGGTTTGGTTGGTGAGGCTTCTGCAGATTTGCTCAGATATTTTCGTTTATGAGCTAAGGTCTTGGTTTTGGTTTTGGTTTTGGTTTTAGGTTCTTCTGTGGTTTTGGGTGTGGGAGATGGAGATTTTGTCTTTGCAGCTTCTGGTGTAGGAGATGGTAGCTTGGGTTCTTCTGGTGTTTTTGGTGTTGGGGAAGACAGTGTGTCTTCTGTTGGTTTAGGTGATTGGGATGGTTGGTCTTCTTCTGAAGATGTAAGGATCTGGACTTGTTCAGCTGGTTTGGGGGTTGGAGATGGTAAATCTTCTATGGTTATATGGGTTGTTTCCACAGAGGTGGGTGTTTCCTCTGTGGTCTTTTGCTGGGTTCCTCCTTAGGTTTCAGATTCCGGTACTTGAGTTAGGGGTTCTGTTGATATTGGTGGTGTAGGTAAACCTCTGTTTGCAGTTGTGTCCCTTCTCTTCTCCCCCTCAGGATGACCTGATGATCCATCAGAATCATCATCAGAGTCATCCTGACCCTTTTGCTTTGTACCTTCTGCCTGGCATGTAGTTTCTGGCTTTTTGGGTTGTGTGGCACCTGCGGCTATAATCTTAGCACATAAATCATCGCATGTGCCAAGAAGGTAAGTGACCTCTGCCTCAGAGTTGAACCCGAGTCGGCCCACACTTGCCTGGAAACCTTTCACGTAGTTCGCATTGGCTGTGGTGAAGGCTCTTATGAAATCTGTCATCTGGTCGAGTACCCCTTGTCCAAGTTCTATAAGTTGCGCTCTGGTCATGTAGTCGGAGGGCTTCATGGACTGAGTTTCCCTGGTAGTGTGTTCCTAGACTTGCTCTAGGGCCTTCTTTAGATCCTCTGGTGTAAGGCCCGTAGAGGCAGGGGTTTGTTCTTTCTTTAGCTGCGTAAGAAGATCTTTAACAGAAGTTTGAAAAGCAGAGGTTGTTGCCTTTTCAAATGCAGAGGCAGTAGTCGCAGCAGAGGTAGTTACAGTCGTGTTCATTTGGGCACAGGCATTTTTCACCTCTGTGGATAAGTTGTCCACTTTGGTGGTCAGATCAGTTATGGCCCTTGAAGTGGTCTCTGCAAAAGAGTCAAAAGAGCTTTTCAACTCCTTCAACGAGTTGTCCACAGAGGTGACAAGGGTTTGGAACTCATCCCTTGAGTGTAACCTCTGTGGACTAAGTGTAACCTCTGGGGGAACACATTTTTCCCCAGAGTTTGTCCTTGTTCCTTGGACACCTTCTTTCACCCCTGTATTGATGTTGAGGGTGGAAGGATTTCCTTCTGATCCTTGAGCAGAGGTTTTTTATGCCTCAAACTCTACAGAAGTTCTGTTGAGAACATTGTCCTGATCTGCTCCAGAGACGGGTACAGGAGTATTCTCAAGTTGACTAGGGGACTTGTCTAGAGTCCCTTCGTATATGTGCACTTTAGGCTCCTCTGAAGAGCCGTGGGATCCTAAGTGTGTGCGTGTAGCAGAGGAAACGAATTCCTCTACGGGGATTTCAGATGTGATTCAGGGCGAATGATCACGAACTAAAGGTGAGTCCTTTGGAGAGGACTCCCTTGGAATGGTTTCCCCGGTTATCAGTAGCACAGAGGTGGAAAGAGTTTCCTCTGTCCGGTTTGCCTGGGTTGGGGTCGAGCTGTGCTGCTCTTTTTCAATGACACCTTATGCCACTAGACTTGCGGTGTCAGAAATATGGGTTGCACTGGGAGATGGTTGGGGTTGTGTGCCTCTACTTACTTCGGCATTTTTTCTTGATTCTTCCTCTGTTAGACACCCTAACACTATTTCACTCTCAGTGCCCGCAGCTTCTATCACTTTCTCTGGACTCTTACGCATTGTTTTGTAACATGGATGAGAGGGGTAGAGTAGAGGGTTCATGTATAGTTCTGGGGTATTTGCCCGAATACCCACAGGGGTACTGTTAAGTTCTTCTTCATCGGAGTCGACTTCTGAAACTGTGAAGCCAAGGTTTTCAGTTGACCAATTTGAGATGGCTTCTGCGGTCCACCCTGAGGCATCCAAGGTGTCTGCAAATTCGGGGTTTTGAAGGAAGGCGGAGAAGTCACCCTGATCTGCATAATGTATTGGAGAGGGGGAGGGCAGAGGTTATCAGGGGCTTCTTCTTCCATTTCTGCTTCCTCTGCGATGGTCTGCAGAGGTGTGTGGGGCTTCTTGGTTTTCTTCTTGCTCTTATTGCGTTTTGGTTTGGGGGCCCCCTCCTCAGAAGACTTGGATTTTCTTTTCTTCTTCTTTTCTTTAGGAGGAGAGGGAAGAGCGGAGGATCCGACCACGATTTCTGCTGGGGGTGATCGTTGGGATTCTTGAGGAGGTACGGTACTTGTAGAGGTGCCCTCTGTTGTTTTCTTTGACTTGTAGGCCTTCTTTTTCTTGGGGGGCAGTGGCAGACGGTTTGCTCTTGGAACCAGAAGTGGCAAGTTGGCTTCGCTGTAGATGAAATCTAGCATGTACTTGCTCATGTTTAGCTAATGCCTCTGCCCATTCCTCATCACTCATCTTATCAACTACTTGAGTTCCTATAGGGGTTCCTAAATGCGGGGGCGTCACTGGACTCGGTTCTGGAGTCCTGTGATCGCGTATATAGGCTAATCTAAGTTCCTCATCAGATGCATATGTCAGAAGGGCGGATGGTAGATGTCTGCAGAAATCGTATCCGTCTACATTGTAACAACCCACCATTTGAATATATACAAATAACATATAATCCATAACATGTTTACAACAAAGTACTTCATATTTCACATTTGGTCCCATCTAAAGTCTGAACATAAAAATTCAGTACAACTCGATCCACTTTAAGTTACATAGTAATAACAATAGAAATATAAATACAAAAGCATCCATAGTATCATGATGATCATCTTCTCATAAGCTAGCCAACAAGTACTCTATTTACTTGATCTTACTGGAACCATCACCTGGAATACATAATTTTTGAAACAAAAATGAGGGTTAGACCTAAGGGTCTAGTGAGTAAATCCCTGACATTTGTAAATCATTAAAAATTCATTTACATAAAACACTCTTCGTATAAATACACCTACATCATACATAAATTAATACCAACTAAGATTTATACATTATACCTGTCTCATTCCACCTTATCCCTCCACCAATGGCCAATATCAATTGGTTGCGAGCCAATTTATCACACCGGTCCAAAGCCCGGCCACGTATTATATTTTCATATAATACTCATGTAATTATAATATCTCAATACATTATAATCACCCACGTATGCCATATTCATACACTTTATCAAGCATTCGTTATTCACATAATGCATTCCAGTAAAATACTCTTTAAAGAAAAACTCACCTGATATGTTTATCACAAAAGTCTTCCCAAGTTAATATCACGTATGTCGATCCTTCACAAAATCTTGTTTCTTCAACTGATATAACAAAAACCCAGCAGAAAATCCTCAGCTTCCTTCTTCTTCTTAATCCTCTCTCAATTTCTCTCTCTCTCTCTGCCGAAAGTATGAACACACACACACACACTTTTGCCAAGATATTTCTAAGTGTCCTATTTGGAGGACACCTCCTCCTTCTAACTAGAAGTGGGGCGGTGGTGGTGTAAAGTTTGGTTAAAATGACCAAACAACCCTAAGCTTCTCCCAATTGGCAAAACACACCCCTAAACTTCTATTATAAAATTAAAACTTATCCCTTAACTTCTTAACTCCATAAAATACTAAAATAAAGACTTATAAAATTCCAAATTTAAAATAGATAAAATACCTGGTTATTACAACATCTCCCCCTTAAAATAATTCCGTCCCGGAATTCAATTAAGTGAAAAGATGAGGGTATTTGGCTCTCATCTCCGACTCTGATTCCCACGTTGCATCCTGACCTCTATGATGTTTCCACTGAACCTTTACCTTTCTGATCTCTTTATTCCTCAATACTTTGACTTTGTGATCAACTATAGCTTCCGGTTCCTCCACATAGTTTAACTTTTCATCAACCTGTATATCTGGTAGAGAGACTGCCTGGTCTGGTGTAACTAAACACTTCCGAAAATTCGATACATGAAACGCGTTGTGAATCCTGCTCAATTCCAACGAAAGATCCAATCTGTAAGCTACTTCACCAATTCTTTCCGTAATTTCAAATGGCCCAATATACCGCGGACTAAGTTTACCTTGCTTCCCAAAACGTATGACTCCTTTCCAGGGCGATACTTTCAACATTACAAAATCCCCAACCTGAAACTCTAACGGTTTCCGACGTCGATCAGCATAGCTTTTCTGTATGTCTTGAGCTGTTTTCAATCTATCCCGAATCTGAGTAATCTTATCCGCTATTAACTGTACTATTTATGGCCCTGCTAATTGTTTCTCCCCTACTTCATTCCAACACAAAGGCGTTCGGCATTTTCTACCATACAATACTTCAAACGGTGCCGCCTGAATGCTAGAATGATAACTATTGTTGTAGGCGAATTCTATCAAAGGCAGATGTTTATCCCACGATCCCCCAAAATCAACTATACAAGCCCGAAGCATATCTTCTAATGTCTGGATTGTTCTTTCACTCTGCCCGTCAGTCTGAGGATGATATGCTGTACTCAATTTTATCTGTGTTCCCATCTCCTTTTGAAAGCTTCTCCAAAATCTAGAAGTAAAACGACTATCTCGATCGGAAATAATCGAGATTGGAATTCCATGTCGAGTTACTATTTCATTAATGTACAATTTAGCTAAACGTTCCAAGGAATCAGTTTTTTTTATCGGCAAGAAATGAGCAGACTTCGTCAATCTATCCACAATTACCCAAATAGAATCGAATCCCTTTGAAGTTCTAGGCAACTTGGTTGGTTCAATTAATTGGATAACTCAAAAGAAGCTGGCATGAAGGCTCTCATTCCAAAACCGGTAAAGCGCAAGGGGCAAGCAGTTGACTCTTTCACTCGGACTAACTAGCAACTCAAGGAGCGAGCCCTCATCATCTTACAATGAAAAGTAGGTTTATTCCGTGGTAAACCACAACGAGTAAGCGAGATAGGGTGAGGTAAAGCCTCAGACCGGTCAAAGGAGCCTCAGTAAAACCTCATCAGACAGGTAGCGGAAGCTGATAGAAAGGGGCGATGAGCTCAATATAGGAGAAGCCGTCCTGATGAAATAGAAAGCCCTAGCAATGAGTGACTCAAATCTAGCCATGATGCGCGAGGAATTTTCTGAGAAAGGATTGGTAAGCAGCCAAGCGAGCATTCCTGTGTGATTGGGGATAGGTAGGCACAGAGAATCGTCCCTTTCCTGTGCTATCAAGAATAAGGATAAGGATGAAGTGCAGGATCTACTCTGAGAAATCCATCTATGAGAGGGAACTGAGTGACAGCCTACATGAATGAGTAGCACGAACAACTGCTCTTCAGAAAGAGGGCTACTCAAGGAGTTTAGGGATTGCAAGCTTGGGATTACAACGAGATACCAGGACTTTTTACGCCGTTCATCGAGCTGATCCCATTTCCACATTGGTATATCCAGTCGTTGTAACTGACCAAACGGCTTCTGATGTTCAATCTTTACCTTCTTGCAGGTAGTACAATCTTCCACATACTTAGCAATACTCCTTTTCATTCCCGGCCACCAATAGAATTGTTTCAAATCTCTATACATCTTATTCGTACCTGGGTGAATAGAAAATCGAGATTGATTAGCTTCTTGTAGTACACGATCACGTAATCCACCCAAACGAGGCACCCATATTCTGTTTCCCATACACAATAACCCACGGTCGTCTTTCCCAAGCAATGTTGATATTCCCACTAACCGTTCAGATTTCAAACTTTCTTCTTGATAAGCATCTATTTGGCACTTTAGTAATTCGTCAAAAATATTTGGAAGAAGTTCAGCTCGTAGCGAGATAGCTTTTATTGTTTCACTTCTTTCTTGGCGACTTAGTGCATCTGCTACCACGTTCGCTTTCCCAGGGTGATATAGAATTTCACAATCATAATCATTTACCAATTCCAACCATCTTCTTTGCCTCATATTCAGTTCCTTCTGATCGAATAGATGTTGGAGACTTTTATGGTCAGTGAAAATTTGGCATTTAGAACCATAAAGATAATGTCTCCAAATCTTTAATGCGAAGACAACTGCTGCAAGCTCCATATCATGAGTAGGATATTGTCTTTCATGACCCTTTAATTGACGGGAAGCATATGCAATCACCTTTCCACGTTGCATAAGTACGCATCCCAATCCCAATTTAGAAGCATCTGTGAAATCCCAAATCTAGCAAGAAATCAAGAATGATGTAGAGAGAAAATCTAGAGTTCACAAGTCATCCATATATTGATCTTCAAAGTGTAAATGACAAAATGATCAAGTTGTTACCAATATTACAAAGGAGTCTTCTTTATATAGTAGGGCCATGACATGTCCATGCCTCTACTAAGAAGAACAGTACAAGATATTAATACTGTCTTGATAGCTACAAAAATGCCCTAACAATCTCCCCCTTAGCTATCAAGGCAGAAAGGGTCTTCTTCTACTTCGAAACCCAAGATGCGTTTCAATCCTTCGCATAGCCATTCTGAAACTCAATTTTTCATCTATCTCTTCAATGGCTCTTGACAAAACTCTTCTAGGTCTTGAAGACATCCAATTAACTTTTCGTTCAGCATCATGTCTTTTAAGCTTTTCGACTAACTGAAGTCTTACAATTTTAAGCGTACCATCAGAATATTTTTCCAACTCATTAAACCGAATGAATATCTTGTTTGCACCATTACTAAACACAACACCAAACTCTGGTTCTCCAATCACAGCAAATAGAGTCATCTTCATCAATCCAGGCAGACTTTGATTAGGCCTCAACAAATTGACTCTTGGCTGATAACTCTCCACGGCCATTTGTAGATCATGACACTGTGTGAACAAGACGTGTCTTCTCAAAAATCTTTTGATGGCATTCAGTGCAAGAGTTACATTTTCCCTTCTGATCTGAAGATCTCTGAAATGATGATACATGAACTCAAAATCTTCCATGGTTGAATGACAGAAATCAGCTTCAGTGAACCTGTAATCTCTGCAATCCTGTCTCTGAACTAAAAACTCTGGATACCACAATTTGTAATACAATCTAGCTGTTACCTCCTTTATAGACACAATCAACTTCTTGCTCCTCACCTCTCTCCTTTTTTGGCACTTGTCTCTCAGAAAATACATATACTCGAACTTGTATTCGGCTGTCTGATCAGTAATTCCCAACACGGCGTAGGGATTCAGACTTCTGATTCTGTGCACAAACAGTCTTCTTTCAGACTCTTCTAAGAATGGTGTTCTCAAATACAAAGTTCTTTCACGTTGTTCGAGTTCAGTCAATTTTCTGCTTCGTGAGGATGATGGACCAGGTTGATCAGCTGTATTGGAAGGACCAGTTTCGTCATGGATAGGATTAACAGGTGGTATAGGATGTGCAAAAGATGGAGGTTCAGAATCTTCAGGTTTAGGTTCTTTAAAAAATGGATTATAGGAAGGTTGTGATTCAGGTTGAATAGGAATGGATTTAGAAGTTGGAATTGATTCAGATATTGGTGTAGTGGTATGAGTTGAAGTAGATTGGTTAAGGTTAATGTTTATAGGAGTAATAGAAGGTTGATCTGAAATCAAAGTGATTGAGATATGTTCGGGTGAGTGAACAGGGCTAAAGATAATTTCTTCAGGAGTTTGTGGCCCATATATCTCTGACAAAATATCAACCTCTTCTTCAGTAAATCCAACACCTTGATCTTCTGGCTCATAAGTAAGTATCAGAAGTGGTTCGTCTTCTTCCTTAACCTTCCAATACCGATCATAATCTTTTGCACTTTCATCAGCTTCTTCATCATCAGAACTAATTTCAATCAATTCCACAGATTGCACGAATCGATCAACCACTTCTCTTATCTCCTTCTCATTTACCTCAGGCTTTTCAACCGTTGGTTCTATATTCGGATCAACATATAATACAATATGTTTTCCGCTTTGATCACCCATAGCACCTGATTCAAACATCTCAGATATTTCAGCAACAGTCGGATTCTTCTTCTGACCTTGAGAGCTTTCTGACTCAGCTCTTCTCTTCTTACTCATCTCCCCCTCATGATCATGATCATGATCATCGGGATCCTGATCATGTCTTCTTTTAGTACCCTGAGCTTGAGTCTTACACGACTGTTCCATTAATGCTTTCAACTCAACAATTGACTGCTTCATATCACTTAAAGATTTCACAACTTCAGACTTGAAAGTGGATAACTCTTTGGATAATGCTTGAAACTGTGTGGGTGTAACTGAAGGTGTAGGTGGAGGTGGATTTGGAGTAGATTGGAAATTCTGAAGTAGAGATAACAAGGTTTTACTTTGCTGATCTTCAGGACTCATAGACATCAGTTTGGCATAGAATAAATCCCTTAATTCATCAACACTTTGATCCACTGGTGGTTGTTGCATAGGAGAAGACTGAGGTACTCGAGGCGGAGCCAAATAGATTTCTGGACGAGGACGTACAGCTGGCTCATAAGTCATCAGTTCTTTTCCCTTCAACTGATTCTTCACACCTTGTAACTCCCGGATGAACATAGTTTCAATATCCTTTAGGGCGCCATCGAAGTTTTCCCTTGTCACAAAGACGGGTAAAGTAACACCGGCACCACTTAGGTTTGCCGTTGACACAACAGTTGTTGCAACTGTGTGACCTACGCTCAGTGTTGGCATAGTGTTAGCACTGGTAGGATTTCCACTCTGTCCTTGTAGTCCTGTAAAAGAATCTACTCTGAGTGTTCCGGATGGGTCACGAAGACGCGCATCAGATGTTTCTTGTGAAGAAGAAGCTGAATAGCTGGCAGAGGTGTGCAATTGCGTTACTGGGCGAGTAACGACTTGTTCAACACCTGATCCCAACAAATGAGATCTGGTGGTGGATGTGGCTGCCCTTCTGGAATAGACAGTTTGGATATCTCTCACACTCTCCATATTCTTTTCTTCAGTTTCTCTCACAGACTCACATATATTTTCAACTGATACTCCCTCGGTTCTCCTTATGCCTTCCGTTCCTTCACTAACTTGAGTCGACATTAAAGGCATGTCATCAAATTTTAAGCTTTCCACATTAATATTATCTGACATATTCAATTGTGGAAATTCAAAGATATCAGAAATGTTACCAAACCAGTTTTCTTCAGTAGTAGCATCAGCACCAATATTTCCAGCATTCCCTTGATCATCATCATTATCATCGTTGTCATCTTCATCATCATCACGATGTTCCTCCGCTGGATCAGACGCATTATCAGACTCTGTACTATCACTAGAGTACTCAACTAAAGGAGGATTCCCAATGTGTTTAGGAATTTCTCCCTCAGAATCGTGTTGTACAAGATCATCTGTATGTGTGTCCTCGGATGATGACCCTGTATTTTCAAGTACAGATGTATGATCCCCACCAGTTCCCCTCTCGGTGTTTTCCCTCGACTCTCCCCGTTCAGTAGCCCGTGCATCCTGAACACTCACCGACTCCTCTCGCCTAGGGGTTGAGTCTGGGGTAGGTCCCTCCGGTTCTGACTGGACCATAGACTCTCTATACTCGATAATGCACTCAGCGTCCTGATCCGCGTATCGAAGAAATCCTTCAGGTAACGGCATCTCATAATCAAATTCAGTTTTACGAAACTGAAGATACTGCATAGCTTTCTCGGGCACAGAAGGATGATTTGCTCGTCTTGGAATTTCTCTGTTAGAACGAAGCATGCTATGAATGATAATCTGAAGAAACCTCATATATGGAATGTAAGGCTTTCCCTTGTTTTGTCGGCGAAGATCTATCTTCTCATTCAGTTCATGCCAGAAGATAGCTGCATAATCTACATGAAGATCATACACTACTGCATGAAATAACTTCAGAAATCCGACGCTGGCACTGTCTGTTACGGCATGTTTAGCAGATAAGCATCGATTAATAATGGAGAAGATTGTATAGTATAACGGTGGTAGGTTCGCCTTATGGAATTCCTTCACCCGAGTTAAGTTTCCAGTGTATCCCATAGCTCGTATTCCTTCAAACGTTTCTTCTTCAGATGGAAAAGGATCAAACTCATTCTTTCCTTCTCGTGAATCAGGTTCAGGTAGCCTCAGAATCATTCTTAGTCTTTGGAAATCAAGCTTTGTGATGAAGTTGTCTATTTGGAATACAAAGATTGGTCTTCCATCTTCCATAGTTGTTGTTATTGTCTTCCATGCTTGCTGTAAATATAGCATAGGCACAACGACAGTATTCGTTAATGCGTATGCTAGCGGATGATTCCTGAGCACTTCCTTTATCACCAGATGAATGTTGATGTGATCAAAATCAATGTGATGATTGTTGGGAATGATCGCAATATAGTTGATCGGATGGA
Source organism: Saussurea involucrata (assembly GCA_033807775.1). Lineage (NCBI taxonomy): Eukaryota > Viridiplantae > Streptophyta > Magnoliopsida > Asterales > Asteraceae > Saussurea > Saussurea involucrata. The sequence goes on along the minus strand of CM066320.1, from coordinate 146,693,868 downwards.
TGATAGCATGATCTGGATGAATTCCGGCTTGGGATTGATGTACTGATCGTGTTGACGGTAAAGGTACATCGTGTGTCGGTTCGGGTAGACTCGGAATATGATCATCAAAGCCTTGAATGTGACTTTGTTCTTCTTGATTAACCATCTGATAAAAAAGATATCAGTTCTGACAAGATTACTCTTTGAAAAAAAAAACTTGAAATTTTTTTTTTTAAAAAATACCCAAGTATAGAATTCGAATCATTCATCTGCATATGAATTTGAATTGAAGAGAATCCGAATTCAGGGAATTCGAATCAAGGAGCATGCGAATTCATCACTTAACTTCTAAGACAAATTGGAACATATGAATTCGAATCTAGAATGGTTCGAAATCATGCAATTCGAATCTAGAATGGTTCGAAATCATGCAATTCGAATCTAGAATGGTTCGAAATCATGCAATTCGAATCTAGAATGGTTTGAAATCATGCAATTCGAATCCATAAGAGTTCGAAATCAGTGAATTCGAATCCTGAAGGGTTTGAAACCAAGGAATTCGAATCCTTAATGGTTCGAAATCAAGGAATTCGAATCCTTAATGGTTCGAAACCAAGGAATTCGAATCCTTAATGGTTCGAAACCCTAACATGAACCTTTTTAAACACATCAGTTTAAGTCGAATTCGATTCTTTTTTAATGAAACATAAGATTCGAAACCCAAAAAAAATTTCTATTCTAAAGGAGGGTTCGAAATCTTAGTTAAACATGAAGAACATCAAGAACACGAAGAACACAAGTTGAAAATTGAACTGATTTTTCACATTTTAGCCTAACAGATGAATGAAATTGATGACAAAACTTACATGGAAAGATGGGCATACAAAAACCGAATCTAATGATACTAAAATAAAACGAAATGGTTACCTGATGAAGAAGATATGAACAGATGAAGATTGAAATTGAAGATGATGAATAGTGTCTTCTTCAGAGAATTCGAATTGAATGCCAGAAGTGAAAAAGTGGGAAAATGAACATTTGAACTCTATTTATACTTAAAAAATTTGGACACTTGGCACGATTTAGAGTACCCCACTTGGCAAACAGTAGAAAAAGATGATGTTGAATTCATTGAATTCGAATCCTTAAGAGTCCGAATTCATTGAATTCGAATCCTTAAGTATTCGAATTCTTTGAATTCGAATCCTTAAGAGTTCGAATTCTTTGAATTCGAATCCTTAAGTGTTCGAATTCTTTGAATTCGAGTCCTTAAGAGTTCGAATTCTTTGAATTCGAATCCTTAAGTGTTCGAATTCTTTGAATTCGAGTCCTTAAGTGTTCGAATTCTTTGAATTCGAATCCTTAAGTGTTCGAATTCTTTGAATTCGAGTCCTTAAGTGTTCGAATTCTTTGAATTCGAATCCTTAAGTGTTCGAATTCTTTGAATTCGAGTCCTTAAGTGTTCGAATTCTTTGAATTCGAATCCTTAAGTGTTCGAATTCTTTGAATTCGAGTCCTTAAGTGTTCGAATTCTTTGAATTCGAATCCTTAAGTGTTCGAATTCTTTGAATTCGAGTCCTTAAGTGTTCGAATTCTTTGAATTCGAATCCTTAAGTGTTCGAATTCTTTGAATTCGAGTCCTTAAGTGTTCGAATTCTTTGAATTCGAATCCTTAAGTGTTCGAATTCTTTGAATTCGAGTCCTTAAGTGTTCGAATTCTTTGAATTCGAATCCTTAAGTGTTCGAATTCTTTGAATTCGAGTCCTTAAGTGTTCGAATTCTTTGAATTCGAATCCTTAAGTGTTCGAATTCTTTGAATTCGAGTCCTTAAGTGTTCGAATTCTTTGAATTCGAATCCTTAAGTGTTCGAATTCTTTGAATTCGAGTCCTTAAGTGTTCGAATTCTTTGAATTCGAATCTTTGAGAGATCGAATTCTTCAAATAAATTCATGAAAAATTACAACTTTTTCAGAAAATTTAACACCTGTTCCACAAATCTCACATCAGATAATACTTTGTAAGCTCTCAAATACAAAAACCCCTAACTTACAGACTTATGCCAAATTGCTCCCCCTAAACAATTGCATAAGTTGCTGTCTTTTCTTCAGAGGAATCTGCACAGACAGATGAAAACTTGGTACTCATTGAACATGAGTCCAAACTGTTAGACTTATCACTTTGTGTAAAAATCTAACTCCCCCTCAAAACATGAATTCTGGAGTATCTTGTTTTCTTCCTCTGAGAGTATGCATATATTTCAATAACGCTCAGTATTTGACATTGTAGCAAGAATGCATTTTACAAGGAAAGTAACATTCATTGAATTTTATTTTATGACTACTAACATCTGATCATTTGAAAGCTTTACACAAAAAATTCAGCTTAAAGAAATTTAACAGATTTTTCAATCAACTGAAAATCAAATGCATGTGTTTGGATTCAAGAACAAGTCATCATTGTATATCAAGTTATAAACGTTCAGTGTCAACCCCTTTATTAAATCTATTTGGTGTGCTGGCATGTGAAATATGATTAGCATAAAGCGTATGCATTTCTAAAACATATAAGAATACTCTGCTCTACTCACACTATTTGTACAAAATCAGGATTTTCACAAATTTACGGGTTTATCGCGACTTTGTATTTTCCCAAGTTTCAAGAGATGTGTGCTCATTGGCATCTTTTCGTTTGTGCTCATTTGCATCTTTTGATTTTGTGCACATTGGCATCTTTTAATCATAGAGTTTAGTAAGAATAAGATACATTGTTAAACATGACTTTCTATCTGGTTCTATAGCAGGATTTGGGTTAGCATATCCCAGACCAGTTGGCCTAGGTACTAGGTGTCGAGCACCCCTTAGAACTTAATTTCCCAAACCAGAAAGGCCACATCGATATATCTTAAACCCATTTGTACCAGTAGAACATGGCTTTCTATCTGGTTCTATAGCAGGATTTGGGTCAGCCGATCCCAGACCAGTTGATCTTAGGGACTAGGTGTCGAGCACCCCTTAGGACTTACTCTACCAAACCAGAAAGGCCACAGATACAAACTTTCAAACTAAATGATATTCTATATAAGCTTGGATTTCCATCACAAAATATGAATGATATCTCAATCACTTGGTTCTAAAACATAGTGCTTCTTCCATATTTTCATTACCATCCATCATTCTGACATATAGGCTTTTTTGAGCATTATATTCTATATATATCCAGATTCACATAACTTTGAGCATTCAGCATAATTTCATTCATGTTTTGCTGACCTTTCGATTATTTCAGAGATGAAAATTGAAGCAGATCCAACTCAGATAATACAAAGTTTCTTGTAAAAGCGTCTTTTAGCACACATTTAATTCATTGAGTGAAGATTGAAAATATCATGTCATTGAATTAAATTTGTAAAGTTTCAAGTTTTCAAAGTAGTAGAAACAAAATATAATCCAATGTTACCTTTCACTACTTGTTCCTTGAATTAAAAAGATATAACAGTTAAGGATATTACCTGAGAAGTGTGAGTTCTAAACTAATTTGTTTAGAAGTCTTAGTCTTTGAAGTATGGGTCCTGAACTGAATTGTTCAGAAGCCATAGTCGTTGAAGCACGGGTTCTAAACTGAGATGTTTAGAAGCCATAGTTCTTTGTCTCCCCCTTAATGGTACAAATATTCGTCAAAAAAAAATCCACCGCTTCTCTTTTGTTTTCAGTCATGTGTGTAGTATGAATTTACAAGTCAGTACAACACATGATAAACCTGCAAAACAGATTAAGCAGATTTTGGTACCCAATGGCACTTGGGTCCTAGTGTGTTAGGATATGACCATAGATTTAAATAAACAAGAACACGAACTCCCCCTCAATGTCTTAAGGATTCAACATTCCTAGTTTGCTGATTAGAAAATTGAGCCTCTTTTCATCTAAAGGTTTTGTGAAAAGATCAGCAAGTTCTAGTTCTGTTGGTACAAAGTGCATTTCTATCGTTCCCTTCTCAACATGGTCTTTGATAAAATGGTACCTGACATCTATGTGTTTCGTTTTGGAATGCTGAACAGGATTTTCAGTTATTGCAATTGCGCTTTTTGAATCACAATAAATGGGGATCTTGTTGAAGATATATCCATAATCCTTTAGCTGAGTTTTCATCCAAATTACTTGTGAACAGCAACTAGCGGCGGCCACATACTCTGCTTCAGTCGTAGATGTTGATACACAAGTTTGCTTCTTTGATGACCAGCTTACAAGTTTATCTCCCAAGAATTGACAAGCACCAGATGTGCTTTTCCTGTCCATCATATTTCCCGCATGATCTGCATCTGTGTAAGCAGTTAGTTCAAACCCAGAATCCTTAGGATACCAAAGACCCAAATTTTTTGTGCCTTTGAGATATCTAAAGATTCGCTTTACAGCCACAATGTGAGATTCCTTCGGGTTTGCTTGGAAACGTGCACAAAAAGATGTTGCAAACAAAATATCCGGTCTACTTGCCGTTAGATACAGTAAAGATCCAATCATGCCTCGGTATAACTTTTGATCAACTGATATACCAGATGAATCAGCGTTTAAAAGCTTACCGGTAGCCATGGGAGTTTTCATGGTGGAAGAGGAAATTAAGTCAAATTTCTTAAGCATATCATTTATATATTTTGATTGATTAATGAAAATGCCTTCTTTTGACTGTGTCACTTGGAGACCAAGAAAAAATTTTAACTCTCCCATCATACTCATTTGAAAGCGGCTTTTCATCACCTCTTCAAAATCTTTACACATATCGGGATTTGTAGATCCAAATATAATGTCGTCAACATATATTTGTACTAACATTAAATCTTTACCTTCTCTTTTGAGAAAAAGAGTTGTATCTATTGTACCTTTGGTGTATCCATTTTTAAGCAGATGAATAGTCAGAGTCTCATACCATGCCCTCGGAGCTTGTTTCAAACCGTAGAGTGCTTTGTCCAAAACATAGACATGGTTGGGATATTTTGGATCTATAAAACCCTCAGGTTGACTTACATAAACCTCTTCATGAAGTATTCCGTTCAGAAACGCAGATTTGACGTCCATTTGAAATACCTTCATGCTTTTATGTGCGGCGTATGCAAGAAAAATTTTGATGGCTTCAATCCTTGCTACTGGTGCATAGGTTTCATCATAATCTATTCCTTCTTGTTGATTATACCCTTTTGCAACCAGTCTTGCTTTGTTTCTGACTATAATTCCTGCTTCGTCTTTCTTGTTCCTAAAGACCCATTTAGTTCCAACAATGGTCTTGTCTTTAGGACGCTTCACCAAATGCCAAACTTCGTTACGCTTAAACTCATTTAACTCCTCTTGCATGGCGTTTATCTAATCTGGATCTTGTAAAGCTTCAGATGCTTTCTTGGGTTCTAACGTGCTTAGAAAGTTGACATACAAACTGTTAGCTTCAATCTTCCTAATCATAGAAGTATTTAGAAGTAGTGAAAAATAGGCTAAGTGAAGAAAGCCTCTTACAGAGGCTCTGCCGACATTACCGAGAAATCAAGGTCAATAAGCTACAGAAGCAGCAGAGGCTTCCTACAGAATCTCTGTCATACGCACAAAGAAGACCAAAGACTCGGAATCCGGCGAAGACTGCTCCACAGAGGACCAGACCGCAGAACCTCTGTAATTCATTACAGAGCCTCTGTGGTCCTCAATGAAGACTTGGAAGATATTACTGGATACGTTCATCAACTTGCATGGAAAAGTACTATCAAAACACGTGTCAAGCTCTGAGTGGACTCAATAGGGCAAGGTACAAAATAGACGTCTGCGCCATTTAATGCATTTACCAAAAGTACATCTGCTCCATTAAATGCGTATGGCTCAAACAACTGCTCACACCATCCAGTCCACTGTTCACACCATCCAGTTTACTATTCATGCCGTAAAAGGAACAGTGACCTACTTCATAGTCTTCTAAGAGTAGTATAAAAGGAAGTCTCATGTTGAGATCTTCCTAAGGACGAATACACAAGGAATCACTAATACTCTCAAGCTTTATTGTCAAATATCTGAGTGTTATATTCTCACACACACCAACAGTTCTTAATCTGTTCTTCGTGTTGTTATTATATATTGAATAACAGTAACTGTTAAAGAAATCCTTTTCATTCTTTACTGTTTTCTTTATATATGTGCGTTCTAATATCTATCAAACATATCTGTTAGTTTAATACGCTTCCGCATCAAACTCTAAACTTCACTAATAGATTGTTAATCTTGATTAAGTGTATCTGGGATCCAACAATTGGTATCAGAGCCTTCCTTGATTTTCAATATCAAGTGATCCACTTATCAAAATTCGTGATAGATATTATTGAGATTTAAAACTGTGTCTGGAAACTGCTTAAACCCAGAAAATCTTCAAGTTCATCGAAGTAACTCTTTAATCATACTTTCTTTCTAAAATCTTCAAAAATGACAAATACAAATAATTTCTTTACTACTGGTTCTCTCACTAAACCTCCTACTCTCCTTCGAGATGAGTATCCTCAGTCGAAAATAAGAATGGTCCATTTTTTCGAGGGCACTGAAAAAAATCAAGTACAATATCTGTACAATCCTCATCCTATTCCCATGACAGTAGTACCTCGTGTACCTGCTACTGCTGAATCTGCCGAAATCCCCGAACATCAAAAACCAAAGCCAAAAGGGGAGTGGTCAACCGAAGATAAAGCAGAAGATGAAGTTGCTCAGAAAACCAAGAGGACATTAATTATGGCAATACCCAACGAACTCTTTCAATCCTTGGATTCATGTGAAACAGCGCATGATCTGTGGAAAGAACTGGAAAGACAGTTGGAAGGAGGTGCTAAAACACAAAAAAACCGAAGAGCACAGTACATCAATGAATATCATGCATTCAAAGCCTCTGCAACAGAATCTCTGCAAACAACATACGACAGATTCAACTCTCTAATCAACCAGTGCAGAAAATCAGGCATTGACAGAACTTCTGAAGAAAACAATGTCATGTTTTTAAAAAGTCTAAATGAAGAATGGCTCCAGCTGTCTATGTCCCTACAGACAAATCAGGATCTAGACACCTGGACTCTCTCTGATCTTTACGGAACATTAGCCGCACAAGAACCTCAGATAGCACAGGCTAAAACACTAACCATTGCACCATATGCATTGGTTAGTAAAACTAAAGAGGATGCACAGAGACCAAGAAATGATAAAGCCACAGAGGAGAAGAAGAAGGAGAAGAAGAAGATGGTGATAATTGACAGTGAAGAAGAAGAGCAAGCAGAAAAGGAAATAACTCTTGCGTCACTAGCTAAATCTTTAGCTCTATTGACAAAAGAGTTCAGAGGAAACAGAAGAGGTTCCGGAAACGAAAGATATGATAGAGACAACCAGGATGACAGAAGAGACAACAGAAGAGATGACAGAAGATGAGAAGAATCAAGTGGCCGACAGAGGTCAGGCGATAGAAATTACAGAGGGAATGACCGACAGAGGTCAGATGACTCGGTAAGCCACACGCAGCAAGAATGCTACAAGTGCGGCAAACCTGGTCACTATGCAAATGAATGTAGATCAGAGAAAGGCGGAGACCTACAGAAGTCCAATGATCGAACAGGAAACACTCCTCAAGGGTGTTTTAACTGCGGAAAACCAGGCCATTTTGCGAATGAATGCAGAAGCAGATCAAATCGCCCACAGAGGGACTCTGCTTTCTACAAAAAGAAAGCCGAATATTATGCTCAAAAATCCTTAATGGCAAAAGGACATTCTGAGGAGAACACATAAGACTTCCAGTCAGACTCTACTTCTGACGATGAACATACCGCTAATGCCCTCTTCTGTGGTATGGCAGAAGTCGACTCCTGCACTGACTCTGAGGTATCTACTTCAAATTCCAACTCTTGTATTACCTCTGTAGATGATAATACACTTAGAATTAACATTGAATTAATTGAACTGAAAGAGATAAATCAAAGTATTCAGAAAAGACTCACTTTCAATGAGAGAGAAGTACGGCTTCTCACTCAAGAAAAAGCAAAGATTTTTGAGGAAAAAGAGAGAATAGAAAAGAATTGGAACAAAACTCTAGATCCTTTAAAAAAACAAATTTCTGAATTAACCAATACTTTAAAAGATAAAACAAAAGAACTTTCAGTTTCAAGGAGCGAAACTACTGACATAAGAGCTCTTAAAGAATACTTTCAAAGAGAAAGAGAGGTATTATGGCAAGATTTACTCAGAAGAGAAGTTTTGCTTAAAAACTATAAAGATGCACAGAAAGTTTATGAAAAAATAAACTCACAAATAGGGAGACGAGGTATAGGGTATGATGATATCACCCTAGGTGTTGAAGGCAAAAGAAACAAACCTCTGTCCTCGTTATTTGTGATTGGAAAAACAAACAAACCAGATTTTCCAAATCTAATCTCTGTAAGCAAACGGGCGAAAATCTCTGTGGATCCTTACTTGAAGAAACATAAGAAAATGATTAACGTGTGGTTTGAAAACACAGACTCATCATCTTCAACCTCTGTCAATAGAGGTATCAAACCAAAGAAATATCTGAAAACACAAGATCAGATTGGTATCTTCAATTTTGGTAAACCAGAGACCCAAACACAGGTTGCTTTTGTCTGTTTGATAAACGTTGAAAAGAAATTATCAGCAGAAGCTCCTGAGTTTAAACCCATTTTTTCAGAAGAAAACTTTAAAAATTTAATTGAAAAAGAAATTTTGGAAATATGGAAATCAAGCGTTTTAGAAAATTTCTGTACATCTTCTATAGATAAAACTCTCACTGAAGAAATCTTATTAGAAACCTCTGCAATCTATGAAAACTATTCTACAGAGGAAGAAAGTTCGTACGATACATGCTCAGAAAATCCAGCCTCTATTGAAAGAATTGACTCAACCTCTGTATACGAGGACGATTCATCCTCTGACAACTCAGAGACTAATTTCAAATCAGGGATAATTCACTGTGACACAGAGGATGTCAAATTCTCCTCTGAAGTTCCTCACAGAACTATTTCTCCAAAAGAGAAACTCACAGAGATTCCAATCTGCCAAGATTTTCTAAATTTGAATCTACATATCAAAACCTCTGCTGAGCTTAAAAAGTTACAGAAGACCTCTATTGATCCTATAAGTTCTAGATTTTTCAAACCCAAGGTTAATAAATCTTTTTCTTCTGTGACAGTGATGAAAGAAGTTCACCACAGAAGCAACCCACAGAAGGCAGGTCCTAAACAGAGCTTTTGCAAACAACATTCGAGTATTCATAGATCTTCTAGTAATAGGAAATCTAATGTAAAGAAAGAATGTAATGCCTATGTGGCTGAGTTTAAAAAGTTCAATGAAAAGTTCAAGCAAATTACATCTCATATTCAATACTGTCATTGCTTTGATCTTATGTCTAAACTTAATAATCATTTTTCAAGTCAAGTCTGTTTACCCTCTACGACAATTCAAAAGTCAAATCCCACAAAGAAACAATCTGACTCTTCTGCAGAGAACAAAATGTATTTCAAGAATGCCAAGGCAAACTTGAAAAACTCTAACAATATTGGACCCATATGGATATGGGTACCTAAATCTCTGTGATTGTCCTGCGGAAGAAGTATGTGCCAATCTGGTATCTAGACTCCGGATGCTCAAGGCACATGACTGGTGATAGAAGTGCACTATCCACGTACAAAGAAACACAAGATGGTGGATCTGTGACTTTTGGAGACAACAAGAAAGGACACATAAAAGGCTATGGAGTCATAAGGAAAGAAGACGTTTCTGTATACAAAGTTGCATATGTGGATGGCCTTAAGCACAACCTACTCAGTGTAAGTCAACTTTGTGATACAGGATTCAATGTGTTGTTCAAAAGAACTTTCTGCTCTCTACAAAGTGAAGAAACAAGTATGGAACTTCTGCGAGCTGAAAGAATAGGTGATCTATATCTAATGAACTTCAACTCAAAGAACAAAGACAAAGTTTTCCTTGTTGCCTGCAAAAGTGAAGAAGCCTGGTTATGGCACAACAGGTTCTGTCACTTGAATTTTCACACATTGGAAAAACTGGTCAAACTTGATCTAGTTAAAGGTTTGCCAAATGTTAAATTCAATAAGGATCATTTATGTTCTGCCTGTGAGATGGGAAAACTCAAAAGAGCTTCCCACAAAGGCAAAACAGATGTATCTTGCACTAGACCTCTGTACATGCTTCATGTCGACCTCTGCGGTCCCATTGCCATACAGAGCCTAGGTGGCAAAAAATACATACTTGTCCTAATTGATGAGTATTCGCGTTTCACATGGGTTGAATTCGTTAGAAAGAAATCAGATGTTCCAAATATATTGATAAATCTAATGAAAAGAATCCAAGTTCTTTATAATTGCAGAATACAGAAGTTAAGAAGTGACAATGGCACAGAATTTAAAAACTGTGTCATTGAAACTTATCTTTCAACAGAAGGAATTTCACAAAACTTCTCTGCAGCTCGCACTCCACAACAGAACGGTGTTGTCGAAAGAAAGAATCGAACACTTGTGGAAGCCGCAAGAACTATGATGTCAGCATGCGGATTATCAATGAACTTTTGGGCAGAAGCAATTTCTACTGCGTGTTATACTCAAAATCGATCAACCATTGTGAAAAGACACCTCAAGACGCCTTACGAATTGCTTAACAAACGGCGGCCAAACATCAAATTTTTCCATGTATTCGGATGCAAATGCTTCGTCTTAAACGACAAAGATTCAAGAGGAAAGTTTGATGTAAAAGCAGATGAAGGCAAATTCATTGGATACTCTGCCACTTCCAAAGCCTACAGAACATTCCTTACAAAGTCTCACAAAATTGTAGAAAGCATCAATGTTTCTTTTGATGATTCATTCCAAATGACTTCTGAGCAAATAAGTTCAGAACTCGGAATTAAAGGGAAATTCTCTGACATCTCAAGAACAAAAGAAGATTTGAATCTTCTATTTTTGGAGATGTTCCACAATGACATTGATCCTTCTGTCGGAACCATCAGAGTTTCTGAAGAACCATCCTCTGTCGGACAAAATCCTACAGGTATGACTCTAACTGGTCCAAATAATGCTTCATCTTCTTCTATAAATGCTACAGATGCAATTGCCGAAGCAGAAGAAAGTGCAGAAGATGAAACATCAAGAAAACGACCACAGAAGCTGCACAAACCACAGAAGAACCAATTACAGAGGAGATCGAGGACCAAGACTATACATCCTCAGAGGAACAAACTCCACCACCACTCGTACCAATCATTCCACAAACGGTAGAATCAACTACCAAGGCACGAAGAACATCAGAGGCTGCACAAGAAGAAACACAAGAAGCCTCTGAAGAAAGTTTTGATGACATTGATGATCATCTTCCACGCACAACTCAGTGGACAAAAAGCCATCCTCCAAGCCAAATAATTGGAGAACCTTCTGACTCAGTAAAAACAAGGTCTGCCACTGCTAATTTTTGTTTCTTTACAAATTTTATTAGTGTTATAGAACCAAAGAAGATTTCTGAAGCCCTAGATGACCCAAACTGGGTAGACGCCATGCAAGAAGAACTTCTGCAATTTGAGCGTAACAGAGTATGGACTTTAGTACCTCTGCCAAGAGGGAAACAGGCCATTAGGACTAAATGGGTCTACAGAAACAAGAAGGATGAAGATGGAGTGGTCGTCAGAAACAAAGCAAGATTAGTAGCAAAAGGATATAGACAAGAAGAAGACATAGACTACGATGAGACTTTTACCCCTGTCGCACGTCTCGAAGCAATAAGAATATTCTTAGCCTTCGCAGCCCACAGAGGTTTTAAAGTCTATCAGATGGACGTAAAATCAGCTTTTCTAAACGGTGAAATCCAAGAAGAGGTTTACGTAAATCAGCCACCAGGTTTTGAAAGCTTAAAGTTTCCAAGGCATGTATACTACCTTGAAAAGGCTCTATACGGACTGAAACAGGCTCCAAGAGCATGGTACGAACGACTTTCTACCTTCCTTCTAGTCAATGGCTACAACAGAGGTACAACAGATACTACCTTATTCTATAAACGCAAAAATAGTGAGATAATGCTTGTACAAATATACGTAGATGACATAATTTTTGGGTCTACAAATTCAGAAGAGTGCAAAATTTTTGAAAAACTCATGCAGAATGAGTTTGAAATGAGTATGATGGGAGAATTAACATTCTTCCTCGGACTTCAAGTCAAACAATCTTCAGAGGGAATTTTTATAAATCAAGCCAAATATGTCTCTGACATACTTTTAAAATATAATCTCTCTGATACCTCTGCAATGAAGACTCCAATGGCCACTGGAAATAAGTTGTTCTTAGATCCAAATGGTATTTCTATAGAATGTACTCTCTACAGAGGCATGATTGGATCTCTGTTATACTTAACAGCAAGCAGACCTGACATTATGCATGCCACATGTCTTTGTGCACGTTATCAAGCTAATCCAAAGAAATCACATTATGATGATGTAAAAAGAATCTTGAGATACCTAAAGGGAACCAACAATCTTGGTCTCTGGTATCCACAGAACTCTGGTTTTAGTCTTAAAGCTTATACAGATTCAGACTATGGAGGATGCATGCTCGACAGAAAGAGTACCTCTGGGAGTTGTCAATTCCTAGGTGGTAAACTAGTCAGTTGGACCTCCAAGAAGCAGAATTGTGTCTCCACATCCACTGCAGAAGCTGAATACGTTGCTGCCGCTAGCTGTTGTTCTCAGGTTCTATGGATGAAGACTCAGCTAAAAGACTACGGCCACATTCTGTTCAAAATACCCATCTTCTGTGATTCCAAAAGTGCTATTGCTATCTCTGCCAACCCTGTGCAACACTCAAAAACCAAGCATATCGATATAAGGTATCATTTCTTGAAACATCATGTTGAATACGGTACAATCGAAATGCATTTCGTGCCCACAGAATATCAACTCGCTGACTTATTCACCAAAGCATTAGACGAGAAAAGATTCAACTTCTTGGTGGGTAAGTTAGGAATGATTAACATGGTATGAAAATCCACTGTAAGTATAGCTTTATCTTCTGTAAATAACAAGTAAATAAATTCCTTAATTTATTGCTTTGATTGATTCTATTTCTGTATGTAAATTCTTAAAACCTTAAATAGTTCTTAAAATCACAGAGCTTCTGTAAGTCAACTCAGAACCTCTGACGACCCCTACAGAACCTCTGAAAGACCATGACCTATGTTCTATGCAAAACTTATCATTCTTTGATCCAAGCATAGGTCAAGGGGGAGCAAAAGGAAATTACTTGATCTACAGAGGTGATTAGGTCAAGGGGGAGCAAAAAGAAATTACTTGATCTACAGAGGTGATTAGATCAAGGGGGAGCAGAAGGGAACCCTGAAATGATCTAAAGAGATAAAACTTTCAAGGGAAAGCCAAAGAAAAATGTCGATGACTCCATATCGACAGAAGTCAGATATCACTGCCGAGAAAAGAAGAACCAAAAGGTATGTCTCTCGCACAAAAGGTTTTTGGAAAACAATTTTCTAGGACAAGAATTGTCAAATATGTCCTAAATATACTGTGAATAACATTTCAAAAATCAAAAGCTCAAAAAGTTTCACAAAATTCGAATTAGGAGAAATTTAAGGTCATAGAGCTTCTGCTGAGCTCAACAGAGCTTCTGCAGGAAATATGCTCTGTGATCACAAATTAACCTTCTGTCGGTCTTTTGGAATGTTATCTCGGAAACCGAAAACGCAGATCATGACCTTCTCGAACAAACCGTTTTTTTTAACAGTTTTCTCGGACACAAACTTTCAAATATATCCGAAAAACATCTCTTAAACCAAATCAAAAATTGGATGATCAAAAATACTAATAAAATTTATTTTATGAGATTTTTTCTCTCATAGAGCTTCTGCTGGCCCTCACAGAACTTCTGCAAGTTCCAACAGAGCCACAAAACCTCTGCGAAGCAAATTTCTTCACAAAAATCTGATTTTATCCTCTCCAATGGTTTTGGTTAAAAGAAGAACCCCACAGAAGTCATGATAACAATGAGATATATGAAAAAGGGATAAACATCAAAGATTTTCAAGATCACAGAGCCTCTGTAAACTACAGAAGCTCTGTCAATCTGATTACTTGGGCATCTCTGTAGTAATAACGGTTAGTTTTACTGCGAGTGAAACTCATATGGCTAAAATCAACCTCACGCGCCTAGCATTAATGGGCCGCGCACGACGTCCTGTCATATTCTGACAAGGCCTACGTGTCCCATTTTCATTGGGCGTACATGGAACGTTTTTTTTGGAAAGTTGAACCCGCCGCTCAAACTCGAGTGCGGATTCCAAACTTTAATCCATTGCCATATATTTTACTCTTTCGAATTCTACCGTTTTACCATCCTATAAAAACAAAGCTTACCCTCACATAAAACCTTTTACAAACTCTCATCTTCTTCTCCGACGAAACCCTGCAAAAAGCTTGCAAAAATCTTATTCTTAAAATCAAATGGCTTCATCTTCTCGAGCTACATCCTCTGAACTCTCTCCTGCGAACTCACCGGAACACTCCCCTGCACATTCAGAACATTCTGAAAACCCCAGCCTTGCAAGAAATATTGAACAACAAGATTCCGGGGACTCAGCAGACTTTGCTCCGACGACTCACTTGCAAAACTTTATAGCAAAGGATCATTTCGAAGCCATTCTTCCTATCAAATCCAACAACTGCTATTTGGTCCCCTCACCCACTACTTTCGGCGAAGCCCATGCCATACTTCTGAACATCATGGAGAATCATGTCCTCTTCCCTCTACTATCAAGAACCCCGAACAAAATTCCAGTCCGCTATTTGAACCAATTTTGGCAAAGCTGTCGATTTGATAAAGACGATTCTCTTATCAAAGGGTACATTTCAAGACCTGATAAATCTGAGCATCTTGAAATCAAGTTCAACAGAACAATGTTCTCACTTGAATTCAACCTACCAACAAGGGGTCTTCTGGGATTGAAGAGTTATGCAGAGCAACCAACAGACGAAGAGCTCTGTCGATTTGTGGAAATGCTTGGGTACAACACCCAACTACGGAAGAGAAATGACTTCCGCAGAGGCCGATTACCACCTCTGTGGAACACTTTGTTCTCGATTCTTAACAGATGCCTGACAGGAAAGATTGGCAGTATTGACCAGAGCTCACATCAAATCTTGAGCATCATGTATGGGGTTTACTATGATCTTCCACTAGATTATGCGACCATAATGATGCAAGAGATCATAAACACCATCGACAGAAAGAACAACTCGAAAAGGGTCAAAGAGAACGATCCCAACTTTCTACCACCTCTGCAATTCCAAAGAATACTAGGAGTACTGTTCGAACCTCTGCTGCTAATCCAAAATTGGCCAATGGAAGGACCAACTCCCAAACAGTTCCCGATGAACAAGAATACCCCCACTGATCATGCTGATGGCTACTTACACTGCAGACCTCTGTCAAAGAAGCTTCTGCAATACGCATCGAATAAATCCCTTAAGAAAGAGTATATACGCGATCATAGAACTCCTAAACCGAGTCCTATGACACCCCCGCGTTTAGGTGTCCCCCTAGGAACAATGATAGCAAAACCTCTTTCCACTCAAAAAGAAAAGGATCTGAAGTTAGCAAAGCACATGGCTATTCAACTCAGCTTTATAGCCAAACGTGCAGAACTAATGGGAAAGAAGTCTTCATCAAGAACCTCTGCATTTACTCCAAAAGCTAAGAAAAGGAAAACTGCAGAAGGCACCTCCACAAGCACTGCAGAAGATCAACCCTCACCTCCTCATGCCACAGAAATTGGCTCCTCTGCTCCTCCCTCCTCTCCAAAAATGAAGAAGAAAAGATCAAAATCAACAGAAGAAGGGGCACCAAATCCTAAGAGGAGGAAAACCAAAAAGAGGCATGGTAACTCACTTACAAAGTTGGTAACCATTGAAGAAGAGGAAACTGCTGAAGAAGAAGTTGCAGAAGAAGAAATGGCTACAGAAAGGTATCAATCACCCTATCAATCTCCAGATAGATTTGCTCACCAAGGAGACCTGAACGACTTCTTACAGAACCCTGAAATTGCCAACACCCTAAATACAGCAGGATGGACGGCACAACCTCTCGACCACCACTCTCCAGAAGAAGATTTCTTCATTTCGGGCATCGACACACATCTGCAAGAAGATGACACAACACCCAGAAATCAACCAGCCGAAACCCCTGTTATTTTACAAAACCCTTTCATTCAAGGATTGGATGTCCACAGAAGAAGTCCAAACCCAGCTTCAGAAGAAATAGAACAAACTGAAGCTGAATTGAACAGAGGTTAAATTACAGAGGCTTTTGAGAACATGATGGAAGAAGAGAAAGAAAAAGGGGCCGAAGTTGTACAAAAAGAGGGATTAGCAACAACGGAGACAGAAATAGAGATCTTAGAGACAGATTCAGATGAAGAAGATGCTGTCTGGATACGTAAGGGTCTTTATCATCCACATGTCATGAGATTATTTGGATCTCATCAAGTGTATGACCAATTACGACCAGAGCAAGGAACTTCCACAGAACTTAGGGAAGAAGCAAGAAAAGATGCCTGGATAAATAGAGGCACACAACCAAAACCAACTCCCAGTGCAACCCACATTTCTGACACCGCAGGTCTAGCTGCAGAAGGTGTCATTGAAAAAGAGCAGCACAGCTCGAACCTATCCCAACCCATCCAGCCAGAGGTTACTCTTTCAACCTCTGTGCCCACAGAAACCGGGGAATCCATTCCTAGGGAGTCTCCTCAAAGAGACTCACCTATAGTTCGTGATCAATTGCCCCAGATCACAGAAGAACGACCAATAGAGGAATTTGTTTCCTCTGCCACGCACTTGTTAAGACCCACACTTCTTTCAGAGAGAAGTAGAGAGCACAAAGACAAAGAGACTCTAGACAAGTCTCCTAGTCAACAGAAGGATATTCCAATACCCACCTCTGGAGTGGATTTGGACAATGTTCTTCTCAGAACTTCTGTAGGGATTGAAACTCATGTTTCTTCTCAAGGATCAGAAGGAAATCCTTCCATTCTCAACGTACAAACAGGAATGAAAGAAGGTATCCCAGGAACAGGGATTCACTCTGGAGACGAATGTGTTCCTCCAGAGGTTACCACCGGAACACAAGTTACAAGGGATGAGTTCCAAACCCTTGAAACCTCTGTGAACCAAACCTTGAAAGAGTTGCAAAGCTCTTTCAAATCTTTTGCAGAGACAACATCACTGGCACTGCTAAACCTAAACACCAAAATGGACAACCTGTCCACAGAGGTGAAAACTGCCATCTCACAGATGAAGTCTGCTGCTACTGCATCCACCACTTCTGCCGCAACAACTACTCCTTCGATTGAGAACTCAATCAACAAATTCCTTGATCAATTGAACAAACAGACTTCAGTGTCAACGGGCATCACTCCTGCAGATCTACAGAAGGCCCTACAAAAAGTTCAAGAAGAAGCCATGCGAAATACCATGCTGATGCAACCCAAAGACTACATGACAAGAGCACAGCTGACATAGCTTGGGCAGAACGTGATTAATCAAGTGACAGAAGTCATCCTTTCCTTCACCACTGCCAATGCTAACTTCGTCAAAGATTTCAGAGAAAGTGTAGGAAGGATGAGATTCAAAACAGAGGCAGAGCTAGCAACTCTTCTTGGCCTCTGTGATGATGTCTGCGCGAAATTGATCGCTACTGGAGCCACAATGCCAAAGAAACCCGATGCTTCCTGCAGAGCAGAGGGTACATCAGACAAGGGTCAGGATGACTCTGATGATGATGACCATCCTGGTCCATCAGATCATCCTGAGGGGGAGAAAACTGCAAAGAAAACTGCAAAAAGAGGACTTACAGGTCCACCAATAGCCGCAGAACCTCTGAGTCAAGCACCTCCAGAACAGACCCGACAACAACAAACCCAAAAGACCACAGAGACAACACCCATCTCTGTGGAATCATCTCCTGACGAAACCAAAACTCCAGAAGCAGAACAGCAAGCCACAGAGGCAACAACCGCCCCTGAGGTAATCATTTTGGAAGAAACAGATGAACCAACCACAGAGAAAACACCCACCTCTGTGGAAACACCCCAAACCATACCCAGAAGAAAGTCGATTGCCACCAAACCAAAAAGAGCAACGACCTCTGCTTCTGACATTCTGAAAAGGATGCACACAACAATGAGTGATCGTATGGTGAAGAGAGAAGAAGAAAGGCACAGGTTCACTTTAGCTTTCAGAATGGCAAGAAGATTCAATGACAACACTTCATCAACAGAAACTGAGCTCGCATAAGTCATCAAACAACCTCCAACAGAGGTTACAGAGCAAGTCAAGCCAACAGAACCATCGCCACAAAAGTCCTCTAAATCACAATCGTCAAAATCCACAGAGGCAACCTCTATCAAACCAACAGAAGTGCCAACCTCAAAACCCACAGAAGCAACAGGTTCTGCCACGACAATAGCAAAAGATAAGGGCAAAGGGATACTGACAGAAGAGCCAAAGAAGAAGAAAACATTGCCAAAGCCAACAGAAAAACTAATGAAAAGTGCGTTTGACGCCTTTCAAACCCCAAAACCCGAAGAAGTTGACTGGGCACATGGATTGAAGCCTCTGTCAGAAATTCCTCTAGCTGGTAGAGCTGCAGAAGTTGTTCAACAGATGGAGAGTCTCAGAAGACAAATTCCACGACCTGGTCCAACACATGAAGAGATGGAAGAAGTGGTATACAAATACCTCTACAAACAATCCTATCAGACAAATCATCCAGTAGATCATGTGACAGATCCAAGGATCAGAGAAGAATTTGAGAACATCTTCACAAGAACAAAGCCAAGAGCCAAAGCAGATGTTTTCTCAATTCACAAAATCAAAAAGGTGATCTTCTGCAGATTCTCCTTCACAAGAACCTATCCAAGGGTCAGGTACAATCTTTACAAAGTCAGAAGAGAGAACAATTCAGAATCGACCTTCGCTGATGCTGACTTAAGAAACATCAATCCTTACGATCTACCTGACCTTCTGCAATGGACAAAAGACAACTACAACACAGAGCCTAATACCAGAGCCTATCAAGTGTTGAGAAAAGCGATGAGGGAAAAGCTTCTGCTATACAGCATGATAGATTTTCAGCTGGGAAAAGATCTTGGTCTCAAACATCTAGATCTACGACCACCAGAAGATCGCTGCCCACCAGACGCTGTGCCCAACTCAATCATCAGAGAACCAAGATTTGGGTTAGTATTTCAAAACCCACAACACCAGGTTAAACTTTTTGTACTCATGGATTGTCAGAAGTACGCAACCAGTACTCTGAGCAAATTCAGAGCAAGCCTTGTAAAATACAGAGGTACAGAGAAAATGGATAGAGATGATGCAGATACTTTCATCAGAGAAATAGACTCAACAATCCGCCTAAGAGAACTCTGCATCAGATTCTACAAAGAGATCAGAAAAGTCGGCAGAGACAACAGAAGCTACAACGATTTCAAAGATGCCAAAATCTGATTCTCAGACCTCCAATCTCTGCAAACAAAGTTTTATCTTTCATTGTACTCAAATGTAAAATGCCTCTGGCATATTTCTAAATGAAAGAAATTTCGAGGTATTGTTTAACCTCTGTCTTATCTAACTTAGCCAAACTTAACTCAAGTTCAAATTTTTTATTTTTCACTACTTAGGGGGAGATTGTTAGCTTCAATCTTCCTAATCATAGAAGTATTTAGAAGTAGTGAAAAATAGGCTAAGTGAAGAAAGCCTCTTACAGAGGCTCTGCCGACATTACCGAGAAATCAAGGTCAAGAAGCTACAGAAGCAGCAGAGGCTTCCTACAGAAGCTCTGTCATACGCACAAAGAAGACCAAAGACTCGGAATCCGGCGAAGACTGCTCCACAGAGGACCAGACCGCAGAACCTCTGTAATTCATTACAGAGCCTCTGTGGTCCTCAATGAAGACTTGGAAGATATTACTGGATACGTTCATCAACTTGCATGGAAAAGTACTATCAAAACACGTGTCAAGCTCTGAGTGGACTCAATAGGGCAAGGTACAAAATAGACGTCTGCGCCATTTAATGCATTTACCAAAAGTACATCTGCTCCATTAAATGCGTATGGCTCAAACAACTGCTCACACCATCCAGTCCACTGTTCACACCATCCAGTTTACTATTCATGCCGTAAAAGGAACAGTGACCTACTTCATAGTCTTCTAAGAGTAGTATAAAAGGAAGTCTCATGTTGAGATCTTCCTAAGGACGAATACACAAGGAATCACTAATACTCTCAAGCTTTATTGTCAAATATCTGAGTGTTATATTCTCACACACACCAACAGTTCTTAATCTGTTCTTCGTGTTGTTATTATATATTGAATAACAGTAACTGTTAAAGAAATCCTTTTCATTCTTTACTATTTTCTTTATATATGTGCGTTCTAATATCTATCAAACATATCTGTTAGTTTAATACGCTTCCGCATCAAACTCTAAACTTCACTAATAGATTGTTAATCTTGATTAAGTGTATCTGGGATCCAACACAAACATTCGTTGGTAGTCGCAGATCGTGTTTTCACTCCATCATTGATATCACCAATAATATCTGCTGGGGGTGTGCTTTTGTCCACTTATGTACACTGGGAAGAGTTGAAATCTCTACACGAGTGTTCGATGAATCATTCTCATCCATAACTGCAAGAATCTCTTCAGTAGATTCAGCTGAAGATACATGTGTTGGTTCTGGTACATTAACTTTTGGTTGTTGTATTTCATGTATAGGAACCTCCGATGATGTGTTTACTGAAACCGGAACTTCAGGCTGAATTTCAGATTCAGAAACTGGAATAGTTGTAGGTTCACTTGGAGTTTCGTTGGTTGTCCCAGAAGTACTAGCACCGACATCGTCAGATGGACCAGAGACATTCACACTCGTCTGTTGTGGAGATGCATTTACAGATGTGATGGGTTGTTCCATATCTGCACAATAATCCACAAATGCATCATGAAATAACAAATCTAAATCCTTAGTACTATTATTATTTAATACAGAATTAGAAAACATTTTCGCCACAGGTTCTACTCCTTTTTGAGTAGAAACTTCAGATTTTTGTCCGAGTTCTGAACTGTGTTGTCCAGAAGTCAAAGTCACACTCTCGTCAAACGTAACGTTGATGCTCTCGATGACTGATTTTGTACGATTATTGTAGATCCGATATGCTTTAGAATTCAAGGAATATCCAATAAAAATCCCTTCATCAGCCTTGACTTGGAATTTTGCAAGGTGTTCTCTATCTTTTAGGACAAAACATCTGCATCCAAAAACACGCAAAAATTTGATGTTAGGTTTGCGATTATTGATTATTTCATATGCAGTTTTATTAAGACGTTTAATAATAATTGTCCTGTTTTGAGTGAAGCATGCGGTTGACACTGCTTCAGCCCATAAACTTGGTGGAAGACCCGAATAAGCAAGCATAGTCCGAGCTGCTTCCACAAGCGTCCTATTTTTTCTTTCAACCACTCCATTTTGTTGTGGAGTAATTGGTGCAGAAAAATTATGAGAGATGCCAACGGATTCAAGAAACGATTGAAGAGTTGCATTCTTGAATTCAGTTCCATTGTCGCTCCTTATCTTTTGAACTGGACGTTGTAGAAGAATTTGAATCCTTTTTATGAACTTAATTATTTGCTCAGGTGCTTCAGATTTGAGTCGAAGAAAATCCAACCAAGTGTAGCGTGAATACTCATCAATCATAACCAAGATATATTTCTTTCCTCCCATTGATTGAGTTCTCATAGGGCCACAGAGATCCATATGAATTAATTCCAAGACGTTGTTGCAGTTAGACAAAGTTTTGGATTTGTGCGTGACGTGTTTCATCTTTCCCATTTCACACGCCGAACAGATAGAAACTTTGTCAAACTTCAGTTCAGGAAGCCCGGAAACTAATCCATCTATTCTGAGCTTGTTGATGCTTCGAAAATTTTGATGTGAGAGTCTCCTATGCCACAACCAACATTCATCTTGAGAGGCTTTTGAAACAAGACAAACTTGATTAGAAGCAACAAGAGTCGAGAAATCCATCATATATAGATCGCCGCATCGTTTTGCTCTGAAAATTTCTGACCAATTCTCATCCACAACATAACAAAACTTTTTGTCAAAAATTACCTTACAGTCCTTGTCACAAAACTGACTAATACTGAAAAGGTTATGCCCTAATCCTTCAACATACAAGATCTTTTCTATTTGCATCGAGTCATTCTTCAACGTTCCGTAGCCTCGAACGTGACCTTTAGAATCGTTACCAAAACCTACCGATCCGCCAGGATGTACAGTAAAATCGTGCAATAAGTGCTTGTACCCCGTCATGTGTCTAGAAGCTCCCGAATCAATGACCCACACATGACGATCCTGTAAAAAGATAATTACCTGATCTTAGGTACCCATATTCGTATGGGTCCTTTCTTGTTAGTACGGATCAGTTTGTTTATTACAGTTGATGAACCTTGAATTTTGCCTTTAAAGGTAAGGTTATTTTGTGAATTTGGTTTGTTAAGTTGATCTTTTGGAATCCAAACCATATTCACATCAACTGTTTTTGTTTCTTTCTTCTTATTCTGTTTCTTTGATCTGAAACCGAACATTTTAGCAAATTTGTTCGCTGAAGATTTTAGAGAAAAGGATGAAGTATTAGATTTTTTGTTCTTTGGATCATTTCTATTTAGCTTGAAATAGTTATCCCAACAATGAGCACAATGTATTCTTCTTTTTGCTTGTGACAACAAGATAGAATTTGAAATTGCGGAATTTTTATTTTCACAAACTTTGTAAACATTACATGAATGAATACAATTTTTATTTGAAGAAATACATTTCTCAGTATCAGTATTCCTATTCTCGCTATCTGAAATATTCTCCTTCAGATCCACGCACTTTTCTTCATCCATTTCTGAGAAAGAATGAGAAACATTGTTAGAAGTCTTAGAACTAGAAGCATTATTTGGAAACACATTTGATTTTGTTTCGAATAATTTTTCTTTTTCTTTTCTTTTCAGTTCTTGTTCCTTTTTGACATTAGATATATTTGATGAAAACTTTGTATGATATACTTCACAATATTTCAGTTCAATTTCAAGTTCAGTTCTTTCCTTTTTATGCTTCTCTTTCTCAAGAAAAAGCACTTTTTCAAAATCTAAAATCTGATTTGAAAGTTTTGCACATCTCAAAACAAGTGCTTTGTTTTCTTCAAAAAGCTTATCTTTTTCTAAAGATACTTTTACACCAGAATCAATTTTACTTGAAGAAAAAATGTTAGAGCTTTTAGAGTTAGAAGAATCATTCGAACAAGAATTAGATTTGGTTCCGGATGATTCTCCTTTCTCATTACCTTCGAAAGAACATTTTTCTTTTACTTTGACCGAACTTGAAGAATTAGATTGATCTGTTGTTTCACTTTGATTTGAACACTTTTCACAAGTAATTGAATCTTTAGATTTTGATAATTCTAATATTCGGGATTCAAGTCGTCGAATCTCAACTTGAAGTTCAAGATTGACTTTTTGACTATGATCAAAATTTATCCCAATATTATCATGATCATCCTCTAATATTTCAAAATTTAATTGTAATTTAGAAATTTGATTTTCTAAATCAACAATTTTTCGTAAAGCAGAATCCAAATCAGGAAATTCAGAAGAGGTTTCTTGAACAAACTCCTTTTTGTCAGAATCTGAATTTGTATTTGACTCCATTTCAACATTAGATTCAGATTTAACAGGTTCAGGTTCATTGATATTGGAATCAAATGTTTTAGCCATAGATTCATTTGAGAATAATAAACTAAATTCAGTTAGTTCAACCTTTTTGGTTTTGTAACTGGAATTTAGTTCATCATATTTAAAGTTTGTCGTATTGAATCTAGGCTTTTCTTCCGAACCTTTATCCGTCTTATCCTTATCTTTATTAGAATCCGGAGTTGAACATTCAGATTTAACAAAAATTTTGGATATAAGAGGTATTTCCTTTTTAATGGGTTCCTTTAAATCTTCATCCAATTTTGTAATTGTATAAAAAATTTCAGGCGCTTTCTTTGATACCTCTACATCAGATAAACCAAGTCCCATTTTAGGATTAAAAAATCGTTTATCTTTTGGATTATTGGTTAATAATCTTAGAGTTTGCTCAGTCTGACCTCTTTTATAGTTTAACTCTTCAAGTTCTTTGATCTTTGCAAGAGCTTCTATTCTTTCTTCAGTGAGAATCTTAATTTTAAATTGACAGTCTATATTCTCATCACTTATATCAATCATTTTCTTCTTCAAGTGTTTTAACTTTTGTTCTAATAACTTCCTTTTCATTTTCTCTATCTTCAGCAAGACATTTGTAAAGAAGTGCCTCATCGTGATATTTCATCATTGAACTTTTCTTATTTTCAAGTTCCTTTTGAACTTTTTCAAATTTCTTATTAAGTTCAATTATCACGAGTTGCATTTCTTCATATCTGTCATCTTCAGTTTCAGACTCATTATCAGAATTATTAGAATTATCAGAAGAATAAAGAGATGATACCTCGGATTCCTGGTCATCTTCATCTAGTTTAGCCATTAAGCTATGCTTTACTTGAGTAAAGTAAGCTTCTTCATCATCAGAGGAATCCATAAGCCATATTTCTTCCTCAGCATTGACTGGCTTTCCACTTTCTTTTGCTTTTGCCAGATGTGCCTTTCGCTGATAATAGTCAGAATCCTTCACCTTCTTTAGCTTACAGTCTCTGGCATAATGACCTGGCTTTCCACAGTTAAAACAGTTTCGGTCATCTCTATCATTCGTTTCCTCTCTTTCCTTTTTCTCAACTCTCTCCTCTTTCTCCTCTTTCTTCTCAAATCTTTTATACTTGTTAGCTTTGTTGTATTCAGGTTTGGTTTTTGAATAAAACTTCTTTTTGCCAAACTTGTTTTGAAATCTGTTTGTTAATAAAGCCAACTTCTCAGCTATATCAGTCATTTCATCTCCAGAACTGCCACTATCATCATCATCAGAACTTATCTTCTTCTTGCTCATCCCAGAAATCAAAGCTTTTGTTTTCATAGCTTCACTCTTCTTATGTTTACTCAGAAGGGCTAAAGATTCTTCGACCTTTTTATCCTTTTCCTTAACAGCTTTTACTTTTTCTTCGTGTTGACCTAGAATACTGAAAATGTCGGTCAACTTTTCATCATCCATATCCCTTGACATTTGGAGCTGAATGGAGTAGGAATCCCATTCTGGTAGAAGATTCTTGACAAATTTGTAATTTATTTCTGATTCTGATTTGTCGACTCCATTTCTTCTCAAATCATTAAGGATGATATTGTATCTATTGTAGGTCTCTTTCAAAGGTTCGCCTTCTCTTGCTTTAAACCCTTCATAAGCATTGATGCTTTGATTCCTTTTGGTCTTCTTAGACTTTGATGATCCCTCAAACTGCCTTTCTAACTCATCCCATATCTCTTTCGCTGAGTCACGACTATCTACTCGATTGTAGATATCATTTGGAATTGCCATAGTCAAATAAGTCAAAGCCAGTTCATCAATTGCAATCCTATCTTTGTCATATTGATTAAAAAATCTGGGTTCTTTATCAATCCTTCTAGGAGCAATATACTGACTTGTAGCAGTTTCAGCTTGACCACCAATATCCATTTTTGGTGTGTGAGGACCTTCTTTGATTGAAACCATTAAATCTCTGTTCTGATGATTTAGAAACTGAGTCATTCTCTTCTTCCATTGGGCATATTCTTCCACTAGAAGAACTGGAGGCTTATTCTTTGATCCCATACTCATTAAATCTCTCGACATCTTTTCAAATAGCTAGGATAATTGATCGTTCAGAAGATCAAGCAGTAAGTGTAACAGAGATTACACTTAGAATCAACTGTTCAAGAAAGAAATCAGCACTTGGGTCCGAAACCAACACTTAGACAAATTCTGAGTGGTGCGAAACCTTCAGATTTCGGATGCTTTAGAATTCGAAACCTTCAGATTTCGGATGTAGTATGGTGCGAATTCCCTGAATTCGAATGCAACTGAGTACGAATTCCTTGAATTCGAATGCAACTGAGTACGAATTCCTTGAATTCGAATGCAACTGAATGCGAAATCAATACTTAGCCAAAATCAAAACCAATTACACTCTTCAACTCAGAATTCGGATGTAGATGAGTGCGGAATCACGGAATTCGAACTTAACAGATACGAATTCAACACTTGTACACCAATTCGAAATCACCGGAATTCGGACTTAACTATGTTCGAAACCTCAAGAATTCGAACTTAACAGGGTGCGACACCACGGATTTCGGGCTTAACTGGATCCGAAACCAATACTTGAGCACTTCAAAAATCTTGAATGATCCGAATTCACTATGAATAATCCGAATTCACTTTGAATAATCCGAATTCTGCACTTCGACCATCAAAATCACTAAATCTGCCATATCTTCCTCAATTCTTGATCAATTAACACGAACTTTGTACTGGTTTGCTCGAAATCAAAATCCACACACTTTCTTAGTTAATCACAAGATCTAATTCGATCAATTTAATCGAATTAAAGTCCAATACAGTGAATTAGGGTTTTCGAACGAAAATTCAAAGAAATGAACAAATCTAATGATTCTTTTTAGAAAATGATGATGATCCAAGAATTAATGTTGTTCAGATATCAATTCCGAGTTCAGTGATGCTAAGAAACGATCCAAGAAATCAAAATCCAGAAAAAGTCTATGTCTGAATGATAAGTGTTCAGATGAACAGTGATGAACACCAGATCCGAATTCTTCGAGTTTAGTGTAAAAAATCTTCAATTTGGTCTTCGATCTGCTTGAATCTTCTGTTTAGCTCTGATACCAAATGTGAAATCCCAAATCTAGCAAGAAATCAAGAATGATGTAGAGAGAAAATCTAGAGTTCACAAGTCATCCATATATTGATCTTCAAAGTGTAAATGACAAAATGATCAAGTTGTTACCAAGATTACAAGGGAGTCTTCTTTATATAGTAGGGCCATGACATGTCCATGCCTCTACTAAGAAGAACAGTACAAGATATTAATACTGTCTTGATAGCTACAAAAATGCCCTAACAGCATCACTGTAGACCACAAAATCATCGGAATCTTCTGCCAATGCTAATATCGGTGTGCTGCAAAGTTTCTCCTTCAATATTCTGAATGCCTCATCCTGTTCTGCTTTCCATTCGAACTTTAGATTCTTCCGAGTTAGCTTAGTCAATGGCGTCGCGATTCGAGAAAAGTCCTTTATAAGTTTCCGGTAGTATCCAGCTAGACCCAGAAAACTACGTACTTCGGTTGCCGTCTTCGGCGGTTCCCATCTTTCAATTGCTTCCACTTTCCCTGGATCAACTTGTATACCCTTCTCTGAAACTACATGACCCAAAAACTGAACTTCCCGCAACCAGAATTCACACTTCGAAAATTTAGCATATAACTTCTCTTTCTTTAATAACTCTAGAATCAAACGAAGGTGTTGTGCGTGATCCTCTTTGGATCGTGAATAAATAAGTATATCATCGATAAACACAATGACAAATTTATCGCGATAAGGCTTACATACCCGATTCATTAGATCCATAAAAGCGGCCGGAGCGTTCGTTAATCCGAAGGGCATCACCAAAAATTCATAATGACCGTACCTCGTGCAAAAAGCAGTCTTTAGAACATCTTCTTCTTTAACCTTCAACTGATGGTAGCCAGATCTGAGATCAATCTTGGAGAAGTAACAAGCTCCAACTAATTGATCGAAGAGGTCATCAATTCTAGGAAGTGGATACTTGTTTTTAATCGTACGCTTGTTCAGCTCTCGGTAGTCAATACACATTCTCATTGAACCGTCTTTCTTCTTTACAAACAAAACTGGTGCACCCCACGGCGAAGAGCTAGGTCTGATGAAGCCCTTAACAGATAAATCTTGAAGATGTGCCATCATTTCTTTCATTTATGGAGGTGCTAGTCTGTACGGCGCACGAGCGATTGGAGTGGCTCCAGGTACCAGGTCTATACCAAATTCTACTTGCCTAACAGGAGGAAGACTATTCAAGTCTTCAGGAAAAACTTCTGGGTATTCACTAACAATGGAAATATCTTCCAGTTTAATCTTTTCAGGCCTACTATCTATCACATAGGCTAAATAACTCGAGCAACCCTTACTAACACATTTACGGGCTTTTATCATAGTTATAAGATTGGACTGATGATTCTTACGATCACCATAGATCACTACTGCCCTCTTATCAGGTAAAACAACGTTGATTATTTTCTTATCACAAACTATGTTAGCCCGATGCTCAGCTAACCAATCCATTCCTACTACCACATCAAATTCGATCAATTCTATTGGAAATAGTTGTATCGGTACTCCACACCCCTCTATGTTTATCATGCAACAATCAAAAACTTCCTTAACTGCCACTTGGTTATCATTTGCTGTGTCTACTAGTAAAGCATGTTTTAACATTTTAGGCTCTAAATGCATGTGAGCAGCAAAGGAGGGAGACACAAAAGATCGGTTTGCACCGGAATCAAATAACACTTTAGCACGCGTGGAGTTTATGAAAAATGTACCTGTGACCACATCCGGAGTTTCCTCCGCCTCTTTAGCTGTCATTTGAAATGCACGACCCCTCGTTCTCGGCGGTTCTATTCTTGGAACCACTGGTCTAGTAATGACTGGTTTTCCTGATGTACCCCCTTGTTGTATTCTACCTCGTAGACAGTCTGATTGGAGGTGATCCGGAGAATTACACAAAAAGCAAAACCGCGTTAATCGACAATCTTTAACAACATGACCGGTTTTCCCACACTTAAAACAAACCCGCGACTCCACTTGACAATTTCCCTGATGGTAGCGATTACATCTTGGACATGGTCTATCCACTGGTCGAAACGTCGGACGGTTATCAAACCTCTGAAATCTAGGCTTCCTTGAATCCTGTGGTGGTCCTTCCCATTTTCTTTTCCCCAAGCTCCTATCTCCGGCATCCCTTTTATTATCTCGTTCTACATTTTCTGCAGCATTCACCGCAACTGTAAAAGTATTTGGCCCTGTGGCAGTCACCAATCTTCGGACCTCTGAATTTAACCCATATATAAATCTCTCCATTTTCATCTTCTCTGTAGCAACATAATATCCTGCAAAACGAGATTTTTCTAAAAATCGTGCAGTATAATCTCTAACCGACAGATTCCCTTGTTGTAGATTCATAAATTCTTCTTCCAATTGTCTAACAGCAGCTTGTGGACAGAAGTGTGTTGTGAAAGCTAACGTGAATTCCTCCCATGAAAAGGTAGTATATACATCTGTTCCTCTCGATTCTATATGAGCCTCCCACCAATACAAAGCATCACCTTTCAGCATCGCAGCTCCATAAAGTACTTTATCTTCTTCAGCACATTTACACGTCTTGAAGATAGCCTCTATTTCTTTCAGCCATCTCATCGCTTTTACCGGATCCCGATCTCCTGAATATGTAGGGGCCTTGCAACTAAGAAACATTTTATAGTCACACCTTTTCATCATCGGTAAGACCGTAGAGGTAAGTGGTATTTCAACTTCATGTTCCGGACTTGGTCTTTCAGTTTCATCATGACGATTATGTTCGAACATAGCTTGTATGCTATCCTGTAATCTCCCCATTTCCGTAGTCAAATCATCCCGTGTAACAAACTCTGTACCATGCTGTTGTGTTCTACCTCCAGTTCGGCCCCCAGTTCCCCTTCCGATTCTGCCTCTACCACGATCTCCTCCTTTTCCCCTTGTTCCTATTGGTGGATTCTCTCCACCCGAATTCCTTCCTCCTCTTTGATTCCTTTGTCTAGTGCCACTTGCCATTCTGTAGATTCAAACAAAGTTAATATACACATAACCACGTACCCCATATAACAAGGTATTCCAGTTCAAACATGTACCTGTAAGATCGTAATTACACTGGCCTGGTGTAATTTGAAATTACCTTACATGATGTTCCTTCTACCTTTTATACTTAGCATCCCCGGGTTCTAAAATAATAGGGACATCCTACTTCACATGCAGTTTAAGTCTAGGTACAGATACTAATACCTAAATCCCTTAAACCAGGGCTCTGATACGATCTGTAACAACCCACCATTTGAATATATACAAATAACATATAATCCATAACATGTTTACAACAAAGTACTTCATATTTCACATTTGGTCCCATCTAAAGTCTGAACATAAAAATTCAGTACAACTCGATCCACTTTAAGTTACATAGTAATAACAATAGAAATATAAATACAAAAGCATCCATAGTATCATGATGATCATCTTCTCATAAGCTAGCCAACAAGTACTCTATTTACTTGATCTTACTGGAACCATCACATGGAATACATAATTTTTGAAACAAAAATGAGGGTTAGACCTAAGGGTCTAGTGAGTAAATCCCTGACATTTGTAAATCATTAAAAATTCATTTACATAAAACACTCTTCGTATAAATACACCTACATCATACATAAATTAATACCAACTAAGATTTATACATTATACCTGTCTCATTCCACCTTATCCCTCCACCAATGGCCAATATCAATTGGTTGCGAGCCAATTTATCACACCGGTCCAAAGCCCGGCCACGTATTATATTTTCATATAATACTCACGTAATTATAATATCTCAATACATTATAATCACCCACGTATGCCATATTCATACACTTTATCAAGCATTCGTTATTCACATAATGCATTCCAGTAAAATACTCTTTAAAGAAAAACTCACCTGATATGTTTATCACAAAAGTCTTCCCAAGTTAATATCACGTATGTCGATCCTTCACAAAATCTTGTTTCTTCAACTGATATAACAAAAACCCAGCAGAAAATCCTCAGCTTCCTTCTTCTTCTTAATCCTCTCTCAATTTCTCTCTCTCTCTGCCGAAAGTATGAACACACACACACACACACACACACTTTTGCCAAGATATTTCTAAGTGTCCTATTTAGAGGACACCTCCTCCTTCTAACTAGAAGTGGGGCGGTGTTGGTGTAAAGTTTGGTTAAAATGACCAAACAACCCTAAGCTTCTCCCAATTGGCAAAACACACCCCTAAACTTCTATTATAAAATTAAAACTTATCCCTTAACTTATTAACTCCATAAAATACTAAAATAAAGACTTATAAAATTCCAAATTTAAAATAGATAAAATACCTGGTTATTACATACATGCTCTGTTGGGGTATTCTTTGCCATAGGGTAGGTTTTGACAACTGGTCCCTCCATTGGCCATTTTTCTATGAGGAGCAGAGGTTCTAGAAGGACACCTAGGATTCTTTGAAATTGTAATGGGGGAAGATCTTTACTTGTGGGTCCCTTTGCCCTCTGTGTGGAGATTATGTGGTCTATGGTGTTAACTATTTCCTGCAACATAAGAGTGCCATAGTCCAGAGGCAAGTCATAGTACACCCCGTACATGATTGCCATGATATTGTGGGATGTCTGGTCAGGGCTGCCCACATTTCCAGTTAGGCATCGGTTGAGGATTGAGAAGTATTCCACAGAGGGGGGAACCTGTTCCTTCTAAAATCGTTCCTCTTCTTCGTTTTGGTATTGTATCCCAACGACTCTACAAAGTCACAGAGCTCACTATCCAAAGGGTCCTCTGCGTACTTCTTGATGCCAAGAAGTCCTCTTGTAGGTAGGCCAAACTCAAGGGAGAACATTGTTCTGTTAAATTTAAGTTCAAGGTATTCTGATTGATCAGGTTTGGATATGTAGCCCTTGATTTGCCTATTGTCTTGGTCATAAAAGCAGCTATGCCAGAACTGGCTGAGGTATCTGGCAGGGATCCTTTTAACATTTTTGGTTAGCAGAGGGAACAGGTAGTGGTTTTCTAGAATATTTTGAAAAATTGCATGTTCCTCCCCAAATGTTGTTCTTAAGGGAACAAGAAAGTGGTTGTTGGGTTTAAGGGGAAGAACATGTTCAAAGTGTTCATGTTCCAGAAAGTTTTGTAGGTGAATAGTCGGAGTAAAGGCCACTGATTCTCCTGAGTTATCTTGTTCTTGGTTTCTGGCCATGGTTGGGTTCTGTAAGTGCTCAGATTGGGCTGGGGAGTTCGCCGGAGAGTTGGAGGTGGAAGCCATGGCAGGTTTCTTAAGAGAAAGGAGTAGAATATGGAGAAGTTGCAGGTTTTGCAAGGTTCACCGGAGAAGAAGAGAGGAGTAAATTCGTAAAAGGAATAGGAGAGGAGGTAAACGGGGTTATATAGTGGGGTAGAAACGGATAGAATTCCACGGTTAAAAAGTGAATTCAATAAACATTTGGGTTCTGCACTCGAGTTTTACAGCTGGGTTCACGTTTCAGAGGAACGTGTGTCATGTACGTCCAGTAGAAACATGCCACGTCAGAAGTGTCAAAACACGATTAGACGTCGTGCGCGGCCCATTAATGCCTAACGCGTGGTCGTTTCTACTTCCAGATGTCTGTCACTCTCAGAAATAACCCGCATATTACAGAATTTCCATAAAAATCCAAGTATCAGAATCGACAGAAGCTCTGTGGTGGAATGAGCTCTGTGATCTGAAACCTAATTTTCATCTCCTCTGAGCTTACACCTTTACCAAAAACATTTGAAAATACATTGAATATGATCGATAGAACTTTAGTACAAATTTTGCATTCACAGAGGCTTTGAGGCTCTGTTGAACCCAGTAGAGGCTCTATGAGTGAAAATTTCTAATAACTAAAAATTCATAAAACCTTTTGATCATCCAAAGTTTTAATTGTTTTAAACAATGTTTTTAGGACATATTTGGAAATTGGTGTCCTAGAAAACTATTTTTGAGAAAGGTTTGTGCGAGACATTCTCCCTTTTGATTTACCTTTGCTTGATAAAGTACCTGACTTCTGTGGATTTGGCTGATCACTCCTCTTCTTTGGCTCCCCTTGAATTAATCATTTATGTAGATTAATTCAAGGTCTCCTTCTGCTCCCCCTTGACCTATGCTTGGATCAAATGAGATAAGTAATGCATAGAACATAGGTCAAACTCACCAGAGGTTCTGTGGAGATCGTCAGAGGTTCTGAGCAATCCCACAAAAGCTCTGTTTGGTACAGAACTATTGAAGATAAAGAATTTACATGCGAAAGAGTTTGAATATATACATATACACAGGATGATCAAGTCTTACTTACAGAGGGTTCAACTCATGTTTATCATACCCAACTTACTTACCAAGAAAAGGAATCTTTTTTTATCAAGTGTCTTGATGAATAAGTCCGCAAGTTGGTATTCAGTAGACACAAAGTACATCTCAATTGTGCCTTGTTCAACATGATGCTTCAGAAAGTCGTAACGGATATCGATATGCTTTGTTTTGGAGTGTTGTACAGGATTTGCAGAGATTGCAATGGCACTTTTTGAATCACAGAGGATGGGTATCTTGTATATGTTGTAACCGTAGTCCTTTAGCTGAGTTTTCATCCACAGAACCTGGGAGCAACAGCTAGAAGCAGCAACATATTCAGCTTCTGTTGTAGATGTCGACACACAATTCTGCTTCTTTGAAGTCCAGCTGACTAGTTTACCACCCAAGAATTGACAACTCCCAGAGGTACTCTTTTGATCAAGCTTGCATCCTCCATAATCTGAATCTGAGTAGGCGTTAAGATCAAAGCCAGAGTTCTTCGGATACCAGAGCTCAAGATTTTTGGTTCCCTTAAGGTATCTGAAGATCCTCTTTACAGCAAGAAGGTGGGATTCCTTTGGGTTAGCTTGATATCTTGTACAGAGGCATGTAGTTAACATTATATCAGGTCTACTTGTTGTTAAGTATAAAAGGGACCCAATCATGCCTCTGTAGAGCTTGCACTCTACAGATTTACCATCTGGATCTGAGTGTAACTTATTTCCAGTGGTCATGGGGGTCTTCATTACAGAGGCATCAGAGAGCTTGAATTTTGAAAGAATGTCAGAGACATATTTAGCTTGATTTATGAAAATTCCCTCTGATGATTGTTTGACTTGGAGTCCTAGGAAGAAGTTTAATTCTCCCATCATACTCATTTCAAACTCACTATGCATGAGTTTCTCAAAATTTGTGCATTGTTGTGCATTTGTAGAACCAAAAATAATGTCGTCCACATAGATCTGTACAAGTAGAATCTCATCACCTTTTCTTTTATAAAACAAAGTAGTATCGGTTGTACCTCTGTCGAGATCATTATCGAGAAGAAAGTTTGAAAGTCGTTCGTACCATGCTCTTGGAGCCTGTTTCAGTCCATACAGAGCTTTGTCAAGATAATAAACGTAGTTTGGGTACTTGGCACTTTCAAACCCTGGTGGCTGCTGGACGTATACTTCTTCTTGGATTTGACCATTCAGAAAGGCAGATTTTACATCCATTTGAAAAACTTTGAAACCTCTATGGGCTGCGAAGGCTAATAAGATTCTTATTGCTTCGAGTCGTGCGACAGGGGCAAAAGTCTCATCGTAATCAATGCCTTCTGCTTGGCAATATCCCTTGGCCACCAATCTCGCTTTATTTCTAATGACCACCCCATCCTCATCCTTCTTGTTTCTGAAGACCCATTTAGTCCCTATTGCTTATTTCCCTCTTGGCAGAGGAACTAGGGTCCATACCTTATTTCTCTCAAACTGTAGAAGCTCTTCTTGCATTGCATCTACCCAGTTTGGATCATCTAGGTCTTTAGAGACACGTTTTGGCTCGATCACACTGATAAAATTTGTAAAGAAACAAAAGTTAGCGGTGGCTGATCTTGTCTTGACTTTTTCAGAAGGATCGCCGATAATTAGGCTCTGAGGATGGCTCTTCGTCCACTTTGTCGTTCTTGGAAGATGGTCATTAGCATCATCTAGTTGAACCTCTGTGGTTGCACACTGTGGTTCTTGTGCAACCTCTGTAGTGGAAGGTACTTCTGTGCTTGAACTTGGTGTTGCAGCTTGTGGGGGTATTGGGATAAGAGTTGGAATTGGTTCATCTGAGGAAATTGAGACCGAATCCTCGTTTTCCTATGGTATTGCTTCCTCTGTGGTTGCTGGAGTTGGTATATCCAGTGCCTCTGTAGTAGAATCCTTGGTTGTATCATCTTCTGTTCTCTCCCCCTCAGCACTTGCATCTGCATGATTTACAGAAGAGGATGAAGTATTTAATGGACCAGTTAGAGATATACCTGACTCATTCTGGTTTGCAGAAGATGTTTCTCCAGAGGCTCTGACGGCTCCGGCAGAGGGATCAATATCATCATGGAACATCTCTTCAAATAGCAGATTCAGTTCTGTTTCTCTTGTAGGGGAGATGCCAGAGGATTCCTTTTTGAGACCGAGTCCTGAACTGATTTGTTCAGAAGTCTTTTGAAAAGAATCGACAAAAGAGATATTGATACTCTCCACAATGGTTCGTGATCGCAGAAGATAAACTCTGTAAGCCTTTGAGGTGGCAGAGTACCCGATGAACTTGCCTTTGTCTGCTTTCACGTCGAACTTACCTCTTGCTTCTCTGTCGTTTAGGACAAAGCACTTACATCCAAATACATGGAAAAACTTGATGTTTGGTCGCCTTTTGTTGATCAAGTGGTAAGGTGTCTTGATGTGCCTTTTGACTATTGTTGATCGATTTTGGGTATAACACGCGGTTGATATAGCTTCTGCCCAGAAAGAGATTGACAATCCAGATGTTGTCAGCATAGTTCTTGCAGCCTCTACACGCGTGCGGTTCTTTCTTTCAACCACTCCGTTCTGTTGTGGGGTGCGTGCAGCAGAGAAGTTTTGTGAAATGCCTTCTTCTATATGGTATGCTTCAATGGCAGAGTTTTTGAGTTATGTGCCATTGTCGCTTTTTAACTTCAGAATCCTGCACTCATATAGAACCTGCATTCTTTTCATTAGGTTAATCAGAATATTCATCAATCAACACTAGTATGTATTTCTTGCCTCCTAGGCTCTGTGTACCGATTGGACCGCAGAGGTCAACATGAAGCATGTGCAGAGGACTTGGACAAGACACATCAGTCTTGCCTTTGTGGGAAGCTCTTTTGAGCTTACCCATTTCGCAAGCAGAACACAAATGATCTTTACTGAATTTAACGTTTGGCAAACCTTTTACAAGATCAAGTTTGACAAGCTTATCAAGAGTATGAAAGTTCAGATGGCAGAACCTGTTATGCCATATCCAGGCTTCTTCATTTTTACAGGCAACAAGGCAGAGCTTGTCTTTCTTGTTCTTGACACTAAAGTTCATAAGGTACAGATCACTTTTTCGTTCAGCCCACAGAAGTTCGACTCCTGTATCTTCTCCTTGCAGAGAGCAGAAAGTTCTTTTGAACATAACGTCGAAACCAGTATCACAAAGTTGACTAACACTTAGAAGATTGTGCTTAAGGCCATCCACATATGCAACTTTGCAAACTGATATGTTTTCCTTTTTGATGACTCCGTAGCCTTTTATATATCCCTTCTTGTTGTCGCCAAAGGTTACTGATCCTCCATCAAGTTTATCTTTGTAAGAGGATAGTAGGCCTCTATCGCCAGTCATGTGCCACGAGCACCCAGAGTCTAGATACCAGATCGGTACATACTGCTTCTGTAACACAATCAGAGATTTTTAGGTACCCATATCCAAATGGGTCCAGCTTTGTCAAAGGTCTTCAAGGTTGCCTTGGCATCCTTGGGTTTGGTTTTAACTTCTGTTGAAGAACCAGTTTGTTTCTTCTTTCCCTTGAATTTTACATTCTTTTTGGGTAAAGAGAGGAAACAGTGTGGACTAGAGAAGTATTGGTTCAATTGATGCATAAGTTCAAAACAATGACAATAATGGATGTGCGAAGAAATTTGCTTGAACTTTTCATTAAAAACACTGAAACAGGGTACAGAGGCTTTATTATTACATTATACCCTAGCATTTGACTTCCTATTACAAGAAAACCTATGTAGGCTAGATTGTTGTTTTGAAAATTCTCTGTGTAGAGTAGCCTTCTGTGGACCCCTTCCTCTGTGGTGAACTTCTGCAGGTTTCACTGTCACAGAAGAAAAAGATTTGTTATTTTTAATCCACTTACCCTTTTGTTGCCAAGTTAATTTTTCTTGAAAAGACCTAAGAGGTTTTGGTTCTTTTGAACATAGAGAGGTTTTCTTTTTCAAGTTTGATTTTCTCAAGCTCAAGAGAGGTTTTGGTTTGTATACACATGTCCAAAAAGTCTGGACAGATAGGAATCCTTGTGATTTTCTCCTTAGGAGGAATGGTTCTGTTAAGAATTCCAGAGGGAAGTTTAGATCCCTCTGAATCACAAGGAACTATCTCCGACTCAATTGAGTCAGTCTCAGACTCGTCAGAGGATGAATCATCCTCATATACAGAGGTTGAGTCACTTAGATCTCTGTCGACAGAGACTAGACTTTCTGAGCATGTGTCATACTCGCTTTCTTCCTTTTCTTTGGGACTATCTTCCAAGTCAACAGAGGTATTTGTCAAGATTTCCTTAGAGAGTTTTTGTTCGACAGAGGATGCACAAAGGTTTTCATAAAAACTGTTTTTACCAATTTCCATTAGTTCATTTTCAGAAATATGTGTCAGTTTTTCTTCTGAAGAAGCGGGCAAGAACTCAGGAGCCTATGCAGATAGTTTCGTTTCAGAATCTATTGTGCTGACAAAAGCGACCTGTGTTTGAGTCTTGGGGTCACCAAACTTGAAGATTCCTATCTGATCTTGTGTTTTCAGGTATTTCTTAGGTTTGGAGTCTCTTTTGACAGAGACTGAAGACAATAGATCTGTGTTTTCAAACCACACATTAATCATCTTCAGAGGTTTCCTCTCGTGAGGTTCCCAGAGACTTTTTGCCTTTTGCTAACAGAGGTTAAGTTCGGAAAACCATGTTTTCTTGTGCTTCCAATATAAAATAGAGAAGACAGGGACTTGTCTCTTTTGGTTCCAGTGTATGGATCAATATCACAGAAGCCAATTCCCCTTCTTCCTATTTGCGTATTGATTTTCTCGTATACCCTCTGTGCATCTTGATATTTCTTGATTAAAAGGTCTATGTTGAGTAAGTCTTGATGTAGGACTTCTCTTTCCTTTTGAAAGAAGTTATTTAGAGCAAGGGTGTTCATTATGTCGCTCTCATTGTCCAAAAGTTCCCTTGTTTTAGCTTTAAGGCAGAATTGAGCTCAAAAATCTTTTCTTTTAAAGGATTTAGATGTTTATGCCAATCATTTTCAATCTCTTCCTTTTCTTGAAATATTTTTGCCTTTTCTTGAGTGAGAAGTCTGGCTTCTCTTTCAAAAAATGCAAGTTTTTTTTGAATACTCTCACAAGTCCTTTTTAGTTCAGTGTAATCTTCTGTTAGTTTAAGAAAATTTACTTCACTTTCATTTGAGATAGAGTCAGAAATGGATACCTCACTATCAGATTCTGAGGAGCTGACCTCTGCCATTCCACATGTAAAGCCCGTACCCCGGTATGTAATTTCTTTTATTAATTCTTTTCTTTTAAGTTGGATTTAATGTGGTTTCCATTAGCGGGGTTAGTCGAATCGGACCAAAAGGTTAAATGAGTCAACCTTTTTGGGTTTTTTGCAAGGAAAGGAAAGTTGAGGGGCTAATTGGGGCATTTCACCAAAGTTTGGCAAGGGATCAGCCAAGAGACCCTCCCTTCCTCTTCCCCTTCGGTTTCATTCTAGTAACCCCCCAAAAGACTTTTAGTCATCCCCCTCCCCCTTCTTGTTGTATTCGGCCGAGAAAGGAAAAGAGAGAAAGAGAGGAATCGGAAGAGAGAGGGAGGAAGAGAAAAACCGAGAGAGAGAAAGGGGTTGCTGCCGGCGACGAGGAGAGAGGAGGAAGAAGGCGATCGCCGGGAAAAAATGTTGCGTTGAGGTAAGCTTTCCGTCTTGTGTAAAGTTGAGGTGTCACCGTCGGAAACGCCGTAAACCGCCACTACCACCGCCGCAGCCATGGCTGCCGGCGGTGGGGGGGCCGCCGCCGCACGCCGCCGCTGTGGTGGCTGGCCATGGCGGTTCTGGTACGGTTGTGTGTGCGAGTAGGTGCATGTTAGGGCGATCGAGAGAGAGGAGGACGGTGGTGCGAGAGGGTAGTGTGGGTTGCGTGCGTGTGTGTGTGATCACCATCGGAAAACACCGCCGCCGCCGTGCCCCACTGTCGGAGGTGGCAGAGGGTGGGGCCCACGGCCTAAACCCTAAAACCACCGGGCGGAACCCCAAAACCGCCGTGGACTGACCCTAAACCGTTAATCGCATGTCGGAGGACAGTGTTATGATTTTATGTGAACTGCAGTTTCTGTCCCTGTTTTTGTATCGAGCATAACTTCTGCTAGGAATGTCGGATTGGGATGAAACTGATGCCAAAAGTTTTGTTTACGAGTCTAGTAAGTTTCTTATGTTTTGCGGAAAAACCAGTTCGGACCATAGCTAGTGTCAAACTGCTGTTTTGTACTGAAAGGTACTGTTTTTCGCTGTGCAGCAGGTTGGTTTTGTAAAATCCGTAATAAATTGTAGAAAAATCGTTAGACCGCGTTCTATACGTCCCTGGAACCGTAAGACATGGAACTTCCTTAATATAGAATTAGGTTTCTGGATTGATCAGTTTAACAGGGGTAAAATGGGTCTCGAACAGACTTGCGTTTTAGTGTAAAAACTGGAATTTTAGTCTTTGTTAAACTAATAAACGTGTCGTGAGTTGGGACTTCCCGTTGACGTTTTAGTGCGTATTTAGGTGGGAAAAAGTGAGGGAAGTTGACGTATCGGTGTTGCGGCTCGTGGGCGCGTCGCGTTGTTTTGAGGTGAGTTCTCTCACCGCGTAGTTAGGAATTTCATGCATATCGTTATTTTGTGTTACGTGTTATTATGTGTTATTACGTGTTTACGTGAATTAGTTGGGATGTGATATCTAGTTGTGATCTGTTGAATGTGTATGTGAATTATGTATGCTTGTGTACACCTCAGTGGGACTGGGGGGCTCGGTGGGACCGAGGGCTCGGTGGGACTGAGCTAGTACAATTGTATTATCTTTACTCGGTGGGACCGAGGGCTCGGTGGGACTGAGCTGGTATCAATGTCTTTACTCGGTGGGACCGAGGGCTCGGTGGGACTGAG
The DNA here is from genome assembly GCA_033807775.1 of Saussurea involucrata. Lineage (NCBI taxonomy): Eukaryota > Viridiplantae > Streptophyta > Magnoliopsida > Asterales > Asteraceae > Saussurea > Saussurea involucrata. The sequence goes on along the minus strand of CM066320.1, from coordinate 146,653,671 downwards.
CTTGTGTCGATATATTTTTGGTGTACTCGGTGGGACCGATGTTCGTTTTTATGCATTAATCATTATGTGGTTTTACATTCGTGGTGGTGGTGATGTTGCCTACTTGCGAGTAGGGGCGATATACGTGAGGTTGCTACCTACGTGTGTGGTAGGACTCACTAAGCGTTTAGCTTACCTTTTCCCAATATGTTGTGATTTCAGGTGCGAGCGGCAGTCGGGCTTGACGGTACACACACTAGGCGCGGAGTGTCGAGAATTGTTAAAGTTTCACTTTCAAACCTTTGGATTTTATTTTATGAAATTTCCGCTGCATAAACTTTATTGACTATCTGAGTTAACGACGTTAACTTCATTTGAGTTACGAATTATTAAATTGTGATTGTTTTATAATTAAATGCAAGTTTTAAAATTTTAAATTCCTTGTAATTTTTGGGACGTTACAACTTGGTATCAGAGCACAGCTTGAGTGAATCAAACACATCTCGGTGTGTTTGGTCTCAAGTTGCGGCTATGAAGTTTTTTTAAACTCTCTTATTAAAATCTTTGAAAATAAATGAACGGAGAAAACCCGTTTGGGAAACGGTGATCGTGGGCGCAGTGTGTACAGTCAGCCGACGCCAATTGGGAAGGTACAACACTTAGTGTATTTATTGCTTTCTAGGCATAGGGTATGCATGCTAGATTGCCTAGGTTGTTTACACTGTACTGTACGATGACTGCTTGCTAGTAGGAATCAATGCTAGTTATAGTAGGTTGTCAAGTGAAGGCCCTATAGGTTGTATGCAGTAAGAATCATATAGCCTTAGAATATTTGATTTAGTTCTATTGCGCAGCTCTTGTTTGAGTCCAACCGTTCTAGGATAGAATCTTGTATTCGAATGTCTATTTGATTCACGCTGCGTGCGACTGGGTATTCGCGAGGCAACTCGTTATGGCTAACAGGGATTCCGTTGTAGCAAGAGTAGTGGGATGAGATGAAATTCCTAGTGAGCTGGGAATAGCGTTTACATATGAGTACGTATGCTAGATTGCATGGTGCTTAATACACTGTATTGTATGGTTGTTACTTGCTATTAGGAACTTATGCTAACTTTGATAGGTTGTTAAGCGAATGCACTATAGGTTGTATGCGGTAGGAACCGAATAGCCTTAGAATGTTAGATTTAGTTCCATTGCGCAGCTCTTGTTTGAGTCCAACCGTTGTAGGATAGAATCTTATATTCGAATGTCTATCTGGTTTCCACTGTATACGACTGTGCGTTCGCGAGGCGACTCGTCAGGGCTAGTGGGTGTTCCGTTCTAGCAAGGGTGGTGGGGTATTACGACTTTTCTAGGGGGCTAGGAAAAGTGTTTGCATATGCCGGAATGGGCATATGTGTTTGTTTTGTGGTAAGCAACTACTTGGACGTCCCGGGACAGGACTCGAAACGAGTAAGGATAGGTGTGAAGGGTAGTAGCAGAGCTCCTACTATCTGAAGCACAGGATCCGTGCTCGAGTCGGGGAAAGTCACGAAGAATCCGAAGAGTTGAGTGTGAGCGTAGTTAGCAAGTTTTAATGTGTGCTAGTAGCTCGTTAAGGAGGAACAACAATGTTGATCCAGATGCTGATGCTGGAATTATTGCTGATCAGATTCGTGAGATGTTTGCGGTCGAGGTGACGCATATTTTGAGGAGGCGATCCCCGAAATTATTATCGCCATTCGTGATGAGGTAGTAGTGTCGATAGAGGAGCGCATCGCGGCGATTCCACCCCCTGCGAGTGGGAAGCCCCGAACGAGAGAGTCGGGATCGGTTATGGAGTGCACATTCCTTACCGGTGGTTGTCCTGCGAACTAGAAGGTTCGCTTCGCGGTGAATCTGTTACAAGACGGAGCGAAAGACTGGTGTGCTACTGCTTTGACGCTTAACGGGCGCACTACTTGACATGGGAGGAGTTCGTCGTATGTTTCGTGTAGAGCATGTGCCTCTAGTGGAGATGGAGAGGAGTGCCAAAGAGTTCTTGGAGCTCTGTCAGACTGCAGAGGCCATAAAGGAGGTGAACCGAAAGTTTACGGAAATGACATTATTCTATCCTTAGCATGCTGCTTTTGAGGACATGAAGAGGACACGGTACAAGGATATGTTACGTACCAAGATCAGGGAGTTCGTGAGTACCGCGCAGTATGCTTCACTTGCTGTAGTGATGGAGGCGGCCTGAGGTAGAGTTCGTCAACTGGGAGTGGAGGAGGCACAAGCTACGTATAAAGTGGTGACAGGTACGTTCTTGGTTAACTCGGTGCTTGCTGTGGTGACGATTGATAGCGGGGCTACTCATCCTTCCGTGTCTCACATAGTCAGTGAGTGTTTAGGGCCGAGTTGTAGGACGGTTAGGCTGTCCACTTGTGGTTGCAGTTGCTGAAGACAGGACCTTGACGGTTACTGACGTGTACCGGGGGTGCACTTTGGAGATCTCTGGTGTGAGGTTCCCGATTGATTTGATTCCGATCGCTATGCGGGAGTTGTGCGTGACTGTGGGCATGGATTGGATGGATGCGTATGATGCGGAGATTGTTTGTCGTCGCAAACAAGTACGTGTTCGAACCCCAAGCGGGGGAGAAATGCTAGTTCAGGGCGGCTTGCCCAGGCGGACCTCAGCGATATGTTCGGCTGCGAGGGCTCAGAGGTACTTGCAGCACAGTGGTCAGGGATTTTTGGCGTATGTGATCGACACGCGCGTCGACGGAGAGAAGAAGTCTGCGGAGGATGTGCCAGTTGTACGGGAGTTTGCTGACGTATTTTCCCGAGGAGTTACCGGGGATACCTCCCGAGCGACAGGTAGAGTTCCGCATTGATTTGATTCCGGATGCTGCTCCGGTGGCCAAGGCACCTTATCGCCTGGCTCCACCGGAAATGAAGGAGTTGTACACTCGTTGCAGGAACTTATCGAAAAGGAGTTCATCAAGCCGAGTTGTCCACCGTGGGGAGCCCCGATTGTGTTTGTGAAAAAGAAAGACGGGTCCCAACGGATGTGTATAGACTACCGTGAGTTGAATAAGCTTACGGTGAAGAATCGTTATCCTCCGCCAAGGATCGATGACTTGTTCGATCAGCTTCAGGGAGCCTCGTGGTTCTCTAAGGTTGATTTGAGATCGGGGTATCATCGGATGCGGGTGAGGAGAGAGGATACGGAGTAGACGGCCTTTCGTTCACGTTATGGCCATTTACAAGTTTGTGGTGATGCCTCTCGGGCTCACCAATGCACCCGCAGCGTTCATGGACCTCATGAACCGGGTATGTAGCCCTATGTGGGATCGATCGGTGATCGTGTTCATTGACGATATTCTTGTGTAATCGAAGTCGAAGGAAGAGCATGAGATGCATTTGCGAGAAGTTTTGGAAGTTTTGAGGCGGGAGAAGCTGTATGCTAAGCTCTCCAAGTGTGAGTTCTGGTTACGAGAGGTCCACTTTCGAGGGCATGTCGTGAACCAGAATGGTATTATGGTGGATCCGGCCAAGATTACGGCTGTGATGCGGTGGGAAGTGCCAAAGACTCTCACTGATGTACGGAGTTTTCTTGGGTTAGCAGGGTACTTCCGGAGATCCATTCAGGATTTCTCCAAGATTGCTTTACCGATGACCCGATTGACGAAGAAATCTGCGGCTTTTAGTTGGGGTGAAGAGCAGCAGAGGGCTTTGAGGAGCTACGCAGGCGTTATGCGAGGCTCCGATGTTGACTTTGCCGGAGGGTATGTAAGATTTGGTGGTGTTTGCTCTCAAGATTTGGAGGCACTATTTGTATGGAGTCAAGTGTATACACTAACCATAAAAGCCTCCAGTACTTGATGACCGGCAAAACCTCAACATGCGTCAGAGGAGGTGGCTTGACGTGGTCAAGGATTATGATGGTGAGATACTTTACCACCCCGGTAAAGCGGATGTTGTTACGGACGCACTTAGTCGACATCTGGATGGTGAGCCACTGTGGGGCTTGTGTCAACGGTTAACAGTGGTTGCACCTCTTCTCGAGTCGATAGGTAGTGCTCAGGAGGTGGCAGTTTTGGAGGAAAATGCCAAACGCGAGAGAGTTTCGGGGGAAATTCCGAATTTTGTCCGTGATAGTCATGGGTCAATTGCTCGGTCTTAATGGTCGGTTGGGTATCTCGGGGTGGGACTCCGGTATTCATGTGTTATGACCTTGACTTTCCAGTAGGCACTAAGAGCATACAGTCTTGGGCACTTACCTGAGAGGTAGCTCCGATGTGCCGGGACTTGAGACGTACCTGAGAGGTAGGCGTTGGGGTGTAACTAGGCTTCGTAGAGCGAGTGTGGAAGATACGTCGATGGTGGAAGGTTGGGTATTCCACGCGTGTGGGTACTGTAGGCCGAATAGTATCGGTTAGGGAATGATGCCCTTTGTAATAAAGAGGATAAATGCATAGAATTTTTGAGGTAAATAGTATACTTAGGTGTTGACTTTTGGGCTTGAGGCCAAATGCCTTAGTGTAATTGGGGAATTGTTACCGATTTTAAGGAAATTATGTTGATGGTAGTAGTAATCCTGAGATGTTTGCTTTTGGTGAATGGTTGTGGTGGAATGACCTTCTTGGATGATTATAAGTTTACTGGTTTGATGACCCGTGTGAAATAAGTTTTGGGAGTCTATTAGAACTCGTGGAAGTTAATCGGCAGTAATGGTAGGAATGATCGGATTCGAGTATCCGGTAGGGTATATTGGTGAGCACCTGTAGAATGGTTAGAGCTTGAAAGTTGAATCGGGATGTGCGGAACATCTAAGGATGGGAGTCAACCGAAGTCGTTTGACTAGGAATGAATCCAGTTGTTGGAATGTTCTTCCGATCATAATTTCGGTGTCCTTGAAGGAGTTTTGTTAGTAAGAAAAGTATTCGAGAACTATTCCGAGTTATTCGCCGGTCTAGACTTCGAGGACGAAGTCTAATCCAAGTGGGGGAGAGTTGTAAAGCCCGTACCCCGGTATGTAATTTCTTTTATTAATTCTTTTCTTTTAAGTTGGATTTAATGTGGTTTCCATTAGCGGGGTTAGTCGAATCGGACCAAAAGGTTAAATGAGTCAACCTTTTTGGGTTTTTTGCAAGGAAAGGAAAGTTGAGGGGCTAATTGGGGCATTTCACCAAAGTTTGGCAAGGGATCAGCCAAGAGACCCTCCCTTCCTCTTCCCCTTCGGTTTCATTCTAGTAACCCCCCAAAAGACTTTTAGTCATCCCCCTCCCCCTTCTTGTTGTATTCGGCCGAGAAAGGAAAAGAGAGAAAGAGAGGAATCGGAAGAGAGAGGGAGGAAGAGAAAAACCGAGAGAGAGAAAGGGGTTGCTGCCGGCGACGAGGAGAGAGGAGGAAGAAGGCGATCGCCGGGAAAAAATGTTGCGTTGAGGTAAGCTTTCCGTCTTGTGTAAAGTTGAGGTGTCACCGTCGGAAACGCCGTAAACCGCCACTACCACCGCCGCAGCCATGGCTGCCGGCGGTGGGGGGGCCGCCGCCGCACGCCGCCGCTGTGGTGGCTGGCCATGGCGGTTCTGGTACGGTTGTGTGTGCGAGTAGGTGCATGTTAGGGCGATCGAGAGAGAGGAGGACGGTGGTGCGAGAGGGTAGTGTGGGTTGCGTGCGTGTGTGTGTGATCACCATCGGAAAACACCGCCGCCGCCGCCGTGCCCCACTGCCGGAGGTGGCAGAGGGTGGGGCCCACGGCCTAAACCCTAAAACCACCGGGCGGAACCCCAAAACCGCCGTGGACTGACCCTAAACCGTTAATCGCATGTCGGAGGACAGTGTTATGATTTTATGTGAACTGCAGTTTCTGTCCCTGTTTTTGTATCGAGCATAACTTCTGCTAGGAATGTCGGATTGGGATGAAACTGATGCCAAAAGTTTTGTTTACGAGTCTAGTAAGTTTCTTATGTTTTGCGGAAAAACCAGTTCGGACCATAGCTAGTGTCAAACTGCTGTTTTGTACTGAAAGGTACTGTTTTTCGCTGTGCAGCAGGTTGGTTTTGTAAAATCCGTAATAAATTGTAGAAAAATCGTTAGACCGCGTTCTATACGTCCCTGGAACCGTAAGACATGGAACTTCCTTAATATAGAATTAGGTTTCTGGATTGATCAGTTTAACAGGGGTAAAATGGGTCTCGAACAGACCTGCGTTTTAGTGTAAAAACTGGAATTTTAGTCTTTGTTAAACTAATAAACGTGTCGTGAGTTGGGACTTCCCGTTGACGTTTTAGTGCGTATTTAGGTGGGAAAAAGTGAGGGAAGTTGACGTATCGGTGTTGCGGCTCGTGGGCGCGTCGCGTTGTTTTGAGGTGAGTTCTCTCACCGCGTAGTTAGGAATTTCATGCATATCGTTATTTTGTGTTACGTGTTATTATGTGTTATTACGTGTTTACGTGAATTAGTTGGGATGTGATATCTAGTTGTGATCTGTTGAATGTGTATGTGAATTATGTATGCTTGTGTACACCTCAGTGGGACTGGGGGGCTCGGTGGGACCGAGGGCTCGGTGGGACTGAGCTAGTACAATTGTATTATCTTTACTCGGTGGGACCGAGGGCTCGGTGGGACTGAGCTGGTATCAATGTCTTTACTCGGTGGGACCGAGGGCTCGGTGGGACTGAGCTTGTGTCGATATATTTTTGGTGTACTCGGTGGGACCGATGTTCGTTTTTATGCATTAATCATTATGTGGTTTTACATTCGTGGTGGTGGTGATGTTGCCTACTTGCGAGTAGGGGCGATATACGTGAGGTTGCTACCTACGTGTGTGGTAGGACTCACTAAGCGTTTAGCTTACCTTTTCCCAATATGTTGTGATTTCAGGTGCGAGCGGCAGTCGGGCTTGACGGTACACACACTAGGCGCGGAGTGTCGAGAATTGTTAAAGTTTCACTTTCAAACCTTTGGATTTTATTTTATGAAATTTCCGCTGCATAAACTTTATTGACTATCTGAGTTAACGACGTTAACTTCATTTGAGTTACGAATTATTAAATTGTGATTGTTTTATAATTAAATGCAAGTTTTAAAATTTTAAATTCCTTGTAATTTTTGGGACGTTACACCACAGAACAGGGCGTTCTTCTTATCGCCTTCGTCAGAGGATTCGTCTAACAACCAGTTCTCTTGCTCTACCATGAGCGACTTCTGAGCATAATATTATGCCTTTTTTTATAGAAAGCATAATCCCTCTGAGGGCGGTTCGGTTTGCTCCTGCAGTTAGCAGCATAGTGGCTTGGCTTGCCACAATTGAAGCATCCCTGGTTCTGGGAGGCACTGCCAGCTCTGTCGACTGACCTCTGTTGGTCACCACCTCTGTCAACTCTGTCATTCGACCTCTATTGGTCGTTCGAACCATCTCTTCCTTGGCTTCTTGGCTCATACTTCTCTCCTCTATCATCCCTCCCATCACGTTCATAACCTGTCTTCTTCCGGTATCCTCCTCTACCAAACTCTTTCGACAACAGAGCTAAAGATTTAGCTATCGAGGCCATCGTTGCCTCCTTCTCTTCTACCAGCTCCTCCTCATCAGTATCAACAACCACCACTTTCTTCTTCTTCTCCTTCTTCTCCTCTACAGCTTTCTCCTTCTTCGGTTTCTCTTTTGCCTCTGTAGTCTTACCAACAAGTGCAAGGGGCCCAGCAGTTTGAGCTTTTGCCTGGGCGATTTGTGGTTCTTGGGCTGCCAATGTTCCATAAAGATCTGACAAGGTCAATGTGTCTAAGTCCTGATTAGTTTGCAGAGACATAGACAGCTGGAGCCATTATTCGTTGAGGCTCTTTAGGAACATGACGTTGTTCTCTTCAGAAGTTCTGTGGATTCCAAACTTATTGCATTTATTTATCAGAGAATTAAACATGTCATAGGTTGACTGCAGAGACTCTATCGGCAGAACTTTAAATGCGTAGTATTCATTGATGCATTGGGCTCTGCGATTTTTCTGAGTCTTAGCCCCTCCTTCCAATTGTTTCTCCAGTTCCTTCCATAGATCGTATGCAGATTCACACGCATCTAGGGATTGGAATAGGTCATTGGGGATGGCCATTATCAGAAGTCGCTTTGCCTTCTGAGCAAACTCATATTTCTCACAGTCAGTGGCAGACCAATTTGATGGAGCTTTAGGTTTCTCATATTCAGGAACCTCTGGTGTATCATCTGTGGCAGGTACCCTTGGTACTGTGACCATGGGCACATGTGGAGGATTGCGAATATAAGTCAGAAGCTCTTTGTCAGTACCCTCAAAGAAGTGAATCATTCGTATCTTCCACTGAGGGTACTCATCTCTGAGCAGAGTGAGTGGTTTTGTTAAGGAACCAGCAGTGAAAAAGTTGTTGGTGTTCGCCATTTTGAGAAAAAATACCACAAAACAGAGTGTGAACTGAAAATTTTCAAATGCTGGTACGGATTTTTGAAGCTTTAAAACCTAGAAAAATGCACTAAAATGGAGAGTTTTAACCAAAGAAACAGGTTCTGTAAGTTTACCAAAGTCGAACTGGTCGAGAATGGTAGAGAAACAGAGGTTGTTTGAAATAAACGAAGAACAGGTTAAAATCAATCCAAGTTTCTACCAAAAATCATTGTCAGAGAGGATCTCTTGATATAGAAAATCAAGGATGGCTCTGATACCAATTGTTGATCCCTATATTACTCAATAATGATATAATTGTCTATTAGTTCAAACAAATAAGAGTGCGGAAGCGTTTTAACGTACTAAAGAGATATTCTTAGGTAGAAAAACACACGAAATCAAATAAACAAAGTATAAATAAACACGAGATTAACTCAAAGATTCACTTTGTATTGATTAAATAAGAATACCAAGAACACCGAAGGTATAATATGAATTATGCTCTAACAGGTGTGTGTGTGTGTGTGTTGTGCAAAAGTTAATAGAAGAGCTCAACATGAGCCTTCTATTTATACTATTCTACAGGGGACAAGCTTTAGACAAGAAGTACTAAGGGTACAAAGACACGATCGTGGACTGCATCAGGTACAACGTTAATGTAGTGCGTCGTTTCTGCAAAGGCTGTAACCCATCAGAGATGGATACGTGGAGTGTGCAGGGCACGCCTTGTACGAATGATCTTCAGGATCTTCGTACAGCAGAGGCACGTGAGAGGCACGAACGTCCTTGTCTTGAACTTCAGAATTCTTCGTTCTTCTAAGTCTTCTTACCACAGAGGCTCTGTCAAGTATGACAGAGGCTCTGTGGCCTTGTTCTTTGAGAACGTTTTCTGTAGAGCCCTCTTGGATCTTTACTCGGTGTCCTGGCAAAGGCTCTGTCGAGGTTTTTATACTTAGCCTATTTTTCAATACTTATTTACATAGAAGTTGGAGCTAACACTATGCATACCCATAAATCAATATAATGCATTTGCGTGAAATGATAACAAAAGAACCAATTAACCGAAAGTGCATAAAGCAAAACATTAAGATAAACTATTGTGACGCTCTTACACACATTACTCATGCCACGTATAAACCAATTCGTACACTAAACAAGTTGCAATAACACCCGATGGAACAGATCTTAAAAGAGGAACCCATGCAAGACACATCATTAGAACTTGTGTTATCTACAGTAAGACAAGACAACTTATCTTCTATACTGTAACAACCCGGTTTCCCTAAAACAAGTTTTTCACTAAGATTATATTTTAAATGCGCAACAGCCACATCATTAGAACTTGTGTTATCTACAGTAAGACAAGACAACTTATCTTCTATACTGTAACAACCCGGTTTCCCAAACATACAACAAATAACATATATTGCATAACATCGTTACATTCATAAAAGAAAATTACATAATAATTCACATACGGTCCCATAGTCTCGAAACTACAAAATACATAAAATCTTCCTAATCAACATCAGTCATCAAAAAGCGTCCTACTCTTTATCCTTTCCTTTGCCGCTATAATTTCCTCGACCTGGAATACATATTTTTTAAAACAAAATGAGGGTTAGACCAAACGGTCTAGTGAGATAATCCCTGTCATTTCAAAAATCGTTATAAAACCAATTTATATAAAACCATTCGTATTAAAATAGTTTATATAAAACCATTCGTATAAACACACATATACCAATCAAGACTCGTGTATCATGCACAACTCCTCGTCCTCATTTCCCCATGGCCATATTAGTTGGTTGCGAGCCAACAACACCGTTGTACAACAATTACAGCACCACTGTACAACAACTACAGCACCGCTGTACAACAACTACAGCAAACACCTCCGCCGACTATAGTTTCGGCTAACGTATATTCGTGTAGTGTAATGCACATATAAATACAATATATATATGTACCAATATATCATATTGTCATTTATAAACCTTTCATTACATTCTAATCACATATCCATCTCAATCATAAACACGTAACCACACTATATATCACATATTCAATCCATACATATCCATCTCATATATATATATATATATATATATATATATATATATATATATATATATATATATATATATATATATATATATCACATATATATGTATCCCAGTTGAAAACGTTTTAAAAGTAAAACTCACATTGATTGCTTATCCGGAAACACTTCCAAGCCTTTTCCAAAAGATTCAGTCTTTCACCCAAAATCCACAGAATCTTAAACGAAATTGGGATGTAAAGCACGATCAAACGAGGTTCACGACGGAGTTGTACGAGCTCGAGTACCTATTTAAACTATAATTTGTTATCACTTGCACAACATAAAACTCACATCATAATCTAATACTGTATTTTGGTTCTAATGGTATCTAAGCAACTTAACTTTCAAAACGGACAACCCGATACGCATTTCGAAAACTAAACTCAATACCATGCAGAACCGTACGTGACAGCTCCTAAGCCCCTTCTTTTCGACCGTTTTTCTAATACTTAGAGACCAAACCAGAATATAAGATCTAAATGAAAGCTGTTCTCTGACCTCCTACGGTTCTACTCGAATTGGAATCACCTCATTTGAATCATCGGTTGATTTTATACGGAATTTATAAAAACACAGAAACTGATCCGAGTATGCTACGATCAGTCCAGAAAACACGATATTTTGAGCTATTTAGAGTCAAAACTGGGCTTTAGACCCTTCATAAGAATTGTAGAACACACTTAGAACCTTTCACCTGTAAAATTTGAGCTCAATCGGACTTACGGTTTGTGAGTTATGCGCTGTCAAAATACGGACCTGCACATACCGTAACGTCCAATTTCCCAACTTTTCGTCATTCATTTTTACTAACCAAACTTCAACTTTTACTCAATCAAACATGTTCCAAATACAAATTAACATACTAAACGTCAAAATGGAGCTTAATGATTAATCTCTTAAGCTTAATCATGAAACTTTATTCTCTTAAGCATTTACCCGAACACTTGGTGAGCAACTAACCACATAACAACAAAACTCACCATTTTGATTCTAAACTTTACCCTTTTTAATCCTACCTCATTTTTGACAAAACAACACATTTCTAAACATATATAACATCATAACTTTGCAATAATACATCATAATCTAAACTTAAACCCAGTTGAAAACTAATCTCAAGAACTTAAACAAAAACTTAATAACATTGGGAGAAAATTATACCTCTACGAAGGATTTGACGAGAGGATTCCGAATATGTGATTGAATCTTTGATTTCTTCAACAAATTGAGATTAATTTTAGAAAGAAGTAAGAGTTTAGAGAGAGAGAAAGCTATAGCGGTGGATGATGATGACGATTTATGAAGTTTACTCTTTTTTTTGTTCTTTAATTGTGATATATATTTATTATTATTTTAGTAAATAAAGAGTTTAGCCACTTAACGAATTTAACCCTTTAACTAACTTAAATTGCGATATAATTACGATACAATTCAGGTAAGTTAAGGTATACGTTTTTAAAACGGGTATTACATATACCCCATTGAAGAACACATGATTCTACCACTTTTCCAATTTCCTTCCCTTTATGACTGTCCATTAACCGAAAATTCAAAATCCTTTTATGCAACCTCCAATTATCATCAATAAAGTGTGCAGTCAAACAAAGATAGTTATAATTTTGCACAGAAGTCTACCAATAAGTTGTGAGAGAAATTCTAGAGTTCAAACTTTTGAAGGTATTTCTTAGTATCTCTCTTTTACTAAGAAATACTTTACTACAATCTCTAGCAAGCATGAATCGTGATGGAATACAAAATTGTGGCATGTCGGCACTACAAAAACCTCTAAATCCATCACGTTCGACGACAGAAAACGGTTGCTCATCAATAATAACCATTCTAGCTAAAGCATGTCTAATAGGATTTTGATCAAACTCCCAATTAGAAATAGTGGCAGCATCACTTTGACTAGTTCTAAAAGTACTAATTTTCATTTGTTTTTATTGATATTTGCAGGGTATTTTGAACATGAACCAAGATGTTTAGAAAGAGAAGAGGTACCGTTCTTTGTGCTCCCGTTCAATAACTTGGAATGATACTTGCATTTTTCCTTCACAACCTTGCCCGTGTTTTGATCTCTAATGTCTTCGTAATGGTTCTTGATTTCGTTTTGTCTCCGACTTGAGGCATATGTTTTTGGCTTTGGCTTTGCTCAACAGCCTCAGTTTCATCCACGTCTATGGGATGCACATCCATTATTAAACCTGCATTAAAAAAGAAAAAGAATAACACAGGCATCACTGCATCAACTACTTTAGGACAAAAAGGCCTCATAAATAGTCAGTTTATTAAGTATTAACACAGCTTATCACAGACATCACTGCATCACCACTTGGTTTCAAAATAGAAGTAACAGGTTCATAAATAAGCTTATCTTCTTTTCCTATAGTTCATAAATAAGAAAATTGATGTTAACAGCAAATCGAAAAAAAGTAACACAACTTATTATTAACACAACAAATTGATATTAACATAGCAAATCAAAAAAAGTAACAGGTTCTGTGAACCTCATCTTAATCGAACACAAATCGAACAACTATAACAAATCGAACAACTATCGAACAACTATAATCTCTTCTTAATCGAACATAAAGGGAACATCTATAACACAAATCGAACACAAATCAAAAATCGATAAGAAATTGAATACCTTAGAATATGATTTTGTCCGATCGAGTGGAGGGCTAGAGCAGCTTTCGTCCGATCGAGTGGAGGGCTAGAGCGGCTTTCGTTCGACTTCAATCCAGACTCCAGAGAGCTTTCGTTTGACGTCACTGAGTTCGTATGTGGCTGTGTGTGACGGCCATGTAGAAGCGTGAATACAATGAAAGGTAAAACCCTAAAAGGTAAGTTTATTAATTTTTTTAGTTAGATTAAATATTTAAATCTAATAAAAAAATTCTACTAAAACATACCGGGTACCCGTCGATTCCGGTTCTGGGTAGTAGGGGTGAGCAAAACCCGACCGACCCAAAGAACCCGACCGACCCGAAACCCGAACTAACCCAAAAACACTAAACCCGACAACCCGACACCCGAATTACCCGAACCCGATCAACCCGAACTTCACTTACGGTTCGGTTTGGGTTTGGGTTTTCCAAACCCGAACCCGTCTGAAACCCGAAATTTTTAAAAAGCTACTACTTATAGATACTGCACAAAACAGCTTCTGTCCTTCAAGAGTTTTGACGATTTACTCATACTTAGAGAACAAATTAAGATTTGACATCTAAATAAAAAACGTACTACTATCTCTTAGGAATCTAATCGCATAAAATGCACCATATTTGGATCAATGACCAATTTTATATGAAGTTTACAAAAACAGTGCGTAAAACCCGTTTTAACAGGACCAGTTTTGGAAATACACTATTTCGAGCCCCTTAAAGTCACAATTAGATCTCGTTGTAAACTAGAAAGTTGTTCTAGACACAAAGAGCTTTCCATCGATATATTATACACCTCAATCACACCAATGAGTGATTTTATACGGGTTTTTCAACAAACAGAACTTTATGCTTAAATCTAAGTCCGAAACCCGATGAAACCAAAACCCGATTAGACCCGAAGTCCGAAACCCGAACTTTACTTAGGACGGGTTTCGGGGCCTGTTTTGTCCACCCGAAACCCGATCGGGTTGGGGGTTTTTCGGCCCGACCCGACCGATGCTCACCCCCACTGGGTACCCATAACGGTTCCAAAAAAATGAGAACCAGAACCAGTCTTAATCGGTTTTGTATTTTAGGAACCGGAACCAGTACCAATCACATCGGTTCCGGTTCCGGAACCTGCAGTTCCAGAGCGGTTCCGGTTCCAAAGGTGGGTACCCAGTTTCGTTGCCCACCCTTACGGGAGAGGTCCAGAGGAGCTGCTGACTTGCTGAGCGCTGTGAGGGTGAGGGGAGCAACCAAAGGGATGACCCACTTTTTGTTTATTCACGGTACTTACACAAATAACTAAAGAATTAATTTTGTTTTTCTAAATGATTGATGTGGGGTCGACCACACCACCGTCCGTGTACATACGGAGAGTAAAAATAGTTTTTTTCAACCTTACAAAATGTGCACCTTTTACCCTGGGAAACCCATATATGTGCTGGAGCACCCCCTGTAGTTAAGCGGGTGCACCTTACGTCTCGAAAATTTCTTCTTCCTTACGAAACGACCTTGAGCGGGTGCACGCCCCCTGTTAAGGTAGGTCCGCTCCTCCTTACAAAGGCGTCTGAATTCAAGCGCATGTACCTTACTCCTTTATGGTCCACGCTCTTCTCCATACTCAATCGGTGCCTCTCTTCAAAGACCAAATGGATAGATAGGTGCAGTATCGGCTTTCTGCGCTTATTCCACGGGGTTTCCTTCCAGCGCCACTAAGACTACGCGGGGATCCTTTGGAATGAGCTAGTCGAAAGTGTCCAAGACAACTTCCCCTCGAAGAAGCGCAACTTCATACCGTTCCAGCGATTTCTACAACTTACAATCAGAAGCACATTGCGAGGAAACCGTGAGATTCCCCGGTTGCTATGAGGAGAAGATATGTTCCAAACTGGCACCTTTTTCAACTTTAATCCAAAGGGGAAGATTGTAAGGGTCAAAATAGTATTGATTAAAGTTTGGGGCTGAACTGTAAATACCTTCAATGTATATAATGTTTGTTAATCTAGGGTTCAATGTATATAATGTTTGTTAATCTAGGGTTAACCTAGAGTTGTCAGGCTAATTTCTTTGAGCTTTCATGTGTAAAATCCTCTCTGCATATTTTCAATCATATGACCAAGATTATGGAGCAACTTATTGTTTTTGATTGACTGTTTATCTTTGTTGCACTTGTTCTAGAATCACATCCTCTATTGCTACTCATTACATGATTGTTTTTTATAAATTTTACTTTATTATTGATCATCATAACTTGATATTTTTATTATTTATATAGGAAATCATTATATTATTTATAAATTTTTATTTTCTACATAAACATGAGAGTTAATTACAGATTTGTTCCCTGTAGTTTGGTGGTTTTTATGAAATTGGTTCCTAAATTTCAATTATAGAAAAGGACTTATCGCATGTTATTTTGTAACGAGTTGGTCCCTCAATTTAACAACCATCCAATTCCTCCGTTAACCTTGAAAGCATTTTCGTTGTTTTATCTTTTTTTTGTCTTTTATTGAGAGACGAAACCGTGATTAAGTGTAAAAAATAGAAGCTTATTGATGAAGTTTAGGCACTAAGTTCATAAAAACTACAAAACTAGAAGGACCAAATCCGTAATTTGTTTATGTTATTATCATCGATTGTAATTGTAATGGCGGCCCTTGGGAGCACAACGTACAGACCACCTAACACATACTCAAACCATCGGGACTTTTAGATTGAAACGAGAAGATCATCGAGAAGAAAGTCAATCATTTCAATCAACAATGGCGGAGGATTTGGTGTTGGATACAGCGATCAGAGACTGGGTTCTCATTCCATTATCAGTCGTCATGGTTCTAATCGGAGTCCTCCGTTACTTCGTATCCAAACTCATGCGTACTTCTCAATTGCCGGATGCCAAGATCATCAAAGAAGGGTTAGTTAATTCTTTCTCTTTCTACATCTGTCCTTAGAGCGAGAGAGCGAGAGAGAGGTTTGATCTTGATTTGATTTTGCTGAATTTTTAGGCAGCTTATAATTAGGGCTAGAAATCTACGGGCGGCCGCTAATTTCATACCTTCAAAGGCGTTTCGTGCTCGGAAAGTTTATTACACTAACGAGGTTTGTTTTTTGATTGGATTAGTAGTTATATAGGTATTGATTGTTTGTCAGACATTAGCCTTTTTTGTTTATTTGAATTTGATTATATTCTAGCTGTCATGTTCATTGGGTAGGAGTTTGAATTCTAGCAAAATCAATCAGAACCTTGAACTAGATGAGTTTCAATTGCTTATTTCAGTTCTTCAATTCCCTTTATTTAATTATTAACTTGTTTATATGGTGTTAATGAGGGTAGTTTAGGTGAAAATGAATCCCTTACTTTAAATTAGGTGATGAAGAAGGCTGCAATTTCAAATTAGCATTTTCTTTTTAGTGTGTTCATGTTGTCATTAGAATGAATGCCTTGTTTATTAACCTACGAATAACTTTGCACATTATGGGTTGAATGAAGGACTTATACTGTCATGTTTTATCTTGGGATTAACCTTTCCAAAATCTAGTAGAAGAGAAGAGTAGATACATGTTGAAGATGGAAAATCTGGATAAACAACTACTCTTTCTTTATCAATGGTGAAAGTGATACACGTTTTATGAAGAATTTGAATTTTTGAAGAGATTTCGGTTATGAGTTTATAATCAAATATTGCTCTAGTTCTAGATAGGAAACCTTACTACTAGTTGCTATGACCCATGTCTGTGTTTTAAATTTTATGTTCCAGGCTTTATAGTTGATGTGTTGTGTGTGTATGTTTTTAAAAGTAGGCAAAGCATTATTTTGTTCTAATAAGTTGTTGAATGTATGTTTAGTGGTATTTACGGTTAAACATTTTATATTTGATGGTCAGATATCGGTCTCTTTGCGTTTAACGGTTTTATATAAACTTACACATATCAATAGCATATAATTCCCGTCACTCGCCATATGGTAATCATAGTAGTTTCTTTTAGGAAAATGGTCTACTTTATGTTCCGAAAGGGCAGGGACAGAATCCTCAGGCACAAATGTTCTCTGATCCAAACATGGCTATGGATATGATGAAGAAAAATCTATCAATGATTGTCCCACAGGTAACTTATTTGCATACTTGATCATTGTCTTTCAGCAATAAACACATGAGATTTGGAATCTGATTTTGTTTGCCCTCTTTTTGGCCAGACCCTTACCTTTGCATGGGTTAACTTCTTCTTCTCTGGGTTTGTAGCAGGTACACACTCGCTTCTTATATCCTATTTTTTTTATTTGGCATGTAGTTACGTAGGTTTCATCTTAATATTTTCCATAATAAGTTTGGTACCCTATGAATATAGTTTTTTCTTTCTTTTGTGTTTCCTTATATAATGATTTGGGTTTAATAAATACAATTGTAGGAATCTAAATTGTTTTGTGTTGGTTTTTTCAGCAAAGATACCATTTCCTCTGACTCAGAGGTTTAGATCAATGTTACAGAATGGGATTGACTTGAGTACCGTTGATGTTAGCTATGTTAGCAGTCGCTCATGGTGTGTCTTGAAGTCATATATATATATATATTTTTTTTTTTTTAATTGAAAAGTCTGTTTGTTAGTTGGACATTGTTGAAAATGCATGTTTTATTTTCAGGTACTTCCTTAATCTGTTTGGATTGAGAGGTTTGTTTAGTCTCATTCTGGGAGAAGAAAATGGTTAGTATTACTTTTGCACTTCCATTTCCAGTTTGAATTGTAGAAGTCTGTATCATCTATCTTTTACACAGTTAGCGCATGTTTGTTAGCAGCTTAATGGGACTCACAACTCATTAGGTCAGCTATACATGACTGTTTGGTAGTGGGTAGACTTAATGGAAAACCAACCAAACAGCCCCTTAGATTTAGACCATGTTTTGCTTGTATAGACTGTTGTTCATGCATTCATTTTCATGGAAATTTTGGCATGATTCTTTAAAGCAGCCACGGATGACACACAGAGAATGATGCAAATGAGTGGATTTGGCTTTGATCCCTCCAAGGTATGCGATGCTTTATGTTTTGTTTATACAATTTATACAATTTCTAAAACTTTATGTTTTTTCCATTAAGACCCCTGACTGTGTGATGAATGGACACTAATCTTTATCTTTACATTTTACATACAGAGTTTGGGTGCCGAGAAAGATGGTCTGGACATAGTCCAACACGACTGGGTGCTACCGAAATTTGAACAGCGAGCTGTAGCTGTTTTGAGAAAACGTCTTAGCTAAATGATCATGTATCTTTTGTACGGTTGTTAACGCTTTATCTGCTCACTGTTCTTCCCGGTGCTTATTTCAGATGACGGTTGAGTTTAGGGCAACAAGTCTTGAAGTATTTTCTTTAATTTTGTTTGGGATGACTTTCTTGAAGAAACTGATTGTAATAGTTTTTGACAAAGTGCTGTGTTAGAATTATTGGTACCTTTGTGGATGTAACATATGATTTAAGGGGCTATTAGGATTGTTTTTTCATCAAGTGGGTTAATTTGTCTGTATGAATTAAGCTAATTTGATATTCGATTGTTGTGCTCTTGAATCTTGGTTCCACTGTGCCAAAGACTGTTGTCATCTTTACAATTACAAGTTTTGTAACAAATTGAAATAAAGAGCAGTTAAATTGAATCCTTATCAACTCTTAATTGAATCCGTGTTGTAAAAGTTGTTTTACCAAATGCTTACCCGGGTAAGCAGTTAGCAGTGAAATTCCAAAACTATCACTTACAAGTAAGATTTTAGTCCACCAAAACGGTATAGTATGCAACAATTTTCCCGGTAAGCACTAACCGTGATAAGAGTCTTCACCTCATTTTCTGTGTAAGACTCTTGTTCCTTGCCTTAGCTCTTACCGGTAACCGTGGTAAGCGTCTTCACCTCATTTATTATGTAAGACTCTTGTTCCTTGCCTTAACTCTTAACCGGGAAGATTCTTGGTCCTGCCATATTCATTGTAACGTCCCACTTTTCATAAAGGTCAAAGTCACCAGTTTAACATTCAAATTAAATAGCTGAGCTTGTCATTACATCAATGCTAAAACATACTTAATAAAACTTTAAGGTTAACATTAATCATAAACAGCGGAAGTCTTTCTAAGCCACAACCGAGCACTATCTAGACGTAACAATCCAAAATTTTGGGGAGTCTCACGAGCACCATTGCTTCCAAGCCGTCTCTAGTTCTACTTAGAAGAACTCGCAACACGTTTACCTGAAAATGGTTTAGTTTTGAAAAGCGAGGGTTGGACCAAAAGGTCTAGTGAATTCCCTCCAAAAACAACATATAATAACAGTTGGAAAACATTTATCAACAGACTAAAATGCATCATCATACAAGGTACTGCACTGTGTGTGGATCACATAAACATTTCGCGATCGGGGTTCCATCAGGTTCCCTTCCCGCCCTTCTTGGAGTCCACTCGGACTCCCCTCTACCGAATAGGAGGGAAACAGATTCCAACCTACCGGCCTGTCATACAAATCCAAGGGATCCTCAGATCCCGAGAACCTCTCTCTGACCCCACAGTGCAGACCGACACCACATAGCATATAAGTACGTTCGGGAAAACATATAAGTTTTTTTTTGGATAGGGTTCCTGGGCCTTCGGCCCAGTACATCCCTGGCAAACACACCGACCGCGAAGTAATGCAACCCTGAGATAATCCCCAGTGGCCACAAGTGCTGCGTGTGGGACTCGAACCCGGGCAAGCGCTATGAACTCCCCAGGCCCTTACCACCACGCCACAACCCTTGTGGTTGAAAACATATAAGTTAAAGTATCCATACGTCATGTCCTTCGTCTCTTCATGCTAAACATTTCATTTAATAGAATGGATACGTTCGTGAAAATCATGTAATCAGTTCAGGACATTTCATGCTTGGTAAAACCATAATCAGTTAAAACATACATCATTTTGCGTCGTAAAAGGGTTTAGGGAACTCACCTGATAAAAATCTCCTTTCTAGCCTTGTGTCCAGTTCCGTTCGTACACCTAATTCATCATTTATAATTTAATTAGATGTAACTCGATTGCTAATCCTAAGTTCTCCTCTTACTCCGACCTTAACATAAATAGTCGAGATTGATATACTCATCCTAGGCCTTCGTCTGCTAGTTTAGACTTTAAATGAATTGAACCCTAAACGAACCCTAGGCCCAGCGGAACCTAATTAACTTCTCAGCCCATACTCCTTATTCCCGGTATGCCTTTCGGCACTCCCGGTACATTGGGAACTCCCGGTACTCGGGAACTCCCGGTACTCGGGGACTCCCGGTACTCGGAAACTCCCGGTACTTCCTACGACCGGCTACGAGAATCCACCATCGCCAACTCGATTTCTTTTCCAAAACATCGATTTGTGGGGGTTTTTCTCCCCATCTCAATACCCAAAGGTGTTCCATACAATTCAATAACAAACACAACCCTACAACCTGATACGATTTCACTTGTTTAACAAACCAATAAATGGATGAAGA
The DNA here is from genome assembly GCA_033807775.1 of Saussurea involucrata. Lineage (NCBI taxonomy): Eukaryota > Viridiplantae > Streptophyta > Magnoliopsida > Asterales > Asteraceae > Saussurea > Saussurea involucrata. The sequence goes on along the minus strand of CM066320.1, from coordinate 146,633,064 downwards.
GTCTGCCAGAGTTCTCCTATAAAAATATATACTACAATCCAGAGGAGATGAACCAGAGGTAAATTACTAGATGACTTTAATGCAGAACAATAGCTTAAGAGGTTAGTACTTACCAGTTCTCAGTTTCTCCACCCACTGGATTGCTGCAAGAACCCTATCTGCTCTCTCTCTCGATTTCTTCCTCAGCCGCCAGAACAATCAATACAGTGACCAACCCTAGGGATCTGTTCCAATTTATATTTTCCACACTTAGCAATAGGTCCTTGGTTTAATGTTTTCATTTATTTCACTTTGGCCACCAAACTTTAAATCCCACTAGACTTTGGGTTGTTACAACACTCCCCCCTTAAGAGAATTTCGTCCTCGGAATTCATCATTGGAAAAGATGCGGGTATCTAGCTTTCATCTCCGACTCCAACTCCCAGGTCGCCTCCGGACCCTTGTGGTGTCGCCATTGCACCTTAACTAGCTTAGTCTCCTTGCTTCGCGACTTCCTTACCTTAACATCCGTAATTGCTTCCGGTTCCTCTACAAAGTTCAATTTCTCGTCCACTTTAATGTCATTCAACGGCACAGCCTTAGTCGTGTCGGCTAGACATTTCCTTAAGTTGGACACATGAAACGCATTGTGGATGCCACGTAATTCCTCAGGCAGGTCCAACCTATACGCCACTTCTCCGATTCGTTCAGTAATCCCGAATGGCCCGATGTAACATGGGCTTAGCTTCCCACGTTTTCCGAATCGAACCACTCCTTTCCAAGGGGACACCTTTAACAAGACATGGTCTCCGACTTGAAATTCTATGTCTTTCCGTCTCTTATCCGCATAACTCTTCTGGCGGTCGCGAGCGACCTTCAGTCTTTCACGCACCTGGATAATCTTATCCGAAGTCAGTTGCACCAACTCTGGCCCGACTAATTTCCTTTCCCCGACTTCGCTCCAACACAACGGTGTCCGACATTTTCTACCATAGAGTGCCTCAAACGGCGCGGCCTTGATGCTCGAATGATAGCTATTATTATAAGCAAACTCGATCAGCGGTAAGTGCTTTTCCCATGAGCCTTGGAAATCCAAAGCACACGCTCTTAACATATCTTCTAACGTCTGGATCGTTCGCTCACTCTGACCGTCGGTATGAGGATGATAAGCGGTACTCATCTTGATTTGTGATCCCATTTCTCTTTGGAAGCTCCTCCAAAACGTGGAGGTAAATCTGCTATCCCTATCAGATACTATCGACGATGGTACTCCATGACGGGTTACAATCTCATCAATGTACAACTTGGCTAACTGCTCCATCGAGTAAGACTCTCGTATAGGTATGAAGTGTGCCGACTTTGTGAGACGATCCACAACCACCCATATGGCGTCAAAACCCTTTGGGGTTTTAGGCAAGTGGGTTACGAAGTCCATCGTAATTTGGTCCCACTTCCACATAGGTATTTCTAACGACTGAAGCTTCCCATACGGTCATTGATGCTCAATCTTTACTCGCGAACAAGTCATACAAGCCTCTACAAAATGAGCTATGTCCTTTTTCATTCCCGGCCACCAATAGTCTCGACGTAGATCTCCGTACATCTTATTAGTCCCGGGGTGAATCGTGTACTTTGATCTGTGAGCTTCTTCGAGAATCAGCTTTCGGAGCTCTCCGAGTTTCGGAACCCAGATTCTCCCATTCAGACATTTCACCCCTCGACCATCTTCTACTAACATGGACGCTTGTCCTACCATTCTCTCCTTCTTGAGATTTTCAGTTTTGAGCGCTACAACCTGACCTTTCTTTATTTCCACTAACAGATTGAATGTGACCTCGGCCCTCATGGCCACAATCCTGGGGGTTTCACTTCGTTCCTTACGGCTCAAAGCATCCGCCACCACGTTTGCCTTCCCCGGATGGTATTCGATCTTACAATCGTAGTCGGTCAACAATTCAATCCATCTCCTTTGGCGCATATTCAACTCTTTTTGATCAAAGAGATGACATAAACTCTTGTGGTCCGTGAAGATCTGGCACTTCGTCCCATACAGGTAATGTCGCCAAATCTTCAGGGCAAAAACCACTGCCGCCAATTCTAAATCATGCGTAGGATAGCGAGTCTCATAATCCTTTAACTGTCGGGAGGCATAAGCGATCACCTTACCTCGTTGCATGAGTACGCACCCCAAGCCGAGCTTCGATGCGTCACTGAAAACCACAAAATCGCCCGAGCCGTCCGGTAACGACAAAACCGGAGCGCTACTCAGCATATCCTTCAATTTCTGAAATGCTTCTTCTTGTTTCTCCAACCAGAAGAACTTGACATTCTTCTTTGTTAAAGAGGTCAGTGGCGTGGCAATACGCGAAAAGTCTTGGATGAACTTCCGGTAGTACCCCGCCAGCCCGAGGAAGCTTCAAACTTCTGACGGATTCCTAGGTTGCTCCCAGTCTTGGATGGCTTCAATCTTAGTCGGATCAACCATGATCCCCGCCTCAGACACCACGTGCCCGAGGAACTGCACTTCCCTCAGCCAAAACTCGCACTTGGAAAACTTCACATACAACTTCTCTTGCTTCAATAGCTCGAGAATCGTGCGAAGGTGGCTTTCGTGTTCCCCCTCCGATCTTGAAAATATCAGGATGTCATCTATGAACACTATCACGAACTGGTCCAAATAAGGTTGGCATACCCTATTCATTAAGTCCATGAATGCCGCCGGGGCGTTGGTTAGCCCGAACGGCATCACCAGGAATTCGTAGTGTCCATACCGGGTCCGAAACGCAGTCTTCGGCACGTCCTCCTCCCTCACCTTGAGTTGATGATATCCTGACCTCAGATCAATCTTGGAGAAGTAACTGGCTCCTTGTAACTGATCAAACAGGTCGTCGATTCTCGGAATCGGATACTTATTCTTGATCGTGACCTTGTTGAGTTCTCGGTAGTCTATGCACATTCGCATAGTACCGTCCTTCTTCTTCACGAAGAGCACATGTGCTCCCCACGGAGATGTACTCGGTCTAACGAACCCCTTATCTAATAACTCCTGTAGTTGAGTCATTATTTCCTTCATCTCGGACGGCGCCAATCTATATGGTGCACGGGCAATCGGTGCAGATCCCGGCATCAGATCAATTCTGAACTCGATCTGGCGATCCGGGGGTAGACTTGTCAAGTCATCCGGAAATACTTCCGGGTACTCATTTACTACACGCACATCAGCCACCCCACGTTTCTCCTTCTTGGCGTCCAACACGTATGCCAAGAATACTTGGCACCCTTTCTTCAAGCATTTAGTAGCCCTAACCATAGAGATCAGGCTATTATTTCTACTACGGCGGTCCCCATAAATTATTATGGGATCCCCATCAGGTGGCTGAATCCTGATTAACTTTTTGTGGCAAACGATATTTGCATCGTTCGCGGCTAACCAGTCCATACCCAACACCACATCAAACTCTCCCATTGCCATGGGATATAATTTCATAGGCATTAACCTCCCTTCTATCTCTATGACACACCCTTCTACCACCTCATTAACGTACACCAAACTATCATTAGCGGTTTCCACCTCTAGTGCCCTCTTCAAACGTCTAGGCCTCACCCCCAAACATTTCATAAACGTACACGAAACAAAGGAGCGATTTTTCCCGAATCAAATAACACCTTGGCACACAGAGAGTTTACTGGGAACGTACCTGCCACAACATCCGGAATTTCCTCCGCTTCTTCCGCAGTCATGCGGAATGCACGTCCCTTCGGACGCGCCGGGTCTCTACCTTTATCGTCGTCCTTTCTTCCCTGACGTTCCCCGTATTGAGTCGTTCCACCCTTTTTCGACTGCGGGCAATCATACCACATGTGACCCTTAGCGCCACATTGGCGACATGATCCTCCTTTGGGACAGTCCCTTGCCATATGACCGGGTAAGCCACACCGGTAGCATGAGTTTGAACCTGCCATGCATTCTCCCCGGTGCACCTTGTTACACTTCGAACACGTTCGTCCAACGGCATCCTTGCTAACACGGTTGCCTGGTCGGAACATTTTCCCTCTTCTTGAGTCGTTACTCGGGCCATCCCATTTGCGCTTCTCTCCCCCCTTCTCAGTCGTCTGACGGTTCTTTTCTTTCTCAATCAGCTCGGCCGTATTGATGGCCTCCTGAAAGGTAGTGGGGTTTCTAGCCAGAACCAATTCCCGAATACTGCCCTTCAACCCATGGATGAATCGTTCTACCCGACGCTCTTCCGTCGGCACATACAAATCAGCAAAGCGAGACTTCTCAATAAACTTTGTAGTGTACTCTCGCACTATCATACCCCCCTGATCCAACCCCAAGAATTCTTCTTCCAATCTTTTTACTGCCGCGAGCGGGCAGAACTGAGCTTTGAACCTGTCTACAAACGCTTCCCACAACATTCCGTTAGCCGCTGCCGAACCCTTTCCCCCAGTCTCAGCCTCCCACCAGTAAACTGCATCAGATTTCAACATTGACAAAGCAAACATTACTCTGTCCCCATCAGCACACTTGCACGTATCGAAGACCAGTTCCATTTCCTTTACCCATTTCATTGCCAAGATAGGGTCATACTCGCCCTTAAAAGTAGGGGGCTTGCATGAGGCAAAGGCCTTGAAATTGCATCCCTTAGCTGCTAACTCATTCATCACTTGAGGGTTTGAGTTCAAGTGACTCCCAGTACCGGTCACCAGTGGACTAGACAGCTCCACACTTTCTCGGTTCTCACTTGCTTCTTTGCTTCCCGAAGCTGACTCGTTCTGCTTAGTGAGGAGAGCCTGCAAGGTCTCTTGAATTTTACCCAATTCAGCAGCTAGGTTCTCTCGAGTGACAAACGTAGACCCGCGGCCTTGACCCCGACCCCTTGGCTGAGTTACCCTCCTTGCAGAAGCTGAACTCTCCTGGAGAGAGTCTTCTTGATGAACAGGGGCTTCCACACTCCTCGTTCTTCTAGATGCACGAGTCTTTCTCAGGTTCGGGTTTCCTCCATCCCCGGCCACTTGGGTGGCGGCCCGACGGGGTGTTCTTCCCCGACCCCTTCCACGACCCCTACCCCTTCCCCTTCCACGGGTAAGAGTTGCCCTTGTCGGTTCCACGGGTCCATTCTCTAGTACTTCTTCATCCTGATTCCTTGGCACTGCCGGTGCCGACCTACTCCTCAAGGTTCTCCCAGCCATCTCACTAACGCTAAAAGAAAACAACAATTAACCTTTGCTAGAAGAGGCACAACAATTTTGCTACATAAGGTAAGTTTAAGCATGCACGCGTACCTGTAAGTTCGTAATCGCACTGGCCAGGTGTAATCCCAAACTTACCTTACACGTTTGTCCTTGGCACCTTATTTCCTAGCGCATATATAGTGATCGTTCCTAGAGGCAATACTATGTCTCGGCTGTGTTCCTCATCTTACAGTTTAAGTTTAGGCCCTATTGGTCACCTAAATCCCTTAAACCTGGCTCTGATACCATTTGTAACGTCCCACTTTTCATAAAGGTCAAAGTCACCAGTTTAACATTCAAATTAAATAGCTGAGCTTGTCATTACATCAATGCTAAAACATACTTAATAAAACTTTAAGGTTAACATTAATCATAAACAGCGGAAGTCTTTCTAAGCCACAGCCGAGCAGTATCTAGACGTAACAATCCAAAAATTTGGGGAGTCTCACGAGCACCATTGCTTCCAAGCCGTCTCTAGTTCTACTTAGAAGAACTCGCAACACGCTTACCTGAAAATGGTTTAGTTTTGAAAAGCGAGGGTTAGACCAAAAGGTCTAGTGAATTCCCTCCAAAAACAACATATAATAACAGTTGGAAAACATTTATCAACAAACTAAAATGCATCATCATACAAGGTACTGCACTGTGTGTGGATCACATAAACATTTCGCGATCGGGGTTCCATCAGGTTCCCTTCCCGCCCTTCTTGGAGCCCACTCGGACTCCCCTCTACCGAATAGGAGGGAAACAGATTCCAACCTACCGGCCTGTCATACAAATCCAAGGGATCCTCAGATCCCGAGAACCTCTCTCTGACCCCACAGTGCAGACCGACACCACAAAGCATATAAGTACGTTCGGGAAAACATATAAGTTAAAGTATCCATACGTCATGTCCTTCGTCTCTTCATGCTAAACATTTCATTTAATAGAATGGATACGTTCGTGAAAATCATGTAATCAGTTCAGGACATTTCATGCTTGGTAAAACCATAATCAGTTAAAACATACATCATTTTGCGTCGTAAAAGGGTTTAGGGAACTCACCTGATAAAAACCTCCTTTCTAGCCTTGTGTCCAGTTCCGTTCGTACACCTAATTCATCATTTATAATTTAATTAGATGTAACTCGATTGCTAATCCTAAGTTCTCCTCTTACTCCGACCTTAACATAAATAGTCGAGATTGATATACTCATCCTAGGCCTTCGTCTGCTAGTTTAGACTTTAAATGAAGTGAACCCTAAACGAACCCTAGGCCCAGCGGAACCTAATTAACTTCTCAGCCCATACTCTTTATTCCCGGTATGCCTTCCGGCACTCCCGGTACATTGGGAACTCCCGGTACTCGGGAACTCCCGGTACTCGGGAACTCCCGGTACTCGGGAACTCCCGGTACTCGGAAACTCCCGGTACTCGGAAACTCCCGGTACTTCCTACGACCGGCTACGAGAATCCACCATCGCCAACTCGATTTCTTTTCCAAAACATCGATTTGTGGGGGGTTTTCTCCCCATCTCAATACCCAAAGGTGTTCCATACAATTCAATAACAAACACAACCCTACAACCTGATACGATTTCACTTGTTTAACAAACCAATAAATGGATGAAGAGTCTGCCAGAGTTCTCCTATAAAAATATATACTACAATCCAGAGGAGATGAACCAGAGGTAAATTACTAGATGACTTTAATGCAGAATAATAGCTTAAGAGGTTAGTACTTACCAGTTCTCAGTTTCTCCACCCACTGGATTGCTGCAAGAACTCTATCTGCTCTCTCTCTCGATTTCTTCCTCAGCCGCCAGAACAATCAATACAGTGACCAACCCTAGGGATCTGTTCCAATTTATATTTTCCACACTTAGCAAATAGGTCCTTGGTTTAATGTTTTCATTTATTTCACTTTGGCCACCAAACTTTAAATCCCACTAGACTTTGGGTTCTTACATTCATTTGGTAAGATAATGTGATTCAGTAATCGTTTACCTGGGTAAGCGTTTGGTAATTGGCCCATAAGTCTTATATAGATAAAATAGTTTGTATGTATAGATTCAAATGTTTTGTTTGGGAGAGTTTTTTCATAGATGTAAGGAACATGCTTATTAATTTGGAGGAGCAGGTTTGAAAAAAAAACTTTACTTTCTGCAAGAAGTTCTCCGATATAGTTTTACTGAATAAGCCATTTTCTATATCATTAAGCTATTATCAAACAGTCATCTATTGCTGATCGGATAAATTCTGAGTCTCGTTAAACTAATTATGCTACTAACAAAAAAGCCTTAGTTTTACATATTTGTTTTATCACGTTGCTTTGGGTTCAGTGGTTGTCTCTTTCATGTAGTAACGAGACATTATATTATTTGTTTGGATTTTTATTTTGTGCGACTATTTTTAAAACTTTCGTTTTTGATATATTGAATTTGATATGTTGAACATTAAAGTATTTTGTTTATATTTAAAATTCAATGTATATAAGGGACTTAATCAAATGAGAACTGATTAATTTATAATAACTGTGAGGTCCAACCACAACCAATCAAATATTGATATTAATTCTTCTATTTAATTAATTAACAAAGGATATATTAGAAATTTTAGTTATTAAAATTAAAATATAAATCTCTTTTTTTAGTACTTATCTTATTTTAGACGGTTTACCTTAATTCTTAATTGGACTTCCCATTAATACCCATCTTCAAATTCATCATCATTATCTTCCCCTTGAGGCCATCCGTAGCGCAACCCTCAAGCCCTCAAACCCTCAAGCGCCACATCAGCTTTTCTCTTAACCCTCTCCTCAAACTCTCAAACCCTAAAGTGGCGTAGCGCAACCCTCAAGCCCTCTTGCCACCTCATTTTTTATAATTCTTTTATTTATACATTTAATTATTTAACAAAATAAAAATATTTATATATTTTTTAATAAATAAAAATAAGATAAATAATAAAAATAAAAATTCATATCATTAATTAAAAATAAAAATTACAAAATACAAAACACTAAAAAAATAAAAATTACAAAATACAAAATTACCCAAAATTATGTAATTTTCTAATTCTCTCTTTCTTCGCCAAAGTAGCCCTCAAAATATCTCCCGTAAGGTGATCATGCGGGGTTATGAAAAACTCGAAGTCTTTATCAAATTCTCGTTCGATTTCTCGTTCGAGTTCCAACTTATCTCGTTCGAGTTCGAGTTTTTTCATTTTGTACTCCATTGTATCATCAATCTTCTCGTTGAACTTCGTCAACAACTGAGTAACACTTTCATTCGTATTCGACCCGCTCGTATTACTCGTTGATGTTTTTTTTGCCTTGTTTCTCCCGATGGGTCGTTGAAGTTGCTCGACCTCGTTGACGTCTTCATCGTCATCATCGGAAGGTTTGGTACGTTTTGAACCCCGCGATGAAGTTGTCGTCATCGTTGGAACGGCTCCCCATTTTGGACATTTTTTTAGGACTTCCCAAGCTTGTTCGTGAGTGAAAGCAAACCCAAGTTGTGTTCGGTACCGTTCGTGTGCCGTTCGTGAAATGTCGGCCTCACTCATTCCGCTTGATCTGTTAGTGACCAAGTTGTTGTAGATGCCGCCAAAAGAATTTATTCTTTTATTGAGGTCGTTGAACTTGGTGTTGAGTTGATGAGTTGTTCTATAATTTCCGCGACCCATAAAACTAAAGAACACTTGCCCGATTCGGGTCCAAAAACTTTCTACATTTATGTAAATTCAAGTATAAGAATATTAACAAGAATAATAATAATAATAATAATAATAATAATAATAATAATAATAATAATAATAATAATAATAACAATAATAATAATAATAACAATAAAAATATTACCACCGGTTTGTGCGTTACCGACAACGGGGTCCTCCGAAACGTCAACCCATGCCGACACTAACGCGAGTTCCTCGTCTATACTCCACATCGGTTTGGCGGCTCTATTTTCATATTGTTTGTTTTTTCCTTTTCTCGTTGGTGTCGGGTTTGATGGTTTCGGGATAGATTGTTGTGTGTAGATGAATTGTGGTGTGTGCGGGCTAGAATGTTGGGTTTCCGGAACAATGTCGTCGTCGAGATCGATTGCGGGTGAAGGAAGATTGTAGTTGGCCGGAGTAAAACCTTGTTGAATCAAACCGGGACGTGTAAATTGGTAAGGAAATTGTTGGGGAAATTGTTGGAAAAATTGTTGCGGAAATTGTGGCGGAAATTGTTGCGGAAATTGTGGCGGAAATTGTTGCGAAAATTGCGGATGATAATCTTATTGTGAAAACGCTTGGAAACCAAGCTCCGGGTCTTCTTGCGGTTGCGGTGTATCCGGTCGGTTACGACGGGATGTAGGTGTTTTGTTTGGATTCATGATGAAATTTGAGAGAGTTTGAGAGAATTTGAGAGAGTTTGAGAGATTTTGGTGTGAAAAATATAGAGAATGGAAGATAATGAGAGAATGAGAGAGTTGTTTTGTGTGAAAAATAAAATGGGTTTTAGGATTATATATAGTGTGATTAAATTGAAAAAAAAAATTAAAAATAGTCGTTGCCAACGTCTTTATTTTCCAAGTATTTAAAAAAAAAACCATCGGGTTGAACGGGTTTTGGAACCCGGGGCTGGAACTCGAGCCCGAGCCCGCTCCCCCCGTAGCGTAACCCGCTGGAGCCCTCCCTACCCGCTCCCTAGCCCGAGCCCGCTTACGTTACGGATGGCCTGAGTAACATATGCAACTGGTCTGAATCGAATCACCCATCTCGGGTTCAAACATGCATAAATTGAATCACTATTTGTGTTCGATTCATGATTATTTTTCCAAGGAACAATTTTAGTACAAGCAAAATTGAGATCGCCACCGGATTGAGTTTTACCATGATTCTTACTGATTGGACTTCCCATAATATATACCCATCTTCAAATTAGAACCAGGTCGATAGGAACTGCCGTCGGGGAATGATAAAGCCCTTTGCTTCTCACTTACAGAGTTTCTCCATCATTCCCACCTTTTCCACAGTCTACGATACCCATGACGAAGGGTGTACCATCTCTCCGGCAGGCGTGGTTAGTGCTAGTGTTTCATCTTGGTCCAGCGCGAGCTTCTCGGCTATGGAAATGGCGGCAGGGAAAGGTGAAGGAGACGAGAAGTAGGTGGTGTCATAATAGGTATCATAGTGGTTATATGTTGGGTATCACGGTGGGTTTTCTTATATCATCGTATGAGCTTGAGAGGCACAAGTTAGAAATGGATGCCTTTCTTTGTTTTCATGTTAGATTTCACTTCGTTGTTGTTCTTCGCTTCCTCTCCATTTTTGATTTTTTTACCGTTTTAATGAAGAATCATGAATCAAAGATGAAGGCAATAAAGGAGGCAAAAGATGAATTTCTGCAGACAACAACAAACATAACAAGAGAGACAAAGCATGAAGACGCAGAATCAATGTGTCATCTACTCGTATGACATTGTATCACAACTTGTATTCTTCACAGGACCAACAGATTACAGTGTATCACAACTCGTATCACAATCTGTAATCTTCACATTATTCAGAGTTTCTTGAGGGCATCACGATGTGTTGTGATTTTTATTCTAATCGAGTAGTTTTATCGAAACAGATTTGTTTCAATGTTTGAGTTTATCATATTTGATTCTATTCCATAATTATCGGAGCGTGCCTAATTCAGATCACGATGAATCATAGTGTTGTTTGACATTGTTACCCTCTTCATTAATTTGAATGGCCGGAAATTTTGGTTTTAATTATTAATTTTTTATACCATTGATTATTAAAATGAGTGGATGATCTCAGTTACCGCAAAGTAGCAAGTTCTCACTTGAATGACCCCATGTACATGATTCAATATTTATTTTAATGAGGGAATTTCTTATAGTTTCGTTTTTGTTGTAGGAACCCAATTGTCAATTTGAGTGATTAATACTAAAAGATATGAGTGAAAGCAAAGAGTATACTAAAATATATGAGCGGAAAAGAGTATTTAATAATAGAACAACATACTAGATTCAGAGAAGCTCCATTGTCATATGTATTGATTCTTGAGAAAATTTACAGGATGAACTTGATAAACTCACAGTGTAGTGTGTGTGAAAATCTCTCAATATGCTCTCAATGTTTTTTTACAAAATATTATTTCAAAATGGTAAGATATGGAAAGCAGTGGGAGAGGTACTCAATCGTAACAAACGGATCCTCTATTTATAGCCTAATTCTTATGAAAGTCAAAGCATTGCTCAATGGATGAGTACATGTAAAGTGCAATAACCGCTTCTAGAATGAGTTGGCAGGCTATGAGAAGATCACACTAGAGCTTTTGAGCAAACGGTTGAATTCAGAGATTGGTATAGATTTGGCTTGAAGGGCTCTGGCTTTCCGGGTCATCTTCTGATTAAGCTTGCTCTGTATATATGCTCTTTATCTCTAAATCAACATGATTTCTCTCTCAGAGGTATCTCTGGTCCACTAGACTTGTAATCTTTTCAATATTTTTACATTAATAGAACCTAGGGCTAACAATCTCCCCTACGTATTAAAAACAGTATTATAAAAATGAACAAACTAGAAAGCAAGAGGAGAAGATTCATCGTCTATCAATTCTACTATTATTCAAAAGAAGTTACAATACAAGGAAGGAAATAGTAAGTACAATGAGATATTTACATATATGCATCTAGGCACATAGCCTTTTGTACTCTATAACTGCATCGATCTTTTTGATCAATTCATTGCCAAGGTCAGTAGGTACTCTATTAGAGCTGAGGCGTTTTCTTGCAGATCGGGTCGCCATCCAGGTGTGTTGTTGGAGTACTCGAAAGTTTTTGTTACTCTAAAAAAATCTATTTATGGAGGAGTGTGCATCTTTATGTTAGGTGTTCTTCAGTCGTGCGACCCGACGTCTTATGTGCGATGTGGCCCACGCCTCCTATTTGTTCAGGGCGGGCGGCGTGAACTCTGATTTGATCCGAGTATTCAATCTCGCCGCTGAGATGCCTAGTTGACTCCTTCCAGAGTATCTCCTTTGTAGATCAGGCCTAATCTGGAAGAGTTACAACTGAGAAGTTTGGTGCATGCTCAATTTGGTCCAGATGTTCATTTAGGGTGCGTTTGGTACGCAGACAGGACAAGACAGAACATGACAGAATAGGATAGAACAGGATAGGTGTCCAGCGTTTGGTAAGACATGATATGACGGGACAGAACATGACAGAACGGGTTAAAATGACCAATTTATCCCTGATGAGTTGCTTAGTGTTTTTTTATTAAATAATCAATCTAAGTGATATTAACAAACAATATTTAAAAATACAAAACCATCTAATATAAATATTGATAAATCCTAAAAAGTGAAGCTTTCTACTTATTGATTCATGTTTTTACTTGGATGTTTCATATAAATAGAAAAGTAATGAAAGCTTTTTATTATTTAGATGTTTCATGCAAATAGAAAAGTAAATAAGCATCATATCACAATAAAATTATTACATCATATCACAAAAACTTGTTAAAATCTCATACTAACAGTAAAGAAGCATCATTATTACAAAGTCTTTTTCTTGATTTTTTCTCTTTTCTGCTTGTAAACTTGTAAAATTATCACATCATATCACAAAAAAATTGATTTAAATACAAAGTCTTTTTCTTGATTTTTTCTCTTTTCTACTTGTAGGTTCATAGCACATACAAACATTCAACAATAAATCAAGAATATGGTTGTTTGATGATGAAGAAATCGAAAACGAGAAATACCCGTGGAGATAAAAAATTGCAATAAATCACAGTGAAGAAATCGCAAACGAACCTGTGGAGGAGAAGAAAGAACACAGTGAAGAAACCTGTGGGAAAAAAAGCAGTGAAGAAAAAAATAACTGGATGAAGAAGAAGAAATCGGAAGAAGAAGAAATCGAAAGAAGAAGAATAACAGAAAGGGAAATCGGAAAAAGAAGATGAAGAAATCAGAAGCGACGATGGGATGGAGGAGGCGTGAGTCTGATTAGGTTTAATTCTAAGGGTATTATTGTACAAAATGTCTTGTTCTATCTTATTCTAGGGGGAGGGGTGGACACGCATGTCCCACCCTTGTTCAACTTAGTTCCAGCTAGTCCCACATATGGACACACCAAACATGGTACAAACCTGCTCTGTCCTGTCATGTCCTATCCTGTCCAGTGTACCAAACACCCCCTTAGAGGATACACAAAGAGTAGTTCTGCAACTAGATCCAGAGCGACTTGGAAGTCGGTCTTTGCTATAAAGTCAACTAGCTTCTTCATCGTCCTCTTGTTATTCCCAAGATCAATGTTGAACCTCATACCCTTGTCAAAGTTGGCATTTGCATGAGCACAGGGGGTAAGGGGATCCCAACGATTCATATTAATGAGATCATTTTCGGTGAAGAGATCTGTCCTTGTGCTCTTTCCACCATATATTCCTTGTAAGAGATAGCTCTATGAGAAAAGTTTTGGTTTTTATTCCCATAACCCTTCTAATTCCATGATGAGAGTAGACTTGATCTCTAGGCTGCACCGTTGTCTCTTCAGTTTTTTTTGATGGGTTCATTGCAGACTGAGATAATGTGGGTGGTGCCAAATCACGTTGTTCATCAGCCTCAAAGTATAAGTACCCATGGACATTTTCCAAGAGAGCACTCTAATTGGGTGGTCTGGAAGTGGAAACTCTGGGAACTAGTCTTCTTAAGCGCTCAATATGGTTGATTGCCTCTTGAACTCTATTAGAGGCTTGATTTGTAGGAATATTTGGAAAGGTGGATGATTGCACTGAAGGTTCTGTAGGTAGTGGCTCTCTGGAATGTAAACGTCTTCAGGCATTCTGGGAATATTAGGCACAATCAGATTGACCAATTAGACTATTCAAATTAGCAAGATAGGATCTTCAGGTCAATCAGAGGCCAAAATGACTGCTGGGGTTGTGACTTTGGTTATCTCAATGTGCGGTTCATCAGTAGAGGCCCTTATTGGGGACCTCTAGTATGGTTCGAGTGGCTGCGTCTAGTTCTCTTGCCTTATGGATTTCATCAACAAGGCCCATTTGATCCTTGAGGTATTTCTCTAGTTATTTGGCTTGAGTTTGTTGTTTGGAATGGTTTGGTTTATGGGAGCCGAGGACTCCAGAGCAACTACAGAGATAGGAGTGGCTTGGGTGATATTTTGGTGAGTCTCCCCCTTTTGGTGAGCAGAGGAACCTTTAGGTCCTCTACGTCATCAAACTTATTCTTTTTGGAAGCCTCCTCTACATAGGTAGTTGTGGAGTTTTTTTTCTTATCTTTTGGTGTAGAGGGGTTGGATGTTCTATACTTTCTTCTCTATCATCTTATACACATCTTCTAATACACCCATGATCTGACTCACCTTTCCCCTTCCTTTTCCATGTCCACCTTGCATTATGCTTCGGATTTGACGACTTCCAGTCATCTTTCAGTAAACATCTGCGACCGAAGCTTGCATTATGGCTGTAACCACCAACACCAAACCAACATGCCAAAAGCTACAACTTTAAATATAAACGCCAAAATGGCCCAACAAAGTCACAATGACAAAATTTACAAACTGGGTTCGCGGTAACAACCCTAACTACAACTGAGAAACATAACTAAATAACAAAAGGAAAGTCTTCTAATTCTACCAGCTCACACCTTGCCCTTGCCCTTGCCCTTAAACGCGCCCTCTATTATCTGCTTACCTGAAAAATGTTTTAGTTGTGAAAAGTGAGGGTTAGACCATGAGGTCTAGTGACATCCCTCTAGAAACCAACACCGCGCCACAATATTCACAAAATGAGTTTATAAGAGTTTATAAACAAATACACTTTTATCTGTCAGTTAAGCACACACCACATGCTAATGGCCAACGCCGTAGTCACGTACACACTTGTGACAACGTGTTAGGGCACACACCCGCCCTTAATAATTATATGAAACAAATTCATATATTATGTATGGGACACCCCCCCCCCTATATAATCATCATAAGCCATCGCATGTCCCACCCCGTATATACCCGCAATTACAATAACACACCTTCATCATGCATATTTAAAACGTCGTAAAACATGCAAATCAATATATATTGGTACAAGTAGTAATTTCAAGTATTGTGAATCCCATAAAGTGCAATCAATAATAATGAATTAAGCAAACGATCAAGAACATATTGATTTCAAGTTGTCATCCATCTCATTCAATGATCAAGAGGTTTTTCAATATAGTATACGGCTATGAAAGCTAATGATGGATTAACCTAAAACTTGGTTTAAAGTAAGCCTTATATACCTAGGCCTATGATTACCAAGGCCCAAGCCCATTAACACACTAAAGCCCATTAACACAATAAGGTTTTTACAATAAATAAACCAAAGATTACCAAGGCCCAAGCCCATTAACGCACTAAAGCCCATTAACACAATAAGGCTTTTAAAATAAATAAACCAAACTAATCTTTTCTTTATACCACTTTCTATTTTATAGGACATTTATGGTCCTAACAATCTCCCCCTAAAGTTATATAACGAAAAAAAGGTCTTGAAAACTTTAGGTCTTGATCTTCTCTCCCTCTTGAATCTTTGAAACACTTTGGTGTTGCTTGTCTTCATATCTTTCAACAATCCCCCTTGAATAAAGCTCTTGGTCTTCATATCTTCAACTTTATCACCAGATTCAATGAATCTGTCTTTGAACCGCGAGTTGAATTGGCTTTCAGCTTTAAGAACTTGTAGAACCAATATGCTCGAAGGAGGAAATAATGATTTGTAGTGAACACCACTTGATAAGGGATTAGAAGAATTGATCACTTATAATCTTTTCTTGCACAAGAAAAACATTTACTCCCCCTCAACTCTTGCTAACTCCCCCTCAACTTGATAATCGGTGTCTTTGAATATGTATCATTTCTCCCCCTCATGATGAGTAAGAGCATCCGAAGCATCATGTAATTTCAAAGACAATACCGGTGAGTAGCAGAATATCAGATAAAATCGTTAAGTAACCAATGTAGGGTAAATATCTAACACAGAAACACAATAGTAACTGTTATCACATCAATTAAAATAATTGAGTGGTCTATGTTTAGAGTTGGCATCGAGGTATCTCTGATATGACTTCCAGTTATTACTGAAGTAAAATCTTAAAAATTACTTCTCAAACTGTTCCGCCAATATCACGAAGATATGCAATTGGAATCATAAAGACTCGTGCATGTGTGAAAGAATTAAATTATATCGATTTGGCTCAAATATTGATTTAACTTGGGAGTAAAGTTAAAAATCAATCAACACAGTGATTAGAATATGAAGTTCGGAGACCGGGGCTGATGTCTTCCTTTTTCAATATCTAAGACCTCCGAGAGAGGAATAGATGGATTATGTACTAATTCTCCGTGAATATATGAAACAAGCAGCTGCTGTGAGATACTTGAGTGGATAGGTGGGTGACACGAGTTATCGACATTGGGTCCATGTATATTTCAATATTCATCTCCAAAGAACGAGAATGAATAGATTGTGTGGTTACCCGGATAACTGACTCGGTTTGGTAAGGACCAATAATTCTTTTAAGTCCTGTCACATCCTCACCATTTTTCTTTTCACTCCAAACTCATCTATCAAGTTAGACCCCTCATTGATGTCTATAATTGGATGTGTTTCTTGGGTAGGTCCTTCCGGTTCTGGCTAGACCATAGAAACGATATATGCCCTAACACTCCTTTAATGAACCAAATAAAACATTAAGTACACATTGAAGTACGAGTCCTGGACTGATTTGTTCAGAAGTCAAAACATTTAGAAACGAGTTCTGAACTGAATTATTCAGAAGTCGTAAAAATAAAGTCTGAGTTCCGATCTGAGGTAATCAGAAGTCATAATAAAATGATAATGAGTTTCAAAGAACAAGATCGAACGCTAAACAGAATGACTCAGTAAGCACAATATGTTCAACAATGAAACAATGAACAGAAAGTTTAATTGTGAATAACAAGTCACAATCAATATGTCAGATAAGAATTGAATCATTAATAGAAATGACATACCATAAAGAACAAATTGGAATTCAAGCGAGTGTCTTTCCATCGAAAAGTCAACAAATGTATGAGACATGGAAATAACTAAAACAAGATAATATAACACGTGGCAATTCTGGAATTTAAAATCGAAGAATAACAAATACAAGTTATTTAGAATGAATTACCACGGTCTTTGAATTCAGTTAAAGTTCACTTACCTTTCATAAAATAGTACCCCCCCCCCCCCTCCCTCAAAATTGGCATAATCTTTGAATGTTCGTCATGTGATTTAAATAATACGAATTAAAACGCACATGACATTCCTGCAAAATAGATTAGAAGGATTTTGTTATCCATCCTTTGATGGATCCTTGACGGTTAGATGCCCTATTATAGTGAGGACCGGGGATACTATAAGTACCATACCAATGAGATTCATATTTTCGATCAACAAAATCATTCAAACCACATGCAGAACAACAAATACAATCATGAGAAAGTTGAAGCAACTGTTGAATTGGGTAAACTCTTAAAGGAAACATCACATTTTGTTCGACAGAAGTACGAGAACTAAAAGCATCATGATTATGACTGTATGTCCTAGCATGCGAAACTGACTTAAATGGATTTGTATTTGCTATGCTTTCATTTGACCTTTTCACTACCCAAACTTGTTTGAACCTTTTTCTCCGACCATTATTATCTGAAATATCATTAAAGTCATGATCAGTAGAGCTTAAGTAGTAAGGATGTCTATCTTGAGGTTGACCGGTTTGTTTCTGTGTCTGTGAACATCTTTTGGAATTAGATTTGTTTTTAGAAACATCGTTCATAGAACGGGTTTGAGGTGCGGATGTAGAACATTCACCCTTTTGAATTTGACCAGTCGATCCACCATCTTTGAAAGAAAATCGGCATGGCTTGGAAGAGGTTTATCAAATTCAAACTTTGAAAATTCCTCATCTGAACAAATGTTAGATATCATGAACGTTGAAAAATCAATCTCACTTTCGGGTGGAACATCAGTAGATGAAGGAGGTGAGGAACAATTAGGAACGGTGGTTTGCAAAGAATCGGTTGCAGAAGCTTTTTGAAAATCATAGTTTAAATTTTTTGGCAAACTTATCACTTGAGGTGCTTTTCCTTTTCTTGAAGAGATTTTGCCTATAAATTCCTTACAAGAGGATGTATCTAATGAGTTGGAGGAAGGTTCAGACATATTGACTTTCTCGTTTTGAAGTCGGTCAAACTTCTTTTGAAGTTCGCCCTTACTCACTTGCTCTTGCATCACTTATGTTGCCAAGACAGACAGATTGGATGTGAGACGGTTGATTTCTGTCTTAAGAGCTTCCTTTTCCTCACTGGATATAGTTTCTGTTTTTGTGGAACTAAAATTCTCAAGTTTACGTAAAAGTTCTTGTTTTTCTTTTTGAAATTTAATCCTTTCCTGTTAAAGTGACTCCTATAACTCGACTATTTTCATTTCTAAAACAAGAGGAGGAACATAGCGTTTAAACTCGTCCATCTCTGTTTTACTTTCAGTTGCTGGGGCCTCATCCTTTTTAGAGGAATCCTTGGGCTTTGCAACTTTGTAGCCGTCAAAGTAGTCATTTGAAAGGTACTTGTATTTCTTTTTCTCATATGATGTGTTAAGAACTTCATACACAAAAGGTAATTGCATTTTAGTTGTATGATTGCGTTTATATTCCTCAGTTTCCTCTTCCTTCTCTTCGAGTGGTCCCGTCCATTTGATTTTATATTGGCGATATTTTTTTTCGAGACCAAAGAAGTTAAACTCGTATAGAGTAGGCCTCATTGCCAAAACCTTTTTTCAAATAATGTGGGTTGTCGTACCCAATGCCCCATTCTTTGTTAAAATAACTGAATTCCTTAGGTTTGTTCAGATGGATCGTTTGATCTGTTTGACCTCGTTTAATAGAGTTTAAGCTCAAGATCAGTTATTTTCGAAATATGCTCTTTGATTTGTATTTGAAGAGAAGAGCATTGATAGACAATCTCAGCCTTCTCATTCTCACACTGATCAAGTTTAGCGTTTAACTCAGATATTTTGGCCCTTAAGTCTTTGGGTGCAATGGAAAGGTTGGAGCACTTTTCCTTTAAATATGTGTTATCAGATTTAACCTTTTCTGTGATCTTTACTTGAACATTTAGCTTTTCTTTAAGATCTGTTATTTCAAGCAATTGTTCATTTATGGTATCCTTACCAGAATTTACTCGTTGAATAAGCAACTGCATCTGATCCATTAGGACTTGATGGATAGGAATACATACCTGACATGAGTCTCGGAGGTCTGAAGGAGCAGAATGACTGCCCATGAAGCACAGATAAGCATCAACATCTTCAAAATCACTGTCGTCAGACAAGTTCAGCCAATGATCATCTTCGTCCAACAAAGCTTTTCCAGCTTCTTTCTGTTGTGCTAAGAGCAGCTTGGCTTTGTAGTATTCTGCATTCCGAACAACAGGCTTTCGGCAGTGTTTAGCAAAATGGCCAAACTTGCCACAGTTGTAGCATGTGACCGGTTCATCTTTATTCTTAACCTTAGGCTTGCATTCATGCTTCTCCTTGTGCTCAGACTGTTTGTGCTCATCAGATCTTCTTTTTCCTTCGTACCTTTCTTTGTAATCGTGGCGCTTGTCGGTAGTGGTTGAATAACGCTGATTGTTGGAAGACGGCTTCTTGAAAAATGTCTTCTTTTGAAACGACTTGGAAATGAGAGCCATAGCTTTCTTAATCTCGGTCAGCTCAGGATCTGAGTCACTTTCCTCGGATTCTTCTTCTGCTGGTTCAGATTCACTTGATACTTGAGATCTTTTGGAACTGCGGATGGATGACATACCGCGTTTGTCAGACACCAGTGCGAGAGGATCAACTTGATGCTTAGTGGATGACTTCTGTATGCCTATCATCTCCATCACCTCATCTTCGTCTTGCATGAGCATTTCATACAGCTCATTGATTGGAACATTCTCGATCTGATGGTTGTGTTTGATGTGAGATGCAAACATTCTCCATTCTGGCAGAAGATTGTTCAGGAACTTGAGAGCATTCTCAGTATTGGATCACATGATCTTGTTCTTTTGGAGGTCATTCAGTAGAAGACATAATCGTTCATATGTCTGAGTTAATGATTCACCCTTACGCTGATTGAAACCGTCATATCGAGTGATGCAGCTATTGATCTTCAACTGATTACCGACTTTGCTGTCGCTCATCATTTTGGCCACTTGATCCGACATTCCTTAAGAGGTCTCTTTGTAGCAGTCCATTGTCGTGTAGATATCGTGTGCCAGACTTTGAACCAGATAGCGCTTGGCATGCTTTTCTCCATTGATTATGTTCTTCTCATCTTTAGTCATCTGGCTATAAGTCTTGGTCGTTGTTTGAGCATCAGTACCGTCTGCTTGAGCTGGTACAGTTGTCATTGGAGTCTCCTATGGACCTTTGGTGAGAGCTTGCCAGATAAACTCGAAGTTGTCCTTGGACTCGATGAAGATAAGGAATCTATCTCTCCATTGTACGTATTCTCCTCGATAGAGAATCGGAGGCTTGGAGTCGGTACCGATGGCAAGAGCGTCGCGAGACATGGTGGTGTTGCACTTCGTGATCAAGAGATTGAAAGAGTGATTCAAGAAAGTAGTGATCTAACGCGAGGAAACCTAGTAGTGTCCTAACGCAAATCTAAACAGTAGAAATAAACTCACAAAAATTTGCACTGGACAAAGAAAGTCCGGATAGGAATCCGGATATGACAGTCCGGAATAGGAATTCCGGAAAAAAGAGTTCGGATATTGAATCCAGAAAAACTATTGGAATACTAAAGGTTCCGGAATCCGGGGTGGAGTCCGGATAAGGGTGATGTCCGGAAAAGATAAGAGTTGGGAGTCCGGGGTCGGTTCCGGAGAAATGAAGTCCGGTAAAGGTATCCGGAATCCGGGATGCAATCCGGAAAAAGATCCGAAATCCGAAGTGTAATCCGATATGGATCCGGAATCCGATATGGTCCGGAATCCGCTAAGGTCTGGTATCCGGAGTGCAATCCGGAATCCGATATGGATCTGGAATCCGATATAATCCGAAATAGAGGTTTCAGTAAAGAGTTCCAGAATGAGTCCGGAAAAGCGTGAAATTGCGGAAAAAGAAAGCTTGTTCGGAAGAAGACTTACCCGAAATAGTAGTTCCGGAAAACAAATCTGATCGACAAAATAAACTCAAAAATTGATCAAACTTGAGGATTTTCTTCCTGAAACAAATTAGACCAACAAGAGAGAAGGATTACCTTGATTTCTCTCAGATTATCATACTTTCCTCCTTAATCCCACTCTCAAAACATTTTCATGAAGAAATACCATTTCAATCCTAAAAAGCATACATTTCAAAAGAGAGAAGGATTACCTTGGAGAAGAGAACACACCACACAGACTTGATGATCTTGAATGCTTCAATTTCTTGATGAACCTTGCAAGAGGTTTCCAATTGATTTTCTCCAGCCGCCTCCACAATACGCACAATAATGAAAAGTGAGGGTTTTAGGGGTTTTAACCCTCTTTTCCCTCATTTACACAAGGATCCTCCAAGTCTCATCTTTCACGCCTTAGCCACCATCTTTACTTTATTCATTACACTAACCATGCCACTTCACTTTTTATTTCCAAAATAAATCCGGTTACAGCATCCTCCCCTTAAAAGAATTATGTCCCCGGAATTCCATCTTCGAATAAATGAGGGTACTGAGACCTCATGTCCGACTCCACTTCCCAAGTCGCCTCCTGACCCTTATGGAAGATCCACTGAATCTTCACAAGAGCAATCTCTTTAGTTCTCAACTTTCTGATCTTGCGATCCACGATCGCCAACGGTTCCTCAACATAATTTAATTTTTCGTCCACACGAATATCCTCTAATGGGACGGCCATACATGCCTCGGCCAAGCACTTCCTCAGATTAGACACGTGAAAGGTCGAATGAACTCCCAAAAGTTCCTCGGGTAATTCCAACTTGTGCGCTACTTCTCCCACACGTTCAGTGATGACAAACGGCCCAACATACCTAGGCCTTAGCTTTCCTTTCTCTCCAAAGTGCATAACGCCTTTCCATGGTGAAACTTTAAGCATCACTTTGTCACCCACTAGGAATTCAATCGGTTTCCTTCTTTTGGCGGTCGTGAGCCACCCTCAACTTCTCTCTGATCACACTAATCTTATCAGCGGTCAACTGCATGATTTCCGGCCCTCCAACTGCTTCTCCCCCACTTCATTCCAACACAACGACGTTCTACACTTAGGCCCATACAACGCCTCATAAGGTGTTGCTTGAAGACTGGCGTGATAAATATTGTTATATGAAAACTCAATTAACGGCAAATGGGACTCCCATGAGCCCTTAAAATCAATCACACAAGCCCGCAGCATGTCCTCCAACGTCTGAATGGTCCTCTCACTCTGCCCATCCGTTTGAGGATGGTAATCGGTACTCATCAAAAGTTGTGTGCCTAACTCCCTTTGTAGGATCGCCCAAAAAGACGACGTGAAACGACCGTCGCAGTCCGAGACTATGGACGACGGCACTCCATGCCTTGTCACTATCTCATCTACATACATCCTCACCAGTTTCTCTAGTGAGTAATTCTCCCTGATAGGCAAAAAGTGAGCCGACTTGGTGAGGCGATCCACTATCACCCATATGGTATCATACCCCTTCGGGTCCTTGGTTACTTGATAAATGTCATTTCTTACACATTTTTTGTATCAAATTTACCTTAAAAATTGATGGTAATTAGATGCTTAAAATGTTGATGTTGGTTTATGTTTAATATATTTTTGTTTGCATTTAAATTAAGTGAAAAACAAATCTTTAATGTTTATATATATATATATATATATATTTCATAAAAAAGCAAAAGAAAAAAAAAGTTACGATTGATGGTTTTGGATGTCACGTGGCAGCAACAAAACAAGAAAAAAAAAAGAGTTTAATTGTTGTTGGTGTTCTTTACGTTGGGCTGAAGAGAAGTGAAAAGAAAGAGTGGAAGGCCCATGTGGAAGAAAAAAGAAAAGAAAGAAAAGAAAGAAAAACAGGCCGGTAGAAACAGCAGCCTAGAAGAGAAGAAGTCGGGAAACGCAATAGCAGAAGGGTTCGCACAGCCACGGAAAATCGGAAAGAGATCGTCGACGCGAGTTCTTTGGAGACTGTACCCGCGCCTTCACCCGCGTGGGGCACTGTTAAGACCCCGACGCCGTTCCTCGCGCGGTTACATCTGCACCACAAACCGCAGTTGCCGCAAACTGGTTGTTTTTGCAAGATTTTAGAGAGGGAACGGTTTTCTGAACTTTCTGGGTATAAAATCAAGTGTAAGCCGTCGTTTTTGGTGGAATCAATTGGAAAATCGTTTCTGGTGAAGACGGGAGAGCAAGAAGATCGATTTGGAGCAATTCTCTTCATCAATTCTACATAACTTTTGGTAATATCTTGGTAACCCTAACTTTATTCCAACAATAGGTAAACTTTAGGTTTTGATGCATTTTCATTTGAGATTCCTATGTAACATGTTGTGAACAAGTTAATTGTTTGATTTCTATATGAATGTCAATTTCAATTGAATGTTGATTAAATTGGCCAATTAGTTAATATTCTTTTGAATGATTGTTAGTCAAAATATTGGATACGTAATTGTCTTTTAGTTTTGATGGAGTAACAATGGAACTCTTTGAATTCAATAAGGTTTTCAATTTGAGTTTCTTGAAATCTTACAATCAAAGCTCTAGTAAGCCGAGCTTATGAGCTTATTGCTTTGAATTGGTATTTTCGTCAATCGATAAAGCTAATTGCATCTAGGGGTTTAAGAGCTTATTTAAACTCTTTGTTGTGATTAAGATTTGGTTAAGAGCTTGTTTAATCAATGTTTAATAAGGGAAAATCGAGGTTATCAGAGGTTGTTGATAACCATGGCCAATTTGGGCTTGTTTTACCATTTTACACCGTTAGGAATCGATGATAATGTTTTGCATCATTACTTGAAGTGGACTATTATTGGGTTTTTTCATAATTTTAAATCAATTTTTAGTCGCACGTTTAGTTTATTTAATCAAATCCTACCCCCCCCCCCTGTTTTTTACTTAACGTGTAGAAGTAAATTAATTGTCACGACCAATCCCTGTGGATTCGACCTGACTTACCACTATTACAATTTATATTGTAATTTGGGACTGTTAGAACATACTTATTATTTGACGGTCTCGACTATCGTCATAACTTCGTGACAAAGTCCATCGTGATGCTATCCCACTTCCGCACTGGTATCTCTAAGGGTTTCAATTCCCCATAAGGTCTTTGATGCTCCGCCTTGACCTTCAAACAAGTCATACATCGCTCAGTGAAATAAGCAGCGTCCTTCTTCAATCTTGGCCACCAATACATTTTCCTCGGATCTTGGTACATCTTATTGGTTCCTGGATGTACCGAATATTGCGACCTATGCGCTTCCCTTAAAATACGTTCCCGCAAATCTCCTAATTTAGGAACCCACACTCGGTTTCCCAAACATTTCACGCCACTACTATTACTCTCCAAGGATGCCACATGACCGACGATCCTCTCACTTTTCAATTTCTCCTTTGCTAGAGCTTCACCTTGGAACTTCTTAATTTCTACTAGAAGATTAGAAGTTGCATCAACTCGAAATGCTAACACTTTAGTTGGCTCTCTTCTTTCCTTCCGACTCAAAGCGTCGGCCACGGCGTTTGCTTTACCAGGATGGTAAAGGATTTCACAGTCATAATCACTTAACAATTCCACCCATCACCTCTGCCTCAGATTTAGATCCTTCTGATCAAAAAAAATGCTTGAGGCTCTTATGATTAGAATAAATCTGACACTTAACCCCATAAAGATAATGTCTCTATATCTTTAATGCGAAAACCACCCCTGCTAACTCCATGTCATGAGTAAGCTAGTTCTTCTCGTGTTTCTTCAATTGACGGGATGCATAAGCAATCACCTTCCCATCCTGCATCAGAACACACCCTAACCCCAACTTGGATGCATCGTTGTAGATTACAAATCCCTATGTTCCCCTAGTCAAAGATAAAATCGGAGCGCTACTCAGCTTGTCCTTCAACTTGCTAAATGTTGCTTCTTGAGCCTCCGTCCACTCAAACTTAGCACTCTTCTTGGTCAAAGCGGTCAAAGGCATAGCTATCCGAGAAAAGTACTGAATGAACTTCCGATAGTAGCCCGCCAAGCCAAGGAAACTTCTCACCTCAGATGGTGATCTCGGTGTCTCACATCCTCTAATGGCCTCCACCTTGGTTGGGTCTACCTTGATACCTTTTCCCGATACTACATGTCCCAAAAATTGGACTTCTCTTAGCCAAAACTCACACTTTGAGAATTTAGCGAACAACTTCTCTTGCCACAACAGATCCAACACTAAACGAAGATGCTCTTCGTGCTAACCCCGAGATCAAGAATAGATGAGGATGTCATCTAGGAACACGATTAAACACTTATCTACCAGCGAACTACACACTCGATTCATCAGGTCCATGAATACTGTCGTACCTCGTGCAAAAAGCTGTCTTAGGCACATCTTCTTCCCTTACTTTCAACTGGTGATAACCGGATCTCAAATCTATCTTCGAGAAGAAGCTCGCCCCTTGCAACTAGTCAAACAAATCGTTAATCCTCGGAAGCGTGTACTTGTTCTTGACGGTCACCTTATTAAGCTCACGGTAATCTGTGCACATCCGCATAGACTCATCCTTCTTCTTGACAAAAAGTATCGGCACTCCCCAGGGTGATGAACTAGGGCATATAAATCCCTTATCTAGCAACTCCTGCAATTGCGTTATCATCTCTTTCATTTACGCCGGTGCCAACCGGTAAGGTGCATGCGCTATTGGTGTCACACCAGGCATCATATCGATCCTAAACTCGACTTGACGATCCGGGGGTAAACCCATTAAGTCATCTGAAAATACCACCAGGAACTCACTCACTACTGGAACATCTTGTTCCTTTCTTCTCTTTCTTAGCGTCTAACACATACGCTAGAAATCTCTGACACCCCTTTCCTAAACAATGTCTCGCCTTCATCATTGAGATAAGGAAGGACTTGCGCTCGCGCCTATCACCATAAATCACCTTCTAAATCACCATAAGGACACCTCAGACTTGTCGGGTAAGTTGATATGAATCATCTTCTTATTACACACAATGCTAGGACTATTACTAGCCAACCAATCCATCCCCACTACAACGTCAAACTCTCCCATACCCATTGGGTATAACTGCAAGGGGAATAAGTGACCCTCCACTTCAATACTACACCCCTCATACACCTCTCCCACCAAGACCCGATTATCATCTACAATCTCTACCTCAAACCCACACTCTAACCGCTTAGGTTTAACATGCAGACACCGAGCAAAAATCGGCGATACAAACGAACGGTTTGCACCCAACTCAAACAAGACTCAACAAGTTTTGAATTAACAAGAAAGGTACATGTCACCACATCCGGTATATCAACCGCCTCTTCAGTCATCATATGAAAAGCCCTTTGTTGATCCAAACCCTCAATGATTTGATAATGACCCTCTCTTATACTTAGTGAAAATTGTAAGTAAACAATATGTATCAGAGTTTCACTATCGCTGATAAGTACTAAGATCTTACAGTACCGCTGATAGGAACTCTCGCTCTTTAAATTAAACATTCAGCGAACACTGTTCACCATTAATGCTCTGAGTCTGTTCAGTCATTATGATGATCGTTGATAAGTTAGTTGTTTACTTATGATCCCTGAAGACAAGTTTCACGTCAACAAAGGTTCTACGCTGAAGTCGAAGGTCAAGCTCAAGAACCAGCGACAAGTCTCCTAATGAACTGATGCGGATCAGCGAAGACTCAGATTTGTCCACTCAACGTGAAGTATCAAGTACAAGACTTCAGCTATCGCTGAACTTTATCATTCGCTGAATAGAAAATGATAATGCTCTGAATCAACGAAAGCTGATCATGAAGTCCTCCGTACAAAGTACTTTTGTCTTAACCCCCCTTGCACGACTCCGTACGAAATGTCAGAAAAGAACCTCCGACTGTCTGAAATCGTACAACCACTCTGATACTACACTGTTCATCCATGCGACTACTAAGGTTGTCAACCAAGGTCAATGACATGCAACCAACCAGCTGATGACACGTGTAAAGTGTATACTGACTTGCATTAAATGCATGCAGTATATAAAGAGATGAACCCACTTCATTTGAAGTAACTTGCTAACTCTGGACAAGTTCAATCTCTTATCTCAAGATAGGTTATTATTAGTAATTTCCTTATCTCTCTTAGTGCAAGAAACCTTAGTGTTCCAACTTGTTTAGATTTAGATTTATCCTTAATCTTGTTTCCGCAACAAGCTGTAAATTGTTAATGATTTATCAATAAACAATTTACAAAAGTAAAATCTGTGTGTTTGTATTCAACCCCCCCCCCCCCTTCTACAAACTTGTATAGGCCTTCGGGACCAACAAGTGGTATCAGAGCGGGTTTGTTTAATCTCATAAACAAGATCTAATCTAAGATATTTCTCTTCCTTGCTATTATCTGAAAATGGCCACCAACACAAACACAAATTATATAGACAATGGTTCTCTTGCTAAACCCCCTAGATTTTCCAGAGATAACTTCAACTTATGGAAAAATAGGATGACACTCTTCTTAGAAGGTGTAGACCCTACTATGCCTTACTATCTCGAAAATGGTCCATTCATCCCTGTAAGAATTGATGCTGCAGTTCCAACCGCTGAGAATAGACCTGCTATTCCAGAAAGGCTGGTCCCTAAGGAAATCTTTCAATGGACTGACGAAGATAAGAAGAAAGTGGCTATAGATACAAAAGCCAGATCCATACTATCCATGGCTCTTCCTGACGAAGTCTACCATTCCGTCATGATCTGAAAACATCAAAAGCCATGTGGGACACAATATGTGTTCAGTATGAAGGAACGTCTGAAGTCCAGGACTCAAGAAAGATCAACCTGGTAAGACAATACGAAAGCTTCATTTCTGGTAAGAATGAATCTCTCTCTGAAGTTCACCAACGTTTTAATTGTTTAATTATAGATCTGAAAACTGTTTGTAAGGAATATTCTAACTTTGAAGTACTGACAAAGTTTCTAGAATGTTTACCTGAAAGTTGGGACAATTATTCTATGTGTCTCAAGCTGTCAAAGGATCTAAAATCAATGACCCTTTCAACCTTATATGGCACGTTGCTGAATCATGAGCAATCGAGCCATCTTAAGAAGAATCTTGTAAAAGATTCCAAAAGCACCCCTGTTGCTTTAATCTCAGAGGAACCTTCTACTCAGCGACCCTCGGTCACTATCACTGAGTTAGAAAGTAACTCTGAAAGGTCATCAGATTCTGATTATTCAGATGATGATGAATCTTTGGCTCTCCTAACTAAGAAGTTCAGGAGATTTGCCAAAAAGAAAATGTTTAGAAAGAACAAACCTCTTTCCATAACTGACAAGCCTAGATCATCAGTTTTTGTTGATAAGGCTACTGCTACTTGTTTTAACTGCGAAAAGACAGGACATTTCGCTAACGAGTGCAGGTTTAAGAAAGTTTCTAGACCCTCAGCTTTTACAAAGAAATCCTTTGTTCCAAGGAATAAAGATGACAAATATTCAAAGCTGAAAGAAAAATATGCTAAGCTGAAAAGATTTAAGAAGAAGAGTAAAGGCCTGATGGCTAACTATGATTGGGCTGCTTCTGATGAAGAAGCATCATCATCTGACTCTGAAGATGATGAAGCAAATCCATGTCTTATGCCAAGATTTAAGAAGAGGAAGATAGTTCAGACATTCCCTCCACTTCAACATCTGCTATTCAGGTATCACCTTCTTTCTTTACCAATATTGCAAATATTGATGAAGCTGATAGTCTCCGTAAGATCGATCTCTTGACTAGAAGTTTATATGAAGCCATGAACGGCAAAACTGTGGTTGAAAACCAAAATCTTGATCTCGCAGAAAAGCTTAAAAACTGCCACCTTCAAATAGAAAAGCTTTCTAAAATTGAAGAAGATTTTAAAGATCAAGTATATTTAAATCAGCTAGTCAAAATCGAACGAGCAGAAGCTATCGCTGCATTAAAAGCTGAAAAAGCTACTGTTGAAGGATGGTGTAATTCTTCAACAAAGATCACTGAGATAATAAAGTCTCAAATTCCCCTAAGTGATAAACGTGGTTTGGGTTACAAATATGATACTCCAAAACCAACCACTGAGCGTTCAATGCTTAAATTTGGAACGTTCGTATCCTCAGTCGCTGATACTTCATCTTCTCAGTGCTCCTCGTCCGATACACCAATCCCTGAGGAAACTCCTACCTCCTCAAAAGGTAAGGAGAAAATGGTTTATTCAAAACCTACCTCTGTCTCTAAAGACAAAGGTAAAGGAATTGTTATTTACCAGAATCCTCAGAAGGGTACCTTAGTACCAAAGCTGAATGCTTCTAAAGCTTCAGTGGCTCATTCCTCTTGATCAAGGAAGCAGATCTCTGGATCTATTCAGCGATCTACTCCTAGACTCAGAGTGGATGTCCTTGGTAAGAAATCTGAAGAACTGAATGTTCGTCCCATTTCTAAAGCCAATAGTTTACTTGGTGCTGGCACTTCTATTTCGAAATCAAAAGCTCAGCATTCAAATGGTCCTAGAACTATTTTTAGTTATAGGAAATGTTATCACTGTGGACTTACCGATCATATTGCTAGTAAGTGTCCCACAGCCACCAAAGCTGAAAAGATAGCTAAGGTGAAGATTGCCCACAAGGCAAAGAAGACCAACCCTGGTGCAAATCAGGTCAAGGTGAATCCTACCACTGAAGTTAAGAAATTAACCAAAGTGAAGAAAGACAAAGCTGAATCTTCAAATGCTGCGAAGACTGCTGAATCTTCCATTCCAACTACTTCCACTGACAAATGTGTATACTTGGTCAAGTGGGTACCCAAGAAAAACTAATCTTCCTTTGTATTGCAGGTTAAGAAGGGTATCTGGTATCTCGATAGCGGATGCTCTAGACACATGACTGGAAAGAAAAGCCTGCTCGCTGAATACAAGGAAGAGAAGGGTCCCTCTGTAACTTTCGGTGGAAATGGAAAAGGACATACCCGAGGGTATGGTGTACTTTCAAATGGTACAACCTCCTTCAGAAGAGTCGCATATGTTGAAGGGCTGAAGCATAATCTTCTAAGCATCAGTCAGCTTTGCGACATGGATAACAAAGTAATCTTTACTAAGGAATCCTGCTTTGTCGCTGACAAAAAGGAGAAGATAGCCCTCAGCGGTTATCGTTTGGAAAATGTTTATGTAATAAACATGGACTCAACAACCACTGAGAACTCCTGTTTCTTCTCAAAGGCCTTATCTGATGTCAACTGGCTATGGCATAAGAGGCTATCTCATCTAAATTTCAAGACACTGAACACTCTTTCTTCAAAAGAGTTAGTCACTGGTCTACCTCAGCATTCATACGCCAAAGAGTCTTTATGTTCAGCGTATGAAAAAGGGAAGCAGACCAAAGCAAGCTTTAAATCAAAGCAAGTTTCTTCAGTGTCATCTCCTCTACAACTACTCCATATGGATTTGTTTGGCCCTGTTAACAAACAATCCATCGCTGGAAAGAAATATACGCTGGTCATAGTTGATGAATTCTCTCGCTTCACTTGGGTAATGTTTCTCCGTTCTAAGAGTGACACCCCTGAAGAACTCATCACCTTTGTTCGGAAGATGGAAACCCTGAACAATCTGATTGTTCGCTCAATAAGGAGTGATCATGGGACTGAATTCAAAAACAGTTCTCTTGATTCCTTCCTTGAGAGTAAGGGTATTTCTCACAACTTCTCTTCAGTGAGAATACTGCAACAAAATGGAGTCGCTGAAAGAAGAAATAGAACAATTATTGAAGCTGCACGTTCAATGCTCAGCGATTCTCACCTGCCTACTCAGTTTTGGGCAGAAGCTGTCAACACTGCTTGTTTTACGCAAAACAGGTCGCTGATAGTAAAAAGATTCAAAAAGACAGCCTATGAACTCTTTCATGGGAGAAAGCCTTCAATCAGCTTTCTTCACATCTTTGGATGTCAGTGTTTCATACTGAACAACCGAGATGCTCTTGGAAAGTTTGATCCTAAGGCTGATGATGGAATCTTTATTGGATACTCCTCAGTTTCCAAAGCTTTCAGAGTCTTCAATCGTAGAAGACAAACTGTAGAAGAAACTATTCACGTCACGTTTGACGAATCCCGTTCAGCGAACTCTAAACCGTCCGCTGATACTGAAGAACTGAATCAATGGATGTTTTCTCATCTTGGTGATTCAGAAGATATTCCCACTCCTCATGCTCATCCAGTAGAAGATGATAGTCCTATCATTCCAAACATGCAGAATAGTGAAGCTGAAACATCATGGGTCTCAGCTGTTCCTATAAACACTATACCTACCGCTGAACCAAATGCCTCAGACATTCCATCTATCTCTCAGCAATCAGTAAATGAAATGACAAATGCAAGTATTCCTCTCTTAACTGAAACTCCAGAAGTAGCTGAAGCCTCATCTTCAGCTCCTCCAGTTCAAGATGAATCAGCGACTTATGCTCCGGCTCAGCGATGGACCGTAAATCACCCTATTGATCAAATTCTTGGTGATCCAAACGCTGGTGTTCAGACTCGACGAAGTGCAGGTAATATTTGTTTATTTGTTAACTTTATTTCTCTAACTGAACCAAAGAAAATAGATGATGCCCTCAAAGATCCAAACTGGGTCAGCGCCATGCAAGAAGAGCTGACTGAATTCGAAAGAAACAAAGTTTGGAAACTTGTTCGAAGACCAACTGATAAAACAGTAATAGACACTAAATGGGTCTATCGAAACAAGTTGGACGAACATGGTATTGTAACCCGCAACAAAGCTCGTCTTGTTGCTCAGGGATACAGACAAGAGGAAGGTATAGATTATGACGAAACATTTGCTCCATTAGCAAGACTTGAATCTATTCGTCTATTCTTAGCATATGCTGTACACAAAAACTTCAAAGTACATCAGATGGATGTTAAGTCAGCGTTTCTGAATGGAAAGCTGAATGAAGAAGTGTATGTGGAACAACCTCCAGGATTCTCAGATTCTAAGCGTCCAGGTTATGTTTATAAACTGGATAAGGCACTTTATGGCTTGAAGCAAGCTCCTCGTGAATGGTATGACACTCTTTCTACTTATCTCCATATTGAAAAATTTGAGGGAGGTAAGATTGACAAAACTCTATTTTTTAGAAAAGTGAAAGGTCATATCATTCAATTTCAAATATATGTTGATGACATTATATTTGGTTCTACTAACCCTGAGCTTTGTACTCGTTTCGCTGATAGAAATAAAGATGACTATAAAATGAGCATGATGGGTGAACTAACATATTTCCTTGGTCTTCAGATTAAGCAAACTGAAAAAGGAACGTTTATTAATCAGGGAAAGTATGTTAAAGATATGCTGAAAAAATTTGATTTAACTCATAGTTCAGCTATGAAAACCCCTATGGCACCACCGCTGACACTTGACAAGGATTCAAAGGGAT
The DNA here is from genome assembly GCA_033807775.1 of Saussurea involucrata. NCBI lineage: Eukaryota > Viridiplantae > Streptophyta > Magnoliopsida > Asterales > Asteraceae > Saussurea > Saussurea involucrata. The sequence continues at coordinate 146,600,182 of CM066320.1, read as the reverse complement.
ACCTGTTAATGTCACGTTGTACCGTGGGATGATCGGCTCTCTCTTGTATCTTACAGCTAGCCGACCCGATATTATGTATGCAACATGTTTGTGTGTACGATATCAAGCTGAACCTATGCTATCTCATATGAAAGCTGTAAAGCGAATCTTTCGATACCTTAAGGGTACAGCGAACCTAGGTCTTTGGTATCCCAAAGATTCAGGATTCGATCTAACCGCCTATTCAGATAGTGATTTTGCAGGTTGCAAAATGGATAGGAAAAGCACCACAGGAGGATGTCAGCTCCTGGGTGGAAAGCTGGTAAGTTGAACTAGTAAAAAGCAAAATGCAGTGTCCACTTCCACAGCTGAAGCTGAATATGTAGCTGCTGGAAGCTGTTGTTCTCAAGTCTTGTGGATGAGAAATCAGCTACTATACTATGATCTTCAGCTCTCCAAAAATCCAATCTATTGCGACAGCACAAGTGTCATCGCTATAGCAAACAATCCAGTACAACATTCAAAGACCAAACACATAGAAATCCGATATCATTTTATCAAAGATCATGTGATGAATGGTGATATAGAACTTCATTTTATCCCAACTGATTATCAGTTAGCTGATTTATTTACCAAACCTCTTGATGAGACAAGATTCAACTTTCTCATCAGCGAGCTTGGAATGCTGAACTTTGAAGGGTAAAATCCTCAACGGTTCTCATTGATCAGCGATAGGATAAAATCAACTCGTATAACCTATTCAATCATCTTCTCTCTGAATAAAACTTGGTTAAAGCTGATATCAAGGTATGTTTTCTCTCTCTGACAATCGCATGAAAATGCAAGATTTCAAAACAAAATGCATCGCTGAATATCTCTTCCTTAACAGCGATATTTTGAAAATTCTTAAAACCATCACTGATATTTTCATTCAGTGCTTCATGTTTATAAAAGAGTCCCTGAGTTTTCAAAACCTCAGAGACATCCTAAAAGAATAAGAAAGGACAGTTGTGACGTCATTGCAACGGATAAACCCCGACACGTTTTCTCTTTCTGACACATGTTTGCACGTCTCGTTCAAACTTCCAATCAAATGCAAACACGTGTCCGTGTCATGATGAAAATCTTTTCCCGCTCAAGATTTTCTCTCTCTAATCTCTCTATATAAACAAACTCGTGGTTTATATTTTTCTTTTACGCGATCAATCTTCCTCCGCAAGAAAGAATTCACTGTTGCATTTGTGCTTTCTAAAACTTCAAAGAAATGTTCATCATCTTCTTCCTCAAACATCAAGGTTAATTACCAAATGCGTATAACTTGTTTCCGATCTTTTCCTTGTTTTAACAAGATCAAACAAAAGAACTTCTTAAAATGAAATCATTTTCTTTCATGGTTTTATGAACACAACCATTTCATGGTTGTTCTTCAAGTTTAAATGCAAAAATCTTAAACTTGTTCTTCATTCGTTTCCAGAATCTATTTCTTCATAGAAAACTGGATAACAAGAATAAATGGGTTTTACATTTCGTTTCTTAAAATCAAGAAAAACCCTAATCTTCATTAAGACATTTGTGTCTGAATGAAATGGATAAAATTTGAACCATCTTAATGGAAAATCTTTCCAGATTAAGATTATTCCTATTTGTTAACATCTTTGGTTGAACTGATAATAAAGAGAAATGGCATCGTCTGACATTCCTGCTACCGCTGAGAACATCTCCGCTGATTCTGAGGAAGTGGAATTTATCAAGGCTCCTCAGGTTAAGTTCACTCTGGAACAACTAGATTGGACCAAAACGAACAACCTTTCTGCGCTTCTCGAGTTTCCTCCTCGAAAGCAAGTCACACATCTGAAAGATGCTGTGAATTTCCTAAAGAATTGCTGCATTTCAACAGCCCTGACCATCTCACCTCCTGCAAGTCAGCTACTACTATCCCAGTTCTGGTACACTGCCAGACATTCTCAGTTACCATCCGCCAAAGATCCCTCCAAAACAATTGATTGTATCCTCAGCGATACTGAGTATGGCACGATAAAGATCACACCTGCCATCATTCGCAAAGCTCTGAACTTTCCCAACGCTACAAAAGAAAAGCCTTTTGTTCCTTTCCCTGACCATAAGAAACTCGCTGACAAAGAAGCTCTTATTGCATTTTTCGATGCAATGGGCTATGTATGGGAAATTGGCAGAGACAAGAAGCCCGAGAAGAAGCTGACCCTGCTGAAGAAGTCAAAAATGCCCAGCGAGATGAACTTCATCTTCGCTCACCTAATCAGCTGCATGACTGCCAAGACCGGCTCCTCTGACCAAGCCGCTCAACCTCAGCAAGCAATGGGATATGCTCTGCTGAAAGGTCTACACATTGACTGGGCATCTCTTATCTATGATGACTTGGTGCAAAGAGTAGACTTTGCCGCTGACAGACCTCCATGGGTTCCTTACCCCCGATTCATCAGCGCTATCTTCCAATATGGCCTGAAGGACAGCTACCCGCAAGAGGGTGACCTGAAACTCTCTCAGGTTGGCCCTAAGGTACTTGACTTCAAACCAGTTGAAAATGAGGTACGTCTTTCTACCCTTTTAACTCTTCTCAACCCTTCTTCTTCTAATTTTGTGGCTCCTTCAGCGACAATACCCATCGCTGATACCCTGGCCACAAAATCCTCTACTTCTAAGAAAAGGAAACATTCATCTACCCCACTTGGTTCTAAAAGGATCAAGAAAACAAAGGAGCAACCCCAGCAATCTCATGCTGAAGACTCCTCAGCTCTTTCTGCATAGCTGAAGGAACGTTCAGTGGTACGCTCTGCCATACCTGAACAACCCATCCATTCCATCCCAACTTCAGCGTCTCTAAACGCTGAGGTTACAAACTTGGAACCTACCCAACCTCCTTCAGTCTCTCAAAAGACTGATGAAGTGTTTATCAGCGAATCCAACGCTGAACTCAGAACCCAACCTCCATTCTCATCCTTCGCTCCTCCCTCTACTCATTTGGTCTCTCCTCCAGTTCTCGCTGGAGCTGCCATCATTTCTACGGAACCTAAAGCTGATACTCCAGAAATGATGAAGACAGGACCTACAGGACAATCCATGGGCACTTTTGAAGATGACATGGAACACTTTTCAGGAACCCGTAATTTTGACGAGTTCATCAATCCTCCTGCAGGTACACACCAACCCATAAACACTGTCACTAAACCCCAAACTTCTGAGCTTTCCTATGTTCACAAGTTCTTATATGTTACAGGTCCTAATTTGGGAGACATCAACGCCTCTCTGAAGTCCGTGGAGACAAAGCTGACAGGTCTCACCACTACTCTTTCAAATAACTCTACAGCTGTAACAAACGCTGGAGAGAATCTTATAAAGCTGACAACGGTGGTGGAGAAGAAGGCTTCCACAGATGAGTTGAAGCAAGTTGATAACACTCTCAGCGACTTCGCCAAGGTGCTCGCTGACATCTACACAGACTACACCTCTCTCAAAAATTCAGTTTCATCCATGTCCAGCGAGGTCACAACGCTGAAGACATCGGTTGGACAACTAGAGGGAGATATGTCTACTGTAAAGACTGACTTAGGCTCTATAAAGACCGATGTTAGTTCGATGAAATCGATGATCGAGCAGCTACTACAGAAAGTGAATACTCCTGCTCCTGCCCCTACTCCTGTCCCTGCATCTGACAATTTCACAGCGGCGGATCGCACTGAGCTGGAGAAGATCAATCCTGCTATTTCTGGCCTTCAAGACAGAATAGCAAAGATTGAAGTTTGTATAGGTATCTCTGGCCAAGAAGACAGAGAACCTACCAACGCTGTTGAGTCAACCCATTCCTCCCCCACTCATCATGATAAAGAGGGGGAGAAGAGCGCTGAAGATCTCTCCAAGAGCGCTGAAGACCTTTCCCATGATGAATCTATCAGGGGAGAGAAGGATGCTGAAGAAACCACCGCTGGACCTCAGGGAGATGAAAACCCTGAGGAAACCGAGAAGCTTGCCTATGTATCTGAGGGGGAGCAACTCGAAGAAGAAGCTGATAAAACCGAATCCGAAGCAGAAGATGATGAAGCCGTCGACATCCCTGATAATGAACCATCCTCTTCTCCAAAGAATGATGATGATGATGACGAAGATGACGATGACTTCTTTATCGTCAAACCTGCTCCGAAGATCAAAGTTCTTAAGGGAATCTCGATAAGTGAACCTTCAGGGGAGCAGACAAAGACAAAGCCCTCAGCCTCTGGAGCTGAGAAAGGCAAAGGCAAAAGCGTCGCTGAAGATGACAATCTGACGATCTTGCTTGAAAAGCCGGTTTGTCAGGTACACTAAACATCTCTCACTCCATCCCTCCTCTATCATACACTATCAGTTCTACTACCCAAGCCTATACACTTGAACAAATTTTCTCTCTCTGATTCTACCCAAGTTCTTACTTGTAAGATCGTTGTGTTTCAGCTAGTCCTCTCCCCTGTTTGAGGATATCGCTGAAGGTTCCACAACTGCGACTTCACAAATAATACCAGTTGCTGCTGAAGAAATAATCCCAGTCTTAGATTTGAACTCTGAGACTGATGAACCAGAAGAACAGCTACTCTCGCACAGACACAGACCTTCCTTAGCTCCTCAAAAGCTAAGTGAAGAGGATCAGAAAAGAAGAGAGGAGATAATAAAGCAATTCGAGGATCAGCGAATCATTCTGAGGCGTAATCAACTTCCTTCAGTTCCTCCAAAGTTCAGAATTTCCAAAAAGGAATACAAGGATCACCTCAGAGCTGAAAGATTAATCGCTGAAAGAAAGGAAGCTGAAGAAAAGGACAGAGAATACGCCATCCAGCTTTCTAAACGATCAATAAAAGACCCCAAGATGAAAAGAGTTCCCATTGATGTTCAACGTCAGCTCTGGGAAAACGCCAAGAAGATAACTGAAGAAAAGAGAACTGTGTCTCAGTCAACTTTAGCCTGGTGCAAAGAAAAGGTCAACTACAGACTCTCTCCTGCCAAAATCAACAAGGTATTCATCTCTGGAAGAACAACCCTTGTTTCAATCGTTGAAGTCGAGATATTCAGAGAAGATAAGAAGTACGAAAAATTCTATGCTGAAGCCATAACGAAGTACGGTCTCTCTGAATGGTTGGAGATCAGGTTAGCCATCCAGAAGTCCAAGTCGAAGTACAAGGAACATGTTGAAAAGCTGATCAACAAACAAATCGACTTAGTCTACTCCTGTGTGGATATTCCTCCTCCTCCTCCTCTCGAAAGTCAGAAAAGAAAGGCCTCAGCAAAGAAGAAGAAATCTATATCTTCAATTGATGGCCCTGTCATACGAAATGAAACAGGTATTGGTTTTTCACGTGCTGAAGTCCTTGGTCCTGATCCTGATATTTCCATGCTTGACACATCTCTTCCTCTTGGTGAGACTTTCATCCCTGACAAAGTCATAAGCGAACCCTACGGGATATTTTTCCATGACTACGATGGTGGAGAGCATTTTCAACGCATCTCTGAACTTCACATCACTCCCATCGAACAGCTGAGAGATCTCATCTACTGGTGTGACTTCAGGAATGACCCTCAGGCACGACATCTGAAACTTGATTTTTGAAGAAGCGCTGATCAAAAGAAAACTGGTGTGACTTCAGGAATGATTCCCACCACATTAATGACCCTTGATGAACTTCTCATTAAGGAAGAACCCTTTACAAACAGATATGATCGCCTATTTCTCTATTGTATCAGTTATTCTTTTGTACTTGTAATTTATTTCGCTTGTACTTGTAATCTTTCCATTTCTCTTTGTAACCTGATTCAAAGTTTTAAAGAAAGATTTCAGCGAATGTACTTTACTCCATCAGTACTGAAAAGATCCCAGAAAACAGTAAAAGGGACAAATATTTTATGAGTTCTTTTTATCCTTATGTTTTCATTAAATAGCAATTTTCTTTGTTGCTATGTCATAATCAAATAGGGGGAGATTGTTGATCCAAACCCTCAGTGATTTGATAATGACCCTCTCTTATACTTAGTGAAAATTGTAAGTAAACAATATGTATCAGAGTTTCACTATCGCTGATAAGTACTAAGATCTTACAGTACCGCTGATAGGAACTCTCGCTCTTTAAATTAAACATTCAGCGAACACTGTTCACCATTAATGCTCTGAGTCTGTTCAGTCATTATGATGATCGCTGATAAGTTAGTTGTTTACTTATGATCCCCGAAGACAAGTTTCACGTCAACAAAGGTTCTACGCTGAAGTCGAAGATCAAGCTCAAGAACCAGCGACAAGTCTCCTAATGAACTGATGCGGATCAGCGAAGACTCAGATTTGTCCACTCAACGTGAAGTATCAAGTACAAGACTTCAGCTATCGCTGAACTTTATCATTCGCTGAATAGAAAATGATAATGCTCTGAATCAACGAAAGCTGATCATGAAGTCCTCCGTACAAATTACTTTTGTCTTAACCCCCCTTGCACGACTCCGTACGAAATGTCAGAAAAGAACCTCCGATTGTCTGAAATCGTACAACCACTCTGATACTACACTGTTCATCCATGCGGCTACTAAGGTTGTCAACCAAGGTCAATGACATGCAACCAACCAGCTGATGACACGTGTAAAGTGTATACTGACTTGCATTAAATGCATGCAGTATATAAAGAGATGAACCCACTTCATTTGAAGTAACTTACTAACTCTGGACAAGTTCAATCTCTTATCTCAAGATAGGTTATTATTAGTAATTTCCTTATCTCTCTTAGTGCAAGAAACCTTAGTGTTCCAACTTGTTTAGATTTAGGTTTATCCTTAATCTTGTTTCCGCAACAAGCTGTAAATTGTTAATGATTTATCAATAAACAATTTAGAAAAGTAAAATCTGTGTGTTTGTATTCAACCCCCCCCCCCCCCCTTCTACAAACTTGTATAGGCCTTCGGGACCAACACCCTTGCTTTTGCTCGCGCTGGCTCCACCTTCCTCTCTCCACTTCTTCCTCCTTGACCTCCATCAAAATCACCCGAAGACCCCTTTTTCAATTTCTGACAATCAGGTTTAATATGATCCAGAGAACCACACATATAGCAAGCTCTCGGGTTAGGGCACTCTCGCGCTATATGCCCCAACTTCCCACACCTGAAACAACCATCAGAATCAATAGAGCACTCCCCGCGATGCACTCTGTTGCATTTCCTACATGGTTTCTCACCGAACCTCGGTCCCACCCGCAACTCAGGTTTCGAGACCTTAGACATTTTCATATCCCACACAGATCCTTCCCACTTTCTCTTGTCAACACTCCTTTCTGACATCTGTCGATTCTTTTTCTTTCTTAGTTAGCTCTACCACGTCGATCGCCGTTTGAAAGGTTATGGGGTCACGGTTTTGTACAAACTCCCTCACACTGCTATTCAGCCCCCAGATATACCTCTCAATACACCTTTTCTCAGTCGGCACGTATATTTCTGCAAAACGCGCCTTATCAATGAACTTAGAAGTGTAATCTTGTATCGTCATCGATCCTTGCTCAAGTCCCAGAAATTCCTCTTCCAACTTCTTCATTGCTGCCAACGGGAAAAGCTGAGCCCTGAACCTCCTAGTAAACGACTCCCAAGTAGTCGCCTTTTCCACCTCCGAACCCTTACCACTAGTCTCGATATCCCACCAAAAAACGGATCTGACTTCAGCATAGACGTAGCAAACAATGGTTTATCTCCCTCGGCACACCTACTTGTGTCGAAAGCCAACTCCATCTCCCGGATCCATCTCTGAGCCAAGACCGGGTTGCGCTCCCCGCTGAATGATGGAGGCTTGCACGACGCGAAAGTTTTAAAGGTACACCCTTTCAATGACTTTGATTCACTAGGCACACAAGGGGTCAACTGAGAATGACCTCCCACTTCTGTTGCGGGCAGGCTAGATGCCTCAGCTCCCGTCTCATCTCCACTCTTACTCCGCCCCTCCGATGAAGACTTAGTTTGACGGTCCAACATACTCGTCGGGGTGCCCTTCCCCTTCCTATCCCATGGCCTCTACCCCTCCCACGGGTGGCCGCCTGCCTTGGAGGATCTACTGGTCCATCCTCTATAACTTCTTCAACGAGGATTGCTTCCTCAACCGATACTGCACCCTCAACTGGCACTGACCTACTTCTCAGAGTTCTTCCTGACATCTTTGCTTACTAAAACATCACACAATTTAAACAGCTTAAGGCAACAGTTCCAAATGAACAAGGCAAAATAAGCACATACATGTACCTGTAAATTCGCAATTACACTGAACATGTGTAACTTCGAACCTACCTTACATGACAGTTCTCACTACCTTATTATTCATGTCCCTGTTGAGGCCTCTCCCTAGGCCTTCCTAATTCTCAGTTGTACCTCCTAAATCCACAGTTTAAGTTTAGGCTAGTCCGGTCACCTAAATCTTTTAAACTAGCACTCTGATACCACCTGTAACAACCCACACCAAACCAACATGCCAAAAGCTACAACTTTAAATATAAACACCAAAATGGCCCAACAAAGTTACACTGGCAAAATTTACAAACTGGGTTCGTGAAAATAACCCTAACTACAGCTGAGAAACACAACTAAATAATAAAAGGAAAGTCTTCTAATTCTACCAGCTAGACATGCTCTCTCTAAGCAGGCTCCAACTCACACCTTGCCATTGGCCTTAAACGAGCCCTCTATTACATGCTTACCTGAAAAAGATTTTAGTCTCGAAAAGCGATGGTTAGACCATGAGGTCTAGTAAGATCCCTCTAGAAACCAACACCGCGCTACAATATTCAAAAAATGAGTTTATAAGAGTTTTAAACAAATATACTTTTATCAGTCAGCTAAGCACACAACACATGTTGATGGCCCACGCCTTAGTCACGTACACACTTGTGACAACGTCTTAAAGCATACACCCGCCCTTAATGATTATATGAACCAAATTCATATATTCTGTATGGGATACGCCCCCCCCCCCCCCCCCCCCCCATATAATCATAATAAGACATCGCATGTCCCACCCCGTACATACCCGCAATTACAATAACACACCTTCATCATGCATATTTAAAACATCGTAAAACATGCAAATCAATATATATTGGTACAAGTAGTAATGTCAAGTATCGATAGCTTCAGTTTAGAAAGACTCACCTGGCGTCCACGCTAAAACGTTCCCACTTGAAACTGTTATTCTCTAACCGCACGCCTACATAACGAAACAATACACAAGAGTGAAAAGTCACTCGAGCATCAGATTTACCCTCGAATCCCCTAAGGTAAATCCCCAAAGGCACACCGACCGAATCGCAAAGATCCTAAACGCAGGCCATCCAGTTAAGTTTTCTGAATGGATACTTTCCAGATACAATCCGGGCTCTTATGGTTTTCCGGTACACGCTTTTCGGATCTACCCGGATTCCCAAAGGTTTCCGATAAATCCCAGTTTTCGGTCCAGGTCGTCCGCACTCTCACTTCTCCAGATAAGTCCGGATATCCTTTCCGGTCATAGACTTCCGGATTCTCCAAGTCCGGGTAAAGAGTCCGTGTTCCATTCTTTTTTGGTAATTTTCCGGATAACACCACTGGGCGATTTTGGAGAAACTCCAAAATCGAGATTACTATCACTCCGAATGATTTCAAGCCCTATCGATCAATAGGTTTAATCCGACATTAGCACATTCCAGATTAACCATTCTTTAAACCCATTTCAACCCGTTGATTTCTGTCAGATTATCACATGTTCCTCCTTAATCCCACTCTAAAAAAAATCATGAAGAAATACCATTCCAATCCAAGAAAGCATACATCTCAAAAGAGAGAAGGATTACCTTGAAGAAAAGAACACACCACACACACTTGATGATCTTAAATGCTTCAATTTCTTGATGAACCTTGCAAGAGGTTTCCGATTGATTTTCTCCAGCCGCCTCCACAATACTCACAATAATGAAAAGTAGGGGTTTTAGGGGTTTTAACCCTCTTTTCCCTCATTTACATAAGGATCCTTCAAGTCTCATCTTTCAGACCTTAGCCACCATCTTTACTTTATTCATCACACTAACCACATCACTTCATTATTTATTTCCAAAATAAATCCGGTTATTACAATGGCCAGAGCCTTTATCCATCAAACCCATATCTAAAAAATCGAACACCATACTACACAGTTCTGCTTCTATAGTCGTTTTTCTTTCTTTTTCACAATCGGTTTTTCTTTATTTTTCAGAAACCGATTAAAAATCCTAACTCAGTCCTCTCTCGTTCCGATCACCAGAGATTGGCCTGCAACGGAAGACCATACTCCACAGTTCTGCTTATATACATCAATGTCGATTATCATCACCGCAAACTACCTACTCGACTTCGATGAACACTCTAACTATCGTTATTCTCCATTGGAAACTCGACGAACACCTCAAAAACTAAAATCCATTAAGACACGGTTTATAGTTCTATATGTGGAGATAAACCAGACACTTCGACTACGAAGGTTCAAGGTTTGGTTAACAAGTCGATAGGTTTAGGTATCACAGTGGGTATCACAATATCACATTGTTATCACTGTGGGTATCACAATGGGTATCATAGTCGAGAGGTGCCTTACTGTTTAGAAGTTATTGTTGGTGATTTTAGTGAAATCATCATGTTCATTTTGTGTAGTTGGATTCACAAAAGTAGTAATGGGGTTGTTAGCTAAGCTATAACATGAGTTAGGAGGTGTGGAGTGCACACTCGTGTAAGCTAACTAGAACCCGGGATTGTTGGACGATTAAGATTGGCACGTTACAAAGTGGCTTTGTGAAATGTTTGTCGGCGCCAGTACTGGCGCCAGTTGGCTAGCGCCAAAATTGGCGCCAGGCTCTGGTTTGTGTTTGGCGCGCATACCGGCGCCAGTTGACTAGCGCGAATACTGGCGCCGTAGTCTGTTTTGGTGTTGGCGCGCATTCCGGCACGAGCTGGCGAGCGCGGAAAGTAGCGCCGGCGTCTGGACTGGTTTTCACTTTTGTAACTGCCGTCTTTAATTCCACAATCAATCTCATTAATTGAGATATTATTTCCTGAATCAATATGGTGTAGGTTACGATTCTCTAAAGGTGTATAAGTATGAGTCGATTTCTGCCTTAATCGATACATTGAAAAATAGAGATTATCCTCGAGAGAATTTCGTGATACCCGGGCAGTATAGAGTCGAAATATCTCTTACGGAAAGCGATCTCTCACGCGATCTCTGTTTTCTATCCAAATTCTAATCACTCTATCTCTCCACGATTTCCCCGAAATCCCCCAACATTCGTAAGAGATATTTGTCTTCGTGAAGAGAGATGGCGAGTGATCAGTCCGTGAGAGACATGACTTCCAAGTTCACAAAACTTGAGAAGGTTGAAGGCGTAGATTTCCGTAGATGGCAGAAGAAGATGCATTTCTTGCTGACGACGTTGAAGTCGTGTACGTGCTGAGCACCCTAATGCCGAAGGTGATGGAGAACGAGACATTGGAGGTGACCCAGCGTCGCGGCAAATGGAAGAACGACGACTACATCTGTCATGGCCACATCTTAAACGGTATGTGTGACTCCCTCTTTGACATCTATCAAAACGTGGAATCTGCCAAAGAGCTATGGGACTCTCTCGAGCCAAAATACATGGCGGAGGATGCTTCTAGTAAGAAGTTCCTGGTGAGTAATTTTAATAATTACAAAATGGTAGACTCTAGGTCGGTGATGGAGCAATACAATGAGCTCCTTCGCATTCTCGGCCAATATGCTCAACATGATATGAAGATGGATGAATCCATCTCCGTATCGAGTATTATTGATAAACTGCCCCCTCTTGGAAAGACTTCAAACATATGTTGAAACACGAGAAGGAAGAGTTGTCTCTTGTGCAACTCGGTAGTCACTTGCGCATAGAGGAATCTCTTCGGGTGCAAGAGGCTGAGAAACCTAAAATAAAAGAGGTTTCTGCACCTACGGTGAACATGGTGGAAGAGGGAAAGACTAACAACTTCAAGGGAAAACGTAAGTTCAACGAAGCCAAGAAAGGGCCCAATAAAAAGGTTAAATTAACCTGTTGTACATGTGCGATGACCGGCCATCTCAAGCGGGATTGTCGGGTTGTCAAAAGTAAGAATGGAGCAAGCACAAGTGGTGGTGGGCAAGGATCCAAGGATCAAAACCCACGGCAAGGTCAGATTTTTGACTTTGGTTTTAATTCAAATTTGAATTATGTACCACTAATATCCGAATCTTTTTATGTGCAGAATGATGATGTCGCTTGGTAGATCGACTCGGGTGCTACAAGTCATGTGTGCAAAGATCGTCGTTGGTTCACCTCCTTGGAACCGGTTGAAGACGGATCAATGCTACGCATGGGGAACGAGTCGATGGCTCCCATTCTTGGACGAGGCTTAGCTAGGCTAGAATTTAGTTCTGGCAAAGTAGTTGAACTTTTTGATGTTTTGTATGTACCACGAATTCGAAAGAATTTGGTTTCCGGTAGCATCTTGAATAAGTTAGGATATAGGCAAGTTTATGAGTCGGGCAAGTTTATCTTGTCAAAGGGTGGATCTTTTGTTGGATTTGGTTATTTGCTTAATAATATGTTTATGTTGAATTTGAATAAAATGAATGTTGTTTCAAATTCAGTTTTTATTGCAAATAGCGTTTGTGTTGATTCTAATTTATGGCATGCAAGACTTTGTCACGTTAATTTTAAGCGGATGGTTGAAATGTCAAAAGACGGTCTTATTCCGGCTTTTGATATTAAGACCGATAAGTGTAAAACTTGCATGTTAACAAAGATCACTAGACAACCTTTTCCTAACGTGAAAAGGGACTCGTCGGTGCTTGAATTAATTCATAGTGATCTTTGTGATTTGCATTCAACTCCGTCTTTTGGTAATAAAAAGTTTGTTGTCACTTTTATTGATGACGCTTCACGTTTTTGCTATGTTTATTTGTTACATTCAAAAGATGAAGTGTTGGTTAAATTTAAAGTTTATAAAACGGAGGTTGAATTGCAAATGAATTGCCATATAAAATGTTTATGTACCGATCGTGGTGGGAAGTATTACGACCCCATGTTTTTCCAATCCGTAGGAATCATTCATGAGACTACGGCGCCTTATACACCACAGCAAAATGGTGTGGCGGAACGGAAAAATAGAGTTCTCAGAGAAATGGTGAACTCTATGTTATCCTACTTGGGTTTGAGTGATGGATTTTGGGGTGAAGCCATGCTAACGGCTTGTTATTTGCTGAATCGAGTTCCCAATAAAAGGAACAAGATTACCCCATATGAACTTTGGTTCAAGAAAAGGCCGAACTTGAGTTATATTCGAGTTTGGGGCTGTCGAGCGGTTGTTCGACTACCCGAACCCAAAAGGAAGACTTTGGGTGAAAAGGGTATTGACTGCATCTTTGTTGGATATGCCGAGCATTCCAAAGCTTATAGGTTCTATGTTATTGAACCTAATGATTCTATAGCGATTCACACCGTTATAGAATCGAGAGATGTAATTTTTGATGAGGCTAGATTCTCTTCAATGCCGAAGCCAAAGGACATAGTTCCAAGTACTAGTGAACTAGTGAGGTTGAAGAACAAGCAATTGTTCCAACCGAATCTCCGATGCTTCGAAGGAGCAAAAGAGGAAGGATTGAAAAATCCTTTGGTCCCGATTTCCAAGTATACTTGGTAGAGGGATCAAGAGATGAGGTTGGATTCCAATTCCTTTATTGTTATAGTGTTGAGGAGGATCCAAAATCATTTGATGAGGCTATGAAGTCTCAAGATGTTGCTTTCTGGAAATAAGCAATACATGATGAGATGGACTCCATCATGGGGAATAATACTTGGGTATTATCGGACTTGCCCCCGGGTTGCAAACCTTTGGGTTGCAAGTGGATCTTTAAAAAGAAGATGAAAGCGGATGGATCAATCGACAAGTTCAAAACTCGATTAGTAATCCAAGGCTTTAGGCAACGGGAAGGCATCGATTATTTCGATACTTATGCCCCGGTTGCAAGGATCTCCACGATTAGATTGTTGATAGCCCTAGCAGTTATTCACAATTTAGTGATTCACCAAATGGATGTCAAAACGGCATTCTTGAATGGTGACTTGGAGGAGGAGGTTTACATGAAACAACCGGAAGGTTTTGTTATGCCCGGAATGGAGCATAAGGTGTGTAAACTTGTAAAATCATTGTATGGGCTGAAACAAGCACCCAAACAATGTCATCAGAAATTTGATGAGGTTATCTTGTCCAACGGCTTTATGATAAACCAAGCGGACAAATGTGTATATAGCAAATTTGATTCATCCGGTAACGGTGTAATCATTTGCTTATATGTTGACGACATGTTGATCTTTGGCACCGACCAAAATCAAGTTGGGAAAACCAAAGAGTTTTTGCCGTTGAGTTTCTCCATGAAAGATATGGGAGAGGCGGGGGTGATCCTTGGTATAAGGATCAAGTGTGAGAACAAAGGGATTGCAATTACGCCATCTCACTACATTGAGAAAGTATTAAAGAAATTTAATTGCTTTGATTGTTCTCCGGTGAGTACTCCATGGGATCCGAGTGTGAAGCTTATGCCCAATTCGGGTGAAGCGGTGTCACAACTCGAGTACTCAAAGGCTATTGGATGCTTGATGTATGCCATGACAAGCACTAGGCCGGATATCGCTTTTGCCATAGGAAAGTTGAGTAGGTATACTAGTAATCCTAGTATTCATCATTGGCAAGCGATAAGACTAGTATTCAAATACTTGAAGAAAACCATTGATTATGGTTTGTCATATATCGGGTTTCCTTCAATTTTGGAGGGATATTCAGATGCAAGTTGGATTACCAATTTGGAAGATCACTCGTCTACGAGTGGTTGGGTGTACTTGCTTGGGGGAGGTGCCCTCTCATGGGCTTCCAAGAAGCAAACTTGCATCACGAGTTCGACTATGGAGTCGGAATTTGTGGCATTAGCCGCTGCCGGTAAAGAGACGGAATGGCTAAGGAATTTGGTCCATGAAATTCCGTTATGGCCGAAACCAATATCACCCATTTCTATCCGTTGTGATAGTGAGGCTACTTTGGCTAAAGCTTATAGTCAAGTGTATAATGGCAAGTCTAGACACTTAGGTGTTAGACATAGCATGATTCGTGAGCTAATCACGAATGGGGTGATTTCGGTTGAATTTGTTCGGTCGCAACAAAATCTAGCGGACCACTTGACGATGGGGTTAGCTAGGGACTTGGTTCACAAGTCGGTGATAGGGATGGGATTAAAGTCCATCTAAATCTCTAACGGTGAGATACCCAATTCCCTTCTAATACAACGTTAGAAGTTGAATTCAATGGGAAAGCTCGCTCTAAGGGATTGGAGCACAAGATGATCATCCCACGGTATGTGCTCGGTACTGCAAGTGAAGGAGGTAATTGTTCTTTTGCAAAAATGCATGTGCGGGTGCATGATGAAAAGAACTACCTATATGAGTGGGAAGTGTGGCCGCTTCAAGAAGCTTGGACTTGGCTTTGATGCACTCACAAATGGATAAGGACACATGGCCTGTATAGTGTCAAGTTTATACTTTAGAGAGTCATTTAAATTCATGTGTATGTTATTTTCTGATACTCAAATGGATTGACGGGTTCAATCCATAGGACACCCGGATTCTCGAGTATTTGAAATGTGTAATGTACTAAGGTGGAAATTCAATATTTTAGATATTTTCATTTATGCATGAGTTTGTTTACCTGTATTGAATTTTATTTTGTGAATCAAGGATTGCACTAAAATGGGGGAGGAATGTTGGTGATTTTAGTGAAATCATCATGTTCATTTTGTGTAGTTGGATTCACAAAGGTAGTAATGGGTTTGTTAGCTAAGCTATAACATGAGTTAGGAGGTGTGGAGTGCACACTCGTGTAAGCTAACTAGAACCCGGGATTGTTGGACGGTTAAGATTGGCACGTTACAAAGTGGCTTTGTGAAATGTTTGTCGGCGCCAGTACTGGCGCGAGTTGGCTAGCGCCAAAACTGGCGCCCAGGCTCTGGTTTGTGTTTGGCGCGCATACCGGCGCCAGTTGACTAGCGCGGATACTGGCGCCGTAGTCTGTTTTGGTGTTGGCGCGCATTCCGGCACGAGCTGGCTAGCGCGGAAAGTAGCGCCGGCGTCTGGACTGGTTTTCACTTTTGTAACTGCCGTCTTTAATTCCACAATCAACCTCATTAATTGAGATATTATTTCCTGAATCAATATGGTGTAGGTTACGATTCTCTAAAGGTGTATAAGTATGAGTCGATTTCTGCCTTAATCGATAGATTGAAAAATAGAGATTATCCTCGAGAGAATTTCGTGATACCCGGGCAGTATAGGGTCGAAATATCTCTTACGGAAAGCGAGCTCTCACGCGATCTCTGTTTTCTATCCAAGTTCTAATCACTCTATCTCACCACGATTTCCCCGAAAATCCCCCAACAGTTATTGGGTATCACAATGGATATTACATTGGTATCACACTGGATATCACGCCGGAATAAGTTTGGGAGGAGAGAGATGTGAGGTTTAAAAAAGAAAATTTTACCCTAAATATTATCCATAAATTTAAACTTTTTAAAAGCTAATGGATAATTACCAAAATTAATATTTTTAATAATAACAACTAAGTATTAAGAATGTATGGTTGAGATTAGATCTCACGGTTATCACAAACAACCGGATTCTCTCTTGAATGGCCCTATATATAGTAGATACTTATACATCATGCTGAATATTTTGAAATCTTTTTTCAAAGAGAGAAACAAATATTTTGTTTATCACATATGATATTTGATATGATCACATATGGTATTTGATATTATCACATGATATTGATTTTATTATATGTCATATATTAATCTTTATTTATTACATGATATTGATTTTATTTAGTTTTGTGCACAACACCTTAAATGAAAAAACTTGCCTCCACAATGTAGCTTCCCAAGCCTTGAAAAATGTTCTCGTAGACATTTATGGCGGAATCATTTTCCAAAGCATTATCCACACAGATAGTCATAATTTTGTCCTCTATTTCCCATTCCCTTAGACATTTCAATAAACAATCAGCGATTTCTATACCACGCCTATGAGGGGGAATATGAACAAAACTCAAAACTCTTTTTTGCAACTTCCAATCAGAGTCGACAAAATGACCCGTAATAACCATATACTCGATATCTTCGCTCTTAGATTTCCATAAATATGTGGTCAAACTAACTTTGACAACCCCTTCGAGCAAATTATTTAACTTTTTCTTCTCAATCTCATAAACGATCGAACAATCCTTTTTCACAGTATTCCTACCGGTTTTTTCAAACTTGGATTCCAAACTTTTAAAAATCAAATTTAAGCCTTGTTATTCAACAATAGTAAAAGGATGTTCATGCATAAGAACCGAATGGAAAATTAACTCTCTAGTAATAGTTGGATCATATCTACCATTACTAAGCATAGGAAGAAAAGTTTAGTTCCTTTTGTTTCTGTAAAGCTCCTAGCTCAGACTTTTCTATGGAAATTTCTTCTGAACCACAAGAGTTGTGGCGTACTGATTAAGGCCCCGGGGGATGTGGTGGAATATTCCATCTGCCCAGGGTTCTAATCCATGCGTACACAACAATTGTGGTCTTTGAGGTTTAATTAGGGCTGATGTATTACAGTCATACTTTGCCAAGGGATTAGTCTAGAGATAGCCTATGACACCCTTCCCCAAAAAAAAGTTTCTTAAAATTAAGCAACTGTTGGTTATTCATTGCAACTTTCTTCGCTTTGCAAGTTTGTAAGTGTCTCTTGCGCGTTGTTGTAGTCGCCGTAGAACTGATAGAAAAATGCTAAATACAATGTATGCATTGTATTTTTCTTCCTTTATCTGTCTCCACCTCAATCATGTCTTTCTAGACTACATATTTTTTAGTTCTTTTTCTTTTAGTAAATTGATTCTCCTCTTCCACATGTTGGTTCTCTTCCACGTGTTGGTTTCGATGCTCCTCTTGCATCTGTAAATTTATATATAGTTTAGTTAGAAATCTGTTGACTAATTTGTTGGTTTGGATGCTCCTCTTCCACATGTTGACTAATTTTTTTACTGATTTTTTAGTAAATTTAGCATCCAGGCATGAGAACCATTTGACTTACAAGGAGGAAATGGACCAATCTAGCATCCAACGAGAGTGTTTCACACCAAAAATTTCATACACTCTAAACCAACAACAAAACCCCAACATAGTTATGGAAGATAAGACCACATACCTTAATAAAAACTACAACTTAAAAAAAGCTTCAAATACAACTTTTCTAAGGAAAAAAAAAGCTTCAAATATCAACAAAACCCAAACAGAACTAACAAAATGTAGTATTTGTGTGAATACATATCAACTGAACCATACCAAACATGATAATTGTATCACAATCAAACATATACACTGATAACTCGACGACAAAATCTAATTTAGGCAAAATCCGACAGTAGGAGATGGAGGAGGCGAAATTCGTCGAATGAACTTATCTGTGAGTTGAGAGGTGTAGACTGGAGTTGTAATCGTACGTGAAATGAGATGTGGAGAAACATTTTATTTGAGTCGCCTCTTACAGTTCATGTCGTCTTGAAGATCTTAAGAATGCTTAGAGAAAATCAATGGTCACCTACTCACATGATTTTTTTTATGCTTAATAGTTAATAGCTTATTTTAAATGTTATATTAATTAAAATTGAAAAATAAATAAATCTAAAAGATATAATGAGATTTTTAAGAAATTCAAATCATGTTTTTGTTCCAATTATACTCTCAAGTCTCAACATAATATCTGATCCAATTCAAAATGGTAATCCTTAACTTGTAATTTTTTTTCCATATTTTATTTATGTATTTTTCAATAGGTTACGTGGTTTAGATTGTTTCTCGCTTTCTTGCAAACTGATTGTCTTCTATATTGAACATGACCCTATGTATATATAAAGAGAGAGACTTGGAATCATATGAGACCAAAACAGACTAGTAAGACCACAGTAAGACCACGAAATAACACTAAACCTTTACAGCGGAACACTATAAAGGTACAAAAAGAACCGAACTTTCATGGCTAAAACACCTGGTCTCACAAGAACCAAATCCTATATATACACATTAAATAACCTCCAGCCATCCATCTTTGGCACACCATTGTCGACGCCCATATCCGGGAGATTATTGGCATCCATCTCCGTCCATCCACCTGCCCATTGTTGCTACCTAAATCGAAACCCATCGACATACGTCCCACTCAAAATGAAAAGTAAGAAAATAGGTTAAAGGACAAAATGCATCCCGCTAAACCGCACTTTGACTAACATTATCAAACACCCTTTTCCAAGAAAAATGCAAACCACAATGACCATTATGTGAGTTAACCTCTTATCCAGTAGATGGAAGGCAAGAGGTTTTAAGCTCTCATCATATGGAGAAAAAACAAATGTCTTATAACTGTAACCTCTTATCCGATAAGATATAAGCGATAAATAAGAAGTAAAACTGCAAAAATAAACGACACCTAAGTCAACCTTCCATTCATGCCATGTGGCCAACCACCCAAAACACTGCAAACCAAACAAACCCAATATAATATATCATTCGAAAGTAGAGTCATGGAATGTGCACAAATTTGTCCTATATATCTCAAATGGGAGAGCGACTGCTTCCTTGAAAATTACCAGGCTTGTGAAAAGTGTGACCGACCAATACGACTACAAATTGAACCAAATACTACACACTTGTAACATAAACTTTGGAAGAGAATTCCAACATCTCTCTATAACAAACCACAAGGCCGAAAACATCCCTGTTGGATCTTACCCTTAAGGGCATCTTCTGGAGAGTAATCTAATTGGTTCCACATGTTTTCACACAATAAAAGATAAAACATATTTTGAACCATATACGCCATAAAGATAATGAAGATTAAAGAAGCCTAGTTTCTGTCTTTATTCATAATAATAATATATATATATGCCTAGTTATAAACATGACAGACTCAGACCTACAACAAAAGTCAACACACAGCAGTATCATCGCATTCTTACTTGGTCTAAATTGGAAGATAAACTTAGTAGTAACTTACCCCTATTATCTGCACAAGATGAGTACAAACTACTTGTAGTATGTGCAATGGTCTCAAAATTTCTCTTCTTTTTTGACGAGATCTTTCACCATGTTCCAAAGCTGCAGCCCACATGATCTTGAGTGATGATGTTTAAGCGTTCGCGCATCACAGCCATTGATGGGTAAGCAGGAAAACATAATCGATAAAAGCATGTGTGAGAAGAAGGCAGAAGGTCTACGGATTCGTTGGATTTGTAAATGTAAAGCTTTGAAGCTAAACCTTCAAAACCCTCTACTGGTAAATGCTTCAGGGATGTCCAAAACAAGAGTAGAACCTTCCGCTGCTCCGATGTCATTTCCCCAACAATCTGTTAACAGAGAAATTTAGTTCTTAATAGTATTAAGGCTATAAAGGATACAAACACTCCCTCTGTTTCAAAGTGTTTGTCAATTTATAAGTGCTAACCTTTTAAGGATGTTAGTTGTTAATATATTTCCTTAGATACCCCTACCTACCTTTTCGGATTTCGGTTCCTAATATCTTCTCTTTTTTAAATTTGAAACCAAACAAACTCAAAACAATAAGGTGGCGTTTGGTTAGCAGAATGTAATTGGAGGAAATGAAATTTGTCAAAGGAATTTGACTTTGAAGAAATTGGAATGGAATGTTGTCAGGTTTGACCACCCATTTGGTTGGTAGACATTGGAATGGAATCTATTGAAAAATTGCAATATGTCTGTTTGGTTCACAAAAGTAGCTTTGGAATTGGAATGAAATATTGATAAATGACCAAAATACCCCTTTTTGAAATTTTCAATTTTTTAAAACAAAAAATACTTCGAAAAAATAAAATAAATAAATAAATATTAAATAATAAATATTTAAAAAAGAAAAAACAAAAGTAATAGATTAAATAAGACTATATTTGGGTTAAAGAGTACATTTGGGATTATGAAAATATAACATTCCATTCCGTCAAAAAATCCCTACTTATCGTGAAGAAATGTTGAAAACCCTTGTTTGTGGAATTTGGTGGAATTTGAATATTCCTTCTTTAAAAAAGAGTGAACCAAACAAAGGGATGGAATCTGGTCGTAGGAATTCAACATTCCAATTCCATCAGATTCAAGCGAACCAAATGCCACCTAAGATGTCTAGTAAAGGCAAAAATAGATTAGAATTGAGCATGCCTTAGATCTCGGAGGGAAAGGGGAATTGAAATCTTGCAAGAAACATACCTTCCAGAACCAGTAAATCTGAGGATCAGTTTCCCAATACCCATTATATTCAGTATGCGCCTTCCAATCCTCCACAGAAATAGAACTTTCACTCCCATGCAGCATGCCATCAAGATCCTCAATCTCCAAGCTCTTGAAAAATAACTTCTGGATCTTTTCCTCGCCAACGATATCTGCAAATCCCCGACCAAAATGGTTTACCTGCTCGGAGACAGACGTTACAAAACGATGCTGAATAAGGAGCTCAACATACTCTTCCCTATTTCTGCTATTCACAACGATGTTCTTTCCATCAGCAAAAAGTTCCACAACTTTCATGGATCCTAATTCTTCGACTTCCCGAACAAATGTTAGACCAAGGGCATCTTGATCTACTGTTAAGGGATCCATATCCAATATTTTTTTGCAGCTACTATACAAGTATGGATCGGCGTCCTTTATATCTTCCAAAGAGATATTATTTCCACCCAATTGTAAGAAAAATGCACGATCGAAGAGGATGCCAATTTGTATTTTATGCATCAAGGCTAAGGCGATTACCCTGCCTGCAAAGTTAAAGTATTCGAGGTGCAATGGATCCACCTTAGATGCTGCAGATATAACAAAAAACAGGCAGTGCTTCCATATCAAAATTATGAATTTCATAATATCAATTAAGACGAATTGATATATCCAAAGACTTTCTAGAACATTCTACTCATAAGGTTGGAAATTCATATAACATAGATTCATGCATTCTTACAAGCATTTTCTAATTTTATTTTTTGTCAAACATGTAAAGACAACTAAACAGAGACCTAGGCTACTATCAAGATCATCTCCTTTCTATTTCTATTTCTCTCCTCTTTTAACTTTCAAATTGGCAAAGCTTAAGAAGGTCTGACTCACTTGTCTATAGATAAAGTCAAGTATCTTGCTTCACTCAATCCAACCGAAAGCAATAAAATTTTGAATTATAAGTGTCCCAAACCACCACAATCTATACTATACTATACTATAAAGCATTTAGATAGAAGTCTTAAAACAAACTACAAAACATAAGATACAAATTTTCAATGCAAATTACTTGAATTTGAACTTACAAATCATTATTGCATTAATACAACCTGTTAAAGCACACTAAGTAACCCGACCATATTTCTCTCACATACATCCTAATCCCTAAAAACACTCTCATCTAATCGCTAAACTACATCATATCCCAAAACAAAAACAAAAATCAAATGCTAACCTCCCACTCCTTAAATATCTCAACCATATCTCCCTTCTTTCCTTCTTAAATTGGCAACCTCTCAAATCTCTCAACCCACTTCCCACCCCACCCCATTGCACTCTAACCCAACTCACGCCCAGATGAATCCTCTTCATGGGGCATGTGCACACGGTGGATGGTAAAGCCCATCTCTAGCTTATTGTGGAGAAAAACATGAACTTTCCAAGCTATGGCTTTTAATTTAGAACGAAAAAAATATTTCATCGTTTTGCTCCTTTCTTGTTAATACATCCACGGAATATGAATGCAATTTTTTTAAACTATGGTTTGTTTGTATGATCCTTTCCAAATTCTAAGTAATGTTTTAATGGTTCTTGCTTTGTACGCCTCTATTTCTCTCCATGTTCATGCAAGAAAAAGATGTATGTTCCACAGGGTCACACGGTGTAGACCACAAACGATGAGGACAAACGACTATTGTGGATTGTCAAGTACGATTTAGATTTGTGTGCATACACGCTTCATGTTTTTTTTACATTAGAGTCCCTTCATGGTTATATCTAATTGTTGGGTACTCTATTCAATTTATATTAAGAAAATGTAAGTTGAAAAAGTAATGTCTTTACTTATCGTAGACGACAGTTAATATATATGTAACTGTAGTCCCCCCTTGCTCAGTTATAAACTTATAATGTTGATTCAACCGACCATTAGGCTTAACTAGAAGGGTAAATTATCAAACCAACATGAATTTTTATCTATAAGGATGTTGCATTGCAAATTTTAAGGTTGTGGATCAAATTTGCCATTTATATTTTCTGATTACATCACAAATTAGATGGAGGGAAGATCATTTTTATTCTAGAACAAAATACTCAAATACTTTCATATTACTTGTATGGTGATGTCTTAGCTTTTTGTAGGATGGATTGAAGAATCTTTCACTTGTAAGCTTGTTGTGATTTATTTACTATGAGGTATAGTTCCACCATGTAGGTTAACGTTAAAGTCTCAGTCTTTGGATATCATTGTGTTGAATCTTTGTTAAAATGCATGATTGCCACTGGAAATGCACACACATGTAAGGTTTCACCTATAGGCTAATTGGGCTTGAAATTTTTTCTTGTTCTACTCAATATTCACGTAGGTTGAAGGAAATTGAATGTATTCTTTAATAGGGGGTCTTATAGACATGGTTGGGTTCTGAAATGTTTATGGGTATAATTATAGATATTTATTGTTTGTTTACCCGGTGTATTTTTTTTTCTTTTCTTTTTGTAGACTGACTGACTGAATAGACAGTAGACAAAGTACGTTTGAGGACTGATAAACAATTTTGTATTTAAATGGGAATGCCCTTCTGTTGAGTTATTTTTTTTCCTCCTGGGGTTTAGTCACCTACGCCAAAAACTATCATGCAAAGTTGAATTGCTTTTGGTTTTTATTTGTTCCACTATGAATCTATATTGTTAAAATCGCGATATATCGGATATCGGTCATACACAAAATATCGGTGCAAAATATCGGCCAATATATCGGCCAGCGATTTATCGGCGATATTGACCGATATATCGGCCGATTTTTAGGTCCAAATATCGGTCCAAAATCGCGATTTTTTAAGGGTGATTATTTTTGGGCTTTTTTAATGACTTCAGACTTCTTGATGGGCCTTTTCTTCTTGTTTTTATTGACTTCTTTCTTCTTCTTCTTCTTCTTCTTCTAGGTTTAACTTAAACGATGGCCTCTTTCTAGTCTTTCTTCTTTCTTTCTTCTTTCTTCTTAGTTTCTTTCTGTTCCAGACTTCCAGTTCCAGCAAGCTTCCACGAACCCTTCCAATTTTTTTTGTAGTTCACTTCCAGTTCCAGCAAGCTTCCACGCAGGTTCTTTCTTCTTTGTTTCTTTCTGTTCCAAGCTAACAGCTTAAACTTCTGAATTCTGATATAATTATATAAATGAACTGGAAGCTGTTCATATATTTAAAATTAACATTAAGCTGTTTGGAGCGATTTAAATTAAGTTGTTTGAACATTAAGCTGTCTGTGTGTTATTAACATTAAGCTGTTCTCTGTTCATATTATGGATGCATATATATATATATATATATATATATATATATATATAATTCTAAAAAATATTATATAAACCGATATTCCGATATATCACCGATATATCCAAGATATCGAATATCGGTCCTTGACCGATATCGCACCGATATCCGATTTTAACAGCATAGCTATGAATATTATGGATTATTAAATGTAAGTCTTAGATTGTATTGATTTGTACTTATCGACCATTATTTATTGTTGTTTATCAATAGAATGTTACATCCCGCTGCTTTGCGCGGGTAAACAACTAGTATTCTTATGATATTGACATATTATAACTGTCAGGTATATGAGCCTTCACTGATCTACAGCACTGTCTTTGCAAAGTTAACATCATTACCGAAGTCCAGAACAGCTGTCAGAATGAATAAACTCCAGCCCATAGCCATCCTCGTGTAACTACGCATCCATGTTTATGTTACACTCAACTTATGGAAATTGTAATCTAATTGGGTTTCTCTATTTCGTACACAGTTTGCCAGTCATACAAAGTCTAGATTATGATTGAGTAATGGAAGAACCAAACCATTCAAAAACTGGGCTCCATAACCATTGTACTTCCATGGTAACAATTCTGGATGTTCAAAGGGGTTGTCATAATGAGCAGAGAATTAAAGGTATGCAGATGTCGAATACGATAAGTGTAAACAAAGTTAGAACTCTAGATGATGACAGTTTTTGATATGACACATGAAATTGTTCCAAATAACAGGTGATGACAAAACATACAATTGAAACAACCAAAATGTTATGGAAACCTACAACATATTAATAGCATAGCAACTGTAAAAAAAAAGGCTTAAGCTTTTCCAATCATGAGTTGATGTGGTTCAGACAAACAAATTGCTTTGGAAATGGGGATCATCATTATGAAGCATTCATAGGATTATGAATAATTGGGCGAAGAATAGAAGGGAAACTAATCAAAAGATCAAGTTAGGTCAACGTCACATGTATTTAGATTCTTTATAGGTGAAGTATCTCAAATCCATTAAACTAATTTCTGGTTGCATAACGTATACCTCTAAGGATCTGGTTACGTAACCCCCACCCCCAGTGTATAAATGCTCCCCTATATTCCTTTTCTTTTCGTATAATCAAGATTTCTGCAATTACAAGAACCAACTAACTTGCTCCTCACATTTTTGTCATAAATCAAAAGACTAAACTTAGAGCACATACTCCCCGATAATTATCCCTAGTTATAAGGGAGTGCATGAACACAGCAATTTTCAATGTACTAATATTTACGTAGAAAATTACACATATGGTCCAGGGCTTTCTGTCACTCTGCTGCATGCATAACCCCTCAAGTCCATTTTCTCCCCATGAATTCCTCCTCAAACGGTAGTCAAAGTCAGCGCTTAAATGTTTCACATGCCATGCACGAGCTGAAAAGGGAGGGGTTACTCAACATAAATAGAAACAACACGTTACTAACTAACTTTCTTAGTTAACATAATAAATAATTAAAGACAGACCAATCCTGTAAGTTTTAATACTTCTACTTTTAGCTAAATCCTACATGTCCCATATAGTAAACATATATAAAGTCTGCCGACACCTATACGATTCTAAATTTTTACTTACATCTAAAGTCCTATATATGAGATCCATAGAGTAAAGATACTTCCACTTTTCTTAATTCCAATGAAAAGTAAGTTTCCAACATGTTAATAAACCTAGAACATGCAATAGAAAACCATATATATATTTGATAAACAGGGGGGACGTTTGAAGCTAGAAAAGCTTACCCGGATTGGGAAAGAATCTTCTACGGTCATTTGGGCAGGCTACAAATAGAGCATTTTGAGGATTAAAGATTTCTCGACACACCAAGAAAAACCATTCACGTAATACACCAGGACCCGTAGCTTCCTCGTACTTGAATTCCATAAATAATCCACCACGTAGCAAATCAGGATCTGCCCGTGTAATATACTCGAAAGATTCAGCCAACAATTGAGATCTGTCAATAAGCATCTCATGAAGCTCCTCATACTCATCCTTCATCTCTGGAAGCAACATCATCACCAAATGCCTCCTAGATTCAAAGTCCAAAAGCTCCTTATGCTCAAGAATCCATTTATAGTCCTCATCTCTCGTTGCATATCTAAGAATTAGATAACTTAAAGAAACCTTGTTCCGCTTCAAACTTATCCAAAAGAAATCTTCTGCTCCTTGATAGAGTTTCGCAATACCACGCAATTCCTTCAAGATAGCAAGATACTGATCCCATCCACCATCTTCTGTCCCTTCTGTCACCAAATCACTCTCCATTTTATCAAGACACATTTGCACTTTCTCAAACACTTCACAGAAGAGAATATATAGCAGTTTGATTTCGTCACTGTAACAAGGGAGGCTGTATCTAATCGGCATTGGTATGAGTCCCCCAAAATCTGGCTGATCTTTAATTGCAGCCCTCAAAGGCCGCAAGAATGCAGCGAAATTATTAACATCACATGGTGAAGGGCTAATACTATCTAAAGACTCCATACTTGAAACCAAAGTCTCTGATAGCAAACTCGCAAGCTCAGCCACAAATGGAAAAATGTCCTCAACTGCAATATTGGTCACAGGCTTATTACTACTGTTTTCATAATTCCTCAAACTCCTCCCGATTCGGAGATCCTCCACCATTGATGCTAGACTACCTCGGCATAAGTTATATAAAGGATCATCATGTGCAGCAGTTCTACCGATCAATTTACAGAATTCTAACACTACAGGTGCACACTGTGAATATATAGGTTTTGGCAACATATCCCTACTAGAATCAATGAAATGGCGGATTAATTCTTCAGCACATTCTTTGTTACCTTCATGAGGAGACATATAGAGCATTACCAGCGCTGATGGAGCACATAGAGATAGAAATATATTCAGATGAGGTGCAAGGTGGTCACGATCGACATCATTCTTAGCCGTCATGTTTAAGAACTCTATCAACTTCGGTTTCACAGACTTCAAACAAACCTCCTTTTCTCCTTTACACAACCTGTAAATCGTTGAAACCAAATCATCTACCAATTGCCAAGCTTGAGGATGCTCTGTGCTCCGCATTCGTCCCACCAAATGCAGCCCTGCGTCGTTTTTGATCATGCACTCGGCCAAAGTATGGTCCCACTGAAGCTGCCTCCCTCGATAGATTAACCGCTGCTCGATCATCGGAATTCCGGTGACGGCCTGGATTTTCTCATGGATAAATTTCACTGTATCATCAGGTTTTCCATGGAGAACTAAAGTATTACCTCCGGAGATCATACGAACGAAGAATTGGATACGATTAGGGTAGGATAACAAGGCGGCGTCTTGTGTTGAAGTGGAAGTAGAAGACGAAGCCCTGGATTGAAAGTGAGGGTGTTGACGCGTGAGAAAGGGATTTGCAGAAGCGGTGGAGGGAAGGGGGTTAGGGTTAGGGTTAGGATCATCTTTTCTCATCCTGACGAAGGTTAATTCGGATGAGGGATCATCGTCATCGAAATCCTCAAGCTTGCGCTTGAATCGCTGGTGAACAAAGTCGAAGGCCGGGGAGTCTCGAAAAGACATGGATGGTTCGCCGGCGATGATGGTGGTTTTACGATCAAACCATGGAAAGAAAGAAATGAGAACAAAACCTTAAAACAGTATTTTTATGTTGTTGGTTGCTGGGTTTTACACTGGACCAAATATATTCAATTCACCCCGTGTTTTGTTGTGGATTTTATGACTCAACAATAAATATAATATTATTTTTTATTACTTTAATTACTATAATATTTAGGGTGTGTTTACCTATGACTTAATCGGCTTAATGAAAAAACCGGCTTATTCGTGCAGACATTTTGGGATGTTTACTAGTGACTTAATCGGACAGATTTGGGCTTATTCGCTCAGTGAGTCCATAGGTGTTAGTTCCCATTAAGATGAAGGTGACTTTTTTACCCTTGAAAAAAAAAGAACGGTAAAACCCTACCCTTCCCCCAATCGCCTCCCACTTTCCATGCCACTCTCCCACACCCTTCCCCATCGCCTCTCACTTTCCATCCTTCTTCTCCGTCGAAGCACCTTCTTCTCCAGCGACGTAGCTTTCTCCAGCGACGCAGCTCTTCTCCGCCACTCTTCTGTACGTTTTTTTTTTGCTTCGATTTTGCTCTTTCTCGGCTGCTCTGTTCATTTTTTCTAACAGAAAATGTTTTGATGTCTTCGTTTTGCTCTCTTCGTTTTGCTCTCTTCTCCACTCTTCAATTTTGCTCTCTTCTTTTTGCTCTATGTTAATTAGAAAAAAGATTTTTCTAACAGAACATGTTAGAAAAAGATGTTATTAATTAGAAAAAGATGTTTGTTTTTTGCTCTCTTCGATTTTAGAAGGAAGAGATGTTATTAGAGGCGGGTTCAAACGAGGAGCGTACCAATTTAAGAGAACGTGAGGAGCAATTGACAGTTATGAATCACATGTGATTCGCAGTTGTGGATCACATGTGATTCACAACTGATCTGGACTCGAATTGACAGTTATGAATCATTAATGATTTACAGTGTTGAATCGCATGTGATCCGTGACCTGCAGCATCGCGCCACGCCTCGCGCCACTTTTGCGCGAATTTTCGAGAAAGTTCCGATTTTTTAGCGTTGTAAATCATATGTGATCAGAAGCATGGGAGTGCTCCTCACGTTCTCACGTTTTGACGCGCTCCTCACATGAACCTTCCTCGATGTTATTAACCTTTCTTCTCTTCTTTTTTGCAATTTGTTTTGGACAGATAAATTTAATCAGACAGACACATTTATCCATACAGGACTTAATGAAAATTTTGGTAAACAATCCTTTACTTTGGTTACCGTAATATTATTATTTTTTATTTTTTGAACGAATTACTATAATATTTTAATATATTTTAATTACCATAATATTATTTTTTATTTTTAAACGAAATTGCTATAATATATTTTTCGAATGCAGTTTAGATAGTTTTAGAAGAGATATATAATTGAATCTGTCATTCATTTTTACCAGCGAGATTGAGTTATTATTATTAGTATTATTATATATAATTTTAAGAAATAGTCTTTTGCATGATAAAATTATAGGATGTTTTAATAATAAATTAATGTTGAAATTTCTAAAATAAAGAAATTGTTATAATTAAATGTAATTTATTTTGAAAATTTTAACTTTTTAGAGAAATTATAAAAATTTGTTGGAAATATTTTTGAACGATTAGTTATCATATAATACTACAATTGTATTGAAATTCAACTCTACAAGTCAAGAAACATAATTGATTGTCCCACATTGGTAAGAAAGTGAAAGATTTAAAGAAAAAAGGCAATATAAAAAGAAGATGAGAACTTGAATGTAGATCCAAAATTTGATTCAATTTTGGGTTAAATGGTTATTTTTTTATTTACATGAAAAAATATTTCATGTAATAGTTTAAATTTTCATTTTCATTAAATGTATATATATATATATATATAGAGAGAGAGAGAGAGAGAGAGAAGAGAATCATGCGAGAAGGGATACCATATGCGAGAAGGCGAGAAGGAATTTAGACCACATAATTCATTAGAAAATAAAATAAATAGAAAATGAAAATATTTTTAAAATTTTGGATAACTATTAATTTTAATTGAATAACAAACTCTAATAAGGGTAGTATTGGAACAAAAAAATACTTAAAACCCCTTAAAAATCTTGTGATCCTATATAATAGGATATAGCATATTATTTTAATCCATCTTCAAAATAACAAAGACAAAATATTAGTATTTCCAAATTAACAATTATAAAAGATGAGATTTTTTCGTATTTCAATTACAACAAAAAAAGAAGTTCGGTAGTGAATGATTATTTTAGAATAGATTAAATATTTTAATATCATACTCATGCTTAAAAAGTTTAAGTAATGATCACAAGTGATGATATCAAATATCATATGCGATACTATCACATTTGACAATATCAAATATTATATGTGATGTTATCACACATCAGATGTAATTACATATGTTAGTATCAAATATCACATGTGATAACACCACCATTCGACAATCTTGAAGATTTACCAACGAAATATCATGTGTGATAATACCAAGTAATCATATGTGATAATACTAAATAACCAATGTGTTATCACATATGATTACTTAAAATATCAACATATTCTAGGAATAACATGTTAATAATCACAAATAATCATATGTGATAATACTAAATAACCAATGTGTTATCACATATGATTACTTAGAATATCAACATATTTTAGGAATAACATGTTAATAATCGCAAATAATCATATGTGATTGACAACATATGTGATAATACCAATTAATCATATGTGATAATACTAAATAACCATTTACTTGCTTGTTGGTGTTGTCAATCACATATGATTATTTGCGATTATTAACATGTTATTCCTAGAATATGTTGATATTCTAAGTAATCATATGTGATAACAAATTGGTTATTTAGTATTATCACATATGATTACTCGTATTATCACATATGATTACTTGGTATTATCAGACATGATATTTCGTTGGTAAATCTTCAAGATTGTCGAATGGTGGTATTATCACATGTGATATTTGATACTATCATATGTAATTACATCTGATATGTGTGATAACATCACATATAATATTTGATATTGTCAAATGTGATAGTATCACATATGATATTTGATATTATCACTTGTGATCATTACTTAAACTTTTTAATCATGAGTATGATATTAAAATATTTAATCTATTCTAAAAGAATCATTCACTACCGAACTTCTTTTTTTGTTGTGATTGAAATACGAAAAAATCTCATCTTTTATAATTGTTAATTTGGAAATACTAATATTTTGTCTTTGTTATTTTGAAGATGAATTAAAATAATATGCTATATCCTATTATATAGGATCACGAGATTTTTAAGGGGTTTTAATTATTTTTTTGTTCCAATACTACCCTTATTAGAGTTTGTTATTCAATTAAAATTAATAGTTATCCAAAATTTTAAAAATATTTTCATTTTCTATTTATTTTATTTTCTAATGAATTATGTGGTCTAAATTGCTTCTCGCCTTCTCGCATATGGTATCCCTTCTCGTTTGAACCTGCCCATATATATATATATATATATATATATATATATATATATATATATAAATGAAACAATCGAGGGTATACGATGTGACTCTTCGAGAATAGAGTATTTCTCAAATTATGGAATGTGGTTGGGATTAAGTACTTTTAAATTTTATTTTATAATTTTTTTATTAGGCTAACAATGCTTATAATTCGAAACTTATTTTAAAAGTATATATATTTTTAGTGATTTTGTATTTTTTTTCTTATTTATCTAACAAATGCTTAATAATCAAAACCTTTTAATTAATAATAGATTACTTTTTAATTTTTTTTATTTATCTATTTATTTTCTTTTAGTAAGCCAACAATCAATATATCAATATAAATTGTTTGAAAATTTCTCAAATCTTGGATTATGGTTGAAATTGGTTCCCACATTCATGGAGAGATGGATGTTTGACAAAGGTTAATGAGTATATAAGAGGAAGATATTGTAACACCCTCAAAATTGGAAAGAGCAACTACTAAAAATTTCGATAAAATAACCAAATGAGGATAAAAATCCCTTCTACAAACCATCCTTGGAAATACCTCAAAATTTAAAACGTAACAACTCCCACAATTAATAACTCAAGTCATACAACATGGCCAAATAAAGTCGGGTGTTACTTAACCCAAATACAAGTTTCTATTCCCAAATAAATACGGAAGACTTCACTAAGTAATTCATCTCCCGAGCACACTACTAGCACTCATCTCTTCATAGTGTCACTAGAACTATTTCCAACCTGAACCTATTGCACATGCCGACAAATAAAAAGGTTAGGCTAACGCCTAGTGAGTTCAAGAGTTTACATCATAATTAAATAATTCGTTAGACAAAAATGAGGCAACTTAAATCATGATTTCCAAAAAGGGATTTGTATTAAATATACCAACAACCCATTTTCCAAACGCACACAAATTCCGTGGCAAAAGCTCCAATGAAAATCATTTCTCAACAATGGATTCAATTCCAAAACTCACTTAAGATGAGAATAAATATTAAAGAGTAAACGACAATTTTGGTCCCTGGTGTATACCAAAATCACCGAAAGTGGTCCCTAAACTTCAAAAATGACATTTTTCGTCCCTGGTCTCCTTATTTTGCTCTGAAAGTGGTCCAAAGCTCTAACGTCGTCTAACAAATGGCCGTTTAAGGCCTCATGTGCTTCTCACGTGATGGGCAATTTGGTCATTTCACTATTTCCCTCTCATTTAAACGCCCTTTCGTTTACCTATACTTGTTTCAAGAAACCCTCCATTTTGGTCCTTAACACATATCCCCATTAACAAACACTGAGCTTCACACTGAGCTTCCATCTTCAATCTGAGCTTCATCTTGTTAATGCAACGTTACTTCCATGTCTTCTCATACGTGGGTGATCAGAAAGGAGCAAGGGGATGACCTTTATCCCGAACTGGTTTATGGTATGTCTCTATTTTTCATAAAATCCTTCCTTTGAGTTTTTTACCTATGTTAATGATCGACCTGTTTATTTAAGTCAAACATTTAAGTTGTAAACTACTTTCTGATCGATTTTTGTTCCTTCTACAGATCACTATCCTACTCTAATAACAATGAGGATAAACCATGGAGGTGTTTTCACAAAGTCCCTTGGTAGAAGATACATCCATGGTAAGACTTCATTTGTGGACTTGATTGACACTGATTTGTTATCAGTCCATGAGATTGATGCTATGATGTTAGAGTTAGGGTACCAAGCAGATGAGAAAATGTATTACCATTTCTTGACTCCAGGAAGTGACATGAATTTTGGGTTAGAAGCCTTAGGGAATGATAGTGATGTGCTGAACCTTATGAAATTTGTTCCTAAGGTAAAATTTGTAGATGTATTTATAGAGCATTGGAAAACACTAGTTGATACATACAACTCACCACCACATGCTAGAAAAATGGAGATACAGGAACTTGATGAACCTGGAAATCAATATGTATCAAAGAAAAAACTTGTTAAGAAGACATGCAAGAAAAAACTATTTCTTGAGTGGATTGACAATAAAGGTGAGGCATCTAATATAGATAAAGTGAGAGTTGTGGATAAAAACAGAGGCTTTGACTTAAATAAACAGGTTGATATGGATAGACCACTTGATGTGAGTGACATGTTGTATGAACAAGGGAATGATGAAGATATGCCATTTGACCTTAACTTATTGTTAATGAACCTGAGGTTAATGGAATTGACAAGGGAAAGGGGGTTGAGAAGGGAGATGCAATTGACAAGGGAAAGGAGGTTGATCCATTTGAAATATATGATGAATTTGATCCATTTTTTGTCATGGATTATTTGTCAGAACCTGAGATGGCAAAGGGCAGTGACATGCAACCTGATATGGGCAGTGGCATACATGTGGAGTGCAGTGGCATACAAGCTGATAGTGAAGGAGATGATGATAGTGTAGATGAGGATTATGTTGATGATGATAATAGGATAGAAGAGTATGATATTGACATGGATGACTTTTTTGATGGCAATGTAGAGTGGATTGGAGGAGTTGATGAAACAGTTGAGGATAGTGAAGCAAATATGTTTGATTGGGCACTAGTGCTTAACGATGATCAATTTTCAAGTGGAGATGAGATGGAAGGATATGTTGGGCCCAAGTTGAAGAAACCACATGATAAAAACAGCTTATTTTATTTGGGGCAAACATTTGGCAGCAAAACAGAGGTCATTCAGAAGATTAAGGACCTTTCTGTTGAGAGTAGAAGAGATTTAGTGTTGGTGAAAAATGATCTCCAAAGGGTGAGGGCCATGTGCAGGGGAGTGTTACCACAGTTCAACGATTTTGGTGGGACAAGTGGGCCTGGTGGGCCAAGTGGGACACTTAAAGGAAGAAAACCAAATATTACAAAGAGCAGTGGTCCAAGATGTCCATGGGCTTTGCTCATCTCAACAGATGGAGGCATACAGACTTGGACAGTGAAAACCTATGTTCCCACACACAACTGCCTCCAATGCAGGGACATCTGTAATACCCCGGGTAAGTCCGTTAGTTAAATCCCCTTTCCGTTAAGTTTAGTTAACTTTATTAAAGTGTGTTTAGGGTAGAAATTGGTTAAATGATAATTTAAAGAAGTTTTAGTTAATAATGAAGAGTCTAAGGGTTGAAATGGTAATTATGGTTAGTTTAAGGTCTAAAGTGGTAAATTAAGTTAGATATTATCCCTTCTGAATTCAGATATTATCACAAGCAGAAAATCAGTAAAGTTAGTGTGTGTGTGTGTGTTGAGAGAAAGCAAGAAGAGAAAAGAAGGGTTTGGTGCTAAAGGGTTCAAATTGGTGTGTTTGGAAGATGAATTAAGGTATGTTCCTTTGTATTTTATGTTTGTAATTTCTTTTGGAAGGGTTCGATCGGAGTAGAAACATCACAAACACTTCTGGTATTAATTCAGTCGGTTTTCTGGGTAAAAAGGACCAAACCGACAGAGGTTTTCGGACACCATGAATGTGTCCGGATGGATTGGTTGGTAGTGTCCGGGTAATTAGCTGATGGTGTCTGGACGATTCAAGTATCCGGGTAAGTCCCTCTTGTTATACTTTTCCGGATGATTTTGATACCTGATGGTATCCGGATTCCTGGTGCTGTCCGGATTAGTCTGGGTTGTCCGGATAAATCGTGTTGTCCGGAAACTTTGGTTGTTTGATCATTTTGAGGATAAAAGTTAGATAGATGTATTTAGAGTTCATAGCCTGCTAGTAAGTTTTATATATAAGTTGGTGAGGAGATGTTTGTATGTAAATGGTTTCAGATTCTGAGAATTCTGGGTAAAGGATCGGATAGCTCGGAGAAAGGCTTGGAAGCGTATTTTAAGCATTCAAGGTGAGTTTTGCTTTAAAATGTTTTTGAATTGGGATACATATATATGTGTATATATATATATATATATATATATGAGATGATTATGTGGTAGCAATATGATTATGTGTATATAAATGACAATATGATGTAATGAGATATATATTGTATTTATATAAGCTTTGCACTACACGAGTGCACTTGTTGCCGGGTTCCGGTGTGCGGACCGGTGAGTAGCCGGGTTCCGGTGTGCGGACCGGTGAGTAGTCGGGTTCCGGTGTGCGGACCGACGGGTAGCCGGGTTCCGGTGTGCGGACCGGTTGTTGATTTATTAGTTGGCTTGCTACCAACTAATATGGCCATTTGTGGAGGAATAAGGTGGATGAGATGTACACGATGCACGAGTCTGGATTGGTATTTAAATACGTGTGGTATGTTTATATTTTACGAAAGGATTACCAAAGGTTTATCTAAACTATTTTGATACAAAGGATTTACATAAAAGGTTTTATAATGATTTTGGAAAGGACTGGGATTAACTCACTAGACCCGTTTGGTCTAACCCTCATTTTGTTTTCAAAAATATGTTTTCCAGGTCAAGGATCTTTTGTTAGCAAAGGGAAGGATAAAGCATAGAAGGCGGTTGCTAGCTGTCGAAGATTAGGATATATTTACCTTTCTGTATTGTATAGTTTTGAGACTTTGGGACCGAATGTGAGTTATCATGTATTTTGTTATGAAAGTAATGACGTTGTGTATGAAATGTTAATTGTTATATATATTATGTATGTCTTGGGATATTGGGTTGTTACAAATGGTATCAGAGCCCTAGTTTAAGGGATTTAGGTATTTGTACCCGTACCTAGACTTAAACTGCATGTGAAGTAGGATGTCCTTGATATATTAGAACCTTGGGATGCTAAGTATAAAAGGTAGAAGGAACATCATGTAAGGAAATTTCAGATTACACCTGACCAGTGTAATTGTGATCTTACAGGCGCATGTTTGGACTGGAATACCTTATTATACGGGGTATGTGTTTATGTGTATGTTAATCTTGTTTGAATCTACAGAATGGCAAGCGGTACTCGAAATATGAATAGAAGAGGAGGGGGAACTCTGAATAGTACGAATCCACCAATAGGAACGGGGGAAGAAGAGGAGAGCGAGGGGGAGGTAGATCCGGAGGTAGAACGGGGAGTAGAACTGGGGGCAGAACCGGAGGTAGAGTTCAAGGGCGAGGTACGGAGTTTATTACAAGAAACGATTTGATGGCGGAGATGGGAAGACTTCAAGCAAATATTCAGACTATGTTCGACCAAGCTAGTCATACTGAAACACCAGATCCTGGTTTGGAAGACGAAATGCCCATTACACCTACGGTCATACCAGTGTCAAGAAGGTGTGATTACAAGATGTTCTTAAACTGTAGACCTCCAACTTACTCAGGAGATAGAGACCCAGTGAAGGCGATGAGATGGTTAAAAGAAATAGAAGCCGTCTTCAAGACCAGTAAGTGTGCGGATGAGGACAGAGTGTTATACGGAACGGCGATGTTGAAGGCGGATGCTCTGTACTGGTGGGAAGCTCACATTGATTCCACAAGGTCGGATGTATACTCTAATTTTACTTGGGACGAATTCACAACAGCATTCAAAGGACAGTTTTGTTCTCAAGCAGCAGTTAGACAATTGGAAGAGGAGTACTATGTTGCCACGGAGGCTCTAAAGATGGAAAGGTTTATTTTTGGGATAAATGCAGAAATTAGAAAGCTAGTGACTGCAAAGGGACCCGATACCTTCTCAGCCGCAGTGGATGCCGCGGAAAACGTGGAACAGGATAACCGGAGAGACGTTGGTGATAAGAGTGCTGGGAAAAGAAAATTGGAAGAAACGATGTACGATTCGGAAGAATACGAATCCCTGAGGTTTGATAGTTATTCGCCTTTCAGACCAGTTGAAAGACCATGCCCAAAAAGCAATCGTGTTCATCAAGGAAATTGTTATGTGGATTCCCGAAGTTGTTACAAATGTGGAAAGACTGGTCACATTGTTAGAGACTGTCGGGTAACTCGATTCTGTTTCGTTTGCAATTCCCCGGATCATATTCAGTCAGATTGTCCGCAATGGAAAGCACAACAGGGTAGTATGGCGGTGAGACCAACGGGTGTTAGGCCGGGAGAGGAACAAGGGCCTGAGGTATCGAAAGCAAAGGGCCGTGTTTTTCAGATGACGGAACAAGAGGTGGAAGAAAGTCCTGATGAGGTTACAGGTATATTTCTATAAACTCTATACGTGCTAAGGTGTTATCTGACTTCGGTGCAAAATGGTTATTGGTATTTCTGTACTTTTGTTGCTTATCTATGTTAGAGATATAGGTGGGTGTGGGGTGGCTATTCAGTTAGTTTCTATGGTTTTGATTGAGTTCGAAGTAGTAGTGAAAACTAAGTATTTATACCTTTTCGCTTAACCGAATTCCGGGACGGAATTCTTTTAAGGGGGAGACCCCGAGTAAGTCCGTTAGTTAAATCCCCTTTCCGTTAAGTTTAGTTAACTTTATTAAAGTGTGTTTACGGTAGAAATTGGTTAAATGATAATTTAAAGAAGTTTTAGTTAATAATGAAGAGTCTAAGGGTTGAAATGGTAATTATGGTTAGTTTAAGGTCTAAAGTGGTAAATTAAGTTAGATATTATCCCTTCTGAATTCAGATATTATCACAAGCAGAAAATCAGTAAAGTTAGTGTGTGTGTGTGTGTGTGTTGAGAGAAAGCAAGAAGAGAAAAGAAGGGTTTGGTGCTAAAGGGTTCAAATTGGTGTGTTTGGAAGATGAATTAAGGTATGTTCCTTTGTATTTTATGTTTGTAATTGCTTTTGGAAGGGCTCGATCGGAGTAGAAACATCACAAACACTTCTGGTATTAATTCAGTCGGTTTTCTGGGTAAAAAGGACCAAACCGACAGAGGTTTCCGGACACCATGAATGTGTCCGGATGGATTGGTTGGTAGTGTCCGGGTAATTAGCTGATGGTGTCCGGACGATTCAAGTATCCGGGTAAGTCCCTCTTGTTATACTTTCCGGATGATTTAGATACCTGATGGTATCCGGATTCCTGGTGCTATCCGGATTAGTCTGGGTTGTCCGGATAAATCGTGTTGTCCGGATTCTTTTGGGTTGTCCGGAAACTTTGGCTGTTTGATCATTTTGAGGATAAAAGTTAGATAGATGTATCTAGAGTTCATAGCCTGCTAGTAAGTTTTATATATAAGTTGGTGAGGAGATGTTTGTATGTAAATGGTTTCAGATTCTGAGAATTCTGGGTAAAGGATCGGATAGCTCGGAGAAAGGCTTGGAAGCGTATTTTAAGCATTCAAGGTGAGTTTTGCTTTAAAACGTTTTTGAATTGGGATAAATATATATGTGTATATATATATATATGAGATGATTATGTGGTAGCAATATGATTATGTGTATATAAATGACAATATGATGTAATGAGATATATATTGTATTTATATAAGCTTTGCACTACACGAGTGCACTTGTTGCCGGGTTCCGGTGTGCGGACCGGTAAGTAGCCGGGTTCCGATGTGCGGACCGGTGAGTAGTCGGGTTCCGGTGTGCGGACCGACGGGTAGCCGGGTTCCGGTGTGCGGACCGGTTGTTGATTTATTAGTTGGCTTGCTACCAACTAATATGGCCATTTGTGGAGGAATAAGGTGGATGAGATGTACACGATGCACGAGTCTGGATTGGTATTTAAATACGTGTGGTATGTTTATATTTTACGAAAGGATTACCAAAGGTTTATCTAAACTATTTTGATACAAAAGATTTACATAAAAGGTTTTATAATGATTTTGGAAAGGACTGGGATTAACTCACTAGACCCGTTTGGTCTAACCCTCATTTTGTTTTCAAAAATATGTTTTCCAGGTCAAGGATCTTTTGTTAGCAAAGGGAAGGATAAAGCATAGAAGGCGGTTGCTAGCTGTCGAAGAGTAGGATATATTTACCTTTCTGTACTGTATAGTTTTGAGACTTTGGGACCGAATGTGAATTATCATGTATTTTGTTATGAAAGTAATGACGTTGTGTATGAAATGTTAATTGTTATATATATTATGTATGTCTTGGGATATTGGGTTGTTACAACATCTCTCTGGCCACAGTAAGTTTTCTCTCTAAGAAGATTACAGATAACATAGTTTCTAATCCCACCATTCCAATACAGGCTCTTCAAACACAGTATATATTTATCTATCTATATAATATAAATATATAAAATATAAATATTTTATTTTTATTTTTATTTTATTTTAATAAAAAAAGAGCCAAAAAATGTAAAAAGACCATTTTGCCCCTAACTTAACTTGGACTTAACTGGGTTTTAACGGAGTTACTGTAGCTAGGGACCACTTTCAGAGCAAAATAAGGAGACCAGGGACGATATTTGCACTTATTGAAGATATGGGACCACTTTCGGTGATTTTGGTATACACCAGGGACCAAAATTGTAGTTTACTCTTTAGAAACTTAATATTGAGTAAACTACAATTTTGGTCCCTGGTGTATACCAAAATCACCGAAAGTGGTCCCATATCTTCAATAAGTGCAAATATCGTCCCTGGTCTCCTTATTTTGCTCTGAAAGTGGTCCCTAGCTACAGTAACTCCGTTAAAACCCCGTTAAGTCCCAGTTAAGTTAGGGGCAAAATGGTGTTTTTACATTTTTTGGCTCTTTTTTTATTAAAATAAAATAAAAATAAAAATAAAAAATTTTATATTTTATATATTTATATTATATATATAGATAAATATATACTGTGTTTGAAGAGCCTGTATTGGAATGGTGGGATTAGAAACTATGTTATCTGTAATCTTCTTAGAGAGAAAACTTGCTGTGGCCAGAGAGATGTCCCTGCATTGGAGGCAGTTGTGTGTGGGAACATAGGTTTTCACTGTCCAAGTCTGTATGCCTCCATCTGTTGAGATGAGCAAAGCCCATGGACATCTTGGACCACTGCTCTTTGTAATCTTTGGTTTTCTTCCTTTAAGTGTCCCACTTGGCCCACCAGGCCCACTTGTCCCACCAAAATAGTTGAACTGTGGTAACACTCCCCTGCACATGGCCCTCACCCTTTGGAGATCATTTTCACCAACACTAAATCTCTTCTACTCTCAACAGAATGGTCCTTAATCTTCTGAATGACCTCTGTTTTGCTGCCAAATGTTTGCCCCAAATAAAATAAGCTGTTTTTATAATGTGGTTTCTTCAACTTGGGCCCAACATATCCTTCCATCTCATCTCCACTTGAAAATTGATCATCGTTAAGCACTAGTGCCCAATCAAACATATCTGCTTCACTATCCTCAACTGTTTCATCAACTCCTCCAATCCACTCTACATTGCCATCAACAAAGTCATCCATGTCAATATCATACTCTTCTATCCTATTATCATCATCAACATAATCCTCATCTACACTATCATCATCTCCTTCACTATCAGCTTGTATGCCACTGCACTCCACATGTATGCCACTGCCCATATCAGGTTGTATGCCACTGCCCTTTGCCATCTCAGGTTGTGACAAACAATCCATGACAAAAAATGGATCAAATTCATCATATATTTCAAATGGATCAACCCCCTTTCCCTTGTCAATTGCATCTCCCTTCTCAACCCCCTTTCCCTTGTCAATTCCATTAACCTCAGGTTCATTAACAATAAGTTAAGGTCAAATGGCATATCTTCATCATTCCCTTGTTCATACAACATGTCACTCACATCAAGTGGCCTATCCATATCAACCTGTTTATTTAAGTCAAAGCCTCTGTTTTTATCCACAACTCTATCTTTATCTATATTAGATGCCTCACCTTTATTGTCAATCCACTCAAGAAATAGTTTTTTCTTGCATGTCTTCTTAACAAGTTTTTTCTTTGATACATATTGATTTCCAGGTTCATCAAGTTCCTGTATCTCCATTTTTCTAGCATGTGGTGGTGAGTTGTATGTATCAACTAGTGTTTTCCAATGCTCTATAAATACATCTACAAATTTTACCTTAGGAACAAACTTCATAAGGTTCAGCACATCACTATCATTCCCTAAGGCTTCTAACCCAAAATTCATGTCACTTCCTGGAGTCAAGAAATGGTAATACATTTTCTCATCTGCTTGGTACCCTAACTCTAACATCATAGCATCAATCTCATGGACTGATAACAAATCAGTGTCAATCAAGTCCACAAATGAAGTCTTACCATGGATGTATCTTCTACCAGGGGACTTTGTGAAAACACCTCCATGGTTTATCCTCATTGTTATTAGAGTAGGATAGTGATCTGTAGAAGGAACAAAAATCGATCAGAAAGTAGTTTACAACTTAAATGTTTGACTTAAATAAACAGGTCGATCATTAACATAGGTAAAAAACTCAAAGGAAGGATTTTATGAAAAACAGAGACATACCATAAACCAGTTCGGGATAAAGGTCATCCCTTTGCTCCTTTCTGATCACCCACGTATGAGAAGACATGGAAGTAACGTTGCATTAACAAGATGAAGCTCAGATTGAAGCTCAGATTGAAGATGGAAGCTCAGTGTGAAGCTCAGTGTGTGTTAATGGAGATATGTGTTAAGGACCAAAATGGAGG
Organism: Saussurea involucrata; assembly: GCA_033807775.1. Classification (NCBI taxonomy): domain Eukaryota; kingdom Viridiplantae; phylum Streptophyta; class Magnoliopsida; order Asterales; family Asteraceae; genus Saussurea; species Saussurea involucrata. Next base: position 146,557,930 of record CM066320.1, on the reverse strand, counting down.
GTTTCTTGAAACAAGTATAGGTAAACGAAAGGGCGTTTAAATGAGAGGGAAATAGTGAAATGACCAAATTGCCCATCACGTGAGAAGCACATGAGGCCTTAAACGGCCATTTGTTAGACGGCGTTAGAGCTTTGGACCACTTTCAGAGCAAAATAAGGAGACCATGGACGAAAAGTGTCGTTTTTGAAGTTTAGGGACCACTTTCGGTGATTTTGGTATACACCAGGGACCAAAATTGTCGTTTACTCATTTCTAAATAATATCAACGCGAATAAAGCTCCAAAACTCTAAACATCTAAACAAGGATGAGGCATTATATACCGCCCATAAATCATGGAAAACAATCCATATAGATATATATTACGTCACCGACAACATGGATAAAAGAAATACCCGAAATAATACCTTTCGGTGACGGGGGAGACCCGATTTCATCGAATGTGGCGGATACACAAGTTAAAGCACAATTATAAGTTACAAGCATGTTTCATGGATGGAAAAGCCTCTGACATCAACCCTATCCAGGTCTATAGTCAATCTTGGACATCAACCTAAACCGGATCTTTAGTCCATGGAGACATCAACCCAAACTGGATCTTTAGTCTATTGCGGCATCAACCTAAACCGAATCTTCAGCCTAAAACCACCAAGTTCAACCCAAATCGGATCTTTACCTTGGGATGTCACCATCTAAAACAAGCTTCTTTAATTTAAAAATTTTCACATGACTCCAAAAGAATACCAACGCATTCAAATCATGTAATTCCTAAATAAGATGTAGTACATGCAAATCATAACTAAAGCTCTACATCGAGCTATCAAAATCGAACAAATGTCCTCAAGACCCAACAAAGTCAAAAACCGAGCCATAAGCTTAAAAGATCAAATGACCATTTTTTAAAAGTCAACATATGCAAATGAAGTGCTCCAAGGCATGACTAGCTCAAAATCACTTCATTGCCACTTTCCAATTAAGGCAAACCATATATACATATATACTCAAATACTTTATAACTTGATAATGTATATAATTCGAAATGGTTTATAAAACCCAAAAAGTACCAAGAGTATATATGTCAAATGGTATTCACTTATGAGACAAAACACTCAAAAGGGCATATTCTTAAATAAAACGCAATTAAGTGCATAACACATCCAAAGCTCCACCTCGAGCTACTAAAACCGACAAACACCCCAAAGACCCATTTGAGTACAAATCAAGCCCTTAGAGGCAAAATAAACGTTTGGCTAAATACGCGAGTCATCACAGTTACATAAACCAAAATACATCGTTACCCCAAATCTTTGTCTATTGACTCTCAATTGGCCTTCGGCCCAAAATCAAAAGGTTTACAATTCCCAAAATGTTCATAAGGTCGAGATTGACCAAAATCCACAACTCACACGTTCACATTTTCAAAACGTAACATATCATAAACTTTGCATAATCTCCACAAACGCTAAAAGTGTATTTTGACCAAACAACCTCCACTTATGCAATAAATTAACAAAACACTTTCATTCGTGATTTATTTATCAATTACCCAAAAATCCCAAATGTGGGTGTTTTACAAGATTTGTAAAGCTCAACACTTCAAATTATCAAAACCAACTAAATAACTCAAAAAATGATAATTTTATGTAAAACACATAAACACTTTAAAATAAACATTTTGGCATGTACAACGTTTTCACAAATCAACTTGAACTCACCTTGCTAGATTTAGGCTAAATCTAGATTTTACCCCAATAAGAGCTCCTTGAAGAAACTTGAATCCACAAGAAATTCCTTCAAACCCTAGATTCAAAAGTTTTCCAAACATAAATATACATGTCCAAGCACTTAGAATCATTCCCCAAACATCTTATATCAAAATCTCCATTTTGACCAAAACTCCAATTTGACCTAACTTCCCCAAAATCATCCAAACCGAAATTTAAGAAACACAAACACTAGGAAGTCATAAATGAAGCATTTAAAACTCATATGAAATTTTAGAAGCTAGGAGGATGAACTTGTTGGTCCCGAAGGGTATACAAGTTTGTAGAAGGGGGGGGGGGGTTGAATACAAACACACATACTTTTACTTTCTAAATTGTTTATTGATATAATCAAACAATTTACAACTTGTTGCAGAATAAGATTAAGGACTAAGCCTAATCTAAACAAGTTAAGAACACTAAGTTTCTTGCACTAGAATTAAGACAGAAAGGAGATAAGAATACTACGAATAATATTCTAACACTAAGAGAGAAAGAAGAAGATGGCCGAGCACTTCATTTCTGAAGTAGGGTTCTTCTTATATACTGCATGCATTTAATGCATGGCAGTATTACTTTACACGTGGAAGCAGTTGAGTGGTTGCATGTTGTGACCTTTGTAGACAACCTTAGTAGCCGCATGGTGTACAGTGTAGAATCAGAGTTGGTTGTACGATTCTGGACAGAAGGGATGTCCGTTCTGACATTTCGTACGGAGACGTGCAAGGGGGTAAGACAAAAGTAACTTGTAGAGGAAGACTTCATGATCAGCTTTCGTTGAACAGTTCCTTATCAGCGAATGATAAAGCTCAGCGATTGCTGAAGTCTTCTACTTGATACTTCACGTTGAGTGGACAATTCTGTGACTTCGCTGATATCCGCATTGGTTCATTAGTAGACTTGTCGTTGGTTCTTGGGCTTGATCTTCGACTTCAGCGTAGAACCTTTGTTGACGTGAAACTTGTCTTCAGAGATCATAAGTAAACAATTAACACTTATCAGCGATCACCAAAAAGTACTGAACAGGCTCAGAGCTTTATGGTGAACGGTGTTCGCTGAGTATTAACCTTTTAAAGAGCGAGAGTTCCTATCAGCGGTACTGTAGAGTCTTAGTACTTATCAACGATAGTGAAACTCTAATACATATTGTCTACTTGTAATTTTCACTAAGTGTTTCTTAAAGGGTCATTATCAAATCACTGAGGGTTTGGATCAACAATCTCCCCCTATTTGATTATGACATAGCAACAAAGAAAATTGCTAAGTATGAAAACATAAGGATAAAAAGAACTCATAAAATATTTGTCCCTTTTACTGTTTTCTGAGATCTTTTCAGTACTGATGGAGTAAAGTACATTCACTGAAATTTTTCGTTAAACTTCGTAAAGGTTACAAAGGGAAGTGGAAAAATTACAAGTACAACAAATAAATTTACAAGTACAAAAGATATTAGCTGATAAAGAATAGAAGAATTACAAGGAAATTCTATCAGCCATAAGGTTCTTCTTTAATGAGAAGTTCATCAAGGGTCTTTGTTGTAGGGATCATCCAGTCAGGGACAGTTTCTCCCTGATTTCTTCTTTCTTGTGCTTCTTTGAAGATCAGGGGCTTGAGATATCGTGCCTGAAGATCGCGTCTGAATTCACACCCTTAGATGAGATCCCTGAGCTGTTCGATGGGAGTGATGGGAAGCTCAGAGATGCGTTGAAAGCGTTGTCCTCCATCATAGTCGTGAAAGAAGATACCATAAGGTTCGCTTATGACTTTTCCAGGGATGAAGCGTTCACCAGGAGGCAGGGAGTTGTCAAGCGCTGAGAGGTCTGGTTCAGGACCAAGTACTTCATCGCGTGAGAAACCAATACCTGTTTCATTCCGGATAAGAGGACATGAATCTGAAGGTTTTAACCTTTTCTTTGCAGAGGCCCTTTTTCTTTTTGGAGTAGGAGCATCAGGAAGAGAAATATCCACAGCAGAAGAAACCAAGTCGATCTGTCGATTTAGAAGTTTTTCGACATGATCTTTGAATTTAGAACGTGAGTGCTGAATGGCTATTCTGATCTCCAACCATTCAGAGAGACCGTATTTCGTGATAGCATCAACGTAGAAGGTTTCCGTGGTACCGTTTTCTCTGAATATCTCGACCTCAACAATTGGAACTTTGATGGTGATCTTCCAGTGATGTGTACCTTGTTAATTCTGGCAGCCCGATATCGAAAGTGTACTTTCTCTTTGCACCATTTCAAGGTAGATTGAGATACCTTGGTCTTTTCTTCGATAATCTTCTGGGCGTCTTCCCACAACTGACGTTGGACTTCGATGGGAGTTCTTTTCAGTGCGGGGTCTTTCACCGATTGTTGGGCAAGCTGAATGGCGAGAGCCTTATCTTTTTCTTCAGCTTCCTTTCTTTCGGCGAGTAACCTTTCATCTCTGAGGTGATCAGTGAATTCTTTCTTTGATAACCTGAACTTCGTGGGAACAAGGACTTTGTCACGAGGAAGGATGATTCGCTGATCCTCAAGCTTCTTGATCATTTCTTCTCTCCTTTTATGATCCTCTTCACTTAGCTTTTGAGGAGCTAAGGAAGGTCTGTTATACAAGTTTGTAGAAGGGGGGGGGGGGTTGAATACAAACACATGGATTTTTACTTTCTAAATTGTTTATTGATATAATCAAACAATTTACAACTTGTTGCGGAATAAGATCCAGGACTAAGCCTAATCTAAACAAGTTAAGAACACTAAGTTTCTTGCACTAGAATTAAGACAGAAAGGAGATAAGAATACTACGAATAATATTCTAACACTAAGAGAGAAAGAAGAAGATGGCCGAGCACTTCATTTCTGAAGTAAGGTTCTTCTTATATACTGCATGCATTTAATGCATGGCAGTATTACTTTACACGTGGCAGCAGTTGAGTGGTTGCATGTTTTGACCTTTGTAGACAACCTTAGTAGCCGCATGGTGTACAGTGTAGAATCAGCTTTCGTTGAACAGTTCCTTATCAGCGAATGATAAAGCTCAGCGATTGCTGAAGTCTTCTACTTGATACTTCACGTTGAGTGGAAAATTTTGTGACTTCGATGATATCCGCATCAGTTCATTAGTAGACTTGTCGCTGGTTCTTGGGCTTGATCTTCGACTTCAGCGTAGAACCTTTGTTGACGTGAAACTTGTCTTCAGAGATCATAAGTAAACAATTAACACTTATCAGCGATCACCAAAAAGTACTGAACAGGCTCAGAGCTTTATGGTGAACGGTGTTCACTGAGTATTAACCTTTTAAAGAGCGAGAGTTCCTATCAACGGTACTGTAGAGTCTTAGTACTTATTAGCGATAGTGAAACTATAATACATATTGTCTACTTGTAATTTTCACTAAGTGTTTCTTAAAGGGTCATTATTAAATCACTGAGGGTTTAGATCAACAGAACTCACCACTTAGGTTTTGATGAAAACCTAGAAAACCCTAATTTTCTTGAAGATGGAGGTGATGATGATGAACTCTTGATCTTTGCTTCCACTTCACCACTAAATACCCTTGTATCTTCCCAAAACTAACACTTTATTCTAAAAAAGATCTCAAAAACTAAACCATAGCAATTTGAATCGCCAAAAACGGAGTAGAAATGAGAGAGATATGACCAAATGAAGAAAGAGGCCCAAAATCGGATTTTATGCACTGCCCCCACCCTCGAGCGTGACATACTTTCGACCAAAATGTACCGAGGGCCAATTTTCCTCCACGAAAGTGACACTGGCACTTTAGCATGTCACTTTCGCCCAGAAGGTACCGAACACTATTTTGGCCGTAACTTCTTCGTTTTAGCCCCGTTTTCACTCCGGAAAGGCCCGTTGGATTCGTATTTGATTTCTCCATCCAACATGACTATAAAATATAGGATTTAATCCAAAATCCTATTTCTTCTATTTCTCTTGAAAAATCGATTTCCACACTGTCTTGAAATTATACTTACCCGAAAATTACGTGTGTTACAATCCTCCCAACCTTAAAAGAGATTTCGTCCTAGAAATCTAGCTTCCCATTTAACGCTGCCCTCATAGTTGATTGTCTCTGTTTACGAGGAGTTGTCTCTGATCCACTTGACAGAACTGTCACGATAAACTTCAGGCTGATACTCACAACAAATGTCCTCTTAGGCACATTGTACTTATATCTGAGTGAATGCTTAACTTACTAGAGTAGCTTCTAACCACAAGACTTTGGTTGTCTCCGAACCTTAGGTGATCTATTTTTAGCTCCAATAGATTAGTCTTAAGAAGTATTGAAAAAGTAGGCTAAGTACAAGAACCGCATAAGACCTCTGTCGGACATCACCAAGTCTCTCTGCACGGATTAGAGCCTCTGTCGACCACTCCTCGAGAAGTCAAGCTTAACCTGAAGATGACCTACGAACCACAGAGCCTCTGTGTGACTAAACTTCTTGAATACGAAGACTTGTGCATATTGAAGACCAATGATCATGTGCCTCTCACGTGCCTCTACATGTACGAAGATTCTGAAGATAAATAGTACAACCATGATCAATAACTTTCCTGGTGTCACCATTTCATGGGTGACAGCTTTTTCCTTGTACTATCTGCGCCCAACCTTCACTATATATAGAGCGCACTATCCTGCCATTTTAGGAAAGTAGCACACAATTCACACACGCTGAATTTCTAGAGTGAGAGTGATCTTGAAAGAAAAACCACACACAAGTGTGTGTTCTTGGTGTAAACTCCATTGTTCTTAATGAAAATGAAGATGACTTGTTGAGCAAATCTTATTTCTGTGTAGTCTTCTTTATTTATCATTTTAGTGTGTGAATCTACCATATTGTTCAAACTATTTTATGCTTTAAAAACGCTTCCGCATATAATCTGAAATACTCTGTTTTTCATATTTTAGTTTGAATATATCATTGTTGAGGAAAACTGGGATCAACAATTGGTATCCGAGCAAACTTTGATTTTCAATATCAAAGGATCATCACTGCAATGATTCTGACTCATTTGGTAGATTTTCTGGTTTGATTTTTCGACATGTTCTTCATTTCTTAGAACAACCCCTGTTTTGTGTCACTTTCAACTTGTTTGGACTTGACTCACTGATAGGGTCTGTTTCTTCTTTAAAATCATTTCAGTGTGTGTTGTTGCTCATATAAAACTATTTTCCTCCTAGATTTAGCTTGTGTTTTAAATCTGTCTTATATTTAAATCATTTTCTCTCTTATCTTCAGTACCCATACCCTGTTTTTCTTCAAAACTCTATTTCTTCAAAAATGGCAAACCCAGCCAACTTTTTCACTGCTGGTTCTCAAACTAAGCTTCCAACTCTATTGAGAGATGATAAAGAACTTATTACCTATATCAAAAACCCACCATATGTCCCTATGGTCACTGTCCCAAGGGTACCTGCAACTAAAACATCACCTGAGGTACCTGAATATGACAAAGACATTGACAAGTGGTCTCCTCAAGACTGGGACAAATATGAGATGGGAAAGAAAACCAAACGCTTACTCATCATGGCAATCCCAAATGATCTATTTCAATCCCTTGATGCTTGTGAATCAACTTAAATCTGTGGATAGAACTTGAGAAACAACTTGAGGGAGGAGTGAAGACTAAAAAGAACAAGAGAGCTCAATGCATAAATGAATACTATGCATTCAAAGTTCTGCCAACGGTATCACTCCAAAACACCTATGACAGATTCAACTCTTTAATCAACAAGTGTAAGAAGTTTGGTATCCACAGAACCCCTGAAGAAAATAATGTGATGTTCCTCAAAAGTTTAAACGAAGAATGGCTTCAATTGTCCATGTCACTCCAAACAAATCAGGATCTTGACACATGAACCCTTACTGACCTCTTTGGCACATTAGTTGCACAAGAGAACTATGTGGTCCAGACTAAAACCTACTTGGATGGACCTCTAGCACTAGTAGGAAAGGCCACAGAGGCTCAAGAGAAGCCACAGAAGGAGAAATGCCCGGATGAGAGTTCCAGAGGAAGGAAGAAGGGGAGGAAAGTCTTGGTTGCTGATAGTGAAGAGGAAGCGTATTCTGGAGAGGATGAGGCAAACATGGCCTCAATTGCTAAACCTTTGGCTTTAATCACCAAAGAACTTAACAGAGGTTTCAAGAAGAAACCCAATTTTAGCAGAGGTACTGATGACAGAGATGGGAGAGGTGGCAGATTTCAGAATCATGGGCCACAAATGGAAAGATCTTTTCAAGATCCATGACAGTATGGACCACCACAAGCATATGAGCCGAGAAGTCAAGGGAGAGATGAGTTCTATGACTAGTAGAGGATGTTTGATAATAGACACTATGAGCAGAAGGTAAGTGAATACCAATAAAGGCAGGGAGATTACCCACATAGGGGTATGCCAAGAGAAGAGCACAGAGCTCCAGAGAAAGCCATCGCACCAACTCCACTGAACAATGGGTGCTTCAAGTACGGCAAACTGGGACACTATGCCGCAGAATGCAGGAGTCAACCCAACAGAGGCTAACCACAGAGAGACTCTACCTTTTAATGGAAAAAGGCATAATATTATGCACAAAAGTCTCTCATGGTCGAACAAGAAAATTGGGTATTTGAAGAGTCCTCCGACGAAGGTGAAAAGAATGCCCTGTTCTATGGAATGGCAGAAGTAAGCGGCTCAGACTCCGATAGTGAGGTATCCACTTCTAACTCAACCGCTGATGAAACAGAAGTCAAATTGCTTCAACTTACAAAGGAATTTAATGACTTTGAAAAGAAGTGTTCTGAAACCGAAAAGAAACTTGCCTTTTATGAAAGAGAAGCAAGACTTCTCACTCAAGAAAAGGAAAAAAATTCTCTTGATAAAGAAAACCTTGAAACAAAATATTTTTCAGAAGTTAAACTTTTAAATGAAAAGGTTGCCAATCTTGATCTAGCCTTGAAAAACAAGTCCAAATAGCTCATGGACAATGAGAGCGACAAAATGAATATTCTTGCTCTTAAAAACTTTTTTCAAAAGGAAAGAGAAGTTCTCCAACAAGACTTGCTCGACAGAGACATCATGATAAGAAAATACCAAGATGCTCAAAAAGTTCATGAAAAGGTGAACATCCAAATAGGCAGAAGAGGAATTGGATTCTATGATTTGGATCCTTACACAGGAAATAAAATAAATCAATCTCTGTCTTCTCTATTCTACATTGGGAATGTTCGAAAACCAGGATTTCCTAACTTAATCTCTGTACACAAAAGGCGAAAAACTTCTGGAGAACCTCACAAAAGGAATCCTCTGAAGATGATAAATGTGTGGTATCAAAACACAGATTTGTTATCCCCAGACTCTGTTGAAAGAGCCTCTAAACCAAAGAAATATCTGAAACTTAGGATCAAATAGGACTCTTCAAGTTTGGCCATCCAGAAACACAAGCCCATGTTGCCTTTGTGTGCATAATAACCCCTGAAAAGGAGTTGTACGCAGAGGCACCTGAATTTGTTCACTCGTCTACAGAGGTTAAGATGCAAAAACTCTTTGAAAATGATTTAAAGGAAACCTTTGAAAATCACTTCTTTGAAAGTCATGAAACAATCTCTGTCGTACATAGCCTGTTTGCGAAAGATTTAATGGAGATCTTTAAAACTCCTGAAGTTGTTCCTTGCATTTCAAAAGATCTAAACCTCTCAATGAATAAAGGTGGATTTGATTGTGGCCCATGTTCATATAATCTGGCCTCTGACAAGGTTGACAGAGACTTTCTTGAGTCAGAATCAGAATATGAGGATGACTCAACCTCTGTCAGTTTGGAGACTGATTCTGTCAGATCAGAGATCGTATTCTGCCCAACAGAGGGAACTAAACTTCCCTCTGGAATTTTTAGCAGAACAATTCCTCCCAAGGAATCAAAAGCTTGAATATCCATCTGCCCAGATTTCATCAACATGTGCATACAAGCAAAAACATCCCTTGAGCTAGAGAAAATTCAGAAGTAAAAAGAATCGCCCTCTCAAAATTCTAAGGCTTCAAACTCTTTAAGGCTAAATCATGAAAAGTTCACATGGCAACAAAAGGAAAAGTGGATTCACAATAACAAATCTTTTTCTTCTGTGGCAGTGAAACCGACAGAGGGTTACCACAGAAGATGGGTATAAAAGAAGGCTCTTTCGGAGAAGAGTTTTTGCATAAACAAATCTAGCCTAGATAGGACTTTCTGTAAAAGGAATTCTGATGCTAGGAGAGATTATTCAAATAAAGCCTCTGTACCCATTTTTAATGAGTTTAATGAAAAGTTTAAGCAAGTTGCATCAAATGTTCATTATTGTCATTGTTTTGAGCTTATGTTCCAATTAAAGCAACATTTCTCTGGTCCACACTGCTTCCTCTCTCGACCCAAAGCTAAGAATGCCAATTTCAAGTTTCAGAAAAGGCAAAATGGTTCTTTTCTTAAGTAAGTTAAAACCAAAACCAAGGATGCCAAGGCCACCTTGAAAACCCCTAACAAAAGTGGACCCATTTGGAAATGGGTACCTAAAACTCTCTGAATGTGTTGCAGAAGCAGTATGTGCCCATATGGTAACTAGACTCCAGGTGCTCTAGGCACATGACTGGCGACAGAGGTCTACTCTCCTCATACAAAGAAAAAATTAGAGGAGGTTCAGTGACCTTTGGAGATAACAAAAAGGGGTAGAGGCTATGGAGTCATTGCCAAAGAAGACGTGACGGTGTGCAAAGTTGCATATATGGATGGCCTCAAGCATAATATACTCAGTGTTAGCCAACTTTGTGACATATGATTTGATGTGAAGTTCTGATAGGGGAAGATACAGACATAGAACTGCTAAGAGCCGAAAGAAGAGGTGATCTGTACCTCATGAACTTCAAGGCAAAGAGCCAAAATGATAAGCGCTGTGTGGTGTCAAACAAAAATGAAGAAGCTTGGCTCTGGCATAACAGGTTTTCCCATCTGAATTTCCATACCCTTGACAAACTTGTGAAACTTAATTTGGTTAGTGGTTTACCAAATATTAAATTCGACAGAGATCATCCCTGTTATGCTTGTGAGATGGGCAAACTCAAAAGAGCTTCCCATAAAGGCAAGTGAGATGTGTCTTGCACTAAGCCTCTGTACATGCTTCATGTTGACCTCTGCGGTCCAATCTCAGTACAGAGCTTAGGAGGCAAGAAGTATATACTTGTTCTAATCGATGAATACTCAAGATATACTTGTGTTGAGTTTGTTTGAAAGAAGTCAGATGTTCCTCAAATTTTAATCAATCTAATGAGAAAAATCCAAGTTCTGTTTGAGTGCAAGGTACAGAAGTTAAGGGGTGACAATGGCACATAGTTCAGAACTATACCATTGAAACATACCTCACAGAAGAAGGAATCTCTCAAAACTTCTCTTCCGCACGAACCCTACAACAAAATGGCGTTGTTGAACGAAGAAATCGAACGCTAGTTGAGGCCGCAAGAACTATGTTCACTGCATCTGAGTTACCTACTTCTTTCTGGGCAGAAGCAATCTCAATCGCCTATTTCACTCAAAACCGTCCTTGATAGTAAAAAGACACACGAAGACACCCTACCATTTGATCAACCAGAGGAAACTGTAATAACCCATTCCATTATGAAATAAGAAGGGAATTTGGTGGTAAAAGTGAGAAAAGGGAGAAGTTTAGGGTAGTAGTGAGAGAGTATAAAAGGAGGGCCAAAACCCTAAAATTGGAAATATTCTCATTTAGAAAGAAAAGCGGGTACATTGTGTGTGTGTGTGTGTGTGTGTGTGTGTGTGCACGCGATTTGGAGAAAGCTTGATAGCGATTCGTGAAAGGGAAAGCGTGGAAATCAGAAATTCAAGAGGATTCATCCAAACCTTTTCCGCAAGGTAATCTCATCTCCCTTAATCTCTTGCTTAATAGAGTTTCCTAGAGTTTGGTAGGAGAATTATGTGTTTGATGACCTAAAAGAGTAGAGGTAATCTCCTATTGGAAGCGGTGGCTTAAATCGGGTAAAAATCTTACTAAAGATGTCAGAGTTATCCTTTGATGACTCATAATCTTTTCCTATACTGGTGTATTGGTAAGTTTGGTAAGAAGATGTAGATTTGGATTTCGGACAGAGGTGTCCGGACAAGTTGTCCGGAAGATGGGGAATCCGGAAGATAAGTTGTTCGGAAGAGGGGATGATCCGGATTATACCGGAAATCGGACGAGTGCCCGAATGTTTTTGGAATCCAGATGAACCCGGATGTTTCCGGAATCCGGATGAGCCCAGATGTTTCCGGAATCCGAGTGAGTCCGGAATAGCGGTATCTGGAACAAGATATCCGGACTCCTGTATCCGGAGTCTGTTTGGGTTGCTTTGGGTGATCTCCTAAAGTGAGATGTTGGGCTTTTCTGCGTGAGACTTAGGATCTATTTTTGATGGTTATAGGAGCGTTTCCTTACTGCCTTCTTGGGATTATTTAAATGTTAGGTGCGCGGTTCTAGTGTGGAGCTTTCGATCAGAGAGAGATTTCGTGGACGTCAGGTGAGTCTTCCTAATCCAACAACTTTATCCAATATGTTCATGTATGCAATTACTGTTTAAAACACATATTTTGTTTAATACTGATGAACATGCATGATAGTGTGACTTAAAGGTGTGATTTCTTGTGTAGAGGCATGCAATGGCGTAGGGGTGTATATGGGGGGTGTGTCTCATAAAGAATGTTATACATATATGAATTTGTTTCATACAATGTATCATGGATGGTGTGTGCCCTAACACGCTGTCACGGGTGTGTGTGACCATAGCGTGGGCCATCTGCATGTATAATTGTGTGCATATCATATCGACGGTGTACTGGATTACCTTCTTATTTAATATCTTGTAAAAATGTGAATTGTAGTTCTGGTGTGTTTGAGGGAACTCACTAGACCTCAAGGTCTAACCCTCGCTTTTCAAAACTAAACCCTTTTCAGGTAAGCAATTAGATAAGGGTAAGGGCAAGGTGTGAGCTCGCGGCTTGGCATCCTGTGGAGCGTAGCCTGGGATGATTTTTGTTAGATGTCCAATTAATTATAGATATAGTGTTGTTAATCTCAGCTGTAATCCAGTTGTTTCTACAAACCATTGAATCAGGTTTTTGTAAGACAAGATTTGAGGGTCGTTCTGGCATTGTTGATTGTTATGCTCGAGTTATCATTTTGTTTGACTTGTCTTTTGAGGTGGGTTGTTACAGTTGGTATCAGAGCCCTAGTTTAAGGGTTTTAGGTGACCGAATGGGCCTAAACTTAAACTGTGAAGTAAGAGGATACAACTGAGATATAGGAAGCCTTTAGGGAAAGACCTTGATCACCGAGAGTTCGGGACGATGGTAGTGAGGACTCTCATGTAAGGTAAATTCAAATCACATCTGGCCAATGTCATTATGAATTTACAGGTGTGTGGGTGTGCTTGATTACTGTTGTTCAGATGATCGATGGAGGGTGGTAGTGTGTAGAGAGTGGTGGTAGTGTGTGGAGAGTTGTGGTAGTGTGTAGAGGGTAGACGTGTTGGTTGGTAATATGAGGCGAGGATAGGATGAAAATGGGCTATTGTTGGTTAACCTATTTGGGGTCGAAGTGAAGCCGCATATTTTGCAAATCAGTAGTCAAGTGGTAACTGTGAAGTTAGGGCATACGAGTATGTGGGGGAGGCACCGGTACCAAAGGTTGTTCCAAATGTGAGAAACCTGATGGTTTGGTCGGAATTAGAGTGCCGGTGTTGAATTGTTGTGAATGTCAATGGTTGACCTTGCTTGAGCGAATAACCTTCAATGTAAAGTGAGTCATGCATTGTATTTTCAAACAAGTTACATGAGTCCTTCATGTCAAATATATGTGTGTGTGCGCGTGTGTGTGTGCCTTGTAAGTTTCTGGAATTGAAAATGAGTTGGCGCGTGCAAGCATGTGTGTAAAGGAAAAGACACTTTTATTTACGTTGTGTGATAAATTTTGAACTTGCAGAAATAGTGACTTATTTCACCTCTTTTACGAGTGAGTTAACCTTTGTTGTAGAAATCATAAAAACATTTGAACACATGGTTTTATAAGCGAAACCAGTATGGACACGTTTGTGATCCCAGAAACAAGTAAACAAACAATAATCAAGCAATACTCAAGTCATCTATCATTGATTTCAAGAACAATTACAAAAGGTGTAGAGAGAGAATAACAAAGTATCTTGATGTTCTAATTCCAAAGTTATGAAAACTATAACTAATCTAAGCTATTTATACTTAGACTAGAATTTACATTTTAGGCCCTTCTACTTGGATACAATTAGTAATTTCAGCACAAACATTCTCCCCCTTTGTATCCAAGTAAGAAAATACAAAAAGTTTATCTCATCAGTTGCTCTGTAGGTATGTATCTTTTTATGATCCCAAAGATGATTTCAAATCTCCTCAAAGCGTTCCTGTATTCCAGTCTGTCTTGAATTGCTTTCAGAGCTTTATCAATCAACACCGTTTCTTTGTCTTTCAGAGGCACTATCTTCTGTTCATCAAGTATGGTCTTTTCTATCAGAAGAATCTTTATCATGTTCAAGGTACCATCACAGTACTTATTGATCTCAATCAGCCTCGAGAACTTCTTCTTTTTCTGCCCGTTGTGATAGACAACCCCAAATTCTGGTTTCTCTAACACAGTATATAATGGAATACCTTGAATATCTGATAGATTTCTGTTTGGCCTCCTGACATTAACTTTGATCTGATTTCCCTCCAACGCCAATTGAAAATCAGTCAAGTAGGCAAGCTTGATCAGATTCTTCATGAATCTATTAACTGCTTGATATGCTTCAGACCATGTCACATTCTTATTCGGAAGCCTTGAAAGTATGTCATATAACCTGAAAAAGTCTTCACAAGTTAATGACTTGAAGTCTGCTTCGCTGAAAGACCATTCTTTTCCATCTGTGCGGTAGACCGTGAATCTTGGATACCATACGTTCAGAATTTTCTCGGATTCTATCTTTGAAATCTTCACGATCTCCTTATCAGTTCTAACAAACTTGAGTTCTCTGTCTTTGTTGCTCATAAGATGCAAATATTCGACTTGATGTAGAGGTGGGAATTTCTCAATAGAGTACAGCTTTATCTTGTCGATTGGCTGAACTTGTTTCACAAAAAGCTCACTCCTGATGTCTTCTTGAAACGAAGTAAAAGATTCTTATTCTGTGACCTCTTCTATCAATCAACATCTGAAAGTTTTTCATTTCTGACTCTGATACCGGATCTTTTATCTTTCTTTCCGGTAGACCAGGTATGACTGGAACATCAATAACAGGATCAGGTTGATCATTAGTAGAAATATTTTCATCATCGGAATCAGGATCTTCAGGTTGTGCATTGATACCATCAAATACATCATCTAACTCCTCCTTTATCTTTACAACTGTCTGTTATCACTTCCACCGGGCTTTTCAACCTTGGAAATGATATCATCCAGAACTCCCAACACATCACTTTCTTGTACATTTTCTGCAACACCAGTATCAGTACCAATAACTTCCACATTTTCAGATTGAACACCCGAACCACTAGCTTCTCCAACTTTCTGCCTCTTACTCATCTCCCCCTCATGGTGATCAAGATCGGGATCTTGATCATCATGTTTGCGTTTAGTGGTTTGGGCTTGAACGTCACATTTTTCTTCCAAAACTTTAATGCCGTCAGAAAGGGTTGTAAAGCCGAAAGAGATAGCTTTGGTCGTGTCAGATATGGATTGTTGAAGTTTTTGGATATCAGCTTGGGTAGGTAGGTTGGTTTGTTGTTCGGTTTGGCGTCTAAGAAGACCAAGTAAATCTACTTCTTCTTGGGTGTTATTGTCTCCTTGTTCTAATAACCGTGTAAGCATTTGAGATTTCAATTCATGTAAAGGTAGGTTAGGATATACCTTCGGGTGATGTGAAGGTGGACATGTAGGATCAGGCTAAGATTCAGGTGCGGTGGATGAAGATTCCACGACAATTTTTCCTTTCACGGCTCTGCTTACTTCATTACACAGGTTAGTAACAATTTCTTTCATTTCAGCAGTCTGAGCTTTACACGAATTGTTCAGTGAAGTAATCGCCAACTCCAAGAGTTTCACCGAGACAAAGTTGTGGGGAGGAGGACCCATCAAAGATCGTATATGTTCAGCATGGACCGGGGTAACACCCAGACCACTTAGGTTACTGGTTGTCATGACAGTCGAAGAGACTGCATGGCCTGTGTTCAACGCTGGCATAGTGTTAACGTTGACAGGACTTCTACCCTGTCCTCGTAAAGCACCAATGAATGGCGGCAATACTCGGCGTGTTCCAGTTGGGTCACGAAGAACTCCAATGGTTTGTGTCACCAAGGATGTTGTAACTGGCGGTCGTTGTGTCCTACGAAATGAAGTAAATCCAACGGGATCTAGACTCGATGTGCATACAAATGAAGGCGGTGGCCGGTGAAGTTGCCTACCATGTTCAATATCAGCAAACACCGAGTGTGTCGATAGAGTTTGTGCTATTCCCCTGTGAGAAGATGAAACACCAACTTGTAAAGAAGTTGATGAGTGGCCGAGTGGGGTTGTGCATTGCATAGTTGGGTCCACTATGTCCTTTTAAATGTCTTGTGGCGACGAACGCGCACTGACAGTAGATATGGCTACCCGGATAGACTCGGTTTGGATAGGATCAGTAGTTAAAACTTTTGTTGATCCTGTTACACACTCACCATATTTTTTTCTTTCCATCTCACTTGACCTCACATTTATTTATGTTTCAACTAGAGCTCCCTCAATACTCCTTATTTCCCCTCGAGCACTAGATTTCGGCTCGGAACTAACAACGATCTCAAAATTATGATCATCAAGTTGATCATCATCATCATTATTATCATTATCCTCCTCTGCCTCTGCCTCGTCATCAGCTTCATCTGAACTTTCAAAATACATATTGGCTGGATCATCAATGTCGGCAGAAAGATCCTCGGAATCAGAAGAACCAAGGCTGTCTTCATCATCATCAACGTTTGCACGAGATGACTGACCAAGAGCACCCCCAACACCAGTTCCTCTCACTATATTTTTACCGCTCGTCTCACCCTGCTCAAGTACCCAGTATCTTGAACTCTCTCTCTAATAGCTATACCCTCACTCCTCTCTCTAAGTGGGATGGCGCTTTAGGTAGGCCCCTCTGGTCTTGGCCGGGCCATAAGTGCGTTCTCTTCTCTATACTCACTCATAAATGGTGACTCCTGGTCAGCGTAAGCAAGTACAGATTCAGGTAAGACCATAATACGAGCAAATTGTACCTCTGTGGGAATCCTGATGTAATGCATCCATTGAGATGGACCAAGTAAAGCTCCTTCACGTCTCAGTATTTGTTGATTTGCCTCCATGATGTATCTGTTAACGATCTGAAGAAACCTCTGAAATGGTACAAAAGTTCTTGCTTTGGTCGGTTTAGACTTGTCGGTAACAACCTCTATCAGCTCATTCCACATCATAATAGCGAAGTCTATCTTGCGATCGAACACCACAACATGAAACATTCTTAGCACTGAAATACTACCGGTATCGAACCCCGTATGCTTTGAAGTCATACACCTATTGATGATGCTGAACAATATATAATACAATGGTGGTAGACACTTCCTTTTGAATTTGGAAGCACGCGTAAGAATTCCATCTTTGAAGTCAATATATCCTAGAAGCATGATATCACGACACAAATCTCTTCAGAAATCATATTATCAAAATTGTTGGAAAATGGAAGATCCAGAACTGTTCTGAGTCTTTTAAGCGTCAACTTTGCATCACAGTGGTCAACTTTCAACGTGAAGAACTGATTTGATTCTGACCGAGGCACAAATTGAATAGTATGCCATGCTTGTTGCAAATAGATTGCCGGTACAAGCTGTGTTTTCTCTAGAGCAGTGCGGAGCGGATGACCTTTGAGAATTTCGACCACAATGTGATAGTCCAATCTCACATTTGTGTCAAAAGTATAATTATTATTCTTGATTGGTAACTTATTCTTAGGAAGAATAAGCTCGTCATCCGGATTTCGCGCAATCACCGATGGATGTGATGAACGGTGTGACGGAATGATTGTATTTTCGTCGGAGGAATTTCTATCACCATGCTCTTGATTATGTGCCATTTGATCTGTTTTAGAACATGTCAGAACACTGGGATAATGATCGCAAGTAACCACTTTTTGAGAAAAAGTTCTCAAAAATATCCTAAGTCTGGGAGGTTGTCGGACAACACTTCAAACCTAGTCGTACGACACTGCTTATCGGACAAAACTTGTGGGACCAAAAAGTTATCGGACAAGGTTTGTACGACAAGTATGAATGTTAACTTTGTACGACAACTATGAATTTATGAAGACAAGTGTTGTTCGACAACTTCGAATACTTCGAGATATTTGAAGTTCCAAACCCAGATTCTAAGAAATTCAAAGAAAGCTCATAAAATCAAGTACCCTATTCGCATTTCACTAAGATAACCCTATCTTATCATGTTTTGCCACTTATCTAACACAAAAGATCTAACATCGATTCCAGAAAACAAACAGTCACTCGAAACTAACTTTTTCATCAACAATCGATTTAAAAAGAATTGTACTGGATGAATCAAGTTAGAAATGACAGAATGACTAACCTCAGATGTTTGCGATTTGAATGCAGCAAAAATTGGTGTTAAACTCGATCAAATTAAATAACACAGTTTTGAGAGAGAAATGATGTGTACGAGAAGTTTGAAGTGAAAAACCGTTCGACAACTCGTTATATTTATAGAACCTAGGAGTATGTGACACGTGGCACGCAAGGATTGGTCCGATGTTTGACCTGCCACGAGTCAACTTATCGTACGAAGTATGTACGAGAAGTTCATCCTCATCGGATGAAACGTATCCGATGAAGGCATTCAAAAGTCTTGGATAAATGTTGTATGATAAGTTCTGATGAAGAGTACTTATCGGACAAAGCATGTACGATGAAAGTTCTTATTGGGCAAAGCTTATACATTGAACAATTGTTATCGTATAAAACTTGTCCGATGAGGATAGTTGTCGTATAATGCTTGTCCGATGAATACTTGTTATCGCATGAGCCTTGTACGATAACTTCCTATACTTGGACATTTTTCAAAAAATCTGACTTTATCACTTTTTCAAAAATTAACTTTTCCAAGTTAAAAGATGTCCAACTTTTAACTTGTTCTCTCCAACAATGTTTTCAAAGATATTTTGCTCCCCCTACAATGATGCATAAGATTTTGAAAAATAATTTTCCATCAAGTAGGGTGTGCTAAAAAACATTTGAGTTTAGAAGACTTTCCTTATCTTCAATGATTTACACACACAACTTGATCAAATACATGTATCGATATGTGTATATGCTCCCCCTCGACAAATGATCAAATCTTTTTCTTGTTTTCCCCTAAACATATGCAAACACACATCAAACTGCACAAAGAATATGAAATGATAGAAATGAAGTTTATACGGTAAAGAAAGAATAAAGTTGAAATAAACTTTGTAAAATACTGAAAAACATAAAATTTTGAAAGAATCATAATAAAGATTCAATAAGATGAAAATTATTATTCTTCAATCAAGTTGTAAGACTTGAATGACTAATAAGAATTTTCAAACAATTGAAAGAAAATTATGAACAATCAAACTTTCATGTTCAACATGCCTAGCTTTGAAATCAGAAACTTGAATCGTTTCTCATCCAAAGCCTTTGTAAAAAGATCAGCAAGTTGAACTTCAGTAGATACAAAATAAAGTTCAACTGTACCTTTTTCAACATGGTGCTTAATAAAATGATACCGTATGTCGATGTGCTTTGTCTTCGTGTGTTGGACCGGATTCACATAAATAGCAATCGCGGACTTTCTATCACAATAAATGGGAATTTTCTCGTACTTACATCCGAAGTCCATTAGTTGAGTCTTCATACAAATAACTTGCGAACAACAACTTGCGGCAGCAACATACTCAGCTTCTGCCATAGAAGTCGAAACACAGTTTTGTTTCTTTGAAGCCCAGCTCACTAATTTATCCCCCAAAAATTGTACATGTCCGGTTGTGCTCTTCCGATCCAATTAACTTCCACCATGATCCGCGTCAAAGTAAGCCGTTAGCTCATATCCTGTGCCTTTCGGATACCAAAGTCCAAGGTATGTAGTGCCTTTTAAGTATCGGAAGATGCGCTTGACAGCTCCGAGACGTGACTCCTTCGGATTAGCCTGAAATCTTGCCCACAAACACGTAGCGAACATAATATTCGGACGACTAGAAGTTAAGTACATGAGAGATCCTATCATACCTCGATAAGTCCTTATATCTGTTTTCTTACCATCTTCGTCTGGACCAATCTTGGAACCGGGTGCCATAAGTGTTCCGATAGACGTATAATTCTCCATTTTGAATTTCTTCAATAGGTCGAATATGTATTTGGATTGATTTATGAAGATTCCCGTTGAGAATTGCTTCACTTGCAATCTGAGAAAGAAATTGATCTCTCCCACCATGCTCATCGGGAACCTAGCCACCATGATATCAGAGAACCATGTACATAAACCAGGGTTAGTCGAACCAAATATAATTTCATCTACATAAATTTGTACAACAATGATTTCACCTGCTTCGCACTTAATGAATAACGTCGTATTAATCTTACCTTTGTCGAAGCCTTTCTCAACTAGAAAAGTTGAAAGAACCTCATACCATGCGCGAGGGACTTGTTTCAGTCCATACAAGTCTTTATCCAGAATGTAGACATGATTTGGATGTTCCTTGTCGACGAAACCTTCATGTTGAGATACATATACCTCCTCTTTAACAACGCCATTTAGAAAGGCTGTTTTCACATCCATCTGATAGACGGTAAAGTTTTTGTAAGTCGCAAACGCTAGAAATATTCTGATTGCTTCAATTCTAGCGACCGGAGCATATGTTTCATCATAGTCGATTCCCTCTTGCTGACGATATCCTTTCGCTACTAGTCTGGCTTTGTTACGAATGATTATTCCATCTTCATCCTTTTTATTTTTGAATACCCACTTGGTTCCTATGACGCTTTTATCCATTGGACGTGGAATAAGCCTCCAGACTTTCGACGCCTCAAACTGGTTGAGCTCATCTTGCATAGCGATCACCCAATCTGGATCATTTAGAGCCTCAGAAACCGATAATGGTTCAACATTGCTCAAAAAGATCGCAAATAAACACTCATTAGCCGTAGCCATTAGAGCTGACGACCGCGTCTGAACCGGTGAATTAGGGTCACCTATTATTTGATGAATAGGATGAGCCTTCGTCCACTTTATTGAGTGTGGGTGTGGAACATATGATGTTTGAACATTGTCAAGAGAAGCATTTGTCTCTTCATCAACTAATGATACTTCTACTTCAGCATTTGGAATTTCCGGAGGAATATCGATAAAAGGATTAGGTTCTCCAGAAGATTCGGGGGGTTGCTGAGGGGTAGTTGTAACATTGACTGAAGAGCTAGCATTATGTGTTGGCTCTTCCACAATTGTAGGAGCAGATTTTTGTGTATCATTGACATTTGGTACAACAGTTTCTTGAACAGGAGAGGAAACATCAATCGTTGTTGATTGAGTTGCATATGTATCAGTAGTAGGAACGGCAACATAAATTGTTGTAGATGCGGGTTTCTTCCTGTTAAGAACATCAGAAGATTTATAAGTACCAAAATATTCATCATAAAAATCTTCAAATAAATAATCAAGATCAGTTAAATGAGATTTAGAAGATGAGGGTTGATCCTGATAATGTTTTGGAACATGTTCTGAATTGAATTATTCAGAAGCTAATATTCCAGTTCTCACGGGTTCTGAACTATTGTGATCAGAAGCCATCTCGTTATGCTCATCAAACTTCACATTTACACTTTTAATTATTGTTCTGGACTGCTTCAGATAGATACGATATGAAGCTGCGGAGAAAGAATATCCGACAAAGATTCCATCAATTGCTTTCGGACTGAACTTGTTACGATTCTCCTTGTCGTTCAACACAAAGCATTTGCAACCAAAAACACGAAAGTGCTTTATGTTTGGCTTTCGGTTGTTCATTATCTCGTAAGGAGTTTTACTGAACCGGCGATGAATGACAAAATGATTCTGAGTGTAACATACAGTTGCGACAGCCTCAACCCAAAGGAATAATGGTAAATTCGAGTAAGCCAACATCGTTCTTGTGGATAAGACTAACGTTCTGTTTCGTCTTTCCACAACACCATTCTGTTCAGGAGTCCTGGCCGCAGAAAATTGTTGAATAATCCCATTCGATTCATAGAAATATCCCAAGATTCTGTTTTTGAATTCTGTGCCATTGTCCAAACGAACAATGTTAACTGATAATTGCATATTGTTTTGAGCTGACTTGATGATGTTGATCATATTTTCTGAAGTTTCATCCTTTGACCGAAGAAACTTAACCCATGTATAGCGTGAAAAATCATCAACTATCACCAAAACGTACTTTCTACCACTAATACTTTCAGTTCTCATGGGGCCGCACAAATCAACATGAATTAGTTCCAATACACTCTTTTTCGTAGGTTTAGGTTTTGGCTTATGAGGAACCCTTTTCATCTTACCTTTTTCGCAAGCATCACACAGATTTTCAGCACCAAACTTCAACACTGGAAGACCACGAACTAGATCACCTAGAACTAGTTTCTGAATATACCGAAAATTCAGATGTGACAGTCGTCGGTGCCATAACCAGCTTTGTTGAATTGAAGCCTTTGATAGAAGACACACTTCACTTTCAGGTTTTACCGCAGATAGATTGATTGTATAAAGATTTGACTTTCGCATGCCAACCAAGAGTTCTTTCCCTTCTTCAGTTCTGACACATCACCTTGTTGCTTTAAAATTCACTTCAAAATCTTTATTACAAAACTGTCCAATGCTAAAAATATTGTGTCCTAGTCCTTCCACGTAGCTCACGTACTTAATCGTTAGTTTATCTTGAACAATATCTCTAAATCCCTTAATTGGAGCAAAATGATTATTACCAAATCTTACTCGGCCGCAATCCTTCTCAACAAAATTTGTCAACATATCTCTTTGGCCGGTCATATGCGTCGAACATCCAGAATCTAAATACCATAAATTACTTTCCTGCAATCAACCAGATTAGACAGTTTTAGGTACCCATTTGAATATGGGTCATTTTTGGTTAGTTGCTTGATATACCTTTTTAGAAACTGGTGATCTCTTTTTCTTTGAAACATTGGTTTTATGAATATCATTTGGAATATGATATGAATTAAACCAACAACAAGAACCAGGTCTAGCAAACAGATTATTACGACCACAAGCAGAACAAAAACATTCTTCATTTGAAAATTTCAACAATTGGTTGTTTGAGTAACACTTGTAAGAAGTTACAAGATGTCGTTTGCTCCCCCTACAATGATGCATAAGATTTTGAAAAATAATTTTCCATCAAGTAGGGTGTGCTAAAAAACATTTGAGTTTAGAAGACTTACCTTATCTTCAATGATTTACACACACAATTGATCAAACACATGTATCGATATGTGTATATGCTCCCCCTCGACAAATGATCAAATCTTTTTCTTGTTTTCCCCTAAACATATACAAACACACATCAAACTGCACAAAGAATATGAAATGATAGAAATGAAGTTTATACGGTAAAGAAAGAATAAAGTTGAAATAAACTTTGTAAAATACTGAAAAACATAATATTTTGAAAGAATCATAATAAAGATTCAATAAAATTAAAATTATTATTCTTCAATCATGTTGTAAGACTTGAATGACTAATAAGAATTTTCAAACTATTGAAAGAAAATTATGAACAATCAAACTTTCATGTTCAACATGCCTAGCTTTGAAATCAGAAACTTGAATTGTTTCTCATCCAAAGCCTTTGTAAAAAGATCGGCAAGTTGAAATTCAGTAGATACAAAATAAAGTTCAACTGTACCTTTTTCAACATGGTCCTTAATAAAATGATACCGTATGTCGATGTGCTTTGTCTTCGTGTGTTGGACCGGATTCACAGAAATAGCAATCACGGACTTTCTATCACCATAAATGGGAATTTTCTCGTACTTACATCCGAAGTCCATTAGTTGAGTCTTCATCCAAATAACTTGCGAACAACAACTTGCGGCAGCAACATACTCAGCTTCCGCCGTAGAAGTCGAAACACAGTTTTGTTTCTTTGAAGCCCAGCTCACTAATTTATCCCCCAAAAATTGTACATGTCCGGTTGTGCTCTTCCGATCCAATTAACTTCCACCATGATCCGCGTCAAAGTAAGCCGTTAGCTCATATCCTGTGCCCTTCGGATACCAAAGTCCAAGGTATGTAGTGCCTTTTAAGTATCGGAAGATGCGCTTGACAACTCCGAGATGTGACTCCTTCGGACTTGCCTGAAATCTTGCACACAAACACGTAGCGAACATAATATCCGGACGACTAGAAGTTAAGTACATGAGAGATCCTATCATACCTCGATAAGTCCTTATATCTGTTTTCTTACCATCTTCGTCTGGACCAATCTTGGAACTGGGTGCCATAGGTGTACCGATAGACGTACAATTCTCCATTTTGAATTTCTTCAAAATGTCGAATATGTATTTGGATTGATTTATGAAAATTCCCGTTGAGAATTGCTTCACTTGCAATCCGAGAAAGAAATTGATCTCTCCCATCATGCTCATCTGGAACCTAGTCACCATGATATTAGAGAACCATGTACATAAACCAGGGTTAGTCGAACCAAATATAATTTCATCTACATAAATTTGTACAACAATGATTCCGCCTGCTTCGCACTTAACGAATAACGTCGTATTAATCTTACCTTTGTCGAAGCCTTTCTCAACTAGAAAAGTTGAAAGAACCTCATACCATGCGCGAGGGGCTTGTTTCAGTTCATACAAGGCTTTATCCAGAATGTAGACATGATTTGGATGTTCCTTGTCGACGAAACCTTTAGGTTGAAATACATATACCTCCTCTTTAAGAATACCATTTAGAAAGGCTGTTTTCACATCCATCTAATAGACGGTAAAGTTTTTGTAAGTCGCGAACGCTAGAAATATTCTGATTGCTTCAATTCTAGCGACCGGAGCATATGTTTCATCATAGTCGATGCCCTCTTGCTGACGATATCCTTTCGCTACTAGTCTGGCTTTGTTACGAACGATTATTCCATCTTCATCCTTTTTATTTTTGAATACCCACTTGGTTCCTATGACGCTTTTATCCGTTGGACGTGGAACAAGCCACCATACTTTCAATGCCTCAAACTGGTTGAGCTCATCTTGCATAGCGATCACCCAATTTGGATCATTTAGAGCCTCAGAAAACGATAATGGTTCAACATTGCTCAAAAAGATCGCAAATAAACACTCATTAGCCGTAGCCATTAGAGCTGACGACCGCGTCTGAACCGGTGAATTAGGGTCACCTATTATTTGATGAATAGGATGAGCCTTCGTCCACTTTGTTGAGTGTGGGTGTGGAACATATGATGTTTGAACATTGTCAAGAGAAGCATTTGTCTCTTCATCAGCTAATGGTACTTCTACTACATCATTTGGAATTTCCAGAGGAATATCGATAAAAGGATTAGGTTCTCCAGAAGATTCGGGGGGTTGCTGAGGGGTAGTTGTAATATTGACTGAAGAACTACCTTTGTGTGTTGACTCTTCCACAATTGTAGGAGAATATTGTTGTGTATCATTGACATTTGGTACAGAAGTTTCTTGAACAGGAGAGAAAACATCAATCGTTGTTGATTGAGTTGCATATGTATCAGTAGTAGGAACGACAGCGGAAATTGTTGTAGATGCAGGTTTATTCCTGTTAAGAACACCAGAAGATTTATAAGTACCAAAATATTCATCATAAAAATCTTCAAATAAATAATCAAGATCAGTTAAATGAGATTTAGAAGATGAGGGTTGATCCTGATTCGGTTTTGGAACATGTTCTGAATTGAATTGTTCAGAAGCTAATATTCCAGTTCTCACGGGTTCTGAACTATTGTGATCAGAAGCCATCTCGTTATGCTCATCAAACTTCACATTTACACTCTTAATTATTGTTCTGGACTGCTTCAGATAGATACGATATGAAGCTGCGGAGAAAGAATATCCGACAAAGATCCCATCAATCGCTTTCGGACTGAACTTGTTACGATTCTCCTTGTCGTTCAACACAAAGCATTTGCAACCAAAAACACGAAAGTGCTTTATGTTTGGCTTCCGGTTGTTCATTATCTCGTAAGGAGTTTTACTGAACCGGCGATGAATGACAGAATGATTCTGAGTGTAACATACAGTTGCGACAGCCTCAACCCAAAGGAATAATGGTAGATTCGAGTAAGCGAACATTGTTCTTGTGGATTCGACTAACGTTCTGTTTCGTCTTTCCACAACACCATTATGTTCAGGAGTCCTGGCCGCAGAAAATTGTTGAATAATCCCGTTCGATTCATAGAAATCTCCCAAGATTCTGTTTTTGAATTTTTTGCCATTGTCCAAACGAACAATGTTAACTGATAACTGCATATTGTTTTGAGCGGACTTGATGATGTTGATCAGATTTTCTGGAGTTTCATCATTTGACCGAAGAAACTTAACCCATGTATAGCGTGAAAAATCATCAACTATCACCAAAACGTACTTTCTACCACTAATACTTTCAGTTCTCATGGGGCCGCACAAATCAACATGAATTAGTTCCAATACACGCTTTGTCGTAGGTTCAGGTTTTGGCTTATGAGGAACCCTTTTCATCTTACCTTTCTCGCAAGCATCACACAGATTTTCAGCACCAAACTTCAACACTAGAAGACCACGAACTAGATCACCTAGAACTAGTTTCTGAATATACCGAAATTTCAGATGTGACAGTCGTCGATGCCATAACCAGCTTTGTTGAATTGAAGCTTTTGATAGAAGACACACTTCACTTTCAGGTTTTACCGCAGATAGATTAATTGTATAAAGATTTGACTTTCGCATGTCAACCAAGAGTTCTTTCCCTTCTTCAGTTCGGACACAGTACCTTGTTGCTTTTAAGTTCACTTCCAAATCTTTATCACAAAACTATCCAATGCTAAAAAGATTGTGTCTTAGTCCTTCCACATAGCTCACGTACTTAATCGTTAGTTTATCTTGAACAATATCTCTAAATCCCTTAATTGGAGCAAAATGATTATTACCAAATCTTACTCGGCCGCAATCCTTCTCAACAAAATTTGTCAACATATCTCTTTGGCCGGTCATATGCTTCGAATATCCAGAATCTAAATACCATAAATTACTTTTCTGCAATCAACCAGATTAGACAGTTTTAGGTACCCATTTGAAGATGGGTCCTTTTTGGTTAGTTGCTTGATATACCTTTTTAGAAACTGGTGATCTCTTTTTCTTTGAAACATTGGTTTTATGAATATCATTTGGAATATGATATGAATTAAACCAACAACAAGAACCAGGTCTAGCAAACAGATTATTATGACCACAAGCAGAACAAAAACATTCTTCATTTGAAAATTTCAACAATTGGTTGTTTGAGTAACGCTTGTAAGAAGTTACAAGATGTCGTTTGCTCCCCCTACAATGATGCATAAGATTTTGAAAAATAATTTTCCATCAAGTAGGGTGTGCTAAAAAAATTTGAGTTTAGAAGACTTACCTTATCTTCAATGATTTACACACAAAACTTGATCAAACACATGTATCGATATGTGTATATGCTCCCCCTCGACAAATGATCAAATCTTTTTCTTGTTTTCCCCTAAACATATGCCAACACACATCAAACTGCACAAAGAATATGAAATGATAGAAATGAAGTTTATACGATAAAGAAAGAATAAAGTTGAAATAAACTTTGTAAAATACTGAAAAACATAATATTTTGAAAGAATCATAATAAAGATTCAATAAGATGAAAATTATTATTCTTCAATCAAGTTGTAAGACTTGAATGACTAATAAGAATTTTCAAACTATTGAAAGAAAATTATGAACAATCAAACTTTCATGTTCAACATGCCTAGCTTTGAAATCAGAAACTTGAATCGTTTCTCATCCAAAGCCTTTGTAAAAAGATCGGCAAGTTGAAATTCAGTAGATACAAAATAAAGTTCAACTGTACCTTTTTCAACATGGTCCTTAATAAAATGATACCGTATGTCGATGTGCTTTGTCTTCGTGTGTTGGACCGGATTCCCAGAAACAGCAATCGCGGACTTTCTATCACAATAAATGGGAATTTTCTCGTACTTACATCCGAAGTCCATTAGTTGAGTCTTCATCCAAATAACTTGGGAACAACAACTTGCGGCAGCAACATACTCAGCTTCCGCCGTAGAAGTCGAAACACAGTTTTGTTTCTTTGAAGCCCAGTTCACTAATTTATCCCCCAAAAATTGTACATCTCCAGTTGTGCTCTTCCGATCCAATTAACTTCCACCATGATCCGCGTCAAAGTAAGCCGTTAGCTCATATCCTGTGCCCTTCGGATACCAAAGTCCAAGGTATATAGTGCCTTTTAAGTATCGGATGATGCGCTTGACAGCTCCAAGATGTGACTCCTTCGGATTAGTCTGAAATCTTGCACACAAACACGTAGCGAACATAATATCCGGACGACTAGAAGTTAAGTACATGAGAGATCCTATCATACCTTGATAAGTCCTTATATCTGTTTTCTTACCATCTTCGTTTGGACCAATCTTGGAACCGGGAGCCATAGGTGTTCCGATAGACGTACAATTCTCCATTTTGAATTTCTTCAAAATGTCGAATATGTATTTGGATTGATTTATGAAGATTCCCGTTGAGAATTGCTTCACTTGCAATCCGAGAAAGAAATTGATCTCTCCCATCATGCTCATCTAGAACCTAGTCACCATGATATCAGAGAACCATGTACATAAACAAGGGTTAGTCGAACCAAATATAATTTCATCTACATAAATTTGTACAACAATGATTTCATCTGCTTCGCACTCAATGAATAACGTCGTATTAATGTTACCTTTGTCGAAGCCTTTCTCAACTAGAAAAGTTGAAAGAACCTCATACCATGCGCGAGGGGCTTGTTTCAGTCTATACAAGGCTTTATCCAGAATGTAGACATGATTTGGATGTTCCTTGTCGACGAAACCTTCAGGTTGAGATACATATACCTCCTCTTTAAGAACGCCATTTAGAAAGGCTGTTTTCACATCCATCTGATAGACGGTAACGTTTTTGTAAGTCGCGAACGCTAGAAATATTCTGATTGCTTCAATTCTAGCGACCGGAGCATATGTTTCATCATAGTCGATGCCCTCTTGCTGACGATATCCTTTCGCTACTAGTCTGGCTTTGTTACGAACGATTATTCCATCTTCATCCTTTTTATTTTTGAATACCCACTTGGTTCCTATGACGCTTTTATCCGTTGGACGTGGAACAAGCCTCCAGACTTTCAACGCCTCAAACTGGTTGAGCTCATCTTGCATAGCGATCACCCAATCTTTCATTTGTAAAATTATTTCTTTCTTTTTCTAAAGCATTTTCCAATGTCTTCACATTTTGAGAGAGTTCACAAATCTTTTCTTCAAGAAGTTTGCATTCCTTTATAAAATTTGCTTTTTCACTTTCTGTTAGGGTCAATTTATGTTGATTTAAAGTTCAGGGTTTAAACTGTAATTCTTTATTTTGAGCCTTATTAGTGAACGAGCCGTGGGCTTGTTAACCACGGGCCCGCCATATAAATAGTTTGCTTAGCCTTAGAAAATAGGCTAGTTTTCTCATTTGCTTTCCTACTCGTATTGTAAACACTCTGATTGAAAGCACAATACAGGGATGGCCAGTTGAAATCATTGTTCTTATCGTTCATATTCCTGATTTCATATTTGTTGCACGGATCTGGATTTAACAATTGGTATCAGAGCAGGCGGACTACATCGATTCAAAGTGAAAAATTCGATTTCTAGTAAGTTTCTTGAAAATACGGCGGTGTTCTCACTTGAATATCAAAATCTTGATTCTGATTAAATTGATCAATTTCGCTTATTGAGTTGTGTTAGCATTATACTCATTAGTGTTTCTACAAATTTTCACATTCTAATTCGATCGTTTGAGTGCTTCTGATCTTCCCCCCCTCCTCAGCAACAAATCCGTTGGGAGAAGATCATGGTACTTATCCCTCATCTGGAGGAATCTTTGAAGAAGTGGTTCGTCCACAAACTTCGCCCGATTGAGCCGACCTTTTGCCTTGGTATTTACAACCTCGACCCCGAATACCAACGGCGTTATATCAGCGCAATGAAGCGGTGTCTTCCAGTCAGCCAAGTCAGAACCAAGCATCAAATCACAGAGGTACTTAACATCCATTCACGCCGCATCATGAGGATCGTATATCCAGTCTTCACTGTTCGCCGCGAAGATGGTAATGAATGGAAATTCTCTGAAGCCGACTTCCAGCACCTCCGACCATTCGACTTCCTGGCTATTCTGAAAGACCTTCGTACAAGAACCATCCGACCGCTTGAAGTTACAAAGGCGCTCGAAGCTGTTCGTCGATACCTGGTCTGTACCACTATGATGTCATACCTAACGGATTTTCAAATGGCTGTCGAGAACAGGGCGAAGAAGGTAAATCTGATAAAGCCGAATCTGAAAGCTCCTGAGTTGAATATGTATCCCGAGAACGCTATGCTTCTTGAACCAGAATTTGGGATCGTCTTCATTAATGAGCAGAAAGAGAAAAGATTTATGCGGTTCAGTCAGTTAGAAAGATTATGCGAAGGCACACTCCTCAAAGTTCGAGATGCTCTTCGAAAGATCATTACACACGAGTTTGAAAATCCAAGGTACTCATATGTTCCGAATCCGAATGAAACAAATGCTCGGAATGCCTTGGAATTGGTTGAAGATCGCATCGACTACCACCGTGCTATCAGATGGTTCGAGATTCACTTCGCGCTTCGCAAAAGATATGTCTACAACTGGCGAGAGCTAGAGCGCGAACTCAAACTTTAAATCAAAGGGGGAGATTGTTAGGGTCAATTTATGTTGATTTAAAGTTCAGGGTTTAAACTGTAATTCTTTATTTTGAGCCTTATTAGTGAACGGGGCGTGGGCTTGTTAACCACGGGCCCGCCATATAAATAGTTTGCTTAGCCTTAGAAAATAGGCAAGTTGTCTCATTTGCTTTCCTACTCGTATTATAAACACTCTGATTGAAAGCATAATACAGGGATGACCAGTTGAAATCATTGTTCTTATCGTTCATATTCCTGATTTCATATTTGTTGCACGGATCTGGATTTAACAATTGGTATCAGAGCAGACGGACTACATCGATTCAAAGTGCAAATGTAAAGCCCGTATCCCGGTATGTATTTTCGTATTATTAATCTTTTTTTAAGCTATTATTTAACGTGGTTTCCGTTAACGGGATTAGACGATTTGGACCTAATTGTTAAATATGTCAACTATTTTGTTGGTTTGCGAGAAGAGTTTAGTTGAGGGGCCAAAAGTGGCAAGGGGGCCAAACTTGTGCATGGGATCAGCCAAGAGACACCCCTTCCCCTTCCCCTTCCCCTTCGGTTTCATGTTAGTAACCCCCAAGAACCTTTAGCCATCTCCCCTCCCCCTTCTTGTTGTTTTCGGCCGAGAAAAGAAAAGAGAGAGAGAGAGAGGAATCGGAAGAGAGAGGGAGGAAGAGAAAAACCGAGAGAGAAAGAGAGCAAGGGTCGAGAGGAGGAAGGAGGCGATCGCCGGCGTGAGGGAACCAGCGTCGGGAGTGGTCGGAAAGGAGGAGGAAGAGGGATTCCGTTAAGGTAAGTGTCCCGTTCGTTTTATTTGATGTTTTTCCTCGTCGGAGAATGTAAACCGCCACCACCACCGCCGTAGCCACGGCTGCCGGCGGTGGGGCCGCTGATGCATGCCGCCGCGATGGCGGCAGAGAGTGCATGCGCTTGCGGGTGTGTGGGTGTGTGCGGGTGTGGGGTTGCGGGTGATGTTGGGAGGTTTCGCCGGAGGTTATCGACCGCAACCACCGTCGTCGCCGCCAACCACCACCACCGCCGGAGGCGGCAGTGGGTGGTGCATGGTGTGGTTCAGCCCATGTCAACCCTAAAACAGTAAGTCATGTTGCTTTGCGGGTCTGTTTGGATTAAGACGTCTCATTGGGTTCAAGTTCAAAAGGTTATCCTTTTATGTAAATTGTACAGTTTCTGCCCTGTTTTGTAAAAGTTATAACCTTTGCTAGGAATGTCGGATTGGGATGGAGCTGGTGCCAAAAGTTCCCATTCTGAGTCTAGTAACTTTTATATGTTTTGTGGAAAAACCAGTTCGGGCCATAGCTAGTGTCAAATTGCCATTTTATACGGACAGGTCCTGTTTTAGCTGCTCTGAGAGGTGTTTTTGTAAAATTCACATAGAGTGCTAGGAATATCGTTAGGACGCGTGCGATACGTCCCTGGAACCGTAAGACATTGAACTTCCTGAATGTGGAATTAGATTTTTGGTTTGATCAGTTTATCAGGGGTAAAATGGGTCCCGAACAGACCTGCGTTTTTAGTATAAAAGCTGGAATTTTTAGTTTCGTTAAACTAGTAAAAGTGTCGTGAGTTGGGACCTTCCGTTGACGTTTTTAGTGCGTAATTAGGTGGGAAAATGTGAGGAAGGTTGACGTGCTGGTGTTGCGGCTCGGGAGCGCGTCGCTTTGCTTTGAGGTGAGTTCTCTCACCGCGTAGTTAGGAATTTCATGCATATCGTTATTTTGTGCTACGTGTTATTACGTGTTATTACGTGGTTACGTGAATTAGTTGGGATGTGATATCTAGTTGTGATCTGTTGAATGTGTATGTGAATTATGTATGCTTGTTTACACCTCAGTGGGACTGGGGGGCTCGGTGGGACCGAGGGCTCGGTGGGACCGAGGGCTCGGTGGGACTGAGCTAGTACAATTGTATTATCTTTACTCGGTGGGACCGAGGGCTCGGTGGGACTGAGCTTGTATCAATGTCTTTACTCGGTGGGACCGAGGGCTCGGTGGGACCGAGGGCTCGGTGGGACTGAGCTTGTATCAATGTCTTTACTCGGTGGGACTGAGGGCTCGGTGGGATCGAGGGCTCGGTGGGACTGAGCTTGTATCGATATATTTTTGGTGTGCTCGGTGGGACCGATGTTCGTATTTATACGCTAATTGTTATGTGGATTTATATCCGTGGTGATGGTGATGTTGCCTACTGGCGAGTAGGGGCGATATACGTGGGGTTGCTACCTGCGTGTGTGATAGGATTCACTAAGCGTTTAGCTTACCCTTTTCCCAATATGTTGTGATTTCAGGTGCGAGCGGCAGTCGGGCTTGACGGTACACACACTAGGCGCGCAGTGTCAAGAATTGTTTAAGTTTCACTTTCAAACCTTTGGATTTTATTTTATGAAATTTCCGCTGCATAAACTTTATTGACTGTTCGAGTTAACGACGTTAACTTCATTTGAGTTACGAATTATTAAATTGTGATTGTTTTATAATGAAATGCATGTTTTTAAAATTTTAAATTTCCTTGTAATTTTTGGGACGTTACAACTTGGTATCAGAGCACAGCTTGAGTGAATCAAACACATCTCGGTGTGTTTGGTCTCAAGTTGCGGCTATGAAGTTTTTTTAAACTCTCTTAATAAAATCTTTGAAAATAAATGAACGGAGAAAGCCCGTTTGGGAAACGGTGATCGTGGGCGCAGTGTGTACAGTCAGCCGACGCCAATTGGGAAGGTACAACACTTAGTGTATTTATTGCTTTCTAGGCATAGGGTATGCATGCTAGATTGCCGAGGTTGTTTACACTGTACTGTACGATGACTGCTTGCTAGTAGGAATCAATGATAGTTATAGTAGGTTGTCAAGTGAAGGCCCTATAGGTTGCATGCAGTAAGAATCATATAGCCTTAGAATATTTGATTTAGTTCTATTGCGCAGCTCTTGTTTGAGTCCAACCGTTCTAGGATAGAATCTTGTATTCGAATGTCTATTTGATTCACGCTGCGTGCGACTGGGTATTCGCGAGGCAACTCGTTATGGCTAACAGGGATTCCGTTGTAGCAAGAGTAGTGGGATGAGATGAAATTCCTAGTGAGCTGGGAATAGCGTTTACATATGAGTACGTATGCTAGATTGCTTTCTAGAACATAGGAGTATGTATGCTAGATTGCTTACGTGGATTTTGTGGTACTGTATACTTGTTACTTGCTATTAGGAACTCATGCTAGCCTTGATAGGTTGTTATGTGAATGCACCTTAGGTTGTATGCAGTAGGAACTGAATAGCCTTAGAATGTTGGATTTAGTTCTATTGCGCATCTCTTGTTTGAGTCCAACCGTTGTAGGATAGAATCTTATATTCGAATGTCTATCTGGTTTCACTGTATATACGACTGTGCGTTTACGAGGCGACTCGTCAGGGCTAGTTGGGGTTCCGTTCTAGCAAGGGTGGTGGGGTATTACGACTTTTCTAGGGAGCTAGGAAAAGTGTTTGCATATGCCGGAATGGGCATATGTGTTTGTTTGTGGTAAGCAACTACTTGGACGTCCCGGGACAGGACTCGAAACGAGTAAGGATAGGTGTGAAGGGTAGTAGCAGAGCTCCTACTATCTGAAGCACATGATCCGTGCTCGAGTCGGGGAAAGTCACAGAGAATCCGAAGAGTTGAGTGTGAGCGTAGTTAGAAGGTTTTAATGTGTGCTAGTAGATCGTTAAGGAGAAACAACAATGTTGATCCAGATGCTGATGCTGGAATTATTGCTGATCAGATTCGTGAGATGTTTGCGGTCGAGGTGACGCATATTTTGAGGAGGCGATCTCCGAAATTATTACCGCCATTCGTGATGAGGTAATAGTGTCGATGGAGGAGCGCATCGCGGCGATTCCACCCCCTGCGGGTGGGCAGCCCCGAACAAGAGGGTCGGGATCGGTTATGGAGTGCACATTCCTTACCGGTGGTTGTCCTGCGAACTAGAAGGTTCGCTTCGCGGTGAATCTGTTACGAGACGGAGCGAAAGACTGGTGTGCTACTGCTTTGACGCTTAACGGGCGCACTACTGGACCTGGGAGGAGTTCGTCGTATGTTTCGTGTAGAGCATGTGCCTCTAGTGGAGATGGAGAGGGGTGCCAAAGAGTTCTTGGAGCTCTGTCAGACTGCGGAGGCCATAAAGGAGGTGAACCGAAAGTTTACGGAAATGACATTATTCTATCCTTAGCATGCTGCTTTTGAGGACATGAAGAGGACACGGTACAAGGATATGTTACGTACCAATATCAGGGAGTTCGTGAGTACCGCGCAGTATGCTTCACTTGCTGTAGTGATGGAGGCGGCCTGAGGTAGAGTTCGTCAACTGGGAGTGGAGGGGGCACAAGCTACGTATAAAGTGGTGACAGGTACGTTCTTGGTTAACTCGGTGCTTGCTGTGGTGACGATTCATAGCGGGGCTACTCATCCTTCCGTGTCTCACATAGTTAGTGAGTGTTTGGGGCCGAGTCGTAGGACGGTTAGGCTGTCCACTTGTGGTTGCAGTTGCTGAAGACAGGACCTTGACGGTTACTGACGTGTACTGGGGGTGCACTTTGGAGATCTCTGGTGTGAGGTTCCACGTTGATTTGATTCCGGATGCTGCTCCGGTGGCCAAGGCACCTTATCGCCTGGATCCACCAGAAATGAAGGAGTTGTACACTCGTTGCAGGAACTTATCGAAAAGGAGTTCATCAAGCCGAGTTGTCCACCGTGGGGAGCCCCAATTCTGTTTGTGAAAAAGAAAGCCGGGTCCCAACGGATGTGTATAGACTACCGTGAGTTGAATAAGCTTACGGTGAAGAATCGTTATCCTCCGCCAAGGATCGATGACTTGTTCGATCAGCTTCAGGGAGCTTCGTGGTTCTCTAAGGTTGATTTGAGATCGGGGTATCATCGGATGCGGGTGAGGAGAGAGGATACGGAGTAGACGGCCTTTCGTTCACGTCATGGCCATCTACAAGTTTGTGGTGATGCCTCTCGGGCTCACCAATGCACCCGCAGCGTTCATGGACCTCATGAACCGGGTATGTAGCCCTATGTGGGATCGATCGGTGATCGTGTTCATCGACGATATTCTTGTGTAATCGAAGTCGAAGGAAGAGCATGAGATGCATTTGCGAGAAGTTTTGGAAGTTTTGAGGCGGGAGAAGCTGTATGCTAAGCTCTCCAAGTGTGAGTTCTGGTTACGAGAGGTCCACTTTCGAGGGCATGTCGTGAACCAGCATGGTATTATGGTGGATCCGGCCAAGATTACGGCTGTGATGCGGTGGGAAGTGCCAAAGACTCTCTACGAAGAAATCTGCGGCTTTTAGTTGGGGTGAAGGGCAGCAGAGGGCTTTGGGGAGCTACGCAGGCGTTATGCGAGGCTCCGATGTTGACATTGCCGGAGGGTATGTAAGAATTGGTGGTGTTTGCTCTCAAGATTTAGAGGCACTATTTGTATGGCGTCAAGTGTATACACTAACCATAAAAGCCTCCAGTACTTGATGACCGGCAAAACCTCAACATGCGTCAGAGGAGGTGGCTTGACGTGGTCAAGGATTATGATGGTGAGATACTTTACCACCCCGGTAAAGCGGATGTTGTTACGGATGCACTTAGTCGACATCTGGATGGTGAGCCACTGTGGGGCTTGTGTCAATGGTTAACAGTGGTTGCACCTCTTCTCGAGTCGATAGGTAGTGCTCAGGAGGTGGCAGTTTTGGAGGAAAATGCCAATCGCGAGAGAGTTTCGGGGGAAATTCCGAATTTTGTCCATGATAGTCATGGGTCAATTGCTCGGTCTTAATGGAAGGTTGGGTATCCCACGCGTGTGGGTACTGTAGGCCAAATAGTATCGGTTAGGGAATGCTGCCCTTTGTAATAAAAAGGATAAATGCGTAGAATTTTTGAGGTAAATAGTATACTTAGGTGTCGACTTTTGGGCTTGAGGCCAAATGCCTTAGTGTAATTGGGGAATTGTAGCCGATTTTAAGGAAATTATGTTGATGATAGTAGTAATCCTGAGATGTTTGCTTGTGGTGAATGGTTGTGGTGGAATGACCTTCGTGGATGATTATAAATTTACTAGTTTGATAATTAATGCGGAATAAATTGTGGGAGTCTATTAGAACTCGTGAAAGTTAATCGACCGTTAATGATAGGAATGATTGAATTCGAGTATCCTATAGGGTATATTGGTGAGCAACTTTAGAATGGTTAGAGCTTGAAATTTGAATCGGGATGTTTGGATTATCTATGGTTGGGAGACAACCGAAGTCGTTTGACTAGGAATGAATCCAGTTGTTGGAGTGTTCCTCCGATCATACTTGCGGTGTACTTGAAGGAGTTTTGTGGTAAGAAAGGTATTCGAGAGATTTTTAGGCGGTGTGGGAAATCTTAAATTCCAGTTAGTGAAGGTCTAGTGGAAACACCGAAAGTGTTCCGAGTGAACTTGGGAACCTGAGGTTGAGATGTGGGAGACCTATCTATAGCTATTCACGGGCATAGACTTCGAGCACGAAGTCTAATCCAAGTGGGGGAGAGTTGTAAAGCCCGTATCCCGGTATGTATTTTCGTATTATTAATCTTTTTTTAAGCTATTATTTAACGTGGTTTCCATTAACGGGATTAGACGATTTGGACCTAATTGTTAAATATGTCAACTATTTTGTTGGTTTGCGAGAAGAGTTTAGTTGAGGGGCCAAAAGTGGCAAGGGGGCCAAACTTGTGCATGGGATCAGCCAAGAGACACCCCTTCCCCTTCCCCTTCCCCTTCGGTTTCATGTTAGTAACCCCCAAGAACCTTTAGCCATCTCCCCTCCCCCTTCTTGTTGTTTTCGGCCGAGAAAGGAAATGAGAGAGAGAGGAATCGGAAGAGAGAGGGAGGAAGAGAAAAACCGAGAGAGAAAGAGAGCAAGGGTCGAGAGGAGGAAGGAGGCGATCGCCGGCGTGAGGGAACCAGCGTCGGGAGTGGTCGGAAAGGAGGAGGAAGAGGGATTCCATTAAGGTAAGTGTCCCGTTCGTTTTATTTGATGTTTTTCCTCGTCGGAGAATGTAAACCGCCACCACCACCGCCGTAGCCACGGCTGCCGGCGGTGGGGCCGCCGATGCACGCCGCCGCGATGGCGGCAGAGAGTGCGTGAGCTTGCGGGTGTGTGCGGGTGTGGGGTTGCGGGTGATGTTGGGAGGTTTCGCCGGAGGTTATCGACCACAACCACCGTCGTCGCCGCCAACCACCACCACCGCCGGAGGCGGCAGTGGGTGGTGCATGGTGTGGTTCAGCCCATGTCAACCCTAAAACAGTAAGTCATGTTGCTTTGCGGGTCTGTTTGGATTAAGACGTCTCATTGGGTTCAAGTTCAAAAGGTTATCATTTTATGTAAATTGTACAGTTTCTGCCCTGTTTTGTAAAAGTTATAACTTTTGCTAGGAATGTCGGATTGGGATGGAGCTGGTGCCAAAAGTTCCCATTCTGAGTCTAGTAACTTTTATATGTTTTGTGGAAAAACCAGTTCGGGCCATAGCTAGTGTCAAATTGCCATTTTATACGGACAGGTCCTGTTTTAGCTGCTCTGAGAGGTGTTTTTGTAAAATTCACATAGAGTGCTAGGAATATCGTTAGGACGCGTGCGATACGTCCCTGGAACCGTAAGACATTCAACTTCCTGAATGTGGAATTAGATTTTTGGTTTGATCAGTTTATCAGGGGTAAAATGGGTCCCGAACAGACCTGCGTTTTTAGTATAAAAGCTGGAATTTTTAGTTTCGTTAAACTAGTAAAAGTGTCGTGAGTTGGGACCTTCCGTTGACGTTTTTAGTGCGTAATTAGGTGGGAAAATGTGAGGAAGGTTGACGTGCTGGTGTTGCGGCTCGGGAGCGCGTCGCTTTGCTTTGAGGTGAGTTCTCTCACCGCGTAGTTAGGAATTTCATGCATATCGTTATTTTGTGCTACGTGTTATTACGTGTTATTACGTGGTTACGTGAATTAGTTGGGATGTGATATCTAGTTGTGATCTGTTGAATGTGTATGTGAATTATGTATGCTTGTTTACACCTCAGTGGGACTGGGGGGCTCGGTGGGACTGAGCTTGTATCAATGTCTTTACTCGGTGGGACCGAGGGCTCGGTGGGACTGAGCTTGTATCAATGTCTTTACTCGGTGGGACCGAGGGCTCGGTGGGACTGAGCTTGTATCGATATATTTTTGGTGTGCTCGGTGGGACCGAGGTTCGTATTTATACGCTAATTGTTATGTGGATTTATATCCGTGGTGATGGTGATGTTGCCTACTGGCGAGTAGGGGCGATATACGTGGGGTTGCTACCTGCGTGTGTGATAGGATTCACTAAGCGTTTAGCTTACCCTTTTCCCAATATGTTGTGATTTCAGGTGCGAGCGGCAGTCAGGCTTGACGGTACACACACTAGGCGCGCAGTGTCAAGAATTGTTTAAGTTTCACTTTCAAACCTTTGGATTTTATTTTATGAAATTTCCGCTGCATAAACTTTATTGACTGTTCGAGTTAACGACGTTAACTTCATTTGAGTTATGAATTATTAAATTGTGATTGTTTTATAATGAAATGCATGTTTTTAAAATTTTAAATTCCTTGTAATTTTTGGGACGTTACAGCAAAATTCGATTTCTAGTAAGCTTCTTGAAAAATACGGATGTGTTCTTACTTGAATATCAAAATCTTGATTCTGATTAAATTGATCGATTTCGCTTATTGAGTTATGTTAGCATTATACTCATTAGTGTTTCTACAAATTTTCACATTCTAATTCGATCGTTTGAGTGGTTAATTTAGCAAATTAAGTTCAAAGTTTTTGGTTGTGTTCTTCAATAAAAATCGAATTTTTACCATCAAAACGTGTCCTTTTTGCTTAGAAATCGATTGGGTTAGTGTTAGTTTTGTGTTTGGTAGTGTTTCTAATCTTTCAGGAACCTTCTTGTGCAACCCTAATCGAAAAATCGATCGAATTGAAAAGGCAGCCGCAGAATCCGGACAACACAGCCGTGGTTTCCGGACAAGTATACACTGTCGTGACGTTTGTGTTAATTTCATCCGGGTTCTTCCTTCTTTCCGGGTAAGTCATCAGTCCGGGTAAGTATCCTAAACTCAATCTATCCGGGTAAATATTGTTTCCGGAAACTCAAAGTTCCCGGTCATAAGTTTTCCCGGACATCCTTGCATCCGGTAAGTACTTCATCCGGAAACTCTTATCATCCGGAAAGCCCAGTTTTCCGGATTCCTTATCCAGAAACCACCCGGACAACCGGGCAGCGGGACCCCCGTGCTAAGTCGTAGGAGGGGGACATTTAAGTATTCTTGATACTGTTCCACTTTGAATCGGACAATCGTCTGACGATCACTCCAGTGCAACTGAAGATGTCTCCTGCTGAAGAAGACAAGACAAAGTTGTGTCAGGTATGTAAACCTATCTATTTAGAACTTTCTGACCGAATGACACCTCTTGCTGAACGGATAGATTCCTACAAGGCCACCAGTAATGAACAACTACTTGAGATTAGATCACTATCTGAAAAGTTAAATGTTCAAATGCAAATAACTGAGAAATACAAGTCTGAAAATGCCATTTTAATAGAAAAATGCAAAAATCTTTCAATAGCACCTAAAGACTTAAGGGCCAAGTTATCTGATCTTCAGTCTCAGTTTGATCAGTGCAGGAATGAGAATGAAGAAATTGTTTATCAATGTTCTTCTCTTCAAATTCAGCACAAGGAGTTTGTTGCTAAAATTCTTGATCTTGAAACCAAACTCCACAAAAGGGGTCAAACTGATCAAACCATTTTTTTGAATAAACCCAAAGAGTTCACGTATTTTAACAAAGCCTGGGGAATCGGATATGATAACCCACATTATTTGAAAAAGGGAAGATGGCATACACCCACTTTGTATGATTTTGCTTGTTTTGGGTTAGATAAAAAGTATCTTGAATATGGAATTCAATGGACTGGTCCTCTTGAACCTAAAAAGGAAGAGGACACCGAGGAATATAAGCGCGCACACAAACGAGGAATTCAGCTTCCATTCTGTTATGAACCTTTGAATAATTCCTATAAAAAGAATAAAAAGTATCTCTCAAATGACTACTTCGACCCTTACAAGGTTGCTAAGCCCAAGGATTCCTCCAAAAAGGATGAGGACCAAGCACCAACAACCAAGACTGAGACGGACGAGTTTAAACTCTATGTTCCCACTCTCATCTTGGAAGCAAAGATTGTCGAGTTGGAGGAGTCGTTTGAGAAAGAAAGGTCTATTTTTCAAAACGAAAAGAAAACGCTAATCTCTGAGATTGAGAAACTCAATTCTGAGAAACTTGAGAATCTACAACCGGTCAAAACCGAAGCTGTGTCTGATGAAGGACAGGAAATCCTTCGAGGTGAAATTAATATGCTCACATCGAAACTGGCTGCTTTGGCAATAGAAAAGATGGAGGAGTATGCAAGAAATGGTCAGCTCCAAGAGCAAATTGACCAACTCAAATCTGAAAAACAGATTTCACCTGAATCTTCCTCGAATTCATCAGAAACGTCTTCGTGTAAAGCTTTTATTGGTAAAATTTCCACTTCACAAGATGGTAAAGATTCTCAAGACGAGAGTGTTTTAAGGAACTTAAACTCTGATTTTTTCTTAGCTTCCGCACCAAGTTCCCCAAAGCACACAAGCACAAAGTGTTCCTCGCCTTCCTCGACCGGTCCAAGTCCAGTAATTCCGGATGTCGATTTTTCAGCATTCATGAACTCTGAAGGCAATTCAGATGGAGAGTTTGAGTCGTTCCCTTTCGACAAACCTCTTCCGAGCCACACTGATTTTCTCTCCCCCATAGTCAATCGACCGGTTAACTTTGAAAAGGGTACTTGTTCTAACACCAAGGCCCCAGTTGTGATTGCGGTTCCCAAACCTAAGCCTGTCTCTCAAAAACAATCACAACCGAGGCAAAAGACTGAGCGATTGCCTGCCAAAAATCATGTTCCTTCAAAAGTCACTAATCGTTCTGTCCCTGTTGTTTCAAATAAGAATGGTCACGCAAAACAAGAAAAACCCAAGTGGCTAAACAAGGAACCTGTCAAGAATGAAGCGTCAAAGACTTTCCCTCCTGTTTTTAATTCTAGAATAAACAAAGACAATTATGCTTGGAATCATTGGAATCATTTTGAAGTTTCTTTTCCGATTAAACTTAATTCACTTCATCAATTGATTCAGTTATCGCGTAATTGTTTATGTTGTTCTAATTGTGGTTGGAATGATTTTGATGATATTCAGAATAATGATTGGTTTTGGCCATATCACATGTGTAATTTATTCCCCAAACGCAAACCCCAAAATAACCAGCAAAGACACTATAAAAAATGGGGTTACCAATCAGCGATTAAACCACAACGGGAGACCAAACCCATTCCTAAACGGGTTTCTCCTACTGAGGTTAAACCAGCACCCAAGAGGCAACCTGCTACAAAAGCTGTTCCTCCCAAAGGTGTAAATTCTACGCCTAAGAGGCAACATGTG
The DNA here is from genome assembly GCA_033807775.1 of Saussurea involucrata. Lineage (NCBI taxonomy): Eukaryota > Viridiplantae > Streptophyta > Magnoliopsida > Asterales > Asteraceae > Saussurea > Saussurea involucrata. The sequence continues at coordinate 146,515,544 of CM066320.1, read as the reverse complement.
CCAAAAATAGTTCCTCCAAACGGTATACAATCTACACCTAAGGGGAAGTCTGTGTCAAAGCAAGTTCCTCCAAGGGGTGTCAAACCTAACCCTTCGGAACCCAGGCAAATCTGGGTACCCAAGGTCCACTAAACTTGTTTTGCAGGATGGTCATGTGTGACTCTTAGACACTGGATGCTCCACACACATGACCGGAAGGAGGGAGCTGCTCACGATCAACAAGGAAACACATTAAGAAGACGTGAGATTTGTCTATACCTGTAATTTCATGACTGCTCATGTGTTTAGGGGGAGCATGATCAGCCATCAGGTAAGTATAATCTACTATTGAGGGGGAGCGTCACACACAATTTTTTAAATGCTGAAAAGTTTTTTGTGTGTGTGGATACTCCCGTGTGCATTTCACACTACGTGCACATTCTGAGGGGGAACATCCAACTGGATGTTCATCAGTTAAGGGGGAGCGTCACACACAGTTTTTCTTATCAGTCAACAAGTTTTTGTGTGTGTGGGCACTCCTGTATGAATTGTATATCATGGTCATCATCTGAGGGGGAGCGACACAATTTTTTCTTTAAAAAGTCTAAAAGTTTTTTTAGTGTGTCGGACTCCTCCACTGCACTCTACTGCACTATCCGAGGGGGAGCAATGTCATCCCCATGCTCAGTTTGAGGGGGAGCGAGAGAATGTCCTCTTCCAGTTCCAATTCCTGCAAAAATTCCCAGGAACAGGACAGTTTTTGAGGTATCCGGACAGTATCCGGAAACCCCAAGGTATCCGGACAGTATCCGGACCTGCTCTACCCGGGTTGGACAAGAACCCGGACACCATCCGGGAATATATTGCATCCGGGTTCCTATTTGTTCATTATCCGAAAAAACACGCCTAAACCCTAAAACCCTCTCGAGTACTTCTCTCTCGCTCGGACTCCCTTCCAGTCCCCGATTTACACTCATTTTCAGTCCCGTAATCAGGTATGAAGCTCTATTTTCACTCTTGATAGTTTTGAGTTACATTTCACGCACTCCAATGCATAACTTGTCCATCGATTCAGTCGATTCAACAGTGTTCGAACACCCCTTATGAGTTTCTCCGATTTTGGGCAACTGTATGGAGTGTCGATTACTTAAGATGCCCCTATAAGTTCATATGCTAATCTAGACACTACCTGAATGAACTAGCACTGTTTTGGGACTGTATTTTAGTCGATATTTGATTATGAATGTCGTCCGGACACACACTTCGTGTCCGGGAACTGTCAAGCTCATGATGTTTTACCCGGACACTCGCTTATCTCAAGATACTTTACCCGGACATACACAACATCCGGAAACCTAGTTGTCCGGAAACCTCAGGGTTTCCGGTAAGTTCAACTACCGGATAGTTAATGTGCCCAGACTCCGTTTTGTCCGGAAACTATGGTCACCCGAAAACATTTTTGTCTGGATTGTCATGTTTTGTCATGTTTTGTCCGGACACTATCATTTTTGTTCGGATACTATGGCATGTCCGGAAAGTATTGCATTGTTGCATATTTTTGTCCGGACACCCCTGGTTTGTCAATTCAGTACCTCGTCTTGTTTCTGTCAGTCCTCAATCTGTCTCAGATTGAGCCATTACAACAAAGGTACGCACTGATAATTGATTTTCCGCCCCAACTACTAACTGTGCCTTCTTTTACAGATACTTCAATGGCGGATCAACAAAATCCACAACAACCTCCGGAAGAACAAATACCTCAAGAAGAGGAAATCATAGACAAAGCAGCGGACAATGCCTTGGTCGACCCTGACCTTGGCACTGAAATGGAGGCGAACAATCATTACCTTGATCCGGCTCAGTTCCGTCCATAACCACAACATCGTGTTCTGATGGACATACTTACACGTCACCCTCTCAGTGAGGCAATCACCGCCACTGCTGACGTTCCACTCATCTATGTCCTTCAGGTATGGTTCAGTGCCCGGGTCGTCACTGCTAGGAATACACAGACGATCACCGCCCAGATTGACAACCAACCTTTCACGCTGACACCGGACTCCTTCCGCCGCCTTCTTTCACTTCTGGAAGCCATCGCTGGCGGACATCAAAGATACGACCCCGCGGTCAATGACGAAACGTTATGCACTCAAATTCGTGCGCTCGGCTACAATTCCGCCCTTCTGCGACCATCGGCGTTCAATCGCAAGTTCCTGGCCCCCATATGGTACACCATGTTCACAATTATGAATAGGTGTCTATCTTCACGATGGAAAGGCATAGATCAATGCACCGGCGATTTTCTACGCCTTGTTCACGCTGTCTGCTACAATCGCCATGTCGACTTCGCCATGATCATCTGGCGTGAACTCGTGACGGCTATTCGACACATCGGAGGTACCAAGCAGAAAAAGTTCCTCCCGTACTTGCGTTTCCTCTCGCTTGCAGTTCATCAACACATAGACGCAAATCCGGCGATACCTCGACGTGCTGCACACCCGGTATGTCCCATTAGACACTTACAGTACATGGTTATTCACAACCCATCCAATGCGGTAGCCATGCCCATTCCCGAAGCCCTATTAGCAATCGCCGATCCCGCTGCACCGGGGGTAGTAACATATAGGGAAGAGATAGGGAATCCCATGGTCCAGCCAGCGCCGGAGGGACCTGCCCAGGGACCTAGACCCGAGAGACGTGAGGGTCCAAGAATGAGAGGTGGGAGGGCCCGGCAAGCAGGTGCTGCCGGGTGGGGTGTGTTAGTTGTGAGAGGAAGGGGAACGAGTGTAAGTGGTGCCGCGGAATCGGGAACCAGCCCTACCCAAGCCCACGCCGGTACTTCATCTTGATCTATACTTCATCACTCAACCGAACCATACATTACCGAACCCCCTTCACCCGCTCCACATATTGAGAACATGGAATCTGACTCCACGGACTCCGATACCGACCGTACCATACGCCTGAAACACATACCTCATGGTATCGGACCCAAACCAGATTTCATTGTCGGAATCCCACTTGACTCGCCTCCACGTGCTGAACAGACTACTCTAGCAGCATCTAGGATAACTGAGGGAGAATTAGTTGAAGAGTTAGAACAGGTGAGCCGGAGAGAACTGCGTTCGAAAGCGAACCAGGAAAGATTGGGCCGTAAAGATAACGAGGCTCTTGAGCAAATCGAACCGAGTGTAATCCGGGTAGCCACATCTGTTATCCCGTCTCATTTGTTGGGACGGGGTATTGAAGAAGACTCCGTGGACCCAGCGGAGCAATTGCACGACCCCCTCATCCACTCATCCGTCTCTCAAAAGACGGATGTTTCAGTCTCACACGGGGATATAGCACAACTTCCACCGTCCTCTCACTCGGAGAGTGCTGGTGTTGAAACAAGCGACCAGCAGCCCCCGGTCGCGACTTCTTTTTGTGCACAATCGAGTCTAGAGCCATTTGCTATTGAAAATCCTTTGGCTAGGACACAAGAGGAGCAACATCAAGTCGAGAATCTTCGTGACTCGACCGAAACCACCGTAGTGTCTTCACCTCTAGGTGGAACACAAGGATCGGAGGGAAATCCTACCACAGCTACCGATATGCCAACTGTGAACGTAGGTGGCTCTACCCCTGCGGTAGAAGCCTCAACGGGTAATCTAAGTGAACCCGTAGTTACTCACCCAGACTTTGTGTCACCATGGTCCCTGGACAGCACCCTTAAGGCTGTCTGCGAGGCAATGGAGCAAACTATGCAGCAACATGTAGCCGATGAACTTGCCAAAGTTATGCGCGTAATCAAGGGCAAAGCCAAGGTCGTCGAAGCTGAATCCGCACTTGTACCTCCACCGATCACAATTCAACCTATCTATTCGGCGGACACTCTAAAGACGATGCTACTGGCCCAACTGCTCCAAGAATCAGAAACAAACGCCTCAACCGAAGCAGACCTGATCACCATTCTGAAAACACAGGTCACTGCTCCTTCATCATCTATTACATCTCACCTGGACTCTATCGACTCAACTCTCAAGGAATTCAACCGAGCTCTTACTTTGATGTCCAAGAGAGTCAGTTCCCTAGAAGAAACCTGCAAGAGTCAAGCAGGCGGTCTGAAGCGGAAACACGATGACCAGGATGATCCTGATCACCGTGAGGGGGAGAAAAGACCCAACCTATCCGAGACCGAGACCGTCGCCCTGATCCAGACTGAAGCTACAACAGTGGTTTAACAGGAACCCCCAACTGCGGCAGCTACTACAGAAACACTTGAAGCCGAGTTGCCATTAGCCGAGATGGTAATCGACATGGAGATTTCAGATGACGAAGACATGACGGTTGAAAAGCCTGAGGGTTCAACACAGGAACTGGTCGACTTTGATTCATCAGACAGACCGCTATTGGATATGATAGATCCAGATTGTGAAGCCAACCCGGAGACCGAAGATGCATGGTATGAAAAAGTCGCCAGTGCCGTAAATCTCCAGGTAAATTTGGTATTCCCCACTGATGAAGACGATAACATCGACTATGATCAGTTCCTGCTCCAGAATTTCTATGGTACGTCTCCCATTCACTATGCTCAACCCACTGGAACTTCAACAAGACCTGAGCCTACTACTGCCAAAATTCCGACAACTCCTCTGCAAACGACAACTTCTGATCTTCCTCCCCCTCCTCAGCAACAAATCCGTTGGGAGAAGATCATGGTACTTATCCCTCATCTGGAGGAATCTTTGAAGAAGTTGTTCGTCCACAAACTTTCCCCGATCGAGCCGACCTTTTTCCTTGGTATTTACAACCTCGACCCCGAATACCAACGACGTTATATCAGCGCAATGAAGCGGTGTCTTCCAGTCAGCCAAGTCAGAACCAAGCATCAAATCACAGAGGTACTTAACATCCATTCACGCCGCATCATGAGGATCGTATATCCAGTCTTCACTATTCGCCGCGAAGATGGTAATGAATGGAAATTCTCTGAAGTTGACTTCCAGCACCTCCGACCGTTTGACTTCCTCGCTATTCTGAAAGACCTTCGTATAAGAACCATCCGACCGCTTGAAGTTACAAAGACGCTCGAAGCTGTTCGTCGATATCTGGTCCGTACCATTATGATGTCATATCTAACGAATTTTCAAATGGCTGTCGAGAACAGGGCGAAGAAGGTAAATCTGATAAAGCCGAATCTGAAAGCTCCTGAGTTGAATATGTATCCCGAGAACGCTATGCTTCTTGAACCAGAATTTGGGATCGTCTTCATTAATGAGCAGAAAGAGAAAAGATTTATGCGGTTCAGTCAGGTAGAAAGATTCTGCGACGGCACACTCCTCAAAGTTCGAGATGCTCTTCGAAAGATCATTACACACGAGTCTGAAAATCCAAGGTACTCATATGTTCCGAATCCGAATAAAACAAATGCTCGGAATGCCTTGGAATGGTTGAAGATCGCATCGACTACCGCCGTGCTATCAGATGGTTCGAGATTCACTTCGCGCTTCACAAAAGATATGTCTACAACTGGCGAGAGCTAGAGCGCGAACTCGAACTTCAAATCAAAGGGGGAGATTGTTAGGGTCAATTTATGTTGATTTAAAGTTCAGGGTTTAAACTGTAATTCTTTATTTTGAGCCTTATTAGTGAACGGGGCGTGGGCTTGTTAACCACGGGCCCGCCATATAAATAGTTTGCTTAGCCTTAGAAAATAGGCTAGTTGTCTCATTTGCTTTCCTACTCGTATTGTAAACACTCTGATTGAAAGCATAATACAGGGATGACCAGTTGAAATCATTGTTCTTATCGTTCATATTCCTGATTTCATATTTGTTGCACGGATCTGGATTTAACACTTTCAAATTGGTTATGCTCAGAGAGTAAAGTTTTCTCAAGATCCGACACTTTCTTAGAAAGCTGGAAACACTTTTGATTGACTTTTTTTCTTTTGCATCAAAAGCACTCTTGGATGGGTCTGAAAACTTTTGAATCAAAGATTTTTCATGAATATCTTTTTCCTTTTCTAATTCGGTCTTGAAACTAGAAGATAGTTCCTTAAAGCTATTTGAGTAAACAGCTGAAAGAAAGTCTTTTTCAAACTCAAATTTCATCCTTTGTTCTAGAACATATTTTTCAAGTTCACATATTCTTCCTTCTAGAATCAAAGGTGGAACATATCGTTTTGCTTCAAGAGGTTTTTTGCAATTGGGTTTAGTAGCATAGATATCAAAATAGTCATTCGAAAGTTTTCCATGCGAATTCTTTTGATATTTTTCATTCTCTAGGGTATAACAAAATGGAAGTTGCATTTTAGTTGTAGTGGTTCTTTTCGTGACTTCCTCTTCTTTGATTTCTTCTTCATTTGTCCAAGGAATTTCAAATTCAGGCCAATATCTAGCATACCTTAAACATTTAAAGTCATACAATGTTGGTAAAGATCTAGTTGCTTTAGCCAAATGTTTAGGATTTTCATTACTGAGTCCCCAATATTTATTAATAGAACTCACAAGCCTTGGTTTGTTCAAATGAATAGTTTGTTCCGTTTGACCCCTCAAATACAGCTTCTTTTCCAAATCTTCAATTTTGTTCAAAAACTCTGTATTTTGAGTGGTAATATTTTTCAAAGAAAGCTTACTCTCACTATCTTTTTCTTCAAAATCCTTGATCTTGTTTAAAAGCTCTTTGTTTTGATTTGAAAATTCATTCAAAGAAACCTCACATTCATTCTTCTTTTCTTCTAACTCTTTGACTTTCTTGTTTAGTTAAGAAATCTTAGAATCAAAGAATGTCTTTTCCTTTTCAAGTTGTTCTTGTTGATCCTTGAGAATTTTGAATTCAACAATTTTCTTTTCTTTCTCAAGATCATTATCAAGAATAATTTGATTTAGGACTTCGTTTTGTTTCTTTTCTTTTTCGAGATTGACTCTTAAACTTTGAACTCCTGGTATCATGACATCTATTTCACGTAATAAACTAGCCTTTTCATTTTCTGATTTAGCTAATTTATTTCATGTATCAGTTAATTCACTACGTAAAGTAGTTATGTCATGATCATTATCTGAAGTATCCTCATCATCTGAATTGAATTCAGCCTGGCACATGTTTGCCTGTTCCTCGTTTTCCGCCTCATCGTCAGTCTGATCTAGCCAATATTCTTCTTCAACAAGTAAAGCTTTTCCTGCTTCTTTTTGCTTGGCTAGCATCATTTTGTTTTTGTAGTAGTCAGAATTTCTAACCACTTTCTTTCTACAATCTTTGGCATAGTGACCAGGCGTGTCACAATTGTAACACTTCGGTGCCTCAACAGATTTCCTATCCTCGAATCCCTTCTTACCATCAACCTTCTCAGTATTTTTCTCAATATTATCAAACCTTTTCTCTTAAAATGGCTTCCTCTCATACTTGTTGTTTTCAAACTTTCTTGAACCGGATGTATACCTCAGATTGTTTGATGACGGTGCTTTGTAAAACCTCTTTTGAAAATTCCTAGTGAGTAGAAGCATGGCTTGCTCTAACTCAGCTCCGTCATCTTCAATGTTTCCATTATAACCTGTTTCAAACATGCCAGAATCTTCAGTCAAATAACTGCTAGTATGCAAATTAGCTTTAAGTGCCACTGGTTCAGGAACAATTTCCTTCTTTTTCTTCTTATTCTTTTTCTCCTTCTTCTCCTCCACTTCCTCTTCATCTTGCTGAATTGTCTCAAATAACTCATGCAACGGCATTGAAGAGAGCCTAGGATTCTGTTTCATTCGTCTTGATACACCTTTCCATTCTGGCTGTAAAATACTTAGAAACTTCACATTTATCTCAATCAAATCTTTATTTATCTTGTTTTTACTGAGCTCGTTCAGTAATATGATGAATCTGTCATAAGTTTGATAAAGGTTTTCATCATCTTTTGCCATGAATTCTTCATATCGATTAATGCACAAGGTCGTTTTCATCTGATTACCAATTTGAGAACCTTGTAGCATTTTCTCCAACTGACGCCACATCTTTTGTGCAGTATATTTGAAACTATCAATCTTATTGAACACTTTGGAATTCCCATGATCAAGAATGATCTTGCTTTCTTATACGCCTCATATCGAGCCTTTTCTTCATTCGTGTATTCAGTTAAAGGTTTCACTTTTTCAGTTCTTTCTTGTGTATTCGAAACAAGAACATAATCAGTTAGAGGTTTCATTGGACCATTCTTTAACGAATCTAGTAGATTAGCTCCCTTTTGTTGTCTTTCCAATAAATCCTCAAACCTTTCTTTCCATTGCTCATATTCACTCTCAATCAAATTTGGAGGACGTGATTCGGTTCCCAAAGACATCATTATATCGTTTTTCATCATTTTGTCAAATTTACTTGTATGATCTTTAAACAGATAAGGAAACGGTGAATAGTACAAAGTTATCGCTCAACTCTTAAGAAATGAACAATACTTTATCGCACAACCCTTGTGCGATAAGGAATGAACAGTGGTTATCGGACACTGACTGTACGAGCAGAAATAGTTATCGGACAATATCTGTGTGATCAGATAGGTTCTCGGACAATTAGAACGGTGAACAGTAAGTTCTCGGACAAAAGCTATCCGATAAGGATGAGTTCTCGGACAATACTTGCACGATAAGAACAAATGAACAGTAACTATCGGACAACACTTGTACGATAAAGACAAGTGAACAGTAGTTGTCGGACAAAACTTGTACGATCAAAATGAGTTATCGGACAAATTCTGTACGATAACTATGAATTTCAGTATCGTCCGATTTCTTTGAATGTTTGAAGATCTCTGTTGTACGACAACTTTGAATGTCGAACAAAAATTCTTTCTAAGTCTCAGAAATCCCTCAAAACAGCACCACTTGTTACCAAACTTTGCAGATATGGTCAAACACTAATCTGAACACTTCTTCTTCAGATTATACTACCAAAAACACACTGGATCTATGAATTTTGATCCTAAGCCGAAAATACCAAAAAACCTCTAAAAATTACCAAAAATAATGCTCAAATCATGATTCTTCGATCCAAATTCTTGCATAGACTCGTCCTAATCACTAAATCAAGTACTTCTATACCAAAAATCGCACTCAAATCATCCTAAATCTGCCAAATCGATCTAAGTCCGAAAATACTAAAAATACTCAAAAATTCCTCAATTTTTCACTTAATTGCTTGAATCTGCTTGCTCTGATACCACTTGTGATCCCATAAACAAGTAAACAAACAATAATCAAGCAATACTCAAGTCATCTCTCATTGATTTCAAGAACAATTACAAAAGGTGTAGAGAGAGAATAACAAAGTATCTTGATGTTCTAATTCCAAAGTTATGAAAACTATAACTAATTTAAGCTATTTATACTTAGACTAGAATTTACATTTTAGGCCCTTCTACTTTGATACAATTAGTAATTTCAGCACTAACAACGTTGTTTTCATATCAGCGAGTGTGAGAGTCAATCGACTCTCCCAGTGTGGGTGATTTTTCCGTATTTTAAAATTTGCACGAAAAGAGTTTTAGTGAATGCACTTTCAATTGATGGACAAGATGGTGAGATATCATGGGTTACATGTGAGCGATCCTTGAGATCGATGTGGGTGTAGCTATTTTTATGGCGGTGTCATGTCATGCATGTCTAACCTTGTTTTGCGGCGTATTTTCAAATGTGCAAAATGATTTAAGTCATTGTGTTGTCATGCATGAAGGCTATGAACTCGCTAGATAGTGAGAGATAACGTATTTAAGGGTGAAGGAATGTTTCGAGAGTGGAAATGTGTGGTTGAGTCGTCGATGGTCGATTTGTGACCTTGGTGTTTCCTTTTAGGGAGGGCGGCGATTAACTGCAGTCTCAGTCTTTGACTTTAGAGAAGCTTGTATTATGGTTGTCTTTGCTCTTGTTTGGTAATTTGACGCGTGGTTGACGGCAGGGGGTGTGTCCCGGGTGATTTCGAAGTAGGCAAGATACTTCAAAAGGTAGCGTTGTAGTATGTTGATGAAATGGTATCGGCATGGAGACAGAGCTTGAGGTGGACTAGTATTTAGGCTATTCGTCGGGTAAGTCTTGTGGCTCAAGCATGTGAGTGTTATGAAAGTGGAGAATCGCTAGTTGGATAGGTGATTTTCCTATATGGTTGACGTTTCGTTTATGAATGAGGTAGTTAGCACAACTCAGGTGGGATATGTGGATTATGTTGGTATGCGAGGGAGCGTCTTATCGTTTGGTTTATTTGAGCGTGTTTCGTGTGGATTCCGAAGAGCCGACTGGGGACAAAGACTTGATCGAGTGAAGTAGACGATCATAAGTTGTGGTTCATCTAGGTTTGAGAAAAGACCAGGTCATGAGATAGCTTTATTTCAAATGTATGTTGTGATTGGCATGGAGAAGGCAAGGCCTATTGTGTGCACAAATGATCGTGAGGATTTTGCCTCTAGTGTGGTTGTGTGGATAAGTTAGTGGTAACTTATACAAAGCGGGCATGCGAGTCATTGGTGGTAATGAGTTGCTGTGAAGTTAAGTGATGCGCCGGTATTGTTGGTATGGGATAAGTGTGAGTGGGAATCCTTGCTCGGAGATTGCTGATAAGTTATTCAAAGGTGGCAAACCTATGTGTGTTGAGAGGCATGGATGTTAGTTTGAGGTTAAAGTATTGTTAATTTGAGAATATAAGAGTGGAGTGGTAGTTGCTGGCAACATAAAAGAGAAATCGTGTGCTCTTTGGTTACGATGAGTTGATGGGTGAGTTGTCTTGTGCCATGGAAATATTTAGGAAGAGGTTGGATTGGTTCATTTATGATGTTTCGTAGTAAATACGAAATCGTTGGGAATGTTGAATTATTCCTTGCCCGTAAAGGAAATTCAAAAGAGTGGGTTAATCTCGTTTGGGAAACGAGAAATGTGTGGTAGCTTCGAGCATTGGGTGTATTTCGAAATAACCTGGTTGAATTTCTTGTATGAGATGTGGTGAAACTGTTGGTTAGGGATAGTAACCGTTGAAATTGCGTGTATGGAGTGGTCAATGTTGGACGAGAAATGTTCCACACTAGCCTCAGGAAATGGGGATGGTATGTTGAAATAATTGAGTAAATTGGAGGTAGAAAGTGTGGCAAGTGACGCAGAAGATGGGAAGCAACGTTTTCAGAGTATCATTGTCAAATACATGAACTCCTAGTGGGAGTGTAAGAAAGAGGATTTGCGTGTATGTGATGATTCAAGGGTTAACGGAAGCTAGCTTGCGTGGTTGGTCAAAAGTGTGCACCTTCTAGCGAGTTGTTCTTTGGAAACATGTTTTATATTTTGAGAAGGAAGTGGAAGAAGGAAGTTGAATGTAGTGCTCGAAATGAAGGGCCATTGGGTTAGACTTGGTGATAGTGTGGGAAATATTCCAAGTGAGCTTGTCATTCGGAGTTAAGCTGATGGGAATAGTTTTGTACGAGCATGGACACTCCTTCCTAGTGAGTGGGTGGAACTTTAATTTATTTCATATGTGGATGGACGATTGTTGGATGCAGTGAGAATTTGAATGTGTGTTTTCAAGATTGGTTCGGTTTGGTTGGTGGCTGCTTCAGATGTTGGAGTGTGGAAGTTTCCTACTTTTAGCTAAGTATAGTGTGGGGTGATGATGTGGTGAGAACGTATGAATTGTTTATCATTGATGAATTGTAGTCAATGCAATTCAGGCAAGGAAGTGTTATCTGCTTTAGACGTATATCGTGTTGGGGAAAGCGATTGTAGAATTGTGTGTTATCAGTTGAAGAAGATCATAACTGCGAGTTAAGGTGATATTCAAGGTTGATCTCATGTTAAGTTGGTGAATTAAGCGTCGTTATTTTAATAAGGGATTCATGTCATTGTGGTGTTAACCTATGTAAATTCGTTCTTTTATAGACGTGAAGTTGTGTGTTAAACTCTTAATTAGACGCGTTTTAAATTCGTGAGTCTAGGTGTGGACAAAGCGGACAATATGAGGCGTTATTTTTATGTTACGCGAATTTTCTGGGGATAGAGTGTAGTTAACCGAAGGTGTGATAATTCGTTGGTATACGCCCTATTGTTGAAGGGTTATGCATTGTGGGAGTAATAGAATCCTTAGAGAAGCAAAGAGGTTGGCATGTGCAGTTATTTGGGATTCTTTCAAGAATAAAGATGTATCGTGGGAAAGAGGCTTTTGGTGAGACCGGAGGTCGCGCGGTTGACCTTTTGATAAGTCAACCAGATTCGCGGGAAGTTAAGGGTGGCTCAAGACCGCCACAGGGTTATGTGAGCAAAATGAGGAGATCGATTGAAATTCCAAGTAGGAGACAGTGCGATGCTTAAAGTTTCGTCGTGGGAAGACGTTGTGCGTTTGGAAAGAAAGGGGAGCTAAGGCCTACGTATGTCGGGCCGTTCGCTATCACTGAGCGTGTAGGTGAGGTGGCATATAAGCTGGAGTTGCCTGAGGAGCTTTGGGGAGTTCATTCGACTTTTCACGTGTCGAATCTAAGGAAATGCTTGTCCGAGTAAAGCATGGCGTACCGTTAGAAGGCATTCGTGTGAACGAAAAGTTGAATTAAGTTGAGGAACAAAGAGACAATTTTAGTAAAGGTTCCGTGACAATACCACAAGGGTCAAGAAGCCACTTGGGAGTTAGAATCAGACATGAGGTCTCGATAACCCCACTTTCGAAGATGGAATTCCGAGGACGGAATTCTTTTGAGGGGTGGATGTTGTAATAACCCATTCCATTGTGGAATAATAAGGGAATTTGGTGGTAAAAGTGAGAAAAGGGGGAAGTTTGGGGTAGTAGTGAGACGGTATAAAAGGAGGGCCAAAACCCTAAAATTGGAAATATTCTCATTTAGAAAGAAAAGCGGCTACAGTGTGTGTGTGTTTGATGACCTAAAATAGTAGAGGTAATCTCCTGTGTGAAGCGGTGGCTTAAATCGGGTAAAAAGCTAACTAAAGATGTTAGAGTTATCCTTTGATGACTCATGATCTTTTCCTATACTGGTGTATTGGTAAGTTTAGTAAGAAGATGTAGATTTGGAGTTCGAACAGAGGTGTCCGGAAGATGGGGAATCAGGAAGATAAGTTGTCCGGAAGAGGGGATGATCCGGATTATACCGGAACTCAGACAAGTGCCCGGATGTTTCCGAAATCCGGATGAACCCAGATATTTTCAGAATCCGGATGAGCCCGAATGTTTCCGGAATTCGGATGAGTCCGGAATAGCGGTATTCGGAACAAGATATCCGGACTCCTGTGTCCGGAGTCTGTTTGGGTTGCTTTTGTGTGATCTCCTAAAGTGATATGTTGGGTTCTTCTGTGTGAGACTTAGGATCTATTTGTAAGGGTTATAGGAGCGTTTCCTTACTGCCTTCTTGGGATTATTTAAATGTTAGGTGTACGGTTCTAGTGTGGAGCTTTCGATTAGAGAGAAATTTCGTGGAGGTCAGGTGAGTCTTCCTAATCCAACAACTTTATCCAATATGTTCATGTATGAAATTACTGTTTAAAACACATATTTTGCTTAATACTGATGAACATGCATGATAGTGTGACTTAAAGGTGTGATTTCTTGTGTGGAGGCATGCAATGGAATAGGTGTGTATATGGGGGGGGGGGGTGTCCCATAAAGAATGTTGTACATATATGAATTCGTTTCATATAATGTATCATGGGCGGTGTGTTCCCTAACACGCTGTCACGGGTGTGTGTGACCATAACGTGGGCCATCAGCATGTATAATTGTGTGCATATCATACCAACGGTGTACTGGATTACCTTCTTATTTAATATCTTGTAAAAATGTGAATTGTAGTTCTGGTGTGTTTGAGGGAACTCACTAGGCCACAAGGTCTATCCCTCGCTTTTCAAACTAAACCCTTTTCAGGTAAGCAATTAGATAAGGGTAAGGGCAAGGTGTGAGCTCGCGGCTTGGCATCCTGTGGAGCGTAGCCTGGGATGATTTTTGTTAGATGTCTAATTAATTATAGATATAGTGTTGTTAATCTCAGTTGTAATCCGGTTGTTTCTGCAAACCGTTGAATCAGGTTTTGGTAAGACAAGATTTAAGGGCCGTTTTGGCATTGTTTATTGTTATGCTTGAGTTATCGTTTTGTTTGACTTGTTTTTTGAGGTGGGTTGTTACAGAAACCAAACATAAAGTTCTTTCACGTGTTTGGGTGCAGATGTTTTGTCTTGAACGACAGAGAGCACCATGGGAAATTTGACAGAAAAGCCGATGAAGGAAAGTTTATTGGATACTCTACCACATCCAAGGCCTGCAGAGTCTATGTTCTGAGGACAAGAACGATAGTGTAAAGCATAAATGTCTCTTTTGATGACTCATTTCAACAGACTTCTGAGCAAATCAGTTTAGAACTCGGGCTAAACAATCAAGCCTCTGGCGTCTCAATCTTTCAAGAAGCAGAACAAAATCTGTTGTTTGAAGATATGGTTAATGACGACGATGATCCCTCTGTGAATGGTCACAAAGCCTCTGAAGTCCAAAACTCTGCGGACCAAGCACCTCAAGGTATATCCCTAACTGGTCCTACAAATACTTCACCCTCTTCTACTACATGTGTAGGTACAACAATCGAGGGGGAGCAAGCAGAGGATACGATCAACAAGGACTCCACGATAAACCAACAAGAAAATCCTACTCATGTGACCACAGAGGAATCAACACCAGAGCAAAATGAGAACTCAACACCTACATCGACAGAGGACTCAACCCCAACTCACACAGACATCCCAACTCAAGCTGAAACTTCAACTCCAGCCACAAGTGCAAACGAAGTACCTTCAACGACAGAGGTAGTGCATGAACTATCTAGCATACCCACAGAAGTTCAACTTGATGCAACTAATGACTATCTTCCCAGAATGACAAAGTGGACGAAGAGTCATCCATAGAGCCAAATCATTGGAAATCCTTCTAACAAAGTGAAAACTCGATCAACCACTGCTAATTTTTGTTTCTTTACAAATTTTATCAGTGTGATCGAACCAAAGAAGGTTTCTGAAGCCCTAGATGATCCAAATTAGGTTGATGCTATGCAAGAAGAGCTTCTCCAATTTGAGCGTAACAAAGTATGGTCCCTTGTACCTCTGCCAAAGGGAAAAACGGCAATAAGGACCAAATGGGTGTTCAGAAACAAAATGGATGAAGATCGAGTGGTCATTAGGAATAAGGAAATATTGGTGGCCAAGGGATACTACCAAGAGGAAGGATTTTACTACAAGGAAACCTTTGCTCCTGTAGCACGGTTGGAAGCCATCAGGATATTTTTGGCCTTCGCAACCCACATAGGATTTAAAGTATACCAAATGGATGTAAAGTCTGTTTTCCTCAATGGCCAAATCTAAGAAGAAGTTTATGTCCAAAAACCACCAGGATTTGAGAGTTAAAAAAATCCAAATAATGTCTATCATCTGGATAAGGCCCTCTATGGACTCAAACAGGCCCCAGAGCTTGGTATGAACGACTCTCAAATTTCCTTCTTGTCAATCATTTCGAAAGAGGTACTACTGACACTACTTTGTTTTATATGAGGAAAGGAGGTGAGATTTGTCTTGTCCAAATATATGTGGATGACATCATATTTGGTTCTACAAATAAGAAATATTGCAAAAAGTTTGAAAACTCATGAAGAGTGAGTTTGAAATGAGCATGATGGGAGAGTTAAATTTCTTCCTAGGGCTTCAAGTCAAACATTCAACAGAGGGTATTTTCATCAATCAGTCAAAATATGTTACTATATTTTGACAAAATTTAAACTCTCTGACTCTTCCGTAATGAAAATCCCTATGGCCACTGGATCCAAGTTACACTCAGATCTAGAGGGCAAATCTGTCGAGTGCAAGCTCTACAGAGGCATGATAGGGTCTCTTTTATACTTAACTGCAAGTAGACCAGATATCATGTATGCCACATGTCTCTGTGCAAGATATCAGGCAAATCCTAAGAAATCACACATTTATGCTGTAAAAAGGATCTTTAGATACCTCAAAGGAACCAAAAATCTTGGTCTCTAGTATCCAAAGAACTCTGGCTTTGATCTAACGGCTTACACAGATTCAGACTGCGGAGGATGCAAATTAGACGGAAAAAGTACCTCTGGAAGTTGTCAATTTCTAGGTGGTAAACTAGTGAGCTGGATTTCAAAGAAACAAAATTGCGTGTCTACATCTACGACAGTAGCTGAATACGTTGCTGCTGCTAGCTGTTGCTCACAAGTTCTGTGGATGAGAACTCAACTCAGAGACTATGGTCTAGATATCGAGAAGATACCCATCCTCTGTGACTCCAAATATGCCATAGCCATCTATGCCAATCCTGTACAGCACTAAAAAACAAAGCATATCGATATAAGGTACCATTTTCTGAAGCATCATGTCGAACAAGGTACGATTGAAATGTACTTTGTGCCTACATAGTATCAACTTGCTGACCTTTTCACCAAAGCTCTAGATGAGAAAAGATTCTTCTTTTTGGTTGGCAAGTTGGGTATGTTGAACATGGGTTGACCCACAGAACCTCTGTAAGTGTGTACAGAGCTTCTCTTGTATATATGTTAATACCTTTATCTTTCAGTATGTACAATATTCTCTCTAAAGTTTCTATGATCCACAAAGCTTCTGTGACCTTGCACAGAGCCTTTGGCCTATGTCACAGAATCTCTCATGAACGTTTGATATATGTCTTCTGCATTACTTATCTTATCTGACCCAAACATAGATCAAGGGGGAGTAGAGGAAAGCCTCAATATGGAGCAACATAAGCTATTTGATCGAGTAAATTCTGAAGAAGGTGAACATGCAAAAAGAAGTGAGCTATTTTTGGTAAGCACACCGCACAAATCAATTTCCAAAACACTTTTCTCGGACACAACTTTCCATATATGTCCTAAAATACCTATTTAAACAAATCAAAACTTTGATTGGTCAAAATCTTTTGAGCTCTTTCCGTTATTAGAAAGTTTTGGTCAATGAGGCCCTGTGACGATTCATAGAGCCTCTGTGCCACAGAAGTCTGTGAGACTGCAAGTTTCTTGATGGAAAATCTCTTGACAATTTCACTGATTTTCAAACGATTTAGGTAAAGAAAAGGTGCAATCTTGTGCGAGTTCAGGCTCACCCCAGACCACAGAAGCTCATTCCACCACAGAGCTCTTGTCATTTACAACACTTGTATGTTTTTGAATGATTTCTGGGGTGCGGGTTCTTTTGAATGTAACAGGCATTTGGGTTTAGCAAATGCCACGCGCGTGGAGTTAGTGGGAGGCGCACGTACCTTCACCATGCATCGCCCATGCCTACGTGGCATCCTCTGAGTGAATGTGTACTATACTGTCGTTTCTGAAACGTTTTTAAAAGGCTCGTACTTGAGTGCGGATTCCAAACTTTATGTAAATAAGTTTTTACCGCCCAAATCTTATCCATTTCATCCACCATAAAATCCCAAAATACCCCTCAGATTAACCTTTTCACTTCATCCCCATCTCAAGAACTCCGAAGAAACCTGCAATTTCTTTGTGCTTCCAGACCAAAACTTCATCTTTTTCTCAAGTAAACCTTCCAAAATCATCAATGGCATCGTCACCTGCTCATTCCCAAAACTCTCCAAACCCCATTTCACCAAGAAACCAAGATGCACATCACTCCGATAGTTAAGAATCCGTTCATCATCAACCATCGACGAACCTTTAAAGCTTCATCAACCACGAATGGTATGAAAACACCCTTCCCCTGAAACCCAATAATCACTACGTGGTTTTGAACCTTGAGAAATTTGGTCAAGGACAAGCCATTTTAATTTAAAATATGCTACAAAACCATCCTCTGAACAAAATACTGACCCAGAATGTTAAGAAAATCCCAAGCAGATACGTACATCAATTCTGGCAGAGCTGCAGGAGCTGCAGATTTGATGAAAAAATCAAGTGTGTGGTGGGATACATGTCTAAGCATGATAACTCCCAAACCCTAACTATTGGGATAAACAGAGCCATGATCTCTTAAGTCTTCGAGATCCCCACAAGAAGCCTTCTAGGCATCAAGAGGTATACAGAAGAACCAACAAATCAAGATATTGTCGACTTTGCTATGATGCTAGGGTACAACGAACCTCTGTCTAAGAGGAATGACTTTAGAAGAAATCACCTACCCCGAATATGGAACACCTTATTCAGTATACTTAATAGGTGTCTTACTGGAAAGACGGGGAGCCCAGACCAGAGCTCTCACCAAATATTGGAAATCATGTTCTGGGTGTACTATGATTTGCCTCTGGACTTTGCCAAATTGGTACTCCAAGAGATGGCCTCTGCGGTCGAGAAAAAGAAAGGGATGCAAACTGCAGGATCCCCTCTGCCAACTCTTCAATTCCTGAGGATAATCGTAGGGGTGAGCAAACGG
Organism: Saussurea involucrata; assembly: GCA_033807775.1. Taxonomy (NCBI): domain Eukaryota; kingdom Viridiplantae; phylum Streptophyta; class Magnoliopsida; order Asterales; family Asteraceae; genus Saussurea; species Saussurea involucrata. Next base: position 146,497,176 of record CM066320.1, on the reverse strand, counting down.
TCGGGTCGGTCGCGTCGGGGCTAAAACCCCACTACCTGATCGGGGTTCGGGGTGAAGTTAGAGTACCCGAAACCCATCCAATGTATCAATCGGATATCGGGTATCGGGCCATTCGGGGACGGGTTCGGGTCGGTTCGGGTGATCGGGTTGCAATTGGGATTTACAGTTTTATACTCAGATTACCAAAATCACAGAATGAAATCATGAATTGAACTCAAAGTCTCAGATTACTAAATAGTAACCAATTTCATAAAATAAACTCAACATTCAAGAAGGTCGACGTACCAAGTTAGCAACCAAAACCACCAAACATGAACTCACAAGTCACATCAACTCATCAAGAACTCAAGAATGAGGTACCAGGTTACCAACGGTGAACAGAAAACGTACCAGGCTAGTAGGCTACCACAGTCCAGAAGACGATCCTACGAGGTAACCAGCGGTGGGCAGTACGGTGGCCGGTCGGCGGTGGCTTCGATTCACGGGCTCACGACTTCGTCTCCACTCTCCAAGTCTCCAGTCCCGTCGTCGATGGCAAATTAGGTTAGAATTTGGAAATAGAAATCGATGGAAATTAGGTTAAGTATATATATTTTCTAAAAAGAATATTATTTTAACAGAGTTCAGGTTTTCGGGTCGGATCGGGTGGGTATACCCTGACCCAACCCGATCCTACTTTACCCGCACAAAAGACCGGTTCGGGGATTCGGGTATCAGGTATTTCGGGTGCGGGAATTTGGCTGCAAATTTTGGCTCGGGTCGGGTCGGGGCATCGGGTTTTCGGGTTTTGCTCACCCCTAGATAATCGGCATAATCCTCGAGCCTCTGCTAGAAAACGAAGGATGGAGCTTCGAGGGACAAGTAGTGAAGACTTACCCTCTGCAGAAAATGACCCCACCAACCACCCTAAAGGTTATGCCCTCTGCAAGCCACTATCAGAGAAGATGCTGACATATGTGAGTGATAGGGACCTCCTGAGGGAGTATAAACATGTATTCAGGACTCCCAAACCGAGACCTACTACCCCACCACGTCTAGGAGTGCCCTTAGGAACCCCTGTAGTGGAAAGGATGAGTGAGGTTGAGTGGTGTGTGGCCTTAGAAAAATAAAGGTTGAGAGTTGAGGGAGGTAAGGCTAGAAGACAATCAGATGAGGCAACCTCTGCTGCAAACCAAGAAGAACCCCAAGCCTCAGAACCACCATCCCCTTCCAAGAAGAAAAGTAAAAAAGAAGGAATCTAAGGCACTAAAACCCCAGAGGAACTAACCTCTGACGCCATCACTCCTGAAGAAGTTGAACAACAGAAGCCAATCCTCAAATCCAAAGAAGTATGTGACACTTCTGCCACCCTTCCTTCTAAAGAGAAGAAGTAAAAGAGAAAAAGCAAAACCACAGAGGAGGGTATGCCCAAGCCAAAGAAAAGAAAATCAAAGAAACCCAAGTCTCCTCTACAGACCATCGCAGAGGAAGAGGAACAAATTCAAGAAGAGGTCAGAGCCCCCACCCCTTACACTATGCTGAACCAGAAACTACCATTCCTGAAACCTCTGCCATCCTAGAGGGTGCCCTACAAATCGAAGAAGAACCCCAAGTGTCATTTGGCACTTCCTTGAAACGGCAGGGCTAAATGAATCCTTAGATACCTCTGGGTGGAACATGGAAAATACCACAGACGGCTTTACAGTGGCCGACTACGACTCTGATCTGGAAATGGACGAAGACTTGGGCATGGCTATAGAAGATAGGTGGGACGCATAAGAAGGGTACATAGGAAAAGATAAGGAGAAGGAGAAAGAGAGAAAAGATGATGAGTGCACATACCCAAAGCTACCCCCCTGTGCAACACACCTATCCATCCTTGCTTGTCTAGTAGCATAGAAGGATGTTGAAAAAGAGCCGCACAGCTCGATCCCAACCCAAACTAGCCGGCCAAAGGAGCCTTTTTCTTCCTGTGGGGCAATAAATAGCCGGGAAGCCCCATTTCAGGTTGTGTCCTCTCAAAAGGACATAAACCTTTATCGTGTTCAATCACCCAAGAATACAACTGAAATCCTCACAGAGGCATCCGTTGCCTCTCCTACGCACAACTTAGGGAACAAAAGTCCTTCAGAGGGACTTAAAGAGCACGATGACGAAGAGGCTTTAGACAAGCTTCTGAGTCCTCTCAGGATCCCCTGTGTGCCCAACTCTGAATTGGCCCAGAGTAAGGAGACTGACAGAACTTTAGTAGAGGAAGAGCCATTGCATGACTCACCTCGAGGATCGAAAGGAAGTCCTGTCAACCTCAACATAAAAACAATATAAAAACAGGCACCTCAAGAATAGAGGTATACTCTGGGGAAAAATGTGTTCCCCCAGAGGTCACCACTGGTTCATATGTAACAAAGGATGAGTTCCAATCCTTTATTACCTCTGTGACCACCAAATTCACCGAGTTGCAAAGCTTGGCGAAATCTTGTGCAGATAACATAACAACGACCTTCACCTCCTTGAACACAAAGATTGACTCTCTCACCACAGAGGTCAAGCCCAACTCCACCAAACTTGTTGAACTTCAAGTACATCCACAGAGCTCTACATCCACCATCCCCACAGAAACTCAAGATGCCATCAACACCCTGACCACAGAACTAAAGGCTGCTAGGGACATCACAAAAGCCCTTACAAGGTCAACCTCTGCCACTACCTCCCCAACCCTAACCACAGAAGATCTACAAAGGGCTCTAGAGAAGGTCCAACAAACTAGCACAGATCAGATGCAAGCCTTAAAACCCACAGACTACATCACGCGTGATCATATCATTAGCATCGGGCAGAAGGTTCTTGATGACATCACTGGTTTCATCCGTGCGTTCACAGAGGCCATTCACAGAGGCCAACGCATCATATGTGAAAGAATTCAAAGCCAGTGTTGGTATGTTTAGATTCAAGTCAAAGACAGAGGTGGCTTATCTTTTGGGGATCTGCGATGACATATGTGATAAGTTGGAAATGGTCGGGTGAAACCTACCCAAATCTAAGAAGCCCCCAACCACTTGTCAGGCATAGGCGACTACAGAGGAAAAGCATGATGGTCCTGATGATGATGGGACAGGGCCCTTAGGACATCATGTGGGGGAAAACAAAGAAGGAGAAAATGCAACAGAGCCTTCATCAAAGACTCAACCCTTAGCCATCACCCCAATCCAACAATCAACCTCAACAACTCATCAGCATAAGACCACAGAGGCCATACCCACCTCTAAGGAATTAAACTTAAACGAAGACCAACCATCCCCTACATACCCAACTGAAGACTTACCTTCACCCACACCTAAAGAAGATCAACCCCTAACCTCACCCAAAACTATACCAAGAACCAAAACCCTAGCCTCGAAGACCCCAAAACAAAGAACTCATCTGAAGAAAAATCCTACAGAAGACCAACCCCAAAACCTACAACAACAGGAAAACCAACCTGAAGAAGCCCTAACATCACAGAGCCCAATAACAAAGCCTGCAGAAGTACCTAAACCCAAACCTACACCAGCAGAAGTCCTCAAGGCCAAACCAACTGCTCAAGACAAAGTCAAGGGAAAGATGACAGAAGCTGACAAACCAAAACCCAAACCCTAACCAAACCCGGAGAAACTTATGAAGAGTGCCTTCGATGCATTCGTAACCCCAAAGCCAGAAGAGGAAGACTGGGCCTTTGGAGAGCCTCTGTCGACACACCCGCCCCTTGACCTCTCTGCCAAGCTATCAGAAGACCGGGTCGCCGAAGTGTTGAAAGATATGGACACCTTAAGAAAACCAATTCCACCTCCTTTGCCAAAGAAGGACATGAAAGATGTAGTCTATAAGTACCTCTATAGTCATGGGATCAACGACCCACTTCCAGAGCCTACCCTCCAACCAGATCTGGTCAAAGAAATGGCCATCAAGTTCTTCAAAAACAAACAACAGGAGGTGGAGGATGTATACTCTAACTCCAAGATAAAGGACATTCTGGTAATCAAGCTTCTGCACACCCAATGCCGCAACTTCTACTACTTCCAATACTTCGTGCGGAGGGAAGATAGGTCAGAGATGAAGTTCACAGATATTGGCCTCAGAAACATTCACCCCTTCGACCTGGAAGAGCTTTATACCTGGACAAAGAGCAGATTTGGATGGAGGAAAGAGTACAGAAAGGCTCACCTGATGATCAAGAGAACCATGCAAGAGAAGTTGAAGTTCTTCAGTCTGCTAGACTTCCAAGTTGCTCTGGACTTGGGAGTGAAGAAGATTAGACTCACAGCCCCTGACGATCACTGCCCATCTTCTTAAAATTTCCCTATCCTACCCAACACCATTATTTTCTATCCTCGTTTTGGCTATGTATTCCTAAATCCCCAAGGACAAAAGAAACTTTTCGTAGGATACGATGGCCAGAAGTATGCCACCAAGACCCTTCTACAATTCAAAGAGAATCTCCTGAACCGCAGAGGCATTGAGTTCGTCAACCTTGAAGCCGCAGACCAATTGATAAGCGACATCGATGCAGCTCTGCGATTCAGAGACTTGTGCGCTTTCTTCTACAAAGAGCTCAAGAAGGTAGGTGGTTTTGGAAAGAAGATCAATGACTTTCCAGATGCTAAAATCTAAGCTCTGTGAATTGTAATCCTTTGTTTTTATCTTATTATGTAATTGCCTTTTCATTTCTTTGTAAATGCCTCTGGCATAGTAATCTAATGGAAACATCTTTTTACAGAGGTTGAAATTTACACCTCTTGTTCTTTTTAGCCTAAGCACTATTTTAACTCTGTAATTTTTCTTTCTCAATACGTAGGGGAAGATTGTTAGCTCCAATAGATTAGTCTTAAGAAGTATTGAAAAAGTAGGCTAAGTACAAGAATCGCAGAAGACCTCTGTCGGACATCACTAAGTCTCTCCGCACGGATCATAGTCTCTGTCGACCACTCCTCGAGAAGTCAAGCTTAATCTGAAGATGACCCACGGACCACAGAGCCTCTGTGAAACTCCACAGAGCCTCTGTGTGACCAAACATCTTGAAGACGAAGACTTGTGCATATTAAAGACTGATGATCATGTGCCTCTCACGTGGCTCTACCTGTATGAAGATTCTGAAGATCAATAGTACAACCACAATCAATAACTTTCCAGGTGTCACCATTTCATGGGTGACAGCTTTTTCCTTGTACTATTTGCGCCCAACCTTCACTATATATAGAGCGCACTATCCTGCCATTTCAGGAACGCAACACACAATTCACACACGCTGAACTTCTAGGGTGAGAGTGATATTGAGAGAAAAACCACACACAAGTGTGTGTTCTTGGTGTAAACTCCATTGTTCTTAATGAAAATGAAGATGACTTGTTGAGCAAATCTTATTTTTGTTTAGTATTCTTTATTTATCATTTTAGTGTGTGAATCTACCATATTGTTCATACTATTTTATGCTTTAAAGACGCTTTCGCATATAATCTGAAATACTCTGTTTTGCATATTTTAGTTTGAATATATCATTGTTGAGTCAAACTAGGATCAACATCCATACATCCCCAACGGCAGATCCCGACTTCCAATCAGTCCAGATCTACACACTTTTAAACTGTTTCTCAAACCACTCTAAGGTTTGACCACTACCGAAACCAACAAAATTCCCAAATTCAACTGTTTCCGTTATTAAACTTCCATATAGCTTTAACGAGTACCCTTAGACTCCAAAACGGACGGTCGTCCGTGACCCAATAATTATACGATTTCCATAATACGCCCAAGCACCAAACATTCAATTGACAAATCTCTTACTAACCAAGGAAAATCCTTCAACTATAACCACTTATCATAATCCGAACTTCCTAAAATCACTATAGGTGAAACAATTATCTCATAAGATTGGACTACAACGCTCCAAATACACTAACGATTCATGGTTTCAAAATCCGAAAGTTGACACCTAACCATTCCACCAAGATTTGAACCATTGCAAAGCTCCATACATGAGTTTCACTCGTCGAGCATGCCCACAAAACCAAGGTTATCAGCATAGTGTCTAAAGGGTCATACACATCCTTTATGCAAAAACTTTACAAATCCCAAAACAAGGTTGCCGAAATGAACGGTTACCATAAGCATTAACAGGAGATATCGCGAGCCCCATCATTCAGTTAACAACAGAAAATATGTCGACCTTTTAAACGACACTATTCGGCTTACGGTAATAACACGCGTAGGAAAACCCAATCTTTCACCGAAAGATTCTATACACCCTCATCATAACCGAAGTTGCTTAACCTTCCCAACCCTAATGAGTTCAAGGTTTTCAAGTGACAGGCTCAACAATTATGCCAATGAAAACTTTTCATTAGATTTTTCAACACGAAGGTTTTTATAACAATATATCGGATGCGTAAAAGCCTACTACCCCTTATCCGGTAGCTGTGCAAAATGGACACACTCGTCCCATGTGAAAATCATTTTGAAAATTGCTTGATCAATACTCGAGTTACTAACGAAACACAGAAGTATACCCAAAACTTTTAAAATAATCCGTCATGGTCCTAGCATGTATTTACTTATGCCACCCACGCATAAAAGTTTTCCTGCAATAAAATAGTATACAACAAAAGGTCCATACGAAATTTCAAAAGAGAGAATTCATCAAATAAAATTCAAAAAAATTCTTAGCCATATAATGACATGGAAGTAAAATCTTCTAGCAAGACTCACACATTAATGTGTCTACTTAGAACGTAGGAAACGAAATGTGCATGTAATTTGGTTGATACGTAAAAGGATTTAAATCGACTTCAAATTTCAAGTCGTACAAACGATGCGCATTAATGCTCCAAAAATAGTGACTACAATATTATGCATACCAATAAATCACTATAATGCATTTGCGAGAAATGACATCAAAAGTACCAACAACCGAAAGTGCACAAAGCGAAACATTAGAGATGAACTATCATGATGCTCTTATATGCATTACTCATGCCACGTATAAATGAATTCGTACACTAAACAAGGTGTAACGAATTATGCTAGCACCAATCTCAAAAGAGAAAGCCATGCAACATCAAAGTTCTGAAAACTACTCTTTTTGGTTGCAACACAACATAAAGTAATATTTCTCCACAAAACTCGCGTGAGACAAAATTCTCAATAAAACCCATAGATTAATGCACACAGTAATTCAAGTATGCATATCACAAGGTATCACCCACGCGTCGCAAAAAAGAAACCCATAATACTCAACCAAACTTTCATAAAACTCAATGAAACTCAATGGCATCCAATCAGTCAAATGGTGCCAAAGTTTTCGTTTCCAACAATCGAATCACATAAAGCAAAGTTATGATCAAAATATCATAATTCCAAAATTTTCCTTTTTGGTTGCAATACAATATAAAACAACATTTTTCAACAAGACTCGCATGAAATTATTCCCAATAAAGCTCAACACCAAAACAAGGGAAGGTAACTCTCCGTCCAAAACTTAACATATGTGGAGGAGATCCAATGTTAAAGTCGTAAGTCACAGTTACTTGTCCAAAACCATTAACAACATTAAAATATGGATATCACAGTATCCGAAAGTAGCATTGGACAACAACAAAGAATAAAGCAAGTCTCGACAAAGTTTGCAATTACTTGCAATAAAATAACTTCATGCATGCTAAAATCATGGTTTAAAACCTTGTGTGTGCTAAACATTTTTTCCAAGATTTCGTAATTATAACCACATGACAATTTGAAACACAAGAAACAATTGATGTAATTTATTTTAAAAAAATAAATTATGTGCATGAATTTAGTCGGCACTCAACGTCTCAAAACCACACTCCTCGAATTCCTCCAGTCACACTATCGTCATCCGGATGCTCAAACATCTTAAGGTAATACTTGAAAATTTCATCGGTTCACCTTATAATATCTCCTCCAAGAACGTTGATTCCATAAGCCTATGGTTTTAATCCAACCAACAATTTCTACCCGAAACACTTCACTTAATGTAATCATCATGCTTACTGTCACCCCAAGTGACGAATGTTAAAATCACCAATCTCTTTTGACGGCTACCCGCTTAGAAACTTCTTTACTACCCCAACGATCATCACATCAAGTTAGTCCAAGTATGCACATGTAACTTGTAGGTTCACCATAACACTGGCCAGGTGCAATTATGAACATACCGTACATGATCATCCTTGCTACGCTAGACGTGATTCCCGTTTCTAGTGACTCCATCGACCTCAAAATATCCTATCTTAGAGTGCCTAATGGTGCAATTCCACTCTCCTTCACTTAAAAAGACGCTAGTTTGAGTCTAGATATCCAAAAATCAACACCTAAATCTCTCAAACTTATGCTCTGATACCAACATGTAACACCCTCAAAATAGGAAAGAGCAACTACTAAAAACTTCGAGAAAATAACCAAATGAGGATAAAAATCCCTTCTACAAACCATCCTTGGAAACACCTCAAAATTTAAAAAGTAACAACTTCCACAATTAATAACTCAAGTCATACAACATGGCCAAATAAAGTCGGGTGTTACTTAACCCAAATACAAGTTTCTATTCCCAAAACAAATGTGGAAGACCTCACTAAGCAATTCATCTCTCGAGCACACTACTAGCACTCATATCTTCACAATGTCACTAGAACTGTTCCCAACCTGAACATGTTGCACATGCCGACAAATAAAAAGGTTAGGCTAACGCCTAGTGAGTTCAAAAGTTTACATCATGATTAAATAATTCGTTAGACAAAAAGGATGCAACTTAAATCATGATTTCCAAAAAAGGATTTGTATTAAATATACCAACAACCCATTTTCCAAACGCACACAAATTCTGTGGCGAAAGCTCCAATGAAAATCATTTCTCAACAATGGACTCAATTCCAAAACTCAGTTAAGATGTGAATAAATATTAAATTTCCAAATAATATCAACGTGAATAAAGCTTGAAAAATCGAAACATCTAAACAAGTATGAGGCATTATATACCGCCCATAAATCATAGAAAACAATTCATATAAATATATATTACGTCACCGACAACATGGATAAAAGAAATACCCGAAACAACACCTTTCGGTGATGGGGGAGACCCGATTTCATCGAATGTTGCAGATACACAAGTTAAACCACAATTATAAGTAACAAGCATGTTTCATGGATGGAAAAGCCTATGACATCAACCCTATCCAGTTCTTTAGTCAATCTTGGACATCAACCCAAACCGGATCTTTAGTCCATGGAGACATCAACTCAAACCAAGTCTTTAGTCTAAGAAGACATCAATCTAACCCGGATCTTTAGTCTATTATGAGATCACCCAAACTGGATCTTTAGTCAAGTGAGTCATCAACCCAAACCGGATCTCTAGCCTAGTGAGACATCAACCCAAACCGGATCTTTAGTCCACAGAGACATCAACCCAAACTGGATCTTAGTCTATTGAGGCATCAACCCAAACCGGATCTTTAGCCTAAAACAACGATGTTCAACCCAAACCGGATCTTTACCTTGGGATCTCACCATCCAAAACAAGCTTGTTTAATTTAGAAATTTACACATGACTCCAAATGAAACGTCCAAAAACCAGGACAAATTTAAACCTTAAAATTCCACAAGGTTAACCATAATTTCATTCAACTTTTATACATAAATGGAGAATTAGTAATGAGGGTTCACGTACACAAATTGAACTTCTCAAAACAACTTGCTAATCTAATCCTAAACATTAAGATCAGATTATACAAGTTGTTTAGACCATTCACCAAAACATCCTCGTCTATGCTAACTTCTCCATTAATCACCAAAAGTTGAGTATCAGAAATCACTCATCCCTCATCCCGCTATTACTTCCCCGAGATCGTACCTGGTAGGAAAATTTAATTTGAAAAGGTTAGGCCTACGCCTAGTGAGAACATCAAATTTTCAAATTAAAACTTTATAGGCTTTGAAAACCAAACTATAAACAAAGCAAATAAATTCACCTGATCTCAACCTTTCTTACCGTACACATAACATCTTTCAATGAAGGGATCATACCCGATTCCATGAATATGACAAACACTAAGTCAGTCATAGCATCATATTCGAGAGCCCACTACGAATCACCACGAATTCTAGATCATTACTCATGTCCAAGAAATTACAATTAATCCATGCATATTTCTTGGAGTGGAAGTAGAGATTACAATTAAGCCATGCCTATCTCTTATCTTCCACTAGAAATCGGGAATTACGATTAGTCCACGCCTATCCCACGATTTCACCTCTCAATACGAAATGTGAATTACGATTAATCCACGCCTATTCCTCATTTCCAACAAACGGGAATTACGATTAATCCACGCCTATTCCACGTTTATCAAACACACGAGAATTACGATTAGTCCACGCCTATTCCACGTGTTCACATAATACTAATGCTTATGGATCCATTACACCTACTAGCATACGTACATATTTACTTGAACGCACAAAACGTTTCATATCATATTCTCAATTATCCCCCTTCGGCGACTTAGTACGGGGGTTCCCTTATCCAGAACCCAAATCCAGAACTATCCGGAAAAGTATTCCGGACTCAAAGTCCGGAATCATCCGGAATTTACCCGGAATCCGGTACCAATCCGATACCACTTCCAGAATCCGGTATTAAATCCGATACCAATCCGGAATCCGGTATTATTTCCTATATCAATCCGGAATCCGGTATCGATTCTGTTACCAATCCGAAATCTGGTATCAAATCCGATACCAATCCGAAATCCGGTATCGATTCTGATACCAATCTGGAATCCGACAACTTCCGGAATCCTCATCTTCCGGACTAATCGAACTGCACATCGATTTTTGGTTTAAAACCTATTTCAATCAAATTCTCAATCGTTTTCATACCAATACATGATTACCAAAACATATAACAGTTTATAATCAATTATTTCATTTGATTCAACTGCAATTTATTTAAAACAAGAGATGACCTCACCTATGAGATCGACAGAAACAATACAGACTCGAATCAACTTTCTTCACCACGTGAATCAGAAACCTACCCAAATACTGAGGCACTTTGCGATTTCCACTCTTAAGGAAAGAAAACTACAGAAATTAAGGTAGGAATCCTTACCGAAAGCAATCCAGAAATTCTTTCCTTTCTCTGCTTTTCAAACCTCCTCCCAACACCAAAATTGAGATATCTTCTCAATTCAACTGACTCTTACTTTTTATATGAGATCAACTATCAACATTTGGCAAAACTGGCCTTCTAGGTTTCACCATTTCACAATTGAATTACAACTTTAGTAATTCTTGTTTTTGACCCTTTCGGCATATTGCTTAGATAAGATCATCCCATTATCTTAATCATTCTTCCAAATAAATATATAAATATTAATGGGAATTTTCGAGGTGTTACACCAAAAGAATACCAACGCATTCAAATCATGTAATTCCCAAATAAGATGCAGTACATGCAAATCATAACCAAAGCTCCACATCGAGCTATCAAAATCGGACAAATGTCCTCAAGACCCAACAGAGTCAAAAACCGAGCCATAAGCTTAAAAGATCAAATGACCATTTGTTAAGAGTCAACATATGCAAATGAAGTGTAACTAACCCACATTATGCAAATACATGCTCCAAGGCATGACTAGCTCACAACCCCTTCATTGTCACTTTCCAATGAAGTCAAAACATATATACATATATACTCAAATACTTTATAACTTGATAATGTATATAATTCGCAATGGTTTATAAAACCCAAAAAGTACCAAGAGTGCATAAATGTCAAATGATATTCACTTATGAGACAAAACACTCAAAAGGGCATAATCTTAAATAAAACGCAATTAAGTGCATAACACATCCAAAGCTCCACCTCGAGCTACTAAATTTGGAAAATACCCCAAAGACCCATTTGAGTACAAATCAAGCCCTTAGAGGCAAAATAAACGTTTGGCTAAATACGCGAGCCATCACAGTTACATAAACCAAAATACATCTGTTAGGACATTATTTTGTATTCAAGATTTACTGTAAAGTCAATGTTGTGTAAGGTCAAAGTCATGTTTGTCAAGTCTTTATTCCTTGTAACCCTTAGGTATAAATAGGCTTGTTGTGTCTTTGTTTAGAGAAGCTTTTGTAGATCTTGTATTCCTTTGTAAGCTTGTGAGTCATTTTCATCGTTTTGAAATTTTGAACATCAATGAATGATAGATGACTTTCTCTCTCTAGATTGTGTTCACATTTCATATTCTCTCACTAGATTAGGAACTAACATTTGGTATCAAAGCCAAACAGATCGATTAGACAGATTTCAGAGGCTTTTCTTGAAGATTTCTTGGTGTTCTTGATAGTTGTCGCATCTACTATTCATACAGATTCGAATTTCTTCATTTTTGGACATTTTTGGACATTATTTGATTCCATAGCCCGCGGTTTGTGTTCCTGAACATAATTCATTCAGGAATCTTTGTAAGATATGATCCAGATTTAGAGAATTTGAGGATTTTGTATAATTTTTGTTCGAAAATTTCATTTGACTGTGATTGGATCGAAGCTTCTTATTTTTGAGGAATTAGACTTTTGTGAAAACTACAAAAGTGTGTGAAACTGATTTTCTAACTGATCTGTGAAAATTTCATTGAATTTGATCAAAAAATTGAAAAAGTTATAGCCAAAATTGTGATTTTCGGATAAGTTTTCGAAAGATCTGAAGAACTAGAAGGATTCATAAAGAACTTGCAAGATTCATAAACTGTTCGCAAGATTCATCTAGTTTTCGTATTGTTCAGCACTTGAGAAGCCTAGTTCTCGCATTGATCATCATACGAGAAGTACAGTTTTCGCATCAGAAGGTTGTGAATAGTGAAGTTTCCGGTTCTTATTCATTGCGAAAAGACGAAGTGTTCGCATTAGATTGTTACGAAAAGTTTAGGTGTTCGCATTAGTTTGTTGCGAACAGTGAGGATTTCGCATTGGTCTGTTGCGAGAAGTATTGTTTTGGCATCAAGGTGGTTGCGAAAAGTTAGTGTGAATTTCTAGTGCTTGCGAAAAGTTTGTCACATTTTAGTTTGTTGCGAAAAGTTTTGAAGATTTTGTGTGTTGCGAAAAGTTTGAGAAACTAAGGAAATTTTCAAGTGGGATACGAAAACTTTTTCTGTAAAGTTTTCCAAGAGTAATTCTTACACTGTTCTGTCTGACTTTCTGGAGATCTACTGTCTAGTGAGTGATATTCTTGTCAAGATGCCTACAACTGATGCAAGAGGGAATGTTAGATACTCAAGAAGAGATACGGCAATGTTGTACATGCCTGAAATTCCAATTCTCGAAGTTGAACGAGAAAATCTAAAAGTTGAGAATTCTACACTGAAAGAGAGGATTTCTAGTCTTGAAAGGGAGATACAAGAGCTAAAAGGAGTTCAAGCTGAAAAAGACAAAGTTATCTCTTCATGAGATTTTCTAGAAAATTTTGAAAACTTTTGAGCACAAATTACCCAAAATCTTTGTCTCTTGACTCTCAATTGGCCTTCGGCCTAAAATCAAAAGGTTTACAATTCCCAAAATGTTCATAAGGTCGAGATTGACCAAAATCCACAACTCACACGTTCATATTTTCAAAACGTAACATATCATAAACTTTGCATAATCTCCACAAACGCTAAAAGTGTATTTTGACCAAATAACCTCCACTTATGCAATAAATTAACAAAACACTTTCTTTCGTGGTTTATTTATCAATTAACCAATAATCCCAAATGTGGGCGTTTTACAAGATTTGTAAAGCTCAACACTTCAAATAATTAAAACTCACTAAATAACTCAACAATTGATAATTTTATGTAAAACACATAAACACTTTAAAATAAACATTTTGGCATGTACAACGTTTCACAAATCAACTTGAACTCACCTTGCTAGATTTAGGCTACATCTAGATTTTACCCCAATAAGAGCTCCTTGAAGAAACTTGAATCCACAAGCAATTCCTTCAAATCCTAGATTCAATTGTTTTCCAAACATAAATATACATGTCCAAGCACTTAGAATCATTCCCCAAACATCTTATATCAAAATCTCCATTTTGACCAAAACTCCAATTTGACCTAACTTCTCCAAAATCATCCAAACCTAAATTTGAGAAACACAAACACTAGGAAGTCATCAATGAAGCATTTAAAACTCATATGAAATTTTAGAAGCTAGGAGGATGAAATCACCACTTAGGTTTTGATGAAAACCTAGAAAACTCTAATGTTCTTGAAGATGGAGGTGATGATGATGGACTCTTAATCTTTTCTTCCACTCCACCACCAAATACCCTTGGATCTTCCCAAAACTAACACTTTATCCTCAAAAGCTCTCAAAAACGAAACCATAGCAATTTGAATCTGTTGGGTCACTTAGGATTTGAAGCTGACCTCCAGTCTTTCATTTTTACACATTTCATACTTAGAATACTTTTTAGGTTCTTTACAAGAAGCTTAATTATGTAACACAAATGTTCGGTGAAGTCGAAGATCAACGGAAGAATTAAAGAAGAAGTGTATCTTCAAAGAGGATTGACGATGGACTTCTCAGCCAAAGATTTAGTTGCTACTTGAAGACATGTTAGTCTTCGGCAAGGAAATCTTGAAGACATGATCGGCAGGATCACTTGAAGAAATCTTCAACAAGGAAATCTTGAAGACATCTTCGGCCAAGAGTTTTCGGCAGGTATTGTACCTTCTCTGCAAAGTATATTTATGATATCTTACATTGATGGGGACATCATCCGAAGATCAGGAAAAAGGTTGTTTAGCTTTCTTATCTCTTTCAAGAAAGATCAACTACAACACACTGCAGGTCAACGCTTCAAGACAAAAGGTACATCTTAGTACTTTTCAGAAGTCCTGCCTTCCTACCCATGTTTGACAAGTGTCCATGCATTTAATGCATGAGGCACTATATAAAGAGATTGTCTCCAACCTTGCAAAGATTACCAGTTTACAATTTCTCAAGGCTCACAAGTGCTGGCATTTCCTCCTCTCTCAAAGAAGTTCATTGTTTATCTAAGTGTATTTTCAATTGTTCTTCATTCTCTTTGTGTCTGAGTGTAAGATTGTTTGAACGAATTTATCTGTTCTCTTTCGCAACAATCAAAAGTTTTCTATGTGTAATTCTTGATTTCAAATCAATAAAGAATTAATTAAGTGAAATTTTTTGTGTATTGTATTCAACCCCCTTCTACAATACTAGTTTATCTTTGCTACTCCATAGCTGGGACCAACAAGTGATATCAGAGCAGGTCAGTTTAATCTAATAAACTTGATCTGCAATGGCTTCATCTTCTTTCTTAAAGAATATTTCTTCTCAAAACTCTAATGCTGGATCATATGACAATGGCTCCATAGCCAAACCACCAAAGTTTAATCCTAATAACTTCTCTCTGTGGAAAAGTAGTATGATGCTCTTCTTAGAAGGAGTTGACAACAAATATCCTACCATAATCCATGAAGGACCTTTTGTCCCTAGAGTTTGGGATCGCTATAATGCCCAAAATGTAGACAAAGATGAGGATGGTGATGAGTCTTCTGAGGAAGAACGAACACCTGCTACTGGGAGATACATTGTAAAGGACCCCAGTAAGTACAATGATGAAGATAAACGTTTTGTAGCTCTTGACACTAAAGTCAGAGCCATCATTGCCCTCTATCTTCCCGATGAGGTTTACCACTCCCTTGTGAACGTTTCTACTTCTAAGGAAATGTGGTTCACTCTGTGTGTTCTTTATGAAGGTACGTCTGAAGTGAAAAAGAGAAGAAAGATTTCTCTTGTTAGAAAATATGAACTCTTCTCTTATGAGAAAGGAGAATCTATTCCAGACTACTAAAACCGTTTTAACAGTCTTCTTAATGATATTAAACTGTTGGATCGCATTTATGATAATGAGGAAGTCTTGTGCAAGTTTATGGATTGTCTTTCTGATTTTTGGGAAAACATATGTACTTGTATAAAGACAACCAATGATCTTGATCATATGCCTCTCACTGCTCTTTATGGAACTCTCAACAACTATGAGCAGTCTAAGATGTAAAGGAAGTCTGTCATCACTGATATAAAGAGCTCTTTTCTAGCTCTCTTAAGTGACTCTTCCAAAAGAACTATGTGTATTCCAAGAATCACCTATCCATCCGACTCTTACCATAATAGTCAAGAAGATCCCAAGGACCATTCAGAGGCATGTCTTAGTGATGCTGATGATGAATGTGAGGAAACTTCAGTTGACAAATTATCTGATGAAATGGCCATGTTGGATGGGTATTCTAAATCCAAATCTCATTTCTCTTCTGGAAAATCTAAGTTTACTCGAAAAACCTCCTCTTCTCTCTCCAAACACTCATCTTCGGACAAAACTAATGAGGAATGTTTTAACTGTGGAAAAGGGGGTCATTTTTCCTCTGAGTGCAGTAGTAAACACTTTGAGAAACCCATAACTTCTTCCTCAGGCCGATTTTCCTCAAAATCGGGAAGATCCAAATATGATTCTATCAATCTCTCCCATTCCCAAAAATTCGGCCAACCTCTCTCTTTTGTAAATTCTGACCGGGCTGAAAGATACAAAGAAAAATACAAGAGAGAAAAGGAAAGAAACGAAAGGCTAGTCAGAAAAGGAAAGGGTTTGCCTGCTGAAACTCATGATTTGGCAGATGAACCTACGTCTGAAAGCGAGAAGGACACTTTAAATGTGTGCTTCATGGCCAAGATAAATGACATGGATGATCCAGAAGGTCACACCCTCCAACTGCTCGTGTATCAACTAAGTGCCTCTTCTCCTCATCATATGTACATCCCTTTCTATCTCTTTCTGATGTTGAAAAGATTGAAGCATTTGATTCTTTAACCATTGACTTCTATAATGCTAAAGATGCTAAGAAAAAGGCAAACGCTCAGATAAAATCTCTTTCCTCTAAACTTCAAATCTGTCTCTCTCAACTCAAACATTTTGATAAAATCAAAGCAGAACTTTAAGATTTGAAAACCATCAACTTTACTCTTTCCATAGAGAAAAACAAACTGATAAAACGTTTTATGAAAGAACAAAAGATTGTGAAAAAGTGGACTATTTCTTCTAAGAATTTAGAAAAGATTTTTCAAGACCAAATGACTTGTGATGACAAATCTGGACTTGGTTTTGGCAAAATGGACATTGATTCTTCCTCAAATGTCCATGCTTCCACTTCCTTTGTGCTCCCTCCCTTTTATGAGTCCTCTAAAAACCATTCAAGTGATTCTCACTCAATGAACTCTACTGATCTTTCTGAAGCTTTGAAGTTTGGGATGTTCATCAAAGCTAAAGGCAATGCTTCAACTTCTAAAGTTGGAGAATCCCAAGGCTCTAATGACCTTCCCAAACCTATTCATGAGCTGATGAAATCCTTACACATAGATGAAGCCTCTTCCTCTGAGCCTAAGGCTTCAAAAAGACTTCCCATTTCTAACAAAGGGAAATCTATAGCCGACTCCCATCCTAAAAGAAAAGCTCCAACGAAATATTATGGTAAATCTTCTACTCTCCCTATTCCTCGATCTGTGATTTTAAAAAAGTCAAATCCCAAAGAATCCTCTCATTATCCAACCTTCAACCTTGACAAAGGAATTCTAGGATCCAAACCTTTTACCTCATCCTCTTCAGCCACGACCATAAAAGTCAATGTGAAAGGTCAAAGCAAGGAAGCTGGTCAAAATCTTAAAAAAGTTTTTATCTATAGAAAATGCTATAACTGTGGTGATACTTTCATATGGCTAAAGATTGTCGTCTTGAAAGAATTGACAAGAACTATACCAAAGATCTCTGTACTTCCAATTCTAACCCAAAAGGACCCATTTCCAAGTGGGTACCGAGAAATTAATTTATGTGTGACTACTAGGGCTGTAAACGAACCGAACGTTCAGCGAACCGTTCGTGAACCGTTCGGCAGGAAGTTCGTTTATGTTCGTTTATTTAATAAATAAACGAACATGAACACGTTTTTTTGTTCGTTTAGTTAAATGAACGAACATGAACAATGGTCTCGTTCGTTCATTTATGTTCGTGAACGTTCGTTCATTTATGTTCGTTAATGTTCGTTTGTTTACGTTCGTTTGTTTACGTTCGTTTATGTTTGTTTACGTTCATTTATGTTTGTTTATGCCTAATTAAATTAATATGTAAAGTCATCAAGTAAATTGATCTTTTAGAATTTTTTTATACCTCTTAAGTTAACCCGGTTTTTCATTTTGTTAAGGTATTTTTTACGAACGAAGTGATGATTACGGTGGTTGTTTTTTGTTCATTTGGGTTCGTTTGTTATGTTCATTGAAGTTCGTTCGTTTACGTTCATTTAAGTTCATTCGTTTACGTTCATTTAACTCTTAATGAACGAACATAAACGAACACGAACAAACAAAAATTCTTAACGAACGAACATGAACACAAAAAATCTCGTTCGTGTTCGTTCGTTTGTTCGGTTAAGTTAAACGAACGAACATGAACAAGCATCCGTTCGTGTTCGTTCGGTTCGTTTACAGCCCTAGTGACTACAGGTCTAAAGACACCAACATATCTAGACAGTGGTTATTCTCTTATAATTTTATTTGTTTTGATGACCTTATTTCAAATGTACATCTCCCTCTCGTTTCATCAACCCTCATTTCCTAAGTCTATCTTTTCTCTATATATTTTACCTCACCCTTCAACCTAAACCCTCAAAAAAACTATTCCTAAATATCCTCCACCGATCTCCCTTCTTCCTTTGTTTCCTACTGATATGCATTATTTATTAATGCATATTATATCTTTTTCTTCTCCTTTTTAGTTAGGATTTGCTATTTTATCCCAACATTTGAGTCCTTTTAATTACTTATTTTCACCCTTTGTTTAATGGAGCTAAGATTATGATTTACCTGTCGTTTACTGCGTTAAGAAGGCTTATTATGTTTATTTATATAGTGCAGCCCTGCCTAATGCTACAGCATTGAAGACTAGACGATTGGAAGAAAGAATCAACTTCTAGAAGGCTTTTTGTTGCTTAATTTTGGGACTATGACTTACCATCTTCTAGAAGAATTAATTCAATGCCTGATGAAGTTTTGTTCAACTCTAAAAAGACCATCATGGGAGGCATGTGTGCTATAGTATTTTGTACCTTAATGAATAGTGCTTAAATAGTAAAGTTAGTATGACATCCTCTTTTGTATTAGTATAAATAGAAGTAGTATGTTTTAGTTTTTAGAAAGACAACTTTGGAGTTCAGTTCTCACAGCTGAATTCTAGAATCTCTTTAATTTTATGCAATCTTCATCTTGTTCTTCATCTTGTTCTTCATGTTCTTATTATTAGCTATGAGTTGCTGCAGCATTGGTACAGCATTGCTGCACTAACTTATAGTCTTTTAATACTTACATTTTACTTTATTGTCATTTACATATTTGTCTTTAATTTCAGTAATTTATATTTCTTGTCATTTATATTTCAGTATGAGTAGCTAAATTTAAATAGCTTGGGTGTGAGATTAAAGGGTGAGGTTTTAAACACAATGAAAAGTGGACATCGTTTCTCAATAATGATGTTCACCATTTCATGTTAAGTTTTATAAAAGTTCAAGTTACTTCTAGACGGATGATCACTTTGAAAGTGTTAAAGTGCCATGGTCTCAGAGATGAGTCATTCATATGCACGTCAATCCGAATGACAAAGAAAGTAAGCTTGAGAGAGCGACTGCAAAGAGATTTGTCACCTCTGTTCTTTCTGGTTGATTTTTCCCGATAAGTTGATCATCTATGTAGATGGTAATAGTGTAGAGTGCGAGTCAGAGATGACCCACTTAGAACACGTCAACTTAACTGATATGGGAATCGGCTCGAGAGAGTGATTTTAACAAAGAGATTTGTTTATCCGTATACTTGGAAGGACTCTTTTTGCTATTTATAGTTCTGACACATAACACCAGAGATGGGTTTAGTGGCTGCTAGATCAGTAGTGAATGGCAGAAAACCCGAGAGGGCAACCTGAAAAGTAGATGGTGAACGGAAGTGTTGAAAGACACAATGCTGTAGCATTACCATAGCATTGGTCCGCTGGAAGTTTTGTTTAAATCTCACCCCAGCATCTTACACCCTTGCTATCCTTTATTAATTGTTATATAATTTGTGATAATTCCAAACACCAACTGAAAATCATTAATCTTTGACTTGATCCTTGGAAACCATTTCTTTTACTAAACTTTTATGACGCTTTTACTCCAATCTCTGTGGGAACGATATCTGGTATTTTACCACTTTATTACTTGAAAGACGATATTAGATCTCGATGTATACTTGCGTTGAGGTTTGATTAGCACACGTCTATCGGTGTATTCAAAGCACTGTCAAGTTTTTGGCGCCGTTGCCGGGGATTGGCACGCTAAAAGTCTATAAAAGTATTTTAAAAGATTTGATTTTTCTACCACCTTTGTTGCTTGTCATACGTCTTCATGTGTGTACAAGTAACACACTTTGAGTTTATCTTTCTGTGAATATGGATTCAATGGGATATTCGTTTGGGCCATATGAAACTGTTTTCTGTGACTTCTGTGGCGGAAATCATTTCACATATTATTGCCCTTCGAACCCTTATTCCAATTATTTCATGGGAGATAGTAATTGGGATACCTCACACTTCAATGGTTACACTCAATCATGGGAGGATCATCCTAATTTTTTTCTAAATAATCAAGATCATGGCACTTTCACATCACCAACACCACCCTACCAAGAGTGGAGTAACACTTACGCAAATACTTTTGACCAATCTTGGGAGGAACAAGTTGATTTTTCTGAGAGTTTTCAAGGGGATGACTTTAATAACTCATTTTTACCCCCTACAACCTCTTTTGAACAAGTTGAAAACTTCGAATCTCTTGAAACTATGATGAATGATTTCACACAAAGTATAAAAACATCTGTTACCAACATCACAACTTATGTTGAAGTGATCATTAGACAAAACCAAAATCCTATACCAAGTGAGATTGAAAATTTTGAGTGTATTGGTAAGGATGAGGATGAGGTCGATACTTTGGAAAATAGTCAAGAGATGGAAAGTTATGAGGAGGAACCTGAGCATTTAAGCAATCCTTCTTCACTTCAAAATAGTGAAGAGGTGCAACACAATGCCAAGATTGTCATTAACCCCTACTTTGAATCTGCGCAGGAAAAACATATTGTTGCGGATGCTGCAGCATTCGTGCAGCAATGTTGTGCAGAAAATTTTCAAGTTGTTTCTTAAAAGGGACGTGATGATCAATCCATGGACTCGGGAATCTTCATAAAATCAAATTCTATTGTTGGTGAGGTGGTGTGGAAAAATCTTTGGGGGATGACCTGTTCCCCCATTTGTTCCATTAAAATCTTGTGCCATGATCAAATAGAGAAACACGTGATGAGAAACGTGTACAAACATAAGTGGAAAGAGAAACACCAATTTAAGTTGGTGAATACCGTTTGGGCTGAGGAGCATACTAATGTGCTCCAGCAAATTCCACCACTCTTTAATAAGTTGTTAACAAGAGATCCGGTTGTTGAAAAAGAAGAACACCTTGTTAAAAGAAGAAAATGTGGATTCTTATGCCAAAACATTCACTCCAACCACTTGGTTCATACATGTTTGTAAATATTCTGTAGTTCTAATTTCCTAGTTTAAATTTACTGCTTTCTAGGAAGTCATCTCTTTAGGCACAAAAGATAAGCATTGGATGCTGTAGCATCATTTCAGCATCCAGCCCCTGGCTTTGTGAAAGAAAAAGTTGAAAAAAAAATATCTAAAAAGTGGGCCCTGCCACTTTTGCTGGAAAGGTGTAAATATGGAGGGTTTTGATTTTAAAAACAATCCAAGCAAAGACCCATCTCTTTTTGGACAACTTACTAGTTTTTCTAAAAGAGAGTACATGAATAGTGAGAGTTGTTGAAACCCTTTTTCAACAAAAGACAACATGATGGTACCTTTGCCCACCAAATACTCCAACCCTTACCCCAAATATTTCCATTTTTCAGCAAAAGAATAGCAAGAGTACAAGAGGTATGACATTTAAATATCTTTTTCACCCATGCTTGTACTATGGGCAAACTAAATGGGTAATTTCCTTTTCATTTCCAACCAATGTGGTCCATTTTTTAGGATAAAAACCAAAAGTTCAGTTTGCCTTTTTCAAACCCCATAAAATCAACCTTTTAACTTCTATTTCTCCTAAAAACCATCTTTGTCTCTTTCTCTCTCCTAAAAACGATTTCTTCCTTCTCTTTCTTCTTCCCTCTGTTTTTCAAACCATCTTGCCATTATTCATCAAGAAAATCGATCACCATGGCGAGGGTGAAAATACATGTGGTTCGAGATGATGTGGTGAAAAAGAAAAAGTTGGAAGAGATGAAGAAATATCTGAAAGCCAAGTTCAAAACAGGGAGAACAGGTCAAGAAGGTGTTGATCAGGTTGAGCAAGGTGAAAGCTGAGAACAGGAGGCTGACCACTAAAAATGAGAAGCTGAAAGCTGAAAGGGACAACCTGTTGAAGGAAAGGAAGCAGCAGATGGATGCTACAGCATTGCCAGAAGCATCCAAGGATTCACAGCCTACTCTTAAGGAGTAGGGCAGGTTCAAATCATCTTCCTTAGCCTCCATTTTTAATTTTATTTTTATTTTGAGTTTGGGATAATGTTATCATTTTTTTTAGGTTTATTTTCTCTTGCAAGGTGACACATTAGTTATATAATGCTTTTTGATTTTATAGCCCTAATAATTTTTGAAACCATGCATTTACCTAAAAGTTGTGTCTTTTTGTTAGAACTAGCCACTATCTTCTTGGGACCGAAGTTGACTCACACATCCCAAACACATTTAGAGGATGATTTAGGCCTTCTTCTCACATGTAAAAAGCCACTTGTAGCCTTTAAACACCTATACACTTCAATGTTACAATGAGGACATTGTAAAGCAAATTTGAGGGTGGGAAGGTTACACCTTAAAAAGCATGAAAAGACCAACCAAAAGAGCAAAGCTCTAAACTGATATGCATGAGGAAAAGATACCAAAATGCCCCATAGGGGCAAGGTACAAAAATCCAACAAGAAAAGAGCACAAAGTGCCAAATGTTTAAAAAAAATTGTTGAGAGAAAAGGCTTGGTGAGAAAAGATATGCCAAAGAGAAACCCTAAAAAGCCCTATTGACTTTAAATTTAGGATGTGTTTGAGTCTAACAAAGGGAAGATTGGTGCTAGCCTATAACACACACACACACGTTGGGTTAAAATGAATGATAAAGGATTTATGAAAGGCTATCTAGTTCATGGGATATGATGTACATGATGTGGGCACTTAATGCCAATTTCTTGCAAGAAATTTCAAAATTGAGTCAATTTCTTTTTTAGGTTTTTTAATTGTTTGGGGACAAACAACACTTTAAATTTGAGGGTGTGATATGCATTATTTATTAATGCATATTATATCTTTTTCTTCTCCTTTTTAGTTAGGATTTGCTATTTTATCCCAACATTTGAGTCCTTTTAATTACTTATTTTCACCCTTTGTTAAATGGAGCTAAGATTATGATTTACCTGTCGTTTACTGTGTTAAGAAGGCTTATTATGTTTATTTATATAGTGCAGCCCTGCCTAATGCTACAGCATTGAAGACTGGACGATTGGAAGAAAGAATCAACTTCTAGAAGGCTTTTTGTTGCTTAATTTTGGGACTATGACTCACCATCTTCTAGAAGAATTAATTCAATGCCTGATGAAGTTTTGTTCAACTCTAAAAAGACCATCATGGGAGGCATGGGTGCTATAGTATTTTGTACCTTAATGAATAGTGCTTAAATAGTAAAGTTAGTATGACATCCTCTTTTGTATTAGTATAAATAGAAGTAGTATGTTTTAGTTTTTAGAAAGACAACTTTGGAGTTCAGTTCTCACAGCTGAATTCCAGAATCTCTTTAATTTTATGCAATCTTCATCTTGTTCTTCATGTTCTTATTATTAGCTATGAGTTGCTGCAGCATTGGTACAGCATTGCTGCACTAACTTATAGTCTTTTAATACTTACATTTTACTTTATTGTCATTTACATATTTGTCTTTAATTTCAGTAATTTATATTTCTTGTCATTTATATTTCAGTATGAGTAGCTAAATTTAAATAGCTTGGGTGTGAGATTAAAGGGTGAGGTTTTAAACACAATGAAAAGTGGACATCGTTTCTCAATAATGATGTTCACCATTTCATGTTAAGTTTTATAAAAGTTCAAGTTACTTCTAGACGGATGATCACTTTGAAAGTGTTAAAGTGCCATGGTCTCAGAGATGAGTCATTCATATGCACGTCAATCCGAATGACAAAGAAAGTAAGCTTGAGAGAGCGACTGCAAAGAGATTTGTCACCTCTGTTCTTTCTGGTTGATTTTGCCCGATAAGTTGATCATCTATGTAGATGGTAATAGTGTAGAGTGCGAGTCAGAGATGACCCACTTAGAACACGTCAACTTAACTGATATGGGAATCGGCTCGAGAGAGTGATTTTAACAAAGAGATTTGTTTATCCGTATACTTGGAAGGACTCTTTTTGCTATTGATAGTTCTGACACATAACACCAGAGATGGGTTTAGTGGCTGCTAGATCAGTAGTGAATGGCAGAAAACCCGAGAGGGCAACCTGAAAAGTAGATGGTGAACGGAAGTGTTGAAAGACACAATGCTGTAGCATTACCATAGCATTGGTCCGCTGGAAGTTTTGTTTAAATCTCACCCCAACATCTTACACCCTTGCTATCCTTTATTAATTGTTATATAATCTGTGATAATTCCAAACACCAACAGAAATCATTAATCTTTGACTTGATCCTTGGAAACCATTTCTTTTACTAAACTTTTATGACGCTTTTACTCCAATCTCTGTGGGAACGATATCTGGTATTTTACCACTTTATTACTTGAAAGACGATATTAGATCTCGATGTATACTTGCGTTGAGGTTTGATTAGCACACGTCTATCGGTGTATTCAAAGCACTGTCAAGTTTTTGGCGCCGTTGCCGGGGATTGGCACGCTAAAAGTCTATAAAAGTATTTTAAAAGATTTGATTTTTCTACCACCTTTGTTGCTTGTCATACGTCTTCATGTGTGTACAAGTAACACACTTTGAGTTTATCTTTCTGTGAATATGGATTCAATGGGATATTCGTTTGGGCCATATGAAACTGTTTTCTGTGACTTCTGTGGCGGAAATCATTTCACATATTATTGCCCTTCGAAACGTGTTCATTTATGTTCGTTTACGTTCATTTATGTTTGTTTATGCCTAATTAAATTAATATGTAAAGTCATCAAGTAAATTGATCTTTTAGAATTTTTTTATACCTCTTAAGTTAACCCGGTTTTTCATTTTGTTAAGGTATTTTTTACGAACGAAGTGATGATTACGGTGGTTGTTTTTTGTTCATTTGGGTTCGTTTGTTATGTTCATTGAAGTTCGTTCGTTTACGTTCGTTTACGTTCGTTTACGTTCATTTAAGTTAATTCGTTTACGTTCATTTAACTCTTAATGAACGAACATAAACGAACACGAACAAACAAAAATTCTTAACGAACGAACATGAACACAAAAAATCTCGTTCGTGTTCGTTCGTTTGTTCGGTTAAGTTAAACGAACGAACATGAACAAGCATCCGTTCGTGTTCGTTCGGTTCGTTTACAGCCCTAGTGACTACAGGTCTAAAGACACCAACATATCTAGACAGTGGTTATTCTCTTATAATTTTATCTGTTTTGATGACCTTATTTCAAATGTACATCTCCCTCTCGTTTCATCAACCCTCATTTCCTAAGTCTATCTTTTCTCTATATATTTTACCTCACCCTTCAACCTAAACCCTCAAAAAAACTATTCCTAAATATCCTCCACCGATCTCCCTTCTTCCTTTGTTTCCTACCAACACCGCCGATCCTTAACACTCTATTGAAAGCCTCCACCGAAAAAGGCATCATCGGCTGCCCCTTCTGCCAATTCTTCTTCTGTCCGTCGTCAGCTGCTGCTGCTCCCCACATCCGCTTGCCTACCGAAGACCTGCCGACCCATCTGCATCCGACAACAACCCAGCCGCCCGACACCACCGAATATCCTTTGTCGGCTGTATCTCCTGCCGATTGCTGCTGCCACCGAATCAACAGCCTCAGACGAAGTCTTCATCGGCTCCATCTACTGCCGATCAAGCCATGGTGCCGACCAAGAAATTCTCGCCGACCCCCAAAGAATTGGTGCTACCATCTACACATACCACCACCACCTATTATGTCAAAAGTTAGAACTCTCTCTCTTCCTTATCTCACACATCTTATC
Organism: Saussurea involucrata; assembly: GCA_033807775.1. Classification (NCBI taxonomy): domain Eukaryota; kingdom Viridiplantae; phylum Streptophyta; class Magnoliopsida; order Asterales; family Asteraceae; genus Saussurea; species Saussurea involucrata. Next base: position 146,470,779 of record CM066320.1, on the reverse strand, counting down.
CACACTTTCCCACTATCCTAAAAACACTCTACCTCCCTTTTCATATCATTATCATTATTACCTACATCCCATCACCTTCTCACCTTTTCACCTCACCCTACCATGCTACTATAAATACCTTACCCACATTTCCTCTACATCTCTTCATCTTTAACCTCTCTTCTTCTTTTCAAAACCTTACTTGTTATCCTATCTTCTTCAACAATAGCTTCATCAACACCTGTAACATCTCGAATTTTCCCTTATGTAATGTTTTGATATAAAGGGGTTGAAAAGAAAGATTAGTCAAGGTTTAGGACTAATTGCTAAATGTAAAACTTAAGGGTGGATTTGGTCTTTTGGTAATAGTTGGTCTTGTATAAAAGGTGGAGGTCGGCTAGAATTGAGAATATCTCAATTCTCAAATTGGAAGTCGGTTCTGCAGGAGGAAGAGAGAAGAGAAATTAAGCCTTTGATTTCTTGCGGTAAGGGTTTGAAATCATCTCCTTTATTTTCTAAATCAGATTGGTAATTTCAAGTTGAATCACCTTTTAATAGGCTATTGAATCAGTGGAGAGAAGAATTCAATTTCTGGATTTTGGTTTTGGGTCGAAGTCTCGTCAGTTGAGTTCATCTTATTTTGATATAATAAACATCAAAATTGAATAATTCTTGAGTTGTTAACTTGTACACATGTTTTAGAACTGCTATAATGATGTGTATTGAACTGAGAATGGATCTATTAAGAGTAGTCGATGATAAAACTGGAATACAGACGAAGTTACCGGATGAATTGTAAGTATCCGGTAAACTCATGTGCGATGGTGTCCGGACAAGGCGTAGTATCCGGTAAGTTTTCTTTCCTGTAGTATCCGGTATAGACTTAGTTTCCGGATAGAGAGTTATTAGATGTTACCCGAGGACTTTGGTATCCGGACGTTATCCGGATTGTATGTGTCCGATAAGTTGTGTTTTTTGGATACGAGTTCCGGACATTTGACCGGATAGTCTGAGTGTCCGGAAAGTTGTGATGTCCGGATAGTCTTGGTGTCCAGAAAGTTATGATATCCGGTAAGTTATGATGTCTGGATAGTTTGTGTTGTCCGATAACCTCTAATGTCCGGTCACTTCTGATGTTCCGGATATGTATGAGTTTTCCGAATAGTTCCGGATATAGTTTCTGGATGTGTTATCTGGTTAAGTCGTTCTAAGTCGCCGAAGGGGGACATTTGAGGATAAAGATACGATAGGTTATCTAGTATTCTTAGCGTTGAGAATATGATACGAGATGTTACGTGTTTATGTTGTTATACATATACGCTAGTAAGTGTAATGGATCCATAGGCACTGGCATTAAGTGAAACGTGGAATAGGCATAAAGTAATTTGTAATTCCCGTTGACCTGAAATGAGGAATTGGCATAAAGTAAATTGTAATTCCCATTTCGTAAGGTGATGTGAAATAAGGAATAGGCATAAAGTAAATTGTAATTCCTATTTCATAGTGTGACGTAAAACGTGGAATAGGCATACAGTAATTTGTAATTCCCGTTTACGTGGAAATGAGGAATAGACATAAAGTAAATTGTAATTCTCATTTCGTATTGTGATGCGAAATCTAGGAATAGGCGAGAGTTAATCGTAATTCCTGATTTCTATGGGAAGGTAAGAGGTAGGCATAAAGTAAATTGTAATCTCTACTTCCACTCCAAGAAATAGGCATAAAGTAAATTGTAATTTCTTGGACATGAGCTACGATCTCGAATCTGTAATGATTCGTAGTAGGCTCTCGAACGTGATGATATGACTTACTGATGGTTAGTCATATTCATGGAATCGGGTATGTTCCCGTCATCGCAAGATGAGTATGTGTACGGTAAGAATGGTAGCAAACCATGTTTGTTTATATGCTTTGTTTACATTGATTTCCAAAGCTTATAAAGTTTTAATTTGAAATTGGATGTTCTCACTAGGCGTAAGCCTAATTGTTTCAAATTAAATTTTCTTACCAGGTACAAGCTCGGGAAAGTAACGGGAAGAGTGACGAGAGAATTCTGGTATTCAACTTTTGGTGATAAGTGGAGAAGTTAGCATATGCGAGGACTTTTTGGAGAATAGTCTAAACAACTAGTATAATACGATCTTAATGTTCAGGATTAGATTAGTAGGTTGTTTTGATAAACTCAATTTGTATATATGTGAACCCTCATAGCTAACTCTCCATTTATGTATAAAAGTTTGGATGAAATTATAGTTAACTCTAATAAATTTTAAGGTTTGAATTTGTCCTGGTTTTTTGACGTTTCAACACCATTCCCAACCTACATGAAAATACTTTCCCAAGTACCTCATATTCACATCCACCAAATATTCCCCCCTCTTCCACTCCTGCAGATTTTTAATTTTTCTTCTGCCTCTCAACTACAACCTTTTCTTCCTTCAGCTCCAGCCACCAAATGGAACCTTCTATGTGAATTTTTTGTCTTTAATAAAACCCAAAGAAAATTGAAGAAGGCTTAGCCGATCCATGTTGGGTCACTGTAATGCAAGAAGAACTCTCTAAATTTGAAAGAGGTCTATGTGAAACAACCTCCTGCTCTTGAAGATATATTCTTGAATATATATTCTTGAAGACTGTTTTCTCAAATCTTCCGAAGGCTTGTTCCAAAAAAAAATCGGCTGCCGATATTTCTAGCCCATCGACTGTCGATTTTGGGAGTTTCAAAAAAATTGATATTGTGGTCTACGTTATGGCCGATTTTCCTGCCTATTTTTCAACGTTTCTTAGTGTTCTTTTTTCTACATCGGCCGCTGAGGGGGAGAATTCATCTGAGGGGGAGCAACATCAACCCTCGGTACTCATATCCAGCGTACAACTCGAAAAAATGAGGAAATCGGCGGACCGGTCAAGGGGGAGCACATCAGTCCGGCAGATCTAACTGAGGGGGAGAAACACAAAGACCGACTGATCTAACTGAGGGGGAGGAAAACAAAGACAACGGATGATGATGCTGAACAGGAAGAGCTGAAGATGCCAAGAGAAAGAAAGAAGATGCAAGAGATGGGCAGAAGCATCCTGAGGCTGACTCACTCAAACTCAACCCTCCCTCAAAAATTGTCACCATAATGGGTTTGTCTCATATCTAAAATCACAGACTCATTTGGTTGGAATCTTTTAGAGTAAGTGAATGGCTTGATATTTTGGAACATCTGAAGAAAAGCAAAAGTGCCTGAAAGATAAAGTTCACCAACACAATAACGGGCTGCTGATCAAAATGAAGAATCCTCAAGCCAGACACAAGTTTCAACTCGCCCCTCTATAGATGCAAGTATATTTTGTTTTGTTCATATTGTCTATTCTTCATTTTTTTTCTTTTATTAGTTTGTATAACTATACTTTATTATTTCATTTTACTTGTAAATGTCGGATACAATTAAAAAAATCCAAAAAGAACAAAAAGAATGGACTATGTGAAAAGAACCCAAAAGAGTAAACAAGGGTCAAAATGAATTATTCAGTATTTACTCCTCAGTTTCTAAGTATGGATGTCATCCTCAAATAGGGGGGGGGGGGGGGGGGGGGTTGTTGGGTCACTTAGGATTTGAAGCTGACCTCCAGTCTTTCATTTTTACACATTTCATACTTAGAATACTTTTTAGGTTCTTTACAAGCAGCTTAATTATGTAACACAAAATGTTCGGTGAAGTCGAAGATCAACCGAAGAAACAAAGAAGAAGTGTATCTTCATAGCGGATTGAAGATGGATTTCTCAGCCAAAGATTAAGCTTCTACTTGAAGACATGTTAGTCTTCGGCAAGGAAATCTTGAAGACATGATCGGCAGGATCACTTGAAGAAATCTTCAACAAGGAAATCTTGATGACATCTTTTGAAGACATCTTCGGCCAAGAGTTTTCGGCAGGTATTGTACCTTCTCTGCAAAGTATATTTATGATATCTTACATTGATGGGGACATCATCCGAAGATAAGGAAAAAGGTTGTTTGGCTTTCTTATCTTTTTCAAGAAAGATCAACTACAACACACTGCAGGTCAACGCTTCAAGACAAAAGGTACATCTCAGTACTTTTCAGAAGACCTGCCTTCCTACCCATGTTTGACAAGTGTCCATGCATTTAATGCATGAGGCACTATATAAAGAGATCGTCTCCAACCTTGCATAGATTACCAGTTTACAATTGCTCAAGGCTCACAAGTGCTGGCATTTCCTCCTTCTCAAAGAAGTTCATTGTTTTCTAAGTGTATTTTCAATTATTCTTCATTCTCTTTGTGTCTGAGTGTAAGATTGTTTGAACGGGTTTATCTGTTCTCTTCCGCAACAATCAAAAGTTTTCTATGTGTAATTCTTGATTTCAAATCAATAAAGAATTAATTAAGTGAAAATTTGTGTGTATTGTATTCAACCCCCCTTCTACAATACTTGTTTATCTTTTCTACTCCATAGCTGGGATCAACAGAATCGCCAAAACATAGTAGAAATGAGAGAGATATGACCAAATGAAGAAAGAGACTCAAAATCGGATTTTATGCACTGCACCCGCCCGCGAGAGTGGCATGCGAAATTGACAGTGTCACTTTAGCATGTCACTTTCGTCCAAAATGTACCGAGGGCCAATTTTCCTTCGCAAAAGTGTCATGCGAAAGTGACACTGACACTTTAGCATGTTACTTTCGCCCAGAAGGTACCGAACACTGTTTTGGTCGTAACTTCTTCGTTTTAGCTCCGTTTTCGCTCCGAAAAGGCCTGTTGGATTCGTATTTGATTTATCCATCCAACAAGACTATAAAATATAGTATTTAATCCAAAATCTTATTTCTTCTATTTCTCTTGCAAGATTGATTTCCATACTGTCTTGAAATTATACTTACCCGAAAATTACGAGTGTTACATATATGATAAATAGAAATGTGAAATGTTTGGGTTGGTTAAACGTAAATTTCAACCACCATTTTTTCTCAAAAAAAAATTTATTACAAATATATATAATTGGCTCATTTCGGCCAAATTGTTTTTTGCAAAAAAAATAAATAAATTATTGTATAGAAGGAAATAGCAATATATCAAAATATATATATATATATATATATATATATATATATATATATATAAAAGGAAAAGCAAAGGTGAATGATGTGTCGTAATATGGGTTGAGAATTTTTCAAATCTTGAATTCTGGTTGAAATTTGTTTTCCCATATTGATAGAGAAAGGGGTGTTTGACAAAGTTTAATGAGTATACTGGAGGAATATGATAAATTGAAATGTGAAATGTAATTGAAATGTGAAATGTTTGGGTTGGTAAAATGCAAATTTCAACCACCAGTTTTTCCAAAAAAATTGTTTACAAATACATATAGTTGGCTCATTTTGGCCAAATTATTTTTCGCAAAAATAAATAAAATAGCAATATATTGAAGAAAATAGCAATATATCAATATCAATCATCACTATCAATATGTATATATATTGTAGAAAAAACCAGGGTGAATGATGTGGCATAAAATGGTTTGAAAATTTCTTAAATTTTGGATTGTGGTTGAAGTTGGTTGTCTCACTTTGATGGAGAGAGGGTTTTTGGACAAAGGTTAATGAGTATATAAGACGAAGATGTGATAAATTGAAATGTGAAATGCTTGGGTTGGTTAAATGTAAATTTCAACCACCATTTTTCCCCAAAAAAATTGTTTTCAAATATATATAATTGGCTTATTTCGGCCAAATTGTTTTTTGCAAAAAAAAACTAAATTATTATATAGAAGAAAAATGTGACGAGTTATATTGGAAATGTTTGCGTCGTTTAAATGGAAAGTTTAACCACCGTCTTTTTCCCAAAAAAGAAAATATATAATTAGCTTATTTTGGCCGAATTGTGTTTTGCAAAATCATTCAATCAATATATATATATATATATATATATATATACAGAGACCCCGTAAAATACAAACTTTGCATTTGTTGCATATCTTACAATGTGCATATACATACATACAAGAATATACATATAATGAGCATACATTAATATGGGATAATGCATATATGTATTTCAGATTATCCATATATGCATTTTGGTTTGTAAGAGATACAACAAATACATGATTTGTATTTTATTTGTATCACACATATATATATATATATATATATATATATATATATATTGAAGGAACAACCAAAATAAATGACGTGGCACACTGGCACTATGTGGTTTGAGAATCTCTCAAATCTTGGATTGTGGTTTAAGTTGGTTGTCCCAAATTGACGAAAAGAAAAATGTTTGATAAATGTTATTGAATATATAAAAGGAAGATGTGATTAATTGAAATGTGAAATGTTTGGGTTGGTTAAATGTTAATTTTAACCACCAATTTGTTTCCAAAATAATTGTTTGAAATACATAATTGAGATCATTAGGTTTGAATATTCGTCTAATATTGAAGTAAGATTGAGTTTCATCATCTCGCATTGATGAAAAATGACAGTTTAGAAGAAGATGATGAGTATAAAAAAGTGATGGATGGTTTGAAATCTATAACCATGGTTGGAATCAAAACCAACCAAATGGAAAAAATTATGGCGCAAAGTTAAAGAGAACCAATGATGATGACTTGGGATCATGAGGTTTGGGTAATTCTCAAATCTTAAAATAAAGTTGAGTTTCATCATCCCAAATTGGTGGTAATATGATTGTTTGGAAGAAAATGATGTGTATAAAAAAGAAGGATGTGAGGTTGTGAAATCTATAACCTTGGTTGGAATCAAAACCAACCAAATAATAAAAATTATAGTGCAAGAAAACCAATGATGATGATTTTACAACATGAGGTTTGAGTATCAATCAAATCTATAAATGAGGTATATTTTCATCATTCCACATTGGTGAAAATATGATAGTTTGAAAGAAAACGATGAATATATAAAAGAGGAATGAAAGGTTTTAAATTTTTAACCATGATAGGAGTCAAAATTAACCAAATGGTAAAACTTATATGCATATTTAAAAGAGAGAAGAAATATGATGACTTCAAAAATTGAGATTTGAGTATTTTTCAATCATAAAATAAGGTTATGTTTAATTATCTCACATAATAGGAATATGTTTGGAAAAAGATTATTGATGTTAAAAAAAGGGATGAATGGTTATCTTTAACCATTGTTGGAATCAAAATCAACCAAATGGTAAATATTATAGTGTCAAAAAAAAAAGTAATCAACGATGAAGACTTGGTTTATATTTTGACCAAAATATAATAATTGATTAATTACGTTTCATTCTAACTCGGTTCATTTTCTTTAAAAATAAGTTATCGTCACCGTGCAACGCACAGGCCTATAACACTAGTTTATAATTATTCTAAATAGGGATGAGATTGGGACCGGACCGGTACCGAACCAAGACCGAACCGGTTGGTTCCGAAATTTTTTGCGACTAAAAAGTGGTACCGAAAACCGAACCGTATGTACCGGTTCGGTTTCGGTTTCGGGACGGGAAATCGGTACTAGGATCATTTAGGACCGAAAATATGAAAATGTATCGAATGTGTATCAAAACCAATCGCAAACCAAAATATCTTCGTAATGTTTCAAATGTGTTTCAAAACATATCCCGAATCCCAAATTTGTCGAATTTTTTATGTGTTTGTAAGGGTACCGATTTTTTGATGGTTATGTATGGGGGGTCAATTTTTTGGGTTTATGGAGAAGGTTTGGTTAGTTTTAGAAGATGATATATCTTGATTAACAAAGATAAGTTTAGTTTATTTAGGAGATGATATGCATACTTAAATTTAAAAAAATGAGTTAAAATTCCGGTTCGGTTTCGGTATTTTCAGGGAAATCCAGGTACCGAATACCGAAATTCCGAATACTGAATTTGAAGATTATATGGAACCGAATACATGGTACCGGTTCGGTCCCGATTCAGTTTGGGAAAACGGTCCTCGATGCTCATCCTTAATTCTAAGTATAAGAGATTTTTTAATAAAATAAATTATATAAAATTATCAAGGGAAATTAATTAAATTACCCAAAATTCAAAAATCGTTTACCAAAATACCCAAAATCTCTTCTAATTTGCAAAATTACCTCATTTTCCCGTGAAAATACCCGCGATCGCAGACCCAACAATTTTACCCGCGATTTGGAGGCCCATGGTCCGCGATTTGGAGGGCCATATCAAACATTTGAATATGATAATTTTGATTTGAAATTTACATTTTATACCTCTATAATTATTTACTTAGTTTACTTTATACCTTTTGCTTTTCTAATTTTAATTTTACACCTTCATCATATTAACACATATAATCGTATACTAACTAAAATACGTTAAAAACTTACGTTTTAATTTTAACGAGTTACACCATTGTAATCGGCTCTTCGATACCTTCGAAATTTAGCCCAATATTGAATATTTTTTGATTTAATTATTTTATTATATATCATATATACTACATAAAAATATTTTTAATATTCACAATTCATACCCTTATAGTTAATTATTTAATTTATGGTACATTTCTTACCTTTTCAATTTTCGTTTTACACTCTTATCTCTTATCGCATTGACATAATAATCATATATTAACTAAAATATGTTAAAAAATACGTTTTAACATATCACATTAACATACATAATTACGTTAAAATATGTTAAGGAGTTCGATATATATATATATATATATATATATATATATATGGGAGGTATCCGTTGCAAAACAGTCAGTTTGTGCAAACTATACAAACCATTATATTAGGAAACAATGGATGTATTTATGGATAATCATTATGATTCATTAATTAAGACTGAGATATATATGGAAGATGATAAGATTCATTCATTATGATCATGACTTTAGATTAGGAAACATAATAAAATCAGATATTTATTAGACTTGATCAACGGCTAAGATTGGTTTGTATAGTTTGCACAAACTGACTGGTTTGCAACGGATACCTCCCCTATATATATATATATATATATACTACATATATAAGCATTTAAGCAAAATGTCTTAAAGACAATCTTTAAAGCATAATGTACAAGCTTTTAATGCACAAAAATAGAAAATCTCTTAAATACAAGGTTTAATGCATGATGTACAACTCCAAACTCTTTTTGCTTACACACGAAAAAAAATCGACAGCTTCACTTCCTCACCATACCCACCACAATGCTACTTCTCCCTCTACACCATACGTCCATACCCATAATACAACCATAGCCTCTACACCATGTCCATAGTACAGCCATTCCTCTCTTCTGATCAGTACTCTAAGACCATACCTTACTTTCTGAAATGGATGCTTTCACAACTGCAACCATACTTTTCTTCAGCACCATACCTTCAGTACCTTTCTAAGCCATCCACGCTTTCTTCATCTTTCATATAAAGACCAATATGAATTCAGAGATTTGGCATCCACGCTTTCTTCATCTTCTGATTTCAACATTTCAAACATTTGGCTCTCTTCTGATTTGGACGCTTTCTTCATCTTCTAGCATCGACGCTTTCTCTGCCTCAACATTTCAATGATTTGGGTTCTCTGATTTCAACTTCTCCTTCATTTGAGGTAAAAACCCTAACTCTTACATTATGATTTTGATTTTGTGTTTGATTTTTATTGAGCTCACAATTTGTTATCTTCTGTCACAAACTCTAGAATAATCAAAGGGAGAGAGGTGATGGTGGAGTGCTGGTATAGCCCTACACAACCACCATGATAGGCAGAAAAACAAGCAACAATTTGCTAAGAAGTGATTGGTCCTGATAAAAATTATTCTAAAAAAACCCATCATAAAATTAGTTGAATTTTAGTATTTTACAATCAAAATCACAAGAAAAAACACAAAATAAGATACAGATCTCTGGTATTTAGCTCCAAAAGGAAGTGTTTGAGAGGTTAAAAACAAAATCAACATTGAGAATTGAGAATTGAGAAACAGAGATGAAAGAAAAATCTTACAAGAGTAGTGTAGATCCCCATCACAATATACTGATACATCTACGTGTTTATGGGATGTTGGTGTTCTTGGTAAGATGAAATTTGCAAATCTGTCTGATTCAGTCAATCATAGTCGATTGGGTTCAGTTGTGGTTTCTGATTTTACAAATCTGCAAATCTGTCTGATTTTACAAATCTGCTATTACATATGGTTTCTGATTTTTCCTTTGATGTTGCTTTTGATTTTACAAATGACGTTTAAGTCTAACTTGTATAAACTATTTTATTCAGCTGCTGTTGCTGTCTGGGTTGGGGCCTTCTGATTTCAACATTTCATCAACCTTTCTCCTTTATTTGAGGTAAAAACCCTAACATTTCATCAACATTTCTTGCTCTTTGATTCAATTTTTTGCTATTACAAATGGTTTCTGATTTTTTGCTGGTTGATGTTTCCTTTGATGTTGCTTTCGATTTTACAAATGACGTTTAAGTCTAACTTGATATTGTTTACGAAAAAGAGTAAAATCAAATTTATAAAATTTGAAAGATTCATATATTATTACTGGACAACTTTTGTCTTCTTTAGGACTTATTTGATTTGCATCGGTTGCATGGTTGTCTTCTTCAACTTGAATACAAACCGTGCTCTGTTGTATAATCAAATAGAAAGAACTTTCTATTTTCCATTTCTCCTTAAGCAACTCCGTAAGCATTCATGAAACTTGTCATTAAGTGTTGTTGATCACACCATATAGGAACTTGGTTGTGCTTCAATTTCTGTTTTTCTACGAGTCTGAGGCAAGTGTACAATAGCTGCACATGGATAAGGTCATCGTTAGCTGGAATAACATTTCATATAGTGAGTCCTGCATGATTACAGTTTTTCTCTTATTTATGGTCTCATGCCTTCCCTTCTAGACTCTGCCAATGGTTACATTCTTATAATAATCTTAAATCTAGAAGGGGGTAAGAAAAAGTATATTCTAGATCAAATTGATTACTTTGTTAATGTGTTGTAGCATTTTGAAAAGATTCTGATATTTACTACCCATGTCAGGAATACTAACTCTTCTAACGTAAACTATTCATTGCTGGTGCCAACCCAAAATGTATGGATCACTCCACATTGCTATCAGATTTAGTTTCTTAATCTTTGAAAAATGTTTGCTCATGAAAAGCTTCTTCCTAATACGTTGTATATATGATTATCTTAGCCTTTGTCCCCACTTCCCATTATCATTAGTAAGATAGAGAAGAGCTGAACAAGAAGAAGAATCTTTCAGAGTGGGTTGGATTGCATGGAATTATAGCTGGAAAACCACCTTTGAATGTTGGAAACATGGATGCATATACCCCTTATTGAATGCATGTAATATCACTTATATATCATCTCAAATCCTCTTAATTTATAATTGTCATGTTTGTTTAAATTTTCAAATATGCCTCATCAACAGGCAGATATAAATAGAACTATCAAGTAATTAATGTTTAGGATTTCTTGGAGCTGCAACTCTTCCTGTCTCTTGTTCTATTTCTCATTTTCTTTTTGGAATTTCAGTTCAAGATAGTTGATCATTTGTGTTCAATTTTTGTTAGGAGGTCTGGTTTGAACTTCTTGAGTTAAAAACTGCATTACTGGTCGTACAAGTTCCTGATGTGCTGATATCTTAAATGTACAGATGAGAAAGGGAAATTTGATGAGTTGATTGAGGACAAAGGTGTGAAGATATTGATAGATCCAAAGGCTCTTATGCATGTTATTGGTACCAAGATGGACTTTGTAGATGACAAGCTCAGGTAAGAGGCTTCATTGTGGCTTAAAGATATAGAAAGTGGCTTATTCAGTAATCTTCTAGGGGGAGCTTTATGCAGAAAGCAAAGTTTTTTTTATTACCAAACTTGCCCTCCCAATTAAAAAAACACGCTCCTTCCATCTATGAAAAAAACCTCCCAAACAAAAAACTTCCCCAATCTGTACACACAGACAACACAACAGTATCCATACAGGACTTAATGAAAAACTAACCAAACAACCCCTCTTGAATATATTAATATCATATCAATACTCAACAATTTATCTTATAACAGGGAAGTGTTAAAAGATGACAATTTGAAGTCATTGTATCTTATAAATTGTCAGTTATATAATTTTGAGTTGTTTTTACTGCATCATTAATTAGGTCAGATATGAATATTCAGTGAGGTCATTTATTGTGAACTTGAATGAAATTAGTTAACTATAAATAAGTTCATTTATATAATTATGGGTTTGATCCCTAAAATATAGGATATTTTAAATGGATGCGGAAATATTTCATAATCTTTACTTGACTTTTTAGGAGACCTGGATAAAGTAATCAAAATTTTATATTTAACAACCAACTAACTAGGGGCCGCTTACCCACTAAGAGCTTACCGGTAAGATTCAACACTCAAAATGGTATCGTATGCAACAATTTACCCGATAAGCGCTTACTGCTTCCAGACAAATTTCTATTGAAAATGAACCATGAAATGAACAAGGAAATAGACAAAATAAGATACAGATCTCTGGTATTTAGCTCCAAAAGGAAGTGTTTGAGAGGTTAAAAACAAAATCAACATTGAGAATTGAGAAACAGAGATGAAAGAAAAAGCCTACAAGAGTAGTGTAGATCCCCATCACAATATACTGATACATCTACGTGTTTATGGGATGTTGGTGTTCTTGGTAAGATGAAATTTGCAAATCTGTCTGATTCAGTCAATCATAGTCGATTGGGTTCAGTTGTGGTTTCTGATTTTACAAATCTGCAAATCTGTCTGATTTTACAAATCTGCTATTACATATGGTTTCTGATTTTTCCTTTGATGTTGCTTTTGATTTTACAAATGACGTTTAAGTCTAACTTGTATAAACTATTTTATTCAGCTGCTGTTGCTGTCTGGGTTGGGGCCTTCTGATTTCAACATTTCATCAACCTTTCTCCTTTATTTGAGGTAAAAACCCTAACATTTCATCAACATTTCTTGCTCTTTGATTCAATTTTTTGCTATTACAAATGGTTTCTGATTTTTTGCTGGTTGATGTTTCCTTTGATGTTGCTTTCGATTTTACAAATGACGTTTAAGTCTAACTTGATATTGTTTACGAAAAGGAGTAAAATCAAATTTATAAAATTTGAAAGATTCATATATTATTAACTTGTATAAACTATTTTATTACTTGTGTTATAGAAAAATTAGGAGCTTTTAAGAAGTAAAACATAAATATTGATTCAGCTGCTGTTGCTGTCTGGGTTGGGCTGTTCGGTACAGCTGTAGTAGCGGGTTTCGTCCCTGTTCAGGTCGTAAGGGTCTGCTCCAAGGGCTGATTGGGATGTGCTTTTTGACCTGTTCAGAGGTAAACTTTATGTGGCATTGTCCAGAACCAGTATTCTCGCATTTTACAAATCTGCAGAATTTATGCCGTGTTCTGACTCCTGTGTATTGATCAAATATTCTTAGATATATGGCTCTGGCTTTGATCAATCATGATCATATATGAAGTCACGTTTAGTTGGTTGTAAAACTATTTTCTCTTTGTGTTATGCAACATGAAGTCCTTATTGAATCTATTAATAGTCATTGGTTACAAAATTAAGGCTACCCATTTGAATCTTGAAGATGCTAAAGATTTACTTTTTTCCTCGTGTAGTTGATCAATTCCGACCCGAGTTTCTTAAATAGAAAAAAAGAAGTCCCCTTGCAAGAGGATAATTGGTTTTCAGGTTGGTGTTTTGTATAAATACGAACTTTTAGTCTTTTTCTCATAATTATTGTTCTATTTTTGTTTCGTTTTCTTTATTTTATCTGCAGGTCATAAATCTATCTACAACAAAACAGGATTAATAGGTCGCTTTAAGCTTGTGAAATTTAGTGCAGTACCATCTAGGTTGTTGTTCGTTGGTTTCAAGTAGGACCATATTATGTTTTAGTGAATTATAGTGAAAAGCCAATAAACCGATTGGGATTTAGCCATTAAGGGCTACGACTTTGGGGCTGTGTGAAGCCTTGACCTTAGCTGCTATTATCTATGGTTAGGGACAACTTAGTTCCTGTTTTTGAGTCCACAAATCATCAGCTAGGAGCAGTTTTAGTCCACAATCTGGCATGCTCATTTACAGCAGTGTAAGGACTGTTATGTGGGTCAAAACATCAGCTACAAGGCTGTTCTTTGGGGCGCAGAATCAAAAAACAGCAGCCCCAATGGTGTTCTTTGTTTTCTTTATTCTATCTGCAGGTCATAAATCTATCTAAACAAACAGCCCCTAAGCTACAACAATTAAGAGGTAAACAAACAGCCCCTAAGCTACAACGATTAAGAGGTAAACAAACAGCCCCTAAGCTACAACAATTAAGAGGTAAACAAACATCCCCTAAGTTCTAGCAATTAAGAGGTAAACAAACATACCAAAAATATGTGCGATGCAAAACAAGAAAACTTAGGGGGTGTTTGGGATGGTTTATTTTTTTGACTTATTTGCTTATTGTTTTTAGCACTTTATAATGGTCTCATTAAGCAGCATGTGAGATAGTAGCATGATTAACATGCTTTGTGTCTATACTTTATGAGTAAACTTAAACACTGTTCTCTTATTCAAATGCTTAACAGATGTTCACCTCTATGAATAAACTTAAACATCAACTAAGGAACCATCAATGTCCACCTCCCCATATTGCAAATTTAATACAAAAACTAAATCAATTCCTAACACAAAGCCATTGGATCCAAACACATAACTACGAACTGTTAAACTTACAAACAATTATTCAAACAATGGACTATATATATCTTGTCATAGTGTTTTATTTTCCATTTTTTTCTAAATTAAGTGTTTATATTATTATTCTCTTAAAAATTGTTGATATTATGATTTTAATTTGTTCTAAAATATGTGTTTATTTTAAAAAACAAAGTAAAATGACCCGATAAGCATTTACCAGCTAAACATTTAGGGGCTGTTTGGCAGTTGCCAAAGGGTTTAGTGCAGAATGATTAAGAGGCTCTTAGTGCAGTTGCCAAAGGGTTTAGCGATTCATAGGTTGCTTCTTAATAAAACTATTAAGAGGTAAACAAACAGACCCTTAGTAAATGGGCCTTAAAGTTCCAGTTTTATTCTATCTCTAATGATGAAATGGAAAAAAGTTGTTCTCTCTAATATAATGATTAAAAATGTCTTTTGATTTATTTAAAAATGTAATAGCTACGTATTTCTAAAATCGTCTGTCATTTTTATCATATACGTTTATTTTGAAACAAAGAAAATAGTATAAATAACATGTTGGAGGGAAGAGAAGGGTAGACTTCACCAAGTGTTTTAATACAAAATTTCAAGCAAATAGGTTCTTACAGTAACTTAAAAGATCAGGAGTTCATACATTATGGCAATTCCAATGACCAACTGGAAGAAAAAAAGTGGAATTGAAAACTAGGCCTAACTTGTTCAATACCTGGTTACCGAACCTCTTAAAACCTCTAAAATGTATTTGACAGGCCTTTCATTTTTGCAGTACCATAATGGCTCATGTAGAGAACGTGAAATCTTTTCTTATATGGACTTTAAATGTTTTATGCAGGCCTTGGATATAATTCGTTTCGAGAACTTGCCAAATAAGAGCAAGTTGGATTCTCAACCAGAGCTCTTCATCCACATTATTCCTGACAAGACCAGCAACACATTGTGACCATTATTGAGAGTGGTATGTCAATCTGAATTTTTAAACTACATGTATTGTTTAGATCTCTTCCTTCTTGTGTTTCTTATAACATACATGTCTTTACCTTTCTGCTTTAAGATAACACTTTTAGATAGGACACCATACAGTTTTCATTGACAAATTGACAAATTGACAATAACATATATAAGCATTTAAGATAAAAGTCTTAATTACAAGTCTCTAAATTTTATAGGGGTTTTTACTAAATTTTAGGGTAAACAAACAGACCATAAGCTCTAACAATTAAGAGGTAAACAAACAGACCCTAAGCTCTAACAATTAAGAGGTAAACAAACAGCCCCTAAGTTCTAACAATTACGAGGTTTTGATTTGATTGTCTCACTTCTTTTGTGTAGTGGTGTCATTCATGTCTCTCACTTATATTTTAATTATTTAATATCAGTATAATTAAAGTAGTAAATTTTGTATACTTTTACAATCTTGTATCTATTTATCTACCGTTTTTTAAGATATACTATATAAATAATAATACGTTATAATATACTTTAAGATAATTTTAAATAAATAATAGTTTCTAATTAGTGCAACAAAACTTGTAGAAAATGGACTCTCCATATAATATTGACGCGTTTTCATTGCTAAACGACGTTCATGCAACATGGAGCGTGACACGTGTTCGTGTGGAGGCCATTTGGGAAGATGTTAGGGAACAAAGACTGTTCATTTTCTTACATGACCAAACCGTAAGTTACAAATTTCGCATATTAAATTCACGGATTATTTTAAAAATCTATTTAACTGTATTTTATTGTATGTTAGAGAACACAAATGGTAGCAATTGTTCATCATATTTGGTTAATTCAAAGATACACACAAATGAACTTGGTGGGAGGCTTTTTCCAAATGAATCGTTTCAGACTTGGATATAATCTCAATGATTGGAGGTATGAAGGTTATGGTTTCGCCTCTGGTGAATGGACAATCCTAATTGAACCATACACAACCTTCATACCATTGATGATGGATGTCGATTTTGCCTTTTCGTTCTATCCATTCGTACATTCTATAACAACACTGGTGGAAGATCGCAGTAGGAAAAAATTCATGATCGGTACATTTAAGTTATTTGTTACATTTATCTTTCTAAAACAATAAAATCATATTTGATAAAACGATTCTAATTTTGAAAAAATGATAATTTTTGTTTTAGATGTTGGAAAAATCATCTCGGGTCGACGAGTAAGATCTTTCCGATATCATGGCTTTTTGCGATTTGCATGCTTTGAAATATTTCTCCAAGATGAACCGTAAGTTTTTATATTATAAACCATTAACAAATTATCATAGTCACTAACATTTTATTACTCATAATAGGGGAAATATTATAAAGATGAGGTTGTATTATTCGACACCATATCGTTTTACGGAGATAGCTCGTGCAATCGTAAATAAATCTATAATATATGCATCCCGAGTAAAACTCATCCATTGTTACGCAAGTACGTAACAAGTTACTTTTATGATTTAATAAACTATTTTATTATTTACATATTCTATTTTATTTAAAATGTATATACGATTATTTTCAGATAATGTTTTGAATTCTACGGAGTTAACTACAATCGTGGTAGAACCACATATGCCGGAAGCAGATGCCGTTAGAATTATGATGACATAAAATATTGGAGGGCCAAGTAGATTAGTATTATCATGTATTTTTTGTATATTGAAGTGATTTTGGGAACTTGTATGTATCTTTTATATGTATTATGATGGCGGTTTAAGTTAAATTGTTGTCTCTACGTTGTCTAATAATGATATATTTTCAATTGTTAATTAAACCGACTAAGAAAATTATTAGATATCCAAAAATTGAATCAGTGAAGTGGTTGGGGGGGAAATTTTCTATTAAATCAACTTCTATCCAAGACAACAGGGAAAATTAACAAGGATGACAAGTTAATAAATGGATAAGATTTGTTACACTAACTTAGTTCATTCCAATTCCAACATTTACACATCATTTTATAGATAAAACCATATTATTCTATGACCATCATTTTACAGTGTCCAATGAGGATGAGTGATGACAAAATTGCAAATGGTGATGTAACGCAAGTTGATGGAGATATAGCAAAAGGTATATGGAATACTCGCTATAAATATCATTATATTTGGTATTAATTCGTGATATAGTCACTCATAATATAATATATTTATCTAAAATAACATCGTTGCAGAAAAAAGAAAGGAATACAACAGACGATATTATGAACAACAAAAGGAGAAGAAAAAATTGAGAAAAATAGCTAACAATGAAGGAAGTAGTCAATCTACGACACTTATGGAGACGTCGTACGTAAACGTCAATGAAACAACCCCTGTCAGTGCTGTGACGGCTGAAACAAGAAAAATTGTTAACAGAAATTATTATCATCGAAATAAAGAAAATAACATAGGCAGAGCAAGTGTTAACACACAAGGAACAAGTGTTACACACAAAGAAGGAACGACTCCAATATGTTCGGAGTTAACACATGAAAACTTCAACGGTAAAACCGTGCATTTATTATTTTTTGTTTTTTACCAATTTTATTAATTAAAATCTCCTTCAAATTATGTTTTTTTCTACCTAGGCATTCGAAGTAGGCGTGGTATACTCCTACCTCTTTTTGATGAAGTTACCAGTCATGTATTCAGAGGTTAGTTTTACTTCTTAATTTCACATCCTCTAGAGAAAAAAATCATTAACTACTACTGTAAACATTTATGTGTCTTATC
Source organism: Saussurea involucrata (assembly GCA_033807775.1). Taxonomy (NCBI): domain Eukaryota; kingdom Viridiplantae; phylum Streptophyta; class Magnoliopsida; order Asterales; family Asteraceae; genus Saussurea; species Saussurea involucrata. The sequence goes on along the minus strand of CM066320.1, from coordinate 146,452,361 downwards.
ATGTAGGAGGTTGTTCCGGGGATGTCAATACTTCGAACCAACATGACATCCTCCAGGGGGATCCGTACGATTTTGTTTATGATGGTATACCTAGAGAACATCGTGTCTTGAAGGAACAAAATCCATGTAAATTTTGTGGAGCAAAAAGGATAAAATTTGAATTCGCTTCCTTTTGTTGCATGAAAGGGAAGACAAAGTTGGCATACTCACCCATTCCGCAAGAATTATACAATATTTTCTCATTAGAATCTCAATTAGGCAAAATGTTTAGGCACAACGTACGTGCATACAATACGAACTTTTCATTCACGTCAATGGGTGTAAACTTGGATACTTCAATGGCAAACATGACTGATGGAGTATATACATTTCGTGCGCATGGAGCTGTATATCACAGAATCGATCAGTTACTGCCGAGGGATGGACAACCTAGGTACTTACAGTTGTACTTTTATGATTCAGAATCAGAGTTATCACATAGACTCCAGTGGCCAAATCTTGATAGAAATGTTATTGAAATTTTGACTCGTGTCCTTTCTATCAACCCATACGTGAGAACATTTCGAAGCCTTGGTGAGCTCGGACTACTCGAGAACTATAGAGTCACTTTGAATACTTCGGTGGAACTAGACCAAAGGGTGTACAACCGACCGACCACATCAGAGGTTTGAATACAAGTATTTTGGTTTATGTTTTTTGAAATAAGATTAGATTATACACTAAATAAATTGAGTTCCAAAATTATGTCAATTATGCCAGGTTGCTGGTATTTGGGTTGAAGGAAATGACGACATAACTGCATACAAGAGAAGTATTGTGGTGTATGGGAGGTCTGACTATAGTAAAAATATTGAATATTACTTCAGTTGTTATGACCCGTTGTCCTATCCTTTGTTCTTTCCCAATGGTGAACCTGGATGGCATTCTAATATACCTAGACATGGAGTGTGCATGAATCAAAGCTTTAATGATGATGAAAACATGGAGGAAGATTTAGAAGGTATGAACCATGTTGCAATTTTTTACATTTTAATTAAGGTATAAAATATCATCTTTAACATATATGTCATCAGTTTGTATTTATTTCATAACATTCACATTACACAGAGGTTGATGTGAGAAGCAACAAGAATACTGTAACGATGCGGGAATACTATTGTTATAAGTTCCAGATTCGTAAAAATGACAACGTAATTCTATTGGGGGGAAGGTTGTTACAACAGTTCGTGGTAGATATCTACATCAAGATTGAGACTTCACGTTTGGATTTTTGTCGTAAAAACCAAGCCAAAATAAGATCAGATTTATACCAAGGTGTTGTGGATTGCGTCAATGCTGGTGAAGTGATACCAAGTAGAATCGGACAACGGGTTGTGTTACCTGCAACTTTTATCGGAGGCCCACGTGATATGCGACGACGATTTCTTGATGCCATGACTTTAGTGCAAGATGATGGGAAGCCCGATATATTCTTGACAATGACGTGCAATCCAAACTGGCCTGAAATCGTTAGAGAGTTGTTGTCTGGTCAGACCGCAACTGATCGGCCCGACCTTGTTGCCAGAGTTTTTCGTGCCAAACTAGAGGATATGAAACACCAACTCTTCAAGAAGCACATCCTCGGTAAAGTCGGGGCATATGTTTATGTCATCGAGTTTCAGAAGCGTGGTTTACCACATGCACATTTTCTTCTGATAATGACACCCGAACACAAAATGACCAATCCAGATCATTACGACAAGAGTGTGTGTGCTGAAATTCCAGACCCAACAAGGTATCCCCAAATGCACCAATTGGTCGTCCAACACATGATGCATGGTCCTTGTGGTCATTTAAAACCGGCCAATTCGTGTATGCAAGGTGAGCCGAAAAAATGTCGTTCCAGATATCCTAAACAGTTCAACGACAACACGGTGCAGGCCGATGACTCATATCCATTATATCGACGGAGAAATAATGGAATAAATGTGAATGTGCGAGGCAGTGTCTTGGATAATAGATGGGTGGTCCCGTATAACCCAAAGCTGCTAATGATGTTCAATTGTCATATCAATGTTGAGGCTTGCTCGAGCATAACATCTGTGAAGTATATCTTCAAGTATGTTTACAAGGGTCACGACAAACAAGTTGTTCATATCGATTCAGAGGAAGAAAGGGTCGTTATTAACGAAATTAGATGGTTCCAAGATGCACATTATGTCTCCCCTCCCGAGGCGATATGGAGAATTTTTAGCTTCGCACTTTCTCAAATGCACCCTTACGTGATGGCATTGCAACTCCATCTCCCTAACAAACAGATGGTTAGGTTTAGAGATGATGATATAATGACAGATATTATTGACAGAGAGAGAGATAAGCGAACAATGTTGACTGCATTTTTTGATAGAAATAAAACTGACAGGGGTGCAAGGAAATATTTGTACAAAGATTTTCCAACACACTACACGTGGAATTGGAAGTTACGTCGATGGAATCCTCGACAACGAGGATCAATGAAAGGGCATCTGGTTTCTGCAAATCCAGCTGAAGGAGAGCGGTTCTACTTACGCCTACTTTTGTCTCATATTACAGGGCCTACTTGCTTTGAAGATCTATACACTGTCAATGGCTTATTGCACCCTACATTTAGTAAAGCATCTCTGGAGAGAGGGTTAATAGAGAACGATGATAACTTATCCCACTGTCTTGCAGAGGCCTCCTTATTTCAATTTCCCGCTGCTCTTCGGAGGTTATTTGCGACGATGTTGATTTTTTGTGAGCCAGGAGATGTTCGCAAGTTATGGGATGACCACTATGATTCGCTTTCTGAAGATTATACGCGACAATATGAAAGTGTTAACCGAGTCCGTAATATGGTTCTAACTGATATCCTTGTTTTTCTACAATCTATGGGTAAGAGTCTTGCTGATTTCGATCTTCCAATGATAGATGCAGATGCCAATTTTCAATCTGGAGAATTTCGTGAGGTACAAGAGGAATGCTCTATAGTTGTGGAAGACGAACACTTGTGTGCCCGAGACTCTCTCAATTCCGACCAAAAATACGCATATGAGGAGATCATGAGGCACGTAGACGATGATTGTCCAGGAGTGTTCTTTATAGATGGTCCGGGTGGAACCGGGAAAACATTTTTGTACAAAGCTTTGCTTGCCAACATCCGTTCCCGTGGTCTTATTGCTCTTGCAACTGCTTCGTCGGGTGTTGCTGCCAATAATATGCCTGGAGGAAGAACAACTCACTCTAGATTCAAGATTCCTCTCAACCTTGATAATAACTCAATGTGCAACATAAAAAAACAAAGTGGGGTTGCTCAATTGATTCGAGATGCAAAAATAATCATTTGGGACAAAGCGTCGATGGCAAAGAGGCAGGCGGTGGAGGCGCTCGATCGAACAATGCAAGACATCATAGGGGTGGCACTCCCATTTGGCGGAAAGATAATGGTTTTGGGGGGTGATTTTAGACAAGTATTACCGGTCGTGAGGCGTGGAACCCGAGCACAGATTGTAGATTCTAGCCTACGGATGTCACCTCTTTGGTCAAGAATTAAAAAGATACGGTTAACGCTCAATATGAGAGCACACACTGATCCGTGGTTTTCAGATTTTTTATTAAGAGTCGGTGATGGAGATGAAGAAGCGTTGGACCAAAGCTTTATTCGCATACCGGATGACATGACCGTTCCCTATATTGATAAAGTTAAATCAAAAGATGATTTGATTGACGCAATATTTCCATCTCTGCAAATCAATGGAGCTGATTCAGAATATATTATTTCGAGGGCGATATTATCCACTAAAAATGAGAATGTCGATGAGATTAATGATCAGTTGATCGACAAGTTTTCTGGAGATGAAAAAATATACTACAGTTTCGATGAAGCGGAAGATGATAAGAATAACATCTATCCGATAGAGTTCTTAAACTCTCTAACTGTTAGTGGTTTGCCTCCTCATTACCTTCGTCTCAAGATTGGATGCCCAATAATATTGTTGCGGAATATCGATCCCTCGAATGGATTATGTAATGGCAGTAGATTGATATGCAGAGGCTTTCAACAAAACGTCATTGATGCAGAAATAGCTGTTGGTCAGCATGCTGGCAAGAGAGTATTTCTACCTAGAATTCCCTTATGTCCTTCCGAAGATAACATGTTCCCATTTAAGCTAAAGAGAAAACAATTTCCAATTCGGTTGAGCTTTTCTATGACAATCAATAAAGCTCAAGGCCAGACAATTCCTAATGTAGGTGTTTATCTACCGGAATCAGTATTCTCACATGGGCAACTTTACGTGGCGTTGTCCAGAGGGATTTCACGGGGCAATACGAAGGTGTTAGTGAAGCATGTGAAAAAATTCAATCGTGTCGGAGTCTACACCTCAAACGTCGTTTATCAAGAAGTTTTACATGATGAATAAGGTATAATCAACAATTATATTATTACACATTTGGTACCATATATTTATACTAAAATCATTGCACGTTTTTTGTAGAAAATATTTACGGATGAATGCATCATGAAAACTAAACAACATTCTGGATATATGGATGACCATTATTTACAGATGATTGTATTTCTTTGTTCAGTCAAGAATTTCAAGTTTTGTAATGAATTCTGAGTATATGGGTTTAGAAGCCCCATTAGGTGTGCAATGAATATTCCATTCGATCTTGTTAATACATCGTATTAACCTTCAACTTCATATATTAGATGACTTGCAAATTAACCACACAAGCTCATGAAATAAAATTGAAAGTGATAAAGAAACATGATTCAGGCTAAACTAATGTTTTGGAATTGTGATTTACCCGCGCTGCATCGCGCGGGTACACCACTAGTATATATATATATATATATATATATATATATATATATATGTTGGATCCCAGATACACTTAATCAAGATTAACAATCTATTAGTGGAGTTTAGAGTTTGATGCGGAAGCGTATTAAACTAACAGATATGTTTGATAGATATTAGAACGCACATATATAAAGAAAACAGTAAAGAATGAAAAGGATTTCTTGAACAGTTACTGTTATTCAATATATAATAACAACACGAAGAACAGATTAAGAACTGTTGGTGTGTGTGAGAATATAACACTCAGATATTTGACAATAAAGCTTGAGAGTATTAGTGATTCCTTGTGTATTCGTCCCTTAGGAAGATCTCAACATGAGACTTCCTTTTATACTACTCTTAGAAAACTATGAAGTAGGTCACTATTCCTTTTACGGCATGAATAGTAAACTGGATGGTGTGAACAGTGGACTGGATGGTGTGAGCAGTTGTTTGAGCCATGCGCATTTAATGGAGCAGATGTACTTTTGGTAAATGCATTAAATGGCGCAGACGTCTATTTTGTACCTTGCCCTATTGAGTCCACTCAGAGCTTGACACGTGTTTTGATAGTACTTTTCCATGCAAGTTGATGAACGTATCCAGTAATATCTTCCAAGTCTTCATTGAGGACCACAGAGGCTCTGTAATGAATTACAGAGGTTCTGCGGTCAGGTCCTCTGTGGAGCAGTCTTCGCCGGATTCAGAGTCTTTGGTCTTCTTTGTGCGTATGACAGAGCTTCTGTAGGAAGCCTCTGCTGCTTCTGTAGCTTCTTGACCTTGATTTCTCGGTAATGTCGGCAGAGCCTCTGTAAGAGGCTTTCTTCACTTAGCCTATTTTTCACTACTTCTAAATACTTCTATGATTAGGAAGATTGAAGCTAACAATCTCCCCCTAAGTAGTGAAAAATTTAAAAATTTGAACTTGAGTTAGGTTTGGCTAAGTTAGATAAGACAGAGGTTAAACAATACCTCGAAATTTCTTTCATTTAGAAATATGCCAGAGGCATTTTACATTTGAGTACAATGAAAGATAAAACTTTGTTTGCAGAGATTGGAGGTCTGAGAATCAGATTTTGGCATCTTTGAAATCGTTGTAGCTTCTGTTGTCTCTGCCGACTTTTCTGATCTCTTTGTAGAATCTGATGCAGAGTTCTCTTAGGCGGATTGTTGAGTCTATTTCTCTGATGAAAGTATCTGCATCATCTCTATCCATTTTCTCTGTACCTCTGTATTTTACAAGGCTTGCTCTGAATTTGCTCAGAGTACTGGTTGCGTACTTCTGACAATCCATGAGTACAAAAAGTTTAACCTGGTGTTGTGGGTTTTGAAATACTAACCCAAATCTTGGTTCTCTGCTGATTGAGTTGGGCACAGCGTCTGGTGGGCAGCGATCTTCTGGTGGTCGTAGATCTAGATGTTTGAGACCAAGATCTTTTCCCAGCTGAAAATCTATCATGCTGTATAGCAGAAGCTTTTCCCTCATCGCTTTTCTCAACACTTGATAGGCTCTGGTATTAGGCTCTGTGTTGTAGTTGTCTTTTGTCCATTGCAGAAGGTCAGGTAGATCGTAAGGATTGATGTTTCTTAAGTCAGCATCAGCGAAGGTAGATTCTGAATTGTTCTCTCTTCTGACTCTGTAAAGATTGTACCTGACCCTTGGATAGGTTCTTGTGAAGGAGAATCTGCAGAAGATCACCTTTTTGATTTTGTGAATTGAGAAGACATCTGCTTTGGCTCTTGGCTTTGTTCTTGTGAAGATGTTCTCAAATTCTTCTCTGATCCTTGGATCTGTCACATGATCTACTGGATGATTTGTCTGATAGGATTGTTTGTAGAGGTATTTGTATACCACTTCTTCCATCTCTTCATGTGTTGGACCAGGTCGTGGAATTTGTCATCTGAGACTCTCCATTTGTTGAACAACTTCTGCAGCTCTACCAGCTAGAGGAATTTCTGACAGAGGCTTCAATCCATGTGCCCAGTCAACTTCTTCGGGTTTTGGGGTTTGAAAGGCGTCAAACGCACTCTTCATTAGTTTTTCTGTTGGCTTTGGCAATGTTTTCTTCTTCTTTGGCTCTTCTGTCAGTTTTGCCTTTCCCTTGTCTCTTGCCTTTGGTGGTTCTGAGACTGCTGCTTCTGTAGTCTTGGATGTTGGATCTTTTGGATTGATGGGAGTTGCCTCTGTTGGTTCTGATACCTGAGCGCGAGAGGACTTCTGCTCTGTTGGTTTAGTTGGCTCTGTAACCTCTGTTGGAGGTTCTTTAGTGACTTCTTCTGTGAGCCCTGGTTCTGGTGATTGAGGAAAGTCGTATTGCCTTGACATTCTGAATGCTGATGTAAACCTGTGGCTTTCTTCTGCTCTTCTTGCCATTCTTTCAGTCATTGTATTGTGCATTCTTCTTAGAACAGAAGAAGCAGAGGTTTTTGTTTTTGATGGTTTGTGGGCAATCGACTTTTTCCTCGGGAAGGTTTTGGGTATTTCTGTTGATTGTGGTGGTTGGGAGGAAAGATCTTCTTCAGAAGATGTCAAGTGTTGGGCATATTTTCCAAACACTGAAGGAAACTCCACAGAGGTGGGTGCTGCCTCTGTGGTCTTCTGTGCTTCTGTACCTCTGTGTTGACTTGTTGGGCTTTCTTCTAGGATTATTACCTCTGGTGAGGTTGTAGCCTCTTGTGTCTTTTCTGTAGTCTCAGCTTCTTGAGTAGATGATTCCACAGAGGTGGGTATTGTCTCTGTGGTCTGTTGAGTTTGTTGTTGTCGGGTCTGTTCTGGAGGTGCTTGACTCAGAGGTTCTGCGGCTATTGGTGGACCTGTAAGTTCTCTGCTTGCAGCTTTCTCTGTAGTTTTCTCCCCCTCAGGATGATCTGATGGACCAGGATGGTCATCATCATCAGAGTCATCCTGACCCTTGTCTGATGTACCCTCTGCTCTGCAGGAAGCATCGGGTTTCTTTGGCATTGTGGCTCCAGCAGCGATCAGTTTCGCGCAGACATCATCACAGAGGCCAAGAAGAGTTGCCAGCTCTGCCTCTGTTTTGAATCTCATCCTTCCTACACTTTCTCTGAAATCTTTGACGAAGTTAGCATTGGCAGTGGTGAAGGAAAGGATGACTTCTGTCACTTGATTAATCACGTTCTGCCCAAGCTCTGTCAGCTGTGCTCTTGTCATGTAGTCTTTGGGTTGCATCAGCATGGTATTTCGCATGGCTTCTTCTTGAACTTTTTGTAGGGCCTTCTGTAGATCTGCAGGAGTGATGCCCGTTGACACTGAAGTCTGTTTGTTCAATTGATCAAGGAATTTGTTGATTGAGTTCTCAATCGAAGGAGTAGTTGTTGCGGCAGAAGTGGTGGATGCAGTAGCAGCAGACTTCATTTGTGAGATGGCAGTTTTCACCTCTGTGGACAGGTTGTCCATTTTGGTGTTTAGGTTTAGCAGTGCCAGTGATGTTGTCTCTGCAAAATATTTGAAAGAGCTTTGCAACTCTTTCAAGGTTTGGTTCACAGAGGTTTCAAGGGTTTGGAACTCATCCCTTGTAACTTGTGTTCCGGTGGTAACCTCTGGAGGAACACATTCGTCTCCAGAGTGAATCCCTGTTCCTGGGATACCTTCTTTCATTCCTGTTTGTACGTTGAGAATGGAAGGATTTCCTTCTGATCCTTGAGAAGAAACATGAGTTTCAATCCCTACAGAAGTTCTGAGAAGAACATTGTCCAAATCCACTCCAGAGGTGGGTATTGGAATATCCTTCTGTTGACTAGGAGACTTGTCTAGAGTCTCTTTGTCTTTGTGCTCTCTACTTCTCTCTGAAAGAAGTGTGGGTCTTAACAAGTGCGTGGCAGAGGAAACAAATTCCTCTGTTGGGCGTTCTTCTGTGATCTGGGGCAATTGATCACGAACTATAGGTGAGTCTCTTTGAGGAGACTCCCTAGGAATGGATTCCCCGGTTTCTGTGGGCACAGAGGTTGAAAGAGTAACCTCTGGCTGGATGGGTTGGGGTAGGTTCGAGCTGTGCTGCTCTTTTTCAATGACACCTTCTGCAGCTAGACCTGCGGTGTCAGAAATGTGGGTTGCACTGGGAGTTGGTTTTGGTTGTGTGCCTCTATTTATCCAGGCATCTTTTCTTGCTTCTTCCCTAAGTTCTGTGGAAGTTCCTTGCTCTGGTCGTAATTGGTCATACACTTGATGAGATCCAAACAATCTCATGACATGTGGATGATAAAGACCCTTACGTATCCAGACAGCTTCTTCTTCATCTGAATCTGTCTCTAAGATCTCTATTTCTGTCTCCGTTGTTGCAAATCCCTCTTTTTGTACAACTTCGGCCCCTTTTTCTCTCTCTTCTTCCATCATGTTCTCAAAAGCCTCTGTTATTTCACCTCTGTTCAATTCAGCTTCAGTTTGTTCTATTTCTTCTGAAGCTGGGTTTGGACTTCTTCTGTGGACATCCAATCCTTGAATGAAAGGGTTTTGTAAAATAACAGGGGTTTCGGCTGGTTGATTTCTGGGTGTTGTGTCATCTTCTTGCAGATGTGTGTCGATGCCCGAAATGAAGAAATCTTCTTCTGGAGAGTGGTGGTCGAGAGGTTGTGCCGTCCATCCTGCTGTATTTAGGGTGTTGGCAATTTCAGGGTTCTGTAAGAAGTCGTTCAGGTCTCCTTGGTGAGCAAATCTATCTGGAGATTGATAGGGTGATTGATACCTTTCTGTAGCCATTTCTTCTTCTGCAACTCCTTCAGCAGTTTCCTCTTCTGCAATGGTTACCAACTTTGTAAGTGATTTACCATGCCTCTTTTTGGTTTTCCTCCTCTTAGGATTTGGTGCCCCTTCTTCTGTTGATTTTGATCTTTTCTTCTTCATTTTTGGAGAGGAGGGAGGAGCAGAGGAGCCAATTTCTGTGGCATGAGGAGGTGAGGGTTGATCTTCTGCAGCGCTTGTGGAGGTGCCTTCTGCAGTTTTCCTCTTCTTAGATTTTGGAGTAAATGCAGAGGTTCTTGATGAAGACTTCTTTCCCATTAGTTCTGCACGTTTGGCTATAAAGCTGAGTTGAATAGCCATGTGCTTTGCTAACTTCAGATCCTTTTCTTTTTGAGTGGAAAGAGGTTTTGCTATCATTGTTCCTAGGGGGACACCTAAACGCGGGGGTGTCATAGGACTCGGTTTAGGAGTTCTATGATCGCGTATATACTCTTTCTTAAGGGATTTATTCGATGCGTATTTCAGAAGCTTCTTTGACAGAGGTATGCAGTGTGAGTAGCCATCAGCATGATCAGTGGGGGTATTCTTGTTCATCGGGAACTGTTTGGGAGTTGGCCCTTCCATTGGCCAATTTTGGATTAGCAGCAGAGGTTCGAACAGTACTCCCAAAATTCTTTGGAATTGCAGAGGTGGTAGAAATTTTGGATCGTTCTCTTTGACCCTTCTCGTGTTGTTCTTTCTGTCGATGGTGTTTATGATCTCTTGCATCATTATGGTCGCATAATCTAGTGGAAGATCATAGTAAACCCCATACATGATGCTCAAGATTTGGTGCGAGCTTTGGTCAATACTGCCTATTTTCCCTGTCAGACATCTGTTTAGAATAGAGAACAAAGTGTTCCACAGAGGTGGTAATCTGCCTCTGCGGAAGTCATTTCTCTTCCGTAGTTGGGTGTTGTACCCAAGCATTTCCACGAATCGACAGAGCTCTTCGTCTGTTGGTTGCTCTGCACAACTCTTCAATCCCAGAAGACCCCTTGTTGGTAGGTTGAATTCAAGTGAGAACATTGTTCTGTTGAACTTGATTTCAAGATGCTCAGATTTATCAGGATTTGAAATGTACCCTTTGATAAGAGAATCGTCTTTATCAAATCGGTAGCTTTGCCAAAATTGGTTCAAATAACGGACTGGAATTTTGTTCGGGGTTCTTGATAGTAGAGGGAAGAGGACATGATTCTCCATGATGTTCAGAAGTATGACATGGGCTTCGCCGAAAGCAGTGGGTGAGGGGACCAAATAGCAGTTGTTGGATTTGATAGGAAGAATGGCTTCGAAATGATCCTTTGCTATAAAGTTTTGCAAGTGAGTCGTCGGAGCAAAGTCTGCTGAGTCCCCAGAATCTTGTTGTTCAATATTTCTTGCAAGGCTGGGGTTTTCAGAATGTTCTGAATGTGCAGGGGAGTGTTCCGGTGAGTTCGCCGGAGAGAGTTCAGAGGATGTAGCTCGAGAAGATGAAGCCATTTGATTTTAAGAATAAGATTTTTGCAAGCTTTTTGCAGGGTTTCGCCGGAGAAGAAGATGAGAGTTTGTAAAAGGTTTTATGTGAGGGTAAGCTTTGTTTTTATAGGATGGTAAAACGGTAGAATTCGAAAGAGTAAAATATATGGCAATGGATTAAAGTTTGGAATCCGCACTCGAGTTTGAGCGGCGGGTTCAACTTTCCAAATAAAAAACGTTCCATGTACGCCCAATGAAAATGGGACACGTAGGCCTTGTCAGAATATGACAGGACGTCGTGCGCGGCCCATTAATGCTAGGCGCGTGAGGTTGATTTTAGCCATATGAGTTTCACTCGCAGTAAAAGTAACCGTTATTACTACAAAGATGCCCAAGTAATCAGATTGACAGAGCTTCTGTAGTTTACAGAGGCTCTGTGACCTTGAAAATCTTTGATGTTTATCCCTTTTTCATATCTCATTGTTATCATGACTTCTGTGAGGTTCTTCTTTAACCAAAACATTTGTAACGGCATTGGAGAGGATAAAATCGGATTTTTGTGAAGAAATTTGCTTCGCAGAGGTTTTGTGGCTCTGTTGGAACTTGCAGAAGTTCTGTGAGGGCCAGCAAAAGCTCTATGAGAGAAAAAATCTCATAAAATAAATTTTATTAGTATTTTTGATCATCCAATTTTTGATTTGGTTTAAGAGATGTTTTTCGGACATATTTGAAAGTTTGTGTCCGAGAAAACTGTTAAAAAAACGGTTTGTTCGAGAAGGTCATGGTCTGCGTTTTCGGTTTCCGAGATAACATTCCAAAGGATCGACAGAAGGTTAATTTGTGATCACATAGCATATTTCCTGCAGAAGCTCTGTTGAGCTCAGCAGAAGCTCTATGACCTTAAATTTCTCCTAATTCGAATTTTGTGAAACTTTTTGAGCTTTTGATTTTTGAAATGTTATTCACAGTATATTTAGGACATATTTGACAATTCTTGTCCTAGAAAATTGTTTTCCAAAAACCTTTTGTGCGAGAGACATACCTTTTGGTTCTTCTTTTCTCGGCAGTGATATCTGACTTCTGTCGATATGGAGTCATCGACATTTTTCTTTGGCTTTCACTTGAAAGTTTTATCTCTTTAGATCATTTCAGGGTTCCCTTCTGCTCCCCCTTGATCTAATCACCTCTGTAGATCAAGTAATTTCCTTTTGCTCCCCCTTGACCTAATCACCTCTGTAGATCAAGTAATTTCCTTTTGCTCCCCCTTGACCTATGCTTGGATCAAAGAATGATAAGTTTTGCATAGAACATAGGTCATGGTCTTTCAGAGGTTCTGTAGGGGTCGTTAGAGGTTCTGAGTTGACTTACAGAAGCTCTGTGATTTTAAGAACTATTTAAGGTTTTAAGAATTTACATACAGAAGTAGAATCAATCAAAGCAATAAATTAAGCAATGTATTTACTTGTTATTTACAGAAGATAAAGCTATACTTACAGAGGATTTTCATACCATGTTAATCATTCCTAACTTACCCACCAAGAAGTTGAATCTTTTCTCGTCTAATGCTTTGGTGAATAAGTCAGCGAGTTGATATTCTGTGGACACGAAATGCATTTCGATTGTACCGTATTCAACATGATGTTTCAAGAAATGATACCTTATATCGATATGCTTGGTTTTTGAGTGTTGCACAGGGTTGGCAGAGATAGCAATAGCACTTTTGGAATCACAGAAGATGGGTATTTTGAACACAATGTGGCCGTAGTCTTTTAGCTGAGTCTTCATCCATAGAACCTGAGAACAACAGCTAGCGGCAGCAACGTATTCAGCTTCTGCAGTGGATGTGGAGACACAATTCTGCTTCTTGGAGGTCCAACTGACTAGTTTACCACCTAGGAATTGACAACTCCCAGAGGTACTCTTTCTGTCGAGCATGCATCCTCCATAGTCTGAATCTGTATAAGCTTTAAGACTAAAACCAGAGTTCTGTGGATACCAGAGACCAAGATTGTTGGTCCCCTTCAGGTATCTCAAGATTCTTTTTACAGCATCATAATGTGATTTCTTTGGATTAGCTTGATAACGTGCACAAAGACATGTGGCATGCATAATGTCAGGTCTGCTTGCTGTTAAGTATAACAGAGATCCAATCATGCCTCTGTAGAGGGTATATTCTACAGAAATACCATTTGGATCTAAGAATAACTTATTTCCAGTGGCCATTGGAGTCTTCATTGCAGAGGTATCAGAGAGATTATATTTTAAAAGTATGTCAGAGACATATTTGGCTTGATTTATAAAAATTCCCTCTGAAGATTGTTTGACTTGAAGTCCGAGGAAGAATGTTAATTCTCCCATCATACTCATTTCAAACTCACTCTGCATGAGTTTTTCAAAAATTTTGCACTCTTCTGAATTTGTAGACCCAAAAATTATGTCATCTACGTATATTTGTACAAGCATTATCTCACTATTTTTGTGTTTATAAAATAAGGTAGTATCTGTTGTACCTCTGTTGTAGCCATTGACTAGAAGGAAGGTAGAAAGTCGTTCGTACCATGCTCTTGGAGCCTGTTTCAGTCCGTATAGAGCCTTTTCAAAACCTGGTGGCTGATTTACGTAAACCTCTTCTTGGATTTCACCGTTTAGAAAAGCTGATTTTACGTCCATCTGATAGACTTTAAAACCTCTGTGGGCTGCGAAGGCTAAGAATATTCTTATTGCTTCGAGACGTGCGACAGGGGCAAAAGTCTCATCGTAGTCTATGCCTTCTTCTTGTCTATATCCTTTTGCTACTAATCTTGCTTTGTTTCTGACGACCACTCCATCTTCATCCTTCTTGTTTCTGTAGACCCATTTAGTCCCAATGGCCTGTTTCCCTCTTGGCAGAGGTACTAAAGTCCATACTCTGTTATGTTCAAATTGCAGAAGTTCTTCTTGCATGGCGTCTACCCAGTTTGGGTCATCTAGGGCTTCAGAAATCTTCTTTGGTTCTATAACACTAATAAAATTTGTAAAGAAACAAAAATTAGCAGTGGCAGACCTTGTTTTTACTGAGTCAGAAGGTTCTCCAATTATTTGGCTTGGAGGATGGCTTTTTGTCCACTGAGTTGTGCGTGGAAGATGATCATCAATGTCATCAAAACTTTCTTCAGAGGCTTCTTGTGTTTCTTCTTGTGCAGCCTCTGATGTTCTTCGTGCCTTGGTAGTTGATTCTACCGTTTGTGGAATGATTGGTACGAGTGGTGGTGGAGTTTGTTCCTCTGAGGATGTATAGTCTTGGTCCTCGATCCCTTCTGTAATTGGTTCTTCTGTGGTTTGTGCAGCTTCTGTGGTCGTTTTTCTTGATGTTTCATCTTCTGCACTTTCTTCTGCTTCGGCAATTGCATCTGTAGTATTTATTGAAGAAGATGAAGCATTATTTGGACCAGTTAGAGTCATACCTGTAGGATTTTGTCCGACAGAGGATGGTTCTTCAGAAACTCTGATGGTTCCGACAGAAGGATCAATGTCATTGTGGAACATCTCCAAATATAGAAGATTCAAATCTTCTTTTGTTCTTGAGATGTCAGAGAATTTCCCTTTAATTCCGAGTTCTGAACTTATTTGCTCAGAAGTCATTTGGAATGAATCATCAAAAGAAACATTGATGCTTTCTACAATCTTGTGAGACTTTGTAAGGAATGTTCTGTAGGCTTTGGAAGTGGCAGAGTATCCAATGAATTTGCCTTCATCTGCTTTTACATCAAACTTTCCTCTTGAATCTCTGTCGTTTAAGACGAAGCATTTGCATCCGAATACATGGAAAAATTTGATGTTTGGCCGCCGTTTGTTAAGCAATTCGTAAGGCGTCTTGAGGTGTCTTTTCACAATGGTTGATCGATTTTGAGTATAACACGCAGTAGAAATTGCTTCTGCCCAAAAGTTCATTGATAATCCGCATGCTGACATCATAGTTCTTGCGGCTTCCACAAGTGTTCGATTTTTTCTTTCGACAACACCGTTCTGTTGTGGAGTGCGAGCTGCAGAGAAGTTCTGTGATATTCCTTCTGTTGAAAGATAGGCTTCAATGACAGAGTTTTTAAATTCTGTGCCATTGTCACTTCTTAACTTCTGTATTCTGCAATTATAAAGAACTTGGATTCTTTTCATTAGATTTATCAATATATTTGGAACATCTGATTTCTTTCTAACGAATTCAACCCATGTGAAACGCGAATACTCATCAATTAGGACAAGTATGTATTTCTTGCCACCTAGGCTCTGTATGGCAATGGGACCGCAGAGGTCGACATGAAGCATGTACAGAGGTCTAGTGCAAGATACATCTGTTTTGCCTTTGTGGGAAGCTCTTTTGAGTTTTCCCATCTCACAGGCAGAACATAAATGATCCTTATTGAATTTAACATTTGGCAAACCTTTAACTAGATCAAGTTTGACCAGTTTTTCCAATGTGTGAAAATTCAAGTGACAGAACCTGTTGTGCCATAACCAGGCTTCTTCACTTTTGCAGGCAACAAGGCAAACTTTGTCTTTGTTCTTTGAGTTGAAGTTCATTAGATATAGATCACCTATTCTTTCAGCTCGCAGAAGTTCCATACTTGTTTCTTCACTTTGTAGAGAGCAGAAAGTTCTTTTGAACAACACATTGAATCCTGTATCACAAAGTTGACTTACACTGAGTAGGTTGTGCTTAAGGCCATCCACATATGCAACTTTGTATACAGAAACGTCTTCTTTCCTTATGACTCCATAGCCTTTTATGTGTCCTTTCTTGTTGTCTCCAAAAGTCACAGATCCACCATCTTGTGTTTCTTTGTACGTGGATAGTGCACTTCTGTCACCAGTCATGTGCCTTGAGCATCCGGAGTCTAGATACCAGATTGGCACATACTTCTTTTGCAGGACAATCACAGAGATTTAGGTACCCGTATCCATATGGGTCCAATATTGTTAGAGTTTTTCAAGTTTGCCTTGGCATTCTTGAAATACATTTTGTTCTCTGCAGAAGAGTCAGATTGTTTCTTTGTGGGATTTGACTTTTGAATTGTCGTAGAGAGTAAACAGACTTGACTTGAAAAATGATTATTAAGTTTAGACATAAGATCAAAGCAATGACAGTATTGAATATGAGATGTAATTTGCTTGAACTTTTCATTGAACTTTTTAAACTCAGCCACAGAGGCATTACATTCTTTCTTTACATTAGATTTCCTATTACTAGAAGATCTATGAATACTCGAATGTTGTTTGCAAAAGCTCTGTTTAGGACCTGCCTTTTGTGGGTTGCTTCTGTGGTGAACTTCTTTCATCACTGTCACAGAAGAAAAAGATTTATTAACCTTGGGTTTTGAAAATCTAGAACTTATAGGATCAATAGAGGTCTTCTGTAACATTTTAAGCTCAGCAGAGGTTTTGATATGTAGATTCAATTTTAGAAAATCTTGGCAGATTGGAATCTCTGTGAGTTTCTCTTTTGGAGAAATAGTTCTGTGAGGAACTTCAGAGGAGAATTTGACATCCTCTGTGTCACAGTGAATTATCCCTGATTTGAAATCAGTCTCTGAGTTGTCAGAGGATGAATCGTCCTCGTATACAGAGGTTGAGTCAATTCTTTCAATAGAGGCTGGATTTTCTGAGCATGTATCGTACGAGCTTTCTTCCTCTGTAGAATAGTTTTCATAGATTGCAGAGGTTTCTAATAAGATTTCTTCAGTGAGAGTTTTATCTATAGAAGATGTACAGAAATTTTCTAAAACGCTTGATTTCCATATTTCCAAAATTTCTTTTTCAAATAAATTTTTAAAGTTTTCTTCTGAAAAAATGGGTTTAAACTCAGGAGCTTCTGCTGATAATTTCTTTTCAACGTTTATCAAACAGACAAAAGCAACCTGTGTTTGGGTCTCTGGTTTACCAAACTTGAAGATACCAATCTGATCTTGTGTTTTCAGATATTTCTTTGGTTTGATACCTCTATTGACAGAGGTTGAAGATGATGAGTCTGTGTTTTCAAACCACACGTTAATCATCTTCTTATGTTTCTTCAAGTAAGGATCCACAGAGATTTTCGCCCTTTTGCTTACAGAGATTAGATTTGGAAAATCTGGTTTGTTCGTTTTTTCAATCACAAATAAAGAGGACAGAGGTTTGTTTCTTTTGCCTTCAACACCTAGGGTGATATCATCATACCCTATACCTCGTCTCCCTATTTGTGAGTTTACTTTTTCATAAACTTTCTGTGCATCTTTATAGTTTTTAATCAAAACTTCTCTTCTGAGTAAATCTTGCCATAATACCTCTCTTTCTCTTTGAAAGTATTCTTTAAGAGCTCTTATGTCAGTAGTTTCGCTCCTTGAAACTGAAAGTTCTTTTGTTTTATCTTTTAAAGTATTGGTTAATTCAGAAATTTGTTTTTTTAAAGGATCTAGAGTTTTGTTCCAATTCTTTTCTATTCTCTCTTTTTCCTCAAAAATCTTTGCTTTTTCTTGAGTGAGAAGCCGTACTTCTCTATCATTGAAGGTGAGTCTTTTCTGAATAATTTGATTTATCTCTTTCAGTTCAATTAATTCAATGTTAATTCTAAGTGTATTATCATCTACAGAGGTAATACAAGAGTTGGAATTTGAAGTAGATACCTCAGAGTCAGTGCAGGAGTCGACTTCTGCCATGCCACAGAAGAGGGCATTGGCGGTATGTTCATCGTCAGAAGTAGAGTCTGACTGGAAGTCTTCTGTGTTCTCCTCAGAATGTCCTTTTGCCATTAAGGATTTTTGAGCATAATATTCGGCTTTCTTTTTGTAGAAAGCAGAGTCCTTCTGTGGGCGATTTGATCTGCTTCTGCATTCATTCGCAAAATGGCCTGGTTTTCCGCAGTTAAAACACCCTTGAGGAGTGTTTCCTGTTCGATCATTGGACTTTTGTAGGTCTCCTCCTTTATCTGATCTACATTCATTTGCATAGTGACCAGGTTTGCCGCACTTGTAGCATTCTTGCTGTGTGTGTGGCTTACCGAGTCATCTGACCTATGTCGGTCATTCCCTCTGTAATTTCTATCGCTTGACCTCTGTCGGCCACTTGATTCTTCTCCTCTTCTGTCATCTCTTCTGTTGTCTCTTCTGTCATCCTGGTTGTCTCTATCATATCTTTCATTTCCGGAACCTCTTCTGTTTCCTCTGAACTCTTTTGTCAATAGAGCTAAAGATTTAGCTAGTGACGCAAGAGTTATTTCCTTTTCTGCTTGCTCTTCTTCTTCACTGTCAATTATCACCATCTTCTTCTTCTCCTTTTTCTTCTCCTCTGTGGCTTTATCATTTCTTGGTCTCTGTGCATCCTCTTTAGTTTTACTAACCAATGCATATGGTGCAATGGTTAGTGTTTTAGCCTGTGCTATCTGAGGTTCTTGTGCGGCTAATGTTCCGTAAAGATCAGAGAGAGTCCAGGTGTCTAGATCCTGATTTGTCTGTAGGGACATAGACAGCTGGAGCCATTCTTCATTTAGACTTTTTAAAAACATGACATTGTTTTCTTCAGAAGTTCTGTCAATGCCTGATTTTCTGCACTTGTTGATTAGAGAGTTGAATCTGCCGTATGTTGTTTGCAGAGATTCTGTTGCAGAGGCTCTGAATGCATGATATTCATTGATGTACTGTGCTCTTCGGTTTTTTTGTGTTTTAGCACCTCCTTCCAACTGTCTTTCCAGTTCTTTCCACAGATCATGCGTTGTTTCACATGAATCCAAGGATTGAAAGAGTTCGTTGGGTATTGCCATAATTAATGTCCTCTTGGTTTTCTGAGCAACTTCATCTTCTGCTTTATCTTCGGTTGACCACTCCCCTTTTGGCTTTGGTTTTTGATGTTCGGGGATTTCGGCAGATTCAGCAGTAGCAGGTATACGAGGTACTACTGTCATGGGAATAGGAGGAGGATTGTACAGATATTGTACTTGATTTTTTTCAGTGCCCTCGAAAAAATGGACCATTCTTATTTTCCACTGAGGATACTCATCTCGAAGGAGAGTAGGAGGTTTAGTGAGAGAACCAGTAGTAAAGAAATTATTTGTATTTGTCATTTGAAGATTTTAGAAAGAAAGTATGACTAAAGAGTTACTTCGATGAGCTTGAAGATTTTCTGGGTTTAAGCAGTTTCCAGACACAATTTTAAATCTCAATAATATCTATCACGAGTCTTGATAAGTGGATCACTTGATATTGAAAATCAAGGAAGGCTCTGATACCAATTGTTGGATCCCAGATACACTTAATCAAGATTAACAATCTATTAGTGGAGTTTAGAGTTTGATGCGGAAGCGTATTAAACTAACAGATATGTTTGATAGATATTAGAACGCACATATATAAAGAAAATAGTAAAGAATGAAAAGGATTTCTTGAACAGTTACTGTTATTCAATATATAATAACAACACGAAGAACAGATTAAGAACTGTTGGTGTGTGTGAGAATATAACACTCAGATATTTGACAATAAAGCTTGAGAGTATTAGTGATTCCTTGTGTATTCGTCCCTTAGGAAGATCTCAACATGAGACTTCCTTTTATACTACTCTTAGAAAACTATGAAGTAGGTCACTATTCCTTTTACGGCATGAATAGTAAACTGGATGGTGTGAACAGTGGACTGGATGGTGTGAGCAGTTGTTTGAGCCATGCGCATTTAATGGAGCAGATGTACTTTTGGTAAATGCATTAAATGGCGCAGACGTCTATTTTGTACCTTGCCCTATTGAGTCCACTCAGAGCTTGACACGTGTTTTGATAGTACTTTTCCATGCAAGTTGATGAACGTATCCAGTAATATCTTCCAAGTCTTCATTGAGGACCACAGAGGCTCTGTAATGAATTACAGAGGTTCTGCGGTCAGGTCCTCTGTGGAGCAGTCTTCGCCGGATTCAGAGTCTTTGGTCTTCTTTGTGCGTATGACAGAGCTTCTGTAGGAAGCCTCTGCTGCTTCTGTAGCTTCTTGACCTTGATTTCTCGGTAATGTCGGCAGAGCCTCTGTAAGAGGCTTTCTTCACTTAGCCTATTTTTCACTACTTCTAAATACTTCTATGATTAGGAAGATTGAAGCTAACAATATATATATATATATATATATATATATATATATATATATATATATATATATATATATATATATATATATATATATATCGAACTCCTTAACATATAATGTAATATTTGTTTCAAAGAAATATGCTATTTATGTCTTAAAAAGTTATTTAATCAAGAAATAACAACAACAAAAGAAACAAATAAGACATTAAAAGAAACAAATAAGACATTAGACACATACATATATTACGAAAAAAATAGAAAAACTAGAAATAATAATAATAGAATTACATAAACTAAAAATTGATAATATAGAAAGAAAATTAAAACATATAGAAGACATAGTAGAAAAGAAAAAACAGAACGTCGAAGAATTCGAAGTAGCTCAAATGTCTGAAGAACATGAGCATAAACTTACAGTGATCAGAGGTGATGAGCGGAAGCACCAGAGTAGTATAGACAGCGGAGATTCCTTGATTTTTTTTATAGATGGGATATATTATGAAGATCTAAAGGAGTATAGGGAATACTGGATTTATACTAAGGAGATAGGAAGAGAGAGTTTAGAGAGCCATATGAGAAAATGCTTTCTAATATTTCTCAGGTTTTTTCGGTGTGTTTACAACTGAAATTGATACTACAATTTATAAGCAAAGAAAAGAACCATTCTAGACTAAATTATTAGACGCACTGACATTAAAAGATTCTATTCTAATCTCGACAAACTACTTTTCTAGTATCGACAAACTACTATGTGTAAGAAAGTTAAAAGTGGAAAAAGCTATGTCGGCCAATTCTCCTTTTGAATTATTGATGTATAATCGACATGCTTTCTAGAAGTCTCTGTGGGTACTGTCGATTGACTGTGGTGAACCGGGATCTGTGCTAGCATCTTCTGGTTCTTCCGTATTAAAAATATGAATAGGACTGGAATCATCTTCTCCGATGAATGGGAGAACCATAATCCAGTTGGTGTGTGTCCATATTTGTGTGTAATGACCTTCCGCAATTAATTTGTATTGTTTACACCATGCTAAGTTGAAGGCCCATGGTAACGATGGTGTCTTTTATCCGTATGTCATCATTTCTTCAATCTGTTGTTGTATTGGTTTTGTATTGCTGCTGTTGTTCCACCATGTGTACTCTGTGCTGCATGCAAGCTTTTTTAAGTACTTCTGTTCATCTTCTTTGTGGCTTATGAAGATACGTTTTCTCGCAGGCCTGTATGTATGTCTGTCTGCTTCTGGGAATGACGAGAAGATTTTACATCCTATCATAGTACTTGATGAATAGGATGCAATATTTCCAGCTGCTAGGATGAACTTCTCTCCGAATTTGTCAAGAAGTGCCTCTGTTTTTGGATTTAGGCTGAACTCCATGTAATCTATCATTCCGTGGTGATAGAAGTTCAAGATCTGTTCTGCTGGCATGTCTGTTGTCTTCAGATTTACTTGTAGTAGGAAGATGTTTGTTGGGAAGTCTGTTGTTTCTCCTTCTTGGTTTATCCTCTGGACTACTGTTATGCCTCTGAATTTTCTTTCTTGAAAAGCGATGTTGATGAGATCTTGTTGTAATTTATACAGAATCAAAGGGAATTCTGTACAAATCTTTTTTGAGATCATTTGTTCAAACTCAGGAAACTTTTCCAAAAGAGGTTTCATTGTTTGTCTCCAGGGTTGATCTAAGATTCTTGCTTTGAAACTGTCGAAATCTCTTTTTTGAAATCTCTTATCGAGAGCTTGTTGTAACTTTGTATTTTTTGCCTCGAGAATCAAAATTTTCTATTTGAGAATAGTGTTTTCAATCTGGGTTTGTAATACCTGTGTATTTTTCCAAATTTTAAAAGCTGGTCTTGTAAATGGGCAATTACATCTTCTTGAGCTTTAATAAATTGCTCAGGATTCGTTTTTGCCATTTCTGCAAAGGTTTTGACTTCTTCTGGCTCAATGAAGAAAGTTTTATATATAGATATATATATATATATATATAGGGGAGGTATCCATTGCAAACCAGTCAGTTTGTGCAAACCTCGTACAAACCAATCTACCAATCACGTAACTTTGTTTTTTTTATCCATAAAGGTATTTTAGGGCTTTTAGCATATTGTTTCATCTCCACCAATCACGTAACTTATTTTTTTATATCCATAACTTCTTTTTTATATCCATAAGGGTATTTTAGGGCTCTATCGGAAAATATAGATTCATGAAGCCAAATTATATATTCATGAAGCCAAATTTTATATTCATGAAGCCAAAATATAGATTCATGAAGCATCAACAAAAAAAAATTGCAGATTCATCATTGTAGATTGGTTTGTACGGGGTTTGCACAAACTGACTGGTTTGCAATTGAGACTTCACCTATATATATATTAGTTATTTACCCGTTGCAATGCAGCGAGACGTATAATCCAAATAATTTGACGATTTACTCAATTAAATCAAAAAATATTCTATATTGGTCTCATTTCGAAGGTATCGATGAGACGATTATAATGATGTAACTTGTTAAAATTAAAAAGCATTTTTAACGTATTTTAGTTAATATACGATTATATGTGTTAATATAATAAAAGTGTAAAATGAAAAATGGAAAACTAAAAGATATAAAGTAAATTAACTAAATAAGTATAAGAGTGCGAAATGTAACTTTCAAATCTTCGCTTTTTAATTTTTTGATTTGAAAGTTACACTTCATACCCCTATAATTATTTACTTAGTTTACTTTATAACTTTTACTTTTCTAATTTTAATTTTACACATTCATCATATTAACACATATAATCGTATATTAATTAAAATAGTTAAACAAATACGTTTTAGTTTTAACAAGTTACACTATTATAATCGTCTCGTCGATACCTTCGAAATTAGCCAAATATTGAATATTTTTTTATTTAATTATATTATACTTATTTAGTTAGTTTACTTTATACCTTTTAGTTTTTTATTTTTCATTTAGTTAATATAAGATTATTATGTTAATGTGATAAGAGTGTAAAACAAAATTGAAAAAATAAGAGATGTATCATAAATTAAATAATTAACTATAAGGGTATGAATTGTAAATATTAAAAATATTTTTATGTAGTATATATGATATATAATTAACTAATTAAATAAAAAATATTCAATATTGGGCTCATTTCGAAGGTATCGAAAAGACGATTACAATGGTGTAACTTGTTAAAATTAAAACGTATTTTTAACGTATTTTAGTTAGTATACGATTATATGTGTTAATATGATGAAGGTATAAAATTAAAATTAGAAAAATAAAAGGTATAAACTAAACTAAGTAAATAATTATAAGGATATAAAATGTAAATTTCAAATCAAAATTATCATTTTGAGTGCATCGCGACCATGGGCCTCCAAATCGCGGGTAAAATTGTTGGGTCCGCGATCACGGGTATTTTCGTGAGAAAATGAGGTATTTTTACAAATTGGGAGACATTTTGGATATTTTGGTAAACGATTTTTGAACTTTGGGTATTTTAATTAATTTCGCAATTATCAATTTACAAATGTAGTTTGTCGATGATTTTTTAATATTATTGTTGAAAAGTTACAATGCTAATCTAGTAGTTATTTTTGTTGTTTGTTAGGACAATTAAAAATATTATAGTTATGTTTATATATTTTATAGATGTGTTATAATAAATTTAAAAAGTATGATATTTATATATATATATATATATTATGTATATTTGAATTATATATATTATACATATATGGTATATTTATAATGTATAATATATAAAATATTTTTATCATTATAGTTATAATATAAATATATAATATAGAGTACATCTTTAATATATATATATATATATATATATATATATATAGGGATTACATCATGTGAGGACCAAAAAAAGATTGAGGACCGTAAATACCAATCTCAACAATCTAAGGGTTTTAATCAAAGGCTATTAAACATGGTGGTAGTTTTTGTAATATTTGTGAAATGGGGTTTAATCTCAAATTCCAGGGCAAACTTGTAATTACATGTCTCTTTCACACGATCTCCTTCCATCCTTCATCGCTTCATCTTCTCCCCCATACGCACACATCCCATGACCAAGAACCATCTCCATTGTCGGCGACCATCTCCATCACCGGCGACCATCTCCAATGACAACACCGGAAAAAAGCATCAGATCTGGCGAAAAGTACGGTGATCTGAACGACAGCGAGTTATTATCGAAGCTTTTCGACATTGTTCCGTTTCTTCCGAGTAATCATCGATTTCACCCAAAGCTGAGATCTGGTTTCTTAGATCTGAATTCCAGAGACGATTTGGTTTAAGTGTTTTTGATTTTGTTTAGTGATATTGATAGAATGAAGTAATAGGAAGTTATGTTTGAGTTGATTTTAATTTTTATCTAGGGTGTGTTCATATCCTTTTTGTTTATTACCTAAATCGATAAGTTGGCTTTGTAACAGAATTGGGGTTTTTGATTTCCAAAGTTGTGTTTGATTTAATAGGGTGAAATAACACATAGAAGAGATATTAATAGGGTGAAATAACACATAGTCAATTCCATAGTAAAGTAACAAATTTAGGGGTTTTTTGTTTTCCAGATTTGTGTTTGATTTCATGTGGTGAAATAACACATAGAAGAGAATTGTGCTGGATTCATGTGGTGAAATATGAAAATTATGTTGGATTCATGTGGTGAAATATGAAAATTATATTGGATTCATTTGGTGAACTATAAAAGTTAAGCTGGATTCATGTGGTGAAATATGATAATTATGTTGGATTCATATGGTGAAATAACAAATAAATGAAAAATGTATTTTACTTCATGAAGTGAAATAGGATGATGAATTTGTGTTCCATATGGTGAATATTTGTTACCAAAATGACCATTAAGCCCTTTCATGTGGTGAAACAACTTTCAAATAAAACCATATGATCAAAACTAAATAAGGGCTTAGATAGGTTCTCACGGTTTTTAACTTTTTTATGGTTTTCATTTGATTATCGTCCTATATATATATATATATGTATGGTTAGGATCTGGTGAGAGAAAAGTGAAATGATAAGATATATGAAAAATGATTTCACTAAATAGATTAAATCGTCAATTAACATGCCCTTCAATTCATGAAAAAAAACAGGTTTTGAGCAAACTCCATAGATCAAAAATGTAATTCGCTTTAATATTAATTGTGATTTACATAGTTTTTCAAAAAGAAAATTATTTCTTATAAGTATTTTATATATTCAATTATAAATCAAATTTCTTTAAAAAATACTTATTAAATAAATTTTTTTAAGTTCATTTAAAAATTATGAAAATATGCAATCAAAATATCGGATATTAAATACGATGAACGTGATATAGTTATATGTTAAAATTTGTTCATTAGGATAATTAAATTTTTTGTTATGAAAAAGATAATAATATTTAAAAATTAAAATATTGTAAAGCATTATTATATTGAATATTATTAAATAATTGTAAATAAACAACAATAACTAAATTAATATAACATGATAATTAAAAGGATTTCATTTAGTTTTTGGAATAAAAAAAGAAGTTAATATATATTTTTGGATAACAAACACGGTTGGTCCCTATGGTTTGATCAAAATTTGGATTTCATCTTTAATACGAACTATCTATATTGTATTTTGAAACACTATTACAAAATATCGATTATTCAAACAATTAGATGCATGAATTATTCAAAGAATCGTAAAAAATAAATATTGCTAATTATTCAAACAATTAAAAAACACCGATTATTCAAATACATTGAAATATTTATAAAAATCATAAAGATTTAGATAGTATTTCTTAAATAAATGTAAACATTTTTAGAGTGAATTACATTTTTGGTTCTTGATGATCCACAAAAAATTGATTTGCTCTTAAGGTGAGAAGCACATGATATATTTCTAATGGTTGCTCATTGAATATGTTAACTCCAGAGATCGAAGTGTTGAAATTAATAACCTATGGATTATTAGCGTAGATAGTTGGTTTCAGGGACGATATCCAAATTTCGAGCAAATCACATGGACCAACAGTGTAGTTCACTCCTTTTTTAAGAGATAAAGGGCAAAGTGTTAAATATGATGATTCCTAACTGTTTTAAAACTAAAATATACGAAACATAATAAAAATTGGATAAAACAAATTATATAAAAAATGAGTATTTTATTCTCTTTAATTTGATGTGCATAATGTTATAGTTTTATTTGTTTCCTAACCATAAAAAAATAGTAATAGAACATTAGGGTGTTTGCGGTACAGTTTAGATGGTTTAACTGTAACACGCCCGCCACGCGTAGCCTGAGATGGGAGGTGTACAATCAGGTAACCGGATCAGAACTCAAAAACACGATTCAGAGCAGTACTAAGCTTACCAAAGATAAAAGTTAACTTAAAACGAAACTTAAATATAATTACAAACGGACAAACCCAAAATGTTATCGTCTCAAATGATCCCACAATATTATACAATCCGATAGACAAAATTTAATCTTAAATCCTTTTTACTTCCATTAATCTTAGGCATGGTAATTTTACCAGCCCCGTTGGTGAACCCGGTTCACCTG
This sequence comes from Saussurea involucrata, assembly GCA_033807775.1. Taxonomy (NCBI): domain Eukaryota; kingdom Viridiplantae; phylum Streptophyta; class Magnoliopsida; order Asterales; family Asteraceae; genus Saussurea; species Saussurea involucrata. The sequence goes on along the minus strand of CM066320.1, from coordinate 146,425,672 downwards.
CCCCAACCGGGGTCGGGGCCGCAGATTTCCGATTGTATAAAACGGGGCCGGGGCTGGGTAATGCATTCCCCAACCAGCCCCGTCCCGTATATAAGTAATATATATTTTCTAATATTTTCTTTATAATTTCCGTAATCCTAATTTTTTTAGTATTATATTTTATACAACTTTCCTTAATTTATCTATCATACGTGTTATTTAAAGAAATTGATTTCGTTCTCTTAACGTAATCATCTTTCACGACATTATTTATTAAAAAAAACTTGATTTTATTAATAAAAATTACCGGATTGGGGATTGTCCGGGTATGAGCCGGGGATTGGCCCAAGAAAAAGCGGGGATGAGATTTGATTCCCCGTACCCTCCGGGGACCGGGGCCGGGGATTGCGTTCCCTGCCCCATACCTGCCCCGTTGCCATCCCTAATTGATCTCGATCTTTCAACCCATCCTTGGAATGGAACGTAAACCTGCCTAGGAACAAAATACAACTCGACTGAGCAATGTCGCTCAGTAGGCTAAACATGTGCATAACCATGTGAACATAAAATAAGTTAAAATAAAGATTAACGTAAAAAAATTGTAGTGAAACCATTCTAAACATGAATAAAGGACGTAGAAATCATGTTTTCCTAAAAAAAATCAATAAGTCACCCGTATTGCAATAATACGTTGTCTAATCGGATGACTAGTCCAATTAGACTTGGAATGTCAATGTCGGACACAACACCACCAATTCCCCGGTAACGAGTTTAGTTCTGGTGTTCGACTCTATTCGATAATCGGTTCTGACATTTTTGGTATTCGACTCTTGGATGCATCCTACGTCCCCTATTTGATTTGCCCTTAGCCTTTACGAGAATCATGGTCATTAATATCCACCAGAAGGCATCTCAACACCTGTGGCCCAAGTGTTGTGTCTAATTCAAAATCAAGAAAATTTATGTCGTTAAAAATCAATGTTTCAATATATCATAAAACCACCTTTCATAATAATCTAAACAATCGAAAACATATTCGTTCAAAGTATTCAAATTGACCGAAAACAGATCGTATCTTCAAAAATCAATTCACCCTAAAATCGTGAAATTTTCGTAAAACATGAAGTCAATAATCAAAAAGAAACTCTTTCAACAATATGTTCGAATCATGAAACGTATTCAAATGATTAACATAAACTCATCTTTGAAACGAAAGAAATGTTTCCTATACAAGTACTCGAAACCATAAGGTTCGGAGTCACCCTTGAGTCCAAGAAATAGGATATCCGTACCTTAGTTATCCATTTCCTTACATCCGATCACCTACAACCATTTAATAATACACTTAACTAATGCTTAACACAATCATTAAGATCCTTTGCAACATTTCCAAAATCTCATTTTTGACTTCAAAACAGAAATTGACAACTCCAACATGCCATAAGTTACGATATATTTCTTCCATTTAAAAGCCAAATTGGACACTATCATCTAAATAAAAGTTGTGCATTGGTATCTTAGAATTCCACAAAAACTGGATTCATGCAATTCGGACATATGAGCAGACCGGTACAACCTTTACAAAAACAGAGCACAAGTTCTTGTGTACAATGCGAGCTAATTCAAAAACTCAGTGTTTTGACTCAATAAAACTCATAATTAGGATCTGCACTCTTAATAAAGTTTTTAAAGACATTCTAAGCTTTCCAACGGTATATCGTACACCTCATTTGGATCAACGGTTGATTTTCTATAAATTTTCTAATAATAGGACAGACACTTTAAAACTACAAATGTCTCTCAAACATTTTATTAAACACTTGTTGTGCAACATAACTTTGAAGCTCAAATCCGTTTTTAATCATTTCATACATCAATCCTTGACCTTATTAGAATAGTCTAACCACAGTTTAACAATACCAAACACATTCATCACTAATTATACACCTTATAAGATAAAACTCATAATTTCCAACATAATTGAACCTTTTTTTTGAAGATTATTACCTGAACTGACCAAAATGCTTTAACTTTGATATCTTCAACTCTTTCTTGATTCTAATCAGCCCTTAAATACAAAATGCATACACTTTAACATATATTGAACCCACCAAAACAGACATTAATGTGTAATCGAAAGTTACCTTGAACAATCTACCTTCAATCTTCCAAAATCAAGCTTAATTCCTTCAAATTCTTCCTAAATTTTGGGGTTCTCACTAAAGATCTCTCTCAAAATACGTTCTATGAGATGAAGAAATGAGATGTCTAAGTTTATTTAGGTGGAAAGATACAAATATAGGATATTAGCAATCAACCCTTCTAGTTTCATATTTATTAAACTTTAGACCTTCTAGTTCTTTTCTTTAATTTTTTTATCCCAACAAGTTTAGACACACGGAATAGAACTATATATCTGAATTAACGAAAGTAGTGTTATTATATATCTTCCCCCCTTAGAAGAAACTTCGTCCCCGAAATTAAGTCAAGAGTAGAGGATTTACATGTTTGATAGAAGTCTGAATATTCATTGCGGAACCGTTCCTCTGGTTCCCATGTCGCTTCTCGAGGTTCTCGATATTTCCACAATACCTTGACATATAGAGGTTTTGTAATCGTTTCTCGGTTCGATCAAGAATCACTTCTAGCTCATCTTTAAAGGACAAATCTTTCTCTATTTGATCCAACGGGTAATCAATAACGTGTAAGGAGTGATAATTATACCCGCATAGAAGAGATATATGGAAAACATCGTGAAATTGGGACATTTGTAGAGGTAAAGCCAATCTGTACGCAACTTCGCCTACACGTTCAAATATTTCAAACGGTCCGATGTAACGCGAACTAAGTTTACATTTGACTCCGAATCGACGAGTACCACGTATAGGAGAGACCTTAAAGGATACATGATCGCCGACATTAAATTAAAGTGGTCGCCGATGTTGATCGACATAACATTTTTTTGTGAGATTTAGCCTCACACATATTCCGTTTAGCCACTTCAATCTTTTCATTAACAATTTGTACAAGTTTAGGCCCTCCGACACGTTTTCTCGCCAACTTCGTCCCAACAGATCGGGGTACGATAACGGCGACCATATAAATCCTTGATCCGAGCCATTCCGATGGACGATTGCCAACTGATATTATAAGCAAACTATACTAGATTGAGAAATTTGTCCCAATTGTTTGACCATTCCAAAATACAAGCTCACAACATATCTTCGATCGTTTGAATGGTTCGTTCGGACTGACCATCCGTCTGAAATCCAGTACCCCAAGCATTTTGTAATCCAGTCCAGAACCGAGATGTAAATCGAGGATCTCGATCAAAAACTATTGAAGCAGGATTTCCATGAAGTCGAACAATCTCTTTTTGAATGAATCTTACTAACAGGGTACATTTCCTGTATAGGTAAGAATTGAGCCTATTTAGTTAACCGGTCAACAACAACCCATATAGCATTGTGGCGTCTGAATGTTTTTGGAAGCAGATAGTGATATTCTCCCATTTCCAGACCGATATCTCCAGCGGTTGAAGTAAACCGCTAGGTCGTTGACGCTATATTTTAATCTTTTGACATGTGAGACACTTAGATACATATTTAACAACATCCTTTTTCAAACCGTTCCACCAGAAATGTTGCTTAAGGTCCCTATACATCTTTGTAGATCCAGGATGAATGGGGAATGGAGAACTATGTGCCTCACGAAGAACCGCATCTCGAAGTTCTGGCACTTTGGGAACACATAACCGGTTTTGATACCAAATTATGTCATGATTATCAAATTTGAATTCTGATAATGACCCGTCTTCAACTTTCTTTCGGATCGCTCAAAGTTTCCCATCGAACTGTTGAACATCCTCAATCCTAGAGACCAAATTGACTCAATGATAAGTGTAGCCATCCGTTCGTCTCCACGATAAAGAAAAAAAATTAAATTTCAAGTCACTACAAATCTTTTTCTTTATGAGGTGGACCGATTAAACAGGAAAGTGCACCCATATGTTTTCATCTTAAGGCATCAGTTATGACATTCGCTTTACCGGGATGGTACTGAATACAAACATCGTAATCTTTAAGCAATTCAAGTCATCTCCTTTATCTCATATTCAAATTTTTGTGAGTGAATATATATTCTAGACTTTTATGATACATGAAGTTGTCACATGTGTCACCATAAAGATAATGTCGCCAAATTTTTAATGCATAAATAACTACAGCAAGCTCGAGATCATGGGTCAGGTAATTCACTTCGTACAGTTTGAATTGACGCAAGGCATAAACGATCACTTTTCTGTGTTACATCAGAATGCAACCCAAACTATGTCGTGATGCGTCACTATACACTTGAAACCCACCTGTACCAGATGGTAATGTTAAAATCCATGCAGTTATAAGTCGACATTTAAGTTCCTCAAAGTTGTGATTCTGAGCCTCACCCCAAACAAACTTTACATCTTTATGTAATAGATGTGTCAATGACATCGTGAATTTTGAGAAATTTTCCACGAACAGTCTGTTATAACTTGCCAAACAAAGAAAACCACATACTTCGGAAATGGTGGTCGGTTTAGGCCATTTAGTGATAGCCTCAACCCTGGAAGGATCGACTTTCACCCCGTCGGTTGATATAATGTGACCCAGAAAGGCCACCTGTTCTAGCCAGAACTCACACTTTGAGAATCTAGCATACAATTTCTTTGTTTGAAGAACTTCTAGTACTGTACGCAGATGTAACACCCTCTAAATTGGAAAGAGCAACTAACTAAAATTTTCAATAATACATCCAAAAAGAATAGAATTTCTTCCAATAAACCAATACTGGAAATATCTTAAATTATGTTCTATAATTAACCTCAAACAATTCATAACCCAAGTCTTATTACAAAGACTAAATCCATATCGTGTGTTACTTAACCCAAGTACAAGTTGCTAATCCCAAAATAAATTCGGAAGACTTCACTAAGCAAATCACTTCTCGAGCACACTACTAGAACTCATCTCTTCACAGTGTCGCTAGAACTATTCCCAACCTGAACCTGTTGCACATGCCGACAAATAAAAAAGGTTAGGCTTAACGCCTAGTGAGTTCAAGAGTTTTCACCATGATTATATAAAATTGTAAAAAGTAAAGAATACAACTTTAACCATGGTTTCCAAAATGATTTACTTTAGATATGAAAACGACCCGATCTCCAATAACATGCATTTTAGGTGATGAAGACACCAAAAGAAACGACTTATCAACGTAAGGTAAATTCGACCTAAAATTCACTCAAAACGAGGATAGAAATGAATTTCCCAATTTATAAAAACCTGTATAAAACGTTGCGTCCCAAAACATCCAAGACACGGATGGGGAATAATACTCAACCCATAAATCATGAATAAAAATCCATAGATATAAAACGTCACCGAAAACATGGATAATAAAATTCGATACCCAAGCCAATACCTTCCAGTGACGGGGGAGACCCGTATCCATCAAGGTGACGAGAACACGTGAGTGGGGTCACCTATGATGTTATTGGATTACACCTCAAGTCCCGGTTTAAGTTCCCATGCCATAAAGACATCACGACCTCAAACCATATACATGCCTTTATTGCCTACTCCGTCGAGTTACACCTCAAGGACTTTTGGGACCATATTGCCTATCCAATCTAGACGAGTTACACCTCAAGGACTTCAATGTCCCTTATTGCCTACTCGCTAGTGGCCTCAAACGGCCTACCGCATATAGCCATACGTTCCAATAGTCCACTCCTCATGCACAAAGAGATAGACATCAAATAACTCATAGTCCCGGAGTACAACCCATAACAGTTCCTCTCCACAAAAGAAACGATACATCAACAACACCAGTTCGGGCATAATTCCCAAAGTGAGAATATCAAGACTCCTCACTATTAAATATGACTGACTTACATGCCTATGGATCCAATGCATTACAGTCTAAAAGTACATGACTCCACTTGAATGACACACACACGCGGAACATATACTCTCCGAATAAAATGCAGTAAATGCAACTCACACCCAAAGCTCCACATTACATTATTAAAAGTGGACAAATGTCCTCAAGACTCAATAAAGTCATAAATCGAGCCGTAAGCTCAACCAAAATCAATTGACCATTTATTAAAAGTCACAAAATGCAACAAACGTAAATAACCCACGTTTATGTGAAACATGCTCCATAGTCATGAATAACTCAGCCCAACTCTAGATTAAGACAAATCATTTCTCAAAGCACCCATCAAAAGCATTTATACCAAAAGATTTACTTTCGTAAGGAATCATTAAAATACCAATATTAAAGATTTATTCATCAAAACCTGAGATACATCCTATCTCAAAACCAAAAGGTTTACACTTTCTAAAATATTCACAAGGTCAGGATTGACCAAAATCCAATGACCCACACTTTCGTATTTTCAGACATAGTGTAACATCCATTATGCATAATTCCAAAAACTACTAGAAATGCATTTTTTTCTAAATAATCTTCATTTATGCAATAAATCATCAAAACACTTTCATTTATAATTTATTTCTCAAATTACCCAAAAATCCCAAGTGTGGGTGTCTTGCAAGGTTTATAAAAGTAAACACGTCGAATAATCAAAACCCACCAAATAACTTAACAATTGGTAATTTCATGTAAAGCACATGCACACTTTAAAATAAACATTTTTGGCATGTACAATGTTTTCACAAATCAACTTGAACTCACCTTGCTAGATTTAGGCTAAATCTAGATTTTCCTCAATTGAACTCCTTTGAAGAAACTTGAATCTTCAAGCCAAAACTTCCAATAACCTAAATTCACAAGTTTCCAACCATAAATAATCATCCCCAAGCACTTACAATCGTTTCCCCCACATCTTATATAAAATTCTCAATTTTGACCAAAAACCCCAATTTGACCTAACTTTTCTCAAAGTCATCCAAGCCGAAATTTGAGAAATAAAACTACTAGAAAGTCATTAATGGAGCATTTATAACTCATATAAAGATTTAGAAAAGGAGAGGATGAACTTACCCCATGGATCTTGAGTAAAACCTTAAAACCCTAGAATCTCAAGAAAATGGAGGTGAAACTTGAATCTTGCACCAAGAGATGAAATCACAAGCATAAATGATGAGGGAACACTTGATTTCTAAGAGAAAAGCCCCAAATATGAGTTAGGGTTCATAGGATAGGGTGGGAGATCGGTTTGGGGGACAAAGGGAAAGTTGTGAGGTGAGAAATGAAGAAGAAAGTTGAAAAATCAAATTTGACAGCAACCAAGTACCTGCCTGCGACTATGACAACCACTTTGATGTAACACCCGTAATTTTCGGATAAGTACAATTTCAGATCAGTGTGGGATCGATCTTTTAAGAAATATATGAAAAATGGGATTTTGGTATAAATCCTAAATTTTATGGTCTTTTTGGATGTGGAATTTGAATACGAGTCCAACAGTTCTTTTCGGAGCGAAAACGAAGCTAAAACGAAGAAGTTATGGCCAAAACAGTGTTTAGGAAGAAACCGAGCGACTAGTGCTTGGCGCTGGTGTTGGCGCTAGTAGACCCGTGCGGAGATCCGCGTGGAGCGTCTGATGACCAGTGCTTGGTGCTGATGGTGGCGCAAGTGCATCCGCGCGGAGCGTCTGATGAGCATAAATACGGGATTTTTAGCCCCAAACTTCATTTATTCATATCTCTCTCATTTCAACTCCGATTTTGGTGATATAAGTTGCTATGGTTCTACTTTTGAGAGCTCTTCAAGGATCTAGAAAGATTTTGGAATTCTATTGGAAGATTCAAGAACGTTTGGTGGCGGTAATCTTCTCATTTCTCACTCCCGAACTCCATCTCTTCTCTCCCAAATCATTTCCTCTTCTTCCCCCTCAATCCCTAACTGATTTTGGGGCTTTTCATGGAGATTAAAGTGTTCATTCTCCATCATATGTTAGTGGTTTCATATTTTGATGCAAGAGCAAGTTTTCATCTCCAACACTAGAGATTTTTGGGGTTTTCTAGGTTTTCATCAAACCTAAGTGGTAAGTTCATTTTCTCATTTACAAGCTTCATTATGAGTTATAAATGTTCCATTGATGACCTCCTAGTGTTTTGTTACTCCATTTTCGGTTTGTATGATTTTGAGAAAAGTTAGGACAAATTGGGGTTTTGGGTATAAATGGAGATTTTGATGGTTGATGTTTGGGGAACAATTCTAAATGGTTAAATGTGGTTATTGGTGGTTGGAAACTTATGGATCTAGGTTTTTGGAAGTTTTGGCTTGAGGATTCAAGTTTTCTTTAAAGGAGCTTACGTTGGGGAAAAATCTAGATTTAGCATAAATCTAGCAAGGTGAGTTCAAGTTGATTTGTGAAAACGTTGTACATGCCAAAAATGTATTTTCCAAGTATTTGTGTGTTTTACTTAAAATTATCAATGGTTGAGTTATTGGGTAAGTTTGACCCTTTTGAAGTGTTTAACTTTATAAAGTTTGTAAAACACCCATATTTGGGATTTTTGAATATTTTAATGTGTAGAAATCATGAGTATGTCTTCAAATGATTTATTGTTCAAATAAAGTTCATTCAATGGTTTTCTTTCATGTTGGGTAACTGATTTTATAAACCATTTGAGAAAAGACACATTTTAGTGTCATGAGTCATTTTGAGGATTATAAAGGGTATGAGTCCATTTGGGGAAACCCTTTGTTTTTAACCCGTGTAGAGTTTTGGGTTAATGATGATTTTTTGGTACATGTTTACATAAGCGATGTTCAAATGCATTTTGTATTATGAAGACCGTTATTTATGGGTCTAATGGGTTTTGAGCATTTTGCTCTGTTTTGACTTTAAGGAAGCCTTGGGGACATTTTGTCCGGTTTTGATGGCTCAATGTAGAGTCTTATTTATGATTTGCATATTATTGCACATTATTGATATTTACATGCTTTAGTGTTTTAGTTATTCCGGGTTGGGCATGTTTTGTAGACTGTGTTGCATTGGATCCATATGTACGTAAGTTAGTCTTTATTTAATGGTCTATCTCTTTGTGCACGAGGAGTGGAGTATTGGGACGCATGGTTATATGCGTTAGGCCATGGGGCCACTAGCGAGTAGGCAATAAGGGACATTGAAGTCCTTGAGGTATAACTCGTCTAGACTGGATAGACAATATGGTCCCATAAGTCCTTGAGGTGTAACTCGAAGGAGTAGGCAATAAAGGCATGGGAAAGGTTTGAGGTTGTGATGTCTTTATGGCATGGGAACTAAGACCGGGACTTGAGGTGTAATCCAGTAACATCATAAGTGGCCTAACTTTATGTGCCCGTCACTTTCGATGGAATCGGGTCTCCCCCGTCACCGAAAAATGTTGTTTTTGGGTAGTTACTTTTATCCATAATTTCGGCGGCGCTCTTTATTTATATGAAATGTCTTCATGGTTTATTGGCAGAGTTCTATGCCTCATCCTATTTGGATGTTTTAAATATTGGAGTTTTGTCCACGTTTATATTTCTTGGGATATTTAACGTCCAAGCACGTTTTGAGTGAGTTGGAGTTGGAATTCATTTTGGAAAACGCCTTATACATTTTGGGAACTTTTCCCATAGATTTTGTGTGTAAGATCCCACATTGGTTGGGGAGGGGAACAAAGGTTTCCTTATAAGGGACTTGATACCTCCTCTATCAGACGCGTTTTAAAACCGTGAGTCCAGGTGTGCGGACAAAGCGAACAATATTTGGTACGGTTGGCCTGGGATGTTACAGATGGTATCAGAGCTGGGAACCGGACTGGTGTGCCAGCGAGGACGCTGGGCTCCCAAGGGGGGTGGATTGTAAGATCCCGCATTGGTTGGGGAGGGGAACAAAGGTTGCCTTATAAGGGACTTGATACCTCCTCTATCAGACGCGTTTTAAAACCGTGAGTCCAGGTGTGTGGACAAAGCAGACAATATCTGGTACAGTTGGCCTGGGATGTTACATTGTGTGCGTTGGAAAATGAGTTGTTTACATCCTTTCATAAACCCTTTTGGAAATCATGATTTATGTCGCAAACTTTCATTCTACAAATTATATAAATCATGTTATAAATTCTTGAACTCACTAGGCGTTAGCCTAACCTTTTTATTTGTCGGCATACGCAACAGGTTCAGTTTGGGAATAGTTCTAGTGACACTGCGAAAGGTCGAGTGTTAGTAGTGTGCTCGGGAGGTGAATTGGTAGTGAAGTCTTCTGCATTAAGTTTTGGGAATAGAAAATTGTACTTGAGTTAAGTAACACCCGACGTGAACTTAGTCTTTGTATTTAAGACTGGAGTTATATGTATTGATTGAGGTATTTCCCGTATTGATTTATAGGGAGAAATCCTATTATTTTGGTTGTATTATCGAAAATTTTATTTAGTTGCTCTTTCCCAATTCGAGGGTGTTACAAGTTGGTATCAGAGCATAAGTTTGAGACAATTAGGTGTTGATTTTGGATACCTAGACTCAAACTAGCGTTCTTTTAAGTAGATGAAAGTGAAATTCACCTTTAGGCACTTTAAGATAGGATGTTTTAAGGTCGATGGAGTTGCTAGAAATGGGAATCACATTGAGAGTGGCAAGGATAAGCATGTACGGTGCGTTCATAATGACACATGGCTAGTGTCATGGTGAACTTACTAATTACATGTGCATACTTGAACCACTTTAATGCGATGACCGTTGGGGTAGTGAAGAGTTTCTAAGCAAGTAGTCGTTAAAAGAGATTGACGATTTTAGCATTAGTCACTTAGGGTGACAATAAGCATGATAATTGCTTTAAGTGGACCGTTGCGGGTCGAAATTGATGGTTGGATTAGAACCATAGCCTTATTGAATCGACTTTGATTCGAGGAGAAATCGTAAGGTTAATCGAAGTAATTCCCAACTTTGCCTTAAGAGGTTTGAGCATCCGGATGACGGTAGTGTGACCGGAGGATTGGGAGGAGTATGGCTTGAGACGTTGAGTGCCGACTAAGTTCATGCACAAAATTTATTTTTAAAATATATTGCATCAATCATTTCTTGTGTTTCAAATCCTCATGTGAATTGTGTTACAAAATCTTGGAAAATGTTAAGCACACACAAGATTTTAAATCATGGTTTTTGAACCTTCACGAAATTATTTTATGGCGGGAATTGCAAATTTTGTCGGGACTTGCTTTATTTTGTCGAGGTCCAACGCTACTTTCGGACACGGTGATATCCATATTTTAATGTCGTTTAAAGCGTTGGACAAATGACTACGGCTTATGACTTTAACATTGGATCTCCTCCACATATGTTAAGGTTTGGACGAAAAGTTATCTTCCATTATGTCTATATAAAGTTATTTTGGAAAATTTATTTAATGCAAGTTTGTTGATCAATGTTGTTTATATGGCATTACAACAAAAATGAGTTTTTTGGAATTTTGACGTTTTAGTCATTATTTTGTATATAGAAATTCGATTTTTGGAAACGAAAGGTTTGGTGCCATTTTGTTGACTTGAGGTCATTGAGCCCCATTGAGTTTCATGGAGTTTTGGTCTTACGACGTTTTGTGTCGCGTGAGTGCAATTTCATAAAGTGCATACTCCATTTATTATGTGGGAATTTAGGGGTTATGTTGGGCATTTTGTCCCACTTGGGTTTTGTTGAGAAATATTATTTTATGACATAAGGCGACCAAAAGGAATGTTTTTGGAACTTTGGCGTCGTATGTTTTCTCTTTTGAAATTTGTGTTAGCACATTTCATTACAACTTGTTCGATATACGAATTGATTTATACGTGGCGTGAGTAATGCATGAAAGAACATTCTGATAATATTTCTTAACGATTTACTTTATGCGCTTTCGGTTAATTGATTACATTATTATCCTTTCACGCAAATGCATGGTATTGATCTAGGGATATGCATAACTTGGTAACCACTAATCCTCGACGCATTGACAAATAAATCGTGAATGAAAGTGTTTTATTAGTTTATTGCATAAATGGAGGTCATTTGGTCAAAGTATGTTTTAGTGTTGTGGAGATCATGCATGGTTTACGATACGGTACATTTTGAAAACACGAATGTGTGAGTCGTTGAACTTTGGTCAATTTTGACTTGATGAACATTTTGGAAAATTATTTGTCTAAACCTAGAGTGCGTGGAATTATTTATGTTTTTGAACATTAATGCGCACTGTTGGTGCAATTCAAAACTTGAAGTCGGTTTAAACCCTTTTTGGTGTCAACCCATTTACAAACACTTATTATTCTCCTAAGTTTTGAGAAAACACATTAATGTGTGTGAGTCCTGTCAAAGAGGTTTTACTCCTATGTCATCATATGACTAAATGAGAAAATTTTGAAATTGATTTAAAGAATTTCATCTTTCGAAATTTCGTACGAACCATCTGATGCATGTTATTTCATTTCAAGAAAACTATTAGGAAAGTGTTACAGGTTTACATGCATACTCCAATTTGAGATTTATTCACGATATTTTAGTTGATGCCTCCGAGTGGTGAAAACGTATTGATTTTGTCTTTAAACAAGGAACTGACTCAAAACATTTTATGTTTTAACCAAAGTATATTTATGGATCGTTTCACCGTTTTTGTGAAATAAAACTGACGTGTGCGAATTTTGTTGGTGAACTTTGTTCCATGTCATTTTATGGGTAAAAAGGAAATTTGGAGTTGGATGTCGTTTAAACTTATTTTGAAGTACGTACAAACCTTTCTGTTGCACACTATTTAAAGTAGGGAATTACTTTGCGTGCATGCCATAAATTAATCCATGCTAGGACCGTAACGGTTCCTTTCAAAGAAGTTGTTTATTGTATTTTGGCGTTTTGTTAATGGTCTAAATTTTGATGAAATAGTTTTCAATACGATTTTCATATATGGGACGAGCGTGTCCATTTTTGCATAACTATCGAATTGATAGTAGTAGATGTTGTGCGTACAATTAAATTGATATGAAAACCTTTGTGTTGAAAATTTCTATAAAAAGTTTTCGACTGACATATTTGTTAAGTGTTTCACTTGAAAACCTTGAACTCATTAAAACCTTGGAAAGGTTAAGTAACCGTGATTAGGAGTAAATGTGTACAGAACTTCGTCAGTGGGAGGTTGGGTATTCCGATGCGTGATCGTACTGTAGGCCGAGTAGTATCGTTTGCATAAGCGGCGTACTTTTGTAACTGGGGGGTTAGACCCGCGATGTTTTCTGTTAATTTTGGTGGTACCCGTTCTTATCGACAATCTTGTTTTGGGTCTTGGTAAATTTTCGCATATGGAACGTGTATGACCCTTTAGGCACCGTATTGATAACCTTGGTTTTGTGGGGATGCCCGACGGATGGAGCTCGTGTGTGGAGTACTGCAGTGGTTTGAATCTTGGTGGTATGGTTAGGTGTCAACTTTGGATTTTGAGGCCATGAACCGTCCGTGTTTTGAGAGTGTTGTAGTCTAATCTTAAGGGACAATCGTATCGCTTGTATTGATTTTAAGAAGTTCAGATTATGATAAGTGGATTTAGTAGAACGACTTTACTTGAATGGTAAAAGAACTTGCAGATTAGATGGTTGGTAATGGGATGTATTCTTGGAGTTGTATAATCGTTGGGTCAGGGACGACCGTATGTTTTGGGGACTATTAGTGCTCGTTAGGGTCAAATGTCAATTCAATAGCGGGATGGTTTGGAGATTTTGTTGGTTTCGGTGGTAATCAAACCTCAGGTTGGTTGGAGAAGAAATTTTTAAGCGTGTTGATCTGGGCTGATGGGAAGTCGAGATCGGACGTTGAGGAAGTATGGATCACCTAAGGTTGGGAGACAACCTGGGTCATTCAGTTAGAGGCTACCTTAGTAAATTAAGCGTTCACTCGGGCATAAGTGTAGTGGGTCTAAATCGACATTGATTGTGAGTATCGACATGAAGTTGTCATAGCAGTTCTGGCAAGAAAGGATTCGAATTTCAGTAGGAAACTGAAGAAGCATGGAAAGTGTTGAGTTTAATAACCTTTGGATATTTGGGAGCTAGATTTCGAGGACAAAATCACCCTAAGGTTGGGAGGATTGTAACACTCGTAATATTCGGATAAGTACAATTTCGAATCAGTGTGGGATCGATCTTTTAAGAAAAATATGTGTTAGGTCTAGAGTTTTGTCAAAAACACAAGTGTTGAGTTCTGAGTAAGAAGACTAAAGAAGACTCAGAAGACTCAGAAGTTCTGAGTAGAAGACTCAGAAGTTCTGAGTGAGAAATCTCAAAAAGATTCTAAGTGTTGGATTCTGACTAGAAGGTTCAGAGTTCTGAGTAGGAGACTCAGAACTTCTGACTATGAAGACAAATGTTCTGAAGCGCTTATTTCAGAAGTATGTTCAGAATTCATATCTTGGGATATTATCTGTTATATTCAGTTACTAATTAGGACACGTGTAATTGTTCTATTAGTCTGTTTCTCATATGTACTGTAGCTTTAGCTATTCTCTACAGTATATATAGGAGTTAGCAACTGTAGCTAAAAGAATCTTTTTGAGAATCTTTGGCTAATCTTTAAAAAAAATCTTTGGCTAACCTTTTGGATAACTCTTTACGCATAAATTTGTTAGATCTATTGAGAGAGAAATTCATTGTAATATCTTGTAATTCACAGATTGTTAATAAATCATATGACCAGTTGCTGTGAATACTATCTTAATTGTTCATATTTGATTGTAAGAGTGTATCCTGAACTTACAGAGTGTATGACCGTGCTTCAACGTTTTAGGCTTTTGAACATATCAGTTCAAAACCCGTACTTAAAATGACAATGGCTTCTGAATAATTCAGTTCAGGACCCGTACTTCAGAGACTAAGACTTCTAAACAAATCAGTTTAGAACTCATATTTCTCAGGTGATATCCTTAACTGTCATATTTTTATGTTTCAAGGAACAAGTGGTGAAAGGTAACATTGCATTACGTTTATTTCTATTGCTTTGAATGTTTGAATCTTAACAAATTTAATTCAATGATATGAATTTTTTTTAATTTTCATTCAATGAATAAATGTGTGTCAAAGAGTGATTTTACAAGTATTTTGTATTATCTGAGCTATATTTGTTTCAACTTTCACTTCTGAATTAAATCGAAAGGTAAGCAAAACATGAATGAAATTATGCCGAATGCTCAATGTTATGAAATCTATACTTATATAGAATATAATGCTCAAAAAGCCTAAATGTCAGAATGATGGATGGAAACGAAAATATGGGGGAAGTACTACGTTTTAGTACCAAGTGATTGAGATGAAATATAAATATATATAAAATCATTTAGTTTGAAAGTTTGTACCTGTGGCCTTTCTGGTTTGGGAGAGTAAGTCCTAAGGGGTGCTTGTCATCTAGTCCCTAAGATCAACTGGTCTGGGATCGGCTGACCCAAATCCTGCAATAGAACCAGATAGAAAGCCATGTTCTACTGGTACAAATGGGTTTAAGATATATCGATGTGGCCTTTCTGGTTTGGGAAATTAAGTTCCAAGGGGTGCTTGTCACCTAGCACCTAAGACCAACTGGTCTGGGATATGCTGACCCAAATCCTGCTATAGAACCAGATAGAAAGTCATGTTTAACGATGTATCTTATTCTTACTAAACTTTTTGATTAAAAGATGCCAATGTGCACAAAATTAAAAGATGCCAATGAGCACACATCTCTTGAAACTTTGGGAAAATTCAAAGTCGCAATAAACCTGTAAATTTGTGAAAATCCTGATTTTGGACAAATAGTGTGAGTAGAGCAAAGTATTCGTATATGTTTTTAGAATTGCATATGCTTGAAGCTAATCATATTTCGCATGCTAAGCACACCAAATAGATTTAATAAAGGGATTGAAACTGAACATCTTTAACTTGATATGCAATGATGACTTGTATTTGAATCCAAACACATGCATTTGATTTTATTTGATTGAAAAATCTGATAAAATTCATTAAGTTGGATTTCTTTTGTAAAATTTTCAAATGATCAAATGTTAGTAGTTATCAAGTGTAATTCAGTGAATCTTATTTTCCTTGTATAAATATATTTGAAATGAATAATTTTAATGAAATATATGCATATTTTCAGGGGGAGAAAACAAATTGCTCCATAATTCTTATTTTGAGGGGGAGCAAGGTTATGCCTTAAGGAGGAGAAAAAGCATAGACTTCATTCGAAGAAAAAGCATCGCTAAAGTTTTGAAAAACAAGGGGGAGAAAAGCTAAAGATTTTTTTGAAGATGATTTTGCTTTCCAAAACTTTAGGGGGAGAAAAGCTAAAGATAAGAATTGTCATTTCAAGAGGGAGCAAAGAAAAAGCAAATATATAACAGAAATCAATTTGGAAATCGTTGCTGCTGCTGATTAAAGACTGACCAGAAGTTGTTAACTCAGATTATTCAGAATTCTGAGCAAAAGTTGTCAAAACATTCAGAAGAGCTCCTTCTGAAGATTGTTCCTGCTCTAAGAATTTGATGGTGAAAAGTACAAGTGTGTTTGACAAAAAGGGGGAGATTGTTAGGTCTAGAGTTTTGTCAAAAACACAAGTGTTGAGTTCTGAGTAAGAAGACTAAAGAAGACTCAGAAGACTCAGAAGTTCTGAGTAGAAGACTCAGAAGTTCTGAGTGAGAAATCTCAAAAAGATTCTAAGTGTTGGATTCTGACTAGAAGGTTCAGAGTTCTGAGTAGGAGACTCAGAACTTCTGACTATGAAGACAAATGTTCTGAAGCGCTTATTTCAGAAGTATGTTCAGAATTCATATCTTGGGATATTATCTGTTATATTCAGTTACTAATTAGGACACGTGTAATTGTTCTATTAGTCTGTTTCTCATATGTACTGTAGCTTTAGCTATTCTCTACAGTATATATAGGAGTTAGCAACTGTAGCTAAAAGAATCTTTTTGAGAATCTTTGGCTAATCTTTAAAAAAAATCTTTGGCTAACCTTTTGGATAACTCTTTACGCATAAATTTGTTAGATCTATTGAGAGAGAAATTCATTGTAATATCTTGTAATTCACAGATTGTTAATAAATCATATGACCAGTTGCTGTGAATACTATCTTAATTGTTCATATTTGATTGTAAGAGTGTATCCTGAACTTACAATATGAAAAACAGGATTTTGGATTAAATCCTAGATTTTATGGTCTTGTTGGATGGGGAATTTGAATACAAGTCCAACGGTTCTTTCCGGAGCGAAAACGGAGCTAAAACGAAGAAGTTATGGCCAAAACAGTGTTTAGGAAGAAACCGGACGACCAGTGCTTGGTGCTGGTGTTGGCACTAGTGGACCCGCGCGGAGCGTCTGATGAAAAGTGCTTGGCACTGATGGTGGCGCTAGTGCATCCGCGCGAAGCGTCTGATGAGCATAAATACGGGATTTTTAGCCCCAAACTTCATTTCTTCATATCTCTCTCATTTCAACTCCGATTTTGGTGATTCAAGTTGCTATGGTTCCGTTTGTGAGAGATCTTCAAGGATCTAGAAAGAGTTTGGAAGTTTATTGGAAGATTCAAGAACGTTTGGTGGTGGTAATCTTCTCATTTCTCACTCCCAAACTCCATCTCTTCTCTCCCAAATCATTTCCTCTTCTTCCCTCTCAAACCCTAACTGATTTTGGGGCTTTTCATGGAGATGAAAGTGTTCCTTCTCCATCATATGTTAGTGGTTTCATCTTTTGATGCAAGAGCAAGTTTTCATCTCCAACACTAGAGGTTTTTGGGGTTTTCTAGGTTTTCATCAAACCTAAGTGGTAAGTTCATTTCCTCGTTTACAAGCTTCATTATGAGTTATAAATGTTCCATTGGTGACCTCCTAGTCTTTTGTTCCTCCATTTTCGGTTTGGATGATTTTGAGAAAAGTTAGGACAAATTGGGGTTTTGGGTATAAATGGAGATTTTGATGGTTGATGTTTGGGGAACAATTCTAAATGGTTAAATGTGGTTATTGATGGTTGGAAACTTATGGATCTAGGGTTTTGGAAATTTTGGCTTGAGGATTCAAGTTTCTTCAAAGGAGCTTGCGTTGGGGAAAAATCTAGATTTAGCCTAAATCTAGCAAGGTGAGTTCAAGTTGATTTGTGAAAACGTTGTACATGCGAAAAATGTATTTTCCAAGTATTTGTGTGTTTTACATAAAATTATCAATGTTGAGTTATTGGGTAAGTTTGACCCTTTTGAAGTGTTTAGCTTTATAAAGTTTGTAAAACATCCATATTTGGGATTTTTGAATATTTTAATGTGTAGAAATCATGAGTATGTCTTCAAATGATTTATTGTTCAAATAGAGTTCATTCAATGGTTTTCTTTCATGTTGGGTAACTGATTTTATAAACCATTTGGGAAAATGCACATTTTAGTGTCATGAGTAATTTTGAGGATTATAAAGGGTATGAGTCCATTTGGTGAAACCCTTTGTTTTTAACCCGTGTAGAGTTTTGGGTTAATGATGATTTTTTTGGTACATGTTTACATAAGCGATGTTTAAATGCATTTTGTATTATGAGAACCGTTATTTACGGGTCTAATGGGTTTTGAGCATTTTGCTCTGTTTTGACTTTAAGGAAGTCTTGGGGACATTTTGTCCGGTTTTGATGGCTCAATGTGGAGTCTTATTTATGATTTGCATTTATTGCAACACATTTCATATTATTGCACATTATTGATATTTACATGCTATGGTGTTTTAGTCATTCCGGGTTGGGCATGTTTTGTAGATTGTGTTGCATTAGATCCATAGGCACGTAAGTCCGTCTTTATTTGATGGTCTATCTCTTTGTGCACGAGGAGTGGATATTGGGACGCATGGTTATATGCGTTAGGCCGTGGGGCCACTAGCGAGTAGGCAATAAGGGACATTGAAGTCCTTGAGGTGTAACTCGTCTAGACTGGATAGGCAATATGGTCCCATAAGTCCTTGAGGTGTAACTCGACGGAGTAGGCAGTAAAGGCATGGGAAAGGTTTGAGGTTGTGATGTCTTTATGGCATGGGAACTAAGACCGGGACTTGAGGTGTAATCCAGTAACATCATAAGTGGCCTAACTTTATGTGCCCATCACTTTCGATGGAATCGGGTCTCCCCCGTCAACGAAAGGTGTTGTTTTTGGGTAGTTACTTTTATCCATAATTTCGGCGACGCTCTTTTTTATATGAAATGTCTTCGTGGTTTATTGGCAGAGTTCTATGCCTTATCCTATTTGGATGTTTTAAATATTGGAGTTTTGTCCACGTTTATATTTCTTGGGATATTTAACGTCCAAGCACGTTTTGAGTGAGTTGGAGTTGGAATTAATTTTGGAAAACGCCTTATACATTTTGGGAACTTTTCTCATAGATTGTGTGTGTGTTGGAAAATGAGTCGTTTACATCATTTCATAAACTCTTTTGGAAATCATGATTTATGTCGCAAACTTTCATTCTACAAATTATATAAATCATGTTATAAACTCTTGAACTCACTAGGCGTTAGCCTAACCTTTTTATTTGTCGGCATGTACAACAGGTTCAGATTGGGAATAGTTCTAGTGATACTGCGAAAGGTCGAGTGCTAGTAGTGTGCTCGGGAGGTGAATTGGTAGTGAAGTCTTCCGCATTAAGTTTTGGGAATAGCAATTGTACTTGAGTTAAGTAACACCCGACGTGAACTTAGTCTTTGTAATTAAGACTGGAGTTATATGTATTGATGGAGGTATTTCCCGTATTGATTTATAGGGAGAAATCCTATTATTTTGGTTGTATTATCGAAAATTTTATTTAGTTTCTCTTTCCCAATTCGAGGGTGTTACATTTGACACTGGTCATAGTAGCTCAGGGGTACCGAAACTGTTTTGGCCATAACTTCTTCGTTTTGGCTCCGTTTTCGCTCCAGAAAGGACCGTTGGATTCGTAGTTGAATTCTCCATCCAACAAGACTATAAAATCTAGGATTTATTGCAAAATTCTATTTTTCATGTTTATAAAATCTAGGTGTTACAATCCTCCCAACCTCACAAGAGATTTCGTCCTCGAAATCTAGTTCCCATACGCCCGAGTGAACGCTTAACTCATTAGAGTAGCTTCCAACCAAAAGACTTTGGTTGTCTCCCAACCTTAAGTGATTCATACTTCCCCAACGGCAGATTCCGATTACTAATCAGTCCAAATCTACACTCTTATAAGCTTTTTCTCCAACCATCCCAGAGTACGATCGCCACTGAAAATAACAATAAATTCCCAAGTTCATCCGTTCCCACTATCGAACTGACATTTAACTCTAACAAGTACTGCCAGACTCCAAAACAGACGGTCGTCCTTGACCCATCGATTATACGACTCTACAAATACGTCTAATCACCAATCAACCAATCGACAGATTCTTTCACCATTCAAGTAGAGTCGTTCAACTAAAGCCACTTATCACAATCCGAACTTCTTAAAACCACTACAAGCAATGCCATTATCCATTAAAATTGGTCTATAACACTTCACATACTCTAATTGTTCTTGGCCTCGAAATCCAAAAGTTTACACTTAACCATTCCACCAAGATTTGAACCACTACAGAACTTCAAACACGAGTTTCTTTCGCCAAGCATTCCCACAAAACCAAGGTTATCCACATGGTATTTAAAGGGTCCTCCACGTTCTTTATACAAAAACTGACAAACCCAAAACAAGGTTTCCGAATAGAATGGTTGCCATAAGCATTAACATATGATACCGCGAGCCTCACCCGTCCGTTACAACGAAAATACACCGACCTTGCAAACGATGCCACTCGGCTTACGGTACTAATACGTGTTGGAACACCCATCTTTCCACCGATAGGATTCTATACGCCATCACCTTTAACCGGAGTTTCTTAACCTTCCCAAGCCTAATGATTTCAAGGTTTTTCTTAAGTGACAGACTCAACACTTATGCGAATCGTAAATTTTATAGAAACTTTCAACGCAATATTTTTATAACAATTAAACATACGGGTAAAAATCTACTATCACGTACCCGGTGGTCGTGCAAAAATGGACACACTCGTCCCACCTATGAAAAATCATTTTGAAAATTATTTCATCCCAATTCAAGTTACTAACGAAACACAAAAGCATGCTCAACAATTTTTTTTACAATGAACCGCTATGGTCCTAGCATGGATTTATTTATGTCATGAACGTAAAGTAATTTCCTGCTTTAAAACAACGTGCATCAACATGTCTGTATGAATCTTCAAAAGAGGAATTTAAACGACATCAATTTCCAAAATTATCTTTTTAACCATAAAACGACATGAAATGAAATTCGTTAGCAAAATTCACATGTGTCAGTTTGTTCGCAAGGAAAAGAAGTAATCCATACATACACCTTGGTAAAAAAACATGAAATTATTTGTGTCTGTTCCAAGTTCAAAGTCAAATAAGAATATGTTTTTATCATTCACAAATATCGGCTAAAATATTGTGAAGAAATTTCAAATCAGAATGTGCATGCAAGCATGTAACACTCTTCTAATTGTTTTCATAAAATAAAATAACATGTCACAGATAGCCCATAAGACATTTCAAAAAAGGAAATTCATTAAATCAAATTCCAAAATTTTCTCGTTTAGTCATATAATGGCATGGAAGTAAAATTTCCGGACAAGCCTCATACACATTAAAGTAATTTCTCAAAACTCATGAAAAACAGTAAGTGTATGTAATTTGGTCGACACTCAAAAGAATTTAAATCAACTTTAAATTTCGAACCATACTAACAATGCGCATCAAAGTTCACAAGCATAAATAACTCCACATAACTCTAGGTCACGACAAATCATTTTCCCAGAACACCCATCACGGTGCATTTATACCAAAAGATTTACACTCGTAAGATAAATCGTTAAAATATTGATACCTAAGATTTACTCACTAAAATACTCAAAATACATCTTTTCTCCAAAACCAAAAAGGTTTACAATTTCCAAAATATTCATAAAGCCAACCTTGACAAAAATCCAACGAGTTACACATTCGTATTTTCAAAATGTACCGTATCATAAACTATGCATAATCCCCTATAGTACTAAAACATATTTTGACCAAATGACCTCCATTTATGCAATCAATTAATAAAACACTTTCAATCATGATTTATTTATCAAAGTATCCAAAATTAGTGGCTATCAAGTTATGCACACCCCTAGATCAATATAATGCATTTGTGTGAAATGATAATAAAAGAATCAATTAACCGAAAGTGCATAAAGCAAGTCGTTAAGAATAACTCTCAGGATGCTCTAATATGCATTACTCACGCCACATATAGATCAATCCATACACTGAACAAGTTGCAACGAAATGTGCTAACACTAATCTTCAAAAGAGAAATTATGCGATACCAAAATTCCAAAAACCATTCCTCTTGGTTATATTATGACATAAAATAACATTTCACAACAAAACCCGCATGAGACAAAATGCCCAATATAACTCATAAATTAACTCACGTAATAATTAAAGTACACACATTTCAAAGTTGCACTCACGCGACACAAAACGTCGTAAAACAAAATTCCAAAGAATTCAATGAAACCCAAAGACGTCCAATCAATCAAATAGTGCCAAACTTTTCGCTTCCAAAAATCAAATGGCATAAAGCAAGGTTATGACCAAAATGTCGCAATTCCCAAAATTTCTCTTTTATTGCAATACGATATAAAGAAACGCCTTTCAACAAAACTCGCATGAAATAAAATTTCTCAACAAGGCTCAAACACTAAAACAAGGGAACGTAACTCTCCGTCCAAACTTTAACATATGTGGAGGAGATCCATGTTAAAGTCGTAAGTTGCAGTTACTTGTCCAAAACCATTAACGCCATTAAAATATGGATGTCATAGTATCTAAAAGTAACATTGGACAACAACGGGGAGTAAAACAAGCCTCGGCAAAGTTTGCAAATTCCTGCAACAGAATAATTCCATGCATGCTAAAAATCATGGTTTAAAACGTTGTGTGTGCTAAACGTTTTTCCAAGATTTCGTAATACAATCCACATGACGATTTGAAACACAAGAAACAATTGATGCAATTTATTTAAAAAGAATAAATAAATTTGTGTGCATGAATTTAGTCGACACTCAACATCTGAAGACCACACTCCTCCAATTCCTCCGGTCACACTATCGTCATTCGGAGGCTCAAACATCTTAAGAAAAAATTGAAAGTTGCATCGGTTAACCTCACAACTTCTCCTCGAATTAAAGACGATTCAATAAGCCTATGGTTCAAATCCGACCATCAATTTTGACCCGAAACGGTCCACCACCATGCTTACTGTCACTCCAAGTGACAAATGCTAAAATCATCACCTCTTCTAACGACTACTCGCTTAGAAACTTCTTCACTACCCCAACGGTCATCACATCAAAGTTGTCAAAGTATTCACATGTAACTTGTAGGTTCACCATAACACTGGTCAGGTGCAATTATGAACGTACCGTACATGATCATCCTTGCTACCCTCGACGTAATTCCCGTTTTTAGTGACTCCATCAACCTCAAAATATCCTATCTTAGAGTGCCTAGTGGTTCAATTTCACTCTCATTCACTTAAAAGAACGCTACTTTGAGTCTAGGTATCCAAAATCAACACCTAATTCTCTCAAACTTAAGCTCTGATACCAACTTGTAACACCCTCTAAATTGGAAAGAGCAACTAACTAAAATTTTCAATAATACATCAAAAAAGAATAGAATTTCTTCCGATAAACCAATACTGGAAATATCTCAAATTAAGTTCTATAATTAACCTCAAACAATTCATAACCCAAGTCTTATTACAAAGACTAAATCCATATCGTGTGTTACTTAACCCAAGTACAAGTTTCTAATCCAAAAATAAATGCGGAATACTTCACTAAGAAAATCACTTCTCGAGCACACTACTAACACTCATCTCTTCACAGTGTCGCTAGAACTATTCCCAACCTGAACTTGTTGCACATGCCGATAAATAAAAAAGGTTAGGCTTAACACCTAGTGAGTTCAAGAGTTTTCACCATGATTATATAAAATTGTAAAAAGTAAAGAGTACAACTTTAACCATGGTTTCCAAAATGATTTACTTTAGATATGAAAACGACCCGATCTCCAATAACATGCATTTTAGGTGATTAAGACACCAAAAGAAACGATTTCTCAACGTAAGGTAAGATCGACCCAAAATTCACTCAAAACGAGGGCATAAATGAATTTCCCAATTTATAAAAACGTGTATAAACGTTGCGTCCTAAAATATCCAAGACACGGATGGGTAATAATACTCAACCCATAAATCATGAATAAAAATCCATAGATATAAAATGTCACCGAAAACATGGATAATAAAATTCGATACCCAAGCCAATACCTTCCGATGACGGGGGAGACCCGTATCCATCAAGGTGACGAGAACACGTGAGTGGGGTCACCTATGATGTTATTGGATTACACCTCAAGTCCCCGTTTTAGTTCCCATGCCATAAAGGCATCACAACCTCAAACCATATACATGCCTTTATTGCCTAATCCGTCGAGTTACACCTCAAGGACTTATGAGACCATATTTCTTATCCAATCTAGACGAGTTACACCTCAAGGACTTCAATGTCCCTTACTGCCTACTCTCTAGTGGCCTCGAACGGCCTACCGCATATAGCCATGCGTTCCAATAGTCCACTCCTCATGCACAAAGAGATAGACATCAAATAACTCATAGTCCCGGAGTACAACCCATAACGGTTCCTCTCCACAAAAGAAACGAGATATCAACAACGCCAGTTCGGGCATAATTCCCAAAGTGAGAATATCAAGACTCCTCACTATTAAGTATAACTGACTTACATGCCTATGGATCCAATGCATTACAGTCTAAAAGTACACGACTCCACTTGAATGACACACACACTCGAAACATATACTCTCCGAATAAAATGCAGTAAATGCAACTCACACCTAAAGCTCCACATTACATTATTAAAACTGGACAAATGTCCTCAAGACTCAATAAAGTCATAAATCGAGCTGTAAGCTCAACCAAAATCAATTGACCATTTATTAAAAGTTACAAAATGCAACAAACGTAAATAACCCACGTTTATGTGAAACATGCTCCATAGTCATGAATAACTCAACCCAACTCTAGATTAAGAAAAATCATTTCCCAAAGCACCCATCAAGAGCATTTATACCAAAAGATTTACCTTCGTAAGGAATCATTAAAATACCAATATTTAATATTTATTCATCAAAACCCAAGATACATCCTATCTCAAAACCAAAAGGTTTACACTTTCTAAAATATTTATAAGGTTTGGATTGACCAAAATCCAATGACCCACACTTTCGTATTTTCAGACATAGTGTAACATCCATTATGCATAATTCCAAAAAATACTAGAAATGCATTTTTTTTACTAAATAATATTCATTTATGCAATAAATCTTCAAAACACTTTCATTTATAATTTATTTATCAAATTACCCAAAAATCCCATATGTGGGTGTCTTGCAAGGTTTATAAAAGTAAACACTTCGAATAATCAAAACCCACCAAATAACTTAACAATTGGTAATTTCATGTAAAACACATACACACTTTAAAATAAACATTTTTGGCATGTACAACGTTTTCACAAATCAACTTGAACTCACCTTGCTTGATTTAGGCTAAATCTAGATTTTCCCCAATTGAGCTCCTTTGAAGAAACTTGAATCTTCAAGCCAAAACTTCCAATAACCTAAATCCACAAGTTTCCAACCATAAGTAGTCATCCTTAAACACTTAGAATCATTTCCCCCACATCTTATATCAAAATCTCAATTTTGACCCAAAGCCCCAATTTGACCTAACTTTTCTCAAAGTCATCCAAAACGAAATTTGAGAAATAAAACTACTAGGAAGTCATTAATGGAGCATTTATAACTCATATAAGGATTTAGAAAAAGGAGAGGATAAACTTACCCCATGGATCTCAAAACCGTAGAATCTCAAGAAAATGGAGGTGAAACTTGAATCTTGCACCAAGAGATGTAATCACAAGCATAAATGATGAGGGAACACTTGATTTCTAAGAGAAAAGCCCAAAAAATGAGTTAGGGTTCATAGGATAGGGTGGGAGATTGGTTTGGGAGAGAAAGGGAAAGTTGTGAGGTGAGAAATGAAGAATAAAGCTAAACAATCGCATTTGACAGCAACCAGGTACCTTCCTGCGAATATGACAGCGACTTTGACATTGGTCATAGTCGCTGGTCATAGTAGCTCAGGGGTACCGAAACTGTTTTGGCCATAACTTCTTCGTTTTAGCTCCGTTTTCGCTCCGGAAAGGACCGTTGGATTTGTATTTGAATTCTCCATCCAACAAGACTATAAAATCTAGGATTTAATGCAAAATTCTATTTATTCATGTTTATCATCAAAGATCGATACCTTCCAGAAATCGAGGTGTTACAGCAGATGACTTGTGTGTTGCTCTTTTGATTTAGAGTAAATTAGAATATCGTCGATAAATATAATCACGAAGTTGTCGAGATAATCCCTGAATACTCAAGTCATGAGGTCTATAGAGAAATCTGGGGCATTCGTTAACCAGAACGGCATAACAATGAATTCATAGTGACCATAACGGGTACGAAATGCTATATTCGATATATCTTGTTCCCGAATTCTAACTTAATGGTAACCCGACCTCATATAAGCTTTTGAGAAATAATTTTACCCATTGAAGTTGATCGAACAGATCATCGATACGAGGCCAAAGGTACTTGTTACGTATTGTCGCTTTATTTAGCTCGCGGTAGTCGATACATAAGCGCATTGATCCATCTTACTTGTTCACAAAAAGTACAGATGCTCCCCAAGGTGATACACTGGGACGTATGTGTCCCTTATCTAACAAATCTTGTATTTGTTCCTTTAGCCTTTTCATTTCTGATGGAGCCATTCGATACGGCTGTTTAAATCAATATTAAACTCAACTTCCCTACTAGGGGAAGTCCAGGAATTTCATCCGAAAACACGTCTATAAATTCATTCACTACAGGAATAAATTTAAGTTCGAGCAGTATCTCACCGGGGTCCTGTAATGCTTCAAGAAATCCTTCAGATCTTTTCCATGCAAATGATTCAGTCGAAAAATGATGATACGACTTTAGTTCCCGGTTTTGGCTCAGATCATTGATATACACTATCAGGTTGGTTTAAATCTCCAAAGATAATTCTCTTTGTATCGCATTCAATGGTTGCCCGATGTTTGGATAACCAGTCCATGTCGACAATGAGATCAAAATATTTCATAGACATAGGAGTAGTAGATTCACCTCCTATTAGGATCCAAGCGCTTACCACTACGCCAAAAGCAATTGCTGGTGGAGAAGGCGCAACTTATTTCCATATAGCGTAGCAGCCAGCGCTACATTTCAATTTAGGAAGATGCTGGTCAATGACCCAACAATCCCCCCAGCATCTGCCAGCACTAACGAGAGCTTCGCTAGAAGTCAATGGCTGCACAGCATGCCTTTGGCATTTTAAATGCACTCCATGGGATTCAAACCCGTGATCTGCTCTGATACCACATGTTAGGATCCAAGCGCTTACCACTACGCCAAAAGCAATTGCTGGTGGAGAAGGCGCAACTTATTTCCATATAGCGTAGCAACCAGCGCTACGTTTCGATTTAGGAAGATGCTGGTCAATGACCCAACACCTCCCTATAGTGCTCGATCAATATCCTTTGCAGCGCCTGCCACTTCACTAACATATGAGTATTTTTTATTCAAAAGTTTATACTTATACTTGTTATTCAGACTCCACTTTAATTTATCCACTTGATTATTTGTGGTACCAGCAGTGGCACCAGCAAACCGAGCTAGTCGTAGAAATCTGAACTGATAATCGACTATAGACTCATCTTCACATTAAGATATAGTAGCATACTCACGGACATATGCATCTTTGTCTGTGGTGGTGAAATATTGTTGATAAAACAGACTTTTGAATTATTCCCAAGAAAGTGTTCCTACTTCTAGGTTACTTTGGATCCAATACTCCTGAAACACCCTGAAATTCACAATAAATTTAAACCTTAAAATTTATCCGAGTTTTCCACTATAACTTCCAAACTTTCATTTACAACCACGATATAGTGACAAGTTTCCATACTTACAAATGATACACTATAAACAACCATCTAATCTGATCTATGAACATAAATCAGTTCATAAGGTTATTCACAATATCTCCAGAACCATAGCCCTGGTACTCCTCGACACTCATCCTTGCTTATTCCTTCTCGAGCTAGTACTTGGTAATAAAATTTAATTTTGAACGATTAGGCGTACGCCTAGTGAGAACATCCAGTTTTTCCAAATCAACACTTTATAAGCTTTGAAACC
This sequence comes from Saussurea involucrata, assembly GCA_033807775.1. Classification (NCBI taxonomy): domain Eukaryota; kingdom Viridiplantae; phylum Streptophyta; class Magnoliopsida; order Asterales; family Asteraceae; genus Saussurea; species Saussurea involucrata. The sequence goes on along the minus strand of CM066320.1, from coordinate 146,397,274 downwards.
AAAATAAGCAAAGCATATAAACAAACCTGATTTGCCATCATTCTTACCGTACACATACTCATCTTGTGATGACGGGAATATGCCCGATTCCATGAATATGACTAACACCCCTTAGTCATATCATCACGTTTGAGAGCCTACTACGAATCATCACAGATTCTAGATCATTGCTCATGTCAAGAAATTACAATTAGCGCCATGCCTATTTCGTGAAGTGGAAGTAGGAATTACCATTAAGTGTCCGGCCTATCCCTTACCTTCCAATAGAACTTGGGAATTACCATTAAGCGCCCGACCTATTCCTCATTTCAAATCAACGGGAATTACGATTAGCGCCCCGCCTATTCCTCGTTTATCAAATCACAGTACAAATGAGAATTACCATTAAGCGCCCGGCCTATTCCTCATTTCAATCAATGGGAACTACCATTAAGAGCCCGGCCTATTCCATGTTTTTCTCATTGTAACACTAAATGGGAATTACCATCAAAGCCCGGCCTATTCCGCATTTACCAAATCAACGGGAATTACGATTTAGTGCCACGCCTATTCCACGTTCATCATATAATAACACTAAATGGGAATTACCATTAGAGCCCGTTGGTCTTAGGATATTAGATTTCTTCTCTTGATTTCCGCTCTTCTTTAATTTGGGGCAATCCCTTCGGAAATGACCAGGCTGTTTGCACTCAAAACATGTTGGTCCTTGTATAGGACAATTCCGCATGGTGTGACCACTCTTACCACACTTGAAATATTCTAGCCAAGTCACCCGACACGGACCATAGTGTTTACTTTTACATTTCTGGCACCATTTCAGCTCCTGATGAGGCTCAAAATAAGTGTTCTCAATAAAGGGCTTCGGCCCATGCGAAGATTCCAATCGACCTTCCCCTTTTATTTTCTCTCCTACTTGGGCTTTCTCAGCTTTATCTTTTGCATAAACCTCTTCTATGATCTTTGCTTCTTCAATCGTCTCTCTCAGAGTCAAGGCTATGGAATTCCGAACTCTAGACATCATATCAGCCGGTAATCCTTTCAGATAAGCCTTGATCTTTTCTTTTTCAGTTGGGGCCACATGCCCCACTAAATTTAGTTTCTCCAGAAATATTTGAGTATATTCTCTCACTGATAATTTCCCTTTCTTAAGTGTTCGGAATTCTTCTTCAATCCGATCCATTTCGTTCTCGTTACAGTACTCTTCTAGAATCTTTTGCTTAAACGACTCCCATGTCATAGCAGCCAAATCTGGGGCCGTTACTGTCGATGTTACGATGTTCCACCAGGTCAACGTATTCCCGCGCAACATCTGAGATCCGAACCTAACCTTCGATTCTTCGTCACATTCACAAGCTCTAAAAGCCTGTTCCATTTCCCTAATCCAATTCATATAAACAATCGGGTTATCTCACCCAGCAAACTCCGGTGGCTTGCAGCTCAAAAATGTCTTGTAAGAACAAACTTTATCCACTCTCTTGTTAACATTCAGTACTGTATTAACATGCGGAGTTACAACACCAGTTCCCGTCTTAGGTCGTCGTGACTCAACACCCCTATCATTTAACACATTCATAAACATTTCTGATTGCTGTACCAGTGCCGCATTCATCGCTTGCATCATATTTTCTATCATGCGAGATTTCATTGTAGATTCTGTCGTCACCGGATTAGAAGTACCGGCAGTCGTTCTTTGTACTTGACTTTCTCCTCCTCCTATTAAACGTGGCCTCGGTGGACTTTCGTGAGTTCCACCCATTTCAGGTTGCTTCTCCGCCACCCATTCATTCACTGCCCTCTCTTCCGAATAATTAGGGGATCTGGTTGGTGTATTCACCATCTTATTCAGCTATAGCACAAAGAGATAACCATTAGAAATGGTTACACGTATCCCAAACACAAGACATGTACTTTAACGTTCATTAGTCACTGTAACAATTTAGAAACAAGTATGCTTGCGTAACAATATATTCATAATAACAGTAGCTAATTGAAATTGTGAATATACTATACATGAGAATCCTCGTTACCATCGTTACAGTGCTTAATTTACGTATTTTTGTCGACCCTAAGACTATCCCGTCTTAGCACTTCTACCCATATCTCACACATCATAACTTAATTCATCTCAGCTTAAGTCTAGGTATCTCACAATCATACCTAGTTCACTTAAACTACAGCTCTGATACCATACTTCTACAATACCAAATTAATTCATCTTATCAATTCATTTAAGACGAAATTTAAAAGATGAACTCACGTGCTGAGAATTTTGAACGCAACCGCAGATTTATTCCACCCAGTACTCCAATTCAAATCAGCTTTAAAACTGATTGAAAACCAAATCTTACTCATAGAAATCAATCAAAATCAAATAGAAATGGGAAGAAATCATCAAGATTCTTACCGATTGATTTAGTTTTCTCCGTGCTTCAAACACCGACTCCAAACCAAGCTTTTGAGATAAATCTCAATAACTCAGCCGACTCAACCATTTTATACACACTCAACTATTAACTAATGACCAAAACAACCCTGAAGTTTCATAATTCCACAAATAGATTCAAACTTAAGTCAATTACACTTTGACCCTTCGACACTAAATCATACACTTTGAAACCTTCCATATCAAATACAATATAACTTTGATCATGGAAATTCGGGGTGTTACAACTCCCACCGGTTGTGGGCATCGTCTTCCAATTTATAAGAAGCTAATGCTGCCCGGTATTGGTCTGGACAAACCAAACTTTGGAAATTTTCTCCAAGTGTCTAATCCAATTCTCAGCATCAATTGGATTAACAGCAGAAGAAAAGACTCGTAGTTTCTGTTTATTGAACCGTTCAAGCCATGCATGAATGTCTCCCAAATCAGCATTAGGGTGAGTTTCTGTGACTGGAGTATTTCTAGAGGGAATAACATGAGATTGGCGAAGTGCCTTTATAGTTTGGGCCACCATATTGGGTATCATACCCGCAACAACTTGTTGAATAATTGATGTCATGTTAGGACCGGGATGATTTGAAGGAGGCGAAGGGGGATTTCTTTCATCATTTGACCCAGTTTGATTTCTTCAGTGTCTACCCCTCCATCGAGTTTGATTGCTAGACAACATCGAAAATGTTACAACAATAAAACTCATTCGGAACAACGAATATGAATACAAACAGTTATGAAAAACAGTAGTACGGAATTGCGAGATTAATGAACAAGTACAAATATATGAAAATGGAAACAAATATTACCAAATTTACCCTTCTAATTCTACCACCTCACGGCTCAAACTTAAAGTACTACCGATTAATACCTATAACTTTGATACCATAAATTGTAACACCCCCGCCCCACGTAGCCTGAGACGGGAGGTGTACAATCCAGTAATCGGAAAACAACTCAAAAACACCACAATTCAGAGCATTACTAAGCTTCCCAAAGATAAAAGTTAACTTAAAACGAAACTTAAATATACTTACAAACCCAAAATGTTATCGTCTAAAATGATCCTAAAAGATCATACAATCCGCTATACAAAAGTTAATCTTAAGTCCTTTTTATTTCCATTGATCTCGATCTTTCAACTCATCCCTAGAGTTGAACCTAAAGCAAGGAAATAGAAACACCTCGGTTGAGCAATGTCGCTCAGTGGGCGAATAATGTGCATAACCATGTGAACATAATATAAGTTCAAATAAAGGTTAACGTAAAACAATTGTAGTGAAACCATTCTGAACATGAATAAAGGATGTAGAAATCATGTTTTCTTAAAACAAATCAATAAGTCACCCATATTGCAATAATACGTTGTCTAATCGGATGACCAGTCCAATCAGACTTGGAATGTCAATAAAGGGCATAACGCCACCCATTCCCCAATAACCAGGTATTCGGCTCTACCCGGTAATCGGTTCTGTCCAGTAACAAGACATTTTTCTGGTATTCGGCTCCTAGATGCATCATACGTCCCCTATTTGGCTGGCAATAGCCTTTACGACAACACCATGGTCATTAATAGCAACCACGGAAGGCATCTCAACACCCGTGGCCCAAATGTTGAGTCTAATTTAAAATCAAGAAAACTCATGTCGTTAAAAATCAATTTTTCAATATATCATAAAACCACATTTCATAATCTAAACAATCAAAAATAGATTTGTTCAAAATATTCAAATTGACCGAAAACGGATCGTATCTTCAAAAATTAATTCACCCTAAAATCATGCAATTTTCATAAAACGTGAAACCAATAATAAAAAAGTCAAACTCTTTCAACAATATGTTCGAATCATGAAACGTACTCAAATGATTAACATAAACTCAATTTTGAAACGAAAGAAATGTTTCCTATACAAGTACTCAAAACCATAAGGTTCGGAGTCACGTCTATCAAGATGGATGAGTTTTCCGGATTGTAACCGGTTACCCTCGAGTCCAAGAAATAGGATATCCATACCTTAGTCATCCATTTCCTAACTTCCGATTACCTACAACCATTTAATAATACACTTAACTAATGCTTAACACAATCATTAATATCATTTGCAACATTTCCAAAATCTTATTTTTGACTTCAAAACAGAAATTCACAGCTCATACATGCCATAAGTTACGATATATTTCTTCCATTTAGAAGCCAAATTGGACACTATCATCTAAATCAAAGTTGTGCATTTGTATCTTAGGATTCTGTAGAAACTACATTCATGTAATTGGAAGCTATAAGCATACCGGTACAACCTTTACAAAAACAATGCGTAGGTTCTTGTGTACACTGTGAGCGGATTCAAAAACTTAGTGTTTTTACTCATTTAAACTCATACTTAGGACTTGCACTCTTAATAACAGCTTCTAATGACATTCTAAGATTTCCAATGATATATCGTACACCTCATTTGAACCAACGGTTAATTTTCTAGGAATTCTCTAATAATAGGAGAGAAACTTTAAAACTACAAATGTCTCTCAAACATTTTATCAAACACTTGTTGTGCAACATAACTTTGAAGCTCGAATCCGTTTTTAATCATTTCATACATCAATTCTTGACCTTATTAGAGTAGTCTAACCACCATTTAACATACCAAACACATTCATCACTAATTATACACCTTATAAGATAAACTCATTATTACCAACACAATTGAACCTTTTTTGAAGATCATTACCAATTGACCAAAATGCTTTAACTTTAATATCTTCAACGCTTCCTTGATTCTAATCAACCCTTAAGCACAAAATGCGTACACTTTAACATATATTGAACCCACCAAAACAAACATTAATGTGTAATCAAAAGTTATCTTGAACAATCTAGCTTCAATCCTCCGAAATCAAGCTTAATCCTTTCAAATTCTTCACAAATTTTGGGTTTCTTACACTAAAGCTCTCTCTCAAAATACGTTCTATGAGATGAAGAAATGAGATGTCTGAGTTTGATTTAGGTGGAAAGATACAAATATATGATAATTAGCAATTAGCCCTTCAAGTTTCATATTTATTACATTTTAGACGTTATAGTTCTTTTCTTTATTTTTTTATTCCAACAAGTTTAGACACATAGAATAGAAACATATATCTGGATTAATGAAAGTAGGGTAATCATATTAACCCCGAAACCACAAACCAAACTGTAATGGCGATTTATAAAATTTTCCAAACCAAGCGGTGTGGCACCAAGTAACCAAACCGGTTAGACCAGACAACAAAAATAGGCGGTATGGTATGATTTGATTTTTGATGGATTTCGAATTTTTGCCAATTTAAATATCATAATCAATTGAGAAATGAATTCTAAAAATATAATGTCCTAGAAAAAGTTTTTTTTTTAACTAATTTGGCTATAAAAGTGGAGCGTACAAGAGATCTTTAAGGCCATGCGTAACGCCCACGGGCTCGGGCTCAGGCTTCGCCAGATGGCAAGCGGGTACGCGGGTAAGGGGTACGGGGGGAGCGGGCTAGGTGCGGGCTCGGGCTGAGCGGGTTTGTAATCCCGTGGAACCCGTATGTCTATTTGCCATATTTTAATGATTTTTAATTAAAATTTACACTTTCAACCCCTATACTTATTTACTAAATTTACTTTATACCTTTTAGTTTCATTATTTTAATTTTACATTTAACACATATAATCGTTTATTAACTAAAACACGTTAAAAAAACACGTTTTAATTTTAACAAGTTACACCATTATAATCGTCTCTTCGATACGTTCGAAATGAGCCCAACATTGAGTTTTTTTGGATTTATATATTTTAATATATATCATATAAACTACGTAAAATTATTTTTTGAGTAAACTATGATTTTGGTCCCTGTGGTTTACTGTTAATAACGGTTTTCGTCTTTGATCTTTTAAAAATGCTTTTTTATCCTTATGGTTTCTATTTTCCTTTCATTTTCATCCCTCCATCCAACTTTGTTAAAATTAGAGTTAATTCTTCCAAAAAATAATTGAGAAAATTACATATTTGGTCCTTGTTTATTGTATATCAAATTTTACATTTTTATCTTTAAGTTACGACATTTTTTTCTTATTTTTATTTATTATTTATCTTATTTTTATTTATTAAAAAATATATAAATATTTTTATTTTGTTAAATAATTAAATATATAAATAAAAGAATTAAAAAAAATAGAAGGTTTGAGGGTAAGGAGAAAAGCTGATGTGGCGCTGAAGTGGCAAGCTAGGGCTTGAGGGTAGTGGTACTCCACTTTTTGAGGGCTTGAGGGTTAGGAGAAAAGCTGATGTGGCGCTTGAGGGCTTCTACGGAGCGCTACACATGACCTAAGCAACTACTAGCCAAATTGCAAGAGATCTTTAATAGCCATCTATGGATTCTATTGAAGCACAACCATAGAATATCATTAATTAAATCTAAAATAATACCCACCAAAATCCCAAAAAAAATTAAAAGAAATTTACGGAGAGAATTTAAATTCTAATTTTTTTTATTAAACCGACGGATTATTGACATAAATTAATTAAATAAATAACTAAATAACTTATTTTGGTAATTTGATCAATATTTTCTTATATGTTTTAAGTTATGGGAAATTAATTAAAATAGCCATTTTCTGCTGATGGTTTAACCTCCTAGCCATTTTCTCTCTAAATTTATCAAAATAGCATGTATCCTCGTAAAACCCCTTGTGAGTACGAACTCCTCCTTAAGAACACCACTATTTTACAAATTCGGCCCATGGGTGAAAAGTGTGCAAAAATTTAAAATTTATTTAAGCCAAATTTGGCTAGGTTCGCAATTTTGGATGAGTTACTACACAAAAGCGAAATATTACACTTTTGGCCCATGTTCGCAAATGCTAACATGGGTTTTCATGAACAGGGGTCAAAATTGTAAAATAAGGGTGTTCTTAAGGAGGAATTCGTATTCATGAGAGGTTTCACGAGGATACGGGGTATTTTGATAATTTTAGGGAGAGAATGGCTAGGAGTTTAAGCTTCAACACAAAATGGCTAAAACAATTAATTACCTTTAATAAATTTGCCGGCATATTTTATTTAATTATTTAAATAATTTTTTTTTCTGGGTAATCTATTAATAAATTCATTTATTTAAAAAAAATTGAATAAACGTACAGACAAAATTTATTTAATTATATATTTAAATGACTTCCGCCAATAATCCGTTCGGTAAATTTATATAAAGTTAAAAAAATATATGTGGTGATTAAATTACAGAAGGATTATTGACGAACTTTTTTTAACTTTCGTTGCTAATCTTCGATAATAATATCCGATTATTGTGTCAATTGGTCCACATGTCACTACTAGACAAATCGCTATTTTCGACCAAAATCACCGACGGATTAAAATCGTCGATAATTTCTGACGGATCAGCGACGGATTACCGACAGATTAAAACCATCGGTAGTTTGCCTCAAAGACTTTCACCGATGAATTTTCGACGGATCTGACTTTCATCGACGGATTACCAATGGATTTTTCCATTGGTGAAAGTCTGTTGTTTTGTAGTGTGTCCATTATCTTACACGTAAAAGCAAACTTGATTAGGTTTACACATATTCATAATAGAAGGATTACTGACGAACATTTTTTAATTTTTGTTGCTAATCTTCGGTAATAATATCCGATTATTGTGTCAACTGGTCCACATGTCACTACTAGACAAATCGCTATTTTCGACCAAAATCACCGACGGATTAAAATCGTCGATAATTTCCGACGGATCAGCGACGGATTACCGACAGATTAAAACCATCGGTAGTTTGCCTCAAAGACTTTCACCGACAGGTTTTCGACGGATCTGACTTTCATCGACGGATTACCAATGGATTTTTCCGTTGGTGAAAGTCTGTTGTTTTGTAGTGTGTCCATTATCTTACACGTAAAAGCAAACTTGATTAGGTTTACACATCTTCATAATAGAAGATAACATTTGGATGACCTTAAGAAGAAGCACCTTTGTGAGTCTCAGATCCGTGCAACGAACAATGAAATCAATAGATATGAATACGATGTTTATGATTTCAACTGGTCATCCATATAATGCTTTCAATATCAGAGAGTTTACAATTCATAGTAGGAAAGCAATAAAGACGACTAGCCTATTTTCTAAGGCTAATACACTTTATATATGGCGGGCCCGTGGTTAACAAGCCCACGACCCGTTCACTAACAAGGCTCAAAATAAAGAGATACAATACAAACCCTTGAACTTTAATTCAACAATAAATGACCCTAACAATCTCCCCCTTTGAATTGAAGTTCGAGTTGGCGCCAGTTTGCAACATATCTTTTTCGAAGCTCGAAGTGTACCTCGAACATTCTGATAGCACGGCGATAGTCGATGCGTTCTTCAACCATTTCCAAGGCTTTCCGAGCAGTTGTTTCTTCCGGATTGGGAACATACGAAAGCCTTCGAGTTTCGGACTCGAGAGATATGATCTTTCGAAGAGCATCTTGAACTTTGAAGAGCGTGCCGTCGCAGAATTTGTCTACCTGACTGAAACGCAGAAATCTTTTCTCTTTCTGTTCGTTGAAGTAGACAATCCCAAATTCAGGTTCTATAAGCAGAGCGTTCTCGGGATACATCTTCAATTCAGGAGCTTGCAGATTCAGCTTTATCAGATTTACCTTCTTTGCCCTGTTCTCGATTTCCATTTGGAAGTCCGTGAGATATGACATCATAATAGTACGGACCAGGAATCGACGAACAGCTGCGAGTGCCTCTGCAACTGGAAGCGGTCGGATAGTTCTTGAACGAAGGTCTTTCAGAATAGCGTAGAAGTCGAACGGTCGGAGGTGCTGGAAGTCGGCTTCAGAAAATCTCCATTCATTCCCATCTTCGCGTCTGACGGTGAATACAGGATAAACAACTTTCATAATTCGGCCTGACTCGATGTTGATCACTTCTGTGATCTGATGCTTGGTTCGTACATGGCTAACCGGTTGACACCGCTTCATTGCACTTACGTACCGGCGTTGGTATTCGGGGTTAGAACTGTAAATACTAAGGCAGAAGGTCGGCTCGATTGGGCGTAGCTTGTGAACGAACACCTTCTTCAGGGATTCCCCCAGGTGAGGAATAAATATCGTGATCTTCTCCTAACGGATTTGTTGCTGTTGAGGAGGTGGGAGATCAGAAGCTGTCGGTTGCTGATGAGATGTCGGAATATTGGCGGTTTTAGTTTCAGGTCTTGTTGAAGTTTCAGCGGGTTGAGCAGAGTGAACGGGGGCACCGTATAAATTATGGAGCAGAAACTGGTCGTAGTCTACGTTGTCATCTTCATCAGTAGGGAAGACCAAATTAACCTGGAAATTTGCGGCACTGGCGGCATTTTCATACCATGCATCTTCGGTTTTCGGGTTGGTCTCGCAGTCTGGATCTATCAGGTTGATTGTAGACTCAACTGATATGTTAAAAGTAACCAGTTCCTGTTCTGTTCCCTCAGGTTTTTCAACCGTCGGGTCTTCATCATCCGAGATATCCATGTCAATTACCATCTCGGCTAAAGGTAACTCGGCTTCAGGTGCTTCTGATGTTGTTGCCGCAGTTGAGGGTTCCTGTTGAACCACATTAGTCGTCTCAGTGAGGATCAGGGCGGTCTCGGTTAGTCTTTGTCTTTTCTCCCCCTTACGGTGATCAGGATCATCCTAGTGATCGTGCTTGTGCTTTAGACCGCCTGCTTGACTCTTGCAGGTATCTTCGAGTGAGCGGACTCTCTCGGATAGCGTTGTGAGCGCTTGGTTGAAGTCCTTAAGAGTTGAGTCAATGGTATCCAAGCGAGTGGTAATGGATGACGAAGGAGCAGTGACCTGGGATTTCAGAACGGATAGCAGGTCTGCTTCGGTTGAGGCGTCGGTTTCGGATTGTTAAGCAGTTGGGCTAGAAGCATCGTCTTGAGGGTGTCCACCGAGTAGGTGGGCTGAGTAGGAGCCTGTGGAGGTGTAGGTGCGGTTTCAGCTTCAAAGATATTCTCTTTTCCTTTGATTAAGCTCTTGATTTTGGCGAGCTCGGCGGCGATGTGCTGCTCCATTGCCTCGCGGACAGCCTTGAGGGTGTTGTCCAGGGACCCTTGTGACACAAAGTCGGGTAATGTAACTCCGGGATCACTTAGATTATCCGTTGAGGCATCTACCTGAGAGGCAGAGCCACCTACGTTCACGGTTGGCGCAGGGATAGCCGTGGTAGGATTTCCGTCCGATCCTCGTGTTCCGCCAGACGGAGACACTACAAACGTTCCGATCGAGTCACGAAGAGTCTCGATTTGGTGTTCCTCATCATGTGTCCTAGGCGAAGAATGTTCAATTTCAAATGGCTCTGGACTCGATGGTGCACGAAATGAAGTCGAGACTAGGGGCTGTTGTTCTCTTATTTCAACACCGGTACTCTCCGAGTGAGAGACCGGTGGAAGTTGTTCTTGATCCCCGTGAGAGACTGAAACATCCATCTTTTGAGAGACGGATGAGTGGATAAGGGGGTTGTGTAATTGCTCCGCTGGGCCCATAGAGTCTTCTTCAATATCCTGTCCCAACAAATGAGACGGGATAGTAGATGTGGCTACCCGGATATCACTCGGTTGGGTTCGCTCAGGAGCCTCTTTATCTTTATGGCTCAATCTTTCCTGGTTCACTTTCGAACGCAGTTCTCTCCTTCTCATATGTTCTAACTCGTCACCTATAATTCCCTCGGGTATCCTAGTATCTCCCATAGCATGTTGGGGAGTAGAGGTAGGTGAGTCAAGTGGGATTCCTTCGGTGAAGTCCGGGTTGGGTCCGATACTGTGAGGGATTAATTTCAGGCGGATGTTACGGTCCATATTGGATGCCGTGGAGTCAGATTCCACGTTTTCAACTTGACGGAGTGGTGAAGGCGGGTCATATAAATATGGCTCGGAGTCACGGTGGAGCAGCGGTCGTGAAGACGATGTTTCGGCTTCGCCTGTCGTTCGGGTAATGGGAGTTACGGGTTGATGGCTAGAACTGGGACGCGGATCCAATGCACCTCCTGTTGCGGTCCCCCCCCCCCCCCCCCCCGATAATTCTCAACACACCCCGCCCGGGAGCCCCAGCTGCCCGGGCCCTTCCTCCTCTTGTCCTAGGACCCTCACGTCCCTCAGGCCTATGTCCCTGGGCAGGTCCCTCCGGCGCTGGCTGGACCATGGGATTCCCTAACTCTTGCCTATAAGCTACCACACTCGGTGCAGCGAGATCCGCGTGAGCCAGAAAGGCTTCAGGTATGGGCATGGCTATGACATTGGACGGGTTACGAATTACCATGTATTGTAGGTGGTGAGGAGGACATACCGGATGGTTCGGATGTCACGGTATTGCTGGATTGGAGTCCATATGTTGTCGCACAGCCATAGATAGGAAACAAGGGTACGGGAGGAACTTCTTTTGCTTCGTACCTCCGATTTGACGAATAGCTTGAACTAACTCCCGCCAAATGATCATTGCAAAGTCCACGTGGCTGTTGTAGCACACGACATGGAATAACCGCAGGAAGTCGCCCGTACACTGGTCTATGCCCTTCCATCTCGAAGAAAGGCATCTGTTTAGAATCGTAAACAGAGTGTACCATATGGGGGCCAGGTACTTTCGGTTGAACGCGGACGGTCGGTCGAGGGCATGATTATAGCCGAGAGCGCGGACTTGAGCGCACAGAGTCATGTCATTGAGCGCAGGGTCATAGCCTTGGTGTCCGCCGACATTGGCTTCAAGAAGTGAAAGTAGGCGACGGAAGGTATCAGGTGTGAGCGTGAACTGTTGGTTATTAATCTGAGCCGTGATTGATTGTGAGTTGTCCGCTGTGTTGACTCGTGCAGTGAGCCATACTTGAAGAACGTACAGTAGTGGAACGTCGGCTGTAATAGTAAGGGCCTCATGGAGAGGGTGACGCATAAGAATATCCACGAGTACTCGATGTTGTGGTTGTGGAAGGAACTGAGCCGGGTCCAAGTGATGGTTGTTTGGATCTATCTCGGTGCCATGGTCAGGTTCGACCAAGGCGTTATCAGCTTTTTCATCTATAAATTCCTCTTGAGGAATTTGTTCGCCGGGGTTTTGTGGATTTTGTTCCTGATCCGCCATGTGATATCTTTAAAAGAGACATGGTTAGTAAACGAAGTGGATGAACAAGTATCAGCGCGTACCTTGGCTATAATAGGCTTAATCTGAGACAGATTAAGGACTGGCAGTGACAAAACAGATACAGTACTGATAAACAGGGGTGTCCGGATAAAAATTGGAAAAAACAATACTTTCCGGACAAACCAAAGTATCCGGACAAAAGGTATCCGAACAACAGAGGTTTCCGGAGAAAAAAACATTCCGGACAAACAAGGTTTCCGGATGAAAGAGTTTTCCGAACAAAAACGGATTCTGGACACAACAACTTTCCGGTAGTTGAACTTACTGGAAACCCTGAGGTTTCCGGACAACTAGGTCTCCGGATGTTGTGATCTATGAATGTTACCGGACAAAGCATCATCAACGTGATAGATTCCGGACACAATGAATGTGTCCGGACGACATTCATATATACTAATCGAATAATATTCAGTCCCAATTAGGTATGTGAGCATCTCTGTGAGGTCGATGTAAGCACATAAACACACTAAGTCATCTAAAACTACCTATAGAACACTGGTGTTACCCAAAATCGAAGATGCACAAAAATTAGGTTTCGGTGAGGAAAATTGACCAAATTCAAGGTCGATATGTAACTGAGTGCACGAGACCAGTAACAATGATATCGAGATGGATGAGTGAGCAACATACCTGATGGTGAGACGAAGCGAGTGACAAACGTGTGAACCAAGTGGAGCCGAGCGAGAGAGAACGAAGTCGAGGGGGTTTGGGTTTTAGGTCGTAATTTTCCGGATAAGAGAAAGAATGAGTCCGGACCCTTTTATATGACCCAAGAGACCGGATGTGGTATCCGGGTTATTATCCAATCCGGATAAGGACCCGGTCCGGAAACCTATCCGGAAAGATAGAGAGTCCGGATACCTGTCCGGATACCTCTGGATTTTCAAAAAAAATACCCTGTTCCTTAGGATTTTGCAAAAGATGTGACAATTTTGGATTTAAAGGAACCTTCTCTCGCTCCCCCTCAAATTGAGCATGGGGAAAAACTTGCTCCCCCTCGGATAGTACAATGGAGAGTTCGACACACCCAAAAAAACTTTTGGACAGTTAAAGAAAAATACTGTGTCGCTCCCCCTCAAATGATGAACATAAATTGAAATCCTCATGGGAGTATCCACACACACAAAAAACTTGTTAACATTTTTAAGAAAAATTGTGTGTGACGCCCCCCTCAACAAATGATTAAACTTACCTGATACTGCAATGAGCTCCCCCTGAACACATGAACACATCATGAAAGCACATATATAGACATATAAGAGTGGAGGACAGTATGAAAGAAAAAGGAAACACACGAAGAAAGAAAGGAAACAAACGAAATCTACCTAATAAATACAGAGACTTAATCTAACGGTGTAACTGAAAGAAGTAGAATACAAGTGCGAGAAAGTGTATGCTCAATCATCAGGAGTGTAACCACCAGATGATGAGTAGACAGTTACTCGTAGATGTATGGAACTTGTGACGGACACACAATCGGATTAAGTCTTTAGATTTAGCATACCTAACATGGACACAAGTGTATTAAAGTGTTTTTCGTCCAAGGGTTTTGTAAAGAGGTCTGCTAACTGATGCTCAGTACTTACAAAGTAGAGTTTGACTGTACCTCTTCCAACGTGCTTGGTCTTAGTGTGTTGGACCGGGTTGCTGGATATGGCAATTGCGCTCTTCGAGTCGCAGTAAATAGGCACCTTGATTTAGGTGAAGTCGAAGTCTTTGAGTTGCGTCCGCATCCAGATTACTTGAGAACAGCAGCTCGCGGCGGCCACGTACTCCGCCTCGGCAGTTGACGTAGAAACGCATTGCTGCTTCTTGGACGCCCAACTCACCAGACTATCTCCTAAAAACTGCACATGCCCCGACGTGCTCTTCCGGTCCATCATGCTGCCCGCGTGGTCCGCATCAGAATAAGCGGATAGCTCAAAACCTGTCTCTTTCGGGTACCACAAGCCAAGATCAGCAGTACCACGTAAATAACGAAAAATACGTTTTACCGCAGTTAAGTGAGACTCTTTTGGTTTTGATTGAAATCGGGCGCATAGAAAAGTTGAAAACATGATATCCGGTCTACTGGCGGTTAGATACATCAAAGAACCGATCATTCCCCGATATAGTTTAGTGTTCACATCCGTTCCGTTAAGATCGGCGTGAAGCTTTGTACCAGGTGCCATGGGAGTTTTCATGGGTGAGGACTGTTCCATCTGGAATTTCTTAAGAATATCCCGGATGTACTTAGCCTGGTTTATGAATATCCCGGTCGACAGTTGTTTAACTTGAAGACCAAGGAAGAAATTCATCTCATAAAGCATGCTCATTTTAAAAAATTCACCCATTAGATTGGCAAAGTTCTTAGCATATTGGGGATTAGTAGAACCGAATATTATGTCATCGACATACACTTGAACTAGAACTATATGACCCTTTTCGTTTTTGATAAACAAAGTAGAATCGATTTTACCTCGTGTGAATTTGGACTTTATGAAAAACTCGGACAGAGTGTTGTACCAGGCTCGCGGAGCTTGCTTTAGACCGTAAAGCGCCTTGTCTAGAACGTAGACATGATCACGCTTTGAATCGTCCACGAATCCTTTCGGTTGCGAGACATATACTTCTTCCTTTATATCGCCGTAGAGGAATGCGGTCTTCACATCCATTTGGAAGACCGTGAAGTTCTTGTGCGCGGCGTATGCAAGAAACATACGTATGGCTTCGATTCGTGCCATCGGAGCATAGGTCTCATCATATTCGATCCCTTCTTGCTGACGATACCCCTTGGCCACAAGACGCCCCTTGTTGCGTACGACGATGCCGTCTTCGTCCTTCTTATTTTTGAAGATCCACTTAGTGCCGATCACCGTCTTGTGAGATGGACGTGGGACCAGTCGCCATACCTTTAGAGCCTCAAATTGGTTGAGCTCTTCTTGCATAGCGATGATCCAGTCTGGATCTTCAAGTGCTTCACGTACGTTCGCCGGCTCGATCTTGCTTAAGAAGCCGGAGAAGAGGCAGAAGTTGGCTGATGCACCTCGCGTTTGAACAGGAGTTGAGGGATCACCGATGATTTGATGAAGGGGATGAGCTCTCGTCCACTTGGTGGTGTGCGGAAGCGGGTGTTGAGTAGAGTGAGACGTGTCCGGATCCACATAGTCACCAGAGGGTAGATCTTGAACTGCTTCAAGTGTAGCAGGTTGGTTTCTCGGAGGATATGGGGGAGGATTCGCCGAGGGTTAAACAACTTTTGGTTCCGAGGAGTGCAGAGGTTGAGCGTGTTGTAGCAGATGACGAATCGTTAGGAGCGATCTCCGTCTTAGTGATTGGTTCCTCCAGGGGGACAATAGTATCAGATGAGGTTGATGATGACGGTTGAGCTGTCTCCACAGTGATGGACGGTGTGCTTGTAGAAGGCGGCGGACCAGATAGATTCGCCGAATCCTCATTACGAGCAGCTTCAAGTCGAGGTTGTGCTGAGACAGGATTAGAAGCGTTAAATATGTCATCATAAAAATACTTAAACAATAAATCTAAATCAGAAGAATCAACATTCGAGGAAGATGCATGATTTGGATTTACTGTCGCTTGTGCAGATCCCGAACTTGGAGGTCCGGAAGCTAGCACGCCAGTGAAACCGAGTTCTGAACCGATTTGTTCAGAAGCCAAATCTGCGGCTTCGTCGAATGTCACGTTTACACTTTCAATAACGGTTTTAGTCCGTTTATTTTAAACGCGATACGCCTTAGCCTGCATGGAGTATCCGATGAAGACTCCTTTATCCGCCTTTGGGCTGAATTTGCTGATATCGCCTTTGTCGTTCAGTACGTAGCACGTGCATCCGAACGCATGAAAATACTTGATGTTCGGAACGCGGTTGTTCATGATCTCGTACGGTGTCTTGTTGAACCGCTTGTTGAGGATTGAGCGGTTTTGCCTGTAACAAGCCGTAGACACCGCGTCGGCCCACAGAAATAGCGGTAGCTTGGATTGGGAAAGCATGGTGCGAGCTGCTTCGACAAGAGTACAGTTACGTCGTTCCACCACTCCGTTTTGCCGAGGAGTGCGTGCGACAGAGAAGGTGTGCGAAATGCCGACTGAAGTCAGATAGTCGTCCACCGTTTGATTCTTAAACTCCGTCCCATTGTCGGTCCTTATGGTCTGAACTTGTTGTTGCTTGTTCAGTTGGACGGTAGTCAGGTGATTGATGATCAACTCCGGAGTTTCGTCCTTCGAGCGTAGAAACTTCACCCAAGTGTAGCGCGAGTAATCATCCACCATCACTAGAATATATTTCCGCTTGTTGATGCTTTGAACACGCATCGGTCCACACAGATCCATATGGATAAGGTCGAGGGACCAGGACGTGCTCGGAGCTGCCTTCGGCTGATGTGGCACGCGCTTCATCTTTCCCATTTCACATGCCCCGCAGAGACGATCCTTCACGAATTGAAGATCGGGCATGCCTTTCACGTGTCCGCCCAGCACCAGTTTGTTGATACTTTTGAAGTTCAGGTGCGATAGTCTTCGATGCCAAATCCACGCTTGTTCGGAATTAGCCTTCGACATGTGGCAGACTGGGTTATCGGGTTTCAGGGCTGCGAGGTCGATTGTGTAGAGGTTGGTCTTGCGTTTCCCAACCAGTAGCTCCTGTCCGTCGTCATTGAGGATTCTACACCGTTTCGCTTTGAATCGAACCTCGAGATCTTTGTCGCAGAATTGACCGATGCTGAACAGATTGTGTCCCAATCCCGCGACGTGTGATACCTTCTTGATTGTGATCTTGTCTTGAACAATGTCGCTGTAGCCCACGATCGGCGCCTTGTCGTTGTTCCCAAATCTCACGTCTCCACCATATTCTTCTTTGTAGTTCGTGAGAAGCTCCCTCCTTCCGGTCATGTGCTTGGAGCATCCAGAATCTAAGTACCACACATGACCGTGCTGCAAAAACAAGTTTAACGGATTTTAGGTACCCATATTTTCATAGGTCCTGGAGGGTTAGGTTTGGCACCTCGCGGAGGACTTTCTTTGACACAGATTTCCCCTTGGGTGTAGGTTGTACACCGTTTGTGGAAACTGGTTTTGGCACAGATGGCCTCTTAGGTGTAGAATTTACACCTTTCGGAGGAACAAGTTTGGTAGCAGGTTGCCTTTTGGGTGCCGGTTTAACCTCAGTAGGAGCAACCCGTTTAGGAATGGGTTTGGTCTCCCGCTGTGGTTTAACCTCTGATTGGGAACCCCGTTGTTTATAATATTTTCTTTTGTTATTACGGGGTTTGCGGTTGGGTGTCGAATTATACATGTGATATGACCCAAACCAATCATTTATGTTAATTTCATCAAAATCATTCCAACCACAACTAGAACAACATAAACAATCACGCGATAACTGAATCAATTGATGAACTGAATTAAGTTTAATCGGAAAAGAAACTTCAAAACGATTCCATTGATTCCAAGCACAATTGTATTTGTTTATCCTAGAATTAAAAGCAGTAGGGAAAGACTTTGATGCAGCATCCTTGACAGGTTCCTTGTTTAGCCACTTGGTTTTTTCTTGTTTTGCGCGACCAATTTTATCTATAGCAACAGGGACAGAATGATCAGTGACCTTTGAAAAAACAAGATTTTTGGTAGGCAATCGCTCGGTCTTTTGCCTCGGTTGTGATTGGTTTTGAGAAACAAGTTTAGTTTTGGAAATCTTAATCACAGTTGGGGTCTTTGTGTTTGAACAAGTACCTTTTTCAAAGTGGACCGGTCGATTCACCACTGGTGATAGAAAGTCAGTATGACTCGGAAGAGGTTTGTCGAAGGGGAATGACTCAAACTCTCCATCAGAATTACCTTCGGAGTTCATGTATTCAGAAAAATCGATCTCCGGAATTTCAGGACTTGGATTGGTCAAGGAAGGCGAGGAACACTTAGTGTCAGTGTGCTTTGGGGAATTTGGTGCGGAAGCTAAGAAAAAATCAGAGTTCAAATTCCTTAAAACACTCTCGTCTTGAGAATCTTTACCGTCTTCTGAAATAGAAATCTTGCCTATGAAAGCTTTGCACGAAGACGTATCAGATGAGTTTGAGGAAAGTTCGGATGAAATCTGTTCTTGAAGCTGACCATTTTTCGTATACTCTTGCATCGCATCTGTTGCCAAGGCAGCCAGCTTTGATGTGAGTTTAGTTATTTCACCCCGAAGGATTTCCTGTCCTTCATCAGACACAACTTCGGTTTTGACCTGTTGTAGATTCTCAAGTTTCTCAATTAACACTTGCTTTTCCATTTGAAAAATTAACCTTTCTTTCTCGAGTGACTCCTCCAGCTCGACTATCTTTGCTTCCAAGATGAGAGGGGAAACATAGAGTTTAAACTCATCCGTCTCAGTCTTGGTTTCGGTTGCTTGGACCTCATCCTTTTTAAAGGAATCCTTGGGCTTTGCAACCTTGTAGCAGTCGAAGTAGTCATTCGAGAGATACTTCTTGTTCTTTTGATAAGAATAATTTAAAGGCTCATAACAAAAAGGAAGTTGCATGTGTGACTTGTGTGCGCTCTTATATTCCTCAGTTTCCTCTTCCTTTTCAGGTTCAAGAGGACCAGTCCATTGAATAGCATATTCCGGATACTTTTTATCTAACCCAAGACAGCCAAAATCATACAAAGTAGGTGTTTTGTAGATACCCTTTTTCAAATAGTGTGGATTATCATATCCGATTCCCCATTCTTTGTTAAAGTACGTGAACTCTTTGGGTTTATTCATAAAGATGGTTTGATCGGTTTGACCTCTTTTGTGGAGTTTTGTTTCAAGATCGGTGATTTTATTAACAAACTCCTTGTGCTGAATTTGAAGAGCAGAACATTGATAAACAATATCTTCTTTCTCATTCAAGCACTGAGCAAACTGAGACTGAAGATCAGATAATTTGGCCCGTAAGTCTTTAGGTGCTATTGAAAGATTTTTGCATTTGTCTTTTAAATTAGCATTTTCAGACTTATATTTTTCTGTTATTCTCTTTTGAACATCTAGCTTTTCGGTTAGAGATCTAATCTCAAGCTTTTGTTCTTTAGAGGAGGCCTTAAAGGAATCTGCCTGTTCGGTAAGAGATTGCATTTGACCCAACCAGTAGAGCTTCTCGGCTGGAGAGTGATATCCCATGAAAGCATTACCCCCATCAGAATCGCTTTCATCATCAGAACCACCCCACCAGTAGTCGTTTTCCACAAGTAGAGCTTCTCCAGCTTCCTTCTGCTCAATCAGGGCTAGCTTAGCCTTGTAGTAGTGAGAATTCTTTACCACAAGCCTCTTACAATCTTTAGCGAATTGACCAAGTTTTCCGTAGTTGTAACAGGTCACTGGTTCATCTTTTTTCTTATTTTCTACTTTCTCCGTCTTCTCCTTCTTCTCTGACTTATCTTGCTCATCAGCTTTCTTCTTTCCCTCATACTTGTCCTGATGATCATGGCGCTTGTTGGAGGAGGTGGAGTAGCGCTGATTATTGGACGAAGGCTTCTTATAGAACTTCTGTTGTTGGAAAGATTTAGTGAGCAGAGCTATCGCTTTCTTGAAGTCAGATACTTCATCATTAGAATCACTGTCTTCCTTTTCTTCAGATTCGGAAGAGCTTTGCTTTTGAGCAAGTTTGGAGTGACGGCCCGAAGATTTCCTTTGCTTGGAGGACATAAGTGCAATAGGATCAGAAGCTTGCTTGGTTGCATCTTTCTTCTCTTTCAGAATTTCCATCACTTCATCTTCGTCTTGAAGAAGCATCTCGTACAGCTCGTGAATACCGACCTTCTCCATTAAGTGGTTGTGCTTGACATGTGATGCAAACACTTTCCACTCAGGCAGAAGATTGTTAAGGAACTTCAGAGCATTTTCAGTGTTGGAACGAGTAATCTTGTTCTTGTAGTGCTCGTTAAGAAGAGAACATAATCGTTCATAAGTTTGAGATAGGGATTCACCGGTGCGCTGTTTGAAACTGTCAAACTTCGTTATTGAACTATTAATCTTCAGCTGATTCCCGACTTCACTTCCTCGCATCATCTTCTCCACTTGATCCCACATACCCTTAGCTGTGTCTTTGTAGCTGTCGATTGCCGTATAGATCGCATTGGGGAGGGCTTGAACAAGATATCTTCTCCTTCAGTCATGCCTCTTTCTTCTTCCGTCATGTCAGATAACGTCTTTTTCTCACGTCGAGCTAAAGTATTTGCAGTTGCAGGTATATCCTTCATGGGTTCCGGAATAGGCCCATTTTCTAACGCTCGCTGAATGTACTCGATGAAGATTTTAAACCTATCGCGCCACTGGCTGTACTCACCTTGATAGAGGCAAGGTGGTTTGGTGTCGGTACCGATTGCAAGAGCGTCACGTGAAGACATCTTTGGTTGCACTGGAGTGATCGTCAGACGAATTGATTGATTCAAAGTGTAAACCTAACGCAAGGCACTATGAGTGGTATCCTAACGCATGTTCTATGACAGATTTGAACTAGGAACATGTAAGATTTCTACTGAAATGAACTTACCGGATAGGAATTCGGATAAGACGTCTGATCTGGAAGTGTCCGGATCAGATTAAGTGAAAACAGTTCAAAATCACAAAAGTATCCGGATAAGAGGAACAATCCAGACAGCCTTAGGTTTCCGGATAACAAAGGTTACCGGATGGCTAAAGTGTCCGAATAGAAAAAAATAAACACAATACTTACCGGGTAAAAGAAGTTTCCGAATAGAATACTTACCGGATGAGATACTTATCGGGTAGGATGTGATTCCGGATGGAATTGATTACCGGATACCTTGAGTTATCCGGATAAAATGCTTTACCGGAAACTTTGGGTTTTCGGAACAAAGTACCCGAAAAGATTTAAGTTTGTAATACTTACCCGGAAAGAATGGTCGTACCCGGAAATGATTAACACAAACGTCCGGAAACTTGGGAGTTGTCCGGAAAGAACGACTGGTTTGTCTGGGAACTGCGGCTGGATTGTGGAAATCGATTAGGAAACAACTAGGGTTGCTCAAAAATGTTCCTGAAAGATTAGAAACACTACCAAACACAAAAATAACACTACCCAAATCGATTTTGAAGCAAAAACAACACGTTTTGATGGTTAAAAATTCAATTTTTCTCAAGAACACACTCAAAACTTTTGATCTTAATTTGCTTAAAAACACACTCAAACGATCGAATTAGAGTACGAAAATTTGCAGAATCACTAATAACAATGATACTAACAATACCCAATAAATGAAATCGATCAATTTTAACAGAATCAAAAAGTAGAATGTCACTCAAGAACACAACCGTATTGTTCAGAAAACTCACCAGAAATCGAATTGAACACTTTGAATCGATGTAGTCCGTCTGCTCTGATACCAATTGTGAGTCTCATGTCCGTGCAATGAACAATGAAATCAATAGATATGAATACGATGTTTATGATTTCAACTGGTCATCCATACAATGCTTTCAACATCAGAGAGTTTACAATTCAGAGTAGGAAAGCAATAAGACGACTAGCCTATTTTCTAAGGCTAATACACTTTATATATGGCCGGCCCGTGGTTAACAAGCCCACGGCCCATTCACTAACAAGGCTCAAAATAAAGAGATACAATACAGACCCTTGAACTTTAATTCAACAATAAATGACCCTAACAACCTTTGTCATAGAAAACATCCGAAGTTGAGATCATTTCCGATTCTATCTAAAGATGATCATATACATTCTTCTTTAGAGCTTATAATATCTGGATCGATCTTAATATGTAACACCCCACATTTCCTTCTCTAAACCGATACCCAACGAAGGGTGTTATGAACCAAGTATGATAGTTATTCATATATAAGTGGAAGAAACAAGCTAGTAAAATGTGGAAGCGATTAGATTTCAAAGACACATAGTTTATTTTAAGGGAATCATTTCTCGATGAATCATAGTTACAATGTACACTTTTATCGTCTAGTAACATATACTAAGGTATCTTCGATTGGTTGATTGGAAGTATTTGCACCAGAGGCATCTTTCTCCCACTTATGATGACCATATGGACCAGAGCCATCGTTGTCTTGGTCATCATATTTTGCCTTCTTGTTAGCCTCTGTCTGACATGAATTCGGTGCAAGCCTCTTTGCAGGTATATGGGCAGTGGCAGCTTGTAGTTTGTCGCACACATCATCGAAAATATCTAAAATACTTGTGACCTCTGCTTCTGAGTTAAATCTGAGCCTTGACACATTTTCTTTGAATTCTTTCGTGTAGGAGCCTGCAAAAGCTGTGAAAGACTTAACAAAACCACAAACTTCTGAAATTATCTTTTGGCCCAAGTCAATGATATGTTCTCTGGTGATGTAGTCTGTTGGCAAAAGTGGCTGGAGCTGGGATTTGGTAATCTGTTGGACATATTCCAGAGCCTTCTTCAGGTCCTCTAGGGTAATGGATGAATTGGGTTTTGTGGAGGATTGATTCTTCAACATTTTAGCGATTGATTTGGTGGCTTGGAGTTCTGAAGTGAGGGAGTTGATGGCGTTCTGAACTTCTATGGGAAGTGTGGATGACGGGCTCTGTGACGCCTGAGACTTGAGTTCCTCGATCTTTGTGATGGTCGGCTTGACCTCTGTAGATAGCGACTCAACTATAGATTGCAGAGAAGCCAAGTGTTTTTTGGTTGAATTTTTTTAGCTCAGCGCCATTATCACTTCTCAGCTTTTGCACTTTGCAATCATACATAACCTGAATCTTCTCAAGATTGATTAGTACTTGTGGAACATAAGAATTCTTTCTAACAAATTCAATCCAAGTATATCTTGGAAATTCATCAATCAATACAAGAATATACTTTTTGCCTGCTAGGCTCTGCATTGAGATAGGACCACAGAGATCAACATGCAACACGTGTAGAGGCCTAGTACAAGACACATCTGACTTGGTTCTGAGGGAAGCTCTCTTGAGTTTACCCATTTCAGAAGCAGAACAGAGATGATGTCTGTAGAATCTTAGATTTGGAAGACTACTTACGAGATTGTGTTTCACAAGATTATCTAAAGTATGGAGGTTTAAGTGTGAGAACCTGTTGTGCCATAGCCATGCTTCTTCATTCTTGTTAGAAACAAGATAGAGTTTTTCATCTTTGCACTTGGCTTTAAAATTCACAACGTATAGATCACCTCTTCTTTCGGCCCTTAACAGTTCTGTACTTGTACCTTCACTCAACAGAGAATAACACTTTTTATCGAATTTGACATCAAAACCACTGTCATAAAGTTGACTTACACTTAGTAGGTTGTGTTTAAGTCCATCCATATATGCAACTTGTGAGTTCCAGATTAGTGCATACACAATGAAATCAATAGAATAGAATCAATCAGAATGATTTCAACTTGTCATCCATATAACTTTGATTAATCTTCGGAGAATTCTTTACAGATGATCAAGAACATTTAAAACGATTAACCTAAAACAATAGGGTTAAAATACTATTTATACTAAGGCCTAAGCTATTGAGGCCCATGGCCCATTACATCAATTAAGCCCAAATAACAATTTACAAATAACCCCCTTTAACTTCTATTCAATAAGATTTAGTCCTAACAATCTCCCCCTTTGAATTGAAGTTCAAGCTCTTGCCAGTTTGGAACATATCTCTTCCGGAGTGCGAAGTGAATCTCGAAGCTTCGAATGGCTTTGCGGTAGTCGATGCGGTCTTCAACTATTTCCAAAGCTTCTCGAGCGTTTGATTCGTTTAGGCTGGCCGTAAACGCTTTGCGAAGATATTTTTCCTTGGTGATGATATCTCTGAGTGCATCTCTGACTTTTAGCAACGTACCATCGCAAAATCTGTCGACTTGGCTGAAGCGAAGAAACTTCTTTTCCTTTTGCACATTGAGATACACAATTCCAAATTCTGGTTCAAGGAGTAGTGAGTGTTCGGGGTACATCTTCAACTCGAGTGCATTATGATTCGGTTTCATTAGGTTTATCTTCTTTGTGCGGTGCTCGACTCCCATCTAAAAGTCTGTGATGTAAGATATCAGTACCTTGTAGTGCAGGAATCGTCTGATAGCCTCGAGCGCTTTGGTGACATGAATCGGTCGGATAGTTCGGGTTCGAAGGTCTTTCAGAAAAGCGTGGAAGTCATTCAGTATGAGGTTCTTAAAGTCTGCTTCGAGGAATCTCCATTCATTTCCATCTTCACGTCTGACGATGAATACTGGAAACAAGACTCTAAAAATTCGGCCGGTTTGGATGTTAAGCACTTCGGTGATTTTGTGCTTTGTCTTGACTTGGCTGACTGGTAGATACCTCTTCATTACCTTTATATATTGGCTCTGGTAATCTTTGTTGAACTTTGATATCCCAAGGCAGAAAGTTGGCTCGATCGAGCGTAGCCTGTGAACACATAATTTCTTCACGGAGTCCTCAAGGTAAGGAATGAGGATGATAATCTTCTCCTATCTGATAGGTTGCGGTGGAGGAGGTTGATCAAAAGCAATCTTGTTGGTCCCGAAAGGCTTAAACAAGTTTGTAGAAGGGGGGGGGGGGGGGTTGAATACAAACACACTATTTTACTTTTCTAAATTGTTTATTGATAAATCATTAACAATTTACAGCTTGTTGCGGAAACAAGATTAAGGATAAACCTAAATCTAAACAAGTTGGAACACTAAGGTTTTCTTGCACTAAGAAAGATAAGGAGATTACTAATAAAATCCTATCTTGAGAGATTTGAACTTGTCCAGAGTTAGCAAGTTACTTCAAATGAAGTGAGTTCATCTCTTTATAAACTGCATGCATTTAATGCAATCCAGTATATACTTTACACGTGTCATTAGCGGATTGGTTGCATGTCATTGACCTTTGATGACAACCTTAGTAGCCGCATGAGTGAACAGTGTAGTGTCAGAGTGGTTGTACGATTTCAGATTTTCGGAGGTTCTTTTCTGACATTTCGTACGGTGGCGTGCAAGGGAGGTTAAGACAAAAGTACTTTGTACGGAGGACTTCATGATCAGCTTTCGTTGATTCAGCGATTATCATTTACTATTCAGCAGATGATAAAGTTCAGCGATAGCTGAAGTCTTGTACTTGATACTTCACGTTGAGTGGACAAATCTGAGTCTTCGCTGATCCGCATCAGTTCATTAGGAGACTTGTCGCTGGTTCTTGAGCTTGATCTTCGACTTCAGCGTAGAACCTTTGTTGACGTGAATCTTGTCTTCAGGGATCATAAGTAAACAACTAACTTATCAGCGATCACCATACGGACTGAACAGACTCAGCGATATGGTGAACAGTGTTCGCTGAATGTTTAATCTAAAAGTGCGAGAGTTCCTATCAGCAGTACTGTAAGATCTTAGTACTTATCAGCGATAGTGAAACTCTGATACATATTGTTTACTTACAATTTTCACTAAGTATTTAAGATAGGGTCATTATCAAATCACTGAGGGTTTGGATCAACAATCTCCCCCTATTTGATTATGACATAGCAACAGAGAAAATTGCTATTTAATGAAAACATAAGGATAAAAAGAACTCATAAAATATTTGTCCCTTTTACTGTTTTCTGGGATCTTTTCAGTACTGATGGAGTAAAGTACATTCGCTGAAATCTTTCTTTAAATCTTTGAATCAGGTTACAATATGAATAAGAAAGATTACAAGTACAAGCGAAATAAATTACAAGTACTGAAGGATGACTGATACAATAGAGAAAATGGTGATTGTTGTCAGCCTTCAAAGGGTTCTTCCTTAATGAGAAGTTCATCAAGGGTTGTCTTTTCAGTTGGAATCATCCAGTCAGGAACCTTTTCTCCTTTATTCTTTAGCTTCAGAGCAGCTTCAAAAATCAAGGGTTTTAGGTGTCGTGCCTGAATGTCTTTTCTGAAGTCGCACCAGTAGATGAGATCTTTGAGCTGTTCGATTGGAGTGATTGGAAGCTCAGCGATCCGTTGAAAGCATTTACGTCCGTCGTAGTCAAGAAAGAATATTCCATAAGGATTACTGATGACTTTACCAGGGACGAAAAGTTCACATGGTGGCAAAGAGACATCAAGGGCAGATAGATCAGGATCAGGACCAAGTACTTCAGCGCGAGAGAAACCAATTCCAGTTTCATTTCGTATGACAGGACCTGAGTTTGAATCTTGATGTTTCTTCCTTGGAGAGTCCTTTTTTCTTTTCGGCTATAGATCAGGAACAGGAGGAATATCCACACAAGAAGATATCAAATCGATCTGTCTGTTTATCAGCTTTTCGAAATGATCCTTGTACTTAGATTTTGACGGTTGGATAGCTAACCTCATCTCCAGCCATTCAGAGAGACCATACCTTTTTACAGTGTCAGCACGAAAGGTTTCAGATGAGTCATCTTCTCTGAACAGTTTGATGTCAACAATAGGTACTCCGACGGAGGTTCTTCCAGAGATGAATACCTTGTTGATCTTCGCTGGACGATATCTGAAGTGGATTTTCTCTTTACACCAGATCAGGGTGGTCTGAGAAACTTCAGCTTTCTTTTCCACGATCTTCTGGGCTTGTTCCCAAAGCTTTCGTTGGATTTGAATGGGAATACGCTTCAGCTTGGGGTCTTTGACAGATTCTTGAGTGAGCTTGATGGCGTATTCTCTGTCTTTATCTTCAGCTTCCTTCCTTTCAGCGATGAGGCGTTCAGCTCTGAGATGATCTTGGTATTCAGCTTTTGAAATTCTGAACTTAGGAGGAACTGAAGGTAGTTGATCGCGCCTTAGGATGATTCGCTGATCCTCGAATCGCTTTATCATTTCTTCTCTCCTCTTTTGATCTTCTTCACTCAGCCTTTGAGCAACTGAGGAAGGTCTGTTTCTGTGCGAGAGAGGTTGTTCTTCTGGTTCATCAGTCTCAGAGATTAAATCTAAGACTGGGATTATGTCTTCAGTGTTAGCTGGAATTATTGGTGAAGTCGCAACAGATCTTTCAGCGATATCCTCAAACAGGGGAGAGGACTAGCTGAAACGCAACGATCTTACAAATAAGAACTGGGTAGAAGAACTTG
This sequence comes from Saussurea involucrata, assembly GCA_033807775.1. NCBI lineage: Eukaryota > Viridiplantae > Streptophyta > Magnoliopsida > Asterales > Asteraceae > Saussurea > Saussurea involucrata. Next base: position 146,369,626 of record CM066320.1, on the reverse strand, counting down.
GGTAGAAAAGATAGAAAAAAAATGTGGATGTGTATGGTGTTTGTGGAATGGATAACTGATTTTTCATAGATGATCAGGGAAGGAAAAATAAGTTTAGTGTACCTGACAAATCGGCTTTGCAAGTAGGATCGCCAGATTATCATCTTCAGCGATGCCTTTGTCTTTGCTTTTCTCAGCGCCAGAGGCTGAGTGCTTTGTCTTTGTCTTCTCCCCTGAAGGTTCTTTTATTGAAATACCTTTAAGAGCTTTGGTTCGAGGAGCAGGTTTGACAACAAAGAAATCATCGTCATCTTCATCATCATCATCATCGTTCCTTGGAGTGGAGGATGGTTCAGCTTCAGGGATGTCGAAGTCTTCGTCTTCTTCTGCTTCAGATTCCTCAGCATCTTCATCGAGTTGCTCCCCCTCTGATATAGAGGCGAGGTTCTCGGTTCCCTCAGGGTTTTCATCTCCCTGAGGTCCAGTAATCCGATCTTCATTACCCTCTCCCCTGATAGATTCATCATGGGAAAGGTCTTCAGCGCTCTTCTCCTGTTCAGCGCTCTTCTCCCCCTCTTTCTCATGATTGGCGGGGGAGGAATGGGTAGATTCAGCATTGGTGTTGTCTCTGTCTTCTGGGCCAGAGATTTTCACACAACCTTCAAGCTTAGCTATTCTGTCTTCTAGGCCAGAAATAGCAGGCGTGATTTTCTTCAGTTCTTGGCGATCCTCTGCGGTGAATGAGTCCAAAACAGGTGCAGGGGCCGGAGCAGGAGCTGGATTATTTGCCTTGTTCACCAGCGTCTCGATCATTGTCTTGACGGAACCAAGGTCGGTCTTCACTGAGCCCAAGTCGGTCTTGACCACTGACATATCACCTTCGAGTGTACCAACCGATTTCTTCAGCGTTGTAACTTCGCTGGAAATGGTGGAAACTGATGATTTGAGGTTGGTGTAGTCAGTGTAGATGTCGGAGAGCACTTTGGCAAAGTCGGCGAGAGTTTTATCAAGATCTTTGATGTCATCAGAGGAGGCCTTCTTTTCCACCACAGTAGTCAGCTTCGTCAGATTCTCTCCAGCGTTTGTTACAGCTGTAGAGTTATTTGATAGACCGGTGGTGAGATCCGTAAGTTTCATCTCCATAGACTTCAGAGACTGGTTGATGTCTCCCAAAAAAGGACCTGTAACATATAAGTACTTGTGAACAAAGGAAAGCTCAGAAGTTTCAGGTTTAGTTACAGTGTTTAAGGTGGGATCTGTACCTGCAGGAGCGTTGACGAACTCATCAAAGTTTCGAGTCCCTCCATAGTGTTCCATATCTCCCTCAAAAGTTCCGTGAGGAATGGAGATCTCTGCAGGTCCTTTCTTCGTCATTCGCTGAGAAGCTTCAATGGCTTCTTGAATGATGGCATCTCCAGTTTTGACTGGAGGAGTGTCCAAAGAAGTAGAGGGAGGAGCGAAGGATAAGAATTGGGGTTGGGGTTCAAGTTCAGCGTTGGATTCGCTGAGAAGTACTTCATCAGTCTTTTGAGAGACTGACGAAGGTTGGGTAGATTCCAAAGTTCTAACCTCAGCGTTTAGGGACGCTGAAGTAGGTTTAGAAGGGATGGCTTGAATTGGTGTGGCAGAGCGTACCACGGAACTTTCCTTCAGCTCTTCAGAATGAGCTGAGGAGTCTTCAGCATGCAACTACTGGGGTTGCTCCTTGGTTTTCTTGATCCTTTTGGAATCAAGAGGGGTAAGAGATTGTTTCCTTTTCTTAGAAGGAATGGATTTTGTGGCCGGGGTATCAGCGATGGGTATTGTCGCTGAAGGAGCCACAGAAAGCGGAGAATTAAGAAGAGTGAGAAGAGTAGAGAGACGTACCTCGTTGGCGACAGGCTTGAAGTCGAGAACTTTAGGGCCAATCTGAGAGAGTTTCAGATCACCCTCCTCAGGATAGCTGTCCTTCAGGCCATATTGAAAGATGGCGCTGATGAATCGCGGGTAAGGAACCCATGCTGGTCGGTCAGCGGCAGAATCAACACGTTGAATGAGGTCTTCATAGATGATGGAGGCCCAGTCAATGTTGAGACCTTTCAGCAGTGCGTAACCCATGGCCTGCTGAGGTTGAGCGGCTTGATCAGAAGATCCGGATTTCGCTGTCATGCAGCTGATCAGGTGAGCGAAGATGAAGTTCATCTCGCTGGGCATCTTGGATTTCTTTATCAGCGTCAGCTTCTTCTCAGGTAGCTTGTCTCTTCCAGTCTCCCAGATGTAACCCATCGCATCAAGGAAAGCAATGATTTCTTCCCTGTCAGCGTGCTTCTTGTGGTCAGGAAATGGAATGAAAGGATTTTATGAGGTAGCGTTAGGGAATTTCAGAGCTTTACGGATTATTGCGGGGGTTATCTTGATGGTGCCATACTCAGTATCGCTGAGTATGCAGTCGATGGTTTTAGATGGATCTTTGGCTGAGGGTAGGTTGGTGTGTCTGGCAGAGTACCAGAATTGGGATAATAGACGCTGACTGGCAGGAGGTGTGATTGTCAGTGCTGTGTATATGGGGCTATTCTTCAAAAAAATCATAGCGTCGTCTAGATGGGATACCTGCTTCCGAGGAGGAAACTCGAGAAGCGCTGAAAGGTTGTTTGCCTTTGTCCAGTCTAGTTGATCCAGCTCAAACTTAACCTGAGGAGCTTTGGTGATTTCCAGTTCCTCAGAATCACTGGAGATGGACTCAGCGGTAACATTCAGCTTTGAAGTTGCCATTTCACTGTATTATCAGTTCAACCAAAGATGTTAACAAATAAGAAATATCTTAATGTGGAAAGAGAATTTCCATTAAGATTTTTCGAATTTTGTCCATTTCATTCAGACAAAAAAGTCTTAATGAAGATTAGGGTTTTTCTTGTTTTTTTTTTTTTTTTTAAAAACGAATATAACACCTATAAGCCTTGTATTCCAGTTTTTTAAAAAAAAAATGGATACGAAAGAAGAACAAGTTTAAGATTTTAGATTTAAAACTTGAAGAACAACCATGAAATGGTTGTGTTTATAAAACCATGAAAGAAAATGATTTTATTTTTGAGTTCTTTTGTTTGATCTTGTGTAAAACAAGGATAAGATCGAAAACAAGTTATTTGCATTTGATAAAAGATAAGAACATATTGACCTTGAGTTTGATGAAGAAGATGATGAACAGTTCTTGAAGATCGAGAGCACAAAATGCAACAGTGTTCTTTTCTTGCGGAGAAAGATTGATTCGCATAAAAGACAAATATAAACTTTGAGAGAGTTTATATAGGAAGAGAGTAGAGAGAGAAAAACTTGAGCGGGAAAGTTTTTCATCATGACACGGACACGTGTTTGCATTTGATTGGATAGACAACGAAACGTGCAAACGTGTGTCAGAAAAAGAAACGTGCCTGGTGTTATCCGTTGCAATGACGTCACAACTGTCCTTTCACATTCTTTCGTTGTCTCTGAGGTTTTGAAAGAAAAACTCAGGGACTCTTTGGAAAATATGAAGCACTGAATAGAAATATCAGTGAGGGTTTTAAGAAATTTCAAAATATTATTCAGCGATGAAAGAATTTGAAATCTTGCATTTTCATGCGTTTTGTCAGAGAAAACATACCTTGATATCAGTTTAACCCAATTTATTCAGAGAGAAGATGATGAAATGGATTGTACTAGTTTATTTTATCCAGAGCCTATACAAGAATGTATAAACGTATCGCTGATTAAATGTGAACCGCTGAAGATTTATCCTTCAAAGTTCAGCATTCCAAGCTCGCTGATGAGAAAGTTGAATCTTGTCTCATCAAGAGGTTTGGTAAACAAATCAGCTAACTGATAATCAGTTGGGATAAAATGAAGTTCTATATCACCATTCATCACATGATCTCTGATAAAATGATATCTGATTTCTATGTGTTTTGTCTTTGAGTGTAGCACTGGATTGTTTGCTATAGCGATGGCACTTGTGCTGTCGCAATAGATTGGAATTTTGGAGAGCTGAAGATCATAGTCTAGTAGTTGATTTCTCATCCACAAGACATGAGAACAGCAGCTTCCAGCGGCTACATACTCAGCTTCAGCTATGGAAGTGGACACCGAGTTTTGCTTCTTACTTGTCCAACTTACCAGCTTTCCACCCAGGAGCTGACATCCTCCTGTGGTGCTTTTCCTATCCATTTTGCAACCTGCAAAATCACTGTCTGAATAGGCGGTTAGATCGAATCCTGAATCTTTGGGATACCAAAGACCTAGATTCGCTGTACCCTTAAGATATCGAAAGATTCGCTTTACAGCTTTCATATGAGATATCTTAGGTTCAGCTTGATATCGTGCGCACAGACATGTTGCAAACATAATATCGGGTCGGCTAGCTGTAAGATACAGTAGTGAGCCGATCATCCCACGGTACAGCGTGACATTGACAGGAACACCCTTTGTGTCCTTATCAAGTATCAGCGGTGGTGCCATAGGGGTTTTCATAGCTGAACTTTCAGTTAAGTCGAATTTTTTCAGCATATCTTTAACATACTTTCCCTGATTTATAAAAGTTCCTTTTTCAGTTTGCTTAATCTGAAGACCAAGGAAATATGTTAGTTCACCCATCATACTCATTTTATACTCATCTTTCATTCTATCAGCGAAACGAGTACAAAGCTCAGGGTTAGTAGAACCAAATATAATGTCATCAACATATATTTGAACTAAAATGATATGACCTTTTATTTTTCTAAAAAACAAAGTTTTGTCAATCTTACCTCTCTCAAATTTTTCAAGGTGGAGATACGTAGAAAGAGTGTCATACCATGCACGAGGAGCTTGCTTCAAGCCATAAAGTGCCTTATCCAGCTTATAAACATAACCTGGACGCTTAGGATCTGAGAATCCTGGAGGTTGTTCCACATAAACTTCTTCATTCAGCTTTCCATTTAGAAACGCTGACTTAACATCCATTTGATGTACAGTGAAGTTTTTGTGTACAGCATATGCTAAGAAAAGACGAATAGATTCAAGTCTTGCTACAGGAGCAAAGGTTTCGTCATAATCTATACCTTCCTCTTGTCTGTATCCCTGAGCAACAAGACGAGCTTTGTTGCGAGTTACAGTACCATGTTCGTCCAACTTGTTTCGATAGACCCACTTAGTGCCTATCACTGTTTTGTCAGTTGGTCTCCGAACAAGTTTCCAAACTTTGTTTCTTTCGAATTCAGTCAGCTCTTCTTGCATAGCGCTGACCCAGTTTGGATCTCTGAGGGCATCATCTATTTTCTTTGGTTCAGTTAGAGAAATAAAGTTAACAAATAAACAAATATTACCTGCACTTCTACGAGTCTGAATACCAACGTTGGGATCACCAAGAATTTGATCGATTGGGTGATTTACAGTCCATCGCTGAGCCGGAGCATGCGTCGCTGACGCAGTCTGAACTGGAGAAACTGAAGATGAGGCTTCAGCTACTTCTGGATAATCAGCTAAGAGAGGAATGCTTGCATTTGTCACTTCATTCACTGATTGCTGAGAAATAGATGGAATTTCTGAGACATTTGGATCAACTGCGGGTATAGTATTTATAGGAACAGCTGAGACCCAAGATGTTTCAGCTTCACTATTCTGCATATTGGGAATGATAGTAGGACCATCATTTTCAGTTGTATGAGTATGAGTAGTGGGAACATCTTCTGAATCACCAAGATGAGAAAACATCCATTGATTCAGTTCTTCTGTATCAGCGTTCGGTTTAGAGTTCGCTGAACGGGATTCGTCAAACGTGACGTGAATAGTTTCTTCTACAGTTTGTCTTCTTCGGTTGAAGACTCTGAAGGCTTTGGAAACTGAGGAGTATCCAAGAAAGATTCCATCATCAGCCTTAGGATCAAACTTTCCAAGGGCATCTCTGTTGTTCAGTATGAAACACTGACAACCAAAGATGTGAAGAAAGCTGATTGAAGGCTTTCTCCCATGAAAGAGTTCATAGGCTGTCTTTTTGAATCTTTTGACTATCAGCGACCTGTTTTGCGTAAAACAAGCCGTGTTGACAGCTTCTGCCCAAAACTGAGTAGGCAGGTGAGAATCGCTGAGCATTGAACGTGCAGCTTCAATAATTGTTCTATTTCTTCTTTCAGCGACTCCGTTTTGTTGTGGTGTTCTCACTGACGAAAAGTTATGAGAAATACCCTTGCTCTCAAGGAAGGAATCAAGAGAACTGTTTTTGAATTCAGTTCCATGATCACTCCTTATTGAGCGAACAGTCATATTGTTCAGAGTTTCCATCTTCCGAACAAAGGTGATGAGTTCTTCAGGGGTGTCACTCTTAGAACGGAGAAACATTACCCATGTATAACGAGAGAATTCATCAACTATGACCAGCGTATATTTCTTTCCAGCGATGGATTGTTTGTTAACGGGGCCAAACAAATCCATATGGAGTAGTTGAAGAGGAGATGACACTGAGGAAACTTGCTTGGACTTAAAGCTTGCCTTGGTCTGCTTCCCTTTTTCACACGCTGAACATAAGGATTCTTTGGCGTATGAATGTTGAGGTAGACCAGTGACTAACTCTTTGGATGAAAGAGTATTCAGTGTCTTGAAGTTGAGATGTGAGAGTCTCTTGTGCCATAGCCATTTGACATCAGAAGATGCCTTTGAGAAGAAACAGGAGTTCTCAGTGGTTGTTGAGTCCATGTTTATAACGTAAACATTTTCCAAACGATAACCGCTGAGAGCTATCTTCTCCTTTTTGTCAGAGACAAAGCAGGATTCCTTGGTGAAAATCACTTTGTTATCCATGTCGCAAAGCTGACTGATGCTCAGAAGATTATGCTTCAGCCCTTCAACATATGCGACTCTTCTGAAGGATGTTGTACCATTTGAAAGTACACCATACCCTCGGGTGTGTCCTTTTCCATTTCCACCGAAAGTTACAGAGGGACCCTTCTCTTCCTTGTATTCAGCGAGCAGGCTTTTCTTTCCACTCATGTGTCTAGAGCATCCGCTATCGAGATACCAGATACCCTTCTTAACCTGCAATACAAAGGAAGATTAGTTTTGCTTGGGTACCCACTTCACCATGTATACGCGTTTGTCAGTGGAAGTGGTTGGAATGGGTTCAGCAGTCTTCGCAGCATTTGAAGATTCAGCTTTGTCTTTCTTCACTTTGGTCAATTTCTTGACCTCAGCGGTATGAGTCACCTTGACCTGACTTGCAACTGGTTTGGTCTTCTTTGGTGCTATCTTCACCTTAGCTATCTTATCAGCTTTGGTGGCTGTGGGACACTTACTTGCAATATGATCGGTAAGTCCACAGTGATAACATTTCCTATAACTAAAATTAGTTCTAGGACCACTTGTGTGCTGAGCTTTTAATTTGGAATTAGAAGTGCCAGCACCAAGTACACTATTGGTTTTTGAAATAGGACGAACATTCAGTTCTTCAGATTTCTTACCAAGGACATCTACTCTGAGTCTAGGAGTAGGTCGCTGAACTGATCCAGAGGTCTGATTTCTAGAAACAGATGAATGAATCACTAAGGCTTTGGAAGCATTCAGCTTAGGTACTAAAGTACCCTTCTGAGGATTTTGATAAATTACAATTCCTTTACCTTTATCTTTAGAGACAGAGGTAGGTTTTGAATAAACCATTTTCTCCTTACCTTTTGAGGAGGTAGGAGTTTCCTCAGGGATTGGTGTAATCGACGAGGAGTACTGAGATGAAGAAGTGTCAGCTACTGAGGATACGAATGTTCCAAATTTAAGCATTGAACGTTCAGTGGTTGGTATTGGAGTATCATATTTTTAACCCAGACCACGTTTATCACTCAGAGGAATCTGAGCCTTAATTATCTCAGTGATCTTTGTTGAAGAATTACACCATCCTTCAACAGTAGCTTGTTCAGCTTTTAATGCAGCGATAGCTTCCGCTCGTTCAATTTTGACTAGCTGATTTAAATGGACTTGATCTTTAAAATCTTCTTCAAATTTAGAAAGCTTTTCTATTTGAAGGTGGCAATTTTTAAGCTTTTCAGCGAGATCAAGATTTTGGTTTTCAACCACAGCTTTGCCGTTCATGGCTTCGTATAAGCTTCTAGTCAGTAGTTCGATTTTACGGAGACTATCAGCTTCATCAATATTTACAATATTGGTAAAGAAGGAAGGTGATACCTGAATGGCAGATGTTGAAGTGGAGGGAATGTCTGAACTTTCTTCCTCTTCTTCAATCTTGGCCATGAGACATTGATTTGCTTCATCATCTTCAGAATCAGATGATGAGGCTTCTTCATCAGAAGCAGCCCAATCATAGTCAGCCATTAGGCCTTTTCCCTTCTTCTTAAAGCTTTTCAGCTTTGCATACTTCTCCTTCAGCTTTAAGTATTTGTCGTCTTTATTCCTTGGAACAAAGGATTTCTTTGTAAAGGCTGAAGGTCTCATGATTTTCTTTGACCTGCACTCGTTAGCGAAATGACCTGTCTTTTCGCAGTTAAAACAAGTAGCAGTAGCCTTATCAACAAAAGCTGATGACTTAGGCTTGTCAGCTATAGAAAGAGTTTTGTTCTTTCTAAACATTTTCTTCTTGGCGAATCTCCTGAACTTTTTAGTTAGGAGAGCCAAGGATTCATCATCTGAAGAATCCGAATCTGATGATCTTTCAGAGTTACTTTCTAACTCAGTGATAGTGACCACGGGTCGCTGAGTAGAAGGTTCCTCTGAGATTAAAGCAACAGGGGTGCTTTTGGAATCTTTTACAAGATTCTTCTTAAGATGGCTAGATTGCTCATGATTCAGCAATGTGCCATATAAGGTAGCGAGTGTCATTGATCTTAGATCTTTTGACAGCTTGAGACACATGGAATAATTGTCCCAGCTTTCAGGTAAACATTCTAAAAACTTTGTCAGAACTTCAAAGTTAGAATATTCCTTACCAACCGTTTTAAGATCTATAATTAAGCAGTTAAAACGTTGATGTACTTCAGAGAGAGTCTCATTCTTACCAGAGATGAAACTTTCGTATTGTCTTACCAGGTTGATCTTTCTTGAATCCTGGACTTCAGACGTTCCTTCATACTGAACACATATTGTGTCCCACATGGCCTTCGAGGATTTCAGGTTCATGACGGAATGGTAGACTTCGTCAGGAAGGGCCATGGATAGTATGGATCTGGCTTTTGTATCTATAGCCACTTTCTTCTTGTCTTCATCGGTCCAATGATGGATTTCCTTTGGAATCAGCCTTTCTGGAATAGCAGCTCTAGTTGCAGTGGCTGGAACGGCAGGATCAATCGTTACAGGGATGTGTGGACCGTTTTCAAGATAGTAAGGTATAGTAGGGTCTACACCTTCTAAGAAGAGTGTCATCCTATTTTTCCATAAGTTGAAGTTGTCTCTGGAAAATCTAGGGGGTTTTGCAAGAGAACCATTGTCGATATAGTGAGTGTTTGTGTTTGAGTTGGCCATTTTCAGATAATAGCAAGGAAGAGAAAATATCTTAGATTAGATCTTGTTTATGAGATTAAACAAATCCGCTCTGATACCACTTGTTGGTCCCGAAAGGCTTAAACAAGTTTGTAGAAGGGGGGGGGGGGTTGAATACAAACACACTATTTTACTTTTCTAAATTGTTTATTGATAAATCATTAACAATTTACAGCTTGTTGCGGAAACAAGATTAAGGATAAACCTAAATCTAAACAAGTTGGAACACTAAGGTTTTCTTGCACTAAGAAAGATAAGGAGATTACTAATAAAATCCTATCTTAAGAGATTTGAATTTGTCCAGAGTTAGCAAGTTACTTCAAATGAAGTGAGTTCATCTCTTTATATACTGCATGCATTTAATGCAATCCAGTATATACTTTACACGTGTCATTAGCGGATTGGTTGCATGTCATTGACCTTTGATGACAACCTTAGTAGCCGCATGAGTGAATAGTGTAGTGTCAGAGTGGTTGTACGATTTCAGATTTTCGGAGGTTCTTTTCTGACATTTCGTACGGTGGCGTGCAAGGGAGGTTAAGACAAAAGTACTTTGTACGGAGGACTTCATGATCAGCTTTCGTTGATTCAGCGATTATCATTTACTATTCAGCAGATGATAAAGTTCAGCGATAGCTGAAGTCTTGTACTTGATACTTCACGTTGAGTGGACAAATCTGAGTCTTCGCTGATCCGCATCAGTTCATTAGGAGACTTGTCGCTGGTTCTTGAGCTTGATCTTCGACTTCAGCGTAGAACCTTTGTTGACGTGAATCTTGTCTTCAGGGATCATAAGTAAACAACTAACTTATCAGCGATCACCATACGGACTGAACAGACTCAGCGATATGGTGAACAGTGTTCGCTGAATGTTTAATCTAAAAGTGCGAGAGTTCCTATCAGCAGTACTGTAAGATCTTAGTACTTATCAGCGATAGTGAAACTCTGATACATATTGTTTACTTACAATTTTCACTAAGTATTTAAGATAGGGTCATTATCAAATCACTGAGGGTTTGGATCAACAAATCTGTTATTGAGGAGATGTCGGATGTAGCGGTGTAGAAGTCTCAGGAATCTGTGAAGTGTAGACTGGTGTACTGTAACAGTTTTGCAGCAGGAACATGTCATAGTTGTTGGCCCCGAAGGGCTATACAAGTTTGTAGAAGGGGGGGGGGGGGGGGGTTGAATACAAACACACGTTTTTACTTTTCTAAATTGTTTATTGATAAATCAAGACAATTTACAACTTGTTGCGGAAAAAGATTAAGGATAAACCTAATCTAAACAAGTCTTGAGAAACACTAAATTTCTTGCACTAGAAAGAGTTAAAAGAAATTACGAATAATAACTTAACAATAAGAAATAAGAAGATGGTCCGAGCACACTTCAAAACTGAAGTAAGGTTCTTCTTATATACTGCATGCATTTAATGCATGGCAGTATGGCTTTACACGTGGCAGCAGCTGAGTGGTTGCATGTCATTGGCCTTTGTAGACAACCTTAGTAACCGCATGGTGCACAGTGTAGAATCAGAGTTGTTGTACGATTACAGACAAAAGGGATGTCCGTTCTGACAGTTCATACGGAGACGTGCAAGGGAGGTAAGACAATAGTAACATGCCGGGAGACTTCATGATCAGCTTTCGTTGAGTCAGATCTTTATCAGCGAATGATAAAGTTCAGCGATTGCTGAAGTCTTCTACTTGATACTTCACGTTGAATGGACATGTCTTGCTTCGCTGATATCCGCATCAGTTCATGAGTAGACTTGTCGCTGGTTCTTGAGCTTGATCTTCGACTTCAGCGTAGAACTTTGGTTGACGTGAAACTTGTCTTCAGGGATCATAAGTAAACAACTAACTTATCAGCGATCATCTCATAGACTGAACATGCTCAGAGCTATATGATGATGAACAGTGTTCGCTGAATATCTAATCTAAAGAGTGAGAGTTCCTATCAGCGGTACTGTAAAGTCTTAGTACGTATCAGTGATAGTGAAACTCTGATACATATTGTTTACTTACAATTTTCACTAAGTGTTTTAAGAGAGGGTCATTATCAAATCACTGAGGGTTTGGATCAACAGTAGTCGATTTCATCATCGGCATCGGTGGGAAAGATTAGGTTTACCTCGTAGTTCATCGCACTGGCGGCTTTTTGATACCATGCGTCTTCAGTCTCCGGGTCGATCTCTGTATCGGGATCTATCAGGTGCAGTATGTACGATCAGTGCCTGTGAATCTCCCTCGGGCTTTTCAACCGTTGGGTCTTCATCATCTGAGATTTCCATGTCTATTACCATCTCAGCTAAGCTCAACTGGGCTTCAGGTTGGTCTTCGGTTTGTGCCACAGTTGATGGTTCCGGTTGAACCGTTGTTGTTTCAGAGATGATTAGGTCGGACTCAGTCAGTCTTTGTCTCTTGTTCTCCCCCTCATGGTGATTAGGATCATCCTGGTCATCGTGGCGTCTCTTGAGTCCGCCAGCTTGATTCTTGCAGATGTCTTCGATTGCGGCGACTCTTTCGGACAAGGTAGTGATTACTTTCTGAACGTCCTTAAGAGTCGTGTCAAGTTGGTCCAATCGGTCAGTTACGGATGACGACGGAACAGATACCTGGGAGCATAGTACTGATATCAGGTCGGCTTCAGTGGAGGCGTCGGTGTCAGTATGCTGGAGCAGTTAGGCAAGTAGCATAGTTTTGAGAGTGTCCACTGAGTAAGATGGGTGTACGGGAGCCGGTGGAGGTGTTGGTGCGGTTTTGGTTTCGACTATTTTCTCCTTCCCTTTGATCAAGCTTTTTACCTTGTCAAGCTCTAATGTGAACTGCTTCTCCAGCACTTCGCGAACAGCCTTTAAGGCGCCATCTAGGCATTTCCTTGACAATATGTCGGGTAAATCATCATGGCCGTGATCACTTAGATTACCCGTTGAGGTCACGACTGTTGATTCAATAGAAGTGCCACCTACGTTCATAGCTGGCGTGATGTTGGCTATGGTAGGATTTCCTTCTGATCCTCGTATTCCGTTCAATGGCGGACATACTACGGAAGTTTCGATCGGGTCACTAAGAGCACCGATATTAGCAGTCACGTCCTGTGTCCTAGCCGAAGAAGATATAATAATGTCAAATGGCTCTAGACTCGAATGTGCACTGAAAGAAGTCGAGAACGGGGGAGGCTATTTTCTTGTTTCAATATCGAGACTCTCCGAGTGAGAGACCGATAGACTTTGTGCTAAGTCCCCGTGAGAAAATGAAACACTCAGCTGTTGAGAACTGAGTGAGTGGCTAGGGGGTTGTGCAGTTGCGTCGCTAGGTCTACGACGACTTCTTCAATGTCTAGTTCCAACGGATGTGACGAGGCTGCAGATGTGGCTACCTGGATGATACGGGCTCGGAGTCGCTCATTTTTCGCTCTATTTTGGACACTCGGCCACTCATTATTCTTTTTCAATCTCAATTTCCTCTGCCTCACTTGTTCTAAGTTTTCAACTAATTCTCCCTCCTCTCTCCTTATGTCTCCCGAAATAGGTTGGGATGTTGGGATGTTGGAGGGTGTGGGTGAGTCAGATGGAGATCCTTCGGTCGTTGGCGGTTGACGTCCGATACGGGGTGGAATCAGTGAGAGGTGGTAAGCGCGTTCCATATCGGAGTCGGTAGTGTCTGAGTCCACATCATCGGTTTGGGTGAACGGGGAGATCGGTTCGGTTGTATCCGTTCCAAGATCCTGTTTGAGTCGTGGGGTGGTAGAGACGACCGGGACCTCGTGTAGGGATGTCGACGGTCCGGTGTCATCAGTTTTACGGGTATGTGAAGGGGTAGTTGGCCGAACGGTGTGTTGGTGCGGGTGTTGGCTTGTACCGGCACGCGTATCCAATGCACCGCCCGCGTCTGTTCCCCTTCCTTGATGTACTCTCAACACACCCCGTCCGGGAGCCCCAGCTACCCGGAGTCTACCTCCACGAGTCCTTGGACCCTCACATCGCTCAGTTCTAGCTCCCTGGGGAGGTCCCTCCGGCTCTGGCTGGACCATAGGCGCACCTATGCCTAACGCTCGTCTATAATCTATTACACTCGGTGCATTGGGGTCCGCATGTGCCAGTAGGGCTTCGGGTAAAGGCATTGCTTGGGTGTTGGACGGGTTACGAATCACTAAGTAATGCAAACTAAATGGAGGACATATCGGCTGGTTTATGCGCCGTGGTATGTTCGGATTCGCGTCCATAAGCTGACGGACGTCCAACGAAAGGAATCTGGGGTACGGAAGGAACTTCTTCTCCTTCGAGCTACCGATCGCCCGGATGGCCTGGACTAGCTCGCGCCAGATGATCAGTGCGTAGTCGATGTGGCGGTTGTAGAAAACCTTATGGAAGAGACGTAGGAAGTCGCCTGTGCACTGGTCGATGCCCTTCCATCTGGATGACAGACACATGTTCAGAATCGTGAACAGGATGTACCAGATGGGCGCCAAGTACTTTCGATTGAAGGCGGATGGGCGGTTGAGTGCATGATTGTAGCCGAGAGCACGGATGTCGGCGCAGAGAGTGGTGTCATCGACCGCATGGTCGTAAGTAGCATGGTCGCCGGCAGTGGCTTCAGGTAGTGATAGAAGACGTTTGAAGGAATCCGGTGTGAGCACGAACGGGTGATGATCGATCATCGCTGTTATGGTCTGTGAGTTGAGCGTCGTGACGACTTGAGCAGTTCGCCATACTTGATATACGTAGAGGACCGGGACGTCGGTGGTTGTAAAGACCGTATCCCGGTATGTGATTTATTAGTATTAATTCTTTTCTTTTAAGTTCGATTTAATGTGGTTTCCGTTAACGGGGTTAGTCGAGTTGGACCTAATCGTTAAAATGTCGGAATTTTGGGTTAGTTGCGAGAAGGTTTAAGTGGAGGGACTAGAAGTGTCAAAGGGCCAAAACATACATAGTTTCGGCCCATGCATTCATAAACCGAAATCCATATGTAATTGTTGGTGTGTTGTGGCGTGTTTGGCAATCAAGAGAATAGAAGAAATCAAAAACCCTACGGCTCTCCCTTTTCTAGTTTTTTTCTTTGTTGTCGTCGGCCGGAGAAGGGAAATCGAAGAGAGAAAGAGGGAAAGAGAGAAGCCGAGAGAGAGAAAGAGGGTGCTGCCGGCGACGAGGAGAGAGGAGGAAGAAGGTGATCGCCGGCGAGTTCGGTCGGATTAGAGGACGAGAAAACGTTGCGTCGAGGTAGTTCGTAAACCTTTCGTTTGTTAATTGTCAAAAACCGCCGCAAACCGCCACCACCACCGCCGCAGCCACGGCTGCCGGCGGTGGGGCCGCCGCTGCACGCCGCTGTGGTGGCGGCAGGGGGTGCGTATGGGTGTGAAGTTGCGGAGGAGTCGGGAGTGGGTGACGTTGGGAGGTCTCGCCGGAGGCTGTTACCGTAACCCTCGTCGCCGCCGCCAACCACCACCGCCGCCGGAGGCGGCAGTGGGTAGTGCACGGTTGTTTTCCAGCGTAGTATAGCCCTTTCTAGTAAGCTTGTAGGCTGTTCGGGTCTGTTTGGGTTAAGCTTTGGCTTAATGGGTTTATAAACAACTTTTGTCATTTCATGTGAAAATGTTTTCTGCCACTGTTTTGCGACGGCCATAACTTTTCCGTCGTAGCTCGGATTGAGGCGAATCCGGTGCCCACCGTTCACATTCTGTGCCAGGGCACACTTTTCGTGTTTTAGCGGAAGTCCGGTTCGGCCTCTAGCTAGGCGTAATTTGGCTGTTTATACAGCAGGTCCGGATTTGTCAGTTCGCGTTCCGTTTTAAAAGTCACAGTTTCTGCCACTGTTTTGGGAAAGCCATCACTTTTTATAGGAACGTCGTATTGGGGTGAAACCAGTGCCAAAATCTCCCATTTTGAGTCTAGTAAGTTTCTTATGTTTTGCGGAAAAACCAGTTCGGACCATAGCTAGTGTCATGCTGCTGTTTTGTACTGAAAGGTACTGTTTTTCCCTGTGCAGCAGATTGGTTTTGTAAAATCCATAATAAATTGTAGAAAAATCGTTAGAGCGCGTACGATATGTCCCTGGAACCCTAAGACATAGAACTAACTGATTATGGAATAATATTTCTGGATTTATCAGTTTTTAAGGGGTTAAACAGGTCCCGAACAGACCTGCGTTTTTAGAGTAAAAGCTGGAAAATTTACATGTTTGGGCTCATAGTTGTGACTTTGGGTTAGGACTTCGCTTGACGTTTGATATCACTTATTTAGGTGGGACCGAGGGCTCGGTGGGACCGAGGGCTCGGAAAGAAACGTTGTGGGAACTCGGTGTGACGAGTGTGTTACATTACAACTCGGTGGGACCGAGGGCTCGGTGGGACCGAGGTGTTGGATACATAATTACTTGTAGATGTTTACTCGTTTTATGTAACTGTGGTGTTGTTGCTTATGTGCGGATAGGGGTGATGTGTATATAATTCCTATCTGCACATGTGATGGAATTCACTAAGCTTCGTGCTTACCCCTTCCCAATATCTTATGATTTCAGGTGCGAGTAGCAGTCGGGCATGACGGTACATACGGGCGCAAGGCGAAGATTGTTTAAATTGATTTTTAGTAAATGGGGATTTAATTATATAACTTTTCTCTGCTTAAACTTTGTTGACGGTTTTAAATAACGACGTTTATTCTTATTGTAATGGGATTTGTTAACTTTTGGTTTGATTATAATGAAATGTATTACTTTTAAAAATTTTAAATTCCTTGTAATTTTTGGGATGTTACAGTGGTAGCAGTGAGTGCCTCTCGAAGTGGATGGCCGAGAAGTATGTCCACGACCACACGATGTTGTGGTCGGAACTCGGCAGCGTCTAGATGGTGATTGTTTGCCTCGAGTTCAATGCCATGGTCAGCTGGAACCAGGGCATTGTCAGCTTCTTCATCTATGAATTCCTCTTGAGGAGGAATATTCTCTTGTGGAGGTTGTTGATCCGCCATTATAATACCTGAAATACATGATGTTAGAATACAGGCGGATGCAAAAGACTGTCGATGCGTACCTTGGCAAATAGTGGCTAAATCTGGATCGGATTGAGGACTGGCAGTTACGAACAGAGTATAGAGAGTGCCAAAGCAGGGAAAGTGTCGTGATAAAAGGTTACCGGACACACATGTATCCGGATGTGCATGGGTACCGGACAATAACAAGTTACCGGATAAATATGAATTATCCGGACAACATTGGGTACCGGACAAAACTGAGTTACCGGACAAGTCGAATCATTCGGATAGTTGAACTTACCGGAAACCATAAGGTTTTCGGACAACTAGGGTTTTCCGGATGGTCAAAGTAACCGGACAATCAAGAACATTCTGGATAGTTGAACTTACCGGAAACAATTAAGTTCCCGGAGAACTTGGGTTACCGGATGACTTGGTGTCTGGATAAGACGTCTTTCCGAATAAAATATATAACCGATGAGAGTTTCCGGATAAGATATGAAAGTGTCTGGGTGGGTTGAATGTTACCGGGTAATATGGTAGTGTCCAGACGACAACTGGATTACACTAATCTACCCAACTCGACTAACAATCCATAGATCTAAACCTAGCAGATGCATTTAATCAATAAACTAAGCATGAACAACCGATCAATCGGCTAAAAACTAACGACGATTGGGTGAAATGTGAACCGACGCCGCGTTGGGGTCCAAAAACCCCAAACCGGTGATGTTTGGATCGATTAAACAATCGAGTCATGGGTGTGTGGGTGCGAATCATATAGGAGAAACGAAAAATGGAGTCGTTGGTGTGTGGGTGCGAATCGAAATTGTGCTAAAATGAGGAGATCCGAGAGAGTCCGAGCAAAAAAATGATTCGAGAGGGTTATTTGAGGTTTAAGGTCCGGAAAAATGAAAATGCACAAATATCCAGATATTTATATGAAGCACGTCTTACCGGATGGGTTTACTCGGATACCTATCCGGTCCGGATAGGTGTCTGGTCCAGAAACCTATCCGGATAGGGGGTATCCGGGAACTACTACCGGATAGTTTGAGGTTTGTCAAAATTTCCCCTGTGCTTTTCAAGACTTATTAAAAAATCCTTTTAGACTTTGAGAAAATAAATTTTCCGCTCCCCTTCGAACTTAGCATGGGGAATTCTTTGCTCCCCCTCGGATGTTGCATACACACCCAACAGAAAAAACTTGTACTATTAAGAGAAACATGTGTGTGACACTCCCCCTCAAATATTGCATATAAATAACATGACCCCTCAGATTGTGCAAGTGATGTGATTTTAATAAAAAATCTGGAATGTCCACATAAAAAAAACTTTCGAGTGTAAAGAAAAACAGTGTGACACTCCCCCTCAAAGATAGAGCAGACTTACCTGATACGCTTATGAGCTCCCCCTGAACACATGAACAAATTGTGAAAGCACAAATATATCCAAGAATAAAGCAGACGACAGTAAATGAACATAAAAGGAAACATACGCTAACAGAAAGCAAACAAACGAAATCTACCTAATTAATACAAAGATTTAACCAGAAAAGTGTGTACGATACAAGTAGAATACAAATGCGAGGAAGTGTTTACTCGATCATCTGGAGTTTAGACAACAGATGATGAATAGACAGTTTCTCGTAGGTGTATGGAACTTGTATCGGGCGCACGATTAGGTTAAATCTTCAGGTTTAGCATACCAAGCCTGGATACAAGATAGTTAAAACGTTTTTCGTCCAGGGCTTTTGTAAAAAGGTCTGCTAACTAATGTTCTGTATTAACAAAATAGAGTTCGACTGTAGCTCGTTCGACGTGATTCTTGATAAAGTGGTATCGATCGTCTATGTGCTTCATCTTTATGTGCTGGACCAGATTGCTTGATATGGCAATGGCGCTCTTCGAGTCACAGTAGATGGGCACTTTGGAGTATGTGAAGCCGTAGTCTTTAAGTTGAGTGCGCATCCATATGACTTGCGAACAGCAGCTCGCGACGACGAGGTATTTCGCCTTAGCACTCGATGTAGAGACGCACTGCTACTTTTTGGATGCCCAACTCACCAAACTGTAGCCCAGGAATTGCACATGTCCCGATGTGCTCTTCCGATCCAACATGCTACCCTCGTGATCGGCGTCCGAGTATGCTGAGAGTTCAAAACCTATCTCTTTCGGGTACCACAAGCCACGATCAACAGTACCTCTTAAGTAACGAAAGATTCGTTTAACATCAGTTAAATGAGACTCTTTGGGTTTTGACTGAAAACGGGCGCAAAGAAAGGTCGAAAACATAATGTCCTGTCTACTTGCCGTTAGGTACATTAAAGAACCAATCATCCCCCAGTACGTTTTGGTGTCCACATCCTTTCCGTTAGGATCAGCGTGTAACTTTGTACCGGGTGGCATGGGAGTTTTCATTGGTGAGGACTGTTCCATCTGCTACTTCCGAAGAATGTCCCGGATGTACTTAGCTTGATTTATGAATATCCCAGTCGACAGTTGTTTAACTTGAAAACCGAGGAAAAAATTCATCTCACACAACATACTCATTTGAAAATATTGTCCCATTAATTTGGCAAAGTTCTTACAATACTGTGGTTAGTTGAGCCGAAAATTATGTCGTCAACATATACTTGAACTAACACTATATGACCTTCTTCATTTTTAATAAACAGGGTTGTATAGATTTTACCTTTAGAAAAACCTGACTTTATTAAAAATTTGGACAGAGCGTCATACCAGGCGCGTGGAGCTTGCTTCAAACCATAAAAAGCCTTATCTAGAATGTATACGTGATTAAGCTTTTTGTCGTCCACGAACCCGTCCGGTTGCGATACGTATACTTCTTCCTTTATTTCGTCGTTGAGAAATGCAGTCTTCACATCCATCTAGAAGACCGTAAAGTTCTTGTGCGCGGCATATGCAAGGAACATACGAATCGCCTCTATTCTTGACACCAGAGCGTATGTCTCGTCATAGTCAATACCCTCTTGCTGGCGGTATCCTTTGGCCACGAGGCGCGCCTTGTTACGAACGACGATTCCATCGTCGTCTTTCTTGTTCTTTAAGATCCACTTTGTGCCGATGACCATTTTGTGAGATGGACGTGGGAGGAGTCACCATACTTTGAGGGCCTCAAACTGGTTGAGTTTCTCTTGCATAGCCATGACACAGTCCGGATCTTCGAGTGCTTTAGAGACGGTTGTTGGCTCGATCTTGCTGAGAAATCAGGAGAATAGGCAGAAGTTGGCCGATGCGCCTCGCGTTCGAACCTGAGTAGAAGGATCGCCGATTATCTGGTGTAGAGGATGAGCCTTGGTCCATTTGGTGGTGTGTGGAAGCGGCTGTTGAGTCGCGTGAGAGGTGTCCGGATCCATGTACCCACCGGTCGGAAGGTCTTGAACAACTTCAAGTGATAATGGTCGATTTTTCGGAGGAGATGCAGCTGGATTCGTCGATGGTTGAGCAACGTCCTTTTCTGGGGAATTCAGAGGTTAGTCATTGAGTGTTGTCGAGGACGAATCTTCAGGAGTGATCTCCGGGTTTTGTACAGGTTCCTCCGGGGGATTAGGCGTTTCTTTCGTTAATGTGTCTGTTTAGGTCTGAGGGGATTCCAGAGCGATTGCTGGAGTGCTCGTCGAAGGTGGCGAACCAGAAAGATTCGCCGAGTTCTCGATTTGAGCAGCTTCAATTCTGGGTTGCACTGAGACACGAGAGGTAGGTAAGTTAAAGAAATCATCATAAAAATGTTGAAACAGTAAATCTAAATCAGAAAGATGTGATTTTGATGTAGATGCATGATCTGGATTTACTGAGGTTTGTGTAGATCCCGAACGTGAAAGTTCGGAAGCTAACATACCAGTTAAACCAGGTTCTGAACTGAGTTGTTTAGAAGCCAAATCTGCGACTTCGTCAAATGTCACATTTATGCTTTCGACGACGGATTTTGTCCGGGTTTTGTACAGGTTCCTCGACAAGGGTACGATTTTGTCTTTCTACCACTCCGTTTTGCTGAGGAGTTCGCATGGCCGAAACGTTTTGCGAGATACCGATGGATGTCAGGTATTCGTTCACCGTTTGGTTCTTAAACTCCGTCCCGTTGTCCGTCCTTATAGTCTTAACTTGCCGTTGGAGGTTCAACTGAATGGTCTTTAGGTGGTTGATGATGAGTTCCAGGGTATCGTCCTTCGAGCGCAGGAACTTCACCCAAGTGTAGCGTGAGAAGTCATCAACCATCACCAGGACATACTTCTTCTTGTTGATGCTTTGAACACGCGTCGGTCCGCACAAATCCATACAGATGAGTTCGAGGGACCGGGATGTGCTCGGAGCGGCCTTCGACTTGTGAGTCGCCCACTTCATTTTACCCATTTCGCATGCCCCGTAGAGTTTGTCCCTCTCGAATTTAAGCTCGGACATGCCTTTCACGTGTCCGCCTAGCACCAGCTTGTTGATATTCTTGAAGTTGAGGTGCGAGAGATATCGATGCCAAATCCACGCTTGTTGTGAGTTGGCCTTTGACATCAGGCAGAAAGAATCATCGGTCTTCAGGGCAGGGATGTCTATGGTGTAGAGGCTGGTCTTTCGAGTTCCAACAAGCTGCTCTGTTCCGTCTTTAGTGCGGACGCTACACCGTTTAGCTTTGAATCTGACCTCTAGTTCTTTATCGTAGAATTGGCCGATGCTGAACAAATTGTGTCCCAATCCCGCGACGTATGATACTTTCTTGATTGTGATCTTGTCTTAGAGAATGTCGCCGTAGCCCATAATCGGCGCCTTGTCATCATTCCCAAATCTCATGTCTCCACAGTATTTCTCGGTGTAGTTCGTGAGCAGCTCCTTCCTTCCGGTCATATGCTTGGAGCATCCTGAGTCTAAGTACCACACATGACCGTCCTGCAAAAACAAGATTAACGGATTTTAGGTACCCATTTGAAAATGGGTCCTGGAGGGTTAGGTTTAACACCTGGCTGAGGAACCCGTTTTGAAATGGGTTTCCTTTCGGGTTTAGGTTTAACCTCTTATTGGGGAACCCGTTTGAAATGGGATTCCTTTTGGTTTTACGGGATTTGCGATTAGGTTTAAAATGATAAACATGTTAAGAACCAAACCAATCAGATACATTTCTAATATCGTCAAAGTCATTCAATCCATAATTAGAACAACGTAAACAATCATAGGATAACTTAATCAAATGCTGAATTGAATAAAGTTTAATCAGAAAATTAACACTTTGTTCAACAAAATTATTCGAATGATTCAAACCACAATCATTAATGTTCTTCCTAGGATAAAAGACGGTATTAAATGAATTCGACCCCGACTTGTTCTCGATAGATTCCTTTGCTACCCACTTTTGTTTGCCTTGTTTAGCCCGACCATTTTTATTTGAAACATCATTAACAACATGGTCAGCAGAGTGTGAGTAGACAGGATTTTTATCAGTTGATAGACCGGTCTTTTGCCGCGGCTGTGAATGATTTTGTGAACGAGAATCAGTTTTAGAAACTTTGTTCACAGCCGGGGTCTTTGGTTTTGAAGAACATTCGCCTTTAAGAAAATTGACCGGGCAATTTACCGCTTTAGAAAGAAAGTCGGTGTGACTTGGAAGAGGTTTGTCAAATCGAAAAGATTCAAACTCTTCATCTGAACTACCCTCGGAATTCACGAATTTAGAAAAATCAACATCGGGAATCGATGGACTAGGATTGGTTGAGGGAGGCGAGGAACACTTTGTGTCTGTGTTTTTAGGAGAATATGGTGCGGAAGCTAAGAAAAAATCAGAGTTTAGATTCTTTATAACACACTCATCTTGAGACTCTTTACCGTTTCGTGAAGAAGTTTTTCCAATAAACGCTTTACATGAAGATGTATCAGACGAGTCGACAGAAGGTTCGGGTGAAATCATATTTTCGTTTTAATGCTGAGCAAGTGTCTCTTTGAGTTGACACTTGCTCATACGCTCTTGCATCACTTCTGTTGCCAAAGCAGCCAGTTTTAATGTGAGACGATTGATTTCATTCCGAAGGATTTCCAATCCTTCATCCGACACAGATTCGGTTTTTACGGATTTGAGTTGCTCAAGTTCTGTTATAAGCGCTTGCTTTTCCTTTTGAAAACTGGTTCTTTCTGTCTCGAGTGTCTCCTCTAATTCGACTATTTTTTATTCCAAAACGAGAGAAGGAACATAGAGTTTAAACTCGTATGTCTCAATTTTGGGTTCAGGTGCTTGGGATTCATCCTCTTTGGAGGAATCCTTGGGCTTCGCAACCTTATAGCCGTCAAAGTAGTCATTCGAGAGGTATTTCTTTGGGTTTTTCTTGTACGAGTAGTTCATAGGCTCATACACAAAAGGTAGTTGCATTTTCGTGGTGTGTGCGCGTTTGTATTCCTCAGTATCCCCCTTCTTTTCCTCTTCAAGAGGACCAGTCCATTTGATTTTATACTCGGGATACTTTTTATCCAGACCGAGAAAACCAAAGTGGTAAAGGGTCGGTCTCATGGTCAACACCTTTTTCAAGTACTGTGGGTTATCGTATCAGATTCCCCATTCCTTGTTAAAGTATGTGAATTCCTTGGGTTTGTTCATGTGAATGGTCTGATCAGTTTGACCTCTTTTTTGAAGTTTGGTTTCAAGATCAGTTATTTTAGAAACAAACTCCTTGTGTTGGATTTGGAGAGAGGAGCATTGATAGACAATCTCTGCTTTCTCATTTTCACACTGATCAAGCTTAAGATTCAATTCAGATATCTTGGCCCTTAAGTCCTTAGGTGCTATTGAAAGATTTGTACATTTTTCTTTTAGATTAGCATTGTCGGACTTGTACTTTTCAGTTATGCGCTTTTGAACGTCTAGCTTTTCTTTTAACGAGTTAATTTTTAGTAGTCGTTCATTAGTGGTGGTCTTATAAGAATCTATTCGTTCAACAAGTGGTTGCATCTATTCGATTACGCTTTGATTAATAGGTTAACATACCTGACACAGATTCTCCTTTTCTGATGGAGGAGAATGATAGCCCATGAAAGCATCAGCATCTTCAGAATCACTTTCACTATCAGAACGAGCCAGCAAATGGTCATCTTCAACAAATAGAGCTTCTCCAGCCTCTTTCTATTCTGCTAGCAGAAGTTTGGCTTTGTAGTAGTGTGCTTTTTTCATGACGGGCTTTCTACAATCCTTGGCAACATGACCCAATTTCCCACAGTTGTAGCAAGTGACGGGTTCGTCCTTCTTCTTTGTCTCGGGCCTGTGCTCATCTGCCTTTTTCTTTCCTTCATATTTATCCTGATAATCATGGCACTTGTTGGAAGAAGTGGAGTAGCGCTGATTATTGGAAGAAGGTTTCTTGAAAAATTTCTTTTGTTGGAAAGATCTGGAGAGTAAGGCCATCGCTTTCTTTACTGCAGTCAGTTCTGGATCAGAATCGCATTCCTCCTTTTCGTCAGATTCTGGTTCAGATTCACTCGGCTCTTGAGTTCGTTTGGAGTGACGGCAGGAAGATTTGCCTCGTTTTGAAGAAACAAGAGCGAGTGGATCAACATGTGACTTGGAAGCGGACTTCTTGTTGCTCAGTATCTCCATGACTTCATCCTCGTCCTGTAGAAGCATCTCGTAGAGTTCATGGATTGGAACGTTCTCCATCAGGTGGTTGTGTTTGATGTGAGAAGCGAACACTTTCTGTCAGGATCGATTCTTAACAAGAATTAAACTTCTTAGAAACAGAATTTAGAGAATCTTGCGGAATAGAACTCTAAATCAATTAAAGAACAATCAATAGAAATTCAATACACTGTATATATCAAACTGTATTACTCACAAGTTTTACACCAAACCTCAATCTTGTTGAACAGGCTCAACAAGACGATTTCTACTTCTCTAGAAATAGGGTTCTTACACCTTGAGGTTAATTCACTCTTGAATGAATATCAAATTCTATTTCACTCGTATATTTTCTTATATATGTCTATTCTAATAGCTATCTATCAATACTATTTATACAAAAGTAATTACAAGATAACTATCAAAAGTAAATTGATCTTCTGAATCTTCGTTAAACATATCTTGATCAATTCCTTATTTGTCTCCAAAAGCATCGCATACCAAACTTATCAAGTCAGCAGTATTAACAAAGATTTGGCTCAGCAGCATTAATGATGATTTGGCTCAGCAGCATTAACGACCTTCAGCAGTATTAACCTTCACAGTCTTCAAGCAGTAGTAACTCAGCTCAGCAGTACTAACCATGTCTAGCAGTAGTAATTTGGTCTAGCAGCACTAACTTCGTCTAGCAGTAGTAACTTGGTCTAGCAGTACTAACTTCGTCTAGCAGTAGTAATCTTGCCCAGCAGTAGTAACGAAGAACTGGCAGTAGTAATGTAGACTTAGCAGTACTAACCATACTTGGCATATCTTCAGTTCCCAACAATCTCCCCCTAACTTGACTTTTAGGAAAAGAAGTCAAGTTCTTCAGATGATGCTTCCAAAACTTAGTCATCATATACGCACAGATTAGGACTTAAACCTAGACTCTGATTGAGAATCCTTTTTACCAAGAATCTACCCATTGCTGAATCCTTGTTGCAGGTCAGCTTAGTATGTAACATTCCTTGCAGCCTCTTCATGCTGTGATTGTATATTTCATCCACCAGATAGTATTCTTGAGTTGCAGAGTCAAGGGAGATGACATATACTCCACAGTTTTCATAGAGCATCCAGTTGGTAATGGCTTGAAACTGTGTGTTTATCCTATGCTGAAGTGCTTCAGGTTTGAACATTTGGCACAAGAATTCAAGTACCATTTTAGAGATTGACATCCCTTGCTCAGTCAGCATGTTTTCATATATCCTCATCCCAACTTTGAACATCTCTTCTAAGTCTGATCTTGAGCAAGTTCTGACAATTTTTCCCCAAGTTGAAAAGACTTCAAATTTTCCATCTGCTCTTTTTATCCTAATGAACTCCTTTCTACCATCTTTCAAAGTGTCCCAAAAGATGATTTCAGGAGCCTTAGATGATATTGGTTCAGCCTGAAGTGGAATTGGGTTAGAGTCAACACTAGTAATGTACAAATCACATTGGGCATCAGTTTGTGATTGTACATTGCTTGATTGCCCTGATGGAGTTGCCACTTCTTCTTCAGCAACTTCTGAGGTTAATTTTTCTTTCACTGTTTCCTCCTGGGCCTCTTCTGCAGTTGGCTCTACCCTTGGCTTCTTTTCATTTTTCTTATGTGAAGTTATGGGCTTGGTGCTTGGTCTTTTCTTTGACATCATCTTGGTTCTTTTAAGAGTTTTAACAGCTTCAGGAGTTGGTTCAGCTGTTTTAAGTTTTTCAGCAGCAATAACCATTTCTGCTGCTATGGCTGTTACTGCTTCTCTTAGAACATGTAATGATGCTGCTTCAACACTGTTCTTCACAATCCAGTATATTTCTTCATCAATTTCAGCTTGAGATGTAGTTACTGCTTCCTGCTCAGTTTCTGCTGCTTTTTCTGTTTGGCCTTCAGCAGCATTAACTGTTTCTGCTGCTTGTTCAAACTCAGCAGTATTAACAGTTTCTGCTGCTGTGGTTTCTGCTGCTGTGGTTTCTGCTGCTGTGGTTTCTGCTGCTTTAACACGCTCTTCCCCCTTTTCTGTCTCCCCCTTATTCTGTGCACTGGACTCCCCCTTAAACTGTGCATAATCCATTTCCATCTCAGTCTCCATGTGAACAGTCTCCCCCTCAACTTGTAGACCCTTTATATTCAGTTCTGCTTCTGACTCTGACTCCCCCTTTTTGGGAGCATCATCAGTTGGAGTTCTTCTTCTCAGCACAAATCTTGCCTTTTTCTTTCTGAGCATCAACTTGGTGACCATCTTTTTGAGCTTCTCAATTTGAGACTATTGGTAGGTGACCACAGTCTTCAGTTGCTCAATCTCCTTCTTTTGTGCCATAACATCCAAGTTGATATTCCCTATGGTTTCCATCAATTCCTCATAGTTATATCTATCCTCACCTTGTTTAGAAGTGTTTACCTTCTTTAAAGGATCACTGGAAGTTTTAGCAGAAGCCTTCTGCCTAGCAGAAGCACTACCTGCCCCCTTGGTTTCTTGGCACCTGGGTCCTCCTAATGATTTCTCATTTAGAGTTGCCATGGGGAAGGTCTTATTTATGTTACCACTGTCCTTCTCTGTGCTAGCAGAAGTAGTGGCAGCCTTAGCACCCATATGGTCATCCTTCTCCTTAGAGACCACCTTCTTGGGGTTGGGAGACACCCCTGTGGTTTCCCTGTTGATATTCTCAATTGGAGAATGCTCCAACTGAGGGCTTAAAGGCTTAGGGCTCTGAGTAGGTACATCAAGGGAAGGAACCTTGTGCACCTTTCTTCTTTGAAACCTTTTGGTGATTGTGGGAGTGGGTTGTTCAAGAATGGACTGAGGGATGTCTTTTGAGATGGAAGGTTGGGATTGGTCATCAGTGGGTTGATCTAATGAGGGCCTTGATCCTGATGCCATACCTTCAGAGGGGTGGGACACAACCATCATTGTAGAGAACAATGGTGTGTCAACTCCTTCCGAGTCCCTAGGAAGTCTTTTCATATTTGAAAAAACCTTCCCTTTAGGGGATTTGGGTACATATACCTCAGTAAACTGAGGTAAGTCCATCAATTCCTTGTTAATAACTTCTTGCACAAACCTTGGATACATGTAAAAGCTCTTTTTGGATTCCAAGTTTGATACAAGATCATTAAAGATCATTGCTGAAAAATTGTACTTTCTGGCAGTGGATAAGCAGACCAAGGCATATGCAATGGGACTGCTGAACTCACTCCATCCAGTAGTTTTCTTGGAAATACAGTGCATCAGGGTATGAACAAGAAATCTCCATTGGTTGAAGAATTTTGACTTGTAGAATTTAAAAACACCAATGGGACCTTCATACCCCATTCTTTGTAAAGTCGAATATAAGTCATCAGAAGATAGAGAGGTTATACCTGAGGCATCATTCAAGCGAAGAGAGATGCGAATAACCTCCTCTGTGACTTTCAAGGGTTTATCACAAACCCTTGTTTGAATGGTTTTCTGCCCTTCTTCGAAACTAACAGTGGCATTCTCCCAAAATTGTGTCTGATGTTCGATATAGATGGTTGGGCTCACCGTTAGGGCATAGGAGATGTGCGAGGATTTGAGAAAATCGACTATATCGTGGAATCCCGCAGCTTGTTTCGGCTTATGAAGCATGGCTATTTCATTGTGCTCATCCACAAACTCCATGATTCCTGAGGATTCTTGAAAGAAAAACACAAAGATTCTGGGGAGACTAGGTTAGAACGAGAGAGAAGAAGTAAATGTGAAGAGTCGTTATGAACTTTGGCGGGCACACAGGGGTATTTATATGCCCTAGATTATCAAAAGCAGTATTAACGACATAAGCAGTATTAACTGCTGAGCAGTATTAACTGCAAGGCAGTATTAACTACACAACAGTATTAACTACCAAGCAGTATTAACTACCAAGCAGTATTAACTACCTAGCAGTATTAACTACCTAGCAGTATTAACTGCACTAGCAGTATTAACTGCACTAGCAGTATTAACTGTGCACTAGCAATATTAACTACTGAGCAGTATTAACTGCAAAGCAGTATTAACTGCAAAGCAGTATTAACCGCAAAGCAGTATTAACTACACAAGCAGTATTAACTTCTGAGCAGTATTAACTACACAAGCAGTATTAACTGCACAAGCAGTATTAACTACTAGAACACAGGCAGTAGTAACTCTGCACTGTGCATCACTTGTCAAATCCTCAAATGTCAACTTACACATTACTTTTACCACTTCTCTTACCTTCTGCAGGATTATTTTCAAAAGTAGCATGTCCTCCATCAATTCATTTGAAATATTGAAGGCAGGCCATGTTACCTGTCATGTGCCTAGAGCAACCACTGTCAACATGCCAAATGCTTCTCCCCATAAGCTGTTGATTGCCCTGCACATCTGATAAATCAATTAGTTTTTGTTTGGAACCCAAGCCGAAGTGGTCTT
Source organism: Saussurea involucrata (assembly GCA_033807775.1). Taxonomy (NCBI): domain Eukaryota; kingdom Viridiplantae; phylum Streptophyta; class Magnoliopsida; order Asterales; family Asteraceae; genus Saussurea; species Saussurea involucrata. The sequence continues at coordinate 146,341,180 of CM066320.1, read as the reverse complement.
GGGTCTCCCTTGATCATCAAAATACTTACATTCTGTTTTGATGAGCTTGTCAAAGTGAGGAACATCAGTGCTTGAGTACTTTGTTTTGATGATAGGTCTAGAAGCAGTACTAACTGATGCAGGAGTACTAACTTTGTTAGCAGCACTAACATTGCTTCCAGAAGTACTAGCCTTCTCAGCAGTATTAACTAACTTAGCAGTACTAACACTAGAAGCAGTATTAATTGTTGAAGAAGTACTAACTGTGTTAGCAGTACTAACACTGCTAGCAACATTATTGCTTCCTGCAGTACTAACATTGTTAGCAGTACTAACTGAGTTGGCAGTATTATCATTAGTACCTTTGGGCATCCATACTCTAACACTTTCTGTTTCTGCTTTTTTCATGTGGCTGTTGGTTTTAACTTGTTTCTTTGCCACAACTTTCCTCACAGACTTTTTATATCCATCATTCTTTCTGTAACCACCAGGTTTTTGAAAAGATCTTTGAGCATTAAACCTTTGGTTAACAGGATTGAAATAACAGTGTTTGGCTAAGTGATTTAGCTTACCACAGATGAAACAAGGTTTTGGCCTGTTGATTCTGTTCAGGTCAACTCCTTGTCTCATAGCCCACTGGTTATTCCAGTTCCTTTGATTTCCCCTCTGATTATCATGTTTTTGGGGCTTGTTCTCTTTAGATTTCCTGCAGGAACACTGTTTACAAGTATTAGAGTTCACAACTTTGGGCTGTGTGGAATGAACTCCCTTTTCCCTTTCAGTCCTTTTGATCTCAGTGTTCTTATCACATGGACTCTCAGATTCCTCATCAGAGTCTACTTTGTCAGTCTCATTCTCAACCACTACTTCTTTTTCACAAGGATCTATATTAATCTTTAATTCAGGATCCTTCCTATCCTTGGTCTCTAACAAATCAGACTTAGGAGGTATGTAGTTGTTATTGTAGGGTGGAGGTGTGGCATTGTACCCTATCCCTACTTTCATCTTGTCATGGATTTGAGCCTTAATGATGGTATCCAAGGTTTTAGAAGCACAGGTAAACTTTTCAACATCAAGTTTAACCTTCTTAAGCTCTTCTTTTAATTTCTCATTCTCCTCCCCAGACACTTTCAGCTTAATCTCATACTCATTCTTCTCCCACTTCCAATAGTTAGTATCATAGTGGTGTTGAAGTTCATTAGCTTGAAAAGCTCTAATCTGTTCCTCAAACCTTTCTACAATCCTAACATAATCTTTCACATCTTTCTCTAGCCTCTTAAGGTCATCACACATACCCTGATTGTGATCCCTATATCTTTTAACAGCATCAATGCAAGCTTGAGAACAGAGTTTAGATTGTACCTCAGTGGGAATATCAGATACTTCTGCCATAAGAGCTTGATTCTGACAGGCATCCTCAGCTTGATCACTCCAATCAAATCCCATTCCTTGTTGAGAAACAAGGGCTTGAGAGGAGCTTCTGTTTTGGTTTCCATTTGGAGCCTGTTGATGTGATCCTCCACTTCTGCATTCTCTGGCAAAGTGTCCCATCTTGTGACACTTATAACACTCAACCTTGGACTTGTCAAAGCCTGCATCATCTTCTCCAATCTTTCGTTCATTACATGGGCCATTTTCTATGATGTCCCATATTGCATAATTAGTAAGAAGAATGTACTGCTTGATTCTCAGTTTCCACATGTCAAATTTATTGGGTTTGAGCATGGGAACCTTTGAAACAAGAGTACTGTGAGTGTTGGTCCCGAAAGGCTTAAACAAGTTTGTAGAAGGGGGGGGGGGGGGGGGGGGGGTTGAATACAAACACACTATTTTACTTTTCTAAATTGTTTATTGATAAATCATTAACAATTTACAGCTTGTTGCGGAAACAAGATTAAGGATAAACCTAAATCTAAACAAGTTGGAACACTAAGGTTTTCTTGCACTAAGAAAGATAAGGAGATTACTAATAAAATCCTATCTTGAGAGATTTGAACTTGTCCAGAGTTAGGAAGTTACTTCAAATGAAGTGAGTTCATCTCTTTATATACTGCATGCATTTAATGCAATTCTGTATACACTTTACACGTGTCATCAGCGGATTGGTTGCATGTCATTGACCTTTGTTGACAACCTTAGTAGCCGCATGAATGAACAGTGTAGTATCAGAGTGGTTGTACGATTTCAGATTTTCGGAGGTTCTTTTCTGACATTTCGTACGGTGGCGTGCAAGGGAGGTTAAGACAAAAGTACTTTGTACGGAGGACTTCATGATCAGCTTTCGTTGATTCAGCGATTATCATTTACTATTCAGCAGATGATAAAGTTCAGCGATAGCTGAAGTCTTGTACTTGATACTTCACGTTGAGTGGACAAATCTGAGTCTTCGCTGATCCGCATCAGTTCATTAGGAGACTTGTCGCTGGTTCTTGAGCTTGATCTTCGACTTCAGCGTAGAACCTTTGTTGACGTGAATCTTGTCTTCAGGGATCATAAGTAAACAACTAACTTATCAGCGATCACCATAAGGACTGAACAGACTCAGCGATATGGTGAACAGTGTTCGCTGAATGTTTAATCTAAAAGTGCGAGAGTTCCTATCAGCAGTACTGTAAGATCTTAGTACTTATCAGCGATAGTGAAACTCTGATACATATTGTTTACTTACAATTTTCACTAAGTATTTAAGATAGGGTCATTATCAAATCACTGAGGGTTTGGATCAACAATCTCCCCCTATTTGATTATGACATAGCAACAGAGAAAATTGCTATTTAATGAAAACATAAGGATAAAAAGAACTCATAAAATATTTGTCCCTTTTACTGTTTTCTGGGATCTTTTCAGTACTGATGGAGTAAAGTACATTCGCTGAAATCTTTCTTTAAATCTTTGAATCAGGTTACAATATGGATAAGAAAGATTACAAGTACAAGCGAAATAAATTACAAGTACTAAAGGATGACTGATACAATAGAGAAAAAATGGTGATTGTTGTCAGCCTTCAAAGGGTTCTTCCTTAATGAGAAGTTCATCAAGGGTTGTCCTTTCAGTTGGAATCATCCAGTCAGGAACCTTTTCTCCTTTATTCTTTAGCTTCAGAGCAGCTTCAAAAATCAAGGGTTTTAGGTGTCGTGCCTGAATGTCTTTTCTGAAGTCGCACAAGTAGATGAGATCTTTGAGCTGTTCGATTGGAGTGATTGGAAGCTCAGCGATCCGTTGAAAGCATTTACGTCCGTCGTAGTCAAGAAAGAATATTCCATAAGGATTACTGATGACTTTACCAGGGACGAAAAGTTCACATGGTGGCAAAGAGACGTCAAGGGCAGATAGATCAGGATCAGGACCAAGTACTTCAGCGCGAGAGAAACCAATTCCAGTTTCATTTCGTATGACAGGACCTGAGTTTGAATCTTGACGTTTCTTCCTTGGAGAGTCCTTTTTTCTTTTCGGCTTTAGATCAGGAACAGGAGGAATATCCACACAAGAAGATATCAAATCGATCTGTCTGTTTATCAGCTTTTCAAAATGATCCTTGTACTTAGATTTTGATGGTTGGATAGCTAACCTCATCTCCAGCCATTCAGAGAGACCATACCTTTTTACAGTGTCAGCACGAAAGGTTTCAGATGAGTCATCTTCTCTGAACAGTTTGATGTCAACAATAGGTACTCCGATGGAGGTTCTTCCAGAGATGAATACCTTGTTGATCTTCGTTGGACGATATCTGAAGTGGATTTTCTCTTTACACCAGATCAGGGTGGTCTGAGAAACTTCAGCTTTCTTTTCCACGATCTTCTGGGCTTGTTCCCAAAGCTTTCGTTGGATTTGAATGGGAATACGCTTCAGCTTGGGGTCTTTGACAGATTCTTGAGTGAGCTTGATGGCGTATTCTCTGTCTTTATCTTCAGCTTCCTTCCTTTCAGCGATGAGGCGTTCAGCTCTGAGATGATCCTGGTATTCAGCTTTTGAAATTCTGAACTTAGGAGGAACTGAAGGTAGTTGATCGCGCCTTAGGATGATTCGCTGATCCTCGAATCGCTTTATCATTTCTTCTCTCCTCTTTTGATCTTCTTCACTCAGCCTTTGAGGAACTGAGGAAGGTCTGTTTCTGTGCGAGAGAGGTTGTTCTTCTGGTTCATCAGTCTCAGAGATTAGATCTAAGACTGGGATTATGTCTTCAGCGGTAGCTGGAATTATTGGTGAAGTCGCAATAGAAGATCTTTCAGCGATATCCTCAAACAGGGGAGAGGACTAGCTGAAACGCAGCGATCTTACAAATAAGAACTGGGTATAAGAGCTTGGGTAGAAAAGATAGAAAAAAATGTGGATGTGTATGGTGTTTGTGGAATGGATAACTGATTTTTCAGAGATGATCAGGGAAGGAAAAATAAGTTTAGTGTACCTGACAAATCGGCTTTGCAAGTAGGATCTCCAGATTATCATCTTCAGCGATGCCTTTGTCTTTGCTTTTCTCAGCGCCAGAGGCTGAGTGCTTTGTCTTTGTCTTCTCCCCTGAAGGTTCTTTTATTGAAATACCTTTAAGAACTTTGGTTCGAGGAGCAGGTTTGACAACAAAGAAATCATCGTCATCTTCATCATCATCATCGTCGTTCCTTGGAGAGGAGGATGGTTCAGCTTCAGGGATGTCGAAGTCTTCGTCTTCTTCTGCTTCGGATTCCTCAGCATCTTCTTCGAGTTGCTCCCCCTCAGATACAGAGGCGAGGTTCTCGGTTCCCTCAGGGTTTTCATCTCCCTGAGGTCCAGTAATCCGATCTTCATTACCCTCTCCCCTGATAGATTCATCATGGGAAAGGTCTTCAGCGCTCTTATTTTGATCTTCAACGCTCTTCTCCTGTTCAGCGCTCTTCTCCCCCTCTTTCTCATGATGGGCGGGGGAGGAATGGGTAGATTCAGCATTGGTGTTGTCTCTGTCTTCTGGGCCAGAGACTTTCACACAACCTTCAAGCTTAGCTATTCTGTCTTCTAGGCCAGAAATAGCAGGCGTGATTTTCTTCAGCTCTTGGCGATCCTCTGCGGTGAATGAGTCCAAAACAGGTGCAGGGGCCGGAGCAGGAGCTGGATTATTTGCGTTGTTCACCAGCGTCTCGATCATTGTCTTGACAGAACTAAGATCGGTCTTCACCGAGCCCAAGTCGGTCTTGACCACTGACATATCACCTTCGAGTGTACCAACCGATTTCTTCAGCGTTGTAACCTCGCTGGAAATGGTGGAAACTGATGATTTGAGGTTGGTGTAGTCAGTGTAGATGTCGGAGAGCACTTTGGCAAAGTCGGCGAGAGTTTTATCAAGGTCTTTGATGTCATCAGAGGAGGCCTTCTTTTCCACCACAGTAGTCAGCTTCGTCAGATTCTCTCCAGCGTTTGTTACAGCTGTAGAGTTATTTGATAGACCGGTGGTGAGATCCGTAAGTTTCATCTCCATAGACTTCAGAGACTGGTTGATGTCTCCCAAAAAAGGACCTGTAACATATAAGTACTTGTGAACAAAGGAAAGCTCAGAAGTTTCAGGTTTAGTTACAGTGTTTAAGGTGGGATCTGTACCTGCAGGAGCGTTGACGAACTCATCAAAGTTTCGAGTCCCTCCATAGTGTTCCATATCTCCCTCAAAAGTTCCGTGAGGGATGGAGATCTCTGCAGGTCCTTTCTTCGTCATTCGCTGAGAAGCTTCAACGGCTTCTTGAATGATGGCATCTCCAGTTTTGACTGGAGGAGTGTCCAAAGAAGTAGAGGGAGGAGCGAAGGATAAGAATTGGGGTTGGGTTTCAAGTTCAGCGTTGGATTCGCTGAGAAGTACTTCATCAGTCTTTTGAGAGACTGACGAAGGTTGGGTAGATTCCAAAGTTCTAACCTCAGCGTTTAAGGACGCTGAAGTAGGTTTAGAAGGGATGGCTTGAATTGGTGTGGCAGAGCGTACCACGGAACTTTCCTTCAGCTCTTCAGAATGAGCTGAGGAGTCTTCAGCATGCAATTGCTGGGGTTGCTCCTTGGTTTTCTTGATCTATTTGGAATCAAGAGGGGTAAGAGATTGTTTCCTTTTCTTAGAAGGAATGGATTTTGTGGCCGGGGTATCAGCGATGGGTATTGTCGCTGAAGGAGCCACAGAAAGCGGAGAATTTAGAAGAGTGAGAAGAGAAGAGAGACGTACCTCGTTGGCGACAGGCTTGGAGTCGAGAACTTTAGGGCCAATCTGAGAGAGTTTCAGATCACCCTCTTCAGGATAGCTGTCCTTCAGGCCATATTGAAAGATGGCGCTGATGAATCGCGGGTAAGGAATCCATGCTGGTCGGTCAGCGGCAGAATCAACACGTTGAATGAGGTCTTCATAGATGATGGAGGCCCAGTCAATGTTGAGACCTTTCAGCAGTGCGTAACCCATGGCCTGCTGAGGTTGAGCGGCTTGATCAGAAGATCCGGATTTCGCTGTCATGCAGCTGATCAGGTGAGCAAAGATGAAGTTCATCTCGCTGGGCATCTTGGATTTCTTTATCAGCGTCAGCTTCTTCTCAGGTAGCTTGTCTCTTCCAGTCTCCCAGATGTAACCCATCGCATCAAGGAAAGCAATGATTTCTTCCCTGTCAGCGTGCTTCTTGTGGTCAGGAAATGGAATGAAAGGATTTTCTGAGGTAGCGTTAGGGAATTTCAGAGCTTTGCGGATTATTGCGGGGGTTATCTTGATGGTGCCATACTCAGTATCGCTGAGTATGCAGTCGATGGTTTTAGATGGATCTTTGGCTGAGGGTAGGTTGGTGTGTCTGGCAGAGTACCAGAATTGGGATAATAGACGCTGACTGGCAGGAGGTGTGATTGTCAGTGCTGTGTATATGGGGCTATTCTTCAAAAAATTTACAGCGTCGTCTAGATGGGATACCTGCTTCCGAGGAGGAAACTCGAGAAGCGCTGAAAGGTTGTTTGCCTTTGTCCAGTCTAGTTGATCCAGCTCAAACTTAACCTGAGGAGCTTTGGTGATTTCCAGTTCCTCAGAATCAGCGGAGATGGACTCAGCGGTAACATTCAGCTTTGAAGTTGCCATTTCACTGTATTATCAGTTCAACCAAAGATGTTAACAAATAAGAAATATCTTAATGTGGAAAGAAAATTTCCATTAAGATTTTTCGAATTTTGTCCATTTCATTCAGACAAAAAAGTCTTAATGAAGATTAGGGTTTTTCTTGTTTTTTAAAAAAACGAATATAACACCTATAAGCCTTGTATTCCAGTTTAAAAAAAATGGATACGAAAGAAGAACAAGTTTAAGATTTTAGATTTAAAACTTGAAGAACAACCATGAAATGGTTGTGTTTATAAAACCATGAAAGAAAATGATTTTATTTTTGAGTTCTTTTGTTTGATCTTGTGTAAAACAATGATAAGATCGAAAACAAGTTATTTGCATTTGATAATAGATAAGAACATATTAACCTTGAGTTTGATGAAGAAGATGATGAACAGTTCTTGAAGATTGAGAGCACAAAATGCAACAGTGTTCTTTTCTTGCGGAGAAAGATTGACTCGCATAAAAGACAAATATAAACTTTGAGAGTGTTTATATAGGAAGAGAGTAGAGAGAGAAAAACTTGAGCGGGAAAGTTTTTCATCATGACACGGACATGTGTTTGCATTTGATTGGATAGACAACGAAACGTGCAAACGTGTGTCAGAAGAAGAGCGTGCCTGGTGTTATCCGTTGCAATGACGTCACGACTGTCCTTTCACATTCTTTCGTTGTCTCTGAGGTTTTGAAAGAAAAACTCAGGGACTCTTTGGAAAATATGAAGCACTGAATAGAAATATCAGTGAGGGTTTTAAGAAATTTCAAAATATTATTCAGCGATGAAAGAATTTGAAATCTTGCATTTTCATGCGTTTTGTCAGAGAAAACATACCTTGATATCAGTTTAACCCAATTTATTCAGAGAGAAGATGATGAAATGGATTGTACAAGTTTATTTTATCCAGAGCCTATACAAGAATGTATAAACGTATCGCTGATTAAATGTGAACCGCTGAAGATTTATCCTTCAAAGTTCAGCATTCCAAGCTCGCTGATAAGAAAGTTGAATCTTGTCTCATCAAGAGGTTTGGTAAACAAATCAGCTAACTGATAATCAGTTGGGATAAAATGAAGTTCTATATCACCATTCATCACATGATCTCTGATAAAATGATATCTGATTTCTATGTGTTTTGTCTTTGAGTGTAGCACTGGATTGTTTGCTATAGCGATGGCACTTGTGCTGTCGCAATAGATTGGAATTTTGGAGAGCTGAAGATCATAGTCTAGTAGTTGATTTCTCATCCACAAGACTTGAGAACAGCAGCTTCCAGCGGCTACATACTCAGCTTCAGCTGTGGAAGTGGACACCGAGTTTTGCTTCTTACTTGTCCAACTTACCAGCTTTCCACCCAGGAGCTGACATCCTCCTGTGGTGCTTTTCCTATCCATTTTGCAACCTGCAAAATCACTGTCTGAATAGGCGGTTAGATCGAATCCTGAATCTTTGGGATACCAAAGACCTAGATTCGATGTACCCTTAAGATATCGAAAGATTCGCTTCACAGCTTTCATATGAGATATCTTAGGTTCAGCTTGATATCGTGCGCACAGACATGTTGCAAACATAATATCGGGTCGGCTAGCTGTAAGATACAGTAGTGAGCCGATCATCCCACGGTACAGCGTGACATTGACAGGAACACCCTTTGTGTCCTTATCAAGTATCAGCGGTGGTGCCATAGGGGTTTTCATAGCTGAACTTTCAGTTAAGTCGAATTTTTTCAGCATATCTTTAACATACTTTCCCCGATTTATAAAAGTTCCTTTTTCAGTTTGCTTAATCTGAAGACCAAGGAAATATGTTAGTTCACCCATCATACTCATTTTATACTCATCTTTCATTCTATCAGCGAAACGAGTACAAAGCTCAGGGTTAGTAGAACCAAATATAATGTCATCAACATATATTTGAACTAAAATGATATGACCTTTTATTTTTCTAAAAAACAAAGTTTTGTCAATCTTACCTCTCTCAAATTTTTCAAGGTGGAGATACGTAGAAAGAGTGTCATACCATGCATGAGGAGCTTGCTTCAAGCCATAAAGTGCCTTATCCAGCTTATAAACATAACCTGGACGCTTAGGATCTGAGAATCCTGGAGGTTGTTCCACATAAACTTCTTCATTCAGCTTTCCATTTAGAAACGCTGACTTAACATCCATTTGATGTACAGTGAAGTTTTTGTGTACAGCATATGCTAAGAAAAGACGAATAGATTCAATCTTGCTACAGGAGCAAAGGTTTCGTCATAATCTATACCTTCCTCTTGTCTGTATCCCTGAGCAACAAGACGAGCTTTGTTGCGAGTTACAGTACCATGTTCGTCCAACTTGTTTCGATAGACCCACTTAGTGCCTATCACTGTTTTGTCAGTTGGTCTCCGAACAAGTTTCCAAACTTTGTTTCTTTCGAATTCAGTCAGCTCTTCTTGCATAGCCCTGACCCAGTTTGGATCACTGAGGGCACCATCTATTTTCTTTGGTTCAGATAGAGAAATAAAGTTAACAAATAAACAAATATTACCTGCACTTCTACGAGTCTGAATACCAGCGTTGGGATCACCAAGAATTTGATCGATTGGGTGATTTACAGTCCATCGCTGAGCCGGAGCATGCGTCGCTGACTCAGTCTGAACTGGAGAAACTGAAGATGAGGCTTCAGCTACTTCTGGATAATCATCTAAGAGAGGAATGCTTGCATTTGTCACTTCATTCACTGATTGCTGAGAAATAGATGGAATTTCTGAGACATTTGGATCAACTGCGGGTATAGTATTTATAGGAACAGCTGAGACCCAAGATGTTTCATCTTCACTATTCTGCATATTGGGAATGATAGTAGGACCATCATTTTCAGTTGTATGAGTATGAGTAGTGGGAACATCTTCTGAATCACAAAGATGAGAAAACATCCATTGATTCAGTTCTTCTGTATCAGCGTTCGGTTTAGAATTCGCTGAACGGGATTCGTCAAACGTGACGTGAATAGTTTCTTCTACAGTTTGTCTTCTTCGGTTGAAGACTCTGAAGGCTTTGGAAACTGAGGAGTATCCAAGAAAGATTCCATCATCAGCCTTAGGATCAAACTTTCCAAGGGCATCTCTGTTGTTCAGTATGAAACACTGACAACCAAAGATGTGAAGAAAGCTGATTGAAGGCTTTCTCCCATGAAAAAGTTCATAGGCTGTCTTTTTGAATCTTTTGACTATCAGCGACCTGTTTTGCGTAAAACAAGCCGTGTTGACAGCTTCTTCCCAAAACTGAGTAGGCAGGTGAGAATCGCTGAGCATTGAACGTGCAGCTTCAATAATTGTTCTATTTCTTCTTTCAGCGACTCCGTTTTGTTGTGGTGTTCTCACTGACGAAAAGTTGTGAGAAATACCCTTGCTCTCAAGGAAGGAATCAAGAGAACTGTTTTTGAATTCAGTTCCATGATCACTCCTTATTGAGCGAACAGTCATATTGTTCAGAGTTTCCATCTTCCGAAGAAAGGTGATGAGTTCTTCAGGGGTGTCACTCTTAGAACGGAGAAACATTACCCATGTATAACGAGAGAATTCATCAACTATGACCAGCGTATATTTCTTTCCAGCGATGGATTGTTTGTTAACGGGGCCAAACAAATCCATATGGAGTAGTTGAAGAGGAGATGACACTGAGGAAACTTGCTTGGACTTAAAGCTTGCCTTGGTCTGCTTCCCTTTTTCACACGCTGAACATAAGGATTCTTTGGCGTATGAATGTTGAGGTAGACCAGTGACTAACTCTTTGGATGAAAGAGTATTCAGTGTCTTGAAGTTGAGATGTGAAAGCCTCTTGTGCCATAGCCAGTTGACATCAGAAGATGCCTTTGAGAAGAAACAGGAGTTCTCAGTGGTTGTTGAGTCCATGTTTATAACGTAAACATTTTCCAAACGATAACCGCTGAGAGCTATCTTCTCCTTTTTGTCAGAGACAAAGCAGGATTCCTTGGTGAAAATCACTTTGTTATCCATGTCGCAAAGCTGACTGATGCTCAGAAGATTATGCTTCAGCCCTTCAACATATGCGACTCTTCTGAAGGATGTTGTACCATTTGAAAGTACACCATACCCTCGGGTGTGTCCTTTTCCATTTCCACCGAAAGTCACAGAGGGACCCTTCTCTTCCTTGTATTCAGCGAGCAGGCTTTTCTTTCCAGTCATGTGTCTAGAGCATCCGCTATCGAGATACCAGATACCCTTCTTAACCTGCAATACAAAGGAAGATTAGTTTTGCTTGGGTACCCACTTCACCATGTATACGCGTTTGTCAGTGGAAGTGGTTGGAATGGGTTCAGCAGTCTTCGCAGCATTTGAAGATTCAGCTTTGTCTTTCTTCACTTTGGTCAATTTCTTGACCTCAGCGGTAGGAGTCACCTTGACCTGACTTGCAACTGGTTTGGTCTTCTTTGGTGCTATCTTCACCCTAGCTATCTTATCAGCTTTGGTGGCCGTGGGACACTTACTTGCAATATGATCGGTAAGTCCACAGTGATAACATTTCCTATAACTAAAATTAGTTCTAGGACCACTTGTGTGCTGAGCTTTTAATTTGGAATTAGAAGTGCCAGCACCAAGTACACTATTGGTTTTTGAAATAGGACGAACATTCAGTTGTTCAGATTTCTTACCAAGGATATCTACTCTGAGTCTAGGAGTAGGTCGCTGAACTGATCCAGAGGTCTGATTTCTAGAACCAGATGAATGAATCACTAAGGCTTTGGAAGCATTCAGCTTAGGTACTAAAGTACCCTTCTGAGGATTTTGATAAATTACAATTCCTTTACCTTTATCTTTAGAGACAGAGGTAGGTTTTGAATAAACCATTTTCTCCTTACCTTTTGAGGAGGTAGGAGTTTCCTCAGGGATTGGTGTAATCGACGAGGAGTACTGAGATGAAGAAGTGTCAGCTACTGAGGATACGAACGTTCCAAATTTAAGCATTGAACGTTCAGTGGTTGGTATTGGAGTATCATATTTATAACCCAGACCACGTTTATCACTCAGAGGAATCTGAGCCTTAATTATCTCAGTGATCTTTGTTGAAGAATTACACCATCCTTCAACAGTAGCTTGTTCAGCTTTTAATGCAGCGATAGCTTCCGCTCGTTCAATTTTGACTAGCTGATTTAAATGGACTTGATCTTTAAAATCTTCTTCAAATTTAGAAAGCTTTTCTATTTGAAGGTGGCAATTTTTAAGCTTTTCAGCGAGATCAAGATTTTGGTTTTCAACCACAGCTTTGCCGTTCATGGCTTCGTATAAACTTCTAGTCAGTAGTTCGATTTTACGGAGACTATCAGCTTCATCAATATTTACAATATTGGTAAAGAAGGAGGGTGATACCTGAATGGCAGATGTTGAAGTGGAGGGAATGTTTGAACTTTCTTCCTCTTCTTCAATCTTGGCCATGAGACATTGATTTGCTTCATCATCTTCAGAATCAGACGATGAGGCTTCTTCATCAGAAGCAGCCCAATCATAGTCAGCCATTAGGCCTTTTCCCTTCTTCTTAAAGCTTTTCAGCTTTGCATACTTCTCCTTCAGCTTTAAGTATTTGTCGTCTTTATTCCTTGGAACAAAGGATTTCTTTGTAAAGGCTGAAGGTCTCATGATTTTCTTTGACCTGCACTCGTTAGCGAAATGACCTGTCTTTTCGCAGTTAAAACAAGTAGCAGTAGCCTTATCAACAAAAGCTGATGACTTAGGCTTGTCAGCTATAGAAAGAGTTTTGTTCTTTCTAAACATTTTCTTCTTGGCGAATCTCCTGAACTTTTTAGTTAGGAGAGCCAAGGATTCATCATCTGAAGAATCAGAATCTGATGATCTTTCAGAGTTACTTTCTAACTCAGTGATAGTGACCACGGGTCGCTGAGTAGAAGGTTCCTCTGAGATTAAAGCAACAGGGGTGCTTTTGGAATCTTTTACAAGATTCTTCTTAAGATGGCTAGATTGCTCATGATTCAGCAATGTGCCATATAAGGTAGCAAGTGTCATTGATCTTAGATCTTTTGACAGCTTGAGACACATGGAATAATTGTCCCAGCTTTCAGGTAAACATTCTAAAAACTTTGTCAGAACTTCAAAGTTAGAATATTCCTTACCAACCGTTTTAAGATCTATAATTAAGCAATTAAAACGTTGATGTACTTCAGAGAGAGTTTCATTCTTACCAGAGATGAAACTTTCGTATTGTCTTACCAGGTTGATCTTTCTTGAATCCTGGACTTCAGACGTTCCTTCATACTGAACACATATTGTGTCCCACATGGCTTTTGAGGATTTCAGGTTCATGACGGAATGGTAGACTTCGTCAGGAAGGGCCATGGATAGTATGGATCTGGCTTTTGTATCTATAGCCACTTTCTTCTTGTCTTCATCGGTCCAATGATGGATTTCCTTTGGAATCAGCCTTTCTGGAATAGCAGCTCTAGTTGCAGTGGCTGGAACGGCAGGATCAATCGTTACAGGGATGTGTGGACCGTTTTCAAGATAGTAAGGTATAGTAGGGTCTACACCTTCTAAGAAGAGTGTCATCCTATTTTTCCACAAGTTGAAGTTGTCTCTGGAAAATCTAGGGGGTTTTGCAAGAGAACCATTGTCGATATAGTGAGTGTTTGTGTTTGAGTTGGCCATTTTCAGATAATAGCAAGGAAGAGAAATATCTTAGATTAGATCTTGTTTATGAGATTAAACAAATCTGCTCTGATACCACTTGTTGGTCCCGAAAGGCTTAAACAAGTTTGTAGAAGGGGGGGGGGTTGAATACAAACACACTATTTTACTTTTCTAAATTGTTTATTGATAAATCATTAACAATTTACAGCTTGTTGCGGAAACAAGATTAAGGATAAACCTAAATCTAAACAAGTTGGAACACTAAGGTTTTCTTGCACTAAGAAAGATAAGGAGATTACTAATAAAATCCTATCTTGAGAGATTTGAACTTGTCCAGAGTTAGCAAGTTACTTCAAATGAAGTGAGTTCATCTCTTTATATACTGCATGCATTTAATGCAATTCTGTATACACTTTACACGTGTCATCAGCGGATTGGTTGCATGTCATTGACCTTTGTTGACAACCTTAGTAGCCGCATGAATGAACAGTGTAGTATCAGAGTGGTTGTACGATTTCAGATTTTCGGAGGTTCTTTTCTGACATTTCGTACGGTGGCGTGCAAGGGAGGTTAAGACAAAAGTACTTTGTACGGAGGACTTCATGATCAGCTTTCGTTGATTCAGCGATTATCATTTACTATTCAGCAGATGATAAAGTTCAGCGATAGCTGAAGTCTTGTACTTGATACTTCACGTTGAGTGGACAAATCTGAGTCTTCGCTGATCCGCATCAGTTCATTAGGAGACTTGTCGCTGGTTCTTGAGCTTGATCTTCGACTTCAGCGTAGAACCTTTGTTGACGTGAATCTTGTCTTCAGGGATCATAAGTAAACAACTAACTTATCAGCGATCACCATAAGGACTGAACAGACTCAGCGATATGGTGAACAGTGTTCGCTGAATGTTTAATCTAAAAGTGCGAGAGTTCCTATCAGCAGTACTGTAAGATCTTAGTACTTATCAGCGATAGTGAAACTCTGATACATATTGTTTACTTACAATTTTCACTAAGTATTTAAGATAGGGTCATTATCAAATCACTGAGGGTTTGGATCAACAGTGAGTATCCATTGAATTGTCCATAGCTTCTAAGATACCAATGCTCTGATACCACTTGTCAGGATCGATTCTTAACAAGAATTAAACTTCTTAGAAACAGAATTTAGAGAATCTTGCGGAATAGAACTCTAAATCAATTAAAGAACAATCAATAGAAATTCAATACACTGTATATATCAAACTGTATTACTCACAAGTTTTACACCAAACCTCAATCTTGTTGAACAGGCTCAACAAGACGATTTCTACTTCTCTAGAAATAGGGTTCTTACACCTTGAGGTTAATTCACTCTTGAATGAATATCAAATTCTATTTCACTCGTATATTTTCTTATATATGTCTATTCTAATAGCTATCTATCAATACTATTTATACAAAAGTAATTACAAGATAACTATCAAAAGTAAATTGATCTTCTGAATCTTCGTTAAACATATCTTGATCAATTCCTTATTTGTCTCCAAAAGCATCGCATACCAAACTTATCAAGTCAGCAGTATTAACAAAGATTTGGCTCAGCAGCATTAATGATGATTTGGCTCAGCAGCATTAACGACCTTCAGCAGTATTAACCTTCACAGTCTTCAAGCAGTAGTAACTCAGCTCAGCAGTACTAACCATGTCTAGCAGTAGTAATTTGGTCTAGCAGCACTAACTTCGTCTAGCAGTAGTAACTTGGTCTAGCAGTACTAACTTCGTCTAGCAGTAGTAATCTTGCCCAGCAGTAGTAACGAAGAACTGGCAGTAGTAATGTAGACTTAGCAGTACTAACCATACTTGGCATATCTTCAGTTCCCAACACTTTCCATTCTGGCAAGAGGTTGTTCAGAAACTTGAGCGCATTCTCCGTGTTTGGTCGATTGATCTTGTTCTTGTGGAGCTCGTTCAGTAGGTGGAAAAATCGTTCATAGGCATGTGAGAGTGATTCGCTGGAGTGCTACTTAAAGCCATCAAATTTGGTAATGCAGTTGTTGATCTTCAGTTGGTTGCCAACTTTGCTCCCGCTCATCATCTTTTCTACCTGATCCCACATGCTCTTTGATGTGTGCTTGTAGCTGTCTATGGCTGTGTAGATCTGATTTGGTAGAGCCTGAACCAGATATCTCTTGGCATGCTTTTCGCCATCAAACATGCCCTTTTCGTCTTCGGTCATCTCCAAGTACTTCTTGGGCTCAGTTCGAGCTTCACCACCTCCTTCTTGTGCTGGAATGATATTCATGGGTTGAGCTTGTGGGCCATCAGATAGAGCACGCCATATATACTCGTAGTTGTCCTTCGATTCGATGAATATGAGGAATCTGTCCCGCCATTGGCTATATTCTCCTTGGTAGAGGGTCGGTGTCGTGGAATCGGTGCCGATAGCAAGAGCGTCGCGCGACATCTTTGGTATTTGCACTAATATGATCGTCAGACGTTGGTTCGATTCTAAGTGGAATCCTAACGCAAGGCACTATGAGTGGAAGTCCTAACGTAGGTTCTAAGAGTGCTGTAGAATAAAACTGATAAGAAACTAGCTAAGCAGAACTTACCGGATAGGAATTCGGATGAAATGGTGTCTGATCTGGAAGTGTCCGGATCAGATGTGTGTGAAGTGTCTGGATAGCAGAAATGACCGGATAAAACTAGGTTACCGGATGAAATGGAAGTTACCGGATAATATAATCTTACCGAATAGAGAGTACCGGATAACAAGTAGTTATCGGATAGAACAATTTAAACTAAAACTTACCGAAAGAAATAGACTTACCGGAAACGCAAGGTACCGGATGAGTATCCGTAAATTGTAGTTACCGGATACAAGGAGTACGAGTACTAGTCACCGGGAACGGATGTAACCGGATAGGATTTATCCGGGAAAGAGACTTACCCGGAAAGAAGATGTAGCCGGGAACTTTGAGTTACCCGGGTAACTTGGAGTTACCGGGAACTTTAGGTTACCGAATCAATTTTGTCCGGTAAGTAGCGAGAATAAAGGACTCACCCGGAAACTCGCTGTAGGTTGTCCGGAAACGACGGCTGTGGAATGCAGATCGATTGAGTTGCAATTAGGGTTGCCCAAAATAACTCCTGAAAGATTAGAAACCTTCCAAAACACAGAAACAACACTACCCT
Organism: Saussurea involucrata; assembly: GCA_033807775.1. Taxonomy (NCBI): domain Eukaryota; kingdom Viridiplantae; phylum Streptophyta; class Magnoliopsida; order Asterales; family Asteraceae; genus Saussurea; species Saussurea involucrata. Next base: position 146,324,312 of record CM066320.1, on the reverse strand, counting down.
AATCGATTTTCAAGCAAAACATTGAGATTTTGAAGAAATTTTTTTGATTTTTTAATAAACAGAGACAAAAACCAAAAAACTTACTTTTGCCAGAAACACAATCAAACAGTCGAATTGAGTGATGCAAAATTGCAGAGTCACATATAATGATGATGCAAGTCGAGTAGTATACGCAAAATCAATCAATTTTAGCAGAATCAAAATATGAGATTTTAAGAACCAATACCACAGTCGACTAAAACTCAATAAAACTTACCAGAAACCTTATGAACACTTTGAATCGAATCGTCCGTATGCTCTGATACCAATTGTGAGTCCAGATTAGTTTATACACAATGAAATCAACATAATTGAATCAATTAGAATGATTTCAAGTTGTCATCCATATAACTTTGATTAATCTTCAGAGAATTCTTTATAGATGATCAAGAACAATTAAAACGATTAACCTAAAACAATAGGATTAAAACACTATTTATACTAAGGCCTAAGCTATTGAGGCCCATAGCCCATTACATCAATTAAGTCCAAATAACAATTTACAAATAATCCCCTTTAACTTCTATTCAGTAAGATTTAGTCCTAACACAACTCTTGACACATCGACATCTCCTTTTGCTATGACTCCATATCTTCTAATATATCCTTTTTTGTTATCCCCGAAAGTCACAGATCCTCCTTCTGCTTTTTCTTTGTATGAGGATAGCAACCCTCTATTTCCAATGATGTGTCTTGAGCACCCGAAGTCAAGGTACCACAGAGGCACATGCTGCTTCTGCAACACCAATTAAAGGGATTTAGGTACCCATTTCCATATGGGTTCAATTTTGTTCGGATGCTTTGATGGTGCTTTTGCAACCCTTGGTTTGGATTTATCTTCTTTAGCAGAAGTACCATTTTGTTTCTTCTGACCCTTGAATTTTGCATTCTTTGGTTTGGGTCTAGAGAGGAAACAATGTGGGCTAGAAAAATGGTTCTTTAATTGAAACATCGGCTCAAAGCAATCACAATAAACCACATTTAAAATAATTTACTTAAACTTTTCATTGAATTCATTAAAGATGGGTACAAAGGATTTATTGAAATGATCTCTCCTAGCATCAGACTTTTTGCAAAAAAGACCTATCTAGGATAGACTTATTTTGGTAAATCTTCCTCTCGGGAATAGCCTTCCTTTCTACACACCTCCCTCTGTGATTATCTTGACTTGATTTCACTTCCACAGTAGGAAAAAATTTGTCATGTTTTATCCATTTCTCTTTTTGTGAATTAATCAGGATTTGGTTTAGAGGAACCAGAAGCTTTAAGATTTGAAGATGGCATTTCCTTTTGTATTTGAATCTTTTAAAGCTCAAGAGATGTTTTGGCCTTTAGACACATATCAATGAAACTAGGGCAGCTGGGTATCCTTGCTACAGATCCTTTGGAGGAATTACTCTTTTAGAATTCTAGAGGGAGGTTTTGTTCCCTCTGCCTTACAATGAATTATCTCTGGTTCTGCAGAACCAGTCTCTCGTGTGATAGAAGTTGAGTCATCCTCAAAATCTGAGTCAGAATCAAGAAAATATTTGCTTGTCTTTCCAAAGGCATGGTTGCATGGATATATGTCATAAAAATTCTCATATTTGTCCATACTAAGATTTAGATCTTTTAGAATGCATGGGATATATTTAGTTTCATCAAGAGATTTACATTCATCAAGTGCTTTCAATAAATCCTTTCCAAAGATGTTTTGCAAAATAAAGGCTATTTTAGGATTACCAAGAGAAAAGCAATTCTCAAGGGTTTCTAGCAAATCACACTCAAATGGATTTTGTAGCCTATCTTCTATCGAAGAGGGAACACATTCAGTTGCCTCTGCGCATAACATCTTTTCAGAGGTTATCCTGCAAACAAATGCAACCTAAGTCTGCGTCTCCGAATGGCCAAATTTGAAGGGTCCTTTTTGTGGCTGAGTCTTCTGATATTTCTTTGGTTTAATAGTTGAAGTTCTACAAACTAAATTTGAATCTGTGGTATGAGTTTGAGTCTGATACCACACATTTAACATCATCTGAGGACTTCTCACATAAGGTTCTCTAGAGGTTCTACGCCTCTTATAGACAGAATGCAAGCTAGGAAAATTTGGTTTTTGGATCTTGCCAATGCAAAACAAAGCGTGTAATGATTTATTTCTTTTGTTTCTAGTAAAAGGATCCAGATCACTAAACCCAATTCCTCTTCTGCCTAATTGAGAATTGATCTTTTCATGCACTTTCTGAGCATCTTGATATTTTTTGATTATTAAATCTCTATCAAGAAAATCTTGATGTCAAACTCTATCCTTTTGAAAAGAGTTTTTGAGGGCTAAAATCTTCATTCTGTCACTCTCAGTGTCTTTTAGCTTCTTAGTTTGACTCTTTAGAGCCTTATCAAGATCACTAACTCGACTTTTTAAAAGTTTTACTCTTGAGTTTATTTCTTTTCAAGATTTTCCTTTTGTAGGGCAATATTGGCTATTTCTTGAGTTAGAAGACCAACTTCTCTTTTATAAAAAGCAAGTTTCTTTTCAGTCTACAAAAATCTTTGTTCAAAATCATGAAATTATTTTGAAAGCTTAAGCAATTTAACTTCAGTGTCATTTACAGAAGTACAAGAAGAAGTACATACCTCACTGTCAGAGTTAGATTTCCCAACCTCTGCCATCCCACAGAACATGGCATTCTTTTCTCTTTCATCAGAGGATTCATCTGACACCCACTTTTCCTGCTCAGGCATCAGAGACTTTCGAGCGTAGTATTCTGCCTTTTTCTTGTAGAAAGCTGCATCTCTGATAGGTTGACTTCTGCAGTCTACAGCGTAACATTTGAAAAAAGTTATTGTTCTATGGGGCATGTATCGTTGGATTCTCTAGAGCTCTGTGCTCCTCCTTCTATGCATTCCTTTGTTGATATTCGACCGGTATTTGTTGGTACTCATATGTTCTTTGCTCGTAGTACCTAGGTTCATACCTCTGCTTGAACATCCTTTGATCATAAAATTCCTCTCTGTTAGGAATTCTTGGATCGTACATCTGTGGTGGTGCAAACTGTCTAGGACCTTGAACATATTGTCTTTCCACATACGGTGCAGAACTCTGATATCTGCCACCCTTATTATCTATTTTCTATGTTCCTCTATTGAAAGATGGCTTCTTCTTACAGCCTCTGTTGAACTCTTTAGTTATCATGGGCTAAGGATTTTGCAATAGAAGCCATATTTGCTTCTTCTTCCTCTGACTGTTCCTTCTCTTCCTCACTTTCAGCAACAAACACTTTCTTTCCTTTCTTCTCGCTCTTAGAACTTTCTTCAGAGCATCTCTCCTTCTACGGCTTGTCATGAACCTCTGTGGTGTTACTTACAAGCGCCAGAGGGCCACCCATTTGTGGTTTAGACTGGATAACATAGGGTTCTTGTGCAACCAATGTTCCAAAGAGGCCAGTCAAAGTCCAAGCATCAAGATCTTGGTTAGTTTGTAAGGACATAGACAACTAAAGCCACTCTTCATTCAAACTATTAAGGAACATGACATTGTTTTCCTTAGAGGTTCTGTGGATGCCATGTTTCTTGCACCTGTTGATTAAGGTGTTGAACCTGTCATAAGTGTGCTATAGTTATTCAGCTGGTAAACCTTTAAAACTATAATACTCATTCAGACACTGAGCACTCCTATTCTTTTGGGTTTTCAATCCACCTTCAAGTTGTTTTTCCCATTCTACCCATAGTTCATGAGCAGATTAACATGCAACTAAAGACTAAAATAAGTCATTTGGAATGGCCATGATTATCAATACTTTGGCCTTCTTTCCCAACTCATATTTCTCCCAATATCCAGGGGACCAATCTTTGATTTCTTTAGGTTTATCATATTCTAGAATTTATGGAGTTGTTTCAGTGGCAGGTGTTGTGCAAAAACTTGATGTGTCAGATTTATGCAACCTATGAGATTCACTTAAATAGATCTTAGCGCAAGTATACACCTTAATCTACTATCGTCTCGTAACAAATAATAATGGGAAAAGTACCAGATATCGATCCTCGGGGGAAATTTGTGAAATTTTCAAAAGTCCAGTCTTTAAAAATCGATTTCAGATGGCAAATTCGAAAACATATTGTTTGAGTGGTTTGTTTGAGTTATCAACTAAAAATCGATTCTAGCGAAGAAGCATAGGGTGCAAATAGCCATTAAGATGAAAACAAGTGGTCCAGTAAAAAGATATTATAACATGCAACCAGTCCTGTAGTACCAAGATTTGGTGCTATAGTACTTCCACAGTATCAACTATCGGGTCAGACGGCCTCCCAAGAGTACACACTGGTCGACGTGCTATAGCACAACATAGTGTTACCATCCTACACCGTAAGAGTATAGTATTTGTCAGGTACTAAAACTATTTATTAGTCTTCTCTTATTACCCCAGGTTATTAATCTTTACCTTAACTCTGAAAGTTAATGCATTTTCATACACAAAATTAGTTGTCAATTAATTAAATGTAGTCTTTAATAAAAGATTAATCACTTGAAATAAATAGTTAGATACAATGCTATATTCAATACACCTTTTTACTTTCACACTGGTTTAAATCTTAACTTTGCCTTACACCCCAAGCTCAGGCAATTAGCCCATCATTGCTTGGATTCTTCTTTCGAATGATGTAAGAAATATAAATGACAGAAAGCAATTATACTGAAAGGAAATTGCAGATATGTAAATAACAATAATGTAATTGCTAGAAAGTAAATAACAAAAATGGAAAGGACAAAAAGTAAATTACAGGAATTTTAATAACAAGAAAATAAAGAAAGAAGTTAAAGAAGTACTGAAATGTAAATAACAAGAAAGTAAATGCTAGGAAAAGTAAACTATAGTAATGTAAAGATCTATCAGCTAATGGAAATGGAAAACTCAGAACGATGCTACCAGTTTGGTCTTGTAAATTGGATGCCAAGTATGAAACTTGTTGTGCAAGTTACGTCACAAAACTATTTCTTGCTTTGAACACTTGTGGAAACCAATTTGTTAAATACTTAGGACACAAAACTTTGACTTTAGAAGGATGGAAATCCAAACTAATGTTACAAGTTTCGTAAATCCCAAATAAGTAACTAAGAAAATTAAGCAACTTGAGAAAATGACTTTGATTTTGCAAACTTGGAATATGTCGTGGGCTTCGAGAATTATACCGTAAGAACCGAAAATAAGAACACAAGAAAGAATGATTATATTAAACTAGGGAACCAAATGCTGGAGTTACAAATCAAAAGTAGAGAACTTCTAACCAAAAGATTAAGGTATTCTAAAGATGGAAAATGAGAGATAATAATAAGAGTTGGTGATCAAAGATCATAAGTTGGTCCTTGTTTTAAGCTAACACGCCATACATATATATACTAAAATAACTTGGGGCCTAAGGAGCATCAAAAGCTACAGTCACAGTGTACTTTCAGCTTCTTCTACTAGCAGGTCCGACCCATGGACTTCAAAAGAATATTCGGCCCAAAGATAGACAAAAAGGCACAGTTATGCGATCCTCTAGCTTCCTGCAGCACTCATATAGCACTGCTGCAGTACCATTAAGCTCAAATCTGAAATGATTCAAATAAGGCCCAAATGAGATCCAATTACACCCAAAACACCATTAAATCATGACTAACACTGAGAACAAACAAAATACTAAAAAGATGATAAAAATGACTCAATTGTGGACTTTGGGCAAATAAAACAAGAGAAACCCCTACTAAAAGTGATTAAAATAGGGTTAACAAATTAACCCTATCACAACCTTAAACTTAAATCGCTGTTTGTCCCCAAGCAACAAAAATAGACAAAGGTAAAGACTCAAATTACTACAAAGACCTAAAAATAAAAATAAAAATAAAAAATTTGACTTGTTTCAAACATAAGCATAATGCACACAAACAGATAGTTTTGCACAAGACGTCTAAAACATGAGTTTCATGAAACAAATAGCCCTTCATAATCCTAGCCTATTCCTTTAAGAACACAAATGCACCGTCATACACCATCCTAATCTTTCCTTATGTTAACAAGATTCATCAAGGCATACTGAATTTGGAATTGGGTATGCATACGGCATTTTCTTTTGATTTCAATGCTTTGCCTTTTTCCACACACTCACTTTGATCACTTAATGGCACAATTTTACTGCCATTCATCTCATATTGAGGTATAGAGTGGACTCATTGGTCTCTTTTAAACTGTGGTGTCTATGACATGTTTTTAAGCACAAGACAAAGAACATTTTCTCATGATGAAACTTTTGAAGAAATAGCATTTTTCTCAAGGAATAAATGTGAGGTATGCCTTAAGATGTTTAAGGAAGAACTTACCCTACCTCAAACTTGAAAGAGACAATGTCCCCATTGGCTTATAAGAACAGAGGGTAATTGCAAGTCAAGGGAATGTTTGGATGTTTAAATAATGGCTTAATTGGGAAAATTTCCCATGATGAGTCAACTTAACAGTTTGGTAAACTGTTTGGTAGGCTATGATAGCAATTTACTCATAAAGATCAAAACAGAAGATTACTGTGGCTATATGATCAAGCTAACATGCCAAAAACACTTGTGATGAAACTGATGTGCATGCATACAGATTATAAGGGAAACAAATGCATAAAATCAGTACCCAATAACATGAAACAGAAAAGCAAAGATGAGAATGGGAAAACCATGGCTCATCTTTGACAATCATGACTTAATGGCTCAGACACAAACTGTCAAAAGACAGTTTCTAGACTTAGGGGGTGTTTGGGAGTGCTTATACTTTTGACTTATTTGCTTATAGCTTTTCCCCACCGCAAATAAGCAGTTTGGAGTGTTTGGATAGAAAAAAATCAAAAGTGCTTATTTGCTTCTCCTCACCACAAATAAGTTATTTTTGATAAGTCAATCCATACCTACTTATTTACTTCTCCTTATTTCCTTATCTATCCAAATTACCTTTTTACCCTCAATTTTTAACAAACACTCCTTAAAAACTGATTTTCCTCACCACATAAGCAAATAAGCATAAGTTAAAAATATAAGCACTCCCAAACACCCCCTTAAAGCAACAGATTTTCCAAACCAATCAGACCCTTAGGTACTTGATCATGGAATAAGACAACACTAAAGACCTAAAAACATGCAAAGACTCTAAAATTGAAACCTCAAAATATAAAACAACATAAAACAACAAATTAAAAGAGGGGGAAAGAAGGTAGAACCTATCCTACTCAGAATGAGTAGGAGATGCTTGGATTTGCAGGATGGACTTTGGGGGAGGTGGAACCTTCAAGGGCTTTTGAGAACTGCCCTTCTTCAATGATTTCTTCATGTAGATCCTAGTATGATCAAGTAACAATGATTGTAAACGATTAATCTATTTTTGAATGATTAGAGAGTGTTACAAGATTTGAACGACAAACCTAATGATTAAGAAAACAAACCTTAAATACCTATGACTTAAGCTAAAAGCCCATGGCCCATTAATCTAATAAGCCCAATGACTATATAAGACCTTTACAATTATAAATCAAACTATATAATTACTTTATACAACTTTCTAATATATAGGACATTTATGGTCCTAACAATCTCTGCCTAAAGTTATATAAAGAAAAAAAATATGATCTTGAAAACTTTAGGTATTGATCTTCTCTCCCTCTTGAATCTTAGAAAACTTTGGTGTTACTTGTCTTCATGGCTTTCTCTCCCCATTTTATTAAGCTCTTAGTCTTCATAATATCAACTTTATCACCAGATTCAATGAACAGTAACCTCGACTGAGTGTTCTAAAAGAAACTTTCAACTGTAGAAACTCAACACATCGGATAAGCACACAAGAAAGGTAATGTGCAAGTTACGTGACATTCCGCATGGCATCTTCAGTTAAAAATCTGTCTTTGAACCGCGATTTAAATTGACTTTCAGCTTGAGAACTTGTAGAACCAATATGCTCGAAAAAGAAAATAATTTGTAGCAAACACTACTGGAATAAGGGATAGAAGAACCATGCACTTGTAATCTTTTCTGCACATATCAAATAACAGTTACCCCCCCTCAACTTTTGCTAACTCCCCCTCAACATGATATTCGGTGTCTTTATGTATCATTTCTCCCACTCATGATGAGTAGAAGCATCCGGAGCATCATGTAACTTCAAAGACAATACTGGTGAGTAGTAAAATACCAGATAAAACGTTAAGGAACCAGAATGGTGTGATTAACTAACACAGAAACACAATAGTAATTGTTATCACAACAATTAAAATAATTGTGTGGCCTATGTTTCGAGTTGGCAATGGGGTATCTCTGATTGGACTTCCCGTTGTCGCTGAAGTAAAATTTTAAAAATTATTTCTCAAACTGTTCCGACAATATCACAAAGATATGCAATTGGAATCACACAGACTCGTGCTTGTGTGAAAGAAATAAATTATATATGTTTGGCTCAAGTATTTATTTAACATGGGATGCAAGTTAAAAATCAATAGACACAGTTATTAGAATATGTTAGGAGACTGGAGCTGATGTCTTCCTTTTTCAATATCTAAGACCTCCGATTGACGAATAGATATATTATATGCTAAATCTTCGTGCATTTATAAAACACGCAACTTTTGTGAGATGCTTGAGTGGCTAGATGGGGTGACACGAGTTATCGACTCTAGGTCCATGTCTGTTTCAATATTTATCTCCAAAGAACGAGAATGATTAGATTGTGTGGTTACCCGGATAACTGAGTCGGTTTGGTAAGGACTAATATTTCTTTTAAGTCCAATCACATCCTCACCATTTTTTCTTTTCACTCCAAACTCATATATGTATCTAAACCCCTCACTGATGTCTATAATTGGATGTGTTTCTTGGGTAGGTCCTTCTGGTTCTGGGTAGACCATAGAAGCAATATAATTCCAAACACTCCTTTCATTCATCAAATAAAAACAATGAAGTAAACATTTAAATACGAGTTCTAAACTGAAATGTTTAGAAGTCAAAAAAATGAAGTCCGAGTTCTAATCTGAGGTAATCAGAAGTCATAATTGAAATAATAGAATTTCAATAAACAAGATCAAACGCTAAACAGAATGACTCGGTAAGGTCAGCATGGGCGATAAATTAATCAACGATTAGAAAGGTTAATTGTGAAGAACAAATCACAATTAATTGTTGATCCAAACCCTTCATTGATTTGACGATGACCCTTAGAATCACTTAGTGAAAATTGTATGTAAACACTATGTATTAGTGTTTCACCATCAGCGATAAGAAAATAGAGTATGTTCAGGATCACTGATGGGGAACCACTGCACTTAAACTATTCCTCAGTGGTAAATGAACATCAACAATAACTGAGCCTGCTCAATTTTGCAGATGATCACTGATTGATCATTTGTAAATGTTTGCTTGTAATCCCTTAAGACAAGTTTCACGACAAAAGAGTTCAATGCTGAATTGAAGACAAAGTTGATGAACAAGTGACAAGTCTACTAATGATCTGATGCGGATATCAGTGAAACCAAGACAAGTCAACAACACACGATGTTTCAAGTAGAAGACTTCAACGAGAGTTGGCCTTCATTCAGACCTCACTGAAGAAGATCAACTCAGCGATCGTTGATCATGATGCCTGCACTATAAGAAATGTTTGTCTTATCCCCTTGCACACTTTTGTATGATTTGTCAGAAGGACATGCCTTTTTCCAGAATCGTACAAACCACTCTGCCATATACTGTTCACCGTGCAGCCAAAAGCATGTTTGCAAAAGTCAGAAGCATGCATCTAACCAAATAGTGACACGTATAAAGTCCTCCTGACATGCATTAAATGAATGTAGTATAAATAGGAGGAATACTCTTCATTTTGAAGCGCGCCTATCCCTGAACTACTTTGTGCGTTAAGAAAATTATCCTTAATTTTCTTTACTTCTTTCTTTCTAGTTCTTGGTGCAAGAAATTTGTGTGATTCTCATAGTTTGTTTAGATTAGGTCTTGTACTTAGTCTTATTCCACAACAAATAATAAATTGTTTGATTTATTCAATAAAACAATTTTGAAAGATAAAAATCTTGTGTTTGTATTCAACCCCCTTCTACAAACTTATACTTGTATAACCCTTCGAGACCAACAAGTGGTATCAGAGCAGTTTGTTTAATCTCAATAAACAAGGTCTTGCTTATACTATTATCTTCCTAAGCTATTCTGTTAGGACCATAAATGTCCTACATATTAGAAAGTTATATAAAAAATTATAGACTTTAGTTATATAATTGTAAAGCCTTTATTTGATAAATGGGCTTAGCCTAGCTTAATAGGCTTGGTCCTTATTTGTCAGAGGCCTATGTATAAATATCCTTCCTTAACCTAGTTTGTAGGTCAGCGATCAGATTAGAGAGAGAGAGAGAGCTTAAAAGAGAGAATCATCCACATAACCATTGTAATCGTATATTGAAAATCTCTCTGAATGGTTTATGAAATAGATGGATGACGTATTGAAACCAAACGTTCTTATCGCTTATTGTTCATTGATTTCTACTCGATTGCACAAATCTGGGATCCACAATTGGTATCAGAGCATACAGACAAATCGATTCAAGGTTTCTGGTAAGTTTCTGAAAAGCTTCTGTCGACTGTTCTTGATAAGAATTTTTCATTCCAGTGATTTAGATAAAATTGTTTGATTCTGCTTGTTCAATTCGATTCATAATAGTGATATTAGCGTTTCTGCAATTTTCTAGATTCCAATTCGATCATTAGAGTGTTTTTATGCAAAATCCGTGTTCTTGAATTTTTTGGTCTATGTTCTTGAAAGTTTCAAGATTTTTGCATCAAAATCAAGATTTTTGCTTAGAAATCGATTTGGGTTAGTGTGGTTTTGTGCTTTGGTTGTTTTCTAACCTTTCAGGAACGAAATCGAGCAACCTTAGTCTAGCGGAGATCCGATTTGCATGCACAACCGTCGTGTCCAGAAGTATGCATCTCATCCGGTAAGTTTCTATTCTTCATGTCTATCCGGACGTTGATTTGTCCAGACGCCCTATCCGGATTACTCTAAGTATCCGGACGAAATACACCCGGTAAGTTCTCTATTTCTATCCGGATTACCCCAATATCCGGACGTCACCTATCTGGTAAGTATCACTTCCCGGACTCAAGCTTCCCGGATTACCCTCTTGTATCCGGATGAAACCATATCCGGTAACTTTTTCTCGGTAAGTTTTTATTTCCCGGATCCGGTAAGCTTCCTCGTACCAGATACCTTATTTCCCGGATAAACTATCCAGGTCGCTCACTATCCGAACACCATCTGCATCCCGGTAAGTTTTCAACTATACGAAACTCACCTATCCGGTAAGTCTCTTTTGCCCGAACATCTACATTTTCCAGATTCCCTATCCGGAAACCACCCGGATTATTTGAGTATTCTTGATACCGTCTGATTTTTCTTGAATCGAACTGTATATACCTGTTGATCCAAACCCTCAGTGATTTGATAATGACTCTTTAAGAAAAACACTTAGTGAAAATTATAAGTAGACAATATGTATTAGAGTTTCACTATCGCTAATAAGTACTATGTCTCTACAGTACCGCTGATAGGAAACTCATGCTTTTTGAATTAGACATTCAGCGAAACTGTTCATCAATAAAGCGTTGAGCCTGTTCAGTTTTGTTGATGATCGCTGATAATCTTAGTTGTTTACTTATGATCCCTGAAGACAAGTTTCACGTCAATCATGTTCTACGCTGAAGTCGAAGATCAAGCCAAAGAGCCAGCGACAAGTCTACTAATGAACTGATGCGGATATCAGCGAAGCCAAGATTTGTCCACTCAACGTGAAGTATCAAGTAGAAGACTTCATCGATCGCTGAGCTTCGTCACTCGCTGATAAAGTACTGTTCAACGAACGCTGATCATGAAGTCTTCCTCTACAAGTTACTTTTGTCTAACCACCTTGCATGCCTCCGTACGAAAATGTCAGAATAGGACATCCCTTATGTCCATTATCGTACAACCAACTCTGATTCTACACTGTTCATCATGCGGCTACTAGGTTGTCTACAAAGGTCAAACCATGCAACCAATCAGCTGTTGCCACGTGTAAAGTTGTACTGATATGCATTTAATGCATGCAGTATATAAGAAGAACCCTACTTCAGAAATGAAGTGCTCGACCATCTTCTTCTTTCTACCTCTTAGTGTTAGAATATTTATCTTTAATATTCTTATCTCCTTTCTATCTTAATTCTAGTGCAAGAAACTTAATGTTCTCATAACTTGTTTAGATTAGGTTTTATCCTTAATCTTATTCCGCAACAAGTTGTAAATTGTTTGATAAATATCAATAAACAATTTAGAAAAGTAAAATCTGTGTGTTTGTATTCAACCCCCCCTTCTACAAACTTGTATAACCCTCTGGGACCAACAAGTGGTATCCGAGCAGATTGTTTAATCTCATAAACGAGATCTTGTTTATACTAATCTTTTCTCTTCCTTGCTATTTCTCATAATGGCTACCAACACAAACACAAATTATATTGACAATGGTTCTCTTGCAAAACCCCCTAGATTTTCCAGAGATAACTTTAATCTATGGAAAAATAGGATGATACTCTTCTTAGAAGGTGTAGACCCTACTATGCCTTATTACATCGAAAATGGCCCATATATTGTTGTTAGAATTGACCCTGAAGTTCCAGGCACTGCTACTAGAGCTACCATTCCTGAAAGAGTCGTGCCTAAGGAACCTCACAATTGGTCTGATGAAGATAAGATGAAAGTGGCTATCGACACTAAAGCCAGATACATTTTTTTTATGGCACTTCCTGACGAAGTCTACCATTTCGTCATGAACCTGAAAACCTCCAAAGCCATGTGGGACACAATTTGTGTTCAATATGAAGGAACGTCTATAGTCCAGGACTCACGTAAGATCAACCTGGTAAGACAATACGAAAGCTTCATTTGTGGTAAGAATGAAACTCTCTCTTAAGTACATCAGCGGTTTAACTGTTTAATTATAGATCTGAAAACCGTTGGTAAGGAATATTCTAACTTTGAAATTCTGACAAAGTTCTTAGAATATTTACCTGAAAGCTGGGACAGTTATTCAATGTGTCTAAAGCTGTCAAAGGATCTAAAATCTATGACTCTTTATACCTTATATGGCACTATGCTCAATCATGAGCAGTCGTGTCATCTTAAGAAGAATCTTGTAAAAAATTCCAAAAGCACCCCTGTTGCTTTAATCTCAGAGTCACCTTCCACTCAGCGAATTACTATCACTGTCACGGAGTTGGAAACTAACTCTGAATGCTCATCAGATGTTGATTCTTCAGATCTTGATGAATCTATGGCTCTCCTATCTAATAAGTTCAGGAGATTTGCCAAAAAGAAAAAAATCAGAAAGAACAAGCCCCTCGCACTTACTAACAAGCCAAGATCATCAACCCCTGTTAATAAGGCTACTGCTACTTGCTATAACTGTGAAAAGATAGGACAAAGAAAGTCTATAAACCCTCAGCTTTCTCCAAGAAATCCTCTAACCCCAAGGCTAGAGATGACAAGTATCAAAAGCTGAAAGAAAAGTATGCAAAGCTGAAAGGATTTAAGAAGAAAGACAAAGGCCTTATGGCTGACTTTGATTGGGCTGCTTCTGATGAAGAAGAATCATCTGACTCTGAAGATGACAATGAGGCCAATCTCTGTCTCATTGCCAAAATCGAAGATGAGGAAGAAAATTCTGACATTCCCTCTGCTTCAGCCTCTGCTACCAAGGTATCACCTTATTTCTTTACACATATTTCAGATATTGATGAAGACGATAGTCTTCGAAAGATCAATCTCCTGACTATAAGTTTATATGATGCCATGAATGGCAAAACTGTTGTTGAAAATCAAAACCTTGATTTCGCTGAACAGCTTAAACACGGTCTCCTTCAAATAGAAAAACTTTCTAAAATTGAAGAAGATTTAAAAGATCTGGTTCATATATTTCAACTAGTCAAAATGGAGCGAGAAGAAGCTATCGCTGCATCAAAGGCTGAAACAGCTACTGTTGAAGGATGGTGTAAATCCTCAACAACGATCACTGATATAATTAAGTCTCAGATTCCCCTGAGTGACAAACGTGGTCTTGGTTACAAAGCTGATACTCTAGAACCAACCACTGATCATTCCATGCTTAAGTTTGGAATGTTTGTGTCCTCTATCCCTGACACTTCATCTTCTCAGTGTTCCTCTTCAAAAACTCATATCCCTGAGGAAATCTCTACCTTAACTTCTAAAGGTAAAGAGAAAATGTTTATCCAAAACCTCAGAAGGGTACCTTTGTACCTAAGCTGAATGCTTCTAAAGCTTCAGTGACTTATCCCTCTACTTCTAAGAATAAGATCCCTGGATTCATTCAGCGATCTACTCCTAGAATCAGAGTGGATATTATTGGTAAGAAATCCGAAGAACTGATTGTTCCTCCCATTTCCAATGCCAAAGGTATACTTGGTGTTGGCCCTGCTCATTTAAAATTAACGGGTAAGCATGCGAATGGTCCTAAAGCTACTTTTAGCTATCGGAAATGTTATCACTGTGGACTTACCGATCACATTGCTAGTAAGTGCCCCACAACCACCAAAGCTGAAAAGTTAGCTAAGGTGAAGATCAATGCCCCCAAGGCAAAGAAGACCACCGAGGTTATGAAATTAACCAAAATAAAGAATAATTCTGAAGCTGAATCTTCAAATGCTGCAAAGATTGCTGAACTTTCCACTTCCTCTACCACCACTGACAAATGTGGACCCATGGTTAAATGGGTGCCCAAGTCAAACTAATCTTCCTTTGTTTGCAGGTTCGAAATGGTATCTGGTATCTTGATAGCGGATGCTCTAGACACATGACTGGATAGAAAAACCTGATCTCTGAGTATAAGGAAGAGAAGGGTCCCTCGGTGACCTTCGGTAGAAACGGAAAAGGCCATACCCGAGGGTTTGGTGTACTCTCTAATGGTACAACAACCTTCAGAAGAGTCGCATATGTTGAAGGACTGAAGCACAATCTTCTAAGCATAAGTCAGCTGTGTGACAAGGATAACAAAGTGATTTTCACTAAGGAATCTTGCTTTGTCACTGACAAAAAGGAGAAGATAGCTCTCAGCGGTTACCGTAAGGAAAATGTTTACGTTATAAACATGGATTCTACAACCACTGAGAACTCCTGTTTCTTCTCAAAAGCCTCATCTAATGGCAACTGCTATGGCATAAGAGGCTCTCTCATCTAAACTTCAAGACACTGAATACTCTTTCTTCTAAAGAATTGGTCACTGGTCTACCTCAACACTCATACGCTAAGGAGTCCTTATGTTCAGCGTGCGAGAAAGGGAAACAAACTAAAGCAAGCTTCAAATCTAAGCAAGTTTCCTCAGTGTCATCTCTTCTACAACTTCTCCATATGGATTTGTTTGGCCCTGTTAACAAACAATCCATCGCTGGAAAGAAATATACACTGGTCAGAGTTGATGAATTCTCTCGCTATACCTGGGTAATGTTTCTCCGTTCTAAGAGACACCCCTGAAGAACTCATCACTTTTGTCAGGAAAGTGGAAGTCCTGGACACCATGACCGTTCGCTCGATAAGTAGTGATCATGGTACCGAATTCAAAAACAGTTCTCTTGATTCCTTCTTTGAAAGTAAGGGTATTTCTCACAACTTTTCATCACTGAGAACACCGCAACAAAATGGAGTCGCTGAAAGAAGAAATTGAACTATCATCGAAGATGCACGTTCAATGCTCAGCGATTCTCATCTACCTACTCAGTTTTAGGCAGAAGCTGTCAACACTGCTTGTTTTACTCAAAACAGGTCGCTGATTGTCAAAAGATTCAAGAAGACAGCCTATGAACTCTTCCATGGGAGAAAGCCTTCAATTAAATTTTTCACATATTTGGATGTCAGTGTTTTTTATTGAACAACAGAGATGCCCTTGGAAAGTTTGATCCTAAGGCTGATGATGGATATTTCTTGGATACTCCTCAGTTTCTAAATCCTTCAGAGTCTTCAATCGGAGAAGACAAACTGTAGAAGAAACAATCCACGTGACTTTTGACGAATCCCGTTCAGCGAACTCTAGACCTTCTGCTGATACTGAAGAACTGAATCAATGGATGTTTTCTCATATTGGTGATTCAGAAGATACTCCTCCATCTCATACTCATCCCGCTGAAGATGATGATCCTACTATCACCCCCAAGCATGCAGAATAGTGAAGCTAAAACATCATGGGTCTCAGCTGTTCCTATTAACACTATGCCTGCTTCTGAACCTTCATTCTTAGAATTACCATCTACTTGTCAGCAATCAGTGAATGAAATGACATATGCACCTCTTCCTCTCTTGGCTGATATACCAGAAGTTGCTGAAGCCTCATCCTCAGCTCCTCCAGAAGTTCAGGTTGAGTCAGCGACTTATGCTTCGGCTCAGCGATGGACTATAAATCACCCTATTGATCAAATTCTTGGTGATACAAACGCTGGTGTTTAGACTCGACGAAGTGCAGGTAATATTTGTTTATTCGTTAACTTTATTTCTCTGATTGAACCAAAGAAAACAGATGATGCCCTCAGAGATCCAAACTGGGTCAGCGCTATGCAAGAAGAGCTGACAGAATTTGAAAGAAACAAAGTTTGAAACAAGTCACTGTTAAGCACTAAATGGGTCTATCGAAACAAGTTGGATAAACATGGAACTGTAACCCGCAACAAGGCTCGTCTTGTTGTTCAGGGATATAGACAAGAGGAAGGTATAGATTACGACGAAACATTCGCCCCAGTGGCAAGACTCGAAGCTATTCGTCTATTCTTAGCTTACGCTGTACACAAAGACTTCAAAGTTTATCAAATGGATGTTAAGTCAGCATTCCTAAATGGAAAGTTGAATGAAGAAGTCTACGTGGAACAACCTCCAGGATTCTCAGATCCTAAGCATCCAGGTTATGTTTATAAACTGGATAAGGCACTTTATGGCTTAAAGCAAGCTCCTCGTGCATGGCATGACACTCTATCCTATTATCTTCACATTGAAAAATTTGAGCGTGGTCAAATCGACAACACTCTATTTTTTAGGAAAGTAAAAGGTCATATTATTCTTGTTCAAATATATGTCGATGATATTATATTTGGTTCTACTAACCCTGACTTGTGTACTCATTTCGCTGATAGAATGAAAGCTGAATATAAAATGAGTATGATGGGTGAGCTGACATATTTCCTTGGTCTTCAAATCAAACAGAGTGAAAAAGGAACTTTCATTCATCAGGGAAAGTATGTTAATAATATGTTGAAGAAATTTGATTTAACTCAGAGTTCAGCTATGAAAACCCCTATGGCACCGCCGCTGACACTAAAAAAGGATCCTTCTGGAAAACCTGTTAATGTCACAGCGTACCGTGGGATGATCGACTCTCTTTTGTATCTTACAGCTAGTCGACCTGATATTATGTACGCAACCTGTTTGTGTGCACGATATCAAGCTGAACCTAAGGAATCTCATTTGATCGTTGTAAAGCGAATCTTTCGTTACCTTAAGGGTACTCCGAACCTAGGTCTTTGGTATCCCAAAGACTCGGGGTTTGATCTAATCGGCTATTCAGATAGTGATTTTGCAGGTTGCAAATTGGATAGGAAAAGCACCACAGGAGGCTGTCAGCTCCTGGGTGGAAAGCTGGTGAGTTGGACAAGTAAAAAGCAAAACTCAGTGTCCACCTCAACCGCTGAAGCTGAGTACGTAGCCACTGGAAGCTGTTGTTCTCAGGTCTTGTGGATGAGAAATCAACTACTGAACTATGACCTACAGCTCTCAAAGATTCCAATCTATTGCGAAAGCACAAGTGCCATCGCTATAGCCAACAATCCAGTGCTACACTAAAAAACCAAACACATCGAAAGCAGGTATCATTTTATCAGAGATCATGTGATGAATGGTGATATAGAACTTCATTTTATCCCAACTGACTTTCAGTTAGCTAATCTTTTCACCAAACCTCTTGAAGAGACAAGATTCAACTTTCTCATCAGCGAGCTTGGAATGCTGAACTTAGAAGAGTAAAATCTTCAGGGGTTCACATTTGATCAGTGATAATAATGAACTTGTATAACCCATTAATCATCTTCCCTCTGAACAAAATTGATTCGCTGATATCAAGGTATGTTCTCTCTTACTCGCTGACGTTCACCTAGAACTGAAAGATTTCAAAACAAATTGCATCGCTGAATATCTCTTCCTTTCAGTGATATTTTGAAATTTCTAAACTTAACACTGATATTTCTATTCAGTGCTTCATGTTTTTCAAAAGTGTCCCTGAGCTTTCAAAAACCTCAGAGACATCCTAAAATATGAAAGGACGTTTGTGACGTCATCACAACGGATAAGTCATGGCACGTTTTCTCTGACACGTTCGCCCGTTTCTACTTCCTTGTCCAATGAAATTCAAGGGACGTGTCCGTGTCATCATGGAAAACTTTCCCGCTCATAGTTTTTCTCTCTCTACTCTCACTATATAAACCCTTTGAGTTTATATTTTTACCTTTACACGAACATCATCTCCTTCAAGCAAGAAATCTCTGTTGCATTCAAACTATTTCTTCAAGAACTGTTCATCTTCTTCTTCAACAACTAAGGTAAATATTCTTGTTATTTGCCTTTTATTAACTTGTTTCTGATCTTATTATTGTTTTTAAAAGATCAAACAAAAGAACTTTCTTAAAATGAAATCATTTCTCTTCATGATTTTATGAACACAGTATTCATGGTTGTTCTTCAAGTTTAAAACAAGAAATCTTAAACTTGCATCTTCATATGTTTTTCCAGAATCTCTTCTTTAAATAGAAACTGGAAAACAAATGTTCACTATGTTTTGTACTCTTTTACAAACAAGAAAAACCCTAATCTCCATTAAAATATATTTTGTCTGAATGGAATGTGCAAAACCCAAACACATCTTATTTTGGAAAATCTTTCCACATTAAGACGTTATTTTTTATCTTTCTTCATGTATGAAATTATAAACATAAATGGCATCTACTACTGAAGCTCCTACCGCTAAATCTCCTACTGCTGCTGAGGTTACTGTCATCACAAAAGCTCCTCAGGTTACTTTTAAACCTGAGCAAGTCACCTTCCAAAGCAACAATCCATATGCTCTCTTGATGACGCTGTGAACTTTCTCAAGACATGCCCTATATCCACAGCTCTAACCATCACTCCTCCAGCAAATAGACATCTACTAGCTCAGTTCTGGTATTCTGCCAGAAGAGCTCAGATCACCTCTACCAAGGACCCAAAGAAGAAGTCGATGTCATCCTTTTTGACACTGACCATGGTACTTCCAAGATTACACCTGGTAATATCAGGTGTGCCCTAAACCTCCCCGCCGCCACAAAAGAAAAACGCTTTATCCCTCTTCCTAATCCTAAAAACTCAGCCGATAGGGAAGCCCTAATTGCATTCTTCGATGCAATGAAGTACGTATGGGACTCAGGGAGAGATGAACTCCCTAACAAAAAGTTGACTGCCATCAAGAAGTCCAAGATGCCAAGCGAGATGAACTTCATCTTTGGTCATTTGATAAGCTGCCTGACAGCGAAAACCGGGTCAACTGACCAAGCTTCAGAACTCCAACAGGCCATGGGGTACTCGCTACTGAAGGGCCTCCACCTTGATTGGGCAAAACTCATTTATGATGATCTGATACTCAGGGTGGATGCAGCTGACAGACTAACATGTGTTCCTTATCCCCGGTTTGCCAGTGCCCTCTTCGCTCAAGGCCTGAAAGACAAGTACCCGACAGTGGGCGACCTGAGACTCTCAAATGTTGGCCCTAAAGTTCTTGACTTCAAGACCCTGCCAAACGAGGTACGTCTCTCTAAACTTTTATCTATTCTAAATCCTCCAACTTCTTCTACTTCTGCGGCTACCTCAGCGGTAATCCCAACTGCTGATACCCAGGTCGCAACCTCCACTCCTTCTAAGAAATAGAAACACTCTTCTACCTCACTTGATTCTTAAAGGATCAAGAAAACCAAGGAGCAACCCCCCAAGCCTTTCCAGACTGAAGACTCCGCGGCTCACTCTTCTCAAGAGCTGTTGGATAGTTCCATGGTACGCTCTGCCACAACTGATAAATCCACCCCTTCCATACCAACTTCAGCGTCTCTAAACGCTGAAGTTATAGACTTGGATCTGAACCCCCCTCCTTCAGACTCTTTAAGGACTGAAGAAGTATTTCTCAGCGAATCCAACGCTGAACCTCTCACCAAATCCCTCTTCTCAACCGTCATTTCTCCTACCATTCCTTTGGACACTCCTCCTGTTTTCCCCCCCCATTCTCTGCAACAACCATCATCCCCCACGATACATCAGCTACAACTTTACAGGGGATGATGAATCAAAATATAGGATATGCAGACACTTTTATGCACCAAGGCACTCTGGAAGGCGACATGGAACACTTCTCAGGTTATCGAAGTTTCGAGGACTTCACCAACCCGCCTGCAGGTATACACGAAACCATACACACTCCTCTCTCAAAATCCCCAACTTCTGAGCTTTCCTATGTTCATAAGTTTTTAACTATTGCAGGTCCTAATTTGGGAGATATCAACACCTACTTGAAGGTCCTAGAAACAAAGATGGAATATTTCACCACCATACTTACTGCTAACTCTTCAGCCGTTACAAACGCTGGAGATGCTCTAAAGACGCTGTCCACTGTGGTGCAAAAGAAAACCTCCAGTGCTGATCTGGAGAAGGTGGATGGTAGCATTGGAACCTTTGCTACTACTCTTGCTGAAAACTCCACCTTCATCAACAATCTCAACTCCACCAACACCACCCTCTCCACAAATTTCACCACTCTGTCCAATGAAGTCACATCATTGAAGACAGAGATTGGTACTCTTAAGGGCGAGGTATCTTCGGTCAAGACTGAGTTTGGCACTGTGAAAGACCTCCTTTAGCAAATCCTTGACCGCCTGAATGCTGCTACTTGTGCTCCTTCGCATTTTACTCAGGTGGATCGAGAGGATCTTCAAAGAATCACTCCTGTTATATCTAGCATGGAAGACAAATTAAGTAGGATTGAAACCTGTGTTGGGATCTCTGGCCTGGAAGACAGGGACCCAATGCACACTGATGCTGCTGCTGACATTCCTGTTACCTCCCTCACTCATCATGTGGAAGAGGGGGAGAAGACTGAAGACCTTCCCCATAATGTTGAGGGGGAGAAGAAAACTCTTGAAGACCTTCCCCATAATGTTGAGGGGGAGAAGAAAACTCTTGAAGACCTTCCCTATAACGCTGAGGGGGTGGGTATTGTTTCTGATGCTGCTGCTAAAAAACCTCAGGGAGATGAAAACCCTGAGGGAACCGAGAAACCTCCCTCTGAATTTGAGGGGGAGTAACTCGATGAAAATGCTACTGATGTTACCGAACCCTACGCTGATGAGGAAGAATCTGAAGAAGAAGCTGAAGACGATGACGACATCGATATCGCTGACGACGAACCATCATCATCCCCTAAAAACGATGATGATGATGAATTCTTCTTCGTCCAGCCTAAGAAAGCCCCAACTCAAAAAGGGGTTATGATAAATGAACCATCAGGGGAGGGGATCTGAAGCTGACAAAGGCAAGAACAAAGGTGTTTCATCTGAAGACAACTTGGCTATTCTCTTCAGGAAGCCAGTTTGTCAGGTAACATACACTCTATTTCCTTATACTGCATCCCCCCTCTATCCCTTCTCTATATCAGTTCTCCTCTACATAAAACCTCTAAACACTTAACCCTCATTCTTTCTCTATCTCTTCTTTCCCAAATGATCTTACTTGAATGATCGCTACGTTTCAGCCAGTCCTCTCTCTTGCTTGAGGATCCAGCTGAAGTTCCTCCTACTGGATCAACAATAATCCCAGCCCCTAGTGCTGAAGAAATAATCCCAGTCTTAGACTTCGCTGAGACTGATGACATTTTTGAAGAAGAACAGGAAGAAGAACCTCTCTCTCTCAAGAATAGACCTTCCTTGGTTACTCAAATACCAAGTGAAGAAGAAACGAAAAAGAGAGCTGTTATGGTTCAGTAATTTGAAGCTAAGCGCCTTGTTCCTCATCACCTAAGGCATTTCACAAACAAGGAAATCGTTGAAGCTCTCAAAGCTGAACAACTCTTCACTGAAAGAAAGAAGGCTGGAGAAAAAGACAGGGAATATGCACTAGAGCTAGCCCAATGTTCTTTCAAAGACCCAGACTTAAGAAGATTTCCAGTTGCTGTCCAAGAGAAACTGCTGATAGACGCACAAAAGACTCATCAGAAAAAGACCAAAGTCAGCGACACCACTCTTGAATGGTGTAAGAAGATGTGCCACTACAGACATCACCCCTCAAGGATAAAAGTTGTAAATGTCAAAGGAAGATATGCTTTGAAAAATAACATAAAGGTACCAATCGTGAATGTCCAAGTAGTTAGAGAAAACGGCCACAACAGAACTGTCTACATGTCAGCCATAAATACTTTTGGTCTCGCTGAATGGTTGGAGATGAGAATAGCAATTCAAAGATCCCGCTTAACTTTCAGGACCTATGTCGTACAAGAAATAAACAAACAGTTTGACTTGGTTCCCTCAGCGGTTGATATTCCTCGTCCTCCACAACCTCAGAAGGAGGGAGCTGCTCCAAATAAGAAGACTCTCTCTTCTCCAGGCCTGCTGATAAGAAACGAGACAGGAATTGAATTCTCTCGTGAAGTAGTTCTTGGCTCTGCCCCTGACCTTTCTAGACTTGACGTATCCCTACCTTCTGCTGAAACCTTCTTCCCTAGCTGAGTACTCAGCAATCCTTATGGCATCTTCTTCTATTACTTCAGTGGTCGTCCGTGCTTTCAACGCATCTCTGAGTTATACAAAACTCCTATCGAACAACTCAGAGATTTATTATACTGGTGCGAGTACAAATAAAGTCTCCTCGGACAACTCCTGAAACCCCACATCTATCGCGAAGCAAAGAAAAGAAGGGAACAGGGAGTTACAGTCCCTGGCTGGATGATCCCAGAGACTGACACTCTTGATGAACTCGTCAAGAAAGTACCTGGTTAGCTGATAAGATTTCCTTGTAATTCTTCTATCCTGTATCAGCTTATATCTTCTGTACTTGTAATTTAATTTGATGTACTTGTAATTTTTCCACTTCCCTTTGTAACCTTTACGAAGTTTGAAGAAAAATTTCAGCGAATGTACTTTACTCCATCAGTACTCAAAAGATCCCAGAAAACTGTAAAAGGGACAAATATTTTATGAGTTCTTTTTATCCTTATGTTTTCATACTTAGCAATTTTCTTTTGTTGCTATGTCAATATCAAATAGGGTGAGATTGTTGATCCAATTTTCTTTTGTTGCTATGTCAATATCAAATACTTAGCAATTTGATAATGACTCTTTAAGAAACACATAGTGAAAATTGTAAGTAAACAATATGTATTAGAGTTTCATGATCGCTAATAAGTACTATGTCTCTACAGTACCGCTGATAGGAAACTCATGCTTTTTGAATTAGACATTCAGCGAAACTGTTCATCAATAAAGCGCTGAGCCTGTTCAGTCTTGTTGATGATCGCTGATAATCTTAGTTGTTTACTTATGATTCGTGAAGACAAGTTTCACGTCAATCATGTTCTACGCTGAAGTCGAAGATCAAGCCAAAGAACCAGCGACAAGTCTACTAATGAACTGATGCGGATATCAGCGAAGCCAAGATTTGTCCACTCAACGTGAAGTATCAAGTAGAAGACTTCAGCGGTCGTTGAGCTTTGTCACTCACTGATAAAGTACTATTCAACGAACGCTGATCATGAAGTCTTCCTCTACAAGTTACTTTTGTCTTACCACCTTGCACGCCTCCGTACGAAAATGTCAGAATAGGACATCCCTTCTGTTCATTATCGTACAACCAACTCTGATTCTACACTGTTCATCATGCGGTTACTAGGTTGTCTACAAAGGTCAAACCATGCAACCAACCAGCTGTTGCCACGTGTAAAGTTGTACTGATATGCATTTAATGCATGCAGTATATAAGAAGAACCCTACTTCAGAAATGAAGTGCTCGGCCATCTTCTTCTTTCTATCTCTTAGTGTTAGAATATTTATCTTTAATATTCTTATCTTCTTTCTGTCTTAAATCTAGTGCAAGAAACTTAGTGTTCTCATAACTTGTTTAGATTAGGTTTTATCCTTAATCTTGTTCCGCAACAAGTTGTAAATTGTTTGATAAATATCAATAAACAATTTAGAAAAGTAAAATATGTGTGTTTGTATTCAACCCCCCCCCCCTTCTACAAACTTGTATAACCCTCCGGGACCAACAATACCGTCTGACGATCATTTAAGTGCAATTTAAGATGTCTTCTCGAGATGCTCTCGTAATGGGCAAACACAACAATCCTCCATCTATTGGAAAATGTTGTCAGGTATGTCTACCAACTCATAACGCTTTAGTTGATAAGATTCAACTGCTTGGTCAAAAGGTAGAGTCCTATAAGTTCTCAACTAACGAACATATACTTGAAATATCCACGCTAAAAGAAAAGTTAGATGTTCAAACAAAGATCACAGAAAAGCTTAAGTCCGACAATGCTAATCTTAATAAAAAATGTACAAATCTTTCAATAGCACCAAAGGACCTTAGGGCCAAGATATCTGATTAAAACTCAAAGCTTGATCAGTGTGAGGATGAGAAAGCATAGATTGTCTATCAATGCTTCTCTCTTCAAATTGAACAAAAAGAATATGTTTCTAAAATAACTGATCTCGAACTCAAACTTCATAAATGAGGTCAAACTGATCAAATGATCCATATGAACAAACATAAGGAATTCACTTATATCAATAAAGAATGGGGAATTGGGCATGACAACCCTCGGTATTTGAAAAAGATTCTATCATTGAGGCCTACTCTATACGAGTTTAACGTTTTTGGCTTTGATAGAAAATACCCCGAATATAAAATCAGATGGACTGGACCTCTCGAGGAAAAGGAAGAAGAAACTGAGGAATACAAACGCAAGTATACCACTAAAATGCAATCACCCTTTGCGTATGAAGTTCTTAACTATTCTTATATGAAAAATAAATCCAAGTACCTTTCGAATGACTACTTTTACGGCTACAAGGTTGCAAAGCCCAAGGATTCCTATAAAAAGGATGAGGTCCCATCAACTGAAACCGAAACAGAGACGAACGAGTTTAAACGCTATGTTCCTCCTCTTGTTTTGGAAATGAAAATAGTCGAATTAGAGGAATCATTTGAACAGGAAAGGATCAAGTTTCAAAAAGAAAAACAAGAGCTTTTAACTGCACTTGAGAGACTCAGATCCACCAAAACCAAATCTGTATCTGGTGAGGAAAAGGAACTCCTTCGGGAAGAAATCAATTGGCTCACATCCAAACTGTCTGCCTTGGAAACAGAAGTGATGCAAGAGCAAGTGAGTAAAGGTCAACTCCAAGAGAAGTTTGACCAACTCCAAAAGGAAAAGGTGAATCTACCCGAACCTTCCTCGGACTCCTCAGATACATCTTTGTGTAAAGCTTTTATTGTCAAAACAGCCTCTAGAAAAGAAAAAGAGTCTCAAGAAAATTGTGTTCCAAAGAATCTTAACTCTGAATTTCAAAAAGATTCCGCAACAGATTCTTTCGAATACACAGAATCAAAGTGTTCCTCACCTCCCTCAACCACTACTGTTCCATCTGTGCCTGAAATTCATTTTTCAGCATTTATGAATTCCGATGTAAGGTCAGATGAGGAGTTTCCTAAGTTTGAATTCGACAAACCGTTTCCAAATGACACTGACTTCCTTTCAAAAGCAGTAAATCGACCGGTCAAATTTCTGAAAGGCAAATGTTCTACAAAACTCAAAAACCGATCTGTGAACGAAGCTTCCAAAAATGATTCCAATTCTCAAAAGTGTTCACAGACACGGAAACAGACCGGTCGACCAAATAATAGACATCCTTACTACTCAAGCTCTACTGATCATACCTTTAATGGTAGTTCAGATAATAATGGTCGAAGAAAAGGGTTCAAACAAGTTTGGGTGGTGAAGAAGTCAAATGAAAGCACAACGAATACAAAGTCATCTAAGCCAGTTTCACATGCTAGAACATACAATCATAATCATGATGCTTTTAATTCTCTTACTTCTGTTGAACAAAGTGTGATGTTTCCTTTAAGAGTTTACTCAATTCAACAGTTGCTTCAACTTTCTCATGATTGTATTTGTTGTTCTGCATGTGGTATGAATGATTTTGGTGACCGAAAATATGCATCTCATTGGTATGGTACTTATAGTATCCTCGGTCCTCACTATAATAGGGCATCTAACCGTCAAGGATCCATCAAAGGATGGATACCAAAATCCCTCTAATCTATTTTGCAGGAATGTCATGTGCATTTTAATTCATATTATTCACATCACATGACGAACAAAGGTTATTCCAATTTTGAGGGGGAGTACTATTTTATGAAAGATAAGTGAACTTTAAGTGAATTCAAAGAACCGTGGTAATTTATTCTGAAAAACTTGCTCATGTTTGTTTTTCTTCGCTTCTAATTTCCAGAATTGCCACGTGTTATACTTCCTTGATTTAGTTATTTCCATATCTTATATGTTTGCTAATTTTTCGATGGAAGTACACTCGTTTGAATTCCAATTTGATTTCATCGTTCGTCATTTCATATTAATGATTCAATTCTTATTTGACACATTAATTGTGAATTGTTCTTCACAATTAAACTTTCTAATCATTATATTTTTACAAAATGTGCTCAATGAGTGAATCTGTTTAGCGCTTGATGTTGTTTATTGAAATTCTCTATTTCAAACAATTTTGATGACTTCTGATTACCTCAGATCAGAACTCGGACATCATTTTTGTAATACCCCGGTAAGTCCGTTAGTTAAATCCCCTTTCCGTTAAGTTTAGTTAACTTTAAAGTTAGATGTTTAGGGTATGTTTGGGTAAATTATAAGTTTAAGGGTGTGTGGGTCATTAATGAATAGTTCAAGGTCTAAATTGTAAAATGGGTTTGATATTACCTCTTTAGGAGTTCAGATATTTCACAACTTAGAAATATCCAGAAATTCAGTTTAGTGTGTGTGTGTGTGTGTGTTGAGAGAAAGCAAGAAGAAGAAAGAAAGGTTGTGGCTAAGAGACTCAAATTGGAGTACTTGGAAGACGAATTAAGGTATGTTCCTTTGTATTTTGTGTTTGTAATTGCTTTTAGAAGGTTTCTATCGGATTAGAATAGTCGAATATACATCTGGGGTTAATTTAGTTGGTTTTCTGGGTAAAAAGGACCAAACCGACAGAGGTTTCCGGACACAGTATGAATGTGTCCGGGTAGTTTCTTTGGTGGTGTCCGGGTGGTTTTGTTGTTAGTGTCCGGACGATTTGTGGATGATTTCCGGATGATTTAGATACCGGATGGCATCCAGATTCCTTTGGTGTCCGGATTCCTCATGTTGTCCGGATTCTTTGTGTTGTCCGGAAAGTTGTCCGGATACTTTTGTGGTTTCCGGATATTTTGGATGTTTGGTCAATTTTTGAGGATAAGAGTTATGTAGATGTATCTAGAGTCCATAGCCTGCTAGTAAGTCTTATACATAAGTTGGTAAGGAGATATTTGTATGTAAATGGTTTCAGATTCTGAGAATTTTGGATAAAGGATCGGATAGCTCGGAGAAAGGCTTGGAAGCGTATTTTAAGCATTCAAGGTGAATTTACTTTTAAAACGTTTTCAACTGGGATACATATATATGAGATATATATATATATATATATATGAGATGGATATGTACGGATTGAGATTATCATACATGATGTGATTATGTGTTTATATTGAGACATATATATAGTTGGAATGTGATGAAAGGTTTTATAAATGACAATATGATATATTGAGATATATATTGTATTTATATGTGCATTACACTACACGAGAGCACTTGCCGAACTATGCCGGCGGATGTTTGATGTAGTTGTTGAACGGCGGTGCTGTAGTTGTTGTACAGCGGTGTTGTTGGCTCGCAACCAACTAATATGGCCATGGGGAATGAGGATGAGGAGTTGTGCATGATATACGAGTCCTATTTGGTATTTAATTAGTTGTGGTATATGTGTATTTTATAAAAAAGGACTTCTAAACTGACAGGGGTTATCTCACTAGACCGTTTGGTCTAACCCTCATTTTCCTTTCAAAAATATGTATTCCAGGTCAAGGATCTTTTGTTAGCAAAGGGAAGGATAAAGCGTAGGAGGCGGTTGATAGCTGACGAAGACTAGGATATGTTTACATTTCTGTATTGTATAGTTTTGAGACTTTGGGACCGAATGTGAATTATCATGTATTTTGTTATGAAAGTAACGACGTTGTGTATGAAATGTTAATTGTTATATATTATGTATGTTATGGGATTTTCGGGTCGTTACAGATGGTATCAGAGCCCTAGTTTAAGGGATTTAGGTATTAGTATCTGTACCTAGACTTAAACTGCATGTGAAGTAGGATGTCCCTATTATTGTAGAACCTTGGGATGTTAAATATAAAAAGGTAGAAGGAACATCATGTAAGGTAATTTCATTATTACACCTGGCCAGTGTAATTGTGATCTTACATGTACATGTTTGAACTGGAATATCTTGTTATATGGGGTATGTGCTTATGTGTATATTAACCTTGTCTGAATCAACAGAATGGCAAGTGGTACTAGACAAACGAATCGGGAAGGAGGAGGAAATCCGAATAGAACAAACCCAATAGCCGGAGGAAGGGGAAGAGGGGGAGAAAGAGGTAGGGGCAGAACTGGAGGTAGAGTTCATGGGCGAGGTACCGAATTTGTTACACGAAATGATTTGACGGTGGAAATGGGAAGACTTCAAGCCAATATACAAGCTATGTTCGATAGAACTCGTCACACAGAAACTGGAATACCATATCCTAGTTTGGAAGACGAAATGCCCATTACACATACTGTCATACCGGTGCCAAGGAAGTGTGACTATAAAATGTTTTTACATTGCAAACCCCCGACATATACAGGAGAAAGAGATCCAGTGAAGGCCATGAGGTGGCTCAAAGAGATAGAAGCTGTCTTCAGGACCAGCAAGTGTGCAGAAGAAGATAAAGTGCTATATGGAACCACGATGTTGAAGGCAGATGCTCTATTTTGGTGGGAGGCTCATATTACCTCTAGAGGATCTGATGTATACTCAACTTTTACTTGGGACGAATTCACAACAGCTTTCAAAGGACAATTCTGTCCTCAAGCAGCAGTTAGACAGCTGGAAGAGGAATTCATGAACCTACATCAGAGAAGTTTATCGGTTAGGGATTACACTGCTCGCTTTCTGGAGAAGTCTCGCTTTGCGGAGTACTATGTTGCCACAGAGGCTCTGAAGATGGAAAGGTTTATTTTCGGGTTAAATGCATAAATTAGAAGGCTAGTGATTGCAAAAGGACCCGATACCTTCTCAGCCGCAGTAGATGCCACAGAAAATGTGGAACGGGATAATAGGAGAGACGTTGGTGATAAGAGTGCTGGGAAAAGAAAACTGGAAGAAACGACGTACGATTCGGAAGAATACGAATCCCCGAGGTTTGATAGTTATTCACCTTTTAGGCAAGCTGAAAGAAGACCATGTTCAACATGTGACCGTATTCATCAAGGAAACTGCTATGGTGATTCCCGAAAGTGCTACAAATGTGGAAAGGCTGGTCATATCGCGAGAGATTGTCGGGTAACTCGATTTTGTTTCGTTTGCAACTCCCCTGAACATATTCAGGTTAATTGTCCATAGTGGAAAGCACAACAAAGTAATATGACAGTGAGACCAACGGATGGTAAGTCGGGAGGAGTACAAGGGTCTGAACTACCTGGAATCCAAGGTCGTGTTTTTCAGATGACGGAACAAGAGGTAGAAGAAAGTCCCGATGCTGTTACAGGTATGATTCTAATAAACTCTATACGTGCTAAAGTGTTATATGACTTCGGTGTAAAACGATTATTGGTATTTCCGTGCTTTTGTTGCTTATCTGTGTTAGAGATATAGGTGGGTGTGAGGTGTCTATTCAGTTAGTTCCTATGGTTTTGATTGAGTTCGAAGTAGTAGTGATAAGTATACATTACCTTTTCGCTTAACCGAATTCCGGGACGTAATTCTTTTAAGGGGGAGATAATGTAATACCCCGAGTAAGTCCGTTAGTTAAATCCCCTTTCCGTTAAGTTTAGTTAACTTTAAAGTTAGATGTTTAGGGTATGTTTGGGTAAATTATAAGTTTAAGGGTGTGTGGGTCATTGATGAATAGTTCAAGGTCTAAATTGTAAAATGGGTTTGATATTACCTCTTTAGGAGTTCATATATTTCACAACTTAGAAATATCCAGAAATTCAGTTTAGTGTGTGTGTGTGTGTGTGTTGAGAGAAAGCAAGAAGAAGAAAGAAAGGTTGTGGCTAAGAGACTCAATTTGGAGTACTTGGAAGACGAATTAAGGTGTGTTCCTTTGTATTTTGTGTTTGTAATTGCTTTTAGAAGGTTTCTATCGGATTAGAATAGTCGAATACACATCTGGGGTTAATTTAGTGTGTTTTCTGGGTAAAAAGGACCAAACCGACAGAGGTTTCCGGACACAGTATGAATGTGTCCGGGTAGTTTCTTTGGTGGTGTCCGGGTGGTTTTGTTGTTAGTGTCCGGACGATTTGTGGATGATTTCCGGATGATTTAGATACCGGATGGCATCCGGATTCCTTTGGTGTCCGGATTCCTCATGTTGTCCGGATACTTTTGTGGTTTCCGGATATTTTGGCTGTTTGGTCAACTTTTGAGGATAAGAGTTATGTAGATGTATCTAGAGTCCATAGCCTTCTAGTAAGTCTTATACATAAGTTGGTAAGGAGATATTTGTATGTAAATGGTTTCAGATTCTCAGAATTTTGGATAAAGGATCGGATAGCTCGGAGAAAGGCTTGGAAGCGTATTTTAAGCATTCAAGGTGAGTTTACTTTTAAAACGTTTTCAACTGGGATACATATATATATGATATATATATATATGAGCTGGATATGTACGGATTGAGATTATGATACATGATATGATTATGTGTTTATATTGAGACATATATATAGTTGGAATGTGATGAAAGGTTTTATAAATGACAATATGATATATTGAGATATATCTATACTAAATTATAAAGCATTTAACAACCTAACTCTTAAAAACAACTATTAAAGCATTAGGTACCATCACTTAAAGCACAATTACTTAAAATGTAAGAGTTACAAGTTATGAATGCTTAGAGTACAACACCACTGATGCATCATAAAAACACAAGACTAAATAATTATCTGGCGTGACTCTTTCTCCTAGATGCCGATTCAGAGTTTCTTTTCCAAGAAGACGTTTCCCCTCCCAAGACGCCTCCAACGCCTCCAAGCCAGAAATATGCAGAGCTTTTCATGCTCTGCAAATCCATTCTGTTTCTTCAAATCAACAAAGGATCTTCTCTTCTCAAGTACGATTTCTCACCATCGATTTATTTGATGTTTGCACAACCATCGATTTCGTTGGGCTTCTTCAAGGGCGGGCATTTTCATTTTCAGATGGGAATGCCCGAACGATGAGCAAATCTGGCAACGAAGACGAAGAAGACAACGGTAACGACTGTTTCTACGAGTCTCTTGATCGTATATTATCTTCAACAACTTGTTCTTCCTAAAACAGATTTTTACTTTCACATAAAACCCTAATTCTCTCCACACCGCCTCCATTCAGAGCCTCTGTTACAGAAGATCAACAATGTCGAAGCGAGGTACTGTCTCATTGCTTCTCTTGTGATGCTTTTTGTTCGTTTGATTTTGCACAGGGATGGCAATTGATTGTTTGTTTGTTTGTTTTCCGGCAGGTCGCGGAGGTTCCGCCGGGAACAAGTTTCGGATGTCGTTAGGTCTTCCGGTGGCTGCAACGGTGAACTGTGCTGACAATACTGGTGCCAAGAACCTGTACATCATTTCAGTGAAGGGGATCAAGGGAAGACTTAACCGTCTTCCTTCGGCTTGTGTTGGAGATATGGTTATGGCGACGGTGAAGAAGGGGAAGCCGGATCTGAGGAAGAAGGTTATGCCTGCTGTTATTGTTCGTCAGCGCAAGCCTTGGCGCCGAAAGGATGGTGTATTTATGTACTTTGAAGGTAAAGTTCATGATATTCGTCTATAGTTGCTCTTATTTTTTCTTAATTTGTTGCTGTAGTTCATAATGTTTTATCATGGATTACATTTCTGAATTGCTGTATCCATCGTCTGATCCAATTATTTCTAAATATTCAACTGTGCACAATATAATTGAAGTGTTGAATTTTATACTTCATGCTCAGTAGACAATGTTGAAAAACTGCCATTTTAAAGGCGTTGATGTTGAAAACTGCCATTTTAAAGGTGTTGAGTTCTTTTAACTAGCAAGTTTAGATTAGAAAGTAGTTTGGGTTGAATTAAAAGCATTGATGTCTATGGTTTTTTTATAGTAGTAGAGCCTTGTTGTAGGGATGGAGGGGATACATATATTTCACCATTATTCTAACATTCTGATGTTGCAGTCTGTTTACCTCTGCTTTATCAAAAACTCTATTGCAAAATTCTTTATTATGATCTCATATCTACCTTGGAATATACAGCAAAGATTGTGACTTTATTTACACTTCTGCTTGGATGCATGTTACGTTTCTAACCTTCTAACTCGAGTTATATGCATATGACATATTCACTGATTTTTCGTGTTATCCTTGTATATTTTTAGAACTGCATATGTATATACCGTTGTTGTATGTGTCAGCCAATGGTGTTTTATATTCGGCTTTGCTTGTGGGTTTGCCTCTGGTATACAAGAAGGGTAATAGTCTTTTAAATCAAAGGACCTACTTTATACTTGTTTGGTTTTCATTTCTAGCATAATACAACTTGTTTGGTATGATGGTCTTCACGAAACAAAAACTTCTTCCACGTGTTGTGCATCATTTTGACCTGGACACGACAAGTCTTGAGTGGGACAAAAATGAATTTATCATGTCCCATCAAAGTAACATAAACAAGGGAGATGAAACAAGATGGGAAGTTACTAAACTACCCATATCAAGTTAAAACCCTAAAACCTTCCACAGGTCATTTACCCATCAAATCCCATTCCCTTCACTCTTTTTGTCCCATCCAGCCCTGTACAATTTGTCTGACTACCAAACACACCCGACAAAGATGTTTGTCTTGAAAGGCTTATTGTTGTGCATGATGAGTGCATTGTTTTTGTTTTTTAATTTGATATACAAGAGAATATTAACCATATTTTAAATTCTTTATCTTCCGTTGTGCAGACAATGTTGGAGTTATTGTCAACCCGAAAGGAGAAATGAAAGGTAATATCTCACCATGCCGATTTGCCTACTCTGTGTGTGCTATTCAAAAGGATTATGCATAATTCTCTCTCTCTCTCTCTCTCTCTCTCTCTCTATATATATATATATATATATATATATATATATATATATATTTCAGATTGGTAATGCTCCATTTTGAACCAGACTTATGTCAACTCTGCTCTAATTTCAAGATTTTTGTTGTGGTATTGTGTTATGCTCATGCAATAACTGGACCCATTGGGAAGGAATGTGCTGATTTATGTATGCCCGAACGATGAGCGATTCTGCAGAATTCTCCAACTGATGAAACAGGCTTATGGAGAGAATTGTAGGGGCGCCACTTCTTATGTCAACATGGAACCTGGAGAGTACGATGGGAACCTCACCGCCTATCCTTGTCAAGCTCATATCGCTTTGATATCTGGTTCACATATTTCATTTTTTTTATTGATTCTATGTATTAAAGCTGAATTTTGGTTAGCTGGTTCACAAACTCATGTCTTTGGTGCGAACTGCTATCCTGTTCCAGAGGACATGACAAAGCAGAGCCAGATAATTCAAAAGGTGTGTTTTCAATTGGAGTATTGATAGTTTTTCTTTTATTTATCGTTTTCCCCTGAATCTGACCCTATATAATTATATATATATATATATATATATATCTTTCCGTATGTGGTTTTCAAGTTTTAATCTTGATTTTGTGGTCTATTTGATGGGTTTAACCCCAGCTGTCTATAAGAGTTGTAATCAACGGTTTAACCTCTACCTCTTTATTAGACATACTTGATTATTGACTTATAGCACAGACTACTATAACAACTTTGCTAAAGCTTGTTTTTCATAGAAATAACGTTGCACACAGTCAATAATACACTATGATCTGACGATTGATGTAATTTTACTTCGCCCGTAATTGCATTGATCATCTCAGAGGCTTTGATGAACTGATGATAAATACTTCGAGCAAAGTTCGAGATAGGGCAGGTTTGCGATTTTCAAGCCATAGTTCATTTGATAGTATTGGACTTGGATTTATAGATTTGGTTGTTTTTTGAGAACCTGGACTATATAAAAAGGGAAACGAAAATGATGAATTACATTTGTTGTCAAATGGCAATTTAGATTATTATTGAAAGGTTGCTATCTTTAAGAACCTCCATTAGTACCATTTTTTGTGACCAGATTCTTATTATATAAAAAATTGCTATCTTTTGAGAAGAGAAGGTTAATCCGAGTTCAATTTTTAATATTACTATGACAATTGACGATTAAATGCATCTAATGCTTAATTCTTCTTTGAGGGAGAGCTGTAGTTATAGAAATAGTTGAGGAATGGTCGGTTTATTATAAACAAGGTTGAACGTCAAAAAGGAGGTATGTTACACTCTTGGTTTGTTTATTATGCCTCTCTTTTCACTTGGCACTCTTCAATTACATTTGTTTGTTAACATTTTAATTACAATGATATGTGAATGCACTTATCGTTCTCCTTTAATTATTATTATTGCACGTATCATTTTCTAGGCTACAGGGGCAGACTACTGGAGGAGAAGTCGTGGCTGTAGCAAGGGACAGGGATCGCTACCGATGAACTTGTGTTAGATGAATTATGAATGGTAGAACTTAATAGCAAATTTGGTTATGAAAGAAATGTAATTGGTTAACATTTTAATTGTGTTCCTTCTGGTTTGGGAGATATAAGGAAGAGTTGCTTTCTGAATATTAAATGGCTTCTCAAAATCTGGTTTTCTGGTATCGTTTTTGGAGGCTGCTGTGTATATTATCTCGAGGCTAAAACAATTTTTTTCTATGTGCATTTGGGACTTTCATGGCTGTTGTTTCAGTGCATTGGCAGTAGTCAAAACTGTTTTTTTTGTATATAGAAACATCTATATTGTTTCGACTCCAAACTCTATAAATTATTTGTGTTGGATTGGTTTCTGGGACTTCTAGAGGTTGTTGTTCCCTTGCTGTACACATGCACAAATGCTTTAAATTTGCTTAAAATCATGTCACCCCCGCCGCATTGCGCGGGCACAGAGGCTCTGAAGATGGAAAGGTTTATTTTCGGGTTAAATGCAGAAATTAGAAGGCTAGTGATTGCAAAAGGACCCGATACCTTCTCAGCCGCAGTAGATGCCGCAGAAAATGTGGAACGGGATAATAGGAGAGACGTTGGTGATAAGAGTGCTGGGAAAAGAAAACTGGAAGAAACGACGTACGATTCGGAAGAATACGAATCCCCGAGGTTTGATAGTTATTCACCTTTTAGGCCAGCTGAAAGAAGACCATGTTCAACATGTGACCGTATTCATCAAGGAAACTGCTATGGTGATTCCCGAAAGTGCTACAAATGTGGAAAGGCTGGTCATATCGCGAGAGATTGTCGGGTAACTCGATTTTGTTTCGTTTGCAACTCCCCTGAACATATTCAGGTTAATTGTCCATAGTGGAAAGCACAACAAAGTAATATGACAGTGAGACCAACGGATGGTAAGTCGGGAGGAGTACAAGGGTCTGAACTACCTGGAATCCAAGGTCGTGTTTTTCAGATGACGGAACAAGAGGTAGAAGAAAGTCCCGATGCTGTTACAGGTATGATTCTAATAAACTCTATACGTGCTAAAGTGTTATATGACTTCGGTGTAAAATGATTATTGGTATTTCCGTGCTTTTGTTGCTTATCTGTGTTAGAGATATAGGTGGGTGTGAGGTGTCTATTCAGTTAGTTCCTATGGTTTTGATTGAGTTCGAAGTAGTAGTGATAAGTATACATTACCTTTTCGCTTAACCGAATTCCGGGACGTAATTCTTTTAAGGGGGAGATAATGTAATACCCCGAGTAAGTCCGTTAGTTAAATCCCCTTTCCGTTAAGTTTAGTTAACTTTAAAGTTAGATGTTTAGGGTATGTTTGGGTAAATTATAAGTTTAAGGGTGTGTGGGTCATTGATGAATAGTTCAAGGTCTAAATTGTAAAATGGGTTTGATATTACCTCTTTAGGAGTTCATATATTTCACAACTTAGAAATATCCAGAAATTCAGTTTAGTGTGTGTGTGTGTGTGTGTTGAGAGAAAGCAAGAAGAAGAAAGAAAGGTTGTGGCTAAGAGACTCAATTTGGAGTACTTGGAAGACGAATTAAGGTGTGTTCCTTTGTATTTTGTGTTTGTAATTGCTTTTAGAAGGTTTCTATCGGATTAGAATAGTCGAATACACATCTGGGGTTAATTTAGTGTGTTTTCTGGGTAAAAAGGACCAAACCGACAGAGGTTTCCGGACACAGTATGAATGTGTCCGGGTAGTTTCTTTGGTGGTGTCCGGGTGGTTTTGTTGTTAGTGTCCGGACGATTTGTGGATGATTTCCGGATGATTTAGATACCGGATGGCATCCGGATTCTTTTGGTGTCCGGATTCCTCATGTTGTCCGGATACTTTTGTGGTTTCCGGATATTTTGGCTGTTTGGTCAACTTTTGAGGATAAGAGTTATGTAGATGTATCTAGAGTCCATAGCCTTCTAGTAAGTCTTATACATAAGTTGGTAAGGAGATATTTGTATGTAAATGGTTTCAGATTCTCCGAATTTTGGATAAAGGATCGGATAGCTCGGAGAAAGGCTTGGAAGCGTATTTTAAGCATTCAAGGTGAGTTTACTTTTAAAACGTTTTCAACTGGGATACATATATATATGATATATATATGAGATGGATATGTACGGATTGAGATTATGATACATGATATGATTATGTGTTTATATTGAGACATATATATAGTTGGAATGTGATGAAAGGTTTTATAAATGACAATATGATATATTGAGATATATATTGTATTTATATGTGCATTACACTACACGAGAGCACTTGCCGATCTATGCCGGTGGATGTTTGCTGTAGTTGTTGTACAGCGGTGCTGTAGTTGTTGTACAACGGTGTTGTTGGCTCGCAACCAACTAATATGGCCATGGGGAATGAGGATGAGGAGTTGTGCACGATATACGAGTCCTATTTGGTATTTAATTAGTTGTGGTATATGTGTATTTTATAAAAAAGGACTTCTAAACTGACAGGGGTTATCTCACTAGACCGTTTGGTCTAACCCTCATTTTCCTTTCAAAAATATGTATTCCAGGTCAAGGATCTTTTGTTAGCAAAGGGAAGGATAAAGCGTAGGAGGCGGTTGATAGCTGACGAAGACTAGGATATGTTTACATTTCTGTATTGTATAGTTTTGAGACTTTGGGACCGAATGCGAATTATCATGTATTATGTTATGAAAGTAACGTCGTTGTGTATGAAATGTTAATTGTTATATATTATGTATGTTATGGGATTTTCGGGTCGTTACAATTTTAATGACTTCTGATCATCTCAGATCAGGACTCGTTCTTAAAGGCTTAGACTTCTAAACATTTTAGTTTAGAACTCGTACTTCACTGTTTACTAAACTGTTCTACTCGATGCATGAACAGAGTGTTAGGAATTATATTGTTTCTATGGTCTATCAAGAACCGGAAGGACCTACCCAAGAAACACGTCCATTTATAGATATCAGTAAGGTGTCTAGATTGATAGATGAGTTTGGAGTGAAAAGAATATGGTGAGGATGTGACAGGACTTAAACTAATTACTGGTCCTTACCAAACCAAGTCAGTTATCCAGGTAACCACACAATCTATTCATTCTCGTTCTTTGCAGATGAATATTGAAACAGACATGGACCCAGTGTCGATAACTCGTGTCACCCCATCTATCTACTCCTCACTCGGAGGTCTTAGATATTGAAAAAGAAAGACATCAGCTCCGGTCTCCAAACTTCATATTCTAATCACTGAGTTTATTGATTTTTAACTTGCGTCCCAGGTTAAATCAATATTTTGAGCCAAATCAGATATAATTTTAAACTTTTACTTCAGTGATAACTGGAAGTCCTATCAGAGATTCCCCCTTGCCAACTCTGAACATAGGCCACACAATTACTTTAATTGTTGTGATAACAGTTACTCTTGTGTTTTTGTGTTAGTTATTTACCACATTCTGGTTACTTATTGTTTTATCTGATAGTTTGCTACTCATCAATTTCGTCTTTGAAATTACATTATGCTCCGGATGCTCCTACTCATCATGAGGGGGAGAAATGATACAGATTCAAAGACACCGACTATCAAGTTGAGGCGGATTAGCAAAAGTTGAGGGGGAGTAACTGTTGTTAGAACAATTTCGAAAAGAGTTCAAAGTATTTACAAGTGATCAATTCTTCTCATCCCTTATCAAGTGTTCGCTAAAATTTATTAGTTCCTCCTTCGAGCGTTTTGATAAGTTCTGAAGTTTTTCAAAGCCAATTCAACTCACGGTTCAAAGACAGATTAATTATTTTAAACTGAAGATGCACTGTGAAATGTCTCGCAACTCACACACTATCTTTCGTGTGTGCCTATCCGATGTGTTGAGTCCCTACAGTTGAAAGCTGTTTTTCGCGCACTCAGTCGAGGTGATTGTTCGTTGAATCTGGGTATAAAGTTGAAAATATGAAGACCAAGAGATTTATTCAAGGGGGAGCGTTGAAAGACGTGAAGACAAGCAACACAAAAGTGTTTCAAAGATTCAAGAGGAATAGAAGATCAAGACCTAAAGTTTTCAAGACCATTTTTTTCTTTATATAACTTTAGGGGTACATTGTAAGGACCATAAATGTCCTACATATTAGAAAGTTATATAAAGAATTATAGAGTTTAGTTATTTAATTGTAAAATTCTTTATTTGATAAATGGGCTTAGCCTAGCTTAATGGGCTTGGGCCTTATTTGTCACAAGCCTATGTATAAATAGCCTTACTTAACCTAGTTTGTAGGTCAGCGATCAGATTAGAGAGAGAGAGAGAGAGAGAGAGAGAGAGAGAGAGAGAGCTTAGAAGAGAGAATCATCCACATAACCATTGTAACCGTATACTGAAAATCTCTCTGAATGGTTTATTAAATAGATAGATGACGATTGAAATCAAACGTTCTTATTGCTTATTGTTCATTGATTTCTACTCGATTGCACTAATATGAGATCCACATATTCTCTAAAATGGCTCAAACAAGGTATGTTTCTCTATCCCTGCTCACTGAAGTTTACTTCAGTAAGATGTTTTTCAAAAATAAAATTGTATCACTGACATTTATCTATTAGTGATATCTTTTGAAATAACATAAAATCCATCACTGATATTTCTCATCAGTGATCCTTCATTTAAACAAAATCATCCATGAACATTTCCAAACTATCAGGGATTCCTTTTTGAAAATAATAAGACAGTTTTCTCATGTGACGTCATCAAATGGATAATCCATGGCACGACTTTTCGTCTGACACGTTCGTCCGTTTTGAATTCTTGCCCAATAAGCTTTGTGCGACGTCTCACGTGTCATGATGAGTGTTTTTACCGCTCATCATTTCTTTTTCTCTCCTCTCACTATATAAACCCTTTGAGCTTATATTTTTACCTTTTACGCGCACATTACTTACTAAAGCACGAAACCTTCCTTAGCACTTGTGTTCTCAGATTAAACTCAAAAGTTAGACCAATTCTTCATCCTTTCAACGCAAACAAGTTCATTTATACTTCTTTTAATCCTCTTAAACTTGTTATTGATCAAAATCTTTTGTTTATAAAGACCAAAACAAACCTTTTTCTTATAAGAAATCGTATTCTTCATGATTTCTTGAACAAAACTTGAAACATAGTTTTTCTTAAAGTATAAAACTACAATCTTAAACTTTCTTCTTCGTACGTTTTTCCATAATCCTTTCCTTAAAAGGAAAATGGAAAACTGTTTTTCTACCTAGTTTTGGTCTTTACAAAACTGGAAAGCAAATTTTTGGTATCTTTTCTATAAAAGGAAACTGAAAAAAACCCTAAAAACTCTTATTTTGGAACTCTTTCCTAACTAAGAATGTTCTTCTTCCTTCCATTTTTTTAACTCTTGATTATCATAAATGGACACTGCTACTGCTACATCTGCACCCAAAACTGCTACCATGAAGAAGTCAAAAAACATGACTGGTGAGCTGAATCAGGCCGTCTTCGCTTTAAACAACCACCTTGCTCTTTTGGATTTTCCAAAGAAGAAACCATACCACCACCTCGCTGAAGCACTCTCCTTCCTGAAAAACTCTTCCATATACACTGCCATCACTATTGACCCTCCTTCACACCGAAACTTACTCCAACAGTTTTGGTATACCGCTGAAAAAACCGTTCAGACTACTCGTTCTGGAAAAGAAGTCACTATGATCGGTTTCTAAACCAAATTTGGCCAAGGCTTCATCACTGCCCACGGCATCCGTAGCGCCCTAAGCCTTCCTGTCGCTCCTTTCGAACCGCTTCCTGAAGATGACACTGAGCTCCTCACTTTCCTTGATCTCATAAAGTATGCATGGGACAAGAAGAATCGTACTGATGAAGATGACAGGCGCCTGACCAAGATACTCATGGCAAAAATGCCTGCTGAGTTAAACTCCGTGCTCATGTGATCTCCTGCATGACTGCAAAGTTTGGCTCAATGGATCAAGCAAGCCACACTCAGCTCTCCATGGGCTACTCGGTTCTAACTGGGCGAAAGATTGATTATGCCCGCATAATTTTTGATGACCTGCTGACCAAGGTCGAGAAGTCTGGCAGGGATTTGAAGGTCCCTTACGTTCGCTTCGTCTCTGCCCTTCCCCAACTATTCCTGAAAGAGAAGTATCAGAAGCTGGGAGATTACAAGCTCCCTCAGCTAGGAGTAAAAATCCTTGACTTCCAGCCCATCGAAGGTGAGGTACGTCTTTCTACTCTTCTCTCTCTTCTCTCTACTTCTTCTACTTCGGTGGCGAATTCAGTGGCCAAACCCATCGCTGAGACCAAAGCCACCACCACCAAATCCTCAAAGAAGAGGAAACCATCTGAAACACCCCTTGGCACCAGTAAGTCCAAGAAGTCTTCAAAGGAGAAG
The DNA here is from genome assembly GCA_033807775.1 of Saussurea involucrata. Lineage (NCBI taxonomy): Eukaryota > Viridiplantae > Streptophyta > Magnoliopsida > Asterales > Asteraceae > Saussurea > Saussurea involucrata. The sequence continues at coordinate 146,282,819 of CM066320.1, read as the reverse complement.
CCCCAGCCTTCTCAAGGCTTCGACTCAGCAATCGCCTCTTCACAGGCATCGATTGAAACATTCGTGGTACGCTCCATCATACCTGAGCCCGTCTCACCAACCATTTCAGTGCCTCAGCACGCTGAAGCTTCTCTGGCATCGTCACCAACGTTCTCAGTGCCTTAAAGCACCGACGAAGTGATTCTCGGCAGCGCTAGTGCCACTCCTGCAAGCACAAGTTTCTCAGCCGCTGCCTCCTCTCCTCCCGTCTTGATTGTTACACATGCACCAGCGAGCTCTCTCGTTGAGACACAATCCGCGTTGCTCTCCGTTCTCATGAAGCGCAACTCAACAGGACCTGAAGGTCTCTCTATTCCTTCCTTGGTGAATGACATGGAATATTATGGAGGAAGTAGAGACTTGACACTTTCTCCAACCCTTCATGTATCCTAACCAATCCTAATTCTTCTTCTCAACCCCCTTCCTCTTTTGAGCTTTCCTTTGCTCAAATTTTCTTTTCTTTTACAGGTCCTAACTTGGGCACCATCACTACATCCCTCAAGGATGTCAGTGATAAAGTGGATTCTCTCCCCACCAACCTCACCAACAACACTGCCGCAGTGAACACAGACGGTGATACGCTGAAGACCATCTCCACCACTCTTACCAGCAAGGACGACAATGCTGCAGTTTCAAAGCTACAAGAGGAGGTGAAGACCGTACAGACTGACGTCGTCCATCACTCCTTCTCCATTCAAAACCTCTCCTCCTCCGTCGTAACTCTCAGCACTGACGTGGGGTCTCTTAAAGGAGAGATGGGGATGCTGAGACTGAAGTCTCTGAGCTTAGGGGCCAAGTCGGCAATTTTTCAACCAAGGTAGATTCTTCCAACTCTTTACTTGGGAAAATCCTGGACAGCCTAAATGCTCCACCAGCCCATGTCTCCTACTTCACTGCAGATGACCGAGCGAAGTTGGGAATGGCAGCGAATTTGATTCTTTAGGCCACCTCTGCCATCTCTGGCCTAGAAGACAGAGTTGGTAAGCTTGCGGTTTCTAAGGCCTCAGTATTAACTGACCATGGCCTAGAAGACATGGTCCCTGATACCTTTGTCGCCGATGTCGCTGCAAGTGCTGCTGCTCCCTCCCGCCGTGTTGATGAAGAGGGGGAGAAGAACAATGAAGACCTTCCCCAACACATTGAAGGGGAGAAGACCAAAGACCCTTCCCTTGCTGAAGGGGAGGGAATCGCTGAAGATACCTCTCATTCTGAGGGGGAGAAAGAAGAAGAAAAGGAGCCCACTCCTCTCTCCTCCCCTTTCTTCACTGAAACTATTGATATTCCCTCTGAAGAATAGGATGAAGAGGAAGAAGAAGAGGAAGTGGAGATTCTTGAAGAGGAACCCTCATCACACCCTTATGGCAAGAATGATGATGATGATGTTGAATTTGACTGCTGGTTTCAGCCTGCTGCCATCAGGGTCCTTGAACCTAAGGGAGTTGTTCTCAACGAAGCAGAGGAGACGACAAAGAAGTCTCCTGCCAAGAAGGCTTCCAAGGGAAAGCACAAAGAACTTGCGCCTGAAGGAAATTTGGCAATTCTATACTCCCCAATTTCTCATGTATATTTGTCTCGAATACCTTACTCTGCTTCTATACACTCCCGTCTCAAACACTTATCCATCATCTCAAACACTTAGCCATTTTTCTATCTTTTTCTCACCCTCAAAAGATCTAACTTTTTGATCCTTTGATTCAGCTAGTCCTCTCCCCTACTTGAGGATACCACTGAAACTCCACAACAATAACCACTACAAATAACCCCATTTGCCTTAGTTGAAGAATCTCCTATAATCCCAGTCTTAGTGAATGAGACTGATGATCAAGAAGAAGAAGAAGAGTTGCTCTCGCATTCAAACATACCCTCTCGACCACCTCAATGGTCAGGGGATGAACTTCAAAGAAGAGCAGCGATGATTCAGCACCGAGAGAATCAGAGACTAAAGATTATCCCTCCAGCCAACCTTGCTTTCTTGTCAACTGAAGAAATCGATGAAGCCATCAGGGCTGAAAAACTTCTTGTTGAAAAACAGAAGTCAGAGCTTAAAGATAAAGATTTCGCTCTTCAAATTGCTTAGCATTCTGTGGTCGATAATAAGCTGAAACGGTTTCCTCTAAGGGTGCAAGAAGAATTGCTCAAAAAGATTGGTAAGAAGTCTTAACTGAAGAAGCAAACCGTCAGCGATACAACTATGACATGGTGCAAGAAGAAGGCTGATTTTAGATACCATCCAAGTAGGATCGTAAATGTCAACCTGAAGGGTAAAACGGTAAAGGGTGTTACAATTATAGAGATCACGGTGTTCATTGGGAATGGAGAAATAAAGACGTGCTACGTATCAAAGCTCGATGCTTATGGTTTGGATGAATGGTTGGAAATAAGGGTTGCAATTCAGCGATCAAAATCAAGCTTCAAGTCTTATGTTGAAAAGTTTTTAAACAAACTAATTGACAGGGTCTCTTTAGCGATCGACTTTCCTCCTTCTCCAGCACTCCTCCAAAACCAAAGACATGCGTCTGCAAAAGAAGAAGAAACATGCATCCTCCTCCTCAGGGCCTGCTATCCGTAATGAAACCTGAATTGAATTCTCTAGTGAAGCAGTGCTCAGTCCTCCACCTGATCTATCAGCCCTCAACCTCTCGCTGCCCTTGATGAAAACTTCGTCCCTGGACGATTGGTCGGTGAGCCCCTCGGAATACTCTTCTATGACTGGTATGGTAAGAAGTGATTTCAACGCTTCTCTGAATTACCTATCTGCCCTAGTAAACCAACTTAGAGACCTCTTCTATTGGTGTGACATGACAAGACCTGGAGTCTTCCTGAAACCTCAAGTGCTGAATGAAGCAAAACTAAGAAAACTACAGGGAGAAAAAGTCCCTGACTGGATGATCCCAACGACAAACGCCTTTCACGAAATGCTCTTCAAGGGTGAACCACTCCAGCTGATGAATCACTTCTCGTACTCTTCTAATTAGCTGTAAACTTTTTGTACTTGTATTTTTTCAACTTCCCTTGTAATCCATTTTACGAAGTAATGAAAAACTTCAATGAAGTACTTTACTCAATGAGTACTGAAAAAAATCCCTGAAAAAAGTAAATGGGACACACATATATGAGTCCTTTTTATCCATATGTTTTAACTTAGCAATTGTCTTATGTTGCTTTGTCATCATCAAATAGGGGGAGATTGTTGATCCAAACCCTTCAGTGATTTGATGATGACCCTTAGAATCACTTAGTGAAAATTATACGTAAACATTATGTATTAGTGTTTCACCATTAATGAAAATATACTAAATTTGTTCAGAATCGCTTATGGGGAACCATTGCACTTAAACTATTCCTCAGTGATAAATGTACATCAACGATAACTGAGCCTGTTCAGTTTAGCTGATGATCACCGATTGATCATTTGTAAATGTTTGCTTCTAATCCCTGAAGACAAGTTTCACGACAAAGGAGTTCAACGCTGAATCGAAGACAAAGGTGATGAACAAGTGACAAGTATACTAATGATCTGATGCGGGTATCAGTGAAACCAAGACAAGTCAACAACATGCGATGTTTCAATTAGAAGACTGAAGAAGATCAACTCAGCGATCGCTGATCATAAAGCCTGCACTACAAGAAACGTTTGTCTTATCCCCTTGCACACTTTTGTACGATTTGTCAGAAGGACATGCCTCTGTCCAGAATCGTACAAACCACTGCCGAAGTAGTCATTTGAAAGATAAGGAGTTTTACTTTTCATGTATGAGTCATTTAGCTTTTCATAAACGAAAGGAATTTGCACGATAATGCTTTTCTTATCTTTTAATGTGTCTTGTTCCTCTTCCTTGTCCGACTTATGCAAGTCCTTTTGGACTCCGGTGTTCCCATTTAGGATTTCTTGTTTCTTATCCTCGAGAGACTTCTTCAAGTCCATTGGCATTGGGACACCGGTTTTCCTTTTTAAGATCTTTTGTTCCTCATCCTCAGGAGACAGTTTTGTCCATCTGATTTTGTACTCTGGATATCTCTTGTCAAGTCCTAAAAAGTTAAACTCGTATAACTTTGGAACTTTTGATAAGATTTTATTTAGGTAACAAGGATTATCATATCGTATTCCCCAAAGAGTATTATTATCTTTGAATTCTTTAGGTTTGTTCAGATGGATGGTCTGATGTGTTTTACCATGCTTATAAAACTTTAGTTGTAGATCCTTTAACTTTTCAGTTAACGCTTTATTTTCAATTTGAAGAGATAAACTTTGATAGGCAGTCTTAGCTCTCTCGTTCTATGACTGTTTGAGCTTTTCAGATAGATCAGACAATTTGGTCTTTAAGGACTCACTCTCTTTCGAGATAGTTTCACACTTATCCTTGAAGTTTCCAATTATGCACAAATTACCAGCATTTTCTACACTAAGCTTATCTATTACTTTATGTTTTCTTTCTACCTTGGCTTCTAAATGAGAAACATTCTTTTTGAGCTCAGAATAGGTTGGGTAAGACATTGTTACTTGAATACAATGATCGTGAGACAATTCAAGATATCGATCCAAAAAAAACCAGACAATGTGTCACAGAATACACAAAATGTCCCCCTTCGGCGACTTAGCACGGGGGTCCCGCTACCCGGTTAGCGGGTGGGGTCAAGGGAAGACTGAAATCGAACGAAAGCGAGAAAAGACAAGAAAATTCGCAGAAAATTTTCTGGAAAATCACAGCCAGCCGTTTCGCCTATTCCCGGAGATTGAACCGTCGGATCGTCGCGATATTTGGACAGTAGCTTCGGGAATCTTGTTTCAAATTCTGACCGGTTGGATTAATCGTTGGAGGTCCAGAAGGCATCCAAAAGATTTTCAAAAAAGTGCAGTATTTCTTGAAGAAAAATCGTTCTTCAATCGGGTTTGCAAAATTCTTTCATTGATTTAATAATTCGTTTGTTAAATCTCGACTGTTTACTCATTTATATCTGCTGTTATCTGCGTTTATATCAATTCTCAAAGACTTTAATTTTCAGTCTAAAAATCTATTCTTAAGTTTTTTTTTGTGGTGGTTTGTGAAAAATAAGATATATTTTGCTTAGAGATCGATTTGGGTATGTTTGTTTTTGTGTTTTTGGTCAAAATCTAACCACACAGGAGTGAAATCAAGCAACCCTATCGAACCCTGATCCGTATCTCTCAACAAGCCGCTGTATCCGGATGATCCTCACAGTTTCCGGGTAAGTTTCCATATTTTTTCAAGGTTACCGAACATTATTTTAGTTACCGGAAGAAAATACCCTTTCCGGATACTTTTTTGTAATGAGTTACCGGATGTTTTCTTTGTGTTACCGGAAACCACCACTTTCCGGGTGAATTTGAATTCACGTCTTCCACATTGTTTGACCATTTTCTTCTAGGCTTGACTTCAATTCACTTTCTCTCTATTCACGTCACATATACAATTAAATTGATAAGCACATGATTATTATTATTGTTAATTAATTCATCCTTGCATGAATTAATTTTTTTTGACAATCACAGTGTTTCATTTGGTACACCAAATTGTTTCCGGTAATCTTTTTATCCGGTAAGTTTTATCCGATAAGAATCTTCTGTCCGGAAAAGTGCATCATCCAGTAACTTCATTTATCCGGTAAGTCACAAGTTTCATATCATCCGGAAAGCACTCTTCACCCGGTAAGTTTGTTGTTTATTGTTTCTGTTAGATCTGAAGTTTTGTCAATAAACCAAGTGTTGAAGATCTGATAAGAAGACTCAGATGTTCTGAGTAGAGAAGTCAGAGGTCTGACTGTGAAAGCTCAGAAGTATTGATAAGAGAAATCAGAAGTCTGGGAAGAGAAGTCAGATGTCTGAGTTAAGGAGTCAGAAGATCTGAGAAGCGTTATCAGAAGAATGTTCAGAAGTTCTGAACTACCTGTTCAGAACTTATGACGAGATACTTTACTTAGTATTTTATAAACTAATTAGGACACGTGTTATGTTCTTATTAGTCTTTCTTATTTGTACTGTAGCTTTAAGATGTCCGTTGCAGTATAAATAGTAGTTAGCTCTACGTTGCTAACTGATTGATTTTTCCCGTATAACTTTGTATTCATTCTTTGTAATCTTTGAGATTCTCTCTCTCTTAGATCTGTAATTCTGTTCATCATTGAATACAATTGGGCTTGATCATACAAATTCTCAATTACTGCTTTCTACATTGATTGTAAGATAAGATCCTGAACTTACAATTGGTATCAGAGCCAATCAACAAACAAATTCGTTCAAGATTGTTATCGCGAAGATCGATTGATCAATTTCTTGAAGATTTCTTGATTCATTCAAAATTCGATTCCGCTGCTAGGGCTAGTTCTTGAATTCTTGGCAATTCTTGAATTACCTGTTACATTTCGATCAAGAAACTCGAATTTGTCTTTCTGTTGAATTTTCTTACAATCATGTCTTCTAAAGAATATCTAGCCATGGGATCTGAAACCAAACCACCTGTTCTTATACCAGAAGAGTATCAGCAATGGAAAATCCGTATGATCCAATTCCTAGACAACATTGATGAAAATCTTATGATCTCTATTCGAGAAGGTCCAATTGAAGTGTACATCGATATTGCTGCAACTCCTGCTACAGAGACAACTCCAGAAATTCCAGCGACCAGGGTGAAAAAGAGTTATTCCCAATACACAGCTGAACAGAAGAATAGGCATGCTATTGACAAAAGAGCAATTACTTTGATGACTTTGGCTGTCCCAAATGAGGTTCTTAACAAGATTGACAGTGGATCATCAGCTAAAGAAATGTGGGACGAATTGGAAAGGCGGATGCTAGGAACTGTGAGATCTATTCAGGCAAAGTTAAATCAAAGCATAAATGCTTATGAAAGGTTCAAAGCAAAAGAGTCAGAAAGTTTGACACAGACATACAGTAAATTTTGCACTATTCTAAATGACTTGAGAAGAAATGGACTGAAGAAAACGAAGTCAGAAATAAATTACAAATTTCTGAACAGTCTAAATTCAGAATGGTCATCATTTGCCATAAGTATGCAAATGAACAAGGATATGTGTGAAGAAGACTTAAATGATCTGTTATGTGTTCTTAATCAACATGAAGATTCTGTCAAGTTAGTTGTGGAAGAGAAGAAAAATGTTGCTGATCAGTTAGCATTCTTATCAAAGTCCAAAGCAATCAAAGCACCAAAAAAGACTGCATATCTATCAGAGATACCTAATCTGGAAGAATCTGACAAGGAAGAAGGATCAGAAGATGATGAAGATATCAAGATAATGGCTGAGAAACTAGCTTTATTGACAAATACTTTCAACAAAAGGTATGGGAAGGGTAGATTTCAAGGAAATTATAAGAGAGTTGGAAGTTCAGATAATAAGAAGAAAGAAGACAGAGAAGAAAATAAGTTTGAAAAGAGAGTAGAGAGAAGTGAAGAAAACAAAGAAGAGAAGGATGAGAGAAAAGAAAAGAATCTGTGTTTCAAATGTGGAAAATCTGGCCACTATGCTAAGGATTGCAGAGTTAAAATTGTGAAAGACTATGAGTACTACACCAAGAAGGCTCAGCTTGCAAAGAAGAGAGATGATAAAATTGCTTTGTTGGCTGAACAGGAGAATTGGTTGTACTACACTTCTGATGAAGATGATCATATCAACTTTCCACAAATGCAGAGCTATATGGCAAAAATGAGGAATGAGGATGATTCTGATTTTGAAGATGCTGATTCTGAGTCATCTGCTGAGGTACATTCTTCACTTGAATTAGAGTTAATGACACAGATTGGTGAAATGAAAACTGAATTTGCTAATCTAAGAAAACAGATAAAAGGAGAAAGAAATTTGGTTAACAAATTCAGAATTGAAAAAGAAGTAATAAAAGAACAATATGAAGAATCTGAGGCTGAGAAACAGAAAGTTAAAGATGAAAATTCTGAATTGATGAAAAGGCTTTCTGAACTAAAAGTTGAGTTTTCAAAAATAAAGGATGAAAAAGGTGATTTACAAATAAAATTTGATATGTTATTTGAAGAAAGAAAGAATTTATACACCAAAATTAAAGAATTAGAAGATCTGAATTTGAAAAGGGGTCAGACTCAGCAAACACTAAATCTTTTATTAAGCAATGTTAAAGATACAAGATTTTACAACCCAAAGAAGGGATTGGGATTGGAAGAAAATGTCACTTTAAAAAGAGCTCCAATCAACTTGTATGAAAAACTTCAAGTTTCTAAGCCAAAAATCCCAGAAATTGTTGAAGTTTTCATAAGACCTGCTAGTTCTATAACAAGTTCTGACAATTTGCAAAGACCAAACTCTAAAAAGCCAGATGAGAAAATTTCTGAGTCTAAAACAGAAAAGTCAGTTGGTTCAGAAGAAAAGGTTAAGAAAGAAGTTTCTAAACAAACAGATGAGAAGCCAAGATACAATGATACTAAATTCAAGTATGATTCTTTAAATGTCAGCTACAAAAATAAACAACCAAGTTTTTCATATCATGACATTGAGAGCATATTTGACACAAGTAAAAATTCTGAAACAGTCAATCAGAAGTCTGAAATTTCTAGTCAGGATTCTGAACTTTGTAGTCAGAACTCTGAATCTAAAGATCAGACATCTGAGTCTGTAAATCAGAACTCTGACTTAGGTAGTCAGAAGTCTGATTCAACTGGATTTTCTGAAACAAAATCAGATGAATTTTTGCAACTTGAAAAGAGATTTAATCTTGTGAGTCAAGAACTTGAGGACTTAAGGAAAGCTTATGATGAACTTGAAAATGATTTCTGTGAGGTGGATATTAAACTTGAAGAAGCTTTGAAAGAAAAGAATATTTTTATTCAGAAAATAACAGAGCTTGAAAAACTGAAGACTGAGTATGATCTTTTTAAAATTAATGCTTCAAGAGAAAATGATAAATTTATTAATGAATCAAGTACATATGAAAAAGGTGAATCATCTAATTCTTCTAACAAAAAGAACTTGACTTTTTCAGAAAAAGAAGAAAGCAAAAGGAAAGATGATCTTGCAAAGTTGAATGATCTGAAAAGGGATCTTGAGAAGCTTAGAATGAAATCTACTTCTGAACTCAAAGCTAGAAATTCTTGTAATAAGGGCAATTGTACTCTGAACAGTATCAATAAAAATGAAATGACTTATGTTTCAGATTTATTGTCACTTGCAAAGAAAAATCTTGTTTGTGTTAGATGTAAAAATGATTCATTCCAATATTCTCATAAATGTCAAGTCAAAATAACTTATGTTTCATACATAAGAAAAGATATTCAGAAAGTTTCTGTTCCTCAAAATACAGAAAAGAAGAAAATTTCTGTTCCTCAGACTCAGAAGAAAGAAAAGATAAAAGAAAAGAAAGTTGAAAATATAGCAAAACCAAAAGTTACAACTCTCAAAAAGAATTTGAACAAGCTTGTAAGCAGAAAATGTTCTGACTTCATAAAAGTTCAAGGAAAATGGTGTTTGAAGAAAGATTTTGAGTGGAGTGTAAAAGGTACTAATGCTAAATACAATGACAAAGCTAACAAAGATGGACCAATTCCAAAATGGGTACCTAAACCTAACTGATCCTTTTGCAGGGCTGTCATGTGTGGTTTTTAGATTCAGGAGCTTCAAGACACATGACAGGTCAGAAGTCTTTTCTATCAAACTTCACAGAAAAGGCTGGAGGAGCAGTAAACTTTGGAAATAACAGCAAAGGACAAGTCAAAGGTTATGGGGATTTAACTAAAGGGGATCTGACTATCCAAAAGGTTTTCTATGTTGAAGGATTACAGCATAATCTTTTCAGCATAAGTCAGTTTTTAGATAGTCTTTGTCAAATTAAGTTTCAAATAACAGGTTGCATGATTTTAACTGAAAATGATGTTAAAGTCTTCTGGGCCAAAAGACATATGGACTTATTTGTAGTTAATTTTTCAAAATTGAAAACATTAAATACAGTGTGTCTTTTATCAAAATCAACTGCAAATGAATGCTGGCTTTGGCACAGAAGATGTTCTCATCTGAATTTCAAAGATCTTAATAATCTCGTTGCAAAACATCTGGTTAAAGGCTTACCAAAGCTTAAATTTGAAAAAGAATCATTATGCTCAGCTTGTGAAATGGGCAAGATGAAAAAGAGTTCTCACAAATTAAAAATGGACTCATCTTGCAAAGCACCATTAGAAATGATTCATACTGATCTTTGTGGTCCAATTTCAGTTCAATCTATGGGAGGAAAGAAATATATGCTTGTGATTGTTGATGAATTCTCCAGATACACATGGGTTGAGTTCCTAAGAGCTAAGTCAGAAGTTGCTACTACATTGATAAATTTTATCAAAAGGATTCAAGTTCTCTTACAAATTCCAGTTCAGAAAATCAGAAGTGATAATGGAACAGAGTTCAGAAATGAGACTCTTCAGAATTTTTTAGAAAGTTCTGGGATTTCTCACAATTTTTCTGCTGTCAGAACTCCTCAACAAAATGGTGTTGTTGAAAGGAAGAATAGAACTCTAGTTGAAGCTGCGAGAACAATGCTGGCTTATGCAAATCTTCCTACTTTCCTATGGGCTGAAGCAATTGCAACTGCTTGTTTTACACAGAATAGAACTTTAATCAATAAGAGATTAAATAAGACTGCTTATGAACTGATAAATAAAAGAAAACCATTAATCAAATTCTTTCATGTTTTTGGTTGCAGGTGCTATGTTCTTAGAGACAGAGAAAATCTTGCCAAATTCGATAAAAAGGCAGATGAAGGATACTTTGTGGGTTATTCTTCAACTTCCAAAGCATTCAGAATCTACAATAGAAGAACCAAGAGGATGATGGAGAGCATAAATGTAACTTTTGATGAAGCCAGAATGCGGACTTCTGAACAAGACAGTTCAGAACTCATGCTGAACAAGACAAAAATGACTTCTGATACAAATTCTAATCCTATTTGTTCAGAACTCAATTTACTGTTTAAGGATGCTTTTAGTGAACTAATTTCTGATTCTTATGCAGAATATGAAAACCCAAAGATGGTCAAAGAGATGAAAAATAAGACTCCAGAAATAGTTCAATCAACTGTAATTTCTGACAAAGGTCCATCAGAGGAATGTCCAAATCTAATAAATACAAGTGGTGAAAATTCTGAACCTTGTAATCAGAATTCTGATTCTTGTACTCAGAACTCTGAACAAGTCACTCAGAATTCTGACTTCATTAATCAGAACCCAAACTTGGATATAACTCCTATTCTTACATCAGAACAAGGGGACAGTTCAGAATTACAAGCAATCATTGATGAGAATGATGCAAACAACAATTATTCAGAGATTGATGTACTCCCTAGGGCAAATAAATGGACTAAAAATCATCCTATTCATCAAGTAATAGGTGATCCTTCAGCAGGAGTAAAAACCAGATCAGCTACAGCAAATGAAGCAATGTTTGCTGGTTTCTTGAGTGTGATTGAACCAAAGAAAGCTAATGAAGCCCTAGAGGATCCAGACTGGATTTCAGCAATGCAAGAGGAATTGCTTCAATTTGAAAGAAATAAAGTTTGGAGACTCATTCCAAAGCCTGAAGGTAAATCTATTATTGGAACTAAATGGGTGTTCAGAAACAAAAAGGATGAATCAGGTGTTGTCATCAGAAACAAGGCAAGATTGGTTGCTAAGGGATACTGTCAACAAGAGGGAATTGATTATGATGAGACATTTGCACCAGTGGCAAGAATAGAGGCAATCAGGATATTTTTGGCCTATGCTGCACATAAAAACTTCAAGGTGTATCAAATGGATGTTAAATCAGCCTTTCTAAATGGCAAACATAATGAAGAGGTGTATGTCCATCAACCTGAAGGTTTTGTTGATCCAGAATTCCCTGATCATGTTTATATTTTAGACAAAGCTTTATATGGTCTAAAACAAGCACCACGAGCCTGGTATGACACTCTTACTAAACACTTGTTAGGTTCAGGATTCAAGAAAGGTAAGATTGACACAACTTTGTTTTTAAAGAAACAGGGTGATGATTTGATTCTGATTCAGATTTATGTTGATGACATAATATTTGGTTCTACCAGTCCAGAATTATGTGATAATTTTTCAAAAATCATGTCATCTGAATTTGAAATGAGCATGATGGGTGAGCTGAATTTTTTCCTTGGTCTTCAAGTCAAACAATTACCAAAAGGTATTTTTATAAATCAAGGAAAATATGTCAGAGATATTCTGAAAAAGTTCAAAATATCTGATTGTGCTTCTATGAGAACACCTATGGCAACTAACATAAAGTTAGATGCTGATCTCAAAGGTGTTTCAGCAGATATCAAACTCTATAGAGGCATGATTGGGTCATTACTTTATTTGACTGCAAGTAGACCAGATATCATGTTTTCTACCTGTTTCTGTGCTAGATTTCAATCTAACCCGAAAGAATCACATATGTTGGCTGTCAAAAGGATTTTAAGATATCTCAAAGGAACACCTGATCTAGGTTTATGGTATCCAAAAGAAACTGACTTCAAATTGACTGCTTTCACTGATGCTGATCATGCAGGAAGTAGGTTAGACAGAAAGAGTACATCTGGTGCTTGTCACTTTTTGGGAGATAAAATAGTGAGTTGGGCATCAAAGAAGCAGAATTGTGTGTCCACTTCAACTGCTGAAGCAGAGTATGTTGCTGCTGCTGCTTCATGCTCTCAAACATTGTGGATGAGAACACAACTCATGGACTATGGATATCAGCTTAACAAGATTCCCATCTATTGTGACTCAGAAAGTGCAATTGCCATTACTCAGAACCCTGTTCAACATTCGAAGACTAAACATATAGATGTGAGGTATCATTTTATAAAGGACTATGTGGAAAAAGGAACTATAGAGATGCACTTTGTGCATACAAAGTATCAATTGGCTGACTTGTTCACAAAGCCTCTTGATCACAAAAGGTTTTCTTTTCTCATATGTAAAATAGGAATGCTTAATCTGCCTAATTGAAAATATTTTTTTCTTTCTTAAAAATGCTAAATTTTTCTAAGTAAAATTGTCTGAGTAATGTACTCAGAACTCTGAGTCTTAAGAATCAGAATTTCTGAGTACTAAGATCAGAACTTCTGAGTCTTGAGTTCAGAACTTCTGAGTCTTGAGGTCAGAACTTCTGAGTCTTGAGATCAGAACTTCTGAATCTTACGGTCAGAGATTCTGAGTCAATACATCAGCAATCTAGCTTTCAAAAATTTATTTTTGAGAAATAAAAATACTTCAACTGTGTGGATTATGCTTCTTCTATTATCTTTTCATCTCATCTTTATGTATCATTAATAGTCAAATGCATGCTCAAGTCAAGGGGGAGCATCAAAATTCTTTTGGAAATCATTTTGTGATGCTTAAAAGATTTGCTTTCATTTTCTATCTCTGATTATTCTAAGAAGAAAAAGCTTTTCATGATAAATTTTGTTGTTATTCAAATTATATCTGAATTAATTTTTTTTTCATATTCAGATATAAGATTTTAAATGATTTTTTAATTCATCATAATATGAACAGAATTTTGATGATAAAAAGTGTTTCTATCTGTTCAAACCTCTTCTGAATAATCAAAATGTTTTATATTTGTCAGAAGTTGATTTTAAATGACATTTTGGTTACAAGGTAAAATTCTTCTGAGAAGAACAATCAGATATCTGATAAAGAAAAGTCAAAACATCTGAGCGTGTTATTCAGATCTTTGACTTGAGTCAAAATTCTATCCACTAACACGTGTCAGCTTCATATTTGTTTGATTATGCCACGCATTTCATTTAAATCCTCTGTGGCATTTCAAATGTGTTGACTCCGTTATAACATTGATTTCGCTTTTCCGTTAAACCTTTCAACTTCGCGGATTTTAAATAGGTCTTAAAATCCCTATTTCGAATCTTTTCAAATTCCAGAGCGAAAAGTGAGATACGAATCAAATCCAGAGTTCTTTGAATTTGTTTTCTTCTTAAATCATGTATGGAATACGAAGGAGTGGTCAAATTTCGCTACACTCTACAAAATCGATAATGGATTCATCTGATTCGGATAATGATGAAGTACAGAATAGAGCTGTAGAGGAAGAAGCAATAAGAAATGATGGAGAAGATGAACAAATGGATGAATCTGAAGGAAATGCGGATGAGGTAAACGTTAATATTGAACATGAACAGAGTGCTGCAGGTTCTATTATGTCAGATAGATCTATTTTAGTGGAAAGAATTGTTCCTGAGAATGAATGGCTGAAATTATCTGAAAATAACTGTGTTATATTATTTGATGAAATCCGTTTTAAGGCTGAACACAAAATTATCATGGAGTTATTCAAACACCATCCATACAGAAAATGGTTTACACGAAGTAAAAATGTGCCTGTTCAGTACATACAACAATGGTGGAAACATCTTAGGTTAGAAGATAATAAGTTTGTGTCTGAAATTGGAGGAGTAACATTTGCCTTATCTATCTCTGCACTAAGAGAAATGCTGAATTTACCAGAGAAAGATGATGTACAAAGAAGGACAGATTTTGAGGACTCACCCTTAACAGAGGAATTAATAGCAGAGTTTATGAAGTTAGGATACAATGAAGGATTGAGGACACTTAGTTTGTTCAGAAGAAACAAATTACCACCTATTTGGGCTTGCTTCTTTCATGTGGTAAATAAATGTGTGTCAGGGAAGAATAGTTCTGCTGATCAAGGTTCTAAACAAATTCTTCAGATCTTTCAGGGTTTAGTGAAGAATAGGCATTATGACTATACTTTAATACTTTGGGAAGACATGAAGAATACATTTGAGAAGAATCAGAAAGCAATTCAGAAGAAAACAAAGGATGCTCCATTGACATACATTCCTTATATAAGGTACTGGCAAATTTTTATTTGGTATGCCATGCAGGAAAACAGAACAATCTCAAGAAGAACTAATGAAGAGCATGGTCCTACATTTTATTTGGGTAAGATGACCTCAGTAACAAGACTTGAAAACTATCCCAATCATAAACTATTGTCAAAATCACTTAGGAACTATATTCCAAGGGAGAGTGAGATTTTAAAAGCTTATTGCACCTCTATGGGAATTGAATTACCTCAAATCCCTACCCAAGAGGACCAACTTGAGAAGAGAGGTGAAGGGTCTAGTCGAATTAGAGAGGGGGAGGATGTTCAGATGGGTGAACATTCTGAGAGACTTGAGGGGGAAAATTCTGAGAGCTTGGTTAGATTTGATGAGGAAAAACAGAATGAGAGTGGTAAGGATGAGAGATTGTCAACAGAGGTTCAAACAGAAAGAGATGCCTCTGAACCAGCTAATCTTGACCAGGTAACCACAAATGCTATTGGTTCACATCTCTTGGTGTCCAATATTGAAACAAACACCATGGACCTAGTGGTGGATCTTGAACAACCCATCCATATCCACTCAGAAGCATTTCAACATGCTACTGTTTCACACAAATCCGGGGAACCATCCCAAACTCATTTGGAGGGAGGTGATAAATTCCAATCTATTTTTCAACACATTGAGTCTGAATATCACAGTCCTATTCATATTGAGCCTGAAATTCCTTCTGACACTTGCACAAATCAGGAATTTCGTATTCCTGAAACAACATTCATAGACATGCCTAATGTTGGGTGTCGAGGATTGGATGGAAGTCCTGGTGAGGTGAACATTACAAAAGCCTCATTCAAACGTGCATCTGTTGTACAAGATGACTGTGTGTTATCTACAGGCCATGAGCCCTCTGGGCACATGAAAACTGGACCATTTGTTGGTTCAGGTTCACTGTTTAGAAACTTCTGAATTTGAAAAGATTCAGAAACAAAACAAGGAGATGGGGGAAAAAGTAGAAAATTTGGAGAAGAAGGTGGAGGATTTGAATGATGAGATGTCAGATTTGAAAGTTGTGTTGGAGAAAAAGTTGATATCTGTTGAAACCAAAGTAGATGATGTAAAGAAATCCTTGGATTCTCACAAAAAGGAGATCATGGATATAATGTATGGTTTTCAAAAGGATATGTTAAAACAAATGCAAGGGATGCAGGAATCTATACTGAAAGCACTGAGTGTATCATTAGTTTCTACTTCAACGCCTCTTGATCTTGTTCCTATTGCAGAAACTGAACCTGAAGGTACTTCTAATCAGAACTTGAAGAGAAAGTTTGATGATAATGAGCCTCATGATCATCAAAAGGGGGAGAAAAGACAAAGGTTAAGTTCTGATGATGATATTGGCATAGAAGATTTTGAGATGGCAGATATGCAATTAGCTAGTACAAAAAGTTCAGAAGAACAGACACAGGAAAATTTAAAGGCAATAACTCTGATAGTTCAGATTGATAGCTCAGATACATAGGAAATGGAGTTGGAAAGTACAGATGGTGGTGATTCAGATAAAACAGAGGAATTGAACTTAGACATAGAGATGGAAGGAAACTCAGATAAAACTGAAGCTATTGAGGAATCTGTATTGAGATCAGAAAAGACAGTGGAAAGTGAAGTGGTCAACATGTGTACAGATATTGTGGTGTATAACAACGAAAATATGACGGATTCTGAATTAGAAGAAAGGAGTTTAAGTGAAGAGTTGATCAGAAGGATGCATAATAATTTAGTCAGAGCTTTGAATGTTCAAAAAGTTCAGCAAGGAATAAAAATGGTAAGACCTATTGATCTAATGGGAGAAGAAGACAGAACTGTGAATTATACTCAGGATTTTGAAGATGATTTTAGATTTAACTTTTGTGATGAGTTAAATACAGAAGAAGAGTATGTGAAAGTGAAAGACTACTTTATGCCTTCTGAGTATGTATTCAGAAAACCAATTGAGATCCCAAAGATTAACTTGCAAAGACTAGAAGAACCTGTATGTGATTTCATCCTAGAGTTAAGTGATGTGCCATTAGCAAGACAATTTCATGATATTTTTCCTGAGGAAATATATGATAATCTTTACTACACAGAAGGAGAGTATGAGCTTTTGGAAAGTAATATTGATGGTTTTATGGATGACAGAGCTCAGATGATCTACTCAGAAGCTTCTAACAGATTCAGAGTTCCTGACTCAAAACTGCATATTCAGAAAAGAATTGAGAAAGTTATGATGTTTCAACAAGATGAATTCAATGGTTTAATGTTTGTTAGAATGGAAGTACTGAAAGAAAGAAATACAAAGGTTTCCATGTCTATTTTTGATTTTCACAGATTGACTCTTGATGATCAGATCTTTCTAGTCAAGTTCTTTGCAAGCACTGAAGAAGCCTTGATGGAAATTGAATGCAGAAGACTTCTGGGTATCTATGTCAGAAAATAAGTGTGGAAACTGAAAGAGAGAGTTTAAAGAAAAGATGTATGAACTCTGTGAAAAGGAGGTTGGATCTTAGAAGAAAAATCAGAAACTGTAGTAAATGGTTGCTATCTGAGGTGAATCCCAAAAAGATTCTACATAATGATTTTGTGTTTCCTGCTGAGTATGAAGTGAATGAAATTCTGTCAGATGAAGTTGAAGAAGTGCATAACACAACATCTCAGAATGTGCA
Source organism: Saussurea involucrata (assembly GCA_033807775.1). Classification (NCBI taxonomy): domain Eukaryota; kingdom Viridiplantae; phylum Streptophyta; class Magnoliopsida; order Asterales; family Asteraceae; genus Saussurea; species Saussurea involucrata. The sequence goes on along the minus strand of CM066320.1, from coordinate 146,265,242 downwards.
GATAACTAGTTTTGATCAAGCTGAACAGTCTGAACCTAAAGAAGATGAAATATCCATTGATCTAAATGGATACTTTCTTGAATTTGTTTTGCCTGAGTTCTTCAAACCAAAAGAAGTACAATTCTTGGATATGTATTATGATAGACCTAAGGAGACTCAGATCTGGTTGGCTGAAAAATCAAGATGTCTTGGCAAAAAAAGCAAGCCGTTTACTCAGATTTTTTAATTACTGGAATCAGAGAATTGAGGGTTAAGAAATTCAGAAAGATAGAGTACTTATCTTTTGAAGTTCTGAGAGAAGATGGCAAGGTTTATTACTTTACTGATGCAGATTTTGAGAAACTATCAGTGGTTGACTTCTACAAATTACACAGCTTTCTATGCTTCAAAGAGTCGAGCAAAGACAGAAATGAAAGGAAGGCAAGAAGTGTGGTAATTGAGGCCATGTTCTACATCTTAAGGTGGCACTGTTATACAGATTTTCAAATAGCTCTGTACTTACAAAAGTCATGTGTTTATCTGGCAAATCCCAACACAGATCATGAACAGAAAAAGGTGTTAAAGACTGGAAGTGTTCACAAATATCCAGATTTGGGAGTATTTTTGAAAAACAAAAGTGGAAAGATCTTCTTCAGAGCAAAGGAAACTGCAAAATACTGTTCTGGAACTTTAAGAATCATAAAGCATAATTTGGAGAAAAAGATGCTGAAAGTGAAGGAAGCAAACATGACTCAAGAAGTAATCAATCAGCGAGTTGAAATTATTCAAGAAATCATTGACAAAATTGATAAGAGGCTTAATCTGAGAAATGTGCTACTTCAGAAAATTGTTCCTGCTCTGAAAGAACTGGATGATGCAAAGTTTAAGTTTATTTGACAAAAAGGGGGAGATTGTTAGATCTGAAGTTTTGTCAATAAACCAAGTGTTGAAGATCTGATAAGAAGACTCAGATGTTCTGAGTAGAGAAGTCAGAGGTCTGACTGTGAAAGCTCAGAAGTATTGATAAGAGAAATCAGAAGTCTGGGAAGAGAAGTCAGATGTCTGAGTTAAGGAGTCAGAAGATCTGAGAAGCGTTATCAGAAGAATGTTCAGAAGTTCTGAACTACCTGTTCAGAACTTATGACGAGATACTTTACTTAGTATTTTATAAACTAATTAGGACACGTGTTATGTTCTTATTAGTCTTTCTTATTTGTACTGTAGCTTTAAGATGTTCGTTGCAGTATAAATAGTAGTTAGCTCTACGTTGCTAACTGATTGATTTTTCCCGTATAACTTTGTATTCATTCTTTGTAATCTTTGAGATTCTCTCTCTCTTAGATCTGTAATTCTGTTCATCATTGAATACAATTGGGCTTGATCATACAAATTCTCAATTACTGCTTTCTACATTGATTGTAAGATAAGATCCTGAACTTACAGTTTCATCCGGTAAACCAAATTGTTTCCGGTAATCTTTTTATCCGGTAAGTTTTATCCGATAAGAATCTTTTGTCCGGAAAAGTGCATCATCCGGTAACTCGATTTATCCGGTAAGTCACAATTTTCATCCGGAATCTCATTCCATCCGGATCTCTTCACGTTCGGTAAGTCCATCTATCATCGGGTAAGTTGTGTTTAATAAGTTTTGGTTGGTTAGTTCTCGTCGGTACCCGAGTTACCGCACGTCTCGTTATTAAAAGTTTTAACGAAAGTTGCAATTTTTCTTATCGATCGATTTGCAATTTTTTTTTGTGACGTTGAGACTTATTGCGACAGTTTGATCTTATTAGTGACTATTATTCTTTTTTGTGATTTATTTTCGTCGTTCTTGATCTAACTTGGTTTGGTTTTCTTGCAGGTTTCATTCTCGAAGATTGATTTTTTCGTTCGAATTCGATAATCAAAATTTAATTTTTTGGAAACGAATTTAAATTTGTTTCTCAATTTTTAATTTTTCGATTTTTCTTCCACAAATTTTTCTTCAAAATAACACAGATCAACAATCATAATTTTTCGGGTAACAATGTCTTATTCATCTCAGTCTGAAGCAACTTGTCAAGACGAAGATGAGGTGATGGAGATTCTGAGCGAAAAGAAGTATGCGTCCAAGTCACCTGCTGATCCACTAGTTCTTACTTTTTCAAAACGAGGCAAATTCTCCCGCCGTAGTTCCAAACGTACACAAGAGCCAAGTGAATCTAAGCCAAAATCGGAGGAAGAAGATGGTAGTGATTCTGATCCTGAAATCGCAGCCTTTAAGAAATCAGTGGCTCGGCTCTCCAGATCCTTCCAGCAGCAGTGCCATGATAATCAGGATAAATATGAAGAGCAAACATGACTATATGAAAAGAATATCAAGCAGAAAGATGATTTGATCAGCAAGTACGTCAAAGAACTGAAGGAACTGAAATCTCAAATCTGGAATAGTTCTGAGAAGCTGGCGAAAGAAGAAGAGAGAGGTAAACTCCTGAACTGTGAAAACCTTGAGCTTAAAAGTAAACTAAATAATCTTGAAAAGGTTTTTGAAAAGGAAAAGGAAAGTTTTGAAAAAGAAAGACAAATGCTTAATCAAAAGCAATCTGGTCTTTCAACCAAATCTCTTGAAGAAAAGAAGAGACTTGAACTTATGTGTTTAAAACTTTCAAAACAGATCTCCGACTTTGAAAAAGTTTTGATTTCAGAAAAAGAGAAGTTTGAATTAGAACGCCAATCTTTCTCTAAAAAGAATGGAGAACTTTCTTTGAAAATATCCGATTTGGAAAACGAATTAGACGTTCTAATCAAAGAGTCTGAGAAAGGGAAAGTTGAAGGTTTTACGGCTAAATGTTTGACAGATGATTTTGCAAAAGAGAGAAAGATTTTTCAGTCCGAGATTACTAAACTTACAAAGAGATTATCTGGATTAGCAACCGAAATTTTGAAAGAACAAATGGTTAAATCTAATTTACAAAAGAAACTTGATTTAATTCTCGAAGAACGAAATGCCTTAGAAAGCAAGATCAAAGGTGGTCAACCTTCATATGCTTCAAGTTCATTTTCTACAATTCGTTCTTCAAAGAATTTTGTCAAATCAAATGATTTTTCAAAAGATCGGATTCGACCTTCCAATCTTTTCTATAATTCTCGTGTTGACAAATCAGATAATCAATCTTTCAAGAAAGTAAAAATGGAGTGGAGAGTTAAAGGAACCACTCTTGCTCCAAAGTCATCCGTCCCTGTAAAGAATGCCAAGAACAACACAACTTTCCACGCTAAACCTTTTGTGAAAACTGATCATGTTTACTCTGTTAATAAACTGATCAGCTTATCTACACAGAAGTTGTGTTGCTCTTATTGTGGTACAAATGACTTTGTGAAGAAAGACCATGCTAAGTATTGGTATGGTACTTATAGTATCCCAGGTCCTCATAGGGCATCTAACCGTCAAGGATCCATCAATGGATGGATACCAATATCCTACTAATCTGTTTTGCAGGAATGTCATGTGAGGTTTTAATTCATAGTATTCATTTCACATGACTGGATTCGAAGGTTATGCCACAGTTGAGGGGGAGTACTATTGTATGAAAGGTAAGTGAACTTCAACTAAATTCAAAGACCGTGGGAATTCATTCTGGATAACTTACTTGTGTTTGTTATTCTCCATGTTTAAATTCCATGATTGCCACGTGTCATCTTTCTTGAATTAGTTATTTCCATGTCTAACATGTTTGTTGATTTTTCGATGGAAATACACTCGTTTGAATTCATAGTTGTTTTTCAAAGTTCGCGATTTCTTGCAAATGATTCCATTATTATCTGATAAAATAATTGTGACCTGTTCTTTACAATTAAACTTTCTAATCATTGTCTCATTTTTGCAAACATTGTGCTTACTGAGTCAATCTGTTTTGCGCTTGATTTTGTTTCTTGAAATTCTGGTATTTCAACCTTGAGTTCTGAATAATTCACTTCAGAAATCGTTCTTAAAAGAATGACTTCTGATTATCTCAGATCAGAACTCGGACTTCATCTTTATGACTTCTGATCAAATCAGATCAGAACTCGGTCTTAAATGTGTGACTTCTAAACACTTCAGTTTAGAACTCGTACTTCAACTGTTTTACTAAACTGTTATACTCGATGCATGAAAGGAGTGTTAGGGCTTACATTGTTTCTATGGTCAAGCCAGAACTGGAAGGACCTACCCAAGAAACACATCCTTTATAGACAACAGTGAGGGGTCTAGATTGTTAGATGAGTTTGGAGTGAAAAGAATATGGTGAGGCTGTGACATGACTTAAAAGAATTATTGGTCCTTACCAAACCGAGTCAGTTATCCGGGTAACCACACAATCTATTCATTCTCGTTTTTTGGAGATGAATATTGAAACAGACATGGACCCAGTGTCGATAACTCATGTCACCCCACCCAGCCACTCAAGTATCTCTCAACAGATGCATGTTTCAGATATTCACGGAGATTTAGCACATAATCTATCTATTCCTCACACGAAGGTCTTAGATATTGAAACAGGAAGACATTAGCTCCGGTCTCCGAACTTCATATTCTATCACTGTGTCTATTGATTTTAACATGCGTCCCAGGTTAAATCAATTTTTGAGCCTAATTGATATAACTTATTTCTTTCACACATGCACGAGTCTTTGTGATTCCCATTGCATATCTTCGTGATATTGCCGAAACAGTTTGAGAGGTTAATTTTTAAAATTTTACTTCAGTGATAACTGGAAGTCCTATCAGAGATTCCCCATTGCCAACTCTGAACTTAGGCCACACAATTTTTTTAAATTGTTGTGATAATAGTTACTAATGTGTTTCTGTGTTAGCTGATTACCCTGGTTACTATATTGTTTTGATCTGGAATTTTTGCTACTCGTTACTATTGTCTTTGAACGTGCATGATGCTCCGGACGCTCCTACTTATCATGAGGGGGAGAAAGGGTACAAATTCAAAGACACGGATTATCAAGTTGAGGGGAAGTTAGCAAAAGCCGAGGGGGAGTAAAGAAGTCCCCATGCAAAAGCCGAGGGGGAGTAACAGTTCCGAAAAGAGTTCAAAGTGCCTACAAGTGGTAAATTCTTCTCATCCTTCATCAAGTGGTGTTCGCTACAAATCTTTATTTCCTCCATCGAGCATAGTGGTTCTACAAGCTGAAGCTGAAAGCAAAGTCAACTCGCGGTTCAAAGACAAATTCGTTGTTCACCGAATCTGGTTACAAAGTTGAAGACAAGAAGACCAAGAGCTTTATTCAAGGGGGAGCACTGAAAATACATGAAGACAAGAAACACCGAAGTCTTCAAAGATTCAAGAAGAAGAGAAGATCAAGACCTGAAGGTTTCAAGACCTGTTTTTATTTATATATCTTTAGGGGGAGATTGTTAGGACCATAAATGTCCTACATATTAGAAAGATATATAAATATGATCTTGAACATAATAGAGATTTACATAGGAATTATGCACTTTCTCTCTCTAGAATGCTCTCACTTCTCTCTCTAGAATATTACAATTAAGATCACTAATGAATCTCTCTTTTTTTTTACTTAACATCTATGCTAACTAATCCTATTTATATCTAGGATTACAAAGCATTAAATCTAATCTACTTTGACTTTTCATGACTTTGACTTTTACATTTGACTTTTCAAGCTTTGACTAATTACAAGACTTTACAATAAATCTTGAATACAATAATGCTCTAACAATCTCCCCCTTTGGATTCAAGATTTAAAAAATATAGCAGCAGTCTTCAGTACTTGATCTTCAATACTTTATCTTTGACCGCTTCAAACTTTAAGGCTCAGATAATCTTCAAATAGCTTTTTGTAAAGTCAATCTCTTTGAATCCGAATCATAAGGATGCGAAATCTTCACATTTTTGAACTTTTAGGTGTAAGCACAATCCGAGTCTTTCAGATCTAAAATAACCAAGTTCAGCAACACTTCAGATTTCACATGATCCGAAATCTTCAACTTTGAACAATCCTTTGAAGCTTTGAATTCAAACAATTAATGATTTCTTGAGCTTATCTTCATCTCCTTTGACCTTGAAAGCTCTTCGACATGAAATTGAATTAAAAATTTCTCCCCCTTTTTCGATGAAAGTGAGCATCATTATCATCGAAAACCTTCTTCAATTTCAGTCGCGTCTCTTAGTATTACTAACAATCTCCTCCTTAGTGGATAACCTTGCTCCCCCTCAAAATAAGAATTCTGGAGCAATTTGTATTCTCCCCCTGAAAGTATGCATATATTTCAATAACGTATTCATTTCAAATACAGTGCTTTAGAGAAAACATTTATACAAGGAAAATAAAATTCATTGAACCACATTTTATAACTACTAACATTTGATCATTTGAAAGCTGGACAAAAGAAATTTAACTTAATGAAATTTAACAGATATTTCAATCAAATGAAATCAAATGCATGTGTTTGGAATCAAATACAAGTCATCATTGAATATCAAGTTAAAAATGTTCAGTTTCAACCCCTTTATCAAATCTATTTGGTGTGCTAGCATGCGAAATATGATTAGCATCAAGCGTATGCAATTCTAAAACATATAAGAATACTTTGCTCTACTCACACTATTTGTCCAAAATCAGAATTTCACAAATTTACGGGTTTATCGCGACTTTGTATTTTCACCAAGTTTCAAGAGATGTGTGCTCTTTGTCATCTTTTGATTTTGTGCACATTGGCATCTTTTGATTTTGTGCTCATTGGCATCTTTTGATTTTGTGCTCATTGGCATCTTTTGATTTTGTGCTCATTGGCATCTTTTGATCAAAAAGTTTAGTAAGAATAAGATACATCGTTAAACATGACTTTCTATCTGGTTCTATAGAAGGATTTGGGTTAGCAGATCCCAGACCAGTTGGCCTTAGGTGCTAGGTGTCGAGCACCCCTTAGAACTTAATTTCCCAAACCAGAAAGGCCACATCGATATATCTTAAACCCATTTGTACCAGTAGAACATGGCTTTCTATCTGGTTCTATTGCAGGATTTGGGTCAGCCGATCCCAGACCAGTTGATCTTAGGGACTAGGTGTCGAGCACCCCTTAGGACTTACTCTCCCAAACCAGAAAGGCCACAGGCACAAACTTTCAAACTAAATGATAGTGCAACAATTTTATCTCAATCACTTGGTTCTAAAATATAGTGCTTCTCCCATATTTTCATTTCCATCCATCATTCTGACATATAGGCTTTTTGAGCATTATATTCTATATAAGTCCGAATTCACATAACTTTGAGCATTCAGCATAATTTCATTCATGTTTTGCTGACCTTTCGATTAATTTCAGAAGTGAAAGTTGAAACAAATATAACTCGGATAAAACAAAAATACTTGTAAAATCATCTTTTAGCACACATTTAATTCATTGAATGAAAATTGAAAATTTTATCTCATTGAATTAAATTTGTAAAGATTCAAGTTTTCAAAGTGGTAGAAGCAAAATATAATCCAATGTTACCTTTTACCACGTTCCTTGAAACAGAAAGATGTAACAGTTAAAGATATCACCTGAGAAGTGTGAGTTCTAAACTGATTTGTTTAGAAGTCTTAGTCTTTGAAGTACGGGTCCTGAACTGATTTGTCCAGAAGACATAGTCGTTGAAGCACGGGTTTTGAACTGATATGTTCAAAAGCCAAAAATATTTATTTCCCCCTTAATAGTACAAATATTCTTCAAAAAATTACGCCGCTTCTCTTCTGTTTTCAGTCATGTGTGTGGTATATATGTAACATTCAGCACAACACATGATATACCTACAAAACAGTTTAAGCAGATTTTGGTACCCAATGGCACTTGGGTCCTAGTGGGTTAGGTGTAGATTTCTTACAAGGAATACTGTAAGAACCATACCAATAAGAAGTATAATCTTTATGCACAAAGTCATTTGATCCACAGTAAGAACAACAGATTTTCTTATGTGCCAACCTAATCAGATGATTTACATAATGAATAGGATTAGGTTTAGCATAAGATTTACCTTTTGGCGTATTGTTCTTCTTTGCATTTGATGTGGATACAGATGATTTTGGCACATTTTTCTTTGGAACTGTTGTGCCTTTGATTCTCCATTCCATCTTCACCCTCTTGAAGACTGGAACTTCTTCAGATTTGGAAGTATTAATTTTAGGCACCTTAAGAATATCATCCGATTTATCAAACAGAGGATTATAGAAAAGATTAGAAGAACGAATCTGACCTTTTGAGAAATATGTTGATCTATTAAATTGTTTAGAAGGAATGTTTTTAAAACTTGAACTTGAAGCAGTTTTAAAAGAACATTCAGAATCATTTGAATCAACAAATGGAGTCTGAAAGATAGAATTATGACTAGCCTGCTTTGAGACATCAAATTTAAAAATGACGTCTTCAAGTTCTTTGACTTTGTTTATTAAAACATTTTTCTCTTTAGAAATTAGATCAAATTTCTTTTGGAGATCAGATTTGATCAACTGATCCTTCATAATATCCGCTGATAAACCAGATAATCTTTTGGTAAGATTAAGAATCACATTTTCAAAATATACACGTTCCGATTCAAAATCTTCTTCCAAAAACCTTCTTTTATCAGTAATCTCTTTGAAAATTTCCATATTTTTCTTTTTAAGGGTTTTACTTCCCTTTTCAAAGAGATTTTTCTTTTCCGTGAAATCTTTTCTTTCCTTTTCCAAAAGATTTTCTAATTCAGAGATTTTTATGGAAAGTTCCGAACTTTTAATCTCAAAAAAATTTCGTTCAGTTTCAAATTTAGCTCTTTCTTTTTCGAGCTTGTCTTTTTCTAAAAATAAAACTTTCTCAAAGTCAGAAACTTGTTTTGAAAGTTTTATACAATTAAGTTCAATTATTTTCTTTTCTTTAAGAATCTTCTCTCTCCTGTCTTCAATGCTTTTCAGATCAGCATTTTCCTTTTTAAGAGTTGTTACTTTCTCTTGAAGTTTCTCGATTTGATCGTGCAGACTTGAGTTGTCTTTGTCTTTCTTTGTTTCAAGACCTGCAATATAAACTTCAAGATCAGTTATTCTTTTAGTAAGTTTAGCATTTGAAGAAGAAATGTCTAAAATTTGTCTTTTCAGATTAACATTTTCTTCTTCCAATGCTTTATTTAAAATAAGAGTTGAAGAATTTGAAGCATTATCTTTAACAGGAGTTTCTGATATAGGAGATGTTTCTGATAAAATAACTTGTTGCAAAATTCCATTATTTGCCTTAGCTTTTTCAAGTGGCTTTGGAGGTGTTTTTGTTATTATGACTTGTTGCAACACTTCATTATTTGGTTTAACAGATACATGTGAATTAACAGATGTTTCTGTTATAATGACTTGTTGCAACTTTACATTTGGTTTAACAAAAACTTTTGCAATTGGAGGAATCTCCTTTTTCAGAGTTTGCTTCAAATCTTCACCACTGCTTTTAACAATAACTTGTTGTAAAACCATTTTGAATATTGCTAGAAATTGATCGTTCAGAAGATCAAGCAGACAGTGAATGAAAATACACAAAAAAATTATATAAAATTTTTTCTTGAAAAGCTCTTACAGTGTATGAAATACACTATAAGGAAAAATTTCGGGATAATTTTTTTTTTTTTTTTTAAATCAATGAATTCGAATGTATAAGGGTTCGAATTCAATAAATTCGGATGTATAAGGATTCGAATTCAATGAATTCGGATGAATAAGGGTTCGAATTCAATGAATTCGGATGCTGAAGGGTTCGAATTCAATGAATTCGGATGCTGAAGGGTTCGAATTCAATGAATTCGGATGCTGAAGGGTTCGAATTCAATGAATTCGGATGCTGAAGGGTTCGAATTCACTCAATTCGGACTTAACTTGATTCGAATTCACTCAATTCGAATGTAACTGGGTTCGAATTCACTCAATTCGAATGTACTTAGGTTCGAATTCACTCAATTCGAATGTACTTAGGTTCGAATTCACTCAATTCGAACTCAACAGGGTTCGAATTCTCTACAATTCGAATCTAATAGGGTTCGAATTCTATGAATTCGAATTCTTCTTGAGTCGAATTCTACACTTGTGATGCCAAGAACAATCCGAATTCTCTATGAATGTTCCGAATTCTCTTTGAATGATCCGAATTCACCAAGAATGATCCGAATTCTGCACTTCGAACTTCAAAATCACTTAATCTGCCATAACTTCTTCAATTCTTGATCAATTGTGATGAATCTTATATCAAATTGTTCGTAATTGAAATCCGCACACTTTTCCTGTTGATCACAATTCACAATTCGATCAATTTAATCGAATGATAAGACTTCAGATGAACAGTAAAAGCCACTTGGTCCGAATTCTTCAAGAACAGTGTAAAAAATCTTCAATTTGGTCTTCGATCTGCTTGAATCTTCTGTTTAGCTCTGATACCAATTGTGAAATCCCAGATCTCAAGCAATAAGATATGAATGTAGTGAGAGAGAATCTAGAGAGCAAATATGTCATTCATGTATTGAGCTCAAAGGATTACAAAAGGTTTCTAAAAGATTACAAAAGCTTTTTTTTTTTTTTTATCCCAAATCTAGCACAAAGTAATGAACAAGTGTAGAGAGAATCTAGAGAGCAATCTTGTCATCCATATATTGATTTCAAAGTGTAAAATGACAAATGCTTCAAGTTGTTATACAAAATAACAAAGGAACTCCTTTATATAGTAGGACATGACAAGCCCATGCCTCTACTAAGGAGAAACAGTACAAGATATTAATACTCTCTTGATAGCTACAAAAATGCCCTAACAATATAATTATATAGTTTAATTATAGAGTTTATTTAATTAATTGTAAAAGCTTTTAATCATAAATGGTCTTAGATTAGCTTGATGGGCCATGGGCCTGTGTGTTTAAGGCCTTGGTATATAAGGTTATGATATCCTTAGAATTAGGTTAGCCTTTTGTTAGACGATTCATTATCATTCATTAGAGCTTAATTGTTAGAGAGAGATAGTTTTGATTTCCATTCAAACCTTTGTAACTATCTTGATTTACGAATATGAGAGGGATGACAAGTTGAAATCATTAATCGTTCTTGTTATTTCTCATTGAATCGTTGTTACCTGATCAATCTAGGACTAACAAATCCGGACAGTGAACTAAGTAAACTCCTGGATATGCAATCCAGGTGTGGAAATCCGGGAAGACTAAAATCCGGTAAAGGAGTCCGGGTATGGTAAAGCGGAAACCGGATAAAGAAAGTCCGGTACTGTTGGTCCCGAAGGGTTATACAAGTTTGTAGAAGGGGGGGATGAATACAAACACACGATTTTACCTTTCTAAATTGTTTATTGATAAATCAAATACAATTTACAACTTGTTGCGGGACAAGATAAGGATTAACCTAATCTAAACAAGTTAAGAACACTAAGTTTCTTGCACTAGAAATTGATAGAAAAGAGATAAGAATATTAAGTATAATATTCTAACACACAGATAGATAGAAGAAGATGGCCAGTGCACTTCAAAACTGAAGTAGGGTTCTTCTTATATACTGCATGCATTTAATGCATGGCAGTATGGCTTTACACGTGGCAGCAGCTGAGTGGTTGCATGTCATTGACCTTTGTAGACAACCTTAGTAGCCGCATGGTGCACAATGTAGAATCAGAGTTGTTGTACGATTTCAGACAAAAGGGATGTCCGTTCTGACAATTTGTACGGAGACGTGCAAGGGAGGTAAGACAATAGTAACATGTAGGGAGACTTCATGATCAGCTTTCGTTGAGTCAGATCTTTATCAGCGAATGATAAAGTTTAGCGATTGCTGAAGTCTTCTACTTGATACTTTACGTTGAATGGACAACACTTGGCTTCGCTGATATCCGCATCAGTTCATTACTAGACTTGTCGCTGGTTCTTGGGCTTGATCTTTGACTTCAGCGTAGAACATATGTTTACGTGAAACTTGTCTTCAGGGATCATAAGTAAACAACTAACTATCAGCGATTACCATAAGGACTGAACAGGCTCAGAGCATTATGGTGAACAGTGTTTGCTGAATGTCTAATTCAAAGAGCGAGAGTTCCTATCAGCGGTACTGTAAAGTCTTAGTACTTATCAGCGATAGTGAAACTCTAATACATATTGTTTACTTACAATTTTCACTAAGTGTCTAAGAGAGGGTCATTATCAAATCACTGAGGGTTTGGATCAACAATCTCCCCCTATTTGATTATGACATAGCAACAAAGAAAATTGCTATTTAATGAAAACATAAGGATAAAAAGAACTCATAAAATATTTGTCCCTTTTACTGTTTTCTGGGATCTTTTCAGTACTGATGGAGTAAAGTACATTCGCTGAAATTTTTCTTTAAACTTCGTAAAGGTTCCAGAGGGAAGTTGAAAAATCACAAGTACAACAAATAAAATTACAAGTACAAAAGATATATGGTGATACGGATAGGAGAATTACAAGAAGATCCTATCAGCTATCGAAGGGTTCTTCCTTAATAAGAAGTTCATCAAGGGTCTTGGTTGTAGGAATCATCCAGTCAGGGACAGTTTCTCCCTGATTTCTTCTTTCTTGAGCTTCAGCGAAGATTAAGGGTATGAGATACCTTGCCTGAAGATCGCGTCTGAATTCACACCAATAGAGAAGATCTCTTAGCTGTTCGAGAGGTGTGATGGGAAGCTCAGAGATGCGTTGAAAGCATTGTCCCTTATCATAATCGTAAAAGAAAATACCATAAGGTTCGCTTATGACTTTTCCAGGGATAAAGCGTTCACCAGGTGGCAGAGATGTGTCGAGCGCTGATAGATCAGGATCAGGACCAAGTACTTCAGCTCGAGAGAAACCAATACCTATTTCGTTCCGTATATGAGGACCTGAGTCTGAAGTTTTAGACTTTTTCTTTGCAGAGGCCCTTCTTTTCTGATTCGAGAGAGGAGGAGGAGGAGGAATATCCACCACAAAAGAAACTAAGTCGATCTGTTGATTTATAAGCTTTTCGACATGATCCTTGTACTTAGATTGTGACTTCTGGATGGTTAATTTGATCTCCAACCATTCAGAGAGACCGTAATTCGTGATAGCTTCAGCATAGAATTTTTTGTACTGTCCGTTCTCTCTGAATATCTCGATTTCAGCGATTGAAATTCTGAGGGTCGATCTTCCAGTGATATGTACCTTGTTAATTCTGGCAGGTCGATATCTGAAGTGAACCTTTTCTTTGCACCAGTTCAAGGTAGATTCAGAAACCTTGGCTTTTTCTTCAACGATCTTCTTGGCGTTTTCCTAGAGCTGACGTTGGACTTCGATGGGAGTTCTTTTCAGCGAGGGGTCTTTCACTGATTGTTGGGTAAGCTGGATGGCGTGTTCTCTGTCTTTTTCTTCAGCTTCCCTTCTTTCACCGATTAACCTTTCAGCTCTGAGGTGATCCTGGTATTCCTTTTGTGAAAGTCTAAACTTTGAAGGAATAGAAGGAAGTTGATCACGCTTCAGGATGATTCGCTGATCTTCGAATCTCTTGATTACTTCCTCTCTCTTTTTCTGATCCTCTTCACTTAGCTTTTGATGAGCCAAGGAAGGTCTGTTTTTGTGAGAGAGAGTCTGTTCTTCAGGTTCATCGGTCTCAGTGATTAAATCCAAGACCGGGATTATTTCCTCAACGTTGGGAGCTGGGATGATTGTTGGTGCAGCTGTAGAGACTTCAGCTGGATCCTCAAGCAGGGGAGAGGACTAGCTGAAATACAACGATCGTTTAAGTAAGAAGAGTTGGGGAAGAAAGAGATAGAGAAAGAATGGGGTGTTCAAGTGTATAGAGGTTTTATGGATAGAAGGATTGAGATTGAGAAGGGATAGAGGAGGGATGCAGTGTAAGGGAATAGGAGGTAGTGTACCTGACAAACTGGCTTTTGAAGCAAGATCATCAGATTGTCTTCTGCAGCAAGGCCTTTGTTTTTGCCTTTGTCAGCTTTAGACGCTGCATGTCTTGTCTTCTCCTCTGATGGTTCGTTTATCGAAATCCCTTTGAGAGCTGTAGTCTTCTGAACAGGCTTGACGATAAAGGAGTCATCATCATCATCGTCATCATCATCATTCTTTGGAGAAGAAGATGGTTCATCATCAGAGATGTCGACAGCTTCATCGTCTTCAGCTTCGTCTTCATCAGATTCAACCTCTTCAGCGTAGGGTGAGGTTACATCAGCAGCAGCTTCAATGTTCTGCTCTTTGAGTTGCTCCCCCTCATACACAAAGAGAGGTTTCTCGGTTCCCTCAGGGTTTTCAACTCCCTGAGGTTTTGAAGAAGTAGCATCAGCTTCAGTCTGAATACCCTCCCCCTCAGCATGGGGAAGGTCTTCTTTATTTTTCTTCTTCCCCTCATCATTATGGGGAAGGTCTTCTTTAGGCTTCTCCCCCTCTTCCACATCATGGTTGGGGGAGGTAACGGACTTTCAGCGGCAGCAGCAGCAATAGGATTATTGTCTTCTTGGCCAGTAATTCTTATGCAGTTCTCAATCGCTGCTACTCTGTCTTCTAGGCCAGTAAGAGCAGGACTGATCTTTTTGAGATCATCTCGATCGGCCTGAGTGAAATAAGAAGTTGGGGTGTTCAGGCGATCGAGCACTTTATGAACAATCTTTTTGGCCACAGAGACCTCAGTCTTGATAGTGGAAACTTCACCCTTAAGAGAACCAACCTCTGTCTTCAATGATGTGACTTCATTGGACAGAGAGGTGAAGTTTGTTGAGATAGTGGTTGTGGCGGTTGAGTTTTCAGCGAGGGTGGTAGCAAATTTAGCAATGCTACCATCCACCTTCTCCAGATCAGCTTTGGAGGCTTTCTTTTCGACGTCAGTGGTCAATGTCTTCAAGTTCTCTCCAGCATTTGTAACCGCTGAAGAGTTGGCAGTGAGAGTATTGTTGAAAGACTCCATCTTTGTTTCCAGGGCCGTCAGGGAGGTGTTGATATCCCCCAAATTAGGACCTGAAAAATTTATCAACTTATGAATAGAGGAAAGCTCAGAAGTTTGGAGTTGAGAGAGAGAAGTGTGTGGGATTTTGTGTATACCTGCAGGCGCGATGGCGAAGTTGTCGAAACCTCAATTTCCTGAAAAGGTTTCGTAGTCGTCTTCAATATTTCCTAGACGACTGGAAGTACCTGCAGGTCCTGTGTTGTGTCCTATCATCCTCTGAAGATGTTCAGCAGTAGTGTCGCTGAGGATGACGGTTGTTGAGGGAAATAGGGGAATAGATTGAGTGACCAAAGAAGAGGTGAGAGGAATGGAGGATGAGACGGTTGGATGGGTACGGGGTTCAGCGTTGGATGCGCTTAAAATCACTTCAGTCTCAAAGGGGACTAAAGGAGGTGGGGTCTGTTCCAAGTTTATAACTCCAGCGTTTAGAGACGCTGAAGCTGGGATGGAAGGGGTGGCTTGTTCAGCTGTGGCAGAGCGTACCACGGAACTATCAATCAGCTCTTCAAGATGAGCTGAGGAGTCATTAGCATGGGAATGCTTTGGGGGTTGCTCCTTGGTTTTCTTGGTCCTTTCGGAGCCAAGTTGGGAAGATGAGTGTTTCCTTTTTCTAGAAGGAGTGGAGGTTGCAGTTGGGGTATCACCGGTGGGGATTTCCACTGAATGAGCCGCAGAAGTAGAAGGAGGAGGATTGAGAATAGATAAGCGAGTAGAGCGACGTACCTCGTTTGGCAGGGGCTTGAAGTCGAACACCTTAGGGCCAACCTGAGACAGTTTCTGGTCTCCTACTTTTGAGTATTTATCCTTACGGCCAGTTTGGAAGATGGCGCTGAGGAATCTTGGGTATGGAACCCATGATGGTCTATCAGCAAAATCTACTCCGAGCGCAAGATCGTCGTAGATTATCGAGGCCCAGTCAACATGGAGACCCTTCAGCAATGCATAGTCCATGGCTTGCTGAGGTTGAGCAGCTAGATCAGAGGAGCAACCCTTCGCTGTCATGTAGCTTATCAGGTATGCGAAGATGAAGTTCATCTCGCTGGGCATCTTTGACTTGTTGAGTGCAGTTAGTTTCATCTCGGCTTTTTCATCTCTCCCTTGATCCCAAACGTACTTCATTGCATCAAAGAATGCAATGAGTGTTTCTCTATCAGCATGTCTTTTGGGGTCAAGAAAAGGAACAAATTGTTTATCTTTGGTGGCAACAGGGAGATTTAGTGTTTTTCGAAAGATAGCTGGGTTGATTTTGATGGTTCCAAAATCAGTGTTACTGAGGATGACATCAAGTAGTTTGGTAGGGTCTTTGGATAATGGTAGCTGAGTGTGTCTGGCGGTATACCAGAATTGAGATAATAGTAACTGATGAGCAGGGGGTGTTATGGTCAAGGCTGTAGAGAGGCAACATGTTTTCATAAAATTCACAGCATCGTCTAGATGCTTGACTTGCTTTTTTGGAGGAAAATCGAACAACGCATGGAGGTTGTTTGATTTTGTAAAAGAGACATCCTCAAGTTTGAACTTGACCTGAGGAGCCTTGGTGATTTCAAGTTCCTCAACAGCAGGAGTGTTCTCAGCAGTAGGAATATCAGTAGAAGATGCCATTTCTGTTTAACATATTTAAATATGAACATAGATAAAGAATATAGTCTTAATGTGGAAAGATTTTCCAAAAAGATGTTTTCGAATTTTGTCCATTTCATTTAAACAAAAATCCCTTTGAGAAAGATTAGGGTTTTTCTTGTTTTGAGAAAGAGTTATAAAACGTAGAGATTATGTGTTTTCCAGTTTTCATTTGAAGAAGGAATTCTGGAAAACATATGAAGAACAAGTTTACGAGTTTTGATATAAACTTGAAGAACAACCATGAAGGTTGTATTCATAAAATCATGAATAGAAAATGATTTCATTTTTTTAAAAAGTTCTTTTGTTTGATTTGTTAAAAGCAAAGAATAAGATCATAAATAGGTAATGTAGATAAATAATAAGAGTATTAACCTGGTTCGTCAAGGAAGAAGATGAACAGTTTCTAGAAATTTTGAGAGCTCAAAATGCAACAGTAAATCTTTTTCTTGCTTGGAGGAGAAGTTTTTCGCGTAAAGAAAAAAATATAAACCCAAAATGGTTTATATAGAGAGAGTAGATAGAGAGAAAATCTTGAGCGGGAAAAGATTTTCATCATGACACGAACACGTGTTTGCATTTGATTGGATGGTAAACGAAACGTGCAAACGTGTGTCAGAAAAAAAACGTGCCAGGGCTTATCCGTTGCGATGATGTCACAACTGTCCTTTCATATTTTAGGATGTCTCGGAGGTTTTGAAAGCTCATGGACACTTTTGAAAATATGAAGTACTGAATAGAAATATCAGTGTTGGTTTAAGAAATTTCAAAGTATCACTGTTAAGGAAGAGATATTCAGCGATGCAAGATGTTTTGAAATCTTTGAGTTCTAGGCGAACGTCAGCGAGTAAGAGAGAAAAATTACATTCATATCAGCGAGTTAATTTTTGTTCAGAGAGAGAATGATAGAGTGGGTTATACAAGTTGATTTTATCCTATCGCTGATCAAATGTGAACCGCTGAAGATTTTATTCTTCAAAGTTCAGCATTCCAAGCTCGCTGATGAGAAAGTTAAATCTTGTCTCATCAAGAGGTTTGGTAAAAAGATCAGCTAACTGAAAATCAGTTGGGATAAAGTGAAGTTCTATATCACCATTTATCACATGATCTCTGATAAAAATGATACCTGATTTCGATGTATTTTGTCTTTGAGTGTAGCACTGGATTGTTGGCTATAGCGATGGCACTTGTGCTGTCGCAATAGATTGGAATTTTTGAGAGCTGAAGGTCATAGTCCAGTAGTTGATTTCTCATCCACAAGACCTGAGGTGGACACTGAATTTTGCTTTTTACTTGTCCAACTCACCAGCTTTCCACCCAAGAGCTGACAGCCTCCTGTGGTGCTTTTCCTATCCAATTTGCAACCTGCAAAATCACTATCTGAATAGGCGATTAAACCAAACCCTGAGTCTTTGGGATACCAAAGACCTAGGTTCATAGTACCCTTAAGGTAACGAAAGATTCGCTTTACAGCGGTCATATGAGATTCCTTAGGTTCAGCTTGATATCGTGCACACAAACAAGTTGCGTACATTATATCGGGTCGGCTAGCTGTAAGATACAAGAGAGAGCCGATCATCCCACGGCACAGTGTGACATTAACAGGTATTCCATTTGAATCCTTGTTTAATGTCAACGGTGGTGCCATAGGGGTTTTCATAGCTGAACTCTGAGTTAAATCGAATTTCTTCAGCATATCTTTAACATACTTTCCCTGATTAATGAAAGTTCCTTTTTCATTTTGTTTTATCTGAAGACCAAGGAAATATGTTAGCTCACCCATCATACTCATTTTATACTCTTCTTTCATTCTATCAGAGAAACGAGTACAAAGATCAGGGTTAGTAGAACCAAATATAATGTCATCAACATATATCTGAACAAGAATGATATGACCTTTCACTATTCTAAAAATAGAGTTTTGTCGATTTTACCTCGCTCAAAATTTTCAATTAGGAGATAAGAGGATAGAGTGTCATACCATGCACGTGGAGCTTGCTTTAAGCCATAAAGTGCCTTATCCAGTTTATAAACATAACATGGACGCTTAGGATCTGAGAATCCTGGAGGTTGTTCCACATAGACTTCTTCATTCAGCTTTCCATTGAGAAATGCTGACTTGACATCCATTTGATATACTTTAAAGTCTTTGTGTACAACGTATGCTAAGAATAGACGAATAGATTCTAGTCTTGCTACTGGAGCAAATGTTTCGTCGTAATCTATGCCTTCCTCTTGTCTGTATCCCTGAGCAACAAGACGAGCCTTATTGCGGGTTACAGTTCCATATTCGTCCAACTTATATCGATAGACCCATTTAGTGCCTATCAGTGTCTTGTCAGTTGGTCTTCGAACAAGTTTCTAAACTTTGTTTCTTTCGAATTCAGTCAGCTCTTCTTGCATAGCGCTGACCCAGTTTGGATCTTTGAGGGCATCATCTATTTTCTTTGGTTCAATCAGAGAAATAAAGTTAACAAATAAACAAATATTACCTGCACTTCGTCGAGTCTGAACACCAGCGTTTGGATCACCAAGGATTTGATCAATTGGGTGATTTACAGTCCATTGCTGAGCAGGAGCATAAGTCGCTGACTCAAATTGGACTGGAGGAGCTGAAGATGAACCTTCGGCAACTTCTGGAATATCAGCCAAGAGAGGAGTAGGTGCAGATGTCATCTCATTCACTGATTGCTGAGAAGTAGATGGAATGTCTGAGACATTTGGTTCAGAAGCAGGTATGGTGTTTAAAGGAACAACTGAGACCCATGATGTTTCAGCTTCACTATTCTGCATGTTTGGGATGATAGTAGGACTGTCATCTTCAACAGTATGAGTATGAGGAGTGGGAATTTCTTCTGAATCACCAAGATAAGAAAACATCCATTGATTCAGTTCTTCAGTATCAGTAGAAGGTCGAGAGTTCCCTGAACGGGATTCGTCAAAAGTGACGTGAATAGTTTCTTCAACAGTTTGTCTTCTTCGATTGAAGACTCTGAAGGCTTTGGAGATTGAAGAATATCCAAGAAAGATTCCATCTTCAGCCTTAGGATCAAACTTTCCAAGGGCATCTCTGTTGTTCAGTATGAAACACTGACATCCAAAGATGTGAAGAAAGCTAATTGAAGGCTTTCTCCCATAAAAAAGTTCATAAGCTGTTTTATTAAATCTTTTGACTATCAGCGACCTATTTTGCGTAAAACAAGCAGTGTTGACAGCTTCTGCCCAAAACTGAGTAGGCAGGTGAGAATCGTTGAGCATTGAACGTTCAGGTTCAATAATAGTTCTATTTCTTCTTTTAGCGACTCCGTTTTGTTGCGGTGTTCTCACTGAAGAAAAGTTGTGAGAAATACCCTTACTCTCAAAGAAGGAATCAAGAGAACTGTTTTTGAATTTAGTCCCATGATCACTCCTTATTGAGCGAACGGTCAAGTTGTTCAGGGTTTCCATCTTCCGAACAAAGGTGATGTGTTCTTCAGGGGTGTCACTCTTAGAACGGAGAAACATAACCCATGTATATCGAGAGAATTCATCAACTCTGACCAGTGTATATTTCTTTCCAGCGATGGATTGTTTGTTAACAGGGCCAAACAAATCCATATGGAGAAGTTATAGAGGAGATGACACTGAGGATACTTGCTTTAACTTAAAGCTTGTTTTGGTCTGCTTGCCTTTCTCACACACTGAACATAAGGATTCTTTGGCGTATGAGTGCTGAGGTAGACTAGTGACTAACTCTTTTGAAGAAAGAGTGTTCAGTGTCTTGAAGTTGAGATGAGAGAGCCTTTTATGCCATAACCAGTTGACATCAGATGTGGCTTTTGAGAAGAAACAGGAGTTCTCAGTGGTTGTTGAGTCCATGTTTGTTACATAAACATTTTCCAAACGATAACCGCTGAGAGCTATCTTCTTCTTTTTGTCAGCGACAAAGCAGGATTCCTTAGTAAAGATTACTTTGTTATCCATGTCGCAAAGCTGACTGATGCTTAGAAGATTATGCTTCAGCCCTTCAACATATGCGACTCTTCTGAAGGTTGTTGTACCATTAGAGAGTACACCAAACCCTCGGGTATGTCCTTTTCCGTTTCCACCGAAAGTTACAGAGGGACCCTTCTCTTCCTTGTATTCCAAGAGCAGGCTTTTCTTTCCAGTCATGTGTCTTGAGCATCCGCTATCGAGATACCAGATACCCATCTTAACCTTAGTAGCAGAGGTTGATGTAGAGGGAATGTCAGAGTTGTCTTCCTCATCTTCAAGTTTGGCCATGAGACAAAGATTTGCTTCATCATCTTCAGAGTCAGATGATTCTTCTTCGTCAGATGCATCCCAATCATAGTCAGCCATAAGGCCTTTGCCTTTCTTCTTAAAGGCTTTCAGCTTTGCATACCTTTCTTTCAGCTTTTTATATTTTTCATCTCTATTCCTGGGAATAAAGTTTTTCTTGTGAAAAGCTGAGGATCTAGAGATTTTCTTTGACCTGCACTCACTAGCAAAATGACCTATCTTTTCACAGTTATAGCAAGTAGCAGTAGCCTTATCAACAGGGGTTGATGATCTTGGCTTGTCAGTAATAGCAAGAGGTTTGTTCTTCTTGAAATTACTCTTTCTAGCAAATCTCCTGAACTTATTAGCCAGGAATGCCAGAGTTTCATCATTATCTGAAACGTCAGAGTCTACTGATCTTTCAGAGTTAGTTTCCAACTCAGTGATAGTGATAGTCGATCGCTGAGTGGAAGGTGACTCTGAGATTAAAGCAACATGGGTGCTTTTGGAATCTTTTACAAGATTCTTCTTAAGATGACTTGATTGCTCATGATTCAGCATCGTGCCATATAAGGTAGAAAGAGTCATAGATCTAAGATCTTTTGACAGCTTGAGACACATTGAATAATTGTCCCAGCTTTCAGGTAAACATTCTAAAAACTTTGTCAGCACTTCAAAGTTAGAATATTCCTTACCAACAGTTTTTAGATCTATTATTAAACAGTTAAAACGTTGGTGTACTTCAGAGAGAGTTTCATTCTTACCACAAATGAAGCTTTCGTACTGTCTTACCAGGTTGATCTTTCGAGAGTCCTGGACTTCAGAAGTACCTTCATACTGAACACAGATTGTGTCCCACATAGCTTTTGAGGTTTTCATGTTCATGACGGAATGGTAGACTTCGTCAGGAAGAGCCATGGAAAGTATGGATCTGGCTTTGGTGTCAAGACCTACTTTCTTCTTGTCTTCATCAGTCCACATATGCATTTCCTTGGAAATCAGCCTTTCTGGAATAGCAGGTCTATTCTCAGTGGCTGGAACTTCAGCATCTATTCTGACAGGAATGTATGGACCATTTTCGACATAATAAGGTATAGTTGGGTCTACACCTTCTAAGAAGAGTATCATCCTATTTTTCCATAGATTAAAGTTATCTCTGGAAAATCTAGGGGGTTTTTCAAGAGAACCATTGTCGATATAGTTGGTGTTTGTGTTGGTAGCCATTTTCAGAAATAGCTAGGAAGAGAAATCTTAGTATAGATCAGATCTTGTTTATGAGATTAAACAAATCTGCTCTGATACCACTTGTTGGTCCCGAAGGGTTATACAAGTTTGTAGAAGGGGGGGGGGATGAATACAAACACACGATTTTACTTTTCTAAATTGTTTATTGATAAATCAAATACAATTTAAAACTTGTTGCGGAACAAGATATGGATTAACCTAATCTAAACAAGTTAAGAACACTAAGTTTCTTACACTAGAAATAGATAGAAAGGAGATAAGAATATTAAGTATAATATTCTAACACATAGATAGATAGAAGAAGATGGCCAGTGCACTTCAAAACTGAAGTAGGGTTCTTCTTATATACTGCATGCATTTAATGCATGGCAGTATGGCTTTACACGTGGCAGCAGCTGAGTGGTTGCATGTCATTGACCTTTGTAGACAACCTTAGTAGAACATATGTTCATTAGTAGACTTGTCGCTGGTTCTTGAGCTTGATCTTCGACTTCAGCGTAGAACATATGTTGACATGAAACTTGTCTTCAGGGATCATAAGTTAACAACTAACTATCAGCGATTACCATAAGGAATGAACAAGCTCAGAGCATTATGGTGAACAATGTTCGTTGAATGTCTAATTCAAAGAGCGAGAGTTCCTATCAGCGGTACTGTAAAGTCTTAGTACTTATCAGCGATAGTGAAACTCTAATACATATTGTTTACTTACAATTTTCACTAAGTGTTTAAGAGAGGGTGTTAGGTCTTAATATGTGTGGAATTAGAAGTTCAGGGACTTATCTTGTCACTTCTTGTAAATACCCTTTGGGTATAAGTAGTTTGTGTTTAACCTAGTTTTAGGTTAATGATCATTATTATTGTTAGTAAAACCTTTGTACGGCTACACAGTCTGCCACTGAATCTTGTTCATTCAATTCATCAATACAAGTGAGATTTATGGCTGATTATTGCTGATTGGGTTGATTGCTTATGTATCTGGGATCCACAATTGGTATCAGAGCAGAAGGACGTTGATTCAAAGGTATTTTTCTGTATTTTTCTTGATCATTCATCGCTCTCACTGTGTTCATATAAAGGATTTGATTGCTTCGATTTTGGTGTTAAAACCTAAAATTGAGGCTTGATCAATTCTTCTCATAAGTTTTCTAAGATATATATGTGTTTTCAAATCATCTGGTTGAGTAAAAATTGCTGATTTTTAAAATTCTTGATCTTCTTGGTGTTTGCTCCGTGTTCGTGAAAATTACTAATTTTTCTTGACAAAAGTGCTAGTTGATTCGTTTTAGTAATGTTTTTGTGAGTTTTTGGGTTAGTTTCTTTGTCAGTACTAAGTTCTTGCAGATTATATCTCATCAACTCTTCAGAAATTCATCGAATCGGGTAAGTTTTTCTTGTTTCTGATTTGGTTTCGAAGTCCCGGTATTAATAACTCCCGGTATTAATAACTCCCGGTGCTAATATCTCCCGGTAGTGACTATTCCGATATCTCCCGGTAGTGATAACTCCCGGTAGTGATAACTCCCGGTATAGTAATAACTCCCGGTAGTAATAACTCCCGGTAGTAATAACTCCCGTATTGTCATCTCCCGGTACTTCAATTCCCGGTACTTCAACTCCCGGTACTTCAACTCCCGGTACTTCAACTCCCGGTACTGTGTCATTCAGTAGAACTGTCTTAGGCTTTATTCTGTTAGACTTTGCATTAGTAAGTGTGTTTCGTGTCTTAAAATCCTTTGAATCATCTCACGTCCTACGATCACCACTGTAATCTCAATGGCTTCACAAGACGCACTCGCTATCGGATCTGAGTTCAAGCCTCCTATACTATATCGTAGGGAATAGAGTGTCTGGAAAGACAGATTTATGTGCTTCATTCAAACCAAACCTCTTTATGAGGAGATACTTCGTTCGCTCAAGGAGGGCCCCACTGTTCAACCGTTAATGGATGTTCTTGCTATTGAAGGTGGACCTCCTGCCCCCAAAGTGCCAAAACCATATGACAAACTGACAGTTGACGAGAAACGTAGAGCTGATGGTGACACGTTAGCAAAAACCTATCTGGTTTGCAGTCTTCCAAACAACATATATTGTAGCATAGACGACTGCAAGGAGACTGCAAAAGGAATGTGGGATCAGCTGGCTAAGATAATGCAAGGCAGTCGAGAGGGAAATCAGATGAAGATCACAAACTGTTTCACTAGGTATGAATCTTTCAAAGCTAAGCGAGGCGAATCTCTAACTGATACATATGAACGCTTCTGTACTCTTCTAAATGATTTGCACAAGAACAATATCTTCAAGTCAAACTTAGAGTGCAACATCAAGTTTCTCAAGAATCTTCAACCTGAATGGAAGGGTTTTGTACTTCATGTCCGCCACAACCGTTCTCTCGAAAATGTTCCGCTGCACGAGATATACGAGATGTTGCTTCAAGATGAAGAAGAAGTTATTGAGCTGATGGGAGATAGCAAATCTAAGGAGAAGGTACATGAAGATCCTCTCGCGTTAATTTCTCACAAGAAGGATAAACAGTCGTCACGAAGTTCTCATCGTGAAGAAGCTCCGAGTGAATCCGAACATGAAGATGATGCACCAGAAAGTGATTCCGATCCTGAGCTAGATAGCATTAAGAAAGTTGTCGCCTTATTAACTCGCAAGTATGCTCGGAAAAAGTTTTTCAAGAAGCCGGCGAATAACAACCAAAGATACTCCACTAATGCTAAGCGTCGGGATTACAAGGACAAGCACGATGAGAAACGCAAGAAGGATGATGGTAGAAAGAGTAATGATGGGAAGCGAAGTGAAGGAAAGTCTGAAAATCGAGATGATGATGAACCTGTAAAATGCTACAACTGCGGGAAGAGAGGTCATTTCGCCAAAGATTGCCGAAAGCCTGTAGTACGTAATGCTGAGTACTACAAGAACAAAATGCTTCTCGCAAGGCAGAAAGAGGCTGGTCAAGCATTAATGGCGGAAGACGATCACTGGCTGCTCAATACGGATGATGAAAATGAGGAAGAAGAAGCTCATATGTGCTACACTGGTCTGAATCCGGAAAATACTGATTCCGAAAATGACTCCTCCGACGAGCAGAAAGACAAACATGAGTGCCAGGTATGTGGTTCTTCCAATGCTAGCTTGTTAAATCAAATGCATGAAATGGTGCGCACTTTAGATTCTTTTAAAAACAAGGTTAAGACCAAAGACGCCCACATCTCTAAGCTAGAAGCCGAGGTTAAGTTAAAATATGATACCATAGGCAGACTAGCAATTGAAAAGGCTGAGGACAAATGTGTGATAGATAATTATCAAACTGAGTGCTCGGCCTATTCAGAAAGAGCTAAACTTCTCGAGACCCAAATATCTGAATATACTCAAAAGTTAGAGAAATCTCAAGAGGAATTTTCTAAAAGCATTTTAGTTCAAGATAATGTTTTGAAAGAGAATGAAAAATTGACCACTAAGCTTAAAGATCTTGAATCCAAACTTTATAAACTTGGTCAATCTGAACAAACCATTCACTTGAACAAGCCCAAGGAGTTCAAATATTACAACTCACTTTGGGGACTCAGATATGATAATCCGTGCTACCTAAAGAAGGTCTTGTCAAAGGTTCCCACTCTTTATGAATTTGATTTCATGGGCTTAGACAAGACCTATCCAGAGTACAAAATCAAGTGGACTAAGGCATCTAAGGAAGATGAGGAGTTTGAGGATTTTAAAAGAAAATCCGCCATACCTCTACCTCCAATAGAGGCAAAACCTAAAACGGATAATTCTTCTTCGAAAAATAACACAAAATCGGATGATGCGCCGCCTAGGAAGAACATAAATGTACAAATTCCTTTCGTGTACGAAACGCTTAATGCATCGTATTTTAAAAGCAAAACTCCTTATCTCTCAAATGACTATTTTGACATCTGCTCTCTCGCCAAAACGGTTGAGACTTCGCCTCCTGTTCCGGCAACCGCAGATGAAGACTCTAATGATCAAACAGAGTTGAAACGTTATGTTCCACCTCTGATTTTGGAAAACATTATCTTTAAACTGGAAGAGTCAATTATAAGAGATAAGGTCACTTATGAAACCGAAAGGATTGTACTTTTAGATTCTATTGACAAGCTCAAACAGAATAAACCCGACTCACTATCTGAATCTGAAAGAGAGTCCTATCGGACCGAGATTGACAAGTTGACATCTCAACTGGCTGTTTTGGCATCTGAAGCCTTAACGCTGAGAATGGCTAAGGGGAATTCTGTGGATACCCCAATGACGCCGGTCACTCCTGAAACAATCTCGTTTGATGATGCTCAGATCTTTTCGGATAGTTCGTCGTGCAAAGCCTTTATGGGAGTGTCTGATGACACCACTACTAAAGATTTGAGCTTTAAGGATAAAGGTAAGGCCATCAAAGTCGATTTGGTTCAAAAGGATCTTTTACAAATTTTTGACACTCCGTGTGCGAATAACTCCTTATCTGACTCTGATGGAGACACTTCACCTGATTCTGCAAGAATATTTTCTGAGTTTATGAACTCCACTCCTTGTCATGACGATGATTTTTCTAAATTTGACTTCGATCCGAAGCTTCCTAGTCACTCTAAATTTTTAAAAAAATTGCCAGAACCGGTTAATTTTGAGATGGGCGAATGTTCGAATTCGAAAACCGTTTCCAAGACCACTTCAAAAACCAAATCTAAACGTCGGTCTAAGAAACGTTGTACAACCGGTAAAGGCTCCTCTAAACAACCCATTTTCTCAAACTTCTCTAACGCTCAAACTAATGTAATTTCAGATAGTACGGGTCGGGGGAATGCGCCTCGAAGAGAGTGGGTAGAGAAGAATGCTAAGACGCGCCCTGAGAATAACAAATCATTTACTTCTGTTTTGAATAATAGGAATAATAACGACAAACATGAATTTGGTTGGAACAATTCTGTTGAACATGGTTTTAAATTTCCTGTTAAACTTGACAATGTTCATCAATTGATTGGTTTTTCGCGTAAATATGTTTGTTGTTCTGTTTGTGGTGTGAATGACTTGATTGACTCTAGATATGCAAATGATTGGGTAGGCTCATATCATATTTTTAATTCTCATGGTTCACGCAAATCCAAACCCAAAAGACCCAGCTCTAAACGGGTCCCAAACAATGGTGCTGCACCTAACACCCAAGGACCCACTACCAGATGGGTACCTAAACGCGCTTAATCTCTGTTTTGCAGCCCGGTCATGTGTGGTTTCTCGATTCTGGTTGCTCCAAGCACATGACTGGTAGAAGGGAGCTACTCACCAACTTCAAGGGGAAGTACTGCGGTGATGTTCGGTTTGGGAATGATAATGTGGCCCCGATCATGGGCTACGGCGATCTAGTTCAGGACAAACTCACGATCAAGCGGGTGTCCTATGTAGAAGGCCTTGGTCACAATATTTTCAGCATCGGCCAGTTTTGTGACAAGGATCTTGAGGTGCGATTCAAGGCGAATAGATGCAGTATTCTAGCTGACGATGGGACGGAAAATCTCGCCGGTACTCGACGGACGAACTTGTATACCATCAACCTCGCTACAATCAAGACTGATAAAGCAGTGTGCCTGATGTCCAAAGCTACTACTCAACAGAACTGGCTATGGCATCGACGGCTATCGCATCTCAACTTCAAGAACATCAATAGGCTGGTGCTGGGAGGACTCGTCAAGGGTATGCCAGAGCTGAAATTCGCGAAAGAACATATTTGCTCTGCATGCGAAATGGGAAAGATGAAGAAGGTGTCTCACAAACCGAAACCGGTGCCAAGCACGTCTCGACCATTAGAGCTGATCCATATGGATCTATGCGGCCCTACGTGTACAAAGCATAAGTCACAAGAAGTACGTATTAGTGATGGTGGATGACTTCTCAAGGTACACCTGGGTCAAGTTTCTTTGTTCAAAGGACGAGACGCCCAATGTTATCATCAATCACTTAAAGGGAGTTCTAAACAACCTTCAGCTGACCGTAATCACGATTCGCATGGACAACGGAACATAATTCAAGAATCGTACCATCAGTGACTTCCTCACTTCTCAGGGAATCTCATACACATTCTCTGCAGCCAGGACCCCACAACAAAATGGCGTAGTGGAACGTCGTAACCGCACTTTAGTGGAAGCGGCACGCACCATGTTGTCACATTACAAACTTCCTCTATTTCTATGGGCCGAGGCTATCGCGACGGCGTGCTACACTCAAAATAGATCCATCATCCACAAGCGCTTCAACAAGACGCCTTATGAGGTCATCAATAAGCGCACTCCCAAAATCGGATACTTTCATGCGTTTGGGTGCAAATGCTTCGTTCTGAACGAAAAGGATGATCTCGGCAAGCTCAAACCGAAGGCGAACGAGGGGATCTTCATTGGCTACTCAACATCTTCCAAAGCATACCGCGTCTATAATAAAAGTACCAAGAGTGTGATCGAGAGTATTAACGTGACCTTCGACGAATTGGTCGACCTGGCTTCTGGACATAACAGTTCGGAACCCGTACTTACTGGAGTGCTGGCTTCTGATTTCTCTCGATCGGAACCCAAGCACACAACAGTTGATCCTTCGTCGTCTAATCCGTCGAAGTCACAACCTTCTGCGTTAGATCTTCTGTTTCAAGATTTTTATAATGATTTATTTTTTCCCCCAATTTATACTGATGCTTCTTTGAATGCAGATGGAACTATAGTGGTGTCGACCGACATGTCCGGTCCTCCTCCAACCCTCAATGATACTTCCACGGAGGACTCACCTTCTTCACCAGTAATTGCGACGACGGCACCTCCCTCATCAATGGTTCCTACCACTCCTTCCTCTGGAGCGAGCAACGGCTTGGACGCCACTGCCACATCTTCGTCCACCGCTGTTGTATCTCCACCTGTGGCCGTTCCAAGACTACATCCAGTTCCATCCCTTGAAGTTGTTCAGAATCTACCCCTTGGGTCCTATGTCGATGCGGATAATTCAGAACCTCTTTCGGAGCCTCTTCCCCATACGAGGAAATGGACTCGAGCACATCCTCCGGAATAAATCATCGGTGATCCGAATGCCCCCGTTCAGACTCGGACTACCACGGAAGCTGGAGACGACGTCGCACCTGCATTGCTGAGTAATACTCAAAAACGTGCGGCAACCGGAAATGAATGTCTATTCTCTGTTTTCCTGAGCAACGTCGAACCTGCCTCCGTGAAAGATGCCCTACACGACCCGGACTGGATAATAGCCATGCAAGATGAGCTCAACGAGTTCGAGAGTCTCAAAGTATGGCGTCTGGTCCCTCGCCCGAAGAATCAAACCATCATAGGAACGAAGTGGATCTTCAAGAACAAAAAGGACGAGAATGGTGTCGTGGTTCGAAACAAGGAACGTTTGGTCGCTAAGGGGTATCGACAACAAGAGGGGATCGACTACGAAGAGACGTTTGCACCAGTGGCCCGAATCGAAGCCATTCGGATGTTTCTCGCATACGCCGCCCACAAAAACTTCACGGTCTATCAAATGGATGTGAAGACGGCGTTTCTGAATGGAGATCTAAAAGAAGAGGTATACGTCTCTCAGCCAGAGGGTTTCATAGATCCGGATCACCCGAACCATGTGTATCGACTCGACAAAGCATTATACGGACTAAAACAAGCACCGAGAGCCTGGTACGATAAACTGTCAACTTTTCTTCTAATTTCCGGCTTCTCGAAAGGTAAGATCGACACAACTCTTTTTATAAAGAGGGAAGGTGAGCACATTCTTTTAGTTCAAGTCTATGTCGATGACATCATCTTCGGTTCCTCTTGCCCACAATACTGTCGCAACTTTTCGTTCCTCATGAAAAAGCATTTTAAAATGAGTATGATGGGTCAGATGAATTTCTTTCTCGGTTTTCAAGTTCAACAACCGTCGACCGGAATATTCATCAATCAATCTAAGTACATCGCGGATATTCTTTGGAAATTCCAGATGGAACAGTGCTCACCCATGCTGTGAGTCCATGATCTTCAACACTTGAAGTAATTGTAACAAGATGAGGAAGGAGAGAACACTTTATTATTGAAATGTAAACCTAATCTAGAGAGAGAACACAAAAGTGTTTAAGAGCTACATTTTTGTATTATGGAATTATGATTACAAATAACATGAAATGACCTATTTATAGCCCTTCCCCTTGTTACAACAAGTAAGCCCAAGCCCATTTACATGTCAAAGCCCATTAGGCCCAAATCCATTACTTTACAAAACTTTCTAATTAATTTGGACAACTTAAATGTCCTAACATTCTCCCCCTAAAGTTTTGGAAAGTAACATCACTTAAAAGTCTTTACTCCTCTCCCCCTTGATTTTCTTGAAAAACTTTAGAGGTGCATTCTTCAAAAGTAGGTTCGGCTCCCCCTTGAAAGTTGCTCTTATTCATCATATTTTCAACTTTGAAAAATTGGATCCAATGTACTCCATAACCCCGACTAAATGCTCTGATACCAATTGTGAGTCCATGATCTTCAACACTTGAAGTAATTGTAACAAGATGAGGAAGGAGAGAACACTTTATTATTGAAATGTAAACCTAATCTAGAGAGAGAACACAAAAGTGTTTAAGAGCTACATTTTTGTATTATTGAATTATGATTACAAATAACATGAAATGACCTATTTATAGCCCTTCCCCTTGTTACAACAAGTAAGCCCAAGCCCATTTACATGTCAAAGCCCATTAGGCCCAAATCCATTACTTTACAAAACTTTCTAATTAATTTGGACAACTTAAATGTCCTAACACATGCGTACTCCTATGTCCCCCGGTACGAAGTTACACGCTGATCCTAACGGAAAGGCTGTTAACCCTACTACCTATCGAGGAATGATTGGTTCGCTGATGTATTTGACGGCAAGTCGATCGGACATAATGTTTTCTACTTTTCTGTGTGCTAGATTTCAGTCTAATCCTAAAGAGTCTCACATGATAGCAGTTAAGCGTATAATTCGTTACTTGGAAGGTACTGCTAATCTTGGTCTTTGGTACCCGAAGGACACAGGATTCGAGCTTACAACGTATTCTGATGTTGATCATGCGGGAAGCATGTTCACCGGAAAAACACGACGGGACACGTTCAGTTCCTAGGCGACAAGCTGGTTAGCTGGGCCTCAAAGAAGCAGACTTGCGTCTCCACCTCCACGGCGGAAGCGGAGTACGTAGCCGCGTCCAGCTGCTGTTCCCAAGTGATTTGGATGCGGACTCAACTGAAGGATTACGGGTACAACTACTCGAACATCCCCATCTATTGTGACTCCAAAAGTGCTATCGCCATCACGAGCAATCCGGTGCAACATACAAAGACGAAACATATAGACGTGCGCTATCACTTCATCAAGGATCATGTGGAGAAAGGTACCGTGGAACTCTACTTTGTGTGTACGGAAAATCAACTGGCAGATTTGTTTACCAAGGCGTTGGACGAAACACGTTTTTTCGCTCTAGTGTCCAAGCTTGGTATGCTAAATCTGAAAGTTTGAGTCTCAGTTGTACTTGTCTCACCTTTTCCCCACAACGGGATAACTATATCTCTTACAGATATACTTATCACGCCGCGTGGCTTGGGTGTTTCAAGCACATCGTCCCTCGTTTTCTGTACATTCAAGGGTAGGGTTTCCTTTCGTTTTTCCAGTTTTACATCTATCTTTATGTTATTCGTATTGTCTTTGTTATTCCCGTGCTTCTAAGTGTGTGTTTTCAAGTTGATTCCTCGAATGCCTAGTTCCGAAGGTACGTATTCTATCTCTGCGAGGAAAAGCTATAATTTTTTAGAAATCAAGGGGGAGAAATATCAGTCTGATATGTCTAGGGGGAGTTTTGTCATTTTGTCAATGTTATTTGTTAAGTTAGTCTTTTCTTTCACTTGTGTGTTTTGTTTTTTATTAAAAAAAAGGGCTGCTATTTTTGAAAAGTTGAGGGGGAGCGATGTCAGGTTGAAAATCTGAGGGGGAGAAGAGAATTTTTTTTTGGTGTGTCAATTTTTTTTTTTTTAGAATTAGCAGTTGGAATCTATGGAACCGGGAGAGTTGCGGGACCCGGTGCCAACCTCACCCGGTATCGGGACCGGGGTATATAAACAAGGTTTTCCTTAAACCTTTTCATATTTTTCATAACTCCCGCACCCCAAACTCCCTCTGGCTTGCGATTTCTTCCACAATCGGACTCCAATCCTCACCAATCTTCAGGTATGCATCCTAATCTCTATTATTATTGCGTTTAATCACTTAGATCGAGCCTTAGAACACAACACACGATCGATTTCATCGATTTTAAATCGCGCACTGTTAGGGTTTTAGACTCCCGGTAGTCTCGACTCCCGGTAGTTCCAAGTACCGGTAGTTCCAAGTACCGGTAGTTCCAAGTCCCGGTAGTTCCATGTACCGGTAGTTCCAAGTCCCGGTACCTTAAGTTTTTGAAACTCCCGGTGCTATTGGCCCTGGTATTTCCATTTTTCGAGTACTGATCTTTGCAAGCTCCGTAAGATTCGCGATTTGCCTATATGCACCTTAACTGTTCTTTCTTGCTTTCATTAAACTCGGATCCTCCAAGACTCGAGTTGTGAACGGTCTTGCACTGCACCGACTCTCGGTGTTCCAAATCCGAGAATACGGGCCTCGAGACTGGGGTATATGTCACTCAATGGGCTCGTAACTAACAATCTGGATGCTCTGACAGGTTCATGGCGCAGCCAAATCCGAATCCACCTCAAGCCGACGCTCAATTACTCCCTACGGGTCCAAACCTTCCTCTAGTTGCAAACAACTATTACCTTGTCCCGACGAATTTCAACTGCCTATGCCCTGTTATAGTGGAGATTCTGAAGCGCCATGCGCTTAACCAGGCGTTAACAGCTCATCCTTCGGTTCCGGCTGTTTACGTACATCAACTTTGGCGGTCTCTCGAACTTATAGCTCACGGCCAACACTATGACCTCCGCGCTCGTATCGGCGACTCATCGTTCACTATCACGGTCCAGACCTTCCGCACCATCCTTGGTCTTCAGGACGCAAATGCAGCTCCAGCTCCAGAAGCTTTCGACGGGCATGTCACTGATGTAGACCTGTGCCGAGACATTCAGGCTCTCGGATATCGAGGCGGCCTTCATCAACCTTCGAGCTTCACTCGAACTAACCTCCAGCCTGTATGGTACACTCTGTTCACCATCCTGAACAGGTGTCTCTCTGCAGTGACGAAAGGCATTAACCGTACGTCAGTCAACATGCTTCGCTTATTTCATGCTGTTATCTACAGTCGCAATGTTGACTTCGCGGCGATGCTTTGGGCGGAACTCGTGGCACAAGTGCAAAAGAAGATCGAAGGCAATCGACGACTCTCATTTCTTCCGTATCCACGCTTTCTTCAATTGCTTGTCGCACATTTCATGGAATCCGATCTCACCATTCCTCGACGCGCTGATCACGAGGTACTTGTTGCTACTCGTATGACTCGTATTCAAAATATTCGAGTCCTAGAAGGTATAGTTCCTATGGTTATTCCTGCTGCCTTACTAGCTATCGCGGACCAATCGACACTAAGTGTGTTAGCTTATAGGAAAGAGAACAACATAGTCGCTCCTATGGTCCAGCCAAATCTGGCTGGACCTGCCCAAGGAGCGCGAGCCGAGCGACGTGAGGGTCCACGTATGCGAGGACGAGGGGTTCGACCAGCAGGGGCTGTCGGACGGGGCGCGCAGAGAGAAAATGTAGTGAGGGGTTCAGGCGTGGGTAGTGCCGGGCGGTCATCACGCGATGCTAGTACGTCTCGCCCTGGACCTCATTCACCGCCTGCTGATGGCTCCGCCCTACACGATGTGGAGGTGGAAGGAGTTTCCCGAGTACACATAGCCGAAGAGGCAACCTCCTCTTCCAGCTCTGAATCCGGTTCTTCCTCTGGAACAACTGTCGGCACCGCCTCTGGCTCCGAATCGGTATCCGGATCCGTGTCTCAATCAGGCTCGGCCTCTGGTGACGTAGAAGGGTCTGAGGAATCCGACAGTGAGGAAACCGAATCTGACAACGATGATGATGATGCAACTTCTGACGGGGATCAAGCACAACTTCCACCGGTCTCTCACTTGGAGAGTTCTAGTGTTGAAACTAGAGACCAGCCTCCCCCGGTCTCGCCTTCTTTGGATACATAATTGAGTCTAGATCCCTTTGATTCTGACATTTCTTTGGCTAGGACACGGGTCATTGATTCTGCTAACGTCGAGAGTCTTCGTGCCTCGATCGGAACGCCCGGAGCGAGTCTACCTTTTGGTAGTTCGCAAGGACAGGGCGGAAGTCCTACCACGGCTATCATCACGCCAACCGTTAATGTAGGCGGTACTGCGGTGCAATCCGCTGCAGCTACTACAATGGAAGGGCTAAGTGCCGCCGGAGTTAGTTTCCCGGAGTTCGTCTCCAAGGAATATGTGGACGGTGCCTTAAAGGCTGTCCAATCGGATATTATGAAGCAGGTTTCCGAGGCCTTGGCGTTCATTCGTCGATCTATCACTGGTAAAGCCACGGCATCTTCGGTTCCTCATCCGACTCCCCAACTCCACCTATCCCGACCGTCAACCGCTCCGGCTGTCCAGCACATGTCCGTTGATGATCTCAAAGCCGCCTTACTGGACAAGTTGTTGACCGACTCCAACATTTCTGCCTCCGCTGATGCAGATTTAGTGAGCATTCTCCGCTCGCAAACCCAACCACCGCCCCCTATCGCACTGACCGACTCAATTACGGCCCAACTATCCGATGTCAGGCAGGCCCTCGACAGGCTAACAGAGAGGGTCGCCAGTCTTGAAGACACCTGTAAGGGTCAGGTCCAAAGTACCAAACGAAGACATGATGATCCGGATGACCGTGATCAACATGAGGGGGAGAAAAGAATAAGACTGACCGAGCTGTCATCCACGGCGGCAGAAACTTCAACGGTAACTCCAACTGAACCACAGCAACAACAACCGTTAGAGTCCGAAATGGTTCAGGACATGGAGATTTCTTCACCGGTCAGAGACAACTTAGAAGAGTCAGCAGACCCGACGGTTGAAAAGCCCGAAGGTCCATCGGAAGACACGTCAATGCCAACAGTTTCGGAGCGGCCCGTCCTAGAACTTATTGATGAGGACTCGGCCGGCGATCCGGAACTTGAAACCGATTGGAGGCAAAGAGCGATTGTTGCTATTCAGACAGAAATTGATGCCTTGTGGGAAATACAGGGCGATGACGAATTGATGACAGAGTTTGATTATGACCAACTTCTTCTTCTGGGTGAACAGGTATCTACCGCTTCGGCTGATCTTAGTGATCCTGCAGGTTCATCTGAAATTATTGTGTCAATTCCAGAAGCGGTTTCACCCCAACATCCTCAACCAGCTCGTTGGGAAAGGTTTCGAATCTTAGTACCGTATTTGGAATAATCTCAGAAGAAAATCTTCGCTCACTGGATAAGACCTCTTGACCTTGTACAATGTCATGGGGCCACGTTCCTTGATGAGCCGATCAGATCGCAGTATGTGGAAGTTATGAAAAGAGGCAGAATGAGACATCAGGTTTACTCTAAGCACAGAATCACCAAAATCGTGAGTATTGAATCAGACAGAATCGTAAAAGTCGTCTTCCCGACCTTTTCAGTAAAAAGGGATGACGGAAATATTTGGAACTTCTCAGAATCCGATTTCAAACATCTTTGCCTGAGAGATTTTCCAGTTCTACTCAGATTTTTGAAGACTCTTACTATTCGGCCTCTACCCTTCACCAAAGCCCTCGAAGCTATCAAAAGATTCATGAAGTGCACGATCACATTATCCTACATTGAAGACTTTCAGTTGGGACTCGAAAGTAATCAGAAAAAGATCAACATCTTAAAGCCCAATCTGAACCTCCCTGAAGACGCACAGGTACACTCATTACTTTCTAAACCAGAAACAGGGTTCGTGTATCTGAACGGAAAATGGGAGAAACGGTTCATCAGAAAAAGTGAAGTGCATAAATTTAGCGAGGGAACATTGGTGAAAATCCAGTCTGATCTGAAGAAGATTTTAGAAGAAGAAGTCAAGAATGCTCCTCCAGAGCAGTATGTCAATCTTCGCGAGTACCTTGCCGAAGATCTTCTCAAAGCCATAGAAGACCGGCTTGAATTCAGATGCTGCATCAGATATTTTGATGTGCTCTTTGCTATCCGAAAGCGCTATGTTCCAGACTGGCGTGAACGCGAACTTCTATTCCAAGGGGGAGATTGTTAGGTCTTAATATGTGTGGAATTAGAAGTTCAGGGACTTATCTTGTCACTTCTTGTAAATACCCTTTGGGTATAAGTAGTTTATGTTTAACCTAGTTTTAGGTTAATGATCATTATTATTGTTAGTAAAACCTTTGTACGGCTACACAGTCTGCCACTGAATCTTGTTCATTCAATTCATCAATACAAGTGAGATTTATGGCTGATTATTGCTGATTGTGTTGATTGCTTATGTATCTGGGATCCACAGAGGGTTATTATCAAATCACTGAGGGTTTGGATCAACAGGTACACTCGTGAGAGTCCGGTAAAGAGGAATCCAGATATTGGTGCGATCAAGATATCCAAATAGGGTAAGACCGGGTGTAGCGGGAATGTAAAACTATCGGAAAACTAATGAAATCCAGACAAAAGAGATCCGGATACTAAGGATATCTGGGAATCTAATGAAATCCGGACAAAAATTTAACCGAATATTGAGTATTCGGGAAACGGGAACTTACCGAGAAATAAGATGTATCTGGGAACTTCGACCTGCGCGATTTTCTCGGATCTAAAACTAACCCAGATGATTTCTTATGCTTCCTTGATATCAAAATAGATATAGAAACACCAAAAACAACCAACCCAATTTGATTTATAGCAAAATACATTTAATTATTCGAAAATCACTAAAACTTCTTGAAGAACAGTGAACTCGAACCAAGAACAAATCTTCAGAATTGATACTTAAAACCTTTGATATTGAATACAAAACTCTACCAAAAGCGATTAATAACTCAAAGGAATGGAATGAAGAAACTAGTAATCAACAATTTGAGCAAAAATCACACAATCAGAAGATTTGATGAACACAAAATCAAAATTGATACCTTTTGGATCGATAGCTTTGTCTCTCTGCTCTGATACCACGTGTAGATCCCAGTATGATCAAGTAACAATGATTGTAAACGATTAATCTATTATTGAATGATTAGAGAGTGTTACAAGATTTGAATGACAAAATCTCTCTATCTATGATTGTGAATTATGAACGGCTAACCTAAAGATTAATAAAAGAAACCTTAAATACCTAGGGCTTAAGCTTATATCCCATGGACCATTAATCTAATAAGCCCAATGACAATATAAGACCTTTACAATTATAAATCAAACTATATAATTACTTAATATAACTTTCTAATATATAGGATATTTATGGTCCTAACACTTCACCTGAGCCTTGTGTTGCTTATACTCTATCCATTGCAATATGTCCCTCTTCAGTGCCTCAACCTCTCCACTCAGCTTATTGACATGTAAGGCCAATTTCTTGATCTTCTTCTTGACCACTTTCTTGATGGAGACAGACTGCTTATCCATTTCTTTCAGCAACTCCTCCTTGATGTTTTCCATGGCAATGATCATAGGGTCTACAAATGGCTCATTTGCATGGTTATCATTATACCTCATTGACCTTTGCAAGGTTTGCTTATCTATCATAGTCCTCTCTTTTGAAAAAGTGTCAGACTCTAATGTAGGGACTTTGGCTTTTGCTAACAATTGGTGGATGATGGAAGGGTAGGGTAGCCGGCCATTAGCCCTATCAATACTAGCCTTCATGCATCCACATATCAATCTCCCAACATCAATAGGATAACACTCTAATATGTAATACAAGAGGTACACTCTCTCCATATACATGTTGGTATCATGGCTTGTGGGGTGCAGGGTATGCCTCAGGAAACAGAACCAAACATTGGCTTCAGCTTTCAGGAAACAGGTTCTGAAGGTTCTACAGCTACCCTTCATGGTCCAAGTAGATCCAGGGTGTGCTAGGGTTGCTAGGATTTCTTCTAGTTCCTCCTCTGTTGTTCCAGCCTCTAGCCTATCAAACTCAGATTCCTTAGGTGGGGTGAGTCCTAACAGCTTATTTATTATTTGTGGGGAATAGGATACAGGGGTCTGTCTTACTGTGAGATCCACCCTAGAATTAACAGCCATCTCAGTATAGAACTCCCTAACCCAGTCTTTATTAAACTATTCAGGCACATCACACAACTTTTTTCAACCTAATTCTTCAATAATTACCTTAATTTGAGGGTTGGCCAGAATGATTTGGGTGTGAATCCTTTAGGGGTGTGACCAATCTTCTCAGAAAAATAGGGGTATTTTCTAAGGGCTGCAGGAGAACTAAACGGTGTAGTGGGATCAGAAGTAGGGAGTACTCTTTTAGCCTTCTTTGATCCTGCAACACTACTAGTGGAGTGCTATAGGATTGCTCTGTTGGGACTGTCCTTTTGCTCTTTTCTTGCCTCTTTCCTTGTGATCCTCTTTGGGGTGCCACTGCCTTCACCCAAGTCAGCCTCTTCTGTTTCTGATCTCTTTCTCTACTTGGATGTCTTTGATGCAGTTTCCTTCTTTTTTCCCTTGTTCACCTTTGCTTTTGAAACAACCCCCAACTTGATCTTGAGGGATTGATGGTCTTGCTTCCTTTAGAAGACTTCACCTTCTTTTTCTTGGGCTTTTTCTCACTAGTCTCTATGGGATTTTGTTCCTGCACATCAAAGTTAGATGGAGGAGGGGAGACATCCCTCGTGTGGGTGATTATGATGTCTTCCTCTTCCAGATTCTCATCATCTCCATGGTTTTGGAAATCATCATCAGAGTTTTTCATCATAGGATGTTCCATGGGAGTGCCAAGGGGGTCTAGAGTATCCATGAGGGATGTAAAAGGCTCATCATGTAGAGAGTGAGTGGTGGATGCATGCTCACTAGTTTTGTCAGTTTCCAAAGAAAGATATTCAACATGAACAACTTGGGTTGGTTTAAAGCATCAACAGTGGTATTATCGGATTCCACCAAAAGATAATCTCATTATGCAATAGACTGGAGATCAGAATGCACAACTAATGG
This sequence comes from Saussurea involucrata, assembly GCA_033807775.1. Classification (NCBI taxonomy): domain Eukaryota; kingdom Viridiplantae; phylum Streptophyta; class Magnoliopsida; order Asterales; family Asteraceae; genus Saussurea; species Saussurea involucrata. Next base: position 146,226,010 of record CM066320.1, on the reverse strand, counting down.
AGGGACATAAGTGGGTATGATGTGTGGGAGTTCAGGTACCTTAAAAGAAGAGATTATGGGTAGCTTTGGCAGGGATGTAAAGAACTTGGACCTTGCAGCGTTAAATATTGCCAAACAACCAGGGGGTATCCTATTGGACCTGGAAATGGTGGTTGTTCTAGAGAAAGGTTAAGGACCATCGTGGTGGTTTGTGGTGAAGAATGGGCATCAGGGGTGGTTTTGGGTAGGCCTAAAATTTCAGTAGTGGCGTCCATGGCATCATCTAAATTTTGGTGCAAAAGTGCACCAACAGAAGATCGGGGATTTGATGGAAAAGTGGTGACCAAATTCACAGACAGGGGTAAGGATGGGCTTGTACCTTCAGTTTGGGTTTAGATTGTGTTGCATGCATCATCTATTGAAGGTGGAACCATGGATTCAGCAGCCTTTGCCAGAGTTTCCAAGGGATTAGAACATCCCACCTCAAACTTGGATCTTGGCTTAGGTGGTGGTGTTGCTCCAGAATCAGAATCGTCGGATAAATCAATGGCAGACCCCTCTTCCTTTGTCATAGGCTTGGTCTTTAGTTTGCCTTAGCTACGGGTTAGTCTTCTCACAGGCTTGTAGACAGGGACTGGTTCTTCCATTGGGGGTGCTTGGTTCAAATGTGTGACATCAATGGGTATTTCATTAATGGTATTTGGGGGTGTATCGATTGGGTGGTTTTCTAGGGACGTATTTGGATTTTCAGAAGGAATCACCCTCCTTCTTGCTTTGGACTTGATGATTTCCATGGAAATGGGATGAAACAGGGGATGAAGAAAATTTATAGGGAAGAAGAAATTTTGGAGGGAAGAAGATGGTGGAGGGAAGAAGGCGGGCAATGAGGAAAGGGGGATTATAAAGCAGGGGGTGGTTGTTTTTGGTGAGGAAATAACTTCATCTTTACGGTTTCTGTGAGCGGTTTTTGTTGATGGAGCTAACGGTGGTGACGGTGGTGGTTCACAGAGGGAAAACGGAGCTTGGAGAAGAGGATTTGTAGACGAAAATGGGTGGTACGGGGAGGTCCTCTCAGTGTGTACTTGGGAAGGTCAAGGAAGCAAAAACATTACACATAATACCTAAGGACGATGATGGTGATCAGAGAAATGGGTGAGTTCCAAGGTGTTTCTGCCAAAAAGGTGATAACATTATCACTGGTCATCGTCGGTCTTGTGACCGTTGGAAGTGGCCCAAGAGTCATCCAAAAGACACAGGCTTGGGTATGGGCTTTTCTCGATGGGCTGCTCCTTCGCTATGCTTTCCTGAACACAACTAAACACACGGGCGGAAAATGATGTGGATCAAATTAATTCAGCAAAACAGATGATAATAAAAGAAAATTAAACATAATTTTGTTCTTTTTATTTTTATCATTTTTTTATTATTTTATTATTTTTATATTTTTTTCTTATATAAGTTATGGATTTTGGGACAACAACCATGGGAGGTTGTTGTAGGATTTCGGTAAGATCAAAGAATGGCTTAACTTTATGCTCATTTAACATGAAAGTAGTACCCCTCCCCGGATCAATGAACTCAATCACTCCATAGGGATATACTTTGGCAATGCTATAGGGTCCAGTCACAATGAATTCAGTTTTCCAGGAAAAAGTTTTAATCTTGAATTGAACCAAATGACTTTTTAACCCACATAGAAATCTTTTGGAAGAATCTTTGTCATGCCATTTCTTGTTATTTCTTTATATAATTTAGCATTCTCATAGGAAAACTTCCTATGTTCTAACATTTCACAGAGTTGAAGGGTTCTTTTCATGACAGCCTCATCCAGATTCATTAGGTTCTAACTCAACTGGCAAATGACATGCCTTTCCAAAAACCAACTTGTAAGGGAACATTCCTATAGGGGTTTTGAATACAGTTCGATAGGCCGATAAGGCATCATCCAATTTGGAGGCCCAGTCCTTGACCACTTTAGCTAAGATTCCTTTTATCTCCCTATTTGACAACTCATCCAAACCATTGTTTTGAGGTTGGTAAGCAGTTGCCACCCTGTGCTGGATGTTGTGTTTTTCAAAAATTTCCTCTAACAAGATGTTTATGAAATGGGCGCCTTCATCACTTATTAAGGCACGAGGTGTACCAAATCTTGTGAAAATTTGTTTTTGCAAAAATTTTACAACTGTCCGAGCATCATTGGAATGGCAAGCCAAAGCCTCGACCCATTTGGACACATAGTCTACAGTAAGTAAAATGTAGGCACAATTATCGGAGAGTGGAAAAGGTCCCATAAAGTCTATGCCCTAAACATCAAATAACTTTACTTCTAGAATCCCATTTAAGGGCATTTCATTTATTTGAGAGATGTTCCCACTACTTTGACACTAATCACAACTTTTTTGCAAAGTTATGAGCATCATTATACAAACTAGGCTAGAACAAACCAGATTGTAAAACCTTTGTTGCTGTCCTACTTCCTCCAAAATGTCCTCCATATGGTCTTGCATGGCAGTGCTGTGGGACTTATGTCGTTTCTTCTTTTGGTATGCATCTTCTGATCATCTGATTTGCACAAATTTTGAACAACAATGGGTCATCCCATAAGTTCTTCTTAGAATCATAAATGAGCTTTTTTCTTTTGGTGTTTGTTCAACTCCTTAGGAATGATTCCACAAGCCAAGTAGTTCACAATGTCTGCAAACCAAGGGGCTTGAGAATGTTGTACAACCAAAATCCTCTTATCAGGAAAAGATTCACAAATTTCACTACTATATACAAGTTTGTCTTGTTTTTCTAACCTAGACAAATGATCAGCTACTTGATTATCCACACCCTTCCTATTAATGATTTTCAAATCAAACTCTTGTAACAACAAGACCCACCTTATCAGCCTAGGTTTTGCATCTTTGTTTGAAATCAAGTACTTGATTGCATCATGATATGTGTGAATAGTTACTTTTGTACCAATCAAGTATGATCTGAATTTTTCAAAAGCAAAAACCACATCTAATAATTCCTTTTCAGTGGTGGTGTAATTAATTTGAGTATCATTGAGAGTTTTACTAGAATAATAAATAGGATGAAATATTTTGTTTTTCTTTTGACCCAAAACTGCTCCTACTGCCCAGTCACTAGCATCACACATAATTTCAAAAGGTTGGGACCAATCGGGTGTTATTACTACAAGAGTAGTGACGAATGCTTCTTTCAAAGTGTTAAAAGCTTTTATGCAATCTTCATTAAAATTAAACACTTGGTCATTCTGTAGCAATAGACACAAAGGTTTTGAAATTTTAGAAAAGTCTTTTATGAACCTTCTGTAAAAACCTGCATGTCCCAAAAAACTCGTGATCCCTTTGACTATTGTTGGTTCAGGAAAATTTTCAATTATTTCCAATTTAGCCTTACCAACTTCTATGCCTCTTTTGGAAATCAGATGTCCCAACACAATGCCTTCCTTGACCATAAAATGACATTTTTCCCAGTTTAAAACCAAGTCTATTTCTTCACATCTTTTAACACTCTTTTCCAGGTTTTGTAAACACAGGTCATATGATGTACCATAAACTGAAAAGTCGTCCATGAAAATTTCCATGGCGTTTTCCAACATGTTAGAAAAAAATAGCCATCATGCATCTTTAGAAAGTGGCAGGGCCATTACAAAGTCCAAAAGGCATTCTTCTAAATGCAAAAGTACCAAATGGACAAGTGAAAGTGGTCTTTTCTTGGTCCTTAGGTGCTATGGTGATTTGATTGTAACCGAAGTAGCCATCTAAGAAACAATAAAACTTTTTTCCTGCTAATCTGTCTAGCATCTGGTCAACAAAGGGTAATGGAAAATTGTCTTTTTGAGTAGCTTTGTTAAGTTTCCTATAGTCCATGCATATCCTCCAACCAGACACTACATAGTAGGTATAAGTTCATTTTTCTCATTAGGTACAACAGTCAATCCACCCTTTCTGGCTACACACTCCCCATGACTGACACATGTACTACTTGCAATAGGATAAATTATGCCTGCATCTAGCCATTTTAAAATTTTCTTTTTGACAACTTCTTTAATCACAGGATTGAGTATTCTTTGAGGCTCAACTGAGGTGAAATTTTTATCTTCCAAAATGATTTTATGTTGACATATGGTAGGGCTTATGCCCATGAGGTCAGCAATGGTCCATCCTATGGCTTTTGTATGAAGTTTTAGCATTTTAACCAGTCTTTCTTCTTGTTCAAGTTCTAGTGATGCTGAAATAATGACAGGCAACTTCCCAGGTCTTCTTAAAATACATATTTCAAATGTGAGGGAAGTTGTTTCAGTTCTAAGCCTGATGCTACTTCTAAGGAAGGAACAAGAGTTTTCCTATCCTTATGCTCTAGGGTTTCAAAAGCAGCAATTTCATGTTATGTTTCCAGGTCTTTAAAATCTTCCTCATCACTATCAGATTCTTTTAACCCCAATATTTCTCCCAAACTTTTGTTTTGACACCAAGTCTCTATCATGCTCAGAGTGGAACATTCTTCTATTTCTTCAAGGTACCTGAGAGAATCAAACACATTAAAATTTACTTCTTGGTCATGAACTCTCATGGTCAGCTCTCCCTTTTGGACATCTATCAAGGTTCTTCCTGTTGCTAGGAAAGGTCTACCTAAAAGGATGGGGACATCTCTGTCAGCTTCAAAGTCTAGGATGATAAAGTCAGCTGGAAAGATAAACTTGTCAACTTGGACTAGGACATCCTCAATTTTTCCTTTTGGTCAGGCTATGGTCTTATCTGCCAATTATAGAGAAACATTGGTAGGTCTAGCTTCACCTATGCCTAAAGTATTGAAAATGGATAAAGGCATAAGGTTTACACTGGCACCTAAGTCACCTAGGGCTTTTCATACTTTCTTCCCTCCTGTAGAACATGGAATTGTGAAACATCCAGGGTCTTTATTTTTAGGGGAAATCTTATTGGACAACATAGCACTACACCCTTCAGTTAGAGCTACGGTCTCATATTCAGTCATTTTTTTCTTTTTGCTTAAAATGTCTTTTTGAAATTTTTCATAATTTGGCATCTGCTCTATGGCTTCAACCAAACATTTGTTTATGTGCAACTGCTTAAAAACATCAATAAACTTTTTAAATTGAACTTCTTCCTTATTATTCCTTAACCTTTGAGGGTAGGGAATGTATGGAGTGACTGAACTAGAGGGATCAATATTGTGAAGGAGAGGTGTTTGTGTGGATTTCACAGTTCATGCCACTCCTACAAGGTGCTATAGGACTGGTTTGAGGTAGTACTGTAGGACTGCCACCAGAGTGTGACACATCGACTACGGTACTTTCTTTAGGCTTCTAGACTTACTTAGGTTCATCAGGGAATAGCAAAGGATAATTTGATTTGCTCTGAATGCTGGTAATGTCAGCGGACTTATCACTAGCTTTGGGCCCACTAGTACTACAAGATTGGTCCACAGGTAATGTAGCAGTAGAATCTGGTTTTGTCTTTTTTATTTCTAGCTCTGTTTTGTATATTAAAGACCTTCCACTTCATAATGTCACAACCTTAACCTGTTCTTTTCCAATCCTATGTGGTATTTCAGTATCTCTAGGAAGGGCTTTTACAGGTCTCTTCTTCATCTCCATAGCCATTTGCCCCATCTGAGTTTCAATATTTTTTATTGAGGCTTGAATTTGGGTCATGAACCCTTTCATAATTGCTTCCAAATAAGTAGATGATTCAGCATGCTGGTTGGGCTTGTTGTTTTGGAAATCGTTGGTCCCGAGAGGGTTATACAAGTTTGTAGAAGGGGGGGGGGGGGGTTGAAAACAAACACCCAGATTTTTAATTTCTAAATTGTTTATTGATATAATCAAACAATTTACAACTTGTTGCGGAACAAGATTAAGGACTAAGCCTAATCTAAACAAGTTAAGAACACTAAGTTTCTTGCACTAGAATTAAGACAGAAAGGAGATAAGAATATTAAAGATAAATATTCTAACACTAAGAGAGAAAGAAGAAGATGGCCGAGCACTTCATTTCTGAAGTAAGGTTCTTCTTATATGCTGCATGCATTTAATGCATGGCAGTATTACTTTACACGTGGCAGCAGCTAAGTGGTTGTATGTTTTGACCGTTGTAGACAACCTTAGTAGCCGCATGGTGTACAGTGTAGAATCTGTGAAATCCCAAATCTCTAGCAATAAGATATGAATGTAGTGAGAGAGAATCTAGAGAGCAAATATGTCATCCATGTATTGAGCTCAAAGGATTACAAAAGGTTTCTAAGAGATTACAAAAGCTTTTGAAGTGTTACTAACAAATGGTCTAGACAAGCCTATTTATACCCATAACATACAAGGTATAAAGGCATTCACAATACTGTATAGACTCATACAGTACATTGACTTTACAGTAAATCTTGAATACAATAATGCTCTAACAATCTCCCCCTTTGGATTCAAGATTTAAAAAAAATAACAGCAGTCTTCAGCTCTTTGTAAAGTCAATCTTCTCAAACAGACACTCTATCAAACCATCTAGACACTCTATCAAACCATCTTCAAATAGCTTTATCTCCACTAGTTCACGGCTAACTATATGCTTTGACGCTCTTTAAGAACTCAGCTTTGAAGAATCTTCAGACAAACATGAAAAGTCATTGTCTTTTTCTTTGAAAAATCAACCTTCTTCAATACAATCTTCAACAGATTGTCTTCAAGTCTTGAACATGGATTTCATATCTTTATATAGAACCATCAATTCGGAACAAGATAAATCAGAAACGATTAGAGTTTGGATCAGAAAGATGTGAAACCATCCACATTGTTGAACTTATAGGTGTAAGCGCATTCCGAGAACCACTCAGAACTAAGATAACCAAATTCAACAATATTTAGACTTCACATGATCCTTCTCCCCAATCTTCAGTCTTTGTTCACGAATCTTTGACTTGAAATATATTTGACTTGAAAGCTCTTTGACATGAAATTGAATTAAACATTTCTCCCCCTTTTTCGATGAAACTGAGCATCATTATCATCGAAAACCTTCTTCAATTTCAGTCGCGTCTCTTAGTATTACTAACAATCTCCTCCTTAGTGGATAACCTTGCTCCCCCTCAAAATAAGAATTCTGGAGCACTTTGTTTTCTCCCCCTGAAAATATGCATATGTTTCAATAACGCACAATATACAAATTTTAAAAAATTTACACAAGGAAAATAAAATTCATTGAACTTCATTTTATAACTACTAACATTTGATCATTTGAATGTTTTACAAAAGAAATTCAACTTAATGAAATTTAACAGATATTTCAATCAAATGAAATCAAATGCATGTGTTTGGATTCAAAAAACAAGACATCATTGCATATCAAGTTACAAACGTTCAGTTTCAACCCCTTTATTAAATCTATTTGGTGTGCTAGCATGCGAAATATGATTAGCATCAAGCGTATGCAATTCTTAAACATATAAGAATACTTTGCTCTACTCACACTGTGTGTCCAAAATCAGAATTTCATAAATTTACGGGTTTATCGCGACTTTGTATTTTCCCAAGTTTCAAGAGATGTGTGCTCATTGGCATCTTTTGATTTTGTGCACATTGACATCTTTTGATTTTGTGCTCATTGGCATCTTTTGATTCTGTGCTCATTGGCATCCTTTGATTTTGTGCTCATTGGCATCTTTTGATCAAAAAGTTTAGTAAGAATAAGATACACCGTTAAACATGACTTTCTATCTGGTTCTATAGCAGGATTTGGGTTAGCAGATCCCAGACCAGTTGGCCTTAGGTGCTAGGTGACGAGCACCCCTTAGAACTTAATTTCCCAAACCAGAAAGGCCACATCGATATATCTTAAACCCATTTGTACCAGTAAAACATGGCTTTCTATCTGGTTCTATTGCAGGATTTGGGTCAGCCGATCCCAGACCAGTTGATCTTAGGGACTAGGTGTCGAGCACCCCTTAGGACTTACTCTCCCAAACCAGAAAGGCCACAGGCACAAACTTTCAAACTAAATGATAGTGCAACAATTTTATCTCAATCACTTGGTTCTAAAATATAGTGCTTTGCCCATATTTTCATTTCCATCCATCATTCTGACATATAGGCTTTTTGAGCATTATATTCTATATATATCCAGATTCACATAACTTTGAGCATTCAGCATAATTTCATTCATGTTTTGCTGACCTTTCGATTTATTTTAGAGGTGAGAGTTGAAACAAATCTAACTCAGATAGTACAAAGTTTCTTGTGAAATCATCCTTTAGCACACATTTAATTCATTGAATGAAAATTGAAAATTTCATCTTATTGAATTAAATTTGTAAAGTTTCAAGTTTTCAAATCAGTAGAAACAAATATAATCCAATGTTACCTTTTGCCACTTGTTCCTTGAAACAAAAATATATAGCAGTTAAGGATATTACCTGAGAAGTGTGAGTTCTAAACTGATTTGTTTAGAAGTCTTAGTCTTTAAAGTACGGGTCCTGAACTGAGTTGTTCAGAAGCCATAGTCGTTGAAGCACGGGTTTTGAACTGATATGTTCAAAAGCCATAAACATTGAAGCACGGGTCCTGAATTGATGTATTCAGAAACCAAAGTCTCTTTTAAGTGCGGGTCCTAAACCGATATGTTTAGAAACCATAGTCTTTGAAGAACGGGTTTTGAACTGATATGTCCAAAAGCCAATGATATTTGTCTCCCCCTTAATGGTACAAATATTTTTCAAAAAATACGCCGCTTCTCTTCTGTTTTCAGTCATGTGTGTGGTATGTATCTACAATTCAGTACAACACATGATGAACCTGCAAAACAGATTAAGCAGATTTTGGTACCCAATGGCACTTGGGTCCTAGTGGGTTAGTTGTAGATTTCTTACAAGGAATACTGTAAGAACCATACCAATAAGAAGTATAATCTTTATGCACAAAATCATTTGATCCACAGTAAGAACAACATATTTTCTTATGTGCCAACCTAATCAGATGATTTACAGAATGAATAGGATTAAGTTTAGCAGAAGATTTACCTTTTGGCGCATTGTTCTTCTTGGCATTTGATGTGAATACAGATGATTTTGGCACATCTTTCTTTGGAATTGTTGTGCCTTTGATTCTCCATTCCATCTTCACCCTCTTGAAGACTGGAACTTCTTCAGATTTGGAAGTATTAATTTTAGGCACCTTAAGAATATCATCCGATTTATCAAACAGAGGATTATAGAAAAGATTAGAAGAACGAATCTGACCTTTTGAGAAATCTGTTGATCTATTAAATTGTTTAGAAGGAATGTTTTTAAAACTTGAACTTGAAGCAGTTTTAAAAGAACATTCAGAATCATTTGAATCAACAAATGGAGTCTGAAAGATAGAATTATGACTGGCCTGCTTTGAGACATCAAATTTAAAAATGACGTCTTCAAGTTCTTTGACTTTGTTTATTAAAACATTTTTCTCTTTAGAAATTAGATCAAATTTCTTTTGGAGATCAGATTTGATCAACTGATCTTTCATAATATCTCTTTGAAAATTTCCATATTTTTCTTTTTAAGGGTTTTACTTTCCTTTTCAAAGAGATTTTGCTTTTCCGTGAAATCTTTTCTTTCCTTTTCCAAAAGATTTTCTAATTCAGAGATTTTCATGGAAAGTTCAGAACTTTTAATCTCAAAAAATTTTTGTTCAGTTTCAAATTTAGCTCTTTCTTTTTCGAGCTTGTCTTTTTCTAAAAATAAAACTTTCTCAAAGTCAGAAACTTGTTTTGAAAGTTTTATACAATTAAGTTCAATTATTTCCTTTTCTTTAAGAATCTTCTCTCTCCTGTCTTCAATGCTCTTCAGATCAGCATTTTCCTTTTTAAGAGTTGTTACTTTCTCTTGAAGTTTCTCGATTTGATCGTGCAGACTTGAGTTGTCTTTGTCTTTCTTTGTTTCAAGACCTGCAATATAAACTTCAAGATCAGTTATTCTTTTAGTAAGTTTAGCATTTGAAGAAGAAATGTCTAAAATTTGTCTTTTCAGATTAACATTTTCTTCTTCCAATGCTTTATTTAAAATAGGAGTTGAAGAATTTGAAGCATTATCTTTAACAGGAGTTTCTGATATAGGAGATGTTTCTGATAAAATAACTTGTTGCAAAATTCCATTATTTGCCTTAGCTTTTTCAAGTGGCTTTGGAGGTGTTTTTGTTATTATGACTTGTTGCAACACTTCATTATTTGGTTTAACAGATACATGTGAATTAACAGATGTTTCTGTTATAATGACTTGTTGCAACTTTACATTTGGTTTAACAAAAACTTTTGCAATTGGAGGAATCTCCTTTTTCAGAGTTTGCTTCAAATCTTCACCACTGCTTTTAACAATAACTTGTTGTAAAACCATTTTGAATATTGCTAGAAATTGATCGTTCAGAAGATCAAGCAGACAGTGTATGAAAATACACAAAAAAAATATATATAAATTTTTCTTGAAAAGTTCTTACAGTGTATGAAATACACTATAGAAAAAATTTCGGGATAAAAAATTTTCTCAAAAATTCGGATGAGTAAGGGTTCGAATTCAACGAATTCGGATGAAGAAGGATTCGAATTCAATGAATTCGGATGCTGAAGGGTTCAAATTCACTCAATTCGGACTTAACTTGGTTCGAATTCAATGAATTCGGATGCTTAAGGGTTCGAATTCAATGAATTCGGATGCTGAAGGGTTCGAATTCAATGAATTCGGATGCTTAAGGGTTCGAATTCTATGAATTCGGATGCTTAAGGGTTCGAATTCTATGAATTCGGATGCTTAAGGGTTCGAATTCAACACTTGGAAAATTTAATCAACTCAATTCGAATCTAACACAGTTCGAATTCTCCTCAATTCGAATCTAACACGGTTCGAATTCTCCTCAATTCGAATCTAGCTGGGTTCGAATTCAAGCAATTCGAATCCTTCTTGAGTCGAATTCTACACTTGTATTTCCAAGAACACTCCGAATTCTTCTTTGAATGATCCGAATTCACCAAGAATGATCCGAATTCACCAAGAATGATCCGAATTCACCAAGAATGATCCGAATTCTGCACTTCGAACACGAAAATCACTAAATCAGCCATAACTTTTTCAATTCTTGATCAATTGTTATGAAATTTGCACAGATTTGTTCGAAATTTGATTCCACACACTTTCTTAGTTAATCACAAATCCTAATTCGATCAATTTAATCGAATTTTGATCCAAAAATAGTAGAAAAAGTTTTCGAACAAAAATGATATAAAATGATCAGATCTGCAAATTCTGTGCAGATTTTGGTGTTGATCCAAGAATTAAAGATGTCCAGGAATCAAATCCCAGTGCAATGATGTCAAGAATCAATCCAAAAGATCAAAAATTAAAGAAAAGATGAAATCTGGATGAATAGTAAATGAAGAAGGGTCAGAATTCTTGATGAACAGTGATGAATAGTGATGAACACCCAATCCGAATTCTTCAGCTTTAGTGTAAAAAATCTTCAATTTGGTCTTCGATCTGCTTGAATCTTCTGTTTAGCTCTGATACCAATTGTGAAATCCCAAATCTCTAGCAATAAGATATGAATGTAGTGAGAGAGAATCTAGAGAGCAAATATGTCATCCATGTATTGAGCTCAGAGGATTACAAAAGGTTTCTAAGAGATTACAAAAGCTTTTGAAGTGTTACTAACAAATGGTCTAGACAAGCCTATTTATACCCATAACATACAAGGTATAAAGGCATTCACAATACTGTATAGACTCATAGAGTACATTGACTTTACAGTAAATCTTGAATACAATAATGCTCTAACAGAATCAGAGTTGGTTGTACGATCCTGGACAGAAGAGATGTCCTTTCTGACATTATCGTACGGAGATGTGCAAGGGGGAAAGACAAAAGTAACTTGTAGAGTAAACCTCATGATCAGCGTTCATTGAACAATACATTATCAGTGAGTGATAAAGCTCAGCGATCGCTGAAGTCTTCTACTTGATACTTCACGTTGAGTGGACAGGTCTTGGCTTCGCTGATATCCACATCAGTTCATTAGTAGACTCTGTCGCTGGTTCTTGGGCTTGATCTTCAACTTCAGCGTAGAACCTTTGTTGACGTGAAACTTGTCTTCAGGGATCATAAGTAAACAACTAAACTATCAGCGGTCACCAATAGGACTGAACAAGTTCAGAGCTCTATTGATGAACAGTGTTCGCTGAATGTTAAAATTAAAGAGCATGAGTTTCCTATCAGCGGTACTGTAGAGACATAGTACTTATCAGCGATAGTGAAACTCTAATAAATATTGTCTACTTACAATTTTCACTAAGTATTTCTTAAAGGGTCATCATCAAATCACTGAGGGTTTGGATCAACAATCTCCCCCTATTTAATTATGACATAGCAACAAGGAAAATTGCTAAGTATGAAAACATAAGGATAAAAAGAACTCATAAAATATTTGGCCATTTTACTGTTTTCTGGGATCTTTTCAGTACTGATGGAGTAAAGTACATTCGTTGAAATTTTTCTTTAAACTTCATAAAGGTCACAGATGGAAGTGGAAAAATTACAAGTACAACAAATAATAATTACAAGTACAAAAGATTTTAGCTGATAAAGAAAGAGGAATTACAAGGAAATCCTATCAGCTATAAGGTTCTTCCTTAATGAGAAGTTCATCAAGGGTCTTTGATGTGGGAATCATCCAGTCAGGGACCGTTACTCCTTGATCTCGTTTGTTCTTTGCTTCTTCAAAGATCAATGGCTTGAGGTATCATGCCTGAAGGTCGTGTCTGAATTCGCACCAATAGATAAGATCCTTGAGCTGTTCGATGGGAGTGATGGGAAGCTCAGAGATGCGTTGAAAGCGTTTTCCTCCATCATAGTTGTAACAACCCGATATTCCAAATATACACATATAACATAAATTGCATAACGTCGTTACATAACAAAATACATCATATTGCATTTACGGTCCCTTAGCTTAACAAAATAAGTCTTTCAGTACCAACTTTTACATAACAACTTCTGAACATGATAGTTACAAAACACTTCATGAGTCTTCAAAAGAAATTTCTAGATCTTTCCTATCACTTGTCCTTATTTGCTCCACGACCTGGAAAACATATTTAAAACAAAATGAGGGTTAGACCTAATGGTCTAAGTGAGAAAATCCCTGTCATTTTTAAAACCATTTGCACAAATACCATATATATCACAAAAGATAAATACCAAAAACTCACGCATCGTGTACTTTTCCTGTCTCATTCCCATGGCCATATTAGTTGGTTGCAAGCCAACTAATAAATTAACTCCGCTGTACGACAATTACAGCCAACACCGCTGTACGAATATTACAGCCAACACCACCGGTCCTAAGCCCGACCAACACACTCTCGTATAGTGTAATACTCATGTAAATATAATATACATCTCCACATATTATATTTCAAACATAAGCACATAATCACATCATCTATCACATATCCAATACGCACATATATGTATTCCAGTTTAAAAACATTTTGAAGTAAAACTCACCTGTTATTCTATCAAAACGTTCTCCAAGCTTTTCTCAAAACGACTCTGCTTTCACTTCAAATTCATAGAATCTGTACAAATCAAATACATACTCCTCTTTACCAAATGAACACATAAGGCTTACTTAATAGTCTAAGAACTTAGAATAACTTAATTCCTCAAATATCTTCCCCAAACCCGAACTTAAGTCAAGTCCATAGTATTTTCAGTCTTCATTTATACTCTATCCAAAGTCCAACAAAAACACAGTATTACTGGACACTTAAAAGAATCAAAATCTCAAAAATAACCAAAACAGCTCAAGTTTCCGGATCCAAACAGAACTTTCCGGACGGCTAGGACAATCCGGACAGCATGCCCTTTCAGGACAACCATAACAATCCGGACAACATCCGGACACCAGGGTAATCCGGATACCATCCGGTATCTTATTTCATCCGAAAACATAGAAAAGAGGAACTTACCGGGTAATTGCTTGTCCGGACACCTGCATTCAAAACTACCGGACACTACCAACGAGACTACCGGACACTTTCAAACTGTGTCCGGAAACCTCTGTCGGTTTGTTCCATTTTACCCAGAAATCGACAGAATTCAACCCTAGATATGAAATCAACAATTCTACTCCGATAGAAACCATCTACTAGCAATTACACACATAAATTGTAAAGGAAACATACCTGAAATCACTTCCAAGTACCCAATTGATACCTTAACCTAACTTTCTCTTCTTTTCTCCTTTTTGCTCTCAAAACACACACATACACACTGAATTTTCTGGTTTTATGAAAATATCTTATTTCTTTTAGATAATATCAACCCTATTTACCCTTTTAACCATAACACTATTCACTAATGACCATAATACCTTTTAACTTATAACTTGAGCCAAACTTACCCTAAACACATTATTATAAAGTTAACTAATTTTTAACGAAAAGAGGGTTTAACTAACGAACTTACCCGGGGTATTACAATAGTCGTGAAAGAATATACACTATGGTTTGCTTTTGACTTTTCCAGGGATGAATTGTTCAACAGGGGGCAGGGAGGTGTCAAGCACTGAGAGGTCAGGTTCAGGACCAAGTACTTCAGCACGTGAAAAACCAATACCTGTTTCATTCCGGAGAGTAGGACCTGAATCTGAAGGTTTAGTCTTTTTCTTAGTAGAGGCCTTTCTTTGTTGAGTTGGGATAGGAGAAGGAGGAGGAACATCCACAGCAGAAGAGACCAAGTTGATCTAGAATTTATAATCTTCTCGACATGGCTTTATATTGTGAGCGAGATCGCTGAATGGCTATTCGCATCTCCAACCATTCAGAGAACCCGTACTTCTTGATCGTAGCAGCATAGATGTGTTGTTTGGTTCCATCTTCTCTGAATAAGTCAACTTCAACGACAGGAACATCTATGAACGTTTTTCCTTTGATGAGTACCTTGTTGATTCTGGATGGCCGATGTCGATAGTTCAGTCTTTCTTTGCACCATTCCAAAGTAGAATCAGATACCTTGGTCTTTTCTCCAACGATCTTCTAGGCGTCTTCCCATAACTGACGTTGGACTTCAATGGGAGTTCTTTTCAGTTCAGGGTCTTTCACCGATTGTTTGGCAAGCTGGATGGCAAGGGCCTTATCTTTTTATTCAGCTTCCTTTCGTTCGGCGAGTAACCTTTCAGCTCTGAGGTGATCAGCGAGTTCTTTCTTTAAAAGTCTGAACTTAGGAGCAGGAACTTTGTCACGAGGAAGTATGATTCGCTGATCCTCAAGCTTCTTGATCATTTCATCTCTCTTTTTTTGATCCTCTTCACTTAGTGTTTGAGGTGCTAAGAAAGGTCTGTTTTGGTGAGAGAGCAGCTGTTCTTCAGGTTCATCAGTCTCAGTGGTTAAATCCAAGACTGGGATTATTGCTTCAGCGATAGGAGCTGGGATTATTGTTGATGTAGTTGAAGGAGCTTCAGTGGGATCCTCAAACAGGGGAGAGGACTAGCTGAAACACAACGATCATTTAAATGAGATGATTTGGGAAAAAAGATATAGAGAAAAGAATGAGGTTTAAGTGTATAGAGGTTTTATGGTGAGGAGAACTGAGATTGAGAAGGAGTAGAGGAGGGATGCAGTATAAGGGAAAATGAGATATTGTACCTGACAAACTGGCTTTATCTGAAGGATAGACAGACTGCCTTCTACAGCGAGGCCTTTGTTCTTGCCTTTGTCAGCTTCAGACGCTGCAGGTTTTGTCTTTGTCGTCTCCCCTGATTGATCTTTGATGACAACCCCTTTTTGAGCTGGGGCATTCTTGATAGGCTGGACGAAGAAGAAAGAGTCATCATCATCGTTATCATCATTATCATCGTTTTTATGAGTTGATGATAGTTCGTCGTCAGAGATATCGACAACTTCATCGCCTTCAGCTTCTTCATCAGATTCTACCTCGTCAGCATAAGGAGTAGTAACATCAGCAACAGCTTCATCATGTTGCTCTTCGAGTTGCTCCCCCTCAGATATAGAGGGAGGTTTCTCGGTTCCCTCAGGGTTTTCAATTCCCTGAGGTTGTCCAGTAGAAGTAGCAGCAGCAGTAGTTTCATTTATCTCCCCCTCAGCATTATGGGGAAGACCTTCATCGTTCTTCTCCCCCTCTTCCTCATGATGAGGAGGGGAGGTAATTTGAACGTCAGCAGCAGCAACATGAGAGTCACTGTCTTCTAGGCTAGTAATTCCCATGCAGCTTTCAATCACTGCGATTCTGTCTTCTAGGCCAGAAATTGCAGGATTGAGGCTTTAAAGATCCTCTCGATCAGCCTGAGTGAAGTGGGAAGGGGCGCAAGTTGGGGCGTTCAGGCGATCGAGTACTTGTTGAAGAAGATCCTTGACCGTGGAGACCTCAGTCTTGATCGTGGAGACCTCACCCTTAAGAGAACCAACCTCTGTCTTCAATGATGTGACTTCATTGGACAGAGTGGTGAAGTTTGTTGTGATGGTGGTGTTGGTGAGGTTGAGATCGTTGACGATGGTGGAGTTGGCTGCGAGAGTATTAGCAAATTGACCAATGCTGCCTTCTACCTTCTCCAGATCAGCACTGGAGGCTTTCTTATCAACCACATCGATAAATCTTTTGAGATTTTCTCAAGCGTCTGTAACCGCTGAAGAGTTGGTGGAGAGAGTGGTGTTGTAAGAGTCCACCTTTGTCACCAGATCTTTCAGGGAGTGTTGAATATCTCCCAAATTAGGACCTGTAATGGTAAATAACTTGTGAACAGAGGAAAGCTCAGAAGTTTGGGGTTGAGAGAGAGGAGTGTGTATGGTTTTGTGTATACCTGCAGGCGGGTTGGCGAAGTTGTCGAAACCTCGTAGACCTGAGAAGTGTTCCATGTCGCCTTCAAGAGTGCCTTGGTGCATGGTGGTGCCTGCAGATCCTAAGTTTGCATCCATCATCATGTGTAGAGTATCAATAGCTGAATCATGTATGATAACGGGTGTTCCAGAGAACGAGGGGAAAACTGGTGGAGTGTCCAAAGATTGAGTGGGAGGAATGATGGTTGAGAAAATTGGTTGGGAGCGAGGTTCAGCGTTGGATCCGTTGAGAATCACTTCAGTCTGTAGAGAGGCTGAAGGAGGTGGATTCAATTCCAGGTTTATAACCTCAGCGTTTAGAGACGCTGAAGTTGGGATGGAAGGGGTGGCTTTATCAGATGTGGCAGAGCGTACCACGAAACTATCCAGCGACTCTTGTACAAGATGAGTCATGGACTCTTCAGCCGTTGATGGCTTGGGGGTTGCTCCTTGGTTTTCTTGATCCTTTCGGAGTCAAGTTGGGAAGTAGAGTGTTTCCTTTTACGAGAAGGAGTGGAGGGTGCAGCCTGGGTATCAGCAGTGGGGATTTCCGATGAGGTAGCCGCATAAGTAGAAGAAGGAGGATTAAGAATAGATAAGAGAGTAGAGAGACGTACCTCGTTTGGCATGGGGCTGAAGTCGAGCACCTTAGGGCCAACCTGAGAGAGTCTCATATCACCCTCTTTTAGGTATTTGTCCCCGAGTCCTTTTAGAAAGACGGCGCTGATGAACCGGGGGTATGGAACGCAAGTTGGTCTATCAGCCATGTCCACCTTTAACGCCAAATCGTCGTAGATGATCGACGCCCAGTCAACATGGAGACCTTTCAGCAATGCATATCCCATGGCTTGCTGAGGTTGAGCGGCTTGGTCAGAGGAGCCGGTTTTCGCTGTCATGCAGCTTATCAGGTGGGCAAAGATGAAGTTCATCTCGCTTGGCATTTTGGACTTTTTGATTGCGGTCAGCTTCTTCTCGGGTTTTTCATCTCTCCCTGTTTCCCATACGTATTTCATTGCATCAAAGAATGCAATGACTGTTTCCCTATCAGCATGGTTTTTGGGATTTGGGAGAGGAACAAAACGTTTTTCTTTGGTAGCGGCTGGGAGGTTCAGTGTACGCCTGATAATAGCAGGGTTGATTTTGGTGGTGCCAATTTTGGTGTCACAGAGGATGGTATCAACGAGTTTCGTTGGGTCTTTGGGTGAAGGAACCTGAGCTCGTCTGGCAGTATACCAGAACTGAGCTAAGAGGAATTTATGGGCAGGGGGTACAGTAGTTAGGGCTGTAGATAAGCAGCAGGTTTTGAGAAAATTCACAGCATCATCCAGATGTGTGACTTGCTTTTCTGAGGGAAATAGAAAAGCGCATAGTGGTTGTTGTGTTGGAATGTAACCTTCTCAAGTTTGAACTTGACCTGAGGAGCCTTGGTGAGAATCACTTTCTCAGCAGGAGTGGGGGTTTTAGCAGAAGGAGCTTCCGTAGTAGATGCCATTTTTGTGTAACACATAAACCAACGAAGAAGATGAACAAAAAATGTCTTAATGTGGAAAGATTTTCCAATAAGATGTTTTTGAATTTTGTCCATTTCATTCAGACAAAAGATGCCTTAATGAAGATTAGGGTTTTTCTTGTTTTGAAAAAGAAATACAAAACATGGAGTATGTGTTTTCCAGTTTTTGTTTGAAGAAGAGATTCTGAAAAAAACATATGAAGAACAAGTTTAAGATTTTTGATTTAAACTTGAAGAACAACCATGAAGGCTGTGTTCATAAAATCATGAGAAGAAAATGATTTCATTTTAAAAAGGTTTTTTTGTTTGATCTGTTGAAAACAAAGATAAGACCAGAAACAAGTTAATGTAGGAAAATAGTGAGAATATTAACCTTTGTTGTCGAAGAAGATGATGAACAGTTTCTGGAAACGATAGTTCAAAATGCAACAATAATTCTTTTCTTGAAGAAGAAGTTGTTTGCGTAAAGGAAAAATATAAACTCAAATGGGTTTATATAGTGAGAGTAGAGAGAGAAAAACTTAGAGCGGGAAACGATTTTCATGATGACACGGACACGTGTTTACATTTGATTGGATGAGAAAATGAAATGTGCAAACGTGTGTCAAAAAAAGAACGTGCCAGGGTTTATCCGTTTGATTACGTCACAAACGTCCTTTCATATTTTAGGATGTCTCTGAGGTTTTTGAAAACTCAGGGATATTTTGAAAATATGAGGCACTGAATAGAAGTATCAGTGTTGGTTTTAGAAATTTCAAAGTATCGGTGTTGGTTTTAGAACTGAAAAGATATTCAGCGATGCAATTTGTTTTAAAATCTTTCAGTTCTAGGCGAACGTAAGTGAGCAAGAGAAAACGTACCTTGATATCAGCGAATCAATTTTGTTCAGAGAGTAGCTGATAGAATGGGTTATATAAGTTGCTTTTATCCTATCGCTGATCAAATGTGAACCGCTGAAGATTTTACTCTTCTAAGTTCAGCATTCCAAGCTCGCTGATGAGAAAGTTGAATCTTGTCTCATCAAGAGGCTTGGTGAACAGATCAGCTAACTGAAAATCAGTTGGGATAAAATGAAGTTCTATATCACCATTCATCACATGATCTCTGATAAAATGATACCTGATTTTGATGTGTTTGGTCTTTGAGTGTAGAACTGGATTGTTGGCTATAGCGATGGCACTAGTGCTGTCGCAATACATTGGAATTTTTTAGAGCTGAAGGTCATAGTCCAGTAGTTGATTTCTCATCCATATGACTTGAGAAAAACAGCTTCCAGCGGCTACGAACTCAGCTTCAGCGGTTGAGGTGGACACTGAGTTTTGCTTCTTACTTGTCCAACTCACCAGCTTTCCACCCAGGAGCTGACAGCCTACCGTGGTGCTTTTCCTATCCAATTTGCAACCTGCAAAATCACTATCTGAATAGGCGATTAGATCAAACCCTGAGTCTTTGGGATACCAAAGACCTAGGTTAGGAGTACCCTTAAGGTAACGAAATATTCGCTTTACAGCGATCATATGAGATTCCTTAGGTTCAGCTTGATATCGTGCACACAAGCAGGTTGCGTACATAATATCAGGTCGGCTAGCTGTAAGATATAGGAGAGAGCCGATCATCCCATGGTATGTCGTGACATTAACAGGTATTCCAGAAGAATCCTTGTTTAGTGTCAGTGGTGGTGCCATAGGGGTTTTCATAGCTGAAATCCGAGTTAAATCAAAATTCTTTAGCATATCCTTAACATACTTTCCCTGATTAATGAAAGTTCCCTTTTCATTTTATTTAATTTAAAGACCAAGGAAATATGTTAGCTCACCCATCATACTCATTTTATACTCTGCTTTCATCCTTTCAGAGAAACGAGTACAAAGGTCAGGGTTAGTAGAACCAAATATAATATCATCGACATATATTTGAACAAGAATGATATGACCTTTTACTTTTCTGAAATATAGAGTCTTGTCGATTTTACCACGCTCAAATTTTTCGATAAGGAGATAAGAGGATAGAGTGTCATACCATGCACGAGGAGCTTGCTTTAAGCCATAGAGTGCATTATCCAGTTTATAAACATAACCTGGATGCTTAGGATCTGAGAATCCTGGTGGTTGTTCCACGTAGACTTCTTCATTCATCCTTCCATTTAGGAATGCTGACTTAACATCCATTTGATAAACTTTGAAGTCTTTGTGTACAGCGTAAGCTAAGAAAAGACGAATGGCTTTTAGTCTAGCCACTGGAGCAAAGGTTTCGTCATAATCTATACCTTCCTCTTGTCTGTATCCCTGAGCAACAAGATGAGCCTTGTTGCGGGTTACAGTTTCATTTTCATCCAACATGTTTCGATAGACCCATTTAGTGCCTATCACTGACTTGTCGGATGGTCTAGGAACAAGCTTCCAAACTTTGTTTCTTTCAAATTCAGTCAGCTCTTCTTGCATAGCGCTGACCCAGTCCGGGTCTTGGAGGGCATCATCTGTTTTCTTTGGTTCAATCAGAGAAATAAAGTTAACAAATAAACAAATATTACCTGCACTTCGTCGAGTCTGAACACCGGCGTTTGGATCACCAAGAATTTGTTCAATAGGGTGATTTATAGTCCATCGCTGAACCGGAGCGAAAGTTGATGGCTCAATGTGAACTTCTGGAGGAGCTGAAGATGAGGCTTCAACAACTTTTGGTACATCAGCCAAGAGAGGAATATGTGCATATGTCATTTCATTCACTGATTGCTGAGAAGTTGATGGTATGTCTGAGACAGAAGGTTCAGAAGCAGGCATAGTGTTTAAAGAAACAGCTGAGACCCATGATGTTTCAGCTTCACTAGTTTGCATGCTTGGGATGATAGTAGGACCATCATCTTCAGCGGGATGAGTATGAGATAGGGGTGTGGGAATGTCTTCTGAATCACCAAGATGAGAAAACATCCATTGATTCAGTTCTTGTAACAACCCGGATTCCCAAACATACAACAAGTAACATACATTGCATAACATCGTTACATAACAATACACATCATATAACAAATATCGTCCCTTTAGTCTATACAATCCAAAATAGGGTATTTCATAACAAACGTTTCCCTAACTAAATACATGATATCTAGTTATGAAATTAGAACAGCAAAACACGTCTTAGTCTTCATAACATCCTTCTTCCAAAAGCTAAACACATAGTACTCTTCTCATTTGCTCTTACCCGATCCACGACCTGGAATACATATTTTTAAAACAAAATGAGGGTTA
Source organism: Saussurea involucrata (assembly GCA_033807775.1). NCBI lineage: Eukaryota > Viridiplantae > Streptophyta > Magnoliopsida > Asterales > Asteraceae > Saussurea > Saussurea involucrata. Next base: position 146,204,405 of record CM066320.1, on the reverse strand, counting down.
GACCTAGAGGTCTAAGTGAGAAAATCCCTGTTGGTTTGAAACCATTTGCACAAACACCATATACATATTACAAGTATAAATACCAAATAGGACTCATGAATTGTGTACTTCCCTGTCTCATTTCCATGGCCATATTAGTTGGTTGCAAGCCAACTAATAAATTAACTCCACTGTACGACAATTACAGCTAACACCGTTGTACGAATATTACAGCCAACACCACCGGTCCTAAGCCCGACCAACACACTCTCGTATAGTGTAATACTCATGTAAATATAATATACATCTCCACATATTATATTTCAAACATAAGCACATAATCACATCATCTATCACATATCCAATACGCACATATATGTATTCCAGTTTGAAAACATTTTGATGTAAAACTCACCTGTTCGCTTATCAAAACGCTTCCAATCCTTTCTCAAAATACAGTTCAGCCTTCACCCCAAATCCACAGAATCTGAAACAAATACGTACAAGTATCTCTTTACCAAATAGAACACATAAGACTTACTAGAGCTAAGAACTCTAGATAGCTCAATTCCTCCAAATGTTACCCCCAAACCCGAACTTAAGTCTAGTCCACAGAATAGTCAGTCCTCATTTATTCCCTATCTAAGAGTTAACAAAATACAGGTTACTGGATACTCAAAAGTGCCTGAACTCTCAAAAGTGGTCAAACAGCCTTAGATTCCGGATAACACCAAACAATCCGGACAGCATGACTTTTCCGGACAACCTAAACAATCCGGACGTCATCCGAACACCAAAGCAATCCGGACACCATCCGGTATCTCAATTTAACCGGAAACTTAAAGAAAAGGGTACTTACCGGGTAGATGAATCGTCCGGACACCAGCAAGGCAAAACTACCGGACACATTCAACAAACTACCGGACACATTCATATTTTTGTCCGGAAACCACTGTCGGTTTACCCAATTTTCACCCAGAAATCGACTGAATTAACCTTAGGCATGAAATCAGTGATTCTACTCCGATAGAAACCTTCTAAATACAATTACAAACATAAAATACAAAGGAACATACCTTAATATTACTTCCAACAATCCAACTTGAAGCCTTAACCACAAACTCTTTCTTTTCTTCTTCTTTTTTCAAAGAACACACACACACACACACATTTGAACTGATTAATCTGGTTTTATGAAAATATCTGGATAGTCTAAGGGATATTATCAACTACATTTACAATCTTAGTCCTTGAATTATTCACTAATGACCTAAACACCTTAAACTTATAAACTCTCCTAAACTTACCCTAAACATCAATTATAAAGTTAAATAAATTTAACGGAACGAGACTTTAACTAACGAACTTACCCGGGGTATTACATCATCTCCCCCTTAAAAGAATTCCGTCCCGGAATTCGGTTAGGCAAAAAGGTACGGGTACTTAGTTCTCATTTCGGATTCTGATTCCCAAGTAGCATCCTGACCCCTATGGTGTCTCTACTGTACTTTTACTTGTCTGATTACTTTGTTCCGCAACACTTTAACTTTGTGGTCAACTATGGCTTCAGGTTCCTCCGCATAATTCAACTTTTCATCAACCTGTATATCTGGTAGAGAAACTGCCTGATCTGGTGTAACCAAACACTTTCGAAAATTTGAAACGTGGAACGCATTGTGAATCCTGCTTAATTCTGGCGGAAGATCTAACCTGTAGGCTACTTCTCCGATTCTTTCTGTAATTGCAAACGGTCTAATGTACCTTGGGCTCAGTTTACCTTGCTTCCCAAACCGAATGACTCCTTTCCAAGGTGAGACTTTTAACATTACAAAATCTCCAACTTGAAACTCTAACGGTTTCCGGCGTCGGTCCGCGTAACTTTTCTGCCTATCTTGAGCCACTTTCAAGCGTTCCCGAATCTGAGTAATCTTATCTGCTGTTAACTAAACTATATCTGGCCCAACTAACTGTTTTTCTCCCACTTCATTCCAACATAGAGGTGTTCGACATTTTCTACCATACAGAACTTCAAACGGTGCCGCTTGTATGCTGGAATGATAACTGTAAATTCGATCAATGGTAATGGCTTATCCCACGATCCCCCAAAATCAACAATGCAGGCCCGTAGCATATCTTCTAAATTCTGAAATGTTCGCTCACTCTGACCGTCGGTTTGAGGATGATACGCTGTACTTAACTTTATTTGCGTCCCCATTTCTTTTTGAAAACTCCTCCAGAACCCTGAAGTAAAACGACTACCACGATCAGAAATAATCGAGATTGGAACTCCATGTCGAGTTACTATTTCGTCGATGTACAACTTGGCTAGTCGTTCCAACGAATAAGTTTCTTTTATTGGCAGGAAGTGAGCAGACTTCGTCAATCTGTCAACGATCACCCAAATGGCATCAAATCCCTTCGGAGTCCTTGGTAGCTTTGTGATGAAATCTGTAGTAATCTGATCCCATTTCCACATAGGTATTTCTAACCGTTACAACTGACGAAACGGCTTTTGATGTTCAATCTTTACCTTCTTACAAGTAGTACAACCTTCCACATGTTGAGCAATGCTTCTTTTTATTCCCGGCCACCAATAGAATTGTTTTAGATCTTTATACATCTTATTCGTACCTGGATGAATAGAGAAACGAGATTGATGAGCTTCTTATAATACCCGATCACGTAAACCACCCAAACGAGGCACCCAGATTCTGTTTCCCAAACACAACAACCCACGATCATCTTTTACAAGCAATGCTGATACACCCACCAACCGTTCTGGTTTCAAATGTTCTTCTTGAAAAGCTTCTATTTGACACTTCTGCAATTCGTCAAAGATGTTAGGTAGGAGTTCAGCTCGTAGTGAAATAGCTTTTATTGTTCCACTCCTTTCTTGACGACTTAGTGCATCAGCTACCACATTCGCCTTTCCCGGATGATACAGAATTTCACAGTCGTAATCATTCACCAATTCTAGCCATCTTCTTTGCCTCATATTTAGTTCCTTCTGATCGAAAAGATGTTGTGCGTGATCCTCTTTGGATCGGGAGTAGATAAGGATATCATCAATAAATACAATAACAAATTTATCGAGATATGGCTTACATACTCGATTCATTAGATCCATAAAAGCAGATGGAGCATTCGTCAATCCAAACGGCATTACCAGGAAATCATAGTGACCATACCTTGTGCAAAAAGCAGTTTTCAAAACGTCTTCTTCTTTAACCTTCAATTGGTGATAACCGGATCTTAGATCAATCTTGGAGAAATAGCAAGATCCAACTAATTGGTCGAAGAGGTCATCAATTCTGGGAAGCGGATACTTGTTCTTGATCGTGAGCTTATTCAGTTCCCGGTAATCAATACACATTCTCATCGAACCATCCTTCTTTTTCACAAACAAGACTGGTGCACCCCACGGCGAAGAACTGGGTCTGATGAAGCCCTTATCGGATAGGTCTTATAGTTGTACCATCATTTCTTTCATCTCTGGAGGTGCCAAACGGTACGGTGCACGGGCTACAGGAGTGACTCCAGGAATCAGATCTATACCAAACTCTACTTGTCTAACGGGAGGAAGACTATTCAAGTCTTCAGGGAAAACTTCGGGGAATTCACTAACAATAGGAATATCTTCCAACTTATTCTTTTCTGGCTTAATATCTATCACATAAGCTAAGTAACTTGGGCAACCTTTATTAACACACTTACGGGCTTTTATCATAGATATAAGGCAAGACTGATGATTTCTACGATCACCGTAAATCACTACCGGTCCCCTCTCAGGTAAGACAACATTAATTATTTTCTTATCACAAACTATGTTAGCTTGATTTTCGGCTAACCAATCCATTCCCACTACCACATCGAACTCAATCAAGGCTATAGGAAATAGTTGAATAGGTACTCTGCACCCCTCTATATTTATCACACAACTATCAAAAACTTCTTTAACCGATACTTGGTTATCATTTGCAGTATCTACCATTAAAGCATGATCTAACACTTTAGGCTTTAAATGCATATAAGCAGCAAATGAAGGAGACACAAACGATCAGTTTGCACCGGAGTCAAATAACACTTTAGCACGTGTAAAGTTTATTAAAAATGTACCCGTAGCCACATCCGGAGTTTCCTCTACTTCCTTTGCTGTCATCTGAAATGAACGACCTCTTGTTCTTGGCGGCTCTAGTCTTGGTACTACTGGTCTGACAACCGATGGTTTCCCTGACGTACCCCCTTGCTGTACTCTTCCCCTCGGACAATCAGACTGGATGTGATCCGGAGAATTACATAAGAAACAAAACCGCGTTACCCGACAGTCTTTAGCAACATGCCCGGTCTTCCCACACTGATAACAAACCCGAGTATCAACTTGACAGTTTCCTTGGTGGATACGGTTGCATTTCTGACAAGGTCTTTCCGCTGGTCGGAAAGGTGGACGGTTATCGTATCTCTGAAACCTGGATTTCATTGGATCGTACGGTGGTCCTTCCCACTTTCGTTTTCCCATACCTTTATCACTAATGTTCCTCCCTTTATCCTGTTCTACGATTTCCGCGGCATCTACTGCGGTTGAGAAGGTTTCTGGTCCTTTAGCAATCACAAAACTTCTGACTTCTGCATTCAACCCAAAGATAAACCTTTCAATCTTCATTGGCTCCGTGGCAACGTAGTATTCCGCGAAACGATACTTTTCTAGAAAACGAGCGGTGTAGTCCTGAACTGACAAATTCCCTTGCAGCAAGTTCATAAACTCCCTTTCCAATTGTTTAACTGCGGCTTGAGGACAAAACTGTTTCCTGAAAGCTATAACAAATTCTTCCCAAGAGAAGGTAGAATATATGTCAGACCCTCCCGAAGAAATATGAGCTTCCCACCAGTATAAAGCATCGTCTTTTAACATTGTGGTTCCATAAAGTACTCTATCCTCTTCAGCGCATTTACTAGTCTTGAAGATAGCTTCTATTTCCTTCAGCCACTTCATAACTTTCACTGGCTCCCGATCTCCTGAGTACGTAGGAGGCTTGCAACAGAGAAACATTTTATAATCACACTTTTTCATTACTGGTACGACAGTAGGTGTGATAGGCATCTCATCTTCCTGGTTAGGATCTGGTCTTTCCGTTTCAGTATTACGAGTCTGGTTAAACATGGCTGAACTCTGCCGCCTGTTCTGCCTCTACCTCTTTCTCCCCCTCTTCCTTTTACCCCAACTGTTGGATTTGTTCTATCATGATATCTTCTTCCCCCTCGATTCGTTTGTCTAGTACCACTTGCCATTCTGTTGATTCGAACAAGGTTAATATATACATAAGCACATACCCCATATAACAAGGTATTCCAGTTCAAACGTGTACCTGTAAGATCACAATTACACTGGCCAAGTGTAATATGAAATTACCTTACATGATGATCCTTCTACCTTTTTATATTTAATATCCCAAGGTTCTAAAATAATAGGGACATCCTACTTCGCATGCAGTTTAAGTCTAGGTACAGATACGAATACCTAAATCCCTTAAACTAGGGCTCTGATACCATCTGTAACAACCCGGATTCCAAACATACAACAAGTAACATACATTGCATAACATCGTTACATAACAATACACATCATATAACAAATACGTTCCCTTTAGTCTTTACAATCCAAAATAGGGTATTTCATTACAAACTTTTCCCTAACTAAATACATGATATCTAGTTATGAAATTAGAACAGCAAAACACGTCTTAGTCTTCATAACATCCTTCTTCCAAAAGCTAAACACATAGTACTCTTCTCATTTGCTCTTACCCGATCCACGACCTGGAATGCATATTTTTAAAACAAAATGAGGGTTAGACCTAGAGGTCTAAGTGAGAAAATCCCTGTTAGTTTGAAACCATTTGCACAAACACCATATACATATTACAAGTATAAATACCAAATAGGACTCATGCATTGTGTACTTCCCTGTCTCATTTCCATTGCCATATTAGTTGGTTGCAAGCCAACTAATAAATTAACTCCACTGTACGACAATTACAGCTATCACATATCCAATACGCACATATATGTATTCCAGTTTGAAAACATTTTGAAGTAAAACTCACCTGTTCGCTTATCAAAACGCTTCCAAATCCACAGAATCTGAAACAAATAGGTACAAGTGTCTCTTTACCAAATAGAACACATAAGACTTACTAGAGCTAAGAACTCTAGATAGCTCAATTCCTCCAAATGTTATCCCCAAGCCCGAACTTAAGTCTAGTCCACAGCATGACTTTTCCGGACAGCCTAAACAATCCGGACGTCATCCGGACACCAAAGCAATCCGGACACCATCCGGTATCTCAATTTAACCGGAAACTTAAAGAAAAGGGTACTTACCTGGTAGATGAATCGTCCGGACACCAGCAAGGCAAAACTACCGGACACATTCAACAAACTACTGGACACATTCATATTTTTGTCCGGAAACCACTGTCGGTTTACCCAATTTTCACCCAGAAATCGACTGAATTAACCTCAGGCATGAAATCAGTGATTCTACTCCGATAGAAACCTTCTAAATACAAGTACAAACATAAAATACGAAGGAACATATCTTAATATTACTTCCAACAATCCAACTTGAAGCCTTAACCACAAACTCTTTCTTTTCTTCTTCTTTTTTCCAAGAACACACACACACACACTTGAACTGATTAATCTGGTTTTATGAAAATATCTGGATAGTCTAAGGGATATTATCAACTACATTTACAATCTTAGTCCTTGAATTATTCACTAATGACCAAAACACCTTAAACTTATAAACACTCCTAAACTTACCCTAAACATCAATTATAAAGTTAAATAAATTTAACGGAACGAGACTTTAACTAACGAACTTACCCGGGGTATTACAGTTCTTCAGTATCAACAGAAGGTCTGGAATTCGCTGAACGGGATTCGTCAAAAGTGACGTGAATAGTTTCTTCAACAGTGTCTTCTTCGACTGAAGGCTTTGGAGATTGAAGAATATCCAAGAAAGATTCCATCATCAGCCTTAGGACGTGAAGAAAGCTAATTGAAGGCTTTCTCCCATGAAAAAGTTCATAGGCTGTTTTCTTGAATCTTTTTACGATCAGCGACCTGTTTTGAGTGAAACAAGCAGTGTCGACAGCTTCTGCCCAAAACTGAGTAGGCAGGTGAGAATCGCTAAGCATTGAACGTGCAGCTTCAATGATAGTTCTATTTCTTCTTTCAGCGACTCCATTTTGTTGCGGTGTTCTCACCGAAGAGAAGTTGTGAGAAATACCCTTACTTTCAAAGAAGGAATCAAGAGAACTGTTTTTGAATTCAGTCCCATGATCACTCCTTATTGAGCGAACGGTCATGTTGTTCAGGACTTCCATTTTCCTGACAAAGGTGATGAGTTCTTCAGGGGTGTCACTCTTAGAACGGAGAAACATTACCCAGGTATAGCGAGAGAATTCATCAACTATGACCAATGTATATTTCTTTCCAGCGATGGATTAGTTGTAGAGGAGATGACACTGAGAAGACTTGCTTTGACTTGAAGCTTGCTTTGGTCTGCTTCCCTTTCTCACACGCTGAACATAAGGATTCCTTGGCGTATGAGTGTTGAGGTAGACCAGTGACCAACTCTTTAGAAGAGAGAGTATTCAGTGTCTTGAAGTTGAGATGGGAGAGCCTTTTATGCCATAACCAGTTGGTATCTGATGAGGCTTTTAAGAAACATGAGTTCTCAGTGGTTGTAAAGTCCATGTTTATAATATAAACATTTTCTAAACGATAACCGCTGAGTGCTATCGTTTCCTTTTTGTCAGAGACAAAGCAGGATTCCTTAGTGAAGATTACTTTGTTATCCATGTCACAAAGCTGATTGATGCTTAGAAGATTATGCTTCAGTCCTTCAACATATACGATCCTTCTGAAGGTGGTTGTACCATTAGAGAGTACACCAAACCCTTGGGTATGTCCTTTTCTGTTTCCACCGAAGGTCACTGAGGGACCCTTCTCTTCCTTATAATAAGTGAGCAGGTTCTTCTTACCAGTCATGTGTCTAGAGCATCCGCTATCGAGATACCAAATACCCTTCTTAACCTGCAAACAAAGGAAGATTAGTTCGACTTAGGCACCCATTTCATTTTGGGCTTAGATTTGTCAGTGGTGGTAGAGGAAGTGGAAGGTTCAGCAATCTTCGCAGCATTTGAAGATTCAACTTTGTCAGTTTTCACTTTGGTTAATTTCTTAACATCAGTGGTCTTCTTTGCTTTGGGAGCATTGATCTTCACCTTAGCTATCTTTTCAGCTTTGGTGGCTGTGGGGAACTTACTAGCAATACGATTTGTAAGTCCATAGTGATAACATTTTCCTATAACTAAACGTAGCTTTAGGATCATTTGCATGCTTAGCCTTTAATTTCAAATGAGCAGGGCCAGCACCAAGTATACCTTTGGCATTGGAAATGGGAGGAACGTTCAGTTCTTTGGATTTCTTACCAATAACATCCACTCTGATTCTAGGAGTAGATCGCTGAATGAATTCAGGGATCTTGTTTTTAGAAGTAGATGGATGAGTCATAGAAGCTTTAGAAGCGTTCAACTTAGGTACAAAGGTACCCTTCTGAGGTTTTGGATAAACAATTTTCTCTTTACCTTTAGAAACAAAGGTAGAGATTTCCTCAGGGATAGGAGTTTTTGAAGAAGAACACTGAGAAGATGAAGTGTCAGGGATAGAGGAGACAAACATTCCAAATTTAAGCATGGAATGATCAGTGTATTTGGTTTTTCAGCGTCATCTTTATAACCAAGACCACGTTTGTCACTCAGATGAATCTGAGACTTAATTATCTCAGTGATCATTGTTGAGGATTTACACCATCCTTTAATAGTAGCTTTTTCATCTTTCAATGCAGCGATAGCTTCTTCGCGTTCGATTTTGACTAGCTGGTTTATATGAACATGATCTTTTAAATCTTCTTCAATTTTAGAAAGCTTTTCTATTTGAAGATGACAGTTTTTATGTTTTTCAGCGAGATCAAGGTTTTGATTTTCAACAACAGATTTGCCATTCATGGCATCATATAAACTGTAGGTCCCATTTAGGACAAGCAAACAATAGAAGAACAATCCATATTTAAGTAGAGATAAGATGAACAATAAGAATAATGATAAAATAACTCATCTCATATTCATTGATGAATTATACAGAGGAGAAATGTTGAAGAACACCACACATTTACAATTGAACGACTCTCATGAAAATAGTCTGTGTGTTTTGGTGTGTATCTTCAACTATGACCTTAATGATAAAATGAACCCTAAAATTCTTTATAAAGGGTCCATTTACAAGATAATAAGGCCTAAGCCCATATTGTAGCTAAAAAACCATAAAGCCATCTAAAAGCCCTATTACAATAATTCTTTATAAAACATTTATTAAATTAGGAGTTAATTTAATCTAACAATCTCCCCCTAATGTTTTATAAAGAAAGCATCATCTTATAGTCTCCCCCTTGCTTTCTTTAGAAACTTTGGCGTTCCATTCTTCGAGTCTTCAAAGCATCACGAGCTCCCCCTCAAATATAGGCTCATCTTCTTGAAAAACCGAGACAATTAACCCCATTTTGTCTAGTTTTCATGACTCAACTTCACTGTTGATTAAGCATTCAGCACCGAGCATTAAACTTGAATAATAGAGGAGTGAGTGACAATCAACATGTCACAAATAGCAGCATGAAACCGTGAAGAACCGTCGAGAGAACACCGTTCTTGAAAGCGGAAAGAGCATGAATTAAATGCAATGCTTTCGGTCCAGCACCTTACAGCAGACTCTGAATCTGATTTTGGCATATCAGCTCACATAATTTGAGAAAACTCAGAACATCAAAGTCGTGCGTCTGTGAATTATGTTTCCAATGCAACTGGACTCGTGTAATTTGGAGCACCGAGTAAAAAGTTGTGCGCATGTTTCTGAAGTAGCGTAAAGCTGTCAAACAAACTGAAAAATTTCGGGCTCCGGGCTTTTGGCTTGATTTGATTTCTGGACCAACGAACTCTAATAAACATGCTTGAGTCTGTTTCTGGTCCCTTCTGGTCATTCCTCTTATTTCTGAAAAAAAAATTGATCCATATAGCCTCTGACGAATCAACAGAGCTCTGGTGTCCCAAAAAAATCAACAGAGCTCTGGACAACTTCTGTCGATGATCAGAGCTCTGGTAAACTCTATCAATTGCCTCTGATCTTTTGAATAACCTCTAATAAATCAACATAGCTCTGGTAAGCTCAACAGAGCTCTGGTAAGCTCTGATGTCTCTGAAAAATCAACAGAGCTCTGATGAGAAAAACTTTCTGTCCAGCAGATGTATACTGACTTTAGCAGAGATTCTGACCAAGACGAACACTAATTCAGACCAAGATCAAAACATTAAAATTGTTTGTCTTTGTCTTAGGAATCCAACGCATCTGGACTCATAGAATTTGGAGCATCGAGGAGGGAGTTCTGTTGAAAATACGACAGGTGCGCAAAGCTGACAGCAAGTACCTCTGCTCTGTTGTACCTCTCTATGTTGTACCTCTGCTCTGTTGGTGTACATCTGCTCTGTTGGTGTACCTCTGCTCTGTTGGTGTACCTCTGCTCCGTTGGTTATCTCTGGTGGAACAGAAGTTTCTGACAGAGCTCTGATGAGGTCTAACAGAGCTCTGGTGAGCTCTTGCTGATTTCTTCTAAGTCTTCTGCCAGAAGTTTTACACCAACTTCGACACTACTTTACACCATGATAGCTCTGGAGTTTACAAAAACTCAAAACATAAAGAGTGTGCATTGGTTTGTTATATTTTCAGATCATCTGGAATCACCTCTTTTGGAGCTCGGACGAATAAGATACGGTTGATTTACCATAGTCGCTCAGATCTGTCCAACAGCTTTGTATCAGCACACTGTTGTCTACTTCAACGATGCATATGACCCTTATAAATTTCGAATATCTGAAATATCAAAACACAAAAGATGTTCATCAATGTTCTTTGAATCCAGGGCCCTTTGAATCGCATCAATTGGTGTCTTGATCAGTGAGATATGATCAATTTACTACAGCATCACAAATCTGCCAGCATGCTGTCATTAAATCTGATTTGATGTAGAAAATAAGACGATCTCCATATAACTTTTAGAACCGTGAGTGCAAATAATCAGATCTCTAATTGATCAGGTCAGAAAACTAATTAGAAACACTCATAGTTATAAAAACTTTTCAGATCAGACTTTGAATACATAGCACAACACCAAATCTTTCTCAATCAATTTTTTTAAGACCCAAATGATTTTCTTTTCATTTAAATGATTATGAGCAGCGGAATATAAACAAAATCTGGATCAAAGAGAGTCCAATCTTGGATTTAAATAAAGGTCAGATCAAAGATCAACAACCTTACTACCAAGATGCCAAAAAAAATGCTATGGACTCAAGCACACACAAGGATGAGATCATAGATCAACCATCTACTTAGTGCTTATCAAATAAGACCAATGAATGAGAAAGAATCAAAACACACAAATGTATTAAATCTGATCAGATTTGATCCAAACAGAACCAAATCTTCACTTAAGCATTTCATCAAACATGTGGTGTGCAGAATCAGATTTTGTGAAGAGAAACACCAATTTTCTGTCAAAACTTATCCAAATCTTATTGAAATCAAAGATTGGATTTCCAATAAGCACAGAACAGAAAATAAATATCAGATATAATATTTGTGTTTAGGCTCATGTGATTGAATTAATCTAAGCACCAAAACAACAAATAAATCATCTAATCTTCTATTGTTGCATAGATGACCGATTGAAGAAGAGTTTCTTCAATCCAGCTCTGATACCAATTGTAGGTCCCATTTAGGACAAGCAAACAATAGAAGAACAATCCATATTTAAGTAGAGATAAGATGAACAATAAGAATAATGATAAAATAACTCATCTCATATTCATTGATGAATTATACAGAGGAGAAATGTTGAAGAACACCACACATTTACAATTGAACGACTCTCTGTGTTTTGGTGTGTATCTTCAACTATGACCTTAATGATAAAATGAACCCTAAAATTCTTTATAAAGGGTCCATTTACAAGATAATAAGGCCTAAGCCCATATTGTAGCTAAAAAACCATAAAGCCATCTAAAAGCCCTATTACAATAATTCTTTATAAAACATTTATTAAATTAGGAGTTAATTTAATCTAACATAAACTCATGGTCAGAAGATCGATCTTTCAAAGACTATCAGCTTCATCAATATCTGAAATTTTGGTAAAGAAAGAAGGTGATACCTTAGTATCCGAGGTTGAAGCAGAGGGAATGTCAGGGTTTTCTTCCTCATCTTCAAGTTTGGCCATTAGACAGAGATTGGCCCCATCATCATCGTCAGAATCAGATGATTCTTCTTCAGAAGAAGCAGCGCAATCATAGTCAGCCATCAGGCCTTTACCTTTCTTCTTAAAGCTTTTCAGCTTTGCGTACCTTTCTTTCAGCTTTTGATACTTGTCATCTCTAGCCCTGGAATTAGAGGATTTCTTGGAGAAAGCTGAGGTTCTAGAAACTTTCTTTGACCTACACTCGCTAGCAAAATGTCATATATTTTCACAGTTATAGCAAGTAGCAGTAGCCTTATCAACAGGAGTTGATGATCTAGGCTTTTCAGTAATAGCAAGAGGTTTGTTCTTTCTGAAATTTTTCGTTTTGGCGAATCTCCTGAACTTATTAGAAAGGAGAGCCATAGATTCATCAAGATCTGAAGAGTCAGGATCTGATGAGCAATCAGAGTTAGTCTCCAACTCAGTGATAGTGATAGTAGATCGCTGAGTAGAAGGTGACTTTATGATTAAAGCAACATGGGTGCTTTTGGAATCTTTTACAAGATTCTTCTTAAGATGACTCGACTGCTCATGATTAAGCATCGTCCCATATAAGGTAGAAAGAGTCATAGATTTAAGATCCTTTGACAGCTTAAGACACATTGAATAACTGTCACAGCTTTCAGGTAAACATTCTAAGAACTTTGTCAGAACTTCAAAGTTAGAATATTCCTTACCAACGGTTTTCAGATCTATTATTAAACAGTTAAACCGCTGATGTACTTCAGAGAGAGATTCATTCTTACCACAAATGAAGCTTTCAACTGTCTTACCAGGTTGAGCTTTCGTGAGTCCTGGACTTCAGATGTACCTTCATACTGAACACAGAATGTGTCCCACATGGCTTTTGAGGTTTTCAGGTTCATGACGGAATGGTAGACTTCGTCAGGAAGATCCATGGAAAGAATGGATCTGGCTTAGGTGTCGATAGCCACTTTCTTCTTATCTTCATCAGTCTACATATGAATTTCCTTGGGAATCAATCTTTCAGGAATGGCAGCTCTATCAGTAGTGTCTGGAACTTCAGGATCAATTCTCACAGGAATATATGGGTGTAACAACCCAAACCCCATATACACAACAACTCACACATGTAGCATAACATTGACATAACAAACGAACATCATATTACAATTACGGTCCCGTAGTCTTTTACAATCAGAAGAAGTCATTCTACTATAAACTTCATACTAAATACATACATAACATTTAACCATTATAATACAACTGCTAAACATGCCAAATTCTTCAACATATATCCCTTCTCAAAAGCCATGCCTCGATTACTCTAATTACTTGCCCTTACCCGATCTGCCACCTGGAATACATATTTTAAAACAAAATGAGGGTTAGACCTTGTGGTCTAAGTGAGAAAAATCCCTGTTAGTTTACAAACCATTTATATAAACTTCATTCATATAAATCACGCTACACAATCATATATATATCTAATCAAACTCACATATCATGTACCTTCTCATTCCTCCTGGCCATATTAGTTGGTAGCAAGCCAACTAATAATATACAACGCTGTACAACATCTACAGCCAAACAACGTTATACGAATTCTATAGCCAAACACACCGGTCCTAAATCCGGCCAACGTATTATAACACCTTATAATACTCATGTAAATATAATACCTCAATATATTATAACTCACATAAAAACACATAGTCATCAACTATTACATTCCCAAATCACACATATACGTATTCCAGTTAAAAACGTTTTTAAAGTAAAACTCACCTGTTTTGTTTATCCAAACACGCTTTGAAATCTTCTTTCAATTGATTCTATCTTTCACCTCAACTTCAAAGTATCTGAATCAATTTAAAACACATACACCGCTTTACTAGCCAAACATATAAAGCCTACCAGTTCCTGTTCTCAACTGTCCAACACACACACTGCACTTAACCCACTACCGGGACTACAGGGTACCGGGACTTCTCAGTACCGGGGCACCATAATACCGGTACTTGACTCTACCAGGACTCGACAATACCGGTACTCTATATTACCGGGAGTCGATAATACCGGGAGTTCACTACACCGGGACTTACGCTACCGGGAGTTCACTACACCGGGACTTACACTACCGGAGTCGACAGTACCGGGACTCCCCCGGGAGTCGACTATACCGGGAGTCTAAGAACACAGTCGGTTTCACCTAACCTAAATTCGAAGAAATCAATACCAATCACTGAAATCGTAACTTCTAAACCGATAGATATCTTATATTACTGATTACATACATAAAATACAAAAGAGCTTACCTCAAAATCGAATCCAACCCAATTGATTGATGCTCTAACCGTAGGTTTCGTCCACTGCTTTCTTTTCGCCTCCAGACTCCCGCACACACTCTTTCTATTTTTAGAACAATATGTTACATCTGAATATCTTAAGGTGTATATAAATTCCATATTTACCATTTCAACCTTAAACTTCTCATTAATGACCCAAACACTCCTAAACTTATGATTTACCCCAAAATTACCCTAAACATCATATCTTACAGTTAAATTATCTAACGGACGTACCCGGGGTATTACATCATCTCCCCCTTAAAAGAATTCCGTCCCGGAATTCAGTTAAGTAAAAAGATAAGGGTATTTGGCTCTCATTTCCGTCTCTGACTCCCATGTAGCATCCTGACCTCTATGATGTCTCCACTGAACTTTCACTTGCCTGATTTCTTTATTCCGTAGCACTTTAACTTTACGATCCACTATAGCTTCCGGCTCTTCCACATAATTCAGTTTTTCGTCGACTCGGATATCTGGTAGAGAGACTGCCTGGTCTGGAGTAACCAAACACTTTCGGAAGTTCGATACATGAAACGCATTATGGATTCTGCTCAATTCTATTGGAAGATCTAATCGGTAAGCAACTTCATCGATCCTTTCTGTTATTGCAAATGGTCCAATATACCTAGGGTTAAGTTTACCTTGTCGTCCAAATCTGATGACTCCTTTCCACGACGAAACCTTTAACATCACGTAATCCCCAACTTGAAATTCCAATGGCTTTCGGCGTCGGTCAGCGTAGCTTTTATGTCTATCTTGAGCCACTTTCAATTGGGTGATTTACAGTCCATCGCTGAGCAGGAGCATAAGTCGCTGACTCAAATTGAACTGGAGGAGCTGAAGATGAAGTTTCAGCAACTTCTAGAAAATCAGCCAAGAGAGGAGTAGGTGTAGATGTCATCTCATTTACTGATTGCTGAGAAGTAGATGGAATGTCTGAGACATTTGGTTCAGAAGCAGGTATAGTGTTTAAAGGAACTGCTGAGACCCATGATGTTTCAGCTTCACTATTTTGCATGTTTGGGATGATAGTAGGACTATCATCTTCAAATGTATGAGTATGAGGAGTGGGAATATCTTCAGAATCACCAAGATGAGAAAACATCCATTGATTCAGTTCTTCAATATCAGCAGAAGGTCGAGAATTCGCTGAACGGGATTCGTCAAAAGTGACGTAAATAGATTCTTCAACAGTTTGTCTTCTTCGATTGAAGACTCTGAAGGCTTTGGAGATTGAGGAATATCCAAGAAAGATTCCATCATCAGCCTTAGGATCAAACTTTCCAAGGGCATCTCTGTTGTTCAGTATGAAACACTGACATCCAAAGATGTGAAGAAAGCTAATTGAAGGCTTTCTCCCATAAAAAAGTTCATAGGCTGTTTTATTAAATCTTTTTACTATCAGCGACCTATTTTGCGTAAAACAAGCAGTGTTGACAGCTTCTGCCCAAAACTGAGTAGGCATGTGAGAATCGTTGAGCATTGAATGTGCAGCTTCAATAATAGTTCTATTTCTTCTTTCAGCGACTCCGTTTTGTTGCGGTGTTCTCACTGAAGAAAAGTTGTGAGAAATACCCTTACTCTCAAAGAAGGAATCAAGAGAACTATTTTTGAATTCAGTCCCATGATCACTCCTTATTGAGTGAACGATCAAGTTGTTCAGGGTTTCCATTTTCCGAACAAAGGTGATGAGTTCTTCAGGGGTGTCACTCTTAGAACGGAGAAACATAACCCATGTATATCGAGAGAATTCATCAACTATGACAAGTGTATATTTCTTTCCAGGGATGGATTTTTTGTTAACAGGGCCAAACAAATCCATATGGAGAAGTTGTAGAGGAGATGATACTGAGGAAACTTGCTTTGACTTAAAGCTTGCTTTGGTCTGCTTGCCTTTCTCACACGCTGAACATAAGGATTCTTTGGCGTATGAGTGCTGAGGTAGACCAGTGACTAACTCTTTTGAAGAAAGTGTGTTCAGTGTCTTGAAGTTTAGATGAGAGAGACTCTTATGCCATAGCCAGTTGACATCAGATGAGGCTTTTGAGAAAAACGGGATTTCTCAGTGGTTGTTGAGTCCATGTTTATTACATAAACATTTTCCAAACGATAACCGCTGAGAGCTATCTTCTCCTTTTTGTCAGCGACAAAGCAGGATTCCTTAGTAAAGATTACTTTGTTATCCTTGTCGCAAAGCTGACTGATGCTTAGAAGATTATGCTTCAGCCCTTCAACATATGTGACTCTTCTGAAGGTTGTTGTACCATTAGATAGTACACCAAACCCTCAGGTATGTCCTTTTCCATTTCCACCGAAAGTTACAGAGGGACCCTTATCTTCTTTGTACTTAGTGAGCAGGTTCTTCATACCAGTCATGTGTCTAGAGCATCCGCTATCGAGATACCAGATACCCTTCTTAACCTGCATTACAAAGGAAGATTAGTTTTTCTTGGGTACCCACTTAACCATGTGTACACACTTGTCAGTGGGGGTAGAAGAAGAGGTGGAAGGTTCAGCAGTCTTCGCAGCATTTGAAGATTCAGCTTTGTCAGTCTTCACTTTGGTTAATTTCTTAACCTTAGTGGTCTTCTTTGCCTTGGGGGCAATGATCTTCACCTTAGCTATCTTTTCAGCTTGGGTGGCTGTGGGGCATTTACTAGCAATATGATTTGTAAGTCTACAATGATAACATTTCCTATAACCAAAAGTAGTTCTAGGACCATTTGCATGCTGAGCTTTAGATTTTGAATTAGAAGGACCAGCACCAAGTAAGCTATTGGTTTTTGAAATGGGAGGAACATTTAGTTCTTCGGATTTCTTACCAATGATTTCCACTTTGATTCTAGGAGTAGATCGTTGAATAGATCCACGCTGAATAAATCCAGAGATCTTATTCTTTGAATCATAGGGATAAGTCACTGAAGCTTTAGAAGCGTTCAGCTTTGGTACAGAGGTACCCTTCTGAGGATTTTGGTTAAAAGCAATTCCTTTACCTTTGTTTTTAAAGACTGAGGTAGGTTTTGGATAAATAACTTTTTCTTTACCTTTAGAAGTTAAGGTAGAGATTTCCTCAGGGATGGGCGGTTTAGAAGAGGAACACTAAGAGGTTGGTTCTAGAGTATCAGCTTTGTAACCAAGACCACGTTTATCACTCAGGGGAATCTGAGACTTAATTATCTCAGTGATCTTTGTTGAGGAATTATACCATCCATCAACAGTAGTTTTTTTCAACTTTTAATGCAGCGATAGCTTCTTCGCGCTCGATTTTGACTAGTTGATTTAGGTGAACTTGATCTTTAAAATCTTATTCAATTTTAGAAAGATTTTCTATTTGAAGGTGACAATTTTTAAGATGTTCAGCGAGATCAAGGTTTTGATTTTCGACTACAGTTTTGCCATTCATGGCTTCATATAAACTTCTAGTCAAGAGATCGATCTTTGGAAGACTATCAGCTTCATCAATATTTGCAATATTGGTAAAGAAGGAAGGTGATACCTGAGTTGCAGAGGTTGAAGTAAAGGGAATGTCAGAATTGTCTTCCTCATTTTCAAGTTTGGCCATGAGACATAGATTGGCTTCATCATCATCTTCAGAGTCAGATGATTCTTCTTTGTCAGAGGCAGCCCAATGATAGTCAGCCATGAGGCCTTTGCCTTTCTTCTTAAAGGTTTTCAGCTTTGCATACCTTTCTTTCAGCTTTTTATATTTTTCATCTCTATTCCTGGGAATAAAGTTTTTCTTAGGAAAAGCTGAGGGTCTAGAGACTTTCCTTGACCTACACTCGCTAGCAAAATGTCCTATCTTTTCACAGTTATAGCAAGTAGCAGTAGCCTTATCAACAGGGTTGATGATCTTGGCTTGTCAGTAATAGCAAGAGGTTTATTCTTCTTGAAATTACTCTTTCTAACAAATCTCCTGAACTTATTAGCCAGGAATGCCATAGTTTCATAATTATCTACAAGATTCTTCTTAAGATGACTCGATTGCTCATGATTCAGCATCGTGCCATATAAGGTAGAAATGGTCATTGATTTTAGATCCTTTGACAGCTTGAGACACATAGAATAACTGTCTCAGCTTTCAGGTAAACATTCTAAGAACTTTGTCAGTACTTCAAAGTTAGTATATTCCTTACCAACAGTTTTTAGATCTATTATTAAGCAGTTAAAACGTTGGTGTACTTCAGAGAGAGTTTCATTCTTACCACAAATGAAGCTTTCATATTGTCTTACCAGGTTGATCTTTCGAGAGTCCTGGACTTCAGAAGTACCTTCATACTGAACACAGATTGTGTCCCACATAGCTTTTGAGGTTTTCAGTTTCATGACGGAATGGTAGACTTCGTCAGGAAGAGCCATAGAGAGTATGGATCTGTCTTTGGTGTCGATAGCCACTTTCTTCTTATCTTCATCAGTCCACATATGAATTTCCTTAGGAATCAGCCTTTCTTGAATAGCAGGTCTATTCTCAGCGGCTGGAACTGCAGCATCAATTCTTATAGGAATATATGGGCCGTTTTTACGATAATAAGGCATAGTAGGGATTTTGCAAGAGAACCGTTGTCAATATAGTTTGTGTTTGTGTTGGTAGCCATTTTAAGAAATAGCTAGGAAGAGAAATCTTAGTATAGATCAGATCTTGTTTATGAGATTAAACAAATCCGCTCTGATACCACTTGTTGGTCCCGAAGGGCTATACAAGTTTGTAGAAGGGGGGGGGGGGGGGGGGGGGTGGGTTGAATACAAACACACGTTTTTACTTTTCTAAATTGTTTATTGATAAATCAAGACAATTTACAACTTGTTGCGGAACAAGATTAAGGATAAACCTAATCTAAACAAGTCTTGAGAAACACTAAGTTTCTTGCACTAGAGAAATAAGAAGATGGTCCGAGCACACTTCAAAGCTGAAGTAAGGTTCTTCTTATATACTGCATGCATTTAATGCATGGCAGTATGGCTTTACACGTAGCAACAGCTGAGTGGTTGCGTGTCATTGACCTTTGTAGACAACCTTAGTAGCCGTATGGTGCACAGTGTAGAATCAGAGTTGTTGTACGATTACAGACAAAAGGGATGTTCATTCTGACAGTTCGTACGGAGACGTGCAAGGGAGGTAAGACAATAGTAACATACAGGGAGACTTCATGATCAGCTTTCGTTGAGTCAGATCTTTATCAACGATTGATAAAGTTCAGCGATTGCTGAAGTCTTCTACTTGATACTTCACGTTGAATGGACAGGTCTTGCTTCGCTGATATCCGCATCAGTTCATGAGTAGACTTGTTGCTGGTTCTTGAGCTTGATCTTCGACTTCAGCGTTGAACTTTGGTTGACGTGAAACTTATCTTTAGGGATCGTAAGTAAACAACTAACTTATCAGCGATCATCTCATAGACGGAACAGGCTCAGAGCTATATGATGATGAACAGTGTTCGTTGAATATCTAATCTAAAGAGTGAGAGTTCCTATCAGCGGTACTGTAAAGTCTTAGTACTTAAGAGAGGGTCATTATCAAATCACTGAGGGTTTGGATCAACAATTTCTGACTACAACACCTGACTCATCTTTCTTGTTTCTGAATACCCATTTTGCTCCAATAATAGATTTTCCTTCAGGTTTTGGAATGAATCTCCAGACTTTGTTTCTTTCAAATTGTAGCAATTCATCTTGCATTGCTAAAATCCAGTCTGGATCCTCTAGGGCTTCAGTGGCTTTCTTAGGTTCCATCATACTTAGAAATCCTGCAAACATTGCTGATAAGTGCTCAATTTTGAGTACTTAAGCACTTATTTCTTTAGTTTAGTTAGGACCTTTTCATTCTAAAATCCCAACTTTGAGTCCTTTTTATCTTGTTTTACTTTCCTGGAGCTAGGGATCACGATTTGCTTGTTTTACTTTATTGGTAGGCTAATCTAAGTATTTTTGGAAAAATCAACCAAAACAGGGTATTGCTGCAGCTTTGGTACAGCATGGATCTGGTGATCAAGGGAATGAAGAAGACGAAGTCATGAGCTGGAAATTGATATTTTGGAATTAATCTGATATTTTGTAACCCTTGAAACACTCTTTAGATTGTAATGGTAGTTTAAGTAATGGCTTAGTTTGCTTTTGTACTATTGGTTAACTAGTTGTACTATTTAGTTAGCTTAGTTGCACTTATTTACCAAAGATGCCCCTCCCTTTGGTTATATATAGAGGGGCCATCTAGCCTTTTTAGACACACCTTCTTGGAACTGATCCGAATCAGTTCTAAGTTCTCTCTAGTTATTTTCCAGAAATCTTATGAATGTTCTTCCAATCTTCAAGTGTTCTTCCATTAATTTTTCTTTGTTCTTAGATACACGTATGCATTGCTGCAGCACTAGAGATTATCTCACTGCACATCTTACTTCCTATAATGTTCTTGTATCTTCAGTTTTATATTTAATGCTTTTACCTTCCAGAATTTATTCTTGTTAGTCATAGATTTACATTCCATTTGTAGTCTTGTCATTTATTGCTTATTACTTACATTCTTGTCTTTACATTTCTAGTCATTTACTTTAGTTAGTCTTTATTTCCAAGTACTTTATACTTCCAATCATCATGTTTATTTTCCAAGTACTTTGCATTTACTTTGTTTCATTTAGTGTAATAAGTAGCTAATCTTGTAGCTTGGGTGTGAGACAAAGGATGTTATGATGACCAAAAGAAAGTAGGCATTTTTGTGGCAAAAATGAGGTTTTATTATTCCAACCCAAGTTCTTTCAAGATAACAAAATCCTTTGACAACTTGATCACTTTGATAGTGTTAAAGTGTCATGGACCTAGAGATAGGCCATTGAATAGCACGTCAATTTGGATGACTTAAGGGGTTATATCGAGAGAGTAACTTACAATGAGAGTTGTTACTTTTGTTTTCTAAAATGATTAATTCTTGATAAGTTGTCATTTCTTCAAGGGATTAAAATGGAATAGACTTAGAGATCAGCTATTTAGGAGTATACAAACTTGGGAGGCATAGGGGATATATCGAGAGAGTGACTTTTAACAAATAGAACTTGTTTTGCCATGTACTTGAGAACGCCATTTCCATCGTTCCATTATCTTGGGTTCTGCTCATAGATGAGATTGTTCTAGCTACTGGAATCATGGGATGGTGAGAGTCCGAGAGGAACGTGTCTCAAAGTAGATAATAAAATTAGTTTTTGTCAATGCTATGCTGCGGCATCACTGCAGCATCTTGCTGTAGCATTGTTGTAGCATTGGTCTGCTGGAATTTGGTTTATCATAACATCACAAGTCTTACACCCTTGCTTCTCTTTTAATCTTGTTAATTAGAATATGTGTTAATCATTAACCAACCAATCAAAGATATTTTCTTCCAAGTCGTCATCTGAAATCACTTCTTTCATTGTACTTTAATAGCAATTTTAACTCCAATCTCTATGGGACGATAATCGGTATTTTACCACTTTATTACTTGATAGACGACATAGTTCTAAATAAGTATACTTGCTTATTGGTTCTATTAGCACACGTCTGTAGGTGTATTCAAAGCACTCACACATCAAGTTTTTGGCGCCGTTGTCGGGGATTGGTAAGCTAAAGTCTATAAAAGTATTTTAAAAGATTTGATTTTTCTAACATCGTTGGGAATTTTAAAGATTTTCTGAAAGTGGTGTATGCCAAGAATATCACGTGGGGAACTTTTCAAGTTAGATCCGGATATTGAGAGAACTTTTCATCAAAGAAGAAGAATTCAAAGAACATCAAATTCTCTCAATATGGACAGACCCTCACCCGGTTTTGAAAATAGACCACCAAATCCACCACCTTTGGAAAATCCCGTCCGGCCACCTTTGGAAAATCAAATGAGACCACCTTTAGAAAATCCAATTCGGCCTCCACCAATCTTTGGAAATAATCGTCAAAATCCACCTTTTCAACAAAACCCACCACTTTTTGGTAATCCACCGTTTATACCATTTCAACAAAATCCACCTTTTCAACAAAATCCACCCCATAACAATGAGGAAGGAGATGATAATGGATCTATTGGTAATGAAGAACCACTTAACATCATTGACCTCGCAAACTCGAAAGATGGAAGAATTATGGACTACGCAAGAGTATGGTTCAATTCATTAACACCAGGTTCAGTACCATCTTGGGGTGATATGGCTGAAAAGTTTTTGCGAAAATATTTTCCACCTACCCGGAATGCTAAGTCCAGAAACGAAATTTGCATGTTTAAACAAATAGACGATGAAGCAATTTCCGATGCATGGGAAAGGTTTAAAGAATTATTAAGGAAATGCCCTCATCATGGCATTCCCTACTGTATTCAACTCGAGACGTTTTACAATGGACTTGATTCCAATACAAAAGAAATGCTCGATGCGACTTCAGGAGGGGCCTTTACCCTTAACACCTACAATACCGGGTATGAAATTCTTGAAAAGATTTCCGCAAACAATGGCCAATGGGCTGATCCAAGAGCTCCAATTTCAACTCAAAAGAAGACTGCCGGGTTGCATGAGATTGATGCATACACTGCTTTGACAGCTCAACTTGCTTCTATGACTAATATGCTTAAAAACATCACTTCAGGTCAAGGAGCACAGCCACCTGTCACCAAATCTCCTGCACCTGTCCTTTCTGTGCAATGTGTATGTTGTGGTGATGAACATTCTTATGAACACTGTCCTCATAATTCTGAATCTGTAAACTATGTTCAAAACAGACCTAATCCTCACTCCAACACATACAATGCCAGTTGGAAGCAGCATCCTAATTTCTCTTGGAATAGTCCATGTTTAAATCCGCCTGCACAAAAACCATAAGGGAATTCTAATTTTCAAAATCAAGCAAGCAGTTCCCAAAACCATTACAAGGGAAATTTTCAAAACAACCATCATCAGAATAATCGTCATCAAGGTTTTCAGAATAATCAACCACCTTTTCAAAACCAAAATCATGCACCTCCACATGATGACTCAAATCTTTCTTTGGAAGCACTCATGAAAGGGTTTATGACCCAAACTCAAGCTTCAATCAGAAATCTTGAAACTAAGGTCAGTCAACTTGCTTTAAATCAAAGTACTAGGGCCTCAGGAACTTTACCTAGTAATACTGAAATCCCAAAGGCCCCAGGAAAGGAACATGTAAAGGCTGTGACTCTTAGGAGTGGAAAAGAATTACCTGAAACTGTGGAAAAGGAATTTGGAACTTTAACCAAAACAGATTTTTTGTCCAAAACCAATCCTACCCCAGGGATTCAGGTTGTTCCAAAACCACCAAGTCAACAAGAAGACCAAGACCCTAAGATAATTAGTTCAAGTCCACCCAACATGACCAACACCACAAGCATATTGGAACCATCTGGCTCAAAACCTTTGAAAGTTCAGGATCTTATCTTACAATCAATATAGAAAGCAGTAATTGAGAAGTTGTATGATCAAGCCCAATTGTATTCAATTATGAACAGAATTACAGATCTAAGAGAGAGAGAATCTCAAAGATTACAAAGAATGAATACAAAGATATACGGGAAAAAATCAATCAGTTAGCAACGTAGAGCTAACTACTATTTATACTGCAACGGACATGTTAAAGCTACAGTACAATTAAGAAAGACTAATAAGAACATAACACGTGTCCTAATTAGTTTACTAAATACTAAGTAAAGTATGTAGTCATAAGTTCTGAACAGGTAGTTCAGAACTTCTGAACATTCTTCTGATAACGCTTCTCAGAGCTTCTGACTCTTTCTATCAGAACTCTGACTCTTCTTCTCAGATCTCTGACTCTTCTACTCAGAACATCTGAGTCTTCTTATCAGAACTTCAACACTTGGTTTATTGACAAAACTTCAGATCTAACAATCTCCCCCTTTTTGTCAAATAAACTTGAATTTAGCATCATCCACGTCTTTCAGAGCAGGAACAATTTTCTGAAGTAGCACATTTCTCAGATTAAGCCTCTTATCAATTTTGACAATGATTTCTTGAATAATTTCAACTTGCTGATTGATTACTTCTTGAATTATATTTGCTTCCTTCACTTTCAGCATCTTTTTCTCCAAATTATGCTTTATGATTCTTAAAGTTCCAGAACAGTATTTTGCAGTTTCCTTTGCTCTAAAGAAGATCTTTCCACTTTTGTTTTTCAAAAATACTCCCAAATCTGGATATTTGTGAACACTTCCAGTCTTTAACACCTTTTTCTGTTCATGATCTGTGTTGGGATTTGCCAGATAAACACATGGCTTTTGTAAGTACAAAGCTATTTGAAAATCTGTATAACAGTGTCACCTTAAGATGTAGAACATGGCCTCAATTACCACACTTCTTGCCTTCCTTTCATTTCTATCTTTGCTTGACTCTTTGAAGCATAGAAAGCTGTGTAATCTGTAGAAGTCAACCACTGATAGTTTCTCAAAATCTGCATCAGTAAAATAATAAACCTTGCCATCTTCTCTCAGAACTTCAAAGGATAAGTACTCCATCTTTCTGAATTTCTTAACCTTCAATTCTCTGATTCCAGTGATTAGAAAATCTGAGTAAACAGCTTGCTTTGTTTTACCAAGACATCTTGATTTTTCAGCCAACCAGATCTGAGTCTCCTTAGGTCTATCATAATACACATCCAAGAATTGTACTTCTTTTGGTTTGAAGAACTCAGGCAAATCAAATTCAAGAAAGTATCCATTTAGATCAATGGATATTTCATCTTCTTTGGGTTCAGACTGTTCAGCTTGATCAAAACTAGTTATCTGCACATTCTGAGGTGTTGTGTTCTGGACTTCTTCAACTTCATCTGACAGAATTTCATTCACCTCATACTCAGCAGGAAACACAAAATCATTATGTAGAATCTTTTTGGGATTCACCTCAGATAGCAACCATTCACTACAGTTTCTGATTTTTCTTCTAAGATCCAACCTCCTCTTCACAGAGTTCATACATCTCTTCTTTAAACTCTCTCTTTCAGTTTCCATACTTATTTCCATTTTAATCAATAACCAGTTCAGAGTTGCATCACTGTACTTCACCAACTCTTTTAATCTGAACATTTCAAGCCTTTCGTGAACTGTATATGTGAACCCTTTTGTCTCCATTCCTTCATTCACAAATCCTTTCAAATGTAAACCAATTTCTGTTTTCTTTGTGGGAGAACTCAGATTACACTTCTCTTTTCTTTCTTCAATAGCTAATTGAAAGTCATACAAGTGTATATTTCTGACATAGATACCCAGAAGTCTTCTGCATTCAATTTCCATCAAGGATTCTTCAGTGCTGGCAAAGAACTTGACTAGAAAGATCTGATCATCAAGAGTCAATCTGTGAAAATCAAAAGTAGACATGGAAACCTTTGAATTTCTTTCTTTCAGTACTTCCATTCTAACAAACATTAAACCATTGAATTCTTCTTGTTGAAACATCAGAACTTTCTCAATTCTTTTCTGAATATGCAGTTTTGAGTCAGGAACTCTGAACCTGTTAGAAGCTTCTGAGTAGACCATCTGAGCTCTGTCATCCATAAAACCATCAATGTTACTTTCCAAAAGCTCATACTCTCCTTCTGTGTAGTAGAGATTATCAGATATTTCCTCAGGAAAAATATCATCATGAAATTGTCTGGCTAATGGCACATCACTTAACTCTAGGATGAAATCACATACAGGTTCTTCTAGTCTTTGCAAGTTAATCTTTGGGATCTCAATTGGTTTTCTGAATACATACTCAGAAGGCATAAAATAGTCTTTCACTTTCACATACTCTTCTTCTGTATTTAACTCATCACAAAAGTTAAATATAAAATCATCTTCAAAATCCTGAGTATAATTCACAGTTCTGTCTTCTTCTCCCATTAGATCAATAGGTCTTACCATTTTTATTCCTTGCTGAACTTTTTGAACATTCAAAGCTCTGACTAAATTATTATGCATCCTTCTGATCAACTCTTCACTTAACCTCCTTTCTTCTAATTCTGAATCTGTCATATTTTCTTTGTTATACACCACAATATCTGTACACATGTTGACCACTTTACTTTCCACCGTCTTTTCTGATCTCAATACAGATTCCTCAATAGCTTCAGTTTCATCTGAGTTTCCTTCCATCTCTGTGTCTAAGTTCAATTCCTCTGTTTTATCTGAATCACCACTATTTGTACTTTCCAACTCCATTTCCTCTGTATCTGAACTATCAATCTGAACTATCTGAGTTATTGCCTTTAACTTTTCTTGTGTCTAATCTTCTGAACTTTTTGTACTGGCTAAGTGCATATCTGCTATCTCAAAATCTTCTATGCCAATGTCATCATCAGAACTTAACCTTTGTCTTTTCTCCCCCTTTTGATGATCATGAGGCTCATTATCATCAAACTTTCTTTTCAAGTTCTGATTAAAAGTAACTTCAGGTTCAGCTTCTGCGATAGGAGCAGGATCAAGAGGCTTTGAAGTAGAAGCCAATGATATACTCAGTGCTTTCAGTATAGATTCCTGCATACCTTGCATTTGTTTTAACATATCTTTTTGAAAACCAGACATTATATCCATGATTTCCTTTTTGTGAGAATCCAAGGATTTCTTTACATCATCTACTTTGGTTTCAACAGAAATCAACTTTTTCTCCAACACAACTTTCAAATCTGACATCTCATCATTCAAATCCTCCACCTTCTTCTCCAACTTTTCTACTTTTTCCCCCATCTCCTTGTTTTGTTTCTGAATCTTTTCAAATTCAGAAGTTTCTAACAGTGAACCTGAACCAACAGATGGTCCAGTTTTCATGTGCCCAGAGGGCTCATGGCCTGTAGATAACACAAAGTCATCTTGTACAATAGATGCACGTTTGAATGAGGCTTTTGTAATGTTCACCTCACCAGGACTTCCATCCAATCCTCGACACCCAACATTAGGTATGTCTATGAATGTTGTTTCAGGAATACGAAATTCCTGATTTGTGCAAGTGTCAGAAGGAATTTCAGGCTCAATATGAATAGGACTGTGATATTCAGACTCAATGTGTTGAAAAATATATTGGGATTTATCACCTCCCTCCAAATGAGTTTGGGATGGTTCCCCGGATTTGTGTGAAACAGTAGCATGTTGAAATGCTTCTGAGTGGATATGGATGGGTTGTTCAAGATCCACCACTAGGTCCATGGTGTTTGTTTCAATATTGGACACCAAGAAATGTGAACCAATAGCATTTGTGGTTACCTGGTCAAGATTAGCTGGTTCAGAGGCATCTCTTTCTGTTTGAACCTCTGTTGACAATCTCTCATCCTCACCACTCTCATTCTGTTTTTCCTCACCAAATCTAACCAAGCTCTCAGAATTTTCCCCCTCAAGTCTCTCAGAATGTTCACCCATCTGAACATCCTCCCCCTCTCTAATTCGACTAGACCCCTCACCTCTCTTCTCAGGTTGGTCCTCTTGGGTAGGGATTTGAGGTAATTCAATTCCCATAGAGGTGCAATAAGCTTTTAAAATCTCACTCTCCCTTGGAATATAATTCCTAAGTGATTTTGGCAACAATTTATGATTGGGATAGTTTTCAAGTCTTGTTACTGAGGTCATCTTACCCAAATAAAATGTGGGACCATGCTCTTCATTTGTTCTTCTTGAGATTGTTCTGTTTTCCTGCATGGCATACCAAATAACAATTTGCCAGTACCTTATATAAGGAATGTATGTCAGTGGAGCATCCTTTGTTTTCTTCTGAATTGCTTTCTGATTCTTCTCAAATGTATTCTTCATGTCTTCCCAAAGTATTAAAGTATAGTCATAATGCCTATTCTTCACTAAACCCTGAAAGATCTGAAGAATCTGTTTAGAACCTTGATCAGCAGAACTATTCTTCCCTGACACACATTTATTTACCACATGAAAGAAGCAAGCCCAAATAGGTGGTAATTTGTTTCTTCTGAACAAACTGAGAGTTCTCAATCCTTCATTGTATCCCAACTTCATAAACTCTGCTATTAATTCCTCTGTTAAGGGTGAGTCCTCAAAATCTGTCCTTCTTTGTACATCATCTTTCTCTGGTAAATTCAACATTTCTCTTAGTGCATAGATTGATAAGGCAAATGTCACTCCTCCAATTTCAGACACAAACCTATTATCTTCTAACCTAAGATGTTTCCACCATTGTTGTATGTACTGAACAGGCACATTTTTACTTCGTGTAAACCATTTTCTGTACGGATGGTGTTTGAATAACTCCATGATAATTCTGTGTTCAGGCTTAAAACGGCTTTCCTCAAATAATATAACACAGTTATTTTCAGATAATTTCAGCCATTCACTCTCAGGAACAACTCTTTCCACTAAAATAGGTCTATCTGACATAATAGAACCTGCAGCACTCTGTTCATGTTCAATATTAACGTTTACCTCATCCGCATTTCCTTCAGATTCATCCATTTGTTCATCTTCATCATTTCTTATTGCCCCTTCCTCTACAGCTCTATTCTGTACTTCATCATTATCCGAATCAGATGAATCCATTATCGATTTTGTAGAATGTAGCGAAATTGGACCACTCCTTCGTATTCCAGACATGATTTAAGAAGAAAACAAACTCAAAGAACTCTGGATTTGATTCGTATCTCACTTTTCGCTCTGGAATTTGAAAAGATTTGAAATAGAGATTTTAAGACCTATTTAAAATCCGCGAAGTTGAAAGATTTAACGGAAAAGCGAAATCAATGTTATAACGGAGTCAACACATTTGAAATGCCACAGAGGATTTAAATGAAATGCGTGGCATAATCAAACAAATATGAAGCTGACACGTGTTAGTGGATAGAATTTTGACTCAAGTCAAAGATCTGAATAACACGCTCAGATGTTTTGACTTTTCTTTATCAGATATCTGATTGTTCTACTCAGAAGAATTTTGCCTTGTAACCAAAATGTCATTTAAAATCAACTTCTGACAAATATAAAACATTTTGATTATTCAGAAGAGGTTTGAACAGATAGAAGCACTTTTTATCATCAAAATTTTGTTCATATTATGATGATTTAAAAAATCATTTAAAATCTTATATCTGAATATGAAAAAAAAAATTAATTCAGATATAGTTTGAATAACAAAAAAAATTTATCATTAAAAGCTTGTTCTTCCTAGACTAATCAGAGATAAAAAATGAAAACATGTCTTTTAAGCATCACAAAATGATTTCCAAAAGAATTTTGATGCTCCCCCTTGACTTGAGCATGCATTTGACTATTAATGATACATAAAGATGAGATAAAAAGATAATAGAAAAAGCATAATCCACACAGTTGAAGTATTTGTATTTCTCAAAAATAAATTTTTGAAAGTTAGATTGCTGAAGTATTGACTCAGAATCTCTGACCTTAAGACTCAGAGGTTCTGATCTCAAGACTCAGAAGTTCTGAACTCAAGACTCAGAAGTTCTGATCTTAGTACTCAGAAGTTCTGAATCTTAAGACTCATAGTTCTGAGTACACTACTCAGACAATCTTACTTAGAAAAATTTAGCATTTTTAAGAAAGAAAAAATATTTTCAATTAGGCAGATTAAGCATTCCTATTTTACATATGAGAAAAGAAAACCTTTTGTGATCAAGAGGCTTTGTGAACAAGTCAGCCAATTGATACTTTGTATGCACAAAGTGCATCTCTATAGTTCCTTTTTCCACATAATCCTTTATAAAATGATACCTCACATCTATATGCTTAGTCTTCGAATGTTGAACAGGGTTCTGAGTAATGGCAATTTCACTTTCTGAGTCACAATAGATGGGAATCTTGTTAAGTTGATATCCATAGTCCATGAGTTGTGTTCTAATCCACAATGTTTGAGAGCATGAAATAGCAGCAGCAACATACTCTGCTTCAGCAGTTGAAGTGGACACACAATTCTGCTTCTTTGATGCCCAACTCACTATTTTATCTCCCAAAAAGTGACAAGCACCAGATGTACTTTTTCTGTCCAACCTACTTCCTGCATGATCAGCATCAGTGAAAGCAGTCAATTTGAAGTCAGTTTCTTTTGGATACCATAAACCTAGATCAGGTGTTCCTTTGAGATATCTTAAAATCCTTTTGACAGCCAACATATGTGATTCTTTTGGGTTAGATTGAAATCTAGCACAGAAACAGGTAGAAAACATGATATCTGGTCTACTTGCAGTCAAATAAAGTAATGATCCAATCATGCCTCTATAGAGTTTGATATCTACTGAAACACCTTTGAGATCAGCATCTAACTTTATGTTAGTTGCCATAGGTGTACTCATAGAAGCACAATCAGACATTTTGAACTTTTTCAGAATGTCTCTGACATATTTTCCTTGATTTATAAAAATACCTTTTGGTAATTGTTTGACTTGAAGACCAAGGAAAAAATTCAGCTCACCCATCATGCTCATTTCAAATTCAGATGACATGATTTTTGAAAAATTATCACATAATTCTGGACTGGTAGAACCAAATATTATGTCATCAACATAAATCTGAATCAGAATCAAATCATCACCCTGTTTCTTTAAAAACAAAGTTGTGTCAATCTTACCTTTCTTGAACCCTGAACCTAACAAGTGTTTAGTAAGAGTGTCATACCAGGCTCATGGTGCTTGTTTTAGACCATATAATGCTTTGTCTAAAATATAAACATGATCAGGGAATTCTGGATCAACAAAACCTTCAGGTTGATGAACATACACCTCTTCATTAAGTTTGCCATTTAGAAAGGCTGATTTGACATCCATTTGATACACCTTGAAGTTTTTATGTGCAGCATAGGCCAAAAATATTCTGATTGCCTCTATTCTTGCCACTGGTGCAAATGTCTCATCATAATCAATTCCCTCTTGTTGACAGTATCCCTTAGCAACCAATCTTGCCTTGTTTCTGATGACAACACCTGATTCATCCTTTTTGTTTCTGAACACCCATTTAGTTCCAATAATAGATTTACCTTCAGGCTTTAGAATGAGTCTCCAAACTTTATTTCTTTCAAATTGAAGCAATTCCTCTTGCATTGCTGAAATCTAGTCTGGATCCTCTAGGGCTTCATTAGCTTTCTTTGGTTCAATCACACTCAAGAAACCAGCAAACATTGCTTCATTTGCTGTAGCTGATCTGGTTTTTACTCCTGCTGATGGATCACCTATTACTTGATGAATAGGATGATTTTTAGTCCATTTATTTGCACTAGGGAGTACATCAATCTCTGAATAATTATTGTTTGCATCATTCTCATCAATGATTGCTTGTTCTGAAGAGTCTCAATTCTGAACTCTGTTCCATTATCACTTCTGATTTTCCGAACTGGAAGTTGTAAGAGAACTTGAATCCTTTTGATAAAATTTATCAATGTAGTAGCAGCTTCTGACTTAGCTCTTAGGAAATCAACCCATGTGTATCTGGAGAATTCATCAACAATCACAAGCATATATTTCTTTCCTCCCATAGATTGAACTGAAATTGGACCACAAAGATCAGTATGAATCATTTCTAATGGTGCTTTGCAAGATGAGTCCATTTTTAATTTGTGAGAACTCTTTTTCATCTTGCCCATTTCACAAGCTGAGCATAATGATTCTTTTTCAAATTTAAGCTTTGGTAAGCCTTTAACTAGATGTTTTGCAACGAGATTATTAAGATCTTTGAAATTTAGATGAGAACATCTTCTGTGCCAAAGCCAACATTCATTTGCAGTTGATTTTGATAAAAGAAAAACTGTATTTAATGTTTTCAATTTTGAAAAATTAACTACAAATAAGTCCATATGTCTTTTGGCCCAGAAGACTTTAACATCATTTTCAGTTAAAATCATGCAACCTGTTATTTGAAACTTGATTTGACAAAGACTGTCTAAAAACTGACTTATGCTGAAAAGATTATGCTGTAATCCTTCAACATAGAAAACCTTTTGGATAGTCAGATCCCCTTTAGTTAAATCCCCATAACCTTTGACTTGTCCTTTGCTGTTATTTCCAAAGTTTACTGCTCCTCCGGCCTTTTCTGTGAAGTTTGATAGAAAAGACTTCTGACCTGTCATGTGTCTTGAAGCTCCTGAATCTAAAAACCACACATGATAGTCCTGCAAAAGGATCAGTTAGTTTTAGGTACCCATTTTGGAATGGTTCCATCTTTGTTAGTTTTGTCATTGGATTTAACATTAGTACCTTTTACTTTCCACTCAAAATCTTTCTTCAAACACCACTCTCCTTGAACTATTATGAAGTCAGAACATTTTCTGCTTACAAACTTATTCACTTTCTTTTTGAAAGTTGTATCTTTTGATTTTGCAACATTTTCAACTTTCTTTTCTTTTATCTTTTCTTTCTTCTCAGTCTGAGGAACAAAAATTTTCTTCTTTTCTGTATTCTGATGAACAGAAACAATTTTCTTTTCTGAATATCTTTTCTTATGTATGAAACAGAAGTTATTTTGACTTGACATTTATGAGAATATTGGAATGAATCATTTTTACATCTAACACAAACAAGATTTTTCTTTGCAAGTGACAATAAATCTGAAACATAGGTCATTTCATTTTTATTGATACTGTTCAGAGTACAATTGCCCTTATTACAAGAATTTCTAGCTTTGAGTTCAGAAGTAGATTTCATTCTAAGCTTCTCATGATCCCTTTTCAGATCATTCAACTTTGCAAGATCATCTTTCCTTTTGCTTTCTTCTTTTTCTAAAAAATTCAAGTCCTTTTTGTTAGAAGAATTAGATGATTCACCTTTTTCATATGTACTTGATTCATTAAAGAATTTATCATTTTCTCTTGGAGCATTAATTTTAAAAAGATCATACTCAGTCTTCAGTTTTTCAAGCTCTGTTATTTTCTGAATAAAAATATTCTTTTCTTTCAAAGCTTCTTCAAGTTTAATATCCACTTCACAGAAATCATTTTCAAGTTCATCATAAGCTTTCCTTAAGTCCTCAAGTTCTTGACTCACAAGATTAAATCTCTTTTCAAGTTGTAAAAATTCATCTGACTTTGTTTCAGAAAATCCAGTTGAATCAGACTTCTGACTACCTAAGTCAGAGTTCTGATTTACAGAGTCAGATGTCTGATCTTTAGACTCAGAGTTCTGACTACAAAGTTCAGAATTCTGACTAGAAGTTTCAGACTTCTGATTGACTGTTTCAGAATTTTTACTTGTGTCAAATATGCTCTCAATGTCATGATATGAAAAACTTGGTTGTTTATTTTTGTAGCTGACATTTAAAGAATCATACTTGAATTTAATATCATTGTATTTTGGCTTCTCATCTGCTGGTTTAGAAACTTCTTTCTTAACCTTTTCTTCTGAAACAACTGACTTTTCTGTTTTAGACTCAGAAATTTTCTCATCTGACTTTTTAGAGTTTGGTCTTTGCAAATTGTCAGAACTTGTTATAGAACTAGCAGGTCTTATGAAAACTTCAACAATTTCTTAGATTTTTGGCTTAGAAACTTGAAGTTTTTCATACAAGTTGATTGGAGCTCTTTTTAAAGTGACATTTTCTTCCAATCCCAATCCCTTCTTTGGGTTGTAAAATCTTGTATCTTTAACATTGCTTAATAAAAGATTTAATGTTTGCTGAGTCTGACCCCTTTTCAAATTTCGATCTTCCAATTCTTTGATTTTGGTGTATAAATTCTTTCTTTCCTCAAATAACATATCAAATTTTATTTGTAAATCACCTTTTTCATCCTTTATTTTTGAAAACTCAACTTTTAGTTCTGAAAGCTTTTTCAGCAATTCAGAATTTTCATCTTTAACTTTTTGTTTCTCAGCCTGAGATTCTTCATATTGTTCTTTTATTACTTCTTTTTCAATTCTGAATTTGTTAACCAAATTTCTTTCTCCTTTTATCTGTTTTCTTAGATTAGCAAATTCAGTTTTCATTTCACCAATCTGTGTCATTAACTCTATTTCAAGTGAAAAATGTACCTCAGCAGATGACTCAGAATCAGCATCTTCATAATCAGAATCATCCTCATTCCTCATTTTTGCCATATAGCTTTGCATCTGTGGAAAGTTGATATGATCATCTTCATCAGAAGTGTAGTACAACCAATTTTCCTGTTCAGCCAATAAAGCAATTTTATCATCTCTCTTCTTTGCAAGCTGAGCCTTCTTGGTGTAGTACTCATAGTCTTTCACAATTTTAACTCTGCAATCCTTAGCATAGTGACCAGATTTTCCACACTTGAAACACAGATTCTTTTCTTTTCTTTCATCCTTCTCTTCATTGTTTTCTTCACTTCTCTCTACTCTCTTTTCAAACTTATTTTCTTCTCTGTCTTCTTTCTTCTTATAATCTGAACTCCCAACTCTCTTATAATTTCCTTGAAATCTACCCTTCCCATACCTTTTATTGAAAGTATTTGTCAACAAAGCTAGTTTCTCAGCCATTATCTTGATATCTTCATCATCTTCTGATCCTTCTTCCTTGTCAGATTCTTCCAGATTAGGTATCTCTGATAGATATGCAGTCTTTTTGGGTGCTTTGATTGCTTTGGACTTTGATAAGAACGCTAACTGATCAGCAACATTTTTCTTCTCTTCCACAACTAACAGAGTCTTCATGTTGATTAAGAACACAGAATAGAGCATTTAAGTCTTCTTCACACATATCCTTGTTCATTTGCAGACTTATGGCAAATGATAACCATTCTGAATTTAGACTGTTCAGAAATTTGTAATTTATTTCTGACTTCGTTTTCTTCAGTCCGTTTCTTCTCAAGTCATTTAGAATAGTGCAAAATTTACTGTATGTCTGTGTCAAACTTTCTGACTCTTTTGCTTTGAACCTTTCATAAGCATTTATGCTTTGATTTAACTTTGCCTGAATAGATCTCACAGTTCCTAACATCTGCCTTTCCAATTCGTCCCACATTTCTTTAGCTGATGATCCACTGTCAATCCTGTTAAGAACCTCATTTGGGACAGCCAAAGTCATCAAAGTAATTGCTCTTTTGTCAATAGCATGCCTATTCTTCTGTTCAGCTGTGTATTGGGAATAACTCTTTTTCACCCTGGTCGCTGGAATTTCTGGAGTTGTCTCTGTAGCAGGAGTTGCAGCAACATCGATGTACACTTCAATTGGACGTTCTCGAATAGAGACCATAAGATTTTCATCAATGTTGTCTAGAAATTGGATCATACGAATTTTCCATTGCTGATACTCTTCTGGTATAAGAACATGCGGTTTGGTTTCAGATCCCATGGCTAGATATTCTTTAGAAGACATGATTGTAAGAAAATTCAACAGAAAGACAAATTCGAGTTTCTTGATCGAAATGTAACAGGTAATTCAAGAATTGCCAAGAATTCAAGAACTAGCCCTAGCAGCGGAATCGAATTTTGAATGAATCAAGAAATCTTCAAGAAATTGATCAATCGATCTTCGTGATAACAATCTTGAACGAATTTGTTTGTTGATTGGCTCTGATACCAATTGAAAGTTCAGGATCTTATCTTACAATCAATATAGAAAGCAGTAATTGAGAAGTTGTATGATCAAGCCCAATTGTATTCAATTATGAACAGAATTACAGATCTAAGAGAGAGAGAATCTCAAAGATTACAAAGAATGAATACAAAGATATACGGGAAAAAATCAACCAGTTAGCAACGTAGAGCTAACTACTATTTATACTGCAACGGACATGTTAAAGCTACAGTACAATTAAGAAAGACTAATAAGAACATAACACGTGTCCTAATTAGTTTACTAAATACTAAGTAAAGTATGTAGTCATAAGTTCTGAACAGGTAGTTCAGAACTTCTGAACATTCTTCTGATAACGCTTCTCAGAGCTTCTGACTCTTTCTATCAGAACTCTGACTCTTCTTCTCAGATCTCTGACTCTTCTACTCAGAACATCTGAGTCTTCTTATCAGAACTTCAACACTTGGTTTATTGACAAAACTTCAGATCTAACAACCTTCAAACAAAGTTGTTATCAAACCAGTTCCCTCTTACATTCCTTACCCCCAAAGGATGAGGAATGAGAAGGAGGAATTGCAATTTAAAAAGTTTTTGGATGTTTTCAAACAATTGCACATCAACATACCTCTTGTTGAAGCAATAGAGCAGATGCCCAATTATGTTAAGTTCCTTAAGGACATTTTGAGTAAGAAAAAGAAGCTGACTGAGTATGAGACTGTTGCCCTCACTGAAGGTTGCAGTGCTCTGTTTTCCAACAAATTACCCCCTAAGCAAAAAGACCCAGGGAGTTTTACCATTCCCTGTTCAATAGGTGGGAAAGAAGTTGGACAAGCTTTATGTGATTTAGGTGCCAGTGTCAATCTCATGCCCTTATAAATTTTCAAAAGCCTAGGGATAGGAGAGGCCAGACCTACCACAGTCACACTCATCTTAGCGGACAAGACCATTGCCTACCCAAAGGGTAAGATTGAAGACGTTTTAGTCCAGGTTGACAAATTCATCTTTTCGGCCGACTTCATCATTTTTGACTTTGAGGCTGACAAAGATATTCCTATCCTTTTAGGAAGACCTTTCTTAGCCACTGGTAGAACCTTGATATATGTCCAGAAAGGAGAGTTGACCATGAGACTTCAGGACCAAAAAGTCACATTTAATGTCTTCAGTTCTATGAAATACCCAAATGATATGGAAGACTGTTCAAGCATAGGTACCATCGAGTCATTGTGTCATGAGGAAGAAGTCAACCAGACCTGTAGGATAGAAGAGGAGGATGAGGAAGTAAGTGAGGAATATGATGATGATGATGATGAAATTTCCATAGAAGAGGAGACTGTCCCTTTGGTTGCTGCAGCATTTGAGCTGCTGGAAAATAGTGAGCAAAAACCAGTCGTGCCTTCCATAGTCTCACCACCTGACCTGGAGTTGAAGAAACTCCCATCTCACCTGAAATATGCCTTTCTAGGAAAAGAAGACAAATTACTTGTTATCATATCAACTACCCTAGAATTGCATCCGGAAAAGAAGTTAGTGGATATGTTGAAGTTGCACACCAAAGCCATAGGATGGACCATCGCTAACCTTAGGGGGATTAGTCCTTCCATTTGTCAACATAAGATCATCCTAGAAGAGAAGAACTTCAAGTCCATAGAACCTCAAAGAAGGTTGAACCCTGTCATGAAAGAGGTAGTAAAAAAGGAAATTTTAAAATGGTTAGATGCAGGAATTATTTTCCCAATAGCCAGTAGTTCTTGGGTTAGTCCAGTCCAATGTGTGCCTAAGAAGGGAGGGATCACTGTCATTTCAAATGACAAGAATGAACTCATCCCAACTAGAATAGTCTCCGAATGGAGAATTTGCATGGACTACCGTAGGCTAAACAATGCTACCCAAAAAGATCAGTTTCCTTTACCTTTTGTTGATCAAATGTTGGACAGGTTGTCTGGAAAAGAGTTCTACTGCTTTTTGGATGGATACTCAGGTTACAATCAGATAGCCATAGCACCGGAAGACCAATAGAAGACTACTTTCACTTGTCCTTTTGGCACTTTTGCCTTTAGGAGAATGCCTTTTGGACTTTGCAATGCGCCTGCTACTTTCCAAAGATGCATGATGTCCATATTCTCTGACATGCTTGAAAAATCCATTGAAATATTTATGGATGATTTTTCTGTTTATGGTTCATCTTTTGATCATTGTTTGGAAAATCTAAAACAAAGTCTTGAAAGGTGTGAAGAAACTGATTTGGTCCTTAACTGGGAAAAATGTCATTTCATGGTTACATAAGGAATTGTCCTTGGTCATTTAATTTCAAAAAGAGGAGTTGAGGTAGACAAGGCTAAAGTTGAAGTTATTGAAAAAATACCTGAACCAACCACTGTTAAAGGAATCAGAAGCTTTATTGGTCATGCTGGTTTTTATAGACGTTTCATAAAAAAATTTTCAAAGATTTCAAAACCTTTATGTCTATTATTACAGCAAGACCAAAAATTTGATTTTAATGAGGATTGCAGAAATGCATTCCTCGCTTTAAAGAAAGCTTTGGTGACTGCTCCAGTGATTGTTGCTCCTGAATGGGACAAACCTATTGAAATCATGTGTGACGCAAGTGATTGGGCTGTTGGTGCAGTTTTAGGTCAAAGAAAAGGAAAGATTTTTCATTCCATCTACTATGCAAGCAAAACCCTTCATGAAGCTCAAATTAATTACACAACAACTGAAAAAGAGTTATTAGCAGTGGTGTTTGCATTTGAGAAATTTAGATCATATTTAATGGGAGCTAAGGTCATTGTTCACACTAACCATGCTGCCATTAAATATCTCATTTCCAAGAAAGATGCAAAACCAAGGCTAATAAGATGGGTTTTGCTACTGCAAGAGTTTGACCTAGAAATTGTTGATAGGAAAGGTGTGGATAACCAAGTGGCTGATCATTTGTCTAGGTTGGAAAAGCTTGTTGAGAGCAGGGAAGGAGGAGACATCATAGAAACCTTCCCTGATGAAAAGATTCTTATGGTGCAATCACAACTGCCATGGTTTGCTGACATAGCCAATTATTTAGCTTGTGGCATCAAACCTTCTGATTACACTCACCATATGCTGAAGAAATTTCTCCATGATTGTAAATTCTACTTATGGGATGATCCTTTTTTGTTTAAACTTGGTACAGATCAAATATTGATAAGGTGCATCCTAGAAACAGAAGTGGTAGCAATTCTGCAGCATTGCCACCAATCAGCTTATGGAGGACATTTTAGAGGTCAAAGAACAACAGCTAAAGTTCTTCAATCTGGTTTTTATTGGCCTACTCTCTTCAAAGATGCTCATAACTTTGCACAAAGGTGTAATGAATGCCAGAGAAGTGGTTCCATTTCTCAAAGAAATGAAATGCCTTTGAATGGGATCTTGGAAGTTGAGTTGTTTGATGTTTGGGGAATTGATTTTATGGGTCCCTTCCCACCATCAAACAATTGCCAATACATTCTTGTTGTTGTTGATTATGTATCCAAATGGGTGGAAGCAATGGCATGTGTTTCAAATGATACAAAAACTGTTGTCAAGTTTTTACAAAAACAAGTTTTTACAAGGTTTGGTACCCCCCGTGCACTGATTAGTGATGAGGGTACCCATTTTATAAACAATTTGTTAAGTAAAGTTCTTGAAAAATACAATGTGAAACACAGAGTTGCCACTGCTTATCACCCACAAACAAATGGGTTAGCTGAACTCTCAAACAGAGAAATAAAAGGGATTTTAGAAAAAGTCGTCAAGCCAAATAGAAAAGACTGGGCTTTCAAATTAGATTATGCTTTATGGGCATACGGGACTGCTTTCAAAACACCCTTAGGTATGTCCCCATACAAGTTGGTATTTGTAAAGGCTTGTCACCTCCCTTTAGAGTTAGAACACAAAGCATACTAGGCCATAAAAGAATTAAACATGAACTTAGATGATGCTGGTAACAAGAGAAAGTTACAACTGTAAGTCCAGGATACACTCTTACAATCAAATATGAACAATTAAGATCGTATTCACAGCAACTGGTCATATGATTTATTAACAATCTGTGAATTACAAGATATTACAATGAATTTATCTAAATGGATTCACCAAAGATTATATCAAAGATTCTGTTAGCTACAGTTGCTAACTCCTATATATACTACAGAGAAAGGCTAAAGCTACAGTACATATGAGAAACAGACTAATAGAACAATTACACGTGTCCTAATTAGTAACTGAATATAACAGAGAATATCCCAAGATATGAATTCTGAACATACTTCTGAATAAGCGCATCAGAACATTTGTCTTCAGTCAGAAGTTCTGAGTCTCCTACTCAGAACTCTGAACCTTCTAGTCAGAATCCAACACTTAGAATCTTTTTGAGATTTCTCACTCAGAACTTCTGAGTCTTCTACTCAGAACTTCTGAGTCTTCTGAGCAACTTCCATACTTGTAATCTTTTCATTATTCTCTGATTAGAACTTCTGAGTCTTCTTACTCAGAACTCTGATTCTTCAGATCAGATCTTAACAGTTGTGTTTTTGACAAAACTCTAGATCTAACAATCTCCCCCTTTTTGTCAAACACACTTGTACTTTTCATCATCAAATTCTTAGAGCAGGAACAATCTTCAGAAGGAGCTCTTCTGAATGCTTTGACAACTTTTGCTCAGAATTCTGAATAATCTGAGTTAACAACTTCTGGTCAGTCTTTAATCAGCAGCAGCAACGATTTCCAAATTGATTTATGTTATATATTTGCTTTTTCTTTGCTCCCCCTTGAAATGACAATTCTCATCTTCATTTCAGCTTTCATAAGATTTCTTTATAAGAAACAACCGATCACTTTTTCTTTTCCTCTTCTCCTTCTTAAAATAACATTTCTCTCTTTTGTTATTTCTGCACAAAAACCATAACAATCTTCAAAATCTTTAGCTTTTCTCCCCCTAAAGTTTTGGAAAGCAAAATCATCTTCAAAATCTTTAGCTTTTCTCCCCCTAAAGTTTTGGAAAGCAAAATCATCTTCAAAATCTTTAGCTTTTCTCCCCCTTGATTTTCAAAACTTTAGCGATGCTTTTTCTTCGAATAAAGTCTATGCTTTTTCTCCTCCTTAATGAATAACTTTGCTCCCCCTCAAAATAAGAATTATGGAGCAATTTGTTTTCTCCCCCTGAAAGTATGCATATATTTCATTAAAATTATTCATTTCAAATATAGTGCTTTAATGAAAACATTTATACAAGAAAAATAAGATTCACTGAACTACACTTGATAACTACTAACATTTGATCATTTGAAAATTTTACAAAAGAAATCCAACTTAATGAAATTTATCAGATTTTTCAATCAAATGAAATCAAATGCATGTGTTTGGATTCAAATACAAGTCATCATTGCATATCAAGTTAAAAATGTTCAGTTTCAATCCCTTTATTAAATCTATTTGGCGTGCTTAGCATGCGAAATATGATTAGCTTCAAGCATATGCAATTCAAAAACATATAAGAATACTTTGCTCTACTCACACTATTTGTCCAAAATCAGGATTTTCACAAATTTACAGGTTTATTGTGACTTTGTATTTTTCCAAAGTTTCAAGAGATGTGTGCTCATTGGCATCTTTTCTTTTGTGCTCATTGACATCTTTTAATTTTGTGCACATTGGCATCTTTTAATCAAAAAGTTTAGTAAGAATAAGATACATCGTTAAACATGACTTTCTATCTGGTTCTATAGCAGGATTTGGGTCAGCATATCCCAGACCAGTTGGTCTTAGGTGCTAGGTGACAAGCACCCCTTGGAACTTAATTTCCCAAACCAGAAAGGCCACATCGATATATCTTAAACCCATCTGTACCAGTAGAACATGGCTTTCTATCTGGTTCTATAGAAGGATTTGGGTCAGCCGATCCTAGACTAGATGATCTTAGGGACTAGGTGACTAGCGCCCCTTAGGACTTAATCTCCCAAACCAGAAAGGCCACAGGTACAAACTTTCAAACTAAATGATTTTGTATATATATATATATATATTGCATCTCAATCACTTGGTTCTAAAACGTAGTACTTCCCCCATATTTTCGTTTCCATCCAACATTCTGACAAATTATGCTTTTTGAGCATTATATTCTATATAAGTCTAAATTTCATAACATTGAGCATTCAGCGTAATTTCATTCATGATTTGCTAACCTTTCGATTTATTTCAGAAGTGAAAGTTGAAACAAATATAGCTCAGATAATACAAAAATACTTGTAAAAGCACCCTTGACACACATTTTATTCATTGAATGAAAAATAAAAAAAATTCATATCATTGAATTAAATTGCTAAGATTCAAACATTCAAAGCAATAGAAATAAAACATAATGCAATGTTACCTTTCACCACTTGTTCCTTGAAACAGAAAAATATTACAGTTAAGGATATCACCTGAGAAGTATGAGTTCTAAACTGATTTGTTTAGAAGTCTTAGTCTCTGAAGTACGGGTCCTGAATTGAATTATTCAGAAGCCATTTTCATTTAAGTACGGGTTTTGAACTGATATGTTCAAAAACCTAAAACGTTGAAGCACGGGTTTTGAACTTTATCTTGAAACAATCAGATCAAATTTTGAGTCAATACTTCCTCTGAAATCAAGATAATCCTGCAAAATCAAGAGATTTTGGTAATCATCTACGATGATTCCTCATTAGATTTAAAAAATCCAAATTCTGAGTAGTTGAGTCAGAATTCTGAGTAGAAAAGTCAGAATTCTGAGTACCTTGTTCAAAATTCTAAGTATCAGAGTCAGAATTCTGATTAGTTGAGTCAGAATTCTGAGTAGTAGAGTCAGAAGTCTGAGTAACTTGTTCAAAATTCTAAGTATCAGAGTCAGAATTCTGATTAGTTGAGTCAGAATTCTGAGTAATAGAGTCAGAACTTCTGAGTAAGAGAGTCAGAATTCTGATAAAACTATCCAGAGAAAATTCCTTAGAAAAATGTTTGGATTTTGTGATTTTTGAACATTCTGAACTTCAAATCACCATAACTTGCTCAAAAATCAGAATTTTTCAACCAAAATTTGCAGGGTTGCTCAAAATGTGATTCTGAACACATTCTCTGGAAATGTTTTCTACTAAAAACACTCACATCTATGAGTTCGATAACCTCATAGCAAACAGAACTTTTTCAAAAAAATCTTCAAAATCAACAAATTGATCTATATGAATCAGAAATCCATAATCAAGATGAGACCAATTGTAAGTCCATAATCACATTTAGACCGAGTTTTGGACTGAATTATCCAAAAGTCAAAATTCTCAATTTAAGCTCAGCATCTGTTTTAAGTCATGTGTCAGTATTATCATTCAGCTCTACACATGAATAACCTGCAAAACAGATTAAGTTGTCTTTGGTACCCATATGAACTTGGGTCCATGTTTGTTAGGTGCAGTGGCATATGCAGATATTCTATAAGAACCATACCAGTGCTGAATAAAATTCTTGTTCACAAAATCATTAGTCCCACAATATGAACAACAAAGTTTCTTTTGTGCAACTCTGACTAATTGATTTACAGAATAAATCACATCAGGTTTAACAAAAGATTTTCTTTGAAATGTATTGTTCTTCTTGACATTTGAATTAGGAACCTTTGATTTTGGCACTTCTTTCTTGGAAGTTGTTCCTTTAACTCTCCATTCCATTTTTGTCTTTTTAAAAGAACAATTATAAGATTTATCAATAGCAGAATCATAAAACATATTAGAAGAACAAATCTGATCTTTTGAACTATGATTTGATTTGTCAACAACTTTCGTTTCAAATTCCCTAAACTTTTTAACATACAAATCAAACCTTGACTGCAAATCAGATTTGGACTTCCTCTCTATCATGATTTTAGTTGATAAATCAGATAAATTCTTAATAAGCCTCCTTATTTCCAAATGAAAAACTTTCTTTTCCTTCTCAAACTCATCTTTTAAGCATTTTTCTTTAAAGCCATTTACCTTCTTCTTTTCAGTCTCTTTCCTTCCATCTTCTAACTCTTTCTCCAACTCATTTATTTTTACAGAAAACTCATTTAACATTCCTGTTTTCTTTTTCTCAAAACCATTCTTTTCTTTTTGAAAAACATTTTTCTTGCATTCAAACTCTTTTCTTTCTTTTGCAAGAATTTTCTCCAAATCAGAAATTTTCAAAGATAATTCAACAGACTTTGTTTCAAAACCTTTCCTCTCAGTTTGAAAGTCTCTTCTCTCTTTCTCAAATTTCACTCTTTCAAGTATAAGAACTTGTTCAAAATCATAGATCTGTTTC
Source organism: Saussurea involucrata (assembly GCA_033807775.1). Lineage (NCBI taxonomy): Eukaryota > Viridiplantae > Streptophyta > Magnoliopsida > Asterales > Asteraceae > Saussurea > Saussurea involucrata. Next base: position 146,159,971 of record CM066320.1, on the reverse strand, counting down.
AAGAGTTGACAATTTTTCATTTCACATGATTTGATTCTATTTTCAGACTCTGTCAACATCTTTCTTCTAAAATTGCCTTTCTCTTTCAAATCAACATTCTCTTTTTCTAACAACTTTATGTTTTCTTGAACCTTTTCAAAATCCTTTAGAAAATCAGATTTCTCTTTTTGCAAAATCTTTATAACTTTTGCATATTCGTCTTGTTTTGCTTGAAGATTAGCAATCTTGCTTTCAAAATGAACAATCTCAGTTTTTGGTTCAGAAATTGTTTCTTTTGCTTTTACAGGACTTAATTTTTGTAAATTGTCTGAACTGGTTATAGAAATTGCAGGTCTCACAAAAACTTCAATAATCTCAGGCATGATGAAATGACAAATTCGAATATCAACTATGAATTATGATCAAAAATGAGAATCAACACAAATATAGAACATGCAAGAATTAATCAAATCTGTCACATGCATTTCATCAAACAGTTAGAGTACATGAATTAATGAAATCTTCCTTTCAACAAAAAATTTGAATACTAATCAACATGCAGCAGATATAATCACCTTGATCAAGAAACCAATCAAGAATTTCGAAAACATACCTGTGATCTCTGTTTAATTTCGAGAATTAATCAGCATAGAGAGAAAATCTTTGGATGACTTGATTGTAAGATATCGATTCAACAGAAAGAAAAATTCAAATTTCTTGAATCAATGATAGAAACGAATTCAAGAATTGTTAGCAGCAGCGGAATCAATTGTCGAATTGATCAAGAAACTTCAAGAACGCGATCAAACACACTCTTGGACGAATTTGTTTGTTGATTGGCTCTGATACCAATTGTAAGTCCAGGATACACTCTTACAATCAAATATGAACAATTAAGATCGTATTCACAGCAACTGGTCATATGATTTATTAACAATCTGTGAATTACAAGATATTACAATGAATTTCTCTAACTGGATTCACCAAAGATTATATCAAAGATTCTGTTAGCTACAGTTGCTAACTCCTATATATACTATAGAGAAAGGCTAAAGCTACAGTACATATGAGAAACAGACTAATAGAACAATTACACGTGTCCTAATTAGTAACTGAATATAACAGAGAATATCCCAAGATATGAATTCTGAACATACTTCTGAATAAGCGCATCAGAACATTTGTCTTCAGTCAGAAGTTCTGAGTCTCCTACTCAGAACTCTGAACCTTCTAGTCAGAATCCAACACTTAGAATCTTTTTGAGATTTCTCACTCAGAACTTCTGAGTCTTCTACTCAGAACTTCTGAGTCTTCTGAGCAACTTCCATACTTGTAATCTTTTCATTATTCTCTGATCAGAACTTCTGAGTCTTCTTACTCAGAACTCTGATTCTTCAGATCAGATCTTAACAGTTGTGTTTTTGACAAAACTCTAGATATAACAACAACTCTGTGAACTAGAGGAACATAGGAACATGTCCTATGAGAATGCCAAACTCTATAAAGAGAAAACCAAAAAATGGCATGACAATAGAATCAGGCATAGAGAGTTGAAAGCTGGTCAGAAATGTCTTTTGTTCAATTCTAGGTTGAAATTGTTTCCAGGTAAACTAAAGTCTAGATGGTCAGTCCCATTTGTCATACACAAGGTTTATCCATATGGGGCTGTAGATTTAGTTAACCCGGAAGACAATAGTGTGTTCAAGGTCAATGGTCAAAGAGTAAAGCTATACCATGATGCTGCAGCATCTCCACTACATTATCCTGTGGAGGTGGTTTCTTTGTGCTAAAAGCTTCAAACAAAGATGGGAACTATCTTAAAAGTTCCAACTATCCTTGTAAATATTCTTTTTAATGCATTATTATGTTTCTGTATTAGTTAAGAGTAATGGTTTACTGATGTGCAGCCAATTAAGCAAACAGGGGAAACCAAAGGATGCTGAATCAATGCGGCAGCATCAGAAGGGTCAGCTTTTTGAGGAAAATCAGTTGGAAATCAGAGGGAAATTAAATACGATTTTATTCCAAGGAATTTAAGGTTGGTACTGAAACAGAAAAGTATTCATAAAAAGAAGCTAACTAAGTCAGTTTGCCTTTTGCTAACTGTACTAAACATAAAGTTGGAACAAAGTACATATCTAGCTTCCTATGTGTACCTTCCTTAAACAAACCCACGGGTATTACCCAAACCCAGCTGGATTACAACTCACAAAAATCAGATAAGGACAAGTGTCCTTTCACTTTCCTCCTAAAAACCCCCTCTAAACCCATTCTCTAAACTAAACTGACCTACTCTCTTCATCTCTCTCGTCTCTCTCGCCTCTGCCACTCACAAAAACCACCAAACACACCCACAAAATTCAAAAATTTTCCTCTCTTCTTCTATCCAAGCCTGCGATTCCATGGCAAGGGTGAAACGCACCCTACCGAGAAACCCTAATACCGAAGACGAAGCTCAACACGTACGAAGAAGTGGCCGAAACAGGGTTGTGGTGCGCCCCCCCCTATTTTGAACCAAGAACCTGAAATGGTGAATCTTGAGGACGACTCGATTCCTCCTCTACACCGTGTTCCCTTCGCAAAACCATCACCGAAGAAAAAAGAGAAGGGAGAAGGTTCGGGTGTGAAGAAATCAACAGAAGCTCCCATCGCACCCCCTGTTACGACCGAAACCGCAGAATTACCATCCAAGATGCTTGCCCTCGTGCCTTATGCGGGTCCAAAGGCCATTCCCCTTGTTGTTGGTAAGAAAAAGGTTACCTTTTCAGTTCCTTATGAACAAATAGATGGCCATTTGACCTCCTGTTCTGAGGATGATCAAATGAGGTCTATTATTTCTACTTCTGTGGATATGAGGTTTTTTAGGAGAAATGAGTTTGATTTGTCGTTTGGACCTCTGCACTCCACCACAAACATTTCAGAATCAAATCCTAAAACTAATGTGGTGGAAGAAAGTGCTGAGATAATCATGGAAATACCAACTGTGATCCACCAAAGTCCAATCAGAGACGTTCCTAACCTAAATGATACAATCTGGACCGATGAGGATGAACCTTTGATAGAGAGAATAGAACCTAGAAAAAGGAAATATTTGGGTAAAAGGCATGCAACCAAGACCACAGGGGCTAAAACTTTAAGAAAAAGAAGTAAAAGTGTGATCGAAGAGGGTGAACCATCCACATTAGAACCCTTAGAGACCAATTGCTATGCTGCAGCAACTGTGCAGCATGAGCAATCTGTGGGAAAGAAAAAGACAGAGGCTGAGGCTGCTAAATTTGTGAAGAGACCAAACAAACCAAACTGTGGCTTCAGCTCTACAGCTGCTGCCAAAATGTGGCCCAAATTTCAGAATAGAATTGGTCTACCTGACAAGGGATTTGATGAGCAGAGCATTAGAGAGTTTCACTTTATTAAGCAACTTGTAGAAACCCAAGGGCTTGAGAAAGTTTGTGAGAACCATCACTCGTACAATCTTACACTGATCCGAGAGTTCTACTGTGAAGTGGCCACCAATTCGTCCTCTATGCTGACTGTTAGAGGTATTCCAGTCCATCTTACGGCTAAAAGGATTAATAGTTTCATGTCACTTACCCCACCAGCCAAAACATAATACCATAAGTTAGTAGACAATGCAACTTTAGATGACTTGAATGAGGTTGCTGCTGCATTAGGAAAGCCTAGAACAACATGGGAATACCATTCCAATCTAATGCTGAGAACTTTCAAGGCTTCAAACCTCTCTGCAGATGCCAATGTGTGGGTTAACTTGGTGAGACACTCCATCTCACCAACCACACACGACAGCACTATATCTGTGGAGAGAATGTTTCTTCTGTTTTGTGTGATGACAGGTAAAAGCGTGAACTTGGGGAAGCAAATGCTCAGAAGCATAAGAGAGTGTGCCACCAGAGCGAAAGGAAAGTTCTATTTTCCTGGAATGTTGACAAAGTTGCTGGTAGAGATGGGTGTCCCACAGTATAAAGATGATTTGATCGTGAAAGAACAACGAGAGAAGTCAGAGATAGATATGCGGGCAGTTCAGAGGCTGAGAGACAGAAGAGAGAAAAGTGTAGGAACTTTGGATATGGTGACCATGATGCAGGATGTGCTAATCCAAAACAGCACCCTCTTGGACACGATGTTAAAGCAAAGGAATGAGTTTATGGAGAAGGTTGAGGAGCTGAGATTCGAGATGATGACCATTGTTGCAAACCATAAGAGGAAGATCAGAGAAATGGGTAGTTTTGAACTGCCAAAGCTGAGAAGGCTGCTGAAAGAAAAGAACCTGGAGATTGCTAAGATGAAGGAGGACAACCGAAAGTTGAAGGCAGTAGCTGCTACCAAGTCCGGTGCTGCAGCATCCATTGATGTTGGAACTCATGGCACTACCATTTTTGGGCATAAACAGCCTACTCCCACTGAGTAGGACAGGTTTAATCATGCACTCCTAGCTCCTTTTACTGTTTTATTTTAGTTATTTGAGTCTGGGATTAGTCTTTGCATATTTTAGGTTTATTTTCTTTCATTTGGGTCATAAATGAGTATTGTTAGCATGTTTGCATAGCCTAAATAACTTCACAAGTCCAGGACCATTTCTTTCGGTTATTCATGCTAGAATTAGCCTCAGAATTGCTTGGGACACAATTTGGTCCACATTCTGCACTCATCACAGAAATGATCTAGGTCATTGTTCTTTTCTCCCATTTTTAGCCACTTGAAACCATTGAAAACACATCATTTCCTCCATACAATGAGGACATTGTAAAATTCTTAGTTTGGGGTGGGGGTGTCTAAAAATGACAATCAAAGGCAAAGCCTTAGCAAGCATTGCATGTCAAGAAAAAAGTGGTTGAAACACCAAAAATGCCCCATAGGGGCAGGTGTATATCATCAAACATAAAATGCATAAAAAAATAAAAAAAATCCAATGTGATTTGATGCATGGGGAGAGAAAAGGCAAAGTGAGAAAGAAAAAATATGCCAAAAAGAGAGATCCAGTTCACTTAAAGTCCTAGTAATCTGTGATATGTATGATATGTTGACTATAACAAAAAGAACTCGAGGCTAACTTATGGTTTATGATCACAAAAGAATGGGACTTTGGTCACTTGGGATTTATGAAAGGCTATGCTATGCACCCTTAACATGCTCACACTCGTGATGTGCACTTAATGCCATCCTTGTGGAAAATTTTCAGAATTTGAGTCATTTTCTTTTAGTCTTTTCATTGCTTGGGGACAAGCAAATTTCTTAGTTTGGGGTGGTGATAAGTGCTCAATTTTGAGTACTTAAGCACTTATTTATTTAGTTTAGTTAGGACTTTTTCATTCTAAAATCCCAACTTTGAGTCCTTTTTATCTTGTTTTTCTTTCCTGGAGATATGGATCATGATTTGCTTGTTTTACTTTATTGGTAGGCTAATCTAAGTATTTTTGGAAAAATCAACCAAAACAGGGTATTGTTGCAGCATTGGTACAGCATGGATCTGGTGATCAAGGGAATGAAGAAGACGAAGTCATGAGCTGGAAATTGATATTTTGGAATTAATCTGATATTTTGTAACCCTTGAAACACTCTTTAGATTGTAATGGTAGTTTACGTAATGGCTTAGTTTGCTTTTGTACTATTGGTTAACTAGTTGTACTATTTAGTTAGCTTAGTTGCACTTATTTACCAAAGATGCCCCTCCCTTTTGTTATATATAGAGTGCCATCTAGCCTTTTTAGACACACCTTCTTGGAACTGATCTGAATCAGTTCTAAGTTCTCTCTAGTTATTTTCCAGAAATCTTATGAATGTTCTTCCAATCTTCAAGTGTTCTTCCTTTAATTTTTCTTTGTTCTTAAATACACGTATGCATTGCTGCAGCACTGGAGATTATCTCACTGCACATCTTACTTCCTTTAATGTTCTTGTATCTTCAGTTTTATATTTAATGCTTTTACCTTCCAGAATTTATTCTTGTTAGTCATAGATTTACATTCCATTTGTAGTCTTGTCATTTATTGCTTATTACTTACATTCTTGTCTTTACATTTCTAGTCATTTACTTTAGTTAGTCTTTATTTCCAAGTACTTTATACTTCCAATCATCATGTTTATGTTCCAAGTACTTTGCATTTACTTTGTTTCATTTAGTGTAATGAGTAGCTAATCTTGTAGCTTGGGTGTGAGACAAAGGATGTTATGATGACCAAAAGAAAGTAGGCATTTTTGTGGCAAAAATGAGGTTTTATTATTCCAACCCAAGTTCTTTCAAGATAACAAAATCCTTTGACAAATTTATCACTTTGATAGTGTTAAAGTGTCATGGACCTAGAGATAGGCCATTGAATAGCACGTCAATTTGGATGACTTAAGGGGTTATATCGAGAGAGTAACTTGCAATGAGAGTTGTTACTTTTGTTTTCTAAAATGATTCATTCTTGATAAGTTGTCATTTTCTCAAGGGATTAAAATGGAATAGACTTAGAGATAAGCTATTTAGGAGTATACAAACTTGGGAGGCATGGGGGTTATATCGAGAGAGTGACTTTTAACAAAGAGAATTTGTTTTGCCATGTACTTGAGAATGCCATTTCCATCGTTCCATTATCTTGGGTTCTGCTCATAGATGAGATTGTTTTAGCTACTGGAATCATCGGATGGTGAGAGTCCGAGAGGAACGTGTCTCAAAGTAGATAATAAAACTAGTTTTTGTCACTGCTATGCTGCGGCATCACTGCAGCATCTTGCTGTAGCATTGTTGTAGCATTGGTCTGCTGGAATTTGGTTTATCATAACATCACAAGTCTTACACCCTTGCTTCTCTTTTAATCTTGTTAATTAGAATCTGTGTTAATCATTAACCAACCAATCAAAGATATTTTCTTCCAAGTCGTCATCTGAAATCACTTCTTTCATTGTATTTTAATAGCAATTTTAACTCCAATCTCTGTGGGACGATAATCGGTATTTTACCACTTTATTACTTGATAGACAACATAGTTCTAATAAGTATACTTTCTTATTGGTTCTATTAGCACACGTCTGTAGGTGTATTCAAAGCACTCACACATCAATTGCTTCATTTGCTGTTGTTGATCTTGTTTGAACTCCCACTGATGGATCTCCTATCACTTGATGAATATGATGGTCTCTTGTCCATTTGTTTGAACTTGGAAGGAACTCAATATCTGATAGATTGTTGTTTGTATCATTCTCATCTGTAACAGCATGTAATTCTGAACTATCCCTTTGAGGTGTGACATTCAAGTCTGGATTCTGAGTAGTAGAGTCAGAATTCTGAACAACTTGTTCAGAGTTCTGAGTCCCTTGTTCAGAAATTCTGAATTCCTTGTTCAGAATTATGAGTAGCTTGTCCAGAATTCTGAATACCCTGTTCAAAATTCTGAGTACCAGACTTAGAAAAATCACTTGTATTTACTAAAATTGGACATTCCTCAGATGGACCAGAATCGGAAATTACAGTTGTATGGCCCTCTGAATTTCCCTTTTTCATTTCTTGAACCATTTTAGGATTTTCAAAATCTGCATAAGATTCAGAAGTTAGTTCCAGAAATACATCCTTAAACAATAAATTGAGTTCTGAACAATTAGGATTGGAATTGGATTCAGAAGTCATTTTTGTCTTATCCTGATTGAGTTCTGAACTGTTTTGTTCAGAAGTATTTAGTCTTAACTCATTAAATGTAACATTTATGCTTTCCATAATCCTCTTGGTTCTTCTGTTGTAGATTCTAAATGCTTTGGAAGTTAGTGAATAACCATCAAAGTATCCTTCATCTGCCTTTTTGTCAAATTTACCAAGATTTTCTCTATGCTTGAGAACATAGCATCTACATCCAAAAACATGAAAGAATTTAATTAGTGGTTTTCTTTTGTTAATCAGTTCATAAGCAGTTTTATTCAGTCTTTTATTGATCAAAGTCCTGTTTTGAGTAAAACAAGCAGTAGCAATTGCTTCAGCCCATAGGAAGGTTGGAAGGTTTAAATAGGCCAACATGGTTCTTGCAGCTTCAACTAGGGTTCTGTTCTTTCTTTCAACAACACCATTTTGTTGAGGAGTTCTGACAACAAAAACGTTATGGGAAATTCCAGAGCTTTGTAGAAAGTTCTGAAGAGTCTCATTTCTGAATTCTGTTCCATTGTCACTTCTGATTTTTTGAACTGGAAGCTGTAAGAGTACTTGAATTCTTTTGATGAAATTAATCAGTGTTTCAGCAGCCTCAGATTTTGCTCTTAAGAATTCAACCCAAGTGTATCTTGAATACTTCATCAACAATGACAAGTATATACTTCTTTCCTCCCATTGATTGAACTGAAATAGGACCACACAAATCTGTATGTAGCATCTCTAATGGTGTCATGCATGAGGAGTCCATTTTCAACTTGTGAGAACTCTTCTTCATTTTTCCCATTTCACATTCTGAACATAAAGAATCCTTCTCAAACTTGATCTTTGGTAGTCCTTTAACTAGATTATTACTAACAAGATTACTTAATTCTTTGAAACTCAAATGAGAGCATCTTCTGTGCCATAGCCAACATTCATTTGCAGTTGCATTTTATAATAGACATACAGGGGTTAAAGCTTGAATCTTTGAAAAGTTAACCACAAAGAAGTCCATATGTCTTTTGGCCCAGAACACTTTTATATCTTTCTCAGTCAGAATTAAGCAACCTGTTATGTTGAACTTGGTCTGGCAGAAACTGTCTAAAAACTGACTTATGCTGAACAGGTTATGTTGTAAGCCTTCCACATAGAATACTTTCTGAATAGTTAAATCTCCCTTTGATAAATCCCCATAACCTCTAACTTGTCGTTTACTGTTATTGCCAAAGTTAACTGCTCCTCCAGCCTTTTCTGTGAAATTTGTCAAAGAAGACTTATGACCTGTCATGTGTCTTGAAGCTCCAAAATCTAAAAACCACACATGACAGCCCTGCAAAAACATTTAGTTAGATTTAGGTACCCATACTGGAATGGGTCCTTCTTTGTTAGCTTCTTTCACAGATTTAACAAAAGTTCCTTTAACTTTCCATTCAAAATCTTCTTTTAAGCACCACTTTCCTTGTACTTTTATGAAATCAGAACATTTTCTGTTTACAAAATTATTTCTTTTCCTCTTGAAAACTTTAGGTTGTGACTGAGAAACACTTTCAGTCTTCTTCTCTTTTGATTGAAACAAGTTTTCATTCTTCTTTCCTTTTGATTTAGATTGAGAAGTATTTTCAATCTTCTTTCCTTTTGTCTGAGTTTGAGAAACCATTTCAGTCTTCTTTTCTGAATTCTGTTTTGCTTTAGTCTTAAAAGATGTTTTAGAAATTTTAACTTTTTGAGGGAATTGAAATGAATGACTACCACATTTAACACATTGTAGATGTTTTCTTGCATGAGACAACAAATCTGAATGAATTTTTTTTTATTGATAGTATTCAGATTACATTTGCATCTAATACAAGAATTATTGACATTTGGTTCAGAAGTAGTATTCAGTCCAATCTTCTCAGTCATCTTTTTCAGATCATATTTCCTTTTGCTTTCTTCCTTTTCTGAAACATTTGATTTTACAGAATTAGTAGTTGAATCAGATGATTCACCATGCTCATAGATACTTGATTCATGAAAGAATTTCTTATTTTGTTCTAAGGCTTTAATCTTGAAAAGATCATACTCAGCCTTTAACTTCTCAAGCACTTCTATTTTCAAGACATATGATTTATTTTCTTTTAAAGCTTCTTCAAGTTTAAAATCTATATCACATAAATCATTTTCAAGTTCATCAAAACTTTTCCTTAACTCTTCAAGTTCTTGATTAACAAGTTTAAACCTCTTCTCAAGTTCTGAGAAACTTTTATGGAATTAGCAGTCTCGGAATTTTCAGTTGACTCAGAGTTCTGACTAGTAGTCTCAGAATTCTGACCTACAGACTCTAAATTCTGACTAGAAGCCTCATAATTCTGACTATCTGTCTCAGAATTCTCCTTGAGTTCAGAAACCTTGCTTGCATCAAATATACTCTCAATTTCTGTATAAGAAAAACTTGGTTGTTTATTTTTGTAACTTCCATTCAGAGAGTCATATTTGAATTTAGCATCATTATATCTTGGTTTCTCTTCTGTAGGTTTTGAAATTTCTTTCTTAACATTGTCTTCTGAAACTTCTGATTTTTCAATTTTTTGTTCAGAAAGAATTTCCTTTGCTTTTTCAGGACTTGATTTTTGTAAACTGTCAGAACTTGTTATTGAACTTGCAGGTCTTATAAAGACTTCAACTAATTCTGGGATTTCTGGTTTAGGAACATGTAGATTTTCAAAATCATAAAGATTTATTGGAGCCTTTTTCAAAATAACATTTTCCTCCAAACCTAATCCCATTTTTGGATTATAAAATCTTGTGTCTTTAACATTGCTTGTGAGAAGACTCAAAGTTTGTTGAGTTTGACCTCTTTTCAGATTAAGATCTTCTAACTGTTTGATTTCAGAATATAAATTCTTTCTTTCATCAAGCAACATATCAAATTTAATTTGCAAATCAACCTTTTCATCTTTTACTTCTGAGAGTTCATCTTTCAATTCAGAAATCTTTTTCAAAAGTTCAGAATTCTCTTTTTTGACTTTTTGTTTCTCAACCTCAGTTTCTTCAAATTGTTCTTTAATTATTTCTTTTTCTGTTCTAAATTTAGTAACCAGAATTCTTTCACCTTTGATCTGTTTTCTGAGGTTAACAAATTCAGATTTCATATTTCCTATTTGAATCATTAAATCAATTTCAAGACTAGAGTGTACCTCAGTTGAAGATTCAGAACCTCCTTCTTCATAATCTGAGTCATCTTCATCACCCATTTTGGCCATGTAACTTTGCATTTGTGAGATGTGAATGCAATCCTCTTCATCAGAAGAATAATACAACCAGTTCTCTTATTCTGCTAGTAATGCAATCCCACTGTCTTTGGTTTTGGCCAACTGAGATTTCTTTGCATAATACTCATAGTCTTTAACAACTTTTACTCTGCACTCCCTTGCAAAATGACCAGGTTTCCCACACTTAAAACACAAATCCTTTTCTCTTCTCTCTTCCTTCTCTTCTTTCTTCTCATACCTATTTTCTTCTTTCTTTTCATATTTACTCTCTTCCCTATCTTCTCTCTTTTTGTACCTTTCTTCTGAGCTCCCCTGTCCCTCTTTTCTGAACTTACCCTCAAATCTCTTCTTTCCATACCTTTTATTAAAGGTATTAGTCAACAATGCCAATTTTTCAGCAATCAACTTGATATCATCATCTTCCTCAGATCCTTCTTCTTTCTCAGATTCCTCCTCTAACTTTGGAATTTCAGACAGAAACACAGACTTCTTTGAAGTTTTGGTGACCTTGGTTTTTCTTTCTGAAAGCAGAGCTAATTGATCAGAAACACTCTTCTTTTCCTCAACAACTTGCTTAACAGAATCTACATGCTGATTTAGAACACAAAACAAGTCATTCAGATCTTCTTCACACATATCTTTATTCATTTGAAGACTTATTGCAAAAGAAGACCATTCTGAATTAAGACAATTCAAAAATTTGTAGTTGATCTCTGACTTAGTCTTCTTCAGCCCATTCCTTCTAAGATCATTCAATATTGTGCAAAATTTATTGTAAGTCTGAGTTAAACTTTCACTTTCCTTAGCCTTGAATCTTTCATATGCATTTATGCATTGATTCATTTTTGCCTGGATTGATTTGGTTGTGCCAAGCATTTGCTTCTCCAATTCATCCCACATTTCTTTTGCGGATGTTCCACTATCAATTTGATTGAAAACTTCATTTGGAATTGCCAAAGTTAACAGAGTTACAGCCCTTTTGTCTATTGCATGTCTCTGTTTCTGTGCTTCAGTATATTGTGAGAAAAGTTTCTTCACTCTAGTAGCAGGAATTTCTGGTATGGTATTAGTTGCAGGAGTAGCAGCAACATCAACGTATACTTCATTTGGACCTTCTCGGATTGATATCATTAAATTCTCATCAATATTATCCAAGAATTGAATAATACGAATCTTCCATTGTTGATACTCTTCAGGAATAAGAACAGGTGGCTTCGTCTCAGATCCCATAGAGAGAAATTCTTTAGAAGACATGATTATAAGATGAATTGAATATATTCAACAGAAAGACAAATTTGAATTTCTTGATAAAAAACAGAACAAATTCAAGAATTACTAAGAATTCAAGAATTATGAGTAGCAGCGGAATCAATTGTCGAATTGATCAAGAAATCTTCAAGAACACGATCTTGAACAAATTTGTTTGTTGATTGGCTCTGATAACAATTGTAGAAACTAGGATTCAATCTTACAATCAATTAAGAACAATCAAACAATAACATGATAGAGAATTGGATCCAAAAGTTTTGTATTCGATCAAGAACAGGTTACAGATCTAGAGAGAGAATCTCTCAAAGATTACAAACTGAATACAAAGTTATGTAAAAAGTTAGTTAGCTTACAGTTGTTAACTTCTATATATACTGTAAAGAAAAGCTAAAGCTACAGTACATATAAATGAAAGACTAATAGAACAATTACACGTGTCCTAATTAGTAACAGAATATAACAGAAAATATCCCAAGACATAAGTTTTGAACAGCATGTTCAGAACTTCTGAACATCCTTCTGATTTAGCACTTCAGAACACACTTCAAGCACTTGGACATTTTCATCTTCACATTCAGAAGTTCTGAGTCTCCTACTCGGAACTTTGAGCCTTCTGTTCAGACTTCACACTTAGTAATCTTATCAAGATTCTCTGATCAGAATTTCTGAGTCTTCTTACTCAGAACTTTGAGTCTTCAGTTCAGATCTCAACACTTGTGTTTTTGACAAAACTCTAGATCTAACAGTATCAAAGCTCGATGGTTATGGTTTGGATGAATGGTTGGAAATAAGTGTTGCAATTCATCGATCAAAATCAAGCTTCAAGTCTTATGTTGAAAAGTTTTTAAACAAACTAATTGACAGAGTCTCTTTAGCGATCGACTTTCCACCTCCTCCAGCACTCCTCCAAAACCAAAGACATGCGCCTGCAAAGAAGAAGAAACGTGCATCCTCCTCCTTAGGGCCTGCTATCCGTAATGAAACCTGAATTGAATTCTCTAGTGAAGCAGTGCTCAGTCCTCCACCTGATCTATCAGCCCTCAACCTCTCGCTGCCACTTGATGAAAACTTCGTCCCTGGACGAGTGGTCGGTGAGCCCCTCGGAATACTCTTCTATGACTGGTATGGTAAGAAGTGCTTTCAACGCTTCTCTGAATTACCTATCTGCCCTAGTAAACCAACTCAGAGACCTCTTCTATTGGTGTGACATGACAAGACCTTGAGTCATCCTGAAACCTCAAGTGATGAATGAAGCAAAACTAAGAAGACAACAGGGAGAAAAAGTCCTTGACTGGATGATCCCAACGACAAACGCTTTTCACGAAATGCTCTTCAAGGATGAACCACTCCAGCTGATGAATCACTTCTCGTACTCTTCTATTTATTATCTGTAAACTTTTTGTACTTGTATTTATTTCATTATACTTGTATTTTTTTCAACTTCCCTTGTAATCCATTTTACGAAGTAATGAAAAACTTCAATGAAGTACTATACTCCATCAGTACTGAAAAAGATCCCTGAAAACAGTAAATGGGATACGCATATATGAGTCCTTTTTATCCATATGTTTTAACTTAGCAATTGTCTTATGTTGCTTTGTCATCATCAAATAGGGGGAGATTGTTGATCCAAACCCTTCAGTGATTTGATGATGACCCTTAGAATCACTTAGTGAAAATTATAAGTAAACATTATGTATCAGTGTTTCACCATTAATGAAAATATACTAAGTTTGTTCAGAATCGCTAATGGGGAACCATTGCACTTAAACTATTCCTCAGTGATAAATGTACATCAACGATAACTGAGCCTGTTCAGTTTAGCTAATGATCACCGATTGATCATTTGTAAATGTTTGCTTCTAATCCCTGAAGACAAGTTTCACGACAAAGGAGTTCAACGCTGAATCGAAGACAAAGCTGATGAACAAGTGACAAGTCTACTAATGATTTGATGCGGATATCAGTGAAACCAAGACAAGTCAACAACATGCGATGTTTCAAGTAGAAGACTTCAGCGAGAGCTGACCTTCATTCAGACCTCCCTGAAGAAGATCAACTCAGCGATCGCTAATCATGAAGCCTGCACTACAAGAAACGTTTGTCTTATCCCCTTGCACACTTTTGTACGATTTGTCAGAAGAACATGCCTCTGTCCAGAATCGTACAAACCACTGCCGAAGTAGTCATTTGAAAGATAAGGAGTTTTATTTTTCATGTATGAGGCATTTAGCTTTTCATAAAAGAAAGGAATTTGCACGATAATGCTTTTCTTATCTTTTAATGTGTCTTGTTCCTCCTCCTTGTCCGACTTATGCAAGTCCTTTTGGACTCCGATGTTCCCATTTAGGATTTCTTGTTTCTTATCCTCGGGAGACTTCTTCAAGTCCATTGGCATTGGGACACCGGTTTTCCTTTTTAAGGTCTTTTGTTCCTCATCCCCAGGAGACAGTTTTGTCCATCTGATTTTGTACTCTGGATATCTCTTGTCAAGTCCTAAAAAGTTAAACTCGTATAACGTTGGAACTTTTGATAAGATTTCCTTTAGGTAACAGGATTATCATATCCTATTCTCCAAAGAGTATTATTATCTTTGAATTCTTTAGGTTTGTTCAGATGGATGGTCTGATGTGTTTTACCATGCTTATAAAACTTTAGTTGTAGATCCTTTAACTTTTCAGTTAACGCTTTATTTTCAATTTGAAGAGATAAACTTTGATAGGCAGTCTTAGATCTCTCGTTCTATGACTGTTTGAGCTTTTCAGATAGATCAGACAATTTGTTCTTTAAGGACTCACTCTCTTTCGAGATAGTTTCACACTTATCCTTGAAGTTTCCAATTATGCACAGATTACCAGCATTTTCTACACTAAGCTTATCTATTACTTTATGTTTTCTTTCTACCTTGGCTTCTAAATGAGAAACATTCTTTTTGAGCTCAGAATAGGTTGGGTAAGACATTGTTACTTGAATACAATGATCGTGAGACAATTCAAGATATCGATCCAAAAAAATCAGACAATGTGTCACAGAATACACAAAATGTCCCCCTTCGGCGACTTAGCACGGGGGTCCCGCTACCCGGTTAGCGGGTGGGGTCAAGGGAAGACTGAAATCCGGACAGTGAACTAAGTGAACTCCTGGATATGCAATCCAGGTGTGGAAATCCGGGAAGACTAAAATCCGGTAAAGGAGTCCGAGTATGGTAAAGCGGAAACCGGATAAAGAATGTCCGGTACACTCGTGACAGTCCGGTAAAGAGGAATCCAGATATTGGTGCGATCAAGATATCCAAATAGGGTAAGACCGGGTGTAGCGGGAATGTAAAACTATCGGAAAACTAATGAAATCCAGACAAAATAGATCCGGATACTAAGGATATCTGGGAATCTAATGAAATCTGGACAAAAATTTAACCGGATATTGAGTATTCGGGAAACGGGAACTTACCGGGAAATAAGATGTATCTGGAAACTTCGACCTGTGCGATTTTCTCGGATCTAAAACTAACCCAGATGATTTCTTATGCTTCCTTGATATCAAAATAGATATAGAAACACAAAAAACAACCAACCCAATTCGATTTATAGCAAAATACATTTAATTATTCGAAAATCACTAAAACTTCTTGAAGAACATTGAACTCGAACCAAGAACAAATCTTCAGAATTGATACTTAAAACCTTTGATATTGAATACAAAACTCTACCAAAAGCGATTAATAACTCAAAGGAATGGAATGAAGAAACTAGTAATCAACAATTTAAGCAAGAGGATTTGATGAACACAAAATCAAAATTGATACCTTTTGGATCGATAGCTTTGTCTCTCTAATTTGATACCACATGTAGATCCTAGTATGATCAAGTAACAATGATTGTAAACAATTAATCTATTATTGAATGATTAGAGAGTGTTACAAGATTTGAATGACACAACTCTCTCTATCTATGATTGTGAATTATGAACGGCTAACCTAAAGATTAATAAAACAAACCTTAAATACCTAGGGCTTAAGCTTATATCCCATGGACCATTAATCTAATAAGCCCAATGACAATATAAGACCTTTACAATTATAAATCAAACTATATAAATACTTAATATAACTTTCTAATATATAGGACATTTATGGTCCTAACACTTCACCTGAGCCTTGTGTTGCTTATACTCAATCCATTTCAATATGTCCTTCTTCAGTGCCTCAACCTCTCCACTCAGCTTATTGACCTGTAAGGCCAATTTCTTGATCTTCTTCTTGACCACTTTCTTGATGGAGATAGGGGGCTATGGGGAAGTGGGTTAAGTAAAAAAATTAAAAAATGGGAGGGAGGAGGCATGGAGCTTCACGGATGGTGGAAGACAAATAGGTGAAAAGTCACCTTTTGTTTTATAAAAGAAACCCATGTTTTTTTCATAAACCCCAAAAGCAAAAATAGTTGAAAATTTTATAAAAAAAACCATGTTTTTTTTCCAAAATAAACTCTTTCATAAAAAATGTTTTTTTTTGCTTTTGGGGTGTATAAGGTAAAACAAACTGTAACACCTCGAAATATCCATAACTATTGTACATTTTGGGAAAACGTTATGTTGAAAGTTATGTTATAATTATTATTGATGGGCCAAAAGTGTAGTTAGCCATTTGTTTGAGGGCTAAATTGTAAATTGGTAAATTGATATATATATATATATATATATATACTAGAGGTCGATTGAATTGGGAAAATATCTCAATTTTCATCAGGGGAGTCGGTTCAAAGAAGTGCAGGAAGAAAGAACTGGGATTCTTCGTTTTCGTACGGTAAGAAATTCAAGAGATTCTTGGTCAAATGTTTTGAGAATCGATAATCATAATTTAATTCGTTTTTTTCTAGACTAAATCAATGATTGGAATAAAGATTGGACGTCTGTTTTGTCTGGATATCGAGTTCGAACTATACATGTGAGTTCATCTGTCTATTTTTGCTTAATAAAAACTATCTGTGAATTGAAATGGTTCATTAAGCTTACTGTTATCTCTGAGAAATGGATACAAAGCAATTTTGGAGGTCTGGGTAGAAAACGATTGAAACTGGTTAAAATATGATGACTCCGGAAGATGAATAATCCGGAAAGTACCGGATTCCGGATGATTTTCCAGATCGATCTGGATACCGGATGATTTCGGATGCCGTATGATTCCGAATTCCGGATAGTTTTTCGGATACGGACTCCAGATTGATTTACCGGATACGGATCCCAGATGGTTCCGGACTTGGAGTTCGGATACTTTTTCCGGATGTTACCGGATTCCTCGAATTTCTGGATGTTTCCGGATAGGTGTTCCGGATGTGAATTCCGGATATGATTCCGAACTATTTTCCAGACTTGGTTCCGGATTAGTTTACTGGACAAGTTTTCCGGTATATTCTGTGCAAGGTTGTACTGTTCAAATGTTTTATGAATACAAAACGTATTTTGATTTTAACAAGTATGAACATACTCATAACTCGACTGTGAATATGAGACGAGTTAATATGCGTTTTGAGTTGATATGCACATATGCTAGGAAGTGTATTGGATCCATAGGCACTAGCATTAGGTGAAAAACATGGAATAGGCAAGGTATAATTGCTATTCATATTGTAACGTGGAAACGTGGAATAGAGAAGGTATAATTGCTATTCATATTGTAACGTGGAAACGTGGAATAGGCAAGGTATAATTGCTATTCATATTGTAACATGGAAACGTGGAATAGGCATGGTATAATTGCTATTCATATTGTAACGTGAAAACGTGGGATAGGCAATGTATAATTGCTATTCATATTATGACGTGGAAAAGTGAAATAGATAAGGTATAATTACTATTGCGCTTTCTATTGGTAGATTAGGAATAGGCAAGGTATAATTGCTATTTTTACTTCCATTCCAAGAAATAGGCATGACGCTTAATTGTAACTTCTTGTACATGAGCTGTAAACTAGAATCTATGGTGATTCGTAGTGGCGCTTTCGAACATGATGTTATGACATACTTAGTGTTGTCATACTCATGGAAACGGGTATGATTCCCGTCATCGAAAGATGTTATGTATACGGTAAGAAAGTTTGAGATCAGGTTAATTTATACGTTTTGTTTACAATTTTGGTTTTCAAAAATTATAAATATTTTGATTTGAAAATTGGATGTTCTCACTAGGCGCAAGCCTAATCTTTTCAAATTAAATTTTTCTTACCAGGTACTAGCTCAGGAAAGAACACTAAGGGATGAGTGAAGAGGGGTATCAGAGTTATGTTTCGGAAACGTAATGGAGAAGTTAATGTGACGAAGATATTTTGGATTAGATTAGTTGGTTGTTCACAATAGATCAGCTGTAAGTTTGAAACTTGTCACAAATTCTCCAGTTGTAATTGAAAGTTTGGATAATGTTGTGGTAAACTATGATAAATCTTAAGATTTAAATTTATTGTGATTTGGTGTTTCAGTTTGGTATCTGAATTGTTGTTTAAGTGAACTAGGTATGATCGTGAGATACCTAGACTTAAGCTGAGATGATTAAGATATGATTTGTGAGATTGGTTAGAAGTACTAAGACGGGATAGTCTTAGAGTCGACGGTAATACATGAATTAAGAACTGTGATGATGGTAACGAGGATTCTTATGTATAGTATGTTCATAATTTCAATTATCTACTGTTATTATGAATATATTGTTACATAAGCATACTTGTTTTTAAATTGTTATGGTGATTAATGAACGTAAAAGTACGTTTCTAGTGTTTGAGATCGTGTATAACCATTTCTTATGGTTATATTTTTGTGTTATCCAGAATACGATGGTTAATACACCAAACAGATCTGCCACTTCTTTAGAAGAGAGGGCGGCAAATGAACTGGTGGAGAATCAGCCCAAAAGGGGTGGAACTAGAGTGAGTCCACCAAGGCCACCCATTCTGAGAAAAGGGGGACGTCAAACACATAGAACAAATGTCGGTTCTTCCAACCCGGTGACGACGGAATCCACTACGGAATCACGTATGATCGAGAACATGATACGGGTCATGAATAATGCACTGACTCAACAACAAGAGATGTTCATGAAAATGCTGAATGACCGAAGCGTGGAGTCACAAAGACTGGAGTGGGGTACTGGTATTGTAAATCCACCTGTTAACCCAGTGATGAATGTAAATAGGAGATGGAGAAAGTTTGTTCTTATAAGACGTTTTTGAGCTGCAAGCCAGCGGAGTTTGCTGGATCAGATAATCCAATTGCTTGTATGAATTGGATTAGAGAAATGAAACAGGCTTATTAGTACGGGAGTACACTCGTGTATTTTTGGAAAAGTTGAACTTAGTGGGGCATGTGGCCCCAACTGAAAAAGAAAAGATTAAAACCTACCTGAAGGGCTTACCGGCTGATATGATGTCAAGAGTTCGTAATTCCCCCAACTGAAAAAGAGAAGATTAAAGCCTACCTGAAGGGCTTACCGGCTGATATGATGTCAAGAGTCCGTAATTCCAAAGCTTTGACATTGAGGGAAACGATTGAAGAAGCAAAGAAAATAGAGGAAGTATATGCTAAAGATAAAGCGGAGAAAGCTCAAGTTGGGGGAGAAGAGAAAGTGGGAAGGTTGATCAGAATCTTCTCAGAAATCTAGGCCATTTGTTAGAAGTCCTCGTTTTGAGCCTCGGCGAGAACCGACTTGGTGCCAGAAGTGTAAAAGCAAACACTTTGGTCCGTGTCGAGTAACTTCACTAGAATGCTACAAGTGCGGAAAGAGTGGTCATCGGATTGAGGACTGTCCCATCCAAGGGCCGACATGTTTCGAATGTAAGCAGCCTGGTCATTATCGAAGAAATTGCCCGAGGCTAAAGAAAGCGGAAATCAAGAGAGGAAGCCTAATACTCCAAAGCCAACGGGCGGGGCATTCCATATGACGGCGGAAGAAACAAAAGAATCAAAGGATGTGGTTTCTAGTACTTTTCTTATTAACTCTATTCCTGCACGAGTATTATTTAATTGTGGTGCCAACCTATCTTTTATATCAAAATCGTTTTATCAAAAGTTAGCTATGTCTGTCACTACCTTGGAAGATGCCTTAGTAGTTGAAATGGCTAACGGAGGTCAAGTCTTAGTGCGAGAAAGACTTGAAAGTTGTACAATTATGATAGAAGCGAAGGAATTCTCGATTGATTTGATTTTGATGGAGATTGGGGGGGTTTGATATAGTCATTGGTATGGATTGGTTGATGAATAATTAGACAGAAATTCTTTGTGCTAAGAAATTAATTCGGATCCCTATGCCCGAAAATGATGTTGTATTCATTTATGAGATACATATTTACCTTTAGTGGAGTTTGTTTATAATAATAGTTATGGTTCAAGTATTGGGAGGGCACTTTTCGAAGCCTTATATGGACGGAAATGTAGAACTCCACTATGTTGGTTAGAAGCTGGAGAAAAGCAATTTGATGGTCTTGAAATTGTCCAACAAACGGATATAACCACAATTGATAAGGTTAAGGAAATTCGGAAACACATGAAGGTGGCTCAAGATTTACAAAAGAGTTATGCTAATCTAAAAAGAAGACCGAAAGAATTTCCAAGTTGGGGAGCGGGTGATGCTAAAGGTATCTCCAAGGAAAGGTATTATAAGATTTGGAAAATGTGGAAAGTTGAGTCCTCGTTTTCTTGGGCCTTTCACTATAATCAAACGAGTAGGGCTTCAAATGTATTCCACCTGAGTTGGAAGGAATTCAGTTTCCATGTTTGCTATCTTCAGAAATGTCTTGTCGAAGAAGAAAATGTTATATCACTTTCTGAAATAAAAGTGGATGAGAGGAGTCGTTGCGTGGAAGAACCTGAAGCAATTTTTGGAAAGAACCACTAAGAAGTTACGACACAAGGAAGTGATCATGGTTAAAGTACAGTGGAAACATCATAGAGGTGCTAACGTGACATGGGAAGGAGAAGAGGATATGAAGAATAGATATCCTCATTTATTTATCTAACTTTGATTTCGGGGACGAAATCATTTTCAAGTTGGGGAGATTTGTAACACTTCGAAATTTCCATAACTATTGTACATTTTGGGAAAAGGTTATGTTGAAAGTTGTGTTATACCTATTATTGATGGGCCAAAAGTGTAGTTAGCCATTTGTTTGAGGGCTAAATTGTAAATTAGGAAACTGAGATATATATACTAGAGGTCGGTTGAATTGGGAAAATATCTCAATTTTCATCAGGGGAGTCGGTTCAAAGAAGTGCAGGAAGAAAGAACTGGGATTCTTCATTTTCGTACGGTAAGAAATTCAATAAATTCTTGGTCGAATCTTTTGAGAATCGATAATCATAAGTTCAATTCGTTTTTCTCTAGACTAAATCAGTGATTGGAATAAAGATTGGAAGTCTGTTTTGTCTGGATATCGAGTTCGAACTATACAGGTGAGTTCATTTGTCTATTTTCGCTTAATAAAAACTATATGTGAATTGAAATGGTTCATTAAGCTTACTGTTATCTCTGAGAAATGGATACAAAGCAATTTTGGAAGTCTGGGTAGAAAACGATTGAAACTGGTTAAAATATGATGAGCCCGGAAGATGAATAATCCGGATAGTACCGGATTTCGGATGATTTTCCGTATCGATTCCGGATACCGGATGATTCCGAATTCCGGATAGTTTTCCGGATACGGATTCCAGATTGATTTACCGGATACGGATCCCGGATGGTTCCGACCTTGGAGTCCGGATACTTTTTCCGGATGTTATTTCGGATGTTTCCGGATAGGTGTTCCGGATTTGAATTCCGGATTGATTTACCGGATACGGATCCCGGATGGTTCCGACCTTGGAGTCCGGATACTTTTTCCGGATGTTATTTCGGATGTTTCCGGATAGATGTTCCGGATTTGAATTCCGGATATGATTCCGGACTTGGTTCCGGATTAGTTTATTGGACAAGTTTTCCGGTATATTATGTGCAAGGTTGTACCGTTCAAATGTTTTATGAACACAAAACGTATTTTGATTTTAACAAGTATGAAAATACTCATAACTCGACTGCGAATATGATATGAGTTAATATGTGTTTTGAGTTGATATGCACATATGCTAGGAAGGGTATTGGATCCATAGGCACTAGCATTAGGTGAAAAACTTGGAATAGGCAAGGTATAATTGCTATTCATATTGTAACGTGGAAACGTGGAATAGGCAAGGTATAATTGCTATTCATATTGTAACGTGAAAACGTGGGATAGGCAAGGTATAATTGCTATTTGTATTCTGACGTGGAAACGTGAAATAGACAAGGTGTAATTGTTATTTTCGCTTTCTATTGGGAGATTAGGAATAGGCAAGGTATAATTGCTATTTCTACTTCCATTCCAAGAAATAGGCATGGCGCTTAATTGTAATTTATTGGACATGAGTTGTAAACTAGAATCCATGGTGATTCGTAGTGGCGCTTTCGAACATGATGTTATGTCATACTTAGTGTTGTCATATTCATGGAAACGGGTATGATTCCCGTCATCGAAAGATGTTATGTGTACGGTAAGAAAGTTTGAGATTAGGTTAATTTATACGCTTTGTTTACAATTTTGGTTTTCAAAGCTTATAAAGATTTTGATTTGAAAATTGGATGTTCTCACCAGGTACTAGCTCGGGAAAGAACACCAAGGGATGAGTGAAGAGGGGTATCAGAGTTATGTTTAGGAAACGTAATGGAGAAGTTAATGTGACGAAGATATTTTGGATTTAGTTGGTTGTTCACAATAGATCAGTTGTAAGTTTGAAACTTGTCACAAATTCTCCAGTTGTAATTGAAAGTTTGGATAATGTTGTGGTAAACTCTGACAAATCTTAAGATTTAAATTTATTGTGATTTTAGGGTGTTTCACAAACAGACACCCAAAAGTGGGGTACACACTTCTACAAAAATCCTTTCTTTGTCCAACAAATACTTTCCATGGACTCTGTCTAGCCTGTTGATTGTTGCTAACAGCCACAGTGGCGAACTACCACAAAGACTCATTAGCTCCAAAACAACACATACAATAATAAAAACACAAATTTTTATCCTCAACTCGAACACTTTCCCCAGATCGACATCCAAATGATAATTGCTCTAGTGAATAACTAAAGAAAATATATAGATGGGGGATTGAAAATAAATAAATAAAAAGGGGAAATGCGAAGACATAAAAAGAAAAACACACATTGAAAGAAAATAAAAAGTCACATTAAGGAAATACAAACAACACCAAAATGAGAGTTATCACACACTTTTTTTATCCCAAAAACTTTGATACTAGTCGGAAAAAGACTCAAATCTAACATAAAAAATGTAAAATAGAAGACACAAAATTAGAGTTGAGAGTAAGGAAAAAATTGTATCAAGATTATGTAGGGTGTGACCCCATGTGTACATCTTCAAAAAAGTGGGATGGTTTCAAGATAATAGTCATCGTCACTTTATCAAAGGATCTTCCAACAACCACAGAACACGATCTAGTAAAATCATCCGAGCTTTTGACCACATAATTTATCCCCACGGTCCGATGTATGACTACCGTGGGAGTACTATGGTCAAAAGAAGGTTGCACAACATGAGCAAAAATAATTACATTAGAAATTTTAGCAACTTGAAGCACCTCTTCACTATTGGGGAGTATGGAATGCTTGCTCATGTGCTCGGATTTTTCCACGAACATCTCTGACTCTTTCTCAACATCACTCTCATCCTTACCAGCACATACTGATTTTTCAGTATCACTTGGTAAGGGACCTAGACTTTGATAGTTAAACTCTTCGGCGAGTTGTCCTATCTAGAGTTCAAGGCATCCATAGAGGGCGTAACATTTCCTATAAACTCCATAAGGGTTTCCATTAAGCTGAGATGGTTCGGGTTGTTCAAAAATATTGTCCGGTGGCTAGCTGGAAACAAAGGATGGGAATCCATAGTAAGGATTCGTCCCTTGAAAATCAGATGAATAATCATAATGTTACTCCCATGATTGGTCAAATGTATTCAAATACGTGTCATTCCAATCTTGGTAGAAAGGTGCAAATGAAGTGTAGGTGTCATCGTCTTGGATATTTGTACAGTAATTAGGATGTTGTTCCCCATAATAATTGAAAGCATTATAATAAGGGGCATCCCAACTAAACCCTTCCATTAGGGTGAGAGTGGTGTAGTCGTGACATACAACATGGAAAAGTGCTAAAGAAAACTCGCGACTCGAGCTCAAGGAGAAATCAATATCTTAGGATAAAAATCGTGTCAATCCCCGGCAACGGTGCCAAAAACTTGATAGCAAAAATATACACATGTAATATGTGGCACAATAAAGGTGCAAGTATACACCAAATATTGTGTTCTCTTTACAAGTAATATAATGGTAAGGACCAAATATCGTATCCATGGGGATTGGACTACTAAGAACTGGAGACTTCTACGAACTTCCGGTGCAAAGTTAAGAGTTTTAATAATGTGTTTGAGTTGGTTTTGAGTGAGATATTATTTGTTAAATTAATGAGATAATTAAAAAGCGGGCACAGGTGTAAGTTTTTCCCAAGAGATAGTAACGTAAATGGTTAATAAAACCGGTCACAAGATTATCCCACACGATTTCCTCCTCTCGAAGCTACATCATATAGGTTGCAATATCGATTTTATTATAAAGTTTCCACAAATGCCAACTTTTGGTTTACCAATCTCACTAAGTAGATCCCAAAGATCTTAGCCCCGCCGGATGTGGAGGTATGCACATATCTCTATGTCACATCCACTCGACCGACATCTGGACCTTAGTTCGATTATGCAACAACCCATATATCTATGTGATTATTGACGATTTTCTCAAACCTCCTTGCATCATTCAACCCGTATTTCGGATATGCCCCTCTCGAGGTCTAAGATCTAATATTAACACGCACAGGTTATCAGCTTGTCCGTGTTGAGTTATGCTTCGACTAGAATGACTAAACCGAGAAATTAGCAAAATGTGGAAAAACCAAGTGTTACATTTTTTGTCTCGGGTTTGGCTTACACCCACACCCAAAGGGGGGTTTAGCTATTGCTCATAAGTAAAACATAATGACATAAAAGAAATACTGAAACATAAATTGCATTAAACTGAAACTGGCAATTGTGGTCACAATGCTCACCACAATGGTGACGGAAATGCAAAGCGCAGAAAATTAAATTAACTAAACTAAAAATACAAGAGAGAACTAAGATCAGTTGAATCTGTAAAATGTTTGGAGAAAAGTGGATGCTTCAAATGCTTGGGTCAAGCCTCTTTATATATGGAAGAGGTGAAAGAGACTCGAGGGAGTGAAAGGGACTTGACTATGTTTGTCTTCATCCCCTTTTGTCTTGTTTTAAGTTGTCTTCTTCCTCCTCTTCTTTCATGCAAAGCTTCAGCATTGACCAAGCCTTAAACTTGCAAGCTCCTTCACGATTTTGGCAATAAAATCCCCATAAAGATTTTTCCAGCCACTGCATACCACAGTAGTGACTTGCCACAATGACTTCAGCACCAAAATCCGACTTTTTAGACATTTCTCAACTTTTGAACTGATTTACACCAAAGAAACAATAGAAGGCTCGAATTGGTATTTAGAAAGGTAAAATAGGTAAAAATTGGTTTAAAAGAGTATAATAATACTAAGAAATGAGGGTTATCAAATTTAATAACAAAATATTAATTAATTAAGTAATGTTAACGATAAATTTTTATTTAAAGGGTAAACAATTCTAAAATATATAATAAATATTTTATTATAGAATAACATTTAATGTAATAAGATGAATCAGATGATCATTTAAAAAAAATTACTTTATGTTGTTTCATAAGTTATTTGTATCAGAAGATATTATTAATTTTAATTATATTACATTTGTACTATTAGTAGCTTTTATATCTATTTCATAAGATATGTTTCATGAAATCTTTTGATTATATTCATCAAGTATAAATTTTATAACATTATTTTTCATATTTTTAAACATTTTGTTAAAATATTAATATTAGTATTTTATATTTAATTGATTTTTAATTTAATAAATAAACAATATAGAAATATATTATGTATCTTATGTATCTTATGTATATTATACAAATATATTAATTAAGGTTGGAGTTGTTATTTAATTACCCAAAAATATAATAATTATTATGTTTAAAACTATACATTATTTTTAGAGGATATTACAAATTTCGTCCCTCTGGTTCTATGAAAATTTGGATTGGGTCTTCCAGACGAAATAATTACAGCTTTGATCATCGTGGTTTTACTTTTCTTACGTATTGGGTCCCTTGACCTAACTCTATCTACCTAGCTCTATTAAATCACGGGTAAGATGGTCTTTTTGTTTTCACTTATATTTTAAGAAATAAATCAATAATAATATAATTTTTATATAAATATCGACCAGCACCACCGACACTTTTTCCTCTTTTATCAAATGAAGCCTCATCTCCCGTACAGGTGTATCAAGAAGATGGTGTTGCTATGCGTTGTTTTCATCACGAAATGATGCACATCTTTGACCTCGTGCGGGTATAGCTGTTACTAAATGAAGATTTAGGTTCTTAATTATTCTAGAAAAAAAACTAAAGTAGTAGTAGGGGTGAATGCAATAGTATGAAGTAGAAGGAAGGGGGAGAGGGAGAAGAAGGGGTTTGGGAGGATGGGATAGGTGTAGGGGGCGGTGATAGACTCTCGCCCATCGGAGATGGAGGTCGATGTAAGGGTTGGTGAAGGGCATGATGAATAAGTCGACGAGAAGATGACCGGACAGTGGTGGTTCTTGTATTGTGAATGCGTCGGTGGTTCGGGTAAGGGGAGAATTCACCGTCGTTGTTTCGAGAGGGATTTGTCGGTGGTTTTGGAGTTGTGGGGAAGGATCACGTACTTGTTGTTTATATATTAATAATCATATATTATATCATATAAAGTCTATATTATATAATTTTATTTTTTAAAAGAATATGTTGACTCGAACACCCATGAATTAACGGAGTTCAATTAATAGAGTTACAGGCAGTAGAGATGTCCAAATGGGCGGACCGGGCTAGCCTGGACCGGGATTTGGGCGGGCCCGGGCCCAAACACCGTTCACAAGCCCGGGCTTTGGGCGGGCCCGGGCCGGGCTTTGGGGAAAAGGGCTGGGCCCGATCAGGCTTTTCAAAAGACCGGGCCGTGACCGGGTCTAAAACCGGGCCTAAATCGGGCTTTTTTTAAAAATATATATTCCATTTTTAGTAAATATTATTCGTATCCACTATAAAATACTTAATTGGGTCACTCAAACATACTTAAAAATACGTTCTATTAGAATTTCATATATAGAGAAAAATACGTTCTATTAATTTTATATAAATCATAAAGAAAAATACATTTAAATAACTACATTTATTGAATTATAAAGAAAAATACTCTTAATCTTCGTCCTCATATGGTGGATAGTATGCAAGAGTTCCGGTTGTTCGAAGTCTAGTAAGAGCCGTAGGATCATCGAGTTCATCAACATCGAGTTGTTCTTCAGGGTCGTTCTCTTCGTCGTCGTAATGTGATAGATTACTTTCACAATCGGTACTTGGCGGGGTACTTAGTTGGCCACTTTCGTTTTCTTCAAGATTTGCTTCCACTCCATCAAGCTCCGCCTCTAGGTTCGTTCGGTCTTGAATTCTTTCAAGACTATCCAAATAGTCCTTCAAACAAACGCAAGCTTCTACTGACTCCGGGCTTAATCTTGTCCGACGGGCCGAAATGATCCTGCCACTAAGAGAAAAAGCGGACTCCGAAGCTACAGTACTAGCTTGGACTGTTAGTATATCACGGGCCATTAATTCCAAAACCGGAAATGCTTGTTCTCTTTCTTGCCAAAATGCTAATATGTTTAATTTTTCAAAATTATCAACTTGATTCCAAGAGAAATTAGTATTCATGTAAATTTGTAATTCATTGAGATTGTTGTCATATCGGGATTTTTTACTTGATTCATTTTGCACCTCATTCATTAAAGAGGTCATTAAGTCTTTCCGGTTTTGGCGATGACCACTACTAGAAGCACCCGACGTAAATAGTGGTTGTTGGGAGGGTTGTTAGTGTGCGCCCCCATGTCGGACTTTATAAAATTCAAATAATTCTAAAGAATTGTTATTAAATGTTGTTTTTCTTCTCGTTGAAAAAGTACAATTTGACCATTTGCCACGACTCCATCCAATGTGTCGTTATACATATATAAGAATGTGGCAATCCGTGTGGTGCGCTCCACACATCACAAGTTAAAGAAATGTTGTTAGGCATTTGTTCAAACATGTTTTTCATTTCATGTGTTTCATTTTTCCACATTTTTAATGCATCACGTCTAAGAGTTTGACGGCTTACCGGAGTGTAGCGAGGTTATAGACATTTTTTGGATCATTTTCGTCATATGCGGATTGTGGAAATGTCCGAACGACAACCCCATTTGAATAACACATTTTGTTGTTAATTCTCGGGCCAACATGTTATCGTACGACCATATTTGACCTTGGTTGTCAAGTATGGGTTGACTTGAATAACCTCCGGACTTGAGTGCCTTGCATGCGGTATCGGTGTGCCTCTTTAAGGTCTAGTTTCCCGAGAGCGCAAGGAGAGTTCCACATAGGGGTGTACAAAAAACCGTCAACTCGCGAAACCCGACCAACCCAACCCGCTAACAACCCAATTAAACCCAATCCGCCGAACCGCCAAACCGCTAATTATAAGGGTTGAAATTGGGTTAGGAAAACTCAACCCAACCCAACCCGCCGCTAATATTTTTTTATTTTAATAAAAATTATATATATATATACACACACGATACTTGAAGGTGCAGCCCAAATAAAAAAATTAATAATTGTTAACTAGTATAATTCATGAGGCCCAAATTACTTTATAATAACAATCCAAAATACTTACCATTGAACAAGGGTTGCATCTTAGGATCATAATTGTTAGATAATAAAAGAATTGGTACAAGTTTTTGTGGAATCACTTAATAAACCAATGTAAGAAGTATTTTTGGATAGTGTGTGCGATAAGAAACAAAAATTGCTTAGCTTTCGGTGTTGTTTAATAAAGAGAGATACCGAAAAGTCGTGGCTAACTTTGTGGTTAAGGACGAACAACTTACGCTTTGAATTGGATGCTACAATTTACGCTTTTAAAGTTTAAGACTAAAGAATTTTAATATTTATTTGGATGCTTGTAATAACTAATAACTTTGTTGGGTATATTTTTTGTTTAATTTGTCGTATTTCAATCGTGAACTTTATGTATATTATCAAACAGCTCAACCCGCCCAAACCCACAAGGGTTGGGTTGGGTTGGGTTATACTTTTAAATGGGTTGGGTTGAGATTTTCCAAACCGCCATAATTGGGTTGGGTTGTAAAAATGTCAAAAACCGCCCAATCCAACCCGCGTACACCCCTAGTTCCACACCTTTTGCATTGTGCCTTTTTTTCCCGTCGGTGAGAACCACCATATTGAAATCATTCCGAACTTTGGATTTTCGTCCGTGTTCGAGAAGAACTTCTCTAATTTGATCGTTTGATGAACTACCGCCGACCATTTTGAGTGAAGGATGGAAAAATTGAAAGAACGAGAAGTTATATGAAATGAACACGAGAAAGCGAGAAATCGAGAATTGTAAGCGAGAATTGTATTTTTTGCGTTTTTGTAAGTTGGTATCAAACTCAATACATCCACTACCTATTTATAGTGTTTTGGAGGCAAGAAAAACCAAAGAAAACGACTATAAACGGCTAGAAAACGGTCATATAACGGCTCTAAAACGACTAGTTTTTTTAACACAAACCGGGTCGGGCTTAAACCGGGCTTTGGACCGGGCCGGAACCGGGACCAGGCCGGGCCGAGAAATATCGCAAAATCAGAGCCCGGGGGCTTAGACCGAGCTTTGGGCGGGGCGGGGCGGGCTGGGCTTCGGGCTCTCAGCTGGCTTTTTCGGGGCCGGGCCCATTTGGCCATCTCTAACAGGCAGAGACCTAATCCATAAGGCAATCCGTACCCGGCTCGGGATGGGGCTCGGGATGCCTTCGGGCTCAGCGGGAATGGGCTACGGCCCTTGCGGGGATGGCGGGGCGGGATGGATTCCGGGTTCGGGATCCCGATTCATCCCGAAGAGTTATTTAAAAAAAATATTTTTAATTTAATTTTTAAAAATAATGCCGTTGAACGGCTCTTTGTAAACAAAAATAAATAAATTTTTTTCTCAATTTAATCCCACTATATATTTAACCCTCAACCTCTTATTTCTCACACCTCTCAAACTCTCTAAAATTCTCTCAACCTCTTATTTTTCACACCTCTCAAACTCTCTCAAATTCTCTCAACCTCTTATTTTTCACAACTCTCAAACTCTCTCAAACCGGGACACTCATAATAACCTTCGGTCGGATTTGGTCGAACATATTTGGCGTATCCAAGTTCCCAACAATGACGACGAGTAGATTTTTAAATTTATTTTGTAATTTTTATTTTTAATGAATGATATGAATTTTAATTTTTATTATTTATCTTATTTTTATTTATTAAAAAATATTTAAATATTTTTATTTTGTTAAATAATTAAATGTATAAATAAAAGAATTAAAATAAATGAGGTGGCAAAAGGGTTTGAGATAATGGGGTAAGAGTGTTTAGGGATTGAGTGAGGGTTAGGAGAAAAGCTGATGTGACGCTGATGTGGAACTTGAATCTTTGAAAGATAGAGGAATGGAGTACTGATGGCCTAACAAAGTTAAAACCATGATGACCATACTTGTAATTATTTTGTTTGAGGGACCCGGTCTAAAATTTCATATATCCAAAGGAACAAAATTTATAATTTACTTTTATTTTTATTATGGATACTTATTAAAATAATATATACTTTTAAAATGATCAAATATATATGGTATTCTTGATGTAACCATATCCTATTTAAAGATTTATTCCCACAATTTTAATAATATACGTGACGCACAATTACCAAATCCAATTATTTTATACGTAAACTTCTTCCTACAAGTTATTATTATTATAGCTAAATTAATCTTATAAACTGTTAAAAAAATATTTAGATATTTTAAATAATATTATTTTTAGTAAAGATTGTAGTACCAAATAAATTATATGTCTTAAATAACATGTTAGAGCATCTTCAATATATTTTTTAAAATGAAGATTTTTGTTTCAACAGAGACTAAAACTTTCACCAAAAACTGAGATAGTAGGAAAAAAGATTATCAAAGCACTCCAACAGCTATGTTATATTTTTATAAAATAGAGTATCAAAAGACAAAATTTTTAAAAAATTTATTTTCAACTCCAACATCTATTCTACTTTAGCGATTGTAGTATTGATTATATTATTAAAATAATCAATACATTATTAAAATAATGTTTTTCTTTTGTAAATATTTTACTTCAATGTTTATTATTGCTTGAAAGATTAAAATATTATTTATCTCTCTTATTATTAGAGATTTCTTTAAATTTAGAGATTTTTATCTTATCACTCATCTTTTTCCTATTTAAACATACAAGATATCATAATTGTTATAGCAACAAAGTTGATAAAATCACATTTTTCTCTATTTTAACATAGCTATTGGAGATGCTATGGAAATCAACAAATTTAGAGAACTCTTAAAAAATGATTAATTAGGAAAGATAAATAATTTTTTATTCTTCCTACCAATGATCTTGAAATTAAATGTTTTAGGGAGAGAAATAATATTTTATATTTGTATTGAATATTTTAATAATATAAATAACATTGTAATCTCTCAAATGAAGAAGCTATTAGAAACAAACCTAAATTTTTCCTCCTGAGATTTTGAATTTTGATCCTCTATTTTTTTGAAATAAATGTTGACACTAAATATTTTTAATGACATTTGTTGGAATTCTTTTATAAACATGTCTTTTTTATACAATACTTGTTTTAAAATATCATATTTTTTTGGAAGAATATCATATGAAAAACTAATATAATGCTATACTTTAAAATCTTTCTAAAAAAACTTGTTTAGACACCTAAAAAAACGTCTTATTAACTTATTATAACACATTTACATAAGATGCATAATTTTTTATCATAAAAACTTAAGAATATATAATTTAAGCAGTTACCATTAAAAAACATAATTCCTTAATTATACTTATATGTTCAATATCGTTAAAAAAATGCTAACATGACATTAAGCAATTGCATCATTACTTTTTCTCAGAAGTTGATACAGCAAAATGATATATTTGGTTGTGCAACTCTTGTAACAAGTACTTAATTGACTGTTAAGTTTATATAATTACAATCAGTTTCTAGGACGTATTTAGTGATCTAATAAATTCTATCATTAATTTTAGCACATATTTGAACAATATTATAGGACTAAAGAACTAAATTGTTTTAACAAACTGTTTACAGTACAATCGTTGAAAAATGTTTTATATACTCACTCAAAATGAAAGACATTTGTTTACAAATTTTTTCCTCGAAAGCCTATCGCTAATGGGTGATTCGTCACAAAACCGTCATAAAAGTTGATGAGTAATTCAAATCAGTGACCAATAACCCTAGGATTCGTTGGATGATCCATTGATATTTTCTCGAAAAACATCAGATTCTACCGAACCATTGGTATTTTCGAGGTGATCCATCAGTAGTTCCCGATGGAAATTTCCCTGGGTGATTTTTGTAGGTAAAAGTCATTTATTTTGTAGTATTATATGTTGATGCTACAACAAAATTAGGTTTATGTGACGCCTAATTTTTTTTTTTGAAAGGCAGAAGAATTTTATTAAATACCAACCAAATTACATAAAGGAGCCACGAAACCGTAATAAAACGATCCTCAAAAGGACACCACCTATAATAAACACAACCCAGAACTTTGCAACTTATCACAAAAAACTGAAAAAAAGAGAATTGCTCCTACGAAAACCGGAAGATTGTTGCGACTTAGTCGGAGAGAAAACGCGACCTGTTTGCGTTGATTAAACTGGCCTGCCCCCACCGACTAACCAGCAGCAACATCTCTTAACGAACGATCGAACCAAGGCTTCTCGATTAATAAGCTGTAGACGGACTAGTGAGCCAATTCTTCCAATCCAACGGAAAGCTTTTACCCCTACGTTTGAACCACTCAAATATTCTCCTTTGAAACTCAAAGAACATATCGCCTAATTTACTTACATCGTTTTCGAATATCTTTCTATTCCGGTGCGACCATATCAAATAAATCAATGTCCATTTGACTTCTACCCAAATCTCTTCACGGGGACCAACGTTACCGGTAAACGACTCTTCTTGTAACAAGTCTTCAATGGATTGTACACTATCTAGGTTTTTATTCCACCATTTACCGACCGCTTTCCACAAATTTTTTACTTCATGACAATTTACCAACGCGTGATCTTAACGATTCCGGTTACTCTTCACATCTCGGGCAAAGTACGGAATCCAAGTCTATACCCATTTTGTCGAGTATTGATCGACATGGAATCCGTCCTTTTTTTACCCGCCAAATGAATATACACACTTTCCTTGGGACGAGCTTTAGCCAATTAGTATAATCGTCAACAACGGAAGAGTTTGTACTCACCTCTTCAATTATTTCTCGAAGCTTCTTTGTGCTAAATGTGGCTGAGGTGTCGAGTCTCCATTCGGGCCTATCTGTTCGCCCCCTCTCCGGTTGGAAATTCTCTAGCCGTCTATGGAAATCTTCCAACTCTCCCGCTTCTCTACCTCTTGGCATGCGTCTCCAACTCCACATCCATTTCCATCTATCTTCTATCCAGTACCTCTTTCCGCTATTGTTGCATTCGGATTCTTCTCAAGTTTGAACAGTATCGGGACCGATCCATTTCCATCTATCTTCTATCCAGTACCAAAGGGGTGTAGCTCAAGTGGTAAGGGCTTGGGGTAGGCAAAGCCTAGGTCTCAAGTTCGAACCACGGGGACTACACTTTGGAGGTACCTGCAAATCATGTCTTACCGGAGTGGTTTTCCAAAGCTCGGTAACATCCTGGAGGGGGGGGGGGGGGGGGGGGGGGGGGCTGTGGATGGTATCCCAGTCTACCCGGGTTCGAGTCTAGGGGGACGCTTTGGTGCATGAGGAGCAACCGCCCAACCTTGGTTGGGTCGACCTTAGGTGGTCCAGTCGAAGACTGGGCTATCGCCCCTTCCTAATAAGGTTGGGAATAGGCCCAAGCGTAAGCTGGGCTGCGGTCGCGGCGGATTAGGGGGCTGCCTATCGTTGAGGCCCGATACCGCCGGGGGGCGTGCGTGTGTGCGTTGGTAGTTGTTCGGGGGATCGATGCCGCTATGCCTTCCAAAAAAAAAGTTTGAACAGTTGTGGGTATTTGTTCTCCAAAGTATCGGGACCGATCCAGATTTGCTTCCACAGTTTCGTCTCGTCGCCTTCTCCAATCTTTATTCCAAACGAACCTGTGAAATCTATTCCGGCCTTATCCAATTCAGCGCCAATCCGGATTATGCTTCGCCACGCCGAACCTGCACCGTGAACAAACGAATTTTTCTCCATCCCCCCCTATCCCTGTGTATACTTTTTATGACCCGAACCCAAAATGAATTATTTTCTGTTTTGAACCGCCACCACCATTTCCCCAATAAACCCCAATTCAACGACTTTAAGCTCCCTATATTAAGACCACCTTTTGAGAAACTACTCAATGTTTTATCCCATTTAACCCAAACTAATTTTTTCCTCTCCAAACCCTCCTCACCACTCCCCTCCCCCCCCCCCCCCCCCCCACAAAAAAAAAAACCGACATCTCACCTTTTCTAATTCTTTAAGCACACCACTCGGAGCACGAAACAAGGAAAGAAAGTATAATGGAAGGCTACCCAATACCAATTTTACCAAAGTTAGCCGGCCTCCAAAGGATATGAGTCTCGATTTCCACGAGTCTAATCTTTTTCGGACTTTTTCCAATGCCACCTTCCAATTTTCTAACCGGCTCATCTTTGCACCAACCGGAAGACCTAAATATATAAAAGGCAAACTTCCGGAACTGCATCCCACATCTTTCACCCAAACCATCACTTCCTCCATCGAGACCCCTACTCCATATATTTTGCTTTTGCATAGGTTTATTTTCAAGCCCGAAAGATCGTAAAAACAATTAAGAATTTTTATAAGATTTTTGAGATTTCCCCTCGACCACTTTCCAAACACTATAATGCCATCCGCATATTGTAAATGAGATATCGAAATGCTTTTGGATCCCACATTGATGCCTTCATAAATTCCCGTTTTCTCCGCTTGCTCCAATAGAATATGAAGACCTTCGGCTGCAATTAGGAAAAGAAAAGGGGCAAGAGGATCACCTTGCCGTAATCCTTTACCCATCCTAAACTCTTTGGTCGGACTTCCGTTTACTAGGATCGACATTGTAGACGATTTAAGGCACGACTTTATCCATCGAATCCACCTACCACCGAAACCCATCTTCTTCATGCAATCCATAAGAAAGTCCCATTCCAAGCTATCATAAGCTTTATCAAAGTCAACTTTGAAAATTAGCGCTTTTTTCTTCTTCTTTTGAGAAAGTCTACCACCTCGTTTGTAACAAGTGCCCCATCCAAAATTGATCTGCCTTTGATGAACGCGCTTTGAGTATCGCTTATGATCTTCCCAATTACCGTTTTTAATCTTTTCGCCATTACTTTGGCAATCGTCTTGTAGAAAGTCCCGATTAGACTTATTGGCCGAAACACCCCTAGATTTATCGGATTTGGAACTTTAGGGATTAAAGTGAGAAAAGTGGAATTACACCCCTCGCTAATTTCTCCCCTCTCCCCAAAACTCTGGATCCCTTTAACAAGGTCTTCTTTTAAAATACCCCAAAATCTCTTCAAGAAACCGAAAGTGAAGCCATCTGGCCCCGGCGACTTGTTATTACCACAACTATTAATTGCTTGCCAAATCTCGTCTTCTTCAAACGGACGTTCCAAAAACACAACATCTTCTTTAGTTAACTTTCGGAATAGTTCTCCCCTCAACCCCGGACCACCCACTTTGCCTCTCGAGAACTTGTCTTTGAAGAAGTCAAAGACATGGTTTTTTATCTCAATTGCATCGTCCGTCCAACCCAAATTCGTATTTAGACCTCGAATAGCGTTCCTCATTTCCTTGAATTTTATCGCGGCGTGGAAAATCTTAGAATTTTCGTCTCCGTCTACCATCCACTTGAGTTTTGCTTTTTGCCTCATCATCCCTACCTTTTTCTCTTCTAGTTCAAGCCACTTCTTTCTTTTTTGGACCCAATCCTCTCTCGCGTCGTTGTCCCACCCTTGGATTCCCGCTTCTTTTTCTCTTTCAACCACTTCTTTCTTGATTTCTTTCAATTCTTTTTCTAGACTCCCAAATTTGG
Source organism: Saussurea involucrata (assembly GCA_033807775.1). Lineage (NCBI taxonomy): Eukaryota > Viridiplantae > Streptophyta > Magnoliopsida > Asterales > Asteraceae > Saussurea > Saussurea involucrata. Next base: position 146,123,427 of record CM066320.1, on the reverse strand, counting down.
TTTTGCTCCAGTTCTTTAATCCTTCTTTGACATTTTTCATTTTATCTCTAAATACACAATCCAGTCGGGACGACCGGATCGCCATATTCCAAGCATTTATCACGACCTCTTCTAACCCCTCTTCATTAAGCCACGAGTCAAAAAACTTAAATGGTTTGGGCCCGAAATCACTTTTATCTTCAAAGAGCATAATCGGGAAATGATCCGACCATCTCCTTTCCAAAGTTTTAACCCCCAAGTTTTTAAACAATATCCCAAATTCATTTGAGACAAGGAACCGGTCGAGTTTGCTAAATTTCAACCCGTCATCACTTACCCGCGTGAACTTCCGGCCACCCAACGGAATTTCTACCAAGTTACTTCTACTGATGAAGTTGTTGAAAGCGTCCGCTCCCCGCTCATTTGTACACGAATTGAGTCTATCAAAGGACCCCATAACTTCATTAAAATCACCAAAGAGATACCACTGAATATCTCCTTGAGAAATAATAGATTCCAGCCTGCCCCAGCAATCTTTTCGCGCCTTTAAATCTCTCGGACCGTAAACGTTTATTAGCCCAACCGACCCATTTATACCTTCCCATTGTCCAATCAGCACCAAGAACTCCGGATCTTCTATTTTTGTCTCACAATTAAATATCTTTTTGTTCCAGAAAGTAATTAAGCCCCCCGAGTTACCTACTGCTTTAACTAAGGCAAAATCACCATCATCTCCGCCCCATAAGCTGCCCAATTCTGTTTCATTCCGATTTTTAGTTTTAGATTCCTGAATCCCAATTACATCCGGGGATTCCAATCTACACAGTTCTTTAATCCACGTCTTCTTGTTACCGGACCCCAACCCTCTAATGTTTATGGAAATGATCTTCATTAAACACCGTTGGGAAAACGAAACTTACCTGAATCTGATCCCGTAGCTTCCTTAGCCATTTGCTTGCGGCCCTCTTTTTCTTTCCCCTCTTGGTTGATTCAGACCATTCCAATTGCTTCTCCAAATTCCCTTGCTCCAACTGAAGTATCCTTGCTCTTCAATTCATTCGATATCGACACCGAATTTGTACGCATCGATCTGGATTTCTTCTTCATACCATTTTTAGATGAAATTTCCCCCTGAATCGGTTTCTGCCCTTTTTTAGAGTTCCCCTTCTTACCTCCCGATCTTGCTAACTTTTTCATGTGATGAAAGCTAACCTTTCCACGAGCCAAATTTAGGTTTTCTAATCTTTTTCCTTTGTCCCCTACGAATTTCTTACTAGTACCACCGACCGAGAATTGAGCCGAATGTGAATCATTCGCTCGCCCCGTTTTCTGCTGTTGATTTACTTCCCTTTGGCTACCACAGTTTTTTGGACTGGACCCATCATTTTCCATCCTTGGGCTAGCATTGTTTCCTTTGTTATTTTGGCCCACAAGAAAGCTCGTACGCTCTTGGACCCCAACCCTCTAATGTTTATGGAAATGATCTTTGTTAAACACCGTTGGGAAAACGAAACTTACCTGAATCTGATCCTGTAGCTTCCTTAGCCATTTGCTTGCGGCTCTCTTTTTCTTTCCCCTCTTGGTTGATCCAGACCATTCCAACTGCTTCTCCAAATTCCGTTGCTCCAACTGAAGTATCCTTGTTCTTTAATTAATTCGATATCGACACCGAATTTGTAGGTATCGATATGGATTTCTTCTTCATACAATTTTTAGATGAAATTTCCCCCTGAATCGGTTTCTGCCCTTTTTTAGAGTTCCCCTTCTTACCTCCGAATCTTGCTAACTTTTTCATGATATGAAAGCTAACCTTTCCACGAGCCAAATTTAGGTTTTCTGATCTTTTTCCTTTGTCCCCTACGAATTTCTTGCTGGTACCGCCGACCGAGAATTGAGCCGAATGTGAATCATTCGATCACCCCGTTTTCTGCTGTTGATTTACTTCCCTTTGGCTACCACAATTTTTTGGACTGGACCCATCATTTTCCATCCTTGGGCTAGCATTGTTTCCTTTGTTATTTTGGCCCACAAGAAAGCTCGTACGCTCTTGGCCCCTATCTGCATGTTCCTAGGCCCATATCTTGATTCCAGGTACTTTGGGCTTCCATTATTCTCGGCAAAACCAACGGACTCATTGACTTTATCTTGGTCAGTTTCCAACGACTCATTCTTTCCCACTGTGTCATTATTATGATTTCTTGGAAAGGACATTTCCTCCTTAATTACCGACCCTTCGCCTTCCTCCTCCTCCTGAGTTTCCGGCAGCCCCTCCTCCGGCCTATCTTCCTCTTCTTGATTTGTTTTCGGCGAAGATTTCGACGTATCATCTTCCCCTTGTTTTTTTTCCGATGGAGATTTTGACGGATCACCCTTCTGCCGTCCCCTTCCTTCTCCCCCATAACAACTTTCTCCGTCATCCCAATCATTCCCCGAATTCGCTTCTTCTTCCAACCATGTCGATGGAATCTGGGAGCTATCGTCCTGATCTTCTTCCAGAGACGAAGTATCTTCTTCTCCCCATTCTATTTCTAAGAACTCCAATAAACTACTCTCTTCCTCTTCTATTTTTATTCTAAAAAACAAGCCCCCACTTTAATGGACTTTAAACTGTTGATCGTCGATTGAATCGCGGTACTGATTAGAACCTTTCCCCATGCCAAATTTGCCGACTCCTTAATATCACACTTCACATGCTTTATCACTTTCCCCCACTTGCCGAGGATTAAAGTAAAGTTTCCGTTTTCCCATCCTTGCAAAGGTACCCCGGGATTTTTAACCACGTCAACCTTTCCGTTTGCATGTATACTTCCGACCACCTACGGAGATCGCTGATCCAAAAATGTAGCCCATGTTTTTTATTTTCTATCACATTGTCCCTTAGTTCATTATTTTCGAATTTCAGCATTATATGACGCCCTCCCAAGTATTTCAACATTTTTAAAAATGTCTTAAAAACTTGTTAAAATGCCAAAAAACGTCCTATAAATATATTGTAACACTTTTAGGTAGAACACTTTATTGTTTGGTCATATAAAACATTATATTATAAGGTTTAGACATTTTAGATGTCCTATAAAACCAATTTTGTTGTGATGATAACACGTTCTAAAAAGGCTACAAAAGGTTTTATAAAATGTTTTTTCAAGAGGTATATCGAGTGAAAAGCCAATAGAACAATTTATTTTTGAGTCGTATTAGGTTGTTCAACGTTGTTATAGCAAAAAAAAACTTGTTTAACCGTCTATCTATCTTGTAACAATTTATTATAATATACTTATATAAAACACGGTTGTTAGTTTTATAAACTTAAAATCTCTTGAATAACGTATTAATATATGTCATAATTAATAGATCCATTTTATTGCATTTTTGTTAATTTATACAACTAAAACAAATCAATAAGAATTTTATGCTGATTTTATGTATTTTAAATACTCAAGTTTTGCCTTAAAAGTCAACATATGACTTTCTTTAACGATTTGAAGAAAATCTTTGACGTTTATTTGTTGAAGGAAATCTTTGACGTTGACTTTGACCTCATTAATACAAATTAATGTCGCATTTAAGATTGTTGGTTGAACATTTGTTTGTTGAAGTAGCCTTTCACATTATAAATACCACAAGCAACATAGCCCATTTTATACAAGTGATCATCAATATCCATCATCGAACTCTCTTTACATCAAAGATGTCTTACATTCATTACAACTCTTTCTTTATGATCGTTATTCCCCTTTTCTTGAACTTGATTCTTGGTATTTGTTTTGCCGATTCTGGCCAACAGACTGTCGGCAATTGGCTAGAGATTGCAACCCCAGATGATCCTGCGGCGATAGAGGTGGGGCAATTTGCAGTGGATGAAAACAACAAAGATACAAATAGTAGTTTGACGTTTGAGAGAGTAGTCACAGGCTACTCGCAAATTGTTGGTGGCATGAACTGGCGGCTAACGATTGAGGTCGAAGACGTAGGCTCGCTCAAGAACTGCGAGATTTTTGTTTACGAACAAGCTTGGAAAAATGTTAGGAAACTCATTTCTTTTAAAATCCTTTAATAAATACTGGATTCTCGGCCATTCGATCAATCAGACAACACTTTTTATTTCTATTTAGTAGTACTAAAAGGGTAGAAACTTTTTGTTGAGTAATAGTTTAAAACGAGGGTATTTGTTAATTAGCTATTTACATTTTATGGAATAATTTCGATATAAAATCTCGTTGAGAATTTTAGTGTTGCTTCTTTCTGTTAATGAAGCCCAATTGTCGTCGTGTTTATGCACATATTTTTAAATATTCCAAGGTACAACTTTTCGATTTTGACATGCCCAAGGCTGGACCTTATATATTTGAAGACCATAACCTTTCTTTTTACAAATCTTGCGTATGCTTTCGTGTCCAAATTGGGTTCTCTATGCACTCGGCCTTAGACACATAAGTACATCTTTCATTGATAATGCCATGCCTAAAGCTTAATCTATGTTCATTTGGAAATAAATTGACAACTATCAACAATGGGTTCCCAAATCAATCAATCAACACCCTTTTTGGATATCTATGTGGTAGTAATAAAAGGATAGAATTTTATGTCGTTTAACCGTGTAAAATAAGCTCATTTGTTGAGAATATTGTATGGTTGTGTCTTTATGTATATCAATCAACCAATGCCCAATTCTCATCTTGTTTTTGCCCATACAATGAAATATTCCCACATAGAGCTTTTCGTTCTTGCCCTGTCCAAAGTTTGACCTTATGTTTTTGAAGTCCAACACCTTTCATTTTACAAGCCTTGTCGAACGTGAAGTTTAATTAGTATTTATTGGAAACAAAATCAACAACTATCAAAAATGGTTTCCCAAAGCGATCAAGTAACAACCTTTTTTCCCCTATGTGGTAATACTAAAAGGGTAAAAAAGTCTTGTCGTTCAATGGTGTAAAACAAGTTTATTCGGTAACTAGCTATTAGATTTTTATGGAGAAATTTTGATATAAAATCTCGTTCAGAAGTTAGTGTTGTGTGGTTATGTTACCGATGCCCAATCATCATCGTGTTGTTGCACAGTTTTTTCAAAATTCTCCACATGCATCTCTTCGATGTTGCCATGCGCATGGTTGGACTTATATATTTGAAGACCGATGCCTTGCATTTTACAAGTCTTGTAGATGCGTTCTTGCCCAAACCATGGTGTCTATGCACTCTTGAGATACATTTTTTCAATTGCGTCTATCATTGATAATGCCAAGCATGCATGAGGTTTAAAAGGTAGATTTTTTTTGTTAACCACGTAAAATGAGCTTATTATTATTTAAATTAGCTATATAATTGTTATGAAGATTTTTACTATAAAATCTCGTTGAGAATTTAGCTTTTCATCTTTCTATCAGCTTGCATTTTACAAGTCTTGTAGATGTGTGTCTGTGCACTCGGCCTTAGATACATTTTTTTAATTGCGTTTGTCATTGATAATGCCAAGCATGAGGTTTAAAAGGTAGATTTGTTTCTGTTAACCGTGTACAACGAGCTTATTATTTAAATTAGCTATATAATTGTTATGAAGGTTTTTACTATAAAATCTCGTTGAGAATTTAGTGTTGCATATTTCTATCACCTATGCCGAATCCTCATCGTGTTTTTGCATATATATTCAAATATTCCCACATACAACCTTTCGTTGTTTCCCGGCCCAAGTTTGGACCTTATAGATTCGAAGACATACACCTCTCATTTTACAAGTCTTGTTAATGCTTCCTTGTCCAAACCTAGATCGATATGTTAATGCTAAACATGAAGCTTAATCTTTATTTGTTTGAAACAAAATTGGCAACTATCAACAATGAGTTCCCAAATCGATTAATATAATTGACAACAATTTCCTGTTTCAATGCCCACTCCTCGTCTTGTTTTTGCTCATACATTGAAATATTCCTACATAAAACTTTTCGACCATACCCAAGGTTTGATATTGTATATTCGAAGACCAACACCTTTCATTTTACAAGTCTTGCCAATGCTTCTTTGCCAAAAAAAATAGGTTCATATGCATTCGACTTTAAACACGTTTTATATATTAAGGTGTCGTTTGTTTTTTAAGAGGTCTGAAGTCTGAAATCTTATTTCAATTCTGATTTATAAGAGGTGGTGCTGAAGTCTGAAATCTAAATTATAAGATTGTTTGTTTTTGTAACCTGAAGTCTGAATCCGAATTAAATTATACTACCATATATTTTTATTATTAATAAATTTAAAAGAAAAATAAAACTAGAAGCCTAAATCGGTTGGGCTAAAATGGTATAACTCAAAATGGGTTTGAAAACCCAAAAATGCCAACTATAAACTCACCAGTTCATCTGCTAGGGTTTATTCATTTTTTCTTTCTTAACAGCCTCCCTCCCTCCCTACTTTCTTCTTTCCATACCAACCTCAAGTTCAGAGAGAGAAGGGAGAAACAACCATGAGAGCCCACACAGATTGGGTCACCATAATCGACAACCCCTAGCTGATACTTCCCATCATCGTTTTCTTTCAAACCCAGAACAATCTTCTGCTATAGCTACTCCAAATTCTCAACCAATTTCATCCTCTTATGGATCTTCATTATACAGAACTGCAAGGCTTCTCAACCAAATTCTCAACCACTTATGATTTCAGAGGACGGTCAGAGCTTTTCAGCTCTTATTTTGAAAAAAAAATCAAACACTCTGAAATAGGAAAAATCTGACCGATTCAGATTTAAGACATATTAAGAGGTTTTTTTGTAAAAAACAAACAACCCCTAAGTTCAACTTTTATTAGTAATGTCAATTAACAAACCTATTTTCATTTTCTATATGGTAGTACTAAAAGGGTATAATAGTTTTGTTGTTTAATGGTGTAAAAGAAATTTATTTGGTAATTAGATATTAAATTGTTACGAAGGGATTTTGATTAAAAATCTCATTCAAATTTAGTGTTGTGTGTTACTGTTACCGATGCTCAATCATCATCGTGTTTTTGTACATTTTTTTAAACTTTCCACATACATCCCTTCGATGTAACGATGCCAATGGTTGGACCTTATGTATCTGGAGACCAATGTCTTCCTTTTCAGAAGTTTTCTCGATGCATTCCTGCCGAAAACTAAGTGTCTATGCACTCGACCTTAGATACAAATTTTTTAAGTACGTCTTTCATTGATAATGCTAAGAAAGATTTATCGGTGTAAAATGAGTCTATTTATCGGAAGAAAGTCTTCGTCGTTTATCGGTGTAAAATGAGTCTATTTGATAATTAGCCATTCAATTTTTTTGCTACAAAATCTTGTTGAGAATTTAGTGTTTGCATCTTTTTATTCACCCATACCAAATCCTCATGGTGTTTTTGCATATATTTTCAAATATTCCCACATACAACCTTTCGTTGATGCGAAGCCCAAGTTTTGACCTTTCATATAGATTCAGTGACATACACCTTTTATTTTACAAGTCTTGTCGATGCTTCTCTATCTAAACCTAGATCTATATGCATTCGGCCTTATACACATTTTAGTAAGTCAACAATGGGTTCCCAAATCGATCAATCAACAACCTTTTTCAATTTCTATGTGGTAATAATAAGAGGATAAAATATGCACGACGTTTAACAACGTAAAAATGTTTATTTGGTAATTTTCTATTAAATTATTATGGAGAATTTTTGATATAAAATCTCGTTCAGAATTTAGTGTTGCATGTTTCTCTTATCGATGTTCAATCATCAACGTGTTTTTGCATATTTGTTTTCAAATACTCCCACATACGACCCTTAGATTTGTTCATGCCCATGTTTGGTCCTTATATATTAGAAGAGCCACGCCTTCGTTTTACAATCTTGACCATGCTTCCTTGCCTAAGACTGGGTGTTTATACACTCGGCCTTACACACGTTTTATAAAGTACGTGTTTCATTGATATTGCCAAAGGCCGAGGCTTAAACCATATACATTTGAAACGAAACGACAACTATATTTAGAATTATCTTCCATCCTTAATCATCCCTGCATGAAAACTCATTACCTCGTATTTATTTCATAGCCTGATATGTACTTTTTTATTTATGACTCTGCCTGTTATTTCAAGCTTATCCTATTGCCTTTGCCAATGCGGATGCTCTAATATCTATGCCATTATTTTTCCTCATAGGTTGATTGGGGATAGGATAGGGTGTGCAAACAGGGGCCACCTGAACCACAACACTAGGTCCAGCCATGTGTGCAAAACTCGAAGGATCCGAAATCCGGAGTCGAACCGAAAATAAGGTGTTTGTTCAAAACTTGAATGTCCCGAAATCCAAAAATCCTAAACCCGACTTTTGGGGGATATTTTAATTCGGGTTAAGATTGATTTTTAGCCACCCGACCCGGCCGAAAACCCTAAATATATTGTTAGTGCCAAATATTGTGTGTTGTATCAAGTTGAAGGACTTGAATTGTACTTTCGTACTTTCCTAGTATAAATAGGATTTTGCTTGTATTTTTCTTAATGTCATTCCAAGTCCATACTATTCCCAAATGCTCTCTACTTTGTAATTCTATATTTGAGATTAATAGAGGGATGCCATCCTTGATTATATTGTTGTGTTGATTACTTATTCTGGGATCAGAATTGGTATCAGAGCAAGGCAATCAGATCAGATTCAGAAAATCATTCACGATTTTGAGTTATTTTTGTGTTTTCCGAGTTTTTCCTCCATTTTTGATCGATTTTGATCGATTATGTGCTTAATATGGATTATGATTGATTCGATTTTCTTCTTAGATTGTTTCTGTGTGAATTGATTCCGCAAATTTCACTAGAAATTGTTGATCCAAACCTTTAGTGATTTGATAATGACCCACTCTTAAATACTTAGTGAAAATTGTAAGTAAACAATATGTATCAGGGTTTCACTATCGCTGATAAGTACTAAGATCTTATAGTACCGCTGATAGGAACTCTCGCTCTTTAGATTAAACATTCAGCGAACACTGTTCACCATAATGCTCTGAGTCTGTTCAGTCCTTATGATGATCGCTGATAAGTTAGTTGTTTACTTATGATTTCTGAAGACAAGTTTCACGTCAACATAGGTTCTACGCTGAAGTCGAAGATCAAGCTCAAGAACCAGCGACAAGTCTCCTAATGAACTGATGCGGATCAGCGAAGACTCGGATTTGTCCACTCAACGTGAAGTATCATATACAAGACTTCAGCTATCGCTGAACTTTATCATTCGCTGATAAACAATGGTAAAGCGCTGAATCAACGAAAAGTTGATCATGAAGTCCTCCGTACAAAGTACTTTTGTCTTAACCACCCTTGCACGACTCCGTACGATATGTCAGAAAAGAACCTCCTTATTGTCTGAGATCATACAACCACTCTGATACTACACTGTTCAAACATGCGGCTACTAAGGTTGTCAACAAAGGTCAATGACATGCAACCAATCAGCTGCTGCCACATGTAAAGTGTAAACTGCCATGCATTAAATGCATGCAGTATATAAGAAGGACTCCAGCTTCATTTTTGAAGTACTTGCTAACTCTGGACAAGTCATCTTTCTTATCTTGAGATAGGTTATTATTAGTAATTTCCTTCTCTTTCTTAGTGCAAGAAACTTAGTGTTCCAACTTGTTTAGATTTAGGTTTATCCTTAATCTTGTTCCGCAACAAGATGTAAATTGTTAATGATTTATCAATAAACAATTTAGAAAAGTAAAATCTGTGTGTTTGTATTCAACCCCCCCCCCCCCCTCAACAAACTTGTATAGCCCTTAGGGACCAACAAGTGGTATCAGAGCAGATTTGTTTAATCTCATAAACAAGATCTAATCTATACTAAGATTTCTCTTCCTTGCTATTTCTGAAAATGGCTAACAACACAAACACAAACTATATTGACAATGGTTCTGTTGCAAAACCCCCTAGATTCTCCAGAGATAATTTTAATCTATGGAAAAATAGGATGATTCTCTTCTTAGAAGGTGTAGACCCTACTATGTCTAAGAAAGTTTCGAGAAACTCAGCGTTTCCCAAGAAATCCTTTATTCCCAGGAATAAAGATGACAAATACGCCAAGCTGAAAGAAAAGTATGCGAAGCTGAAAAGCTTTAAGAAGAAAGGCAAAGGCCTGATGGCTAACTGTGATTGGGCTGCCTCTGATGAAGAAGAATCATCATCTGACTCTGAAGATGATGAAGCCAATCTCTGTTTTATGGCTAAGATTGAAGATGAGGAAGAAAGTTCAGACATTACCTCCACTTCAACCTCTGCTATTCAGGTATCACCTTCCTTCTTTACCGATATTGCAAATATTGATGAAGCTGATAGTCTTCGTAAAATCGATCTCTTGACTAGAAGTTTATATGAAGCCATGAATGGCAAAACTGCAGTTGAAAATCAAAACCTTGATCTCGCTGAACAGCTTAAAAACTATCACCTTCAAATAGAAAATCTTTCTAAAATTGAAGAAGATTTTAAAGATCAAGTGCACTTAAATCAACTAGTCAAAATCGAGCACGAAGAAGCTATCGCTGCATTAAGAGCTGAAAAAGCTACTGTTGATGGATGGTATAATTCCTTAACAAAGATCACTGAGATAATTAAGTCTCAGATTCCCCTGAGTGATAAACGTGGTCTTGGTTACAAAGCTGATACTCTAGAACCAACCACTGATCGTTCCATGCTCTTATTTGGAACTTTCGTATCCTCAGTCGCTGATACTTCATCCTCTCAGTGTTCCTCTTCTAGACCGACTATCCCTGAGGAAATTTCTACCTCTTCAAAAGGTAAAGAGAAAATGGTTTATCCAAAACCTACCTCTGTCTTTAAAGATAAAGGTAAAGGAAGTGCTTTTAACCAAAATACTCAGAAGGGTACCTTAGTACCTAAGCTGAATGCTTCTAATGCTTTAGTGATTCATCCCTCTGGATCAAGGAATCAGATCTCTGGATCTACTCAGTGTGGATCTATTCAGCGATTTACTCCTAGAATCAGGGTGGATGTCTCTGGTAAGAAATCCGAAGAACTGAGTGTTCCTCCCATTTCAAAAGCCAATAGCTTACTTGGTGCTGGTACTTCTAACTCAAAATCTAAAGCTCAGCATTCAAATGGTCCTAGAACTACTTTTAGTTATAGGAAATGTTATCACTGTGGACTTACTGATCATATTGCTAGTAAGTGCCCCACAGCCACCAAAGCTGAAAAGATAGCTAAGGTAAAGATCATTGCCCCCAAGGCAAAGAAGACCACTGAGGTTAAGAAATTAACCAAAGTGGAGACTGACAAAGCTGAATCTTCAAATGCTGCGAAGATTGCTGAACCTTCCATTCCAACTACTTCCACTGACAAACGTGTACACATGGTTAACTGGGTACCCAAGAAAAACTAATCTTCCTTTATAATGCAGGTTAAGAAGGGTATCTGGTATCTCGATAGCGGATGCTCTAGACACATACCCGAGGGTTTGGAGTACTCTCTAATGGTACAACAACCTTCAGAAGAGTCGCATATGTTGAAGGGCTGAAGCATAATCTTTTAAGCATCAGTCAGCTTTGCGACAAGGATAAGAAAGTAATCTTTAATAAGGAATCCTGCTTTGTCACTGACAAAAAGGAGAAGATAGCTCTCAGCGGTTATCGTTTGGAAAATGTTTATGTAATAAACATGGACTCAACAACCACTGAGAACTCCTGTTTCTTCTCAAAAGCCTCATCTGATGTCAACTCGCTATGGCATAAGAGGCTCTCTCATCTAAATTTCAAAACACTGAACACTCTTTCTTCAAAAGAGTTAGTCACTGGTCTACCTCAGCACTCATACGCCAAATAGTCTTTATGTTCAGAGTGTGAGAAACGAAAGCAGACCAAAGCAAGCTTTAAGTCAAAGCAAATCTCCTCAGTGTCATCTCCTCTACAACTTCTCCATATGGATTTGTTTGGCCCTGTTAACAAATAATCCATCACTGGAAAGAAATATACACTGGTCATAGTTGATGAATTCTCTCGTTATACATGGGTTATGTTTCTCAGTTCCAAGAGTGACACCCCTGAAGAACTCATCACCTTTGTTCGGAAGATGGAAACCCTGAACAACTTGACCGTTCGCTCAATAAGGAGTGATCATGGGACTGAATTCCAAAACAGTTCTCTTGATTCCTTCTTTGAGAGCAAGGGTATTTCTCACAACTTTTCATCAGTGAGAACACCGCAACAAAATGGAGTCGCTGAAAGAAGAAATAGAACAATTATTGAAGTTGCACGTTCAATGCTCAGCGATTCTCACCTACCTACTCAGTTTTAGGCAGAAGCTGTCAACACTGCTTGTTTTACGCAAAACAAGTCGCTGATAGTCAAAAGATTCAATAAAACAGCCTATGAACTTTTTCATGGGAGAAAGCCTTCAATCAACTTTCTTCACATCCTTGGATGTGAGTGTTTCATACTGAACAACAGAGATGCCCTTGGAAAGTTTGATCCTAAGGCTGATGATGGAATCTTTCTTGGATATTCTTCAATCTCCAAAGCCTTCAGAGTCTTCAATCGAAGAAGACAAACTATAGAAGAAACAATTCACGTCACGTTTGACGAATCCCGTTCAGCGAACTCTAAACCGTCCGCTGATACTGAAGAACTGAATCAATGGATGTTTTCTCATCTTGGTGATTCAGAAGATATTCCCACTCATACTCGTACAGTTGAAGATGATAGTCCTACTATCATTCCAAACTTGCATAATAGTGAAGCTGAAACATCATGGGTCTCAGCTGTTCCTTTAAACACTATACCTGCTTCTAAACCAAATGTCTCAGACATTCCATCTACTTCTCAGCAATCAGTGAATATAATGACAACTGCACCCATTGCTCTCTTGGCTGATACCCCAGAAGCTGCTGAAGCCTCATCTTCAGCTCCTCCAGTTCAGTTTGAGTCAGCGTCTCATGCTCCGGCTCAGCGATGGACTGTAAATCACCCAATTGATCAAATTCTTGGTGATCCAAACGCTGGTGTTCAGACTCGACGAAGTGCAGGTAATATTTGTTTATTTGTTAACTTTATTTCTCTGACTGAACCAAAGAAAGTAGATGATGCCCTCAAAGATCCAAACTGGGTCAGCGCCATGCAAGAAGAGCTGACTGAATTCGAAAGAAACAAAGTTTGGAAACTTGTTCGAAGACCAACTAACAAGACAGTGATAGGCACTAAATGGGTCTATCGAAACAAGTTGGACGAACATGGAACTGTAACCCGCAACAAGGCTCGTCTTGTTGCTCAGGGATACAGACAAGAGGAAGGCATATATTACGACGAAACATTTGCTCCAGTAGCAAGACTAGAATCTATTCGTCTATTCTTAGCATACGCTGTACAAAAAGACTTCAAAGTATATCAGATAGATGTTAAGTCAGCGTTTCTAAATGGAAAGCTGAATGAAGAAGTCTATGTGGAACAACCTCTAGGATTCTCAGATCCTAAGCGTCCAGGTTATGTTTATAAACTGGATAAGGCACTTTATGGCTTAAAGCAAGCTCCTCGTGCATGGTATGACACTCTCTCTATTTATCTCCATATTGAACAATTTGAGCGTGGTAAAATCGATAAGACTCTATTCTTCAGGAAAGTAAAAGGTCATATTATACTTGTTCAGATATATGTTGATGACATTATATTTGGTTCTACTAACCCTGATCTTTGTACTCGTTTCGCTGATAGAATGAAAGATGAGTATAAAATGAGCATGATGGGTGAACTAACATATTTCCTTGGTCTTCAGATAAAGCAAAATGAAAAAGGAACTTTCATTAATCAGGGAAAGTATGTTAAAGATATGCTGAAGAAATTCGATTTAACTCAGAGTTCAGCTATGAAAACCCCTATGGCACCACCGCTGACACTAGATAAGGATACTAATGGTATTCCTTTAATGTCACGCTGTACCGTGGGATGATCGCCTCTATCTTGTATCTTACAGCTAGCCGACCCGATATTATGTACGCAACCTGTTTGTGTGCACGATATCAAGCTGAACCTAAGATATCTCATATGAACCTAGGTATTTGGTATCCCAAAGACTCAGGGTTCGATCTAATCACCTATTCAGATAGTGATTTTGCAGGTTGCAAATTGGATAGGAAAAGCACCACAGGAGGCTGTCAGCTCCTGGGTGGAAAGCTGGTAAGTTGGACAAGTAAAAAGCAAAACTCAGTGTCCACCTCCGCAGCTGAAGCTGAGTATGTAGCCGCTAGAAGCTGTTGTTCTCAGGTCTTGTGGATGAGAAATCAACTACTGAACTATGACCTACAGCTCTCAAATATTCCAATCTATTGCGACAGCACAAGTGCCATCGCTATAGCCAACAATCCAGTGCTACACTCAAAGACAAAACACATCGAAATCAGGTATCATTTTATCAGAGATCATGTGATGAATGGTGATATAGAACTTCACTTTATCCCAACTGATTATCAGTAAGCTGATCTGTTCACCAAACCTCTTGATGAGACAAGATTCAACTTTCTCACCAGCGAGCTTGGAATGCTGAACTATGAAGAGTAAAATCTTCAGCGGTTCACATTTGATCAGCGATAGGATAAAATCAACTTGTATAACCCATTCTATCATTTTTCTCTCTGAATAAAATTGATTCACTGATATCAAGGTATGTTTTTATTTCGCTGACAATCGCATGTAAATGCAAGATTTCAAAACAAATTGCATCGCTGAATATCTCTTCCTTAATCAACGATACTTTGAAATTTCTAAAACCAACTGATATTTCTATTCAGTGCTTCATGTTTTCAAAAGTGTCCCTGAGTTTTCAAAACCTCAGAGACATCCTAGAATATGAAAGGACAGTTGTGACGTCATTACAACGGATACGCCCGGACACGTTCTTTTTCTGACACACGTTTGCACGTTTCGTTTACCTTCCAATCAAATGCAAACACGTGTCCGTGTCATGATGAAAAACTTTCCCGCTCGAGTTTTTCTCTCTCTCTAATCTCACTATATAAACACTTTCTGGGTTTATATTTTTTTCCTTTACGTGAAAAACTTCTCCTCCAAGCTAGAAAAAGAAAATTATTGTTGCATTTGTGCTCTCAAGTTTTTCAAGAACTTCTTCTTCTTCAACGAACCAGGTTAATATTTCTGTTATTTACATGTTTCTTAAAACTTGTTAATGATCTTCTCATTGTTTTTACAAGATCAAACAAAAGAACTCTTTCAAAAATGAAATCATTTCTTTCATGGTTTTATGAACACAATCTTTCATGGTTGTTCTTCAAGTTTAAACGCAAAATCTTAAACTTGTTCTTCATACGTTTTTCCAGAATCCTAATTCTCAAAGGAAACTGGAAAACAAGATTTTTTTGGGTTTGCATTTCTTTTTCAAAACCAAGAAAAACCCTAATCTTCATTAAGACATTTTTTTGTCTGAATGAAATGGACAAAATTCGAACCATCTTATTGGAAAATCTTTCCACGTTAAGATTATTCTTATATGTTATAACTTTGGTTGAACTGAAAATACAGAAATGGCATCTACTGACATTTCCACTGCTAAGAACACCACTGCTGAGAACACTGCTGCTGCTGCTGAGGAATTGGAAATCATCAAGGCTCCTCAGGTCAAGTTCACTCTTGAAGAACTTGATTGGACAAAAACCAACAACCTCTATGCGCTTCTCGAGTTTCCTCCTCGAAAGCAAGTCACACATCTGAATGATGCTGTGAATTTCCTGAAAAACTATTGCCTCTCTACAGCCCTGACCATAACACCTCCTGCACATCAGCTTCTACTATCTCAGTTCTGGTATTCTGCCAGACACTCTCAGCTACCATCAACCAAAGACTCCTCAAAGACAATTGATTGTATCCTCTGTGATACTGATTTTGGCACAATAAAAATCACCCCTGCCATTATCCGCAAAGCCCTGAGCCTTCCCATCGCCTCTAGAGAAAAACCTTTTGTTCCCCTCCCTGACCACAAGAAACATTCTGATAGGGAAGCCATCACTGCATTCTTTGATGAAATGGGCTATGTTTGGGAAACTGGGAGGGACAAGAAGCCTGAGAAGAAGCTGACCCTCATCAAGAAGTCAAAAATGCCCAGCGAGATGAACTTCATCTATGCTCACTTAATAAGCTGCATGACTGCAAAGACCGGCTCCTCTGATCAAGCCGCTCAACCTCAACAAGCAATGGGATATGCTTTGCTGAAAGGTCTTCATATTGACTGGGCATCGATAATCTACGATGACCTTGTACTCATAGTAGACTCCGCCGCTGACCGATCTCCATGGGTTCCATATCCTAGATTCATCAGCGTCGTCTTCCAAACAGGCCTGAAGGACAACTACCCAAAAGAGGGTGACCTGAAACTCTCTCAGGTTGGTCCTAAACTACTCGACTTCAAGCCAGTGGAAAACGAGGTACGTCTCTCTACACTCTTAACTCTTCTCAACCCTACTTCTTCGACTTCTGCAGCTCCTTCAGCGGACAAACCCATCGCTGATACCCAAGCTGCAACCTCCATTCCTTCTCATAAAAGGAAACACTCATCTACCCAACTTAGTTCCAAAAGAACTAAGAAAACCAAGGAGCAACCCCAGTAATCTCATGCTGAAGACTCCTCAACTCATCTTGAAGAGCTGAAGGAAAGTTCAGTGGTACGCTCTGCCACAGCTGATCAAGCCACCCATTCCATTCCAACTTCAGCGTCTCTAAACGTTGAAGTTATAAACTTGGAATCTACCCAACCTCCTTCAGTCTCTCCACAGACTGAAGAAGCAATTCCCAGCGGATCCAACGCTGAACCCCGCACCCAACCAATTTTCTCAACCTTCGCTTTTCCCTCTACTCCATTGGACTCTAAACCAGTTGTCACCACTGGAGCACCTATCATTCCTCCAGAAGCTAAAGCTGATACTCTTCAAGGAATGATGG
The DNA here is from genome assembly GCA_033807775.1 of Saussurea involucrata. NCBI lineage: Eukaryota > Viridiplantae > Streptophyta > Magnoliopsida > Asterales > Asteraceae > Saussurea > Saussurea involucrata. Next base: position 146,106,512 of record CM066320.1, on the reverse strand, counting down.
ATGTAGGACCTGCAGAGATGACCATGCATACACGCACTCTAGCTGACGACATGGAACTCTTCTCAGGACACAGAGATTTTGACGAATTCATCAATCCTCCTGCAGGTATACACCAACCCATATACACTGTAACTGAACCCCAAACTTCTGAGCTTTCCTCTGTTCATAAGTACTTATATGTTACATGTCCTAATTTGGGAGACATCAACGCCCCTCTGAAGAACCTGGATACGAAGCTGACAGGTCTCACCACTACTCTCTCAGACAACCTTACAACTGTAACAAACGATGGAGAGAATCTCAATAAGTTGACAACCGTGGTTGAAGAGAAAGCCTCCAAAGCTGACTTGGAGAAGGTTGATAAAACTCTTGGTGACTTTGCCAAAGTTCTTGCTGGCCTCTACACAGACTACACCTCCCTCAAAACATCAGTTCAATCCATGTCCAGCGAGTTTACAACGCTGAAGACATCGGTTGGAAATCTTCAGGGAGATATGACTGCTGTAAAGACTGACGTCAGTTCAATGAAGACTGACATGAGTTCTGTAAAGACTGACGTCAATTCAATGAAGACTGACGTCAATTCAATGAAGACTGACGTCAATTCAATGAAGATAATGATGCAGCAGATCCTGAATAACATGACCGCCCCTGCCCCTGCACCGACGCATTTTACTACGGCGGATCATGCTGAACTTTTGAAGATAAATCCTGCTATCACTGGCCTAGAAGACAAAATAGCAGCGATTGAAGATTATATGGGGATTCCTGGCCAAGAAGACAGGAAACCAAAACCAACTGCTGAATCATCACATTCCTCCCCCACTCATCATGAGGAAGGGGGGGAGGGGGGAGAAGAACTCTGAAGACCTTCCCCATGATGAATCTATCAAGGGGGAGAAGACTGAAGACCTTACCCTTACTGAAGAGGGTGAGAAGACAAATGAAGAAACAACCGCTGGACCTCAGGGAGATGAAAACCCTGAGGGAACCGAGAAGCTTACCTCTGTATCTGAGGGGGAGCAACTCGAAGAAGATGCTGAAGAAACTGAATCTGAAGCTGAAGATGAAGAAGCCATCGACTTATCTGATGATGAACCATCCTCTTCTCCAAAGAATGATGATGATGACGATGATGATGATGATGACTCCTTTATCGTCAAGCCTGCTCAGAGGACTACAGCTCTTAAAGGGATCGTGATAAACGAACCTTCAGGGGAGCGGACCAAATCAAAGCCTTCAGCGTTTGAAGCTGACAAGGGCAAAGGAAAAGGTGTCACTGAAAACAATGACAATCTGACGATCTCGCTTCCAAAGCCAGTTTGTCAGGTACACTAAATCTTCCTTACACTCATCCCTCCTCTATCTATACACATTATCAACTCTCCTCTCCATAAAACCTCTATACACAACCACATTCTTTCTCTATCTCTGTTCTACCTAAGTTCTTACTCGTACGATCGCTGTGTTTCAGCTAGTCCTCTCCCCTGTTTGAGGATATTGCTGAAGTTCCTACAACTGCGACTTCACCAACAATAATCCCAGCTCCCAACGCTGAAGAAATAATCCTAGTCTTCGATTTGATCTCTGAGACTGATGAACCTGAAGAACAGATGCTCTCTCATACAAACAGACCTTCATTGGTTCCTCAAAAACCAAGTGAAGAGGATCAGAAAAGAAGAGAAGAGATAATAAAGAAGTTCGAGACTCAGCGAATCATTCTGAAGCGTGATCAACTTCCTTCTATTCCTCCAAAGTTCAAACTTTCTCAAAAGGAATACAAGGATCACCTCAGAGCTGAACGTCTTATCGCTGAAAGAAGGGAAGCTGAAGAAAAAGACAGAAAACTTGCCATCCAGCTTACTCAACAATCAGTGAAAGACCCCAAGCTGAAAAGAACTCCAATCGAAGTTCAACGTCAGCTATGGGAAGACGCCAAGAAGATCGTTGAAGAAAAGAGAACTGTGTCTCAATCAACTTTAACCTGGTGCAAAGAAAAGGTACACTTCAGATATCGACCTGCCAGAATCAACAAGGTACTTATCACTGGACGATCAACCCTTAAAGTTTCAATCGCTGAAATCGAGATATTCAGAGAGAATGGACAGTACTTTAAATTCTATGCTGAAGCCGTCACGAAGTACGGTCTCTCTGAATGGTTGGAGATCAGATTAGCCATCCAGAAGTCTCAATCTAAGTACAAGGATCATTTCGAAAACCTGATAAATAAACAGATCGACTTAGTATCTTCTTGTCTGGATATTCCTCCTCCCCCTCCTCTCACAAATCAGAAAAGAAGGGCCTTTGCAAAGAAAAAGTCTAAATCTTCAGACTTAGGTCCTCAGATAAGAAACGAAACAGTTATTGGTTTTTCTCTTGAGGAAGTCCTTGGTCCAAAACCTGACCTTTCTGCACTTGACACATCTCTTCCTCCTGATGAGACTTTCATCCCTGGGAAAGTCATAAGCAAACCCTACGGGATATTCTTTATTGACTGGGATGGACGAAAGCGTTTTCAACGTATCTCTGAACTTCCCATCACTCCCATCGAACAACTGAAAGATCTCATCTACTGGAGTGACTTCAAAAATGACATTCAGGCACGACATCTTAAACCCTTGATTTTTGAAGAAGCGCTGAACAAAAAGAATCAAGGAGTAAAGGTCCGTGACTGGATGATCCCCACATCAAAGACCCTTGATGAACTTCTCATTAAGGAAGAACCTTTATAAACTGATAGGATCGCCTCATTCTTCTATTGTATCAGTTATTCTTTTGTACTTGTAATTTATTTCGCTTGTACTTGTAATCTTTCCACTTCCTTTTGTAATCTAATTCAAAGTTTAAAGAAAGATTTTAGCGAAAGTACTTTACTCCATCAGTACAGAAAAGATCCCAGAAAACAATAAAAGGGACAAATATTTTATGAGTTCTTTTTATCCTTATGTTTTCATTAAATAGCAATTTTCTCTGTTGCTATGTCATAATCAAACAGGGGGAGATTGTTGATCCAAACCCTAAGTGATTTCATAATGACCCACTCTTAAATACTTAGTGAAAATTGTAAGTAAACAATATGTATCAGAGTTTCACTATCGCTGATAAGTACTAAGATCTTACAGTACCGCTGATAGGAACTCTCGCTCTTTAGATTAAACATTCAGCGAACACTGTTCAGCATAATGCTCTGAGTCTGTTCAGTCCTTATGATGATCGCTGATAAGTTAGTTGTTTACTTATGATTCCTGAAGACAAGTTTCACGTCAACATAGGTTCTACGCTGAAGTCGAAGATCAAGCTCAAGAACCAGCGACAAGTCTCCTAATGAACTGATGCGGATCAGCGAAGACTCATATTTGTCCACTCAACGTGAAGTATCATATACAAGACTTCAGCTATCGCTGAACTTTATCATTTGCTGATAAACAATGGTAAAGCGCTGAATCAACGAAAAGCTGATCATGAAGTCCTCCGTATAAAGTACTTTTGTCTTAACCACCCTTGCACGACTCTGTACGATATGTCAGAAAAGAACCTCCTTATTGTCTGAAATCGTACAACCACTCTGATACTACACTGTTCAAACATGCGGCTACTAAGGTTGTCAACAAAGGTCAATGGCATGCAACCAATCAGCTGCTGCCACGTGTAAAGTGTAAACTGCCATGCATTAAATGCATGCAGTATATAAGAAGGACTCCAGCTTCATTTTTGAAGTACTTGCTAACTCTAGACAAGTCATCTTTCTTATCTTGAGATAGGTTATTATTAGTAATTTCCTTCTCTTTCTTAGTGCAAGAAACTTAGTGTTCCAACTTGTTTAGATTTAGGTTTATCCTTAATCTTGTTCCGCAACAAGCTGTAAATTGTTAATGATTTATCAATAAACAATTTAGAAAAGTAAAATCTGTGTGTTTGTATTCAACCCCCCCCCCCCCCCCTTCTACAAACTTGTATAGCCCTTCGGGACCAACAGAAATCGATTCAGAATTGATAGTTGAGTGATTTAAAAAAAAACTAAAAACTTACTGTTTTGGGATTCAATTTCAATTTCTGTTGGTTTTTGGATCATACACCAAGAGTTAAATGTGTTCAGATTGTCCTCACGCATAACCCTACCAAGTTTTATTTCATTTGGAGCAGTTTTGAGCAAAATCTTAAGATTTGATTTGAGATTCATAGTTATCGTAGACATCAGAGTTCATCATCCTCGCACGGTTCAGATTCAGATTTTATCGCAGAAGATTTTATCACGCCCTTATCATGCGATAAAATTTTGAGAAGTTTTTATCGCGTCTTTCGTGTACGATAAAGTCAGGTGAACAGTAGTTATCGCGCCTTTGACTTGCGATAACCGGAGTGAATAGTAATTATCACGCCTTTGTCGTGCGATAACCTTGTGACAAGTTTTTATCGTGTGAGTTGTGCACGATAAAAATTTATCGTGGGTGTAACACCCTCGAATTGGGAAAGAGCAACTAAATAAAAATTTCGATAATACATCCAAAATAATAGAGTTTCTTCGTATAAACTAATACGGGAAATACCTCAATTCAAAGTCTATGATTAACCTCAACAAGTTATGACCCAAAATTCATTACAAGGACTAAAACCACATCGGGTGTTACTTAACCCAAGTACACGTTGCTAATCCTAAAGATGAATGTGGAAGGCTTCACTTAAACAATTCACCTCTCGAGCACACTACTAGCACACGACCTCTCGCAGTGTCACTAGAACTACTCCCAACCTAAACCTGTTACACATGCCGACAAATAAAAAGGGTTAGGCTAACGCCAAGTGAGTTCAAGAGTTTTATCATGACCATATAATTCATAAAACGAGAGAGAGATGCAATTTAAGTCATGAGATCAAAATAATTTACTTTAGATGCAAACCACCCATTTTTCCAACACACACAAATCCCGTGCTGGAAGCTTTAGTATAAAATGACTCTCAAAACGGACTCATTCCAAAACCCACTTGAAAAGTGAAATAGTATTTGATTTCTAAAATAATTGAAATCATGAAATAATTGCTATTATTCAAAACATCATAAACACGGATGATATATAACCTACAACTTACATACCATGGAAAACAATCCATATAAATATAACACGTCACCGAAAACATGGATAGAAATAAATACCCAAAGAAACACCTTTCGGTGACGGGGGAGGCCCGTTTACATCGCACATGACGGAACACAAAAGTGGGTCACATAACCATGAAATAAAACAAACTCGTGGACTATTCTCACAAAATAACGAGCTCAATCACTCCAGATCTATTGCCCGTGGAGACTAGGGAGCTCCCAACTTCAACCACTCCAGGTCTATATATTGGGTCACTCAAAGTCCACAAAACAAGCACGTTTGGGATTACACCTTACTGCCCATAGGACGTTGCCCGACCATATAGGTCCACACCTTACTTACCATGGAACCCGATGCCTATCCCGTGCCAAGCACATCTGGAATTACACTTTATTGCCCATGGGACGATGCCCGACAATGTAGGCCCACATTTTACTTACCATGGAACCCGATGCCTATTACGTGCTACAATAAGAGAAACTAGTGTCTCATCATTGAACGTAAAACTCAAGTGCATATGGATCCATAGCTAATAAGGTCTAAAATAGTACACGACCCCAAACGAATGAACGAACGCATTCAAAACATGAAATTCTTCAATAAACATAAATCACAACCAAAACTCAACTTTAGGCTATCAAAACTGGACAAATGTCCCCAAGACTCAACAAAATCCATTACCGATACATAAGCTCGGCTAACTCAAAGGATCAATCGTGAAAAGTCATAAAACGAAATTAAACGTAGTAACACACACCTTTGCAAATAAATATTTTGAATCCATGAAAAACCCGAAGCAAAACCTTGGGTTGAGACAACCCTCTTTTCCAAAGGGACTCACACCGTAACGTTTTCAAATCGTCCCATAACGTACCAAATGCATGTTTCCAAAATATACACAAAAATGTATTCTCATATCAAGTAGACTCCATTTATAAAATAAATCATAAACACATTTTCATTTATGATTTATCTATCAAATTCACCAAAAATTCCAAATGTAGATGTTTTACAATATTTAAAACAATAAATACTTCAAAAGTTGAAACCCACTAAATAACTCAACCATTGATAATTGTCATGTAAAACACATAAGTACTTGGAAAAATAACATTTTTGGCATGTACAAAGTTTTCACAAAGCAACTTGAACTCACCTTGCTAGATTTAGGCTAAATCTAGGTTTTCCCTAAACGTAAGCTCCTTTGAGAAACCCGAATTCTCACGCCAAATCTTCCATAAACCATGATCCACAAGATTTCAACCATGAATATTCATATTCAACCACTTTAAAACTATTCCCCAAACATATTATATCAAAATCTCCATTTTGACCAAAACCCCAATATTAACCTAACTTCTCCAAAATCATCCAAACCAAGATTTGATAAGCATAAAAACTAGGAAGCCATCAATGGAGAATTTATAACTCATATGAAAGTATAGAAGCTGGGAGGATGAACTCACCACTTAGGTTTTTATGAAAACCTAGAAAACCCCAAAAATCTCTAGTGTTGTGGATGAAACTTGCTCTTGCATCAATAAATGAAACCACTAGCATAAAATAGAGAAGGAACGCATTAATCTCCATGAAAAAACCCCAAAATCAGTTAGGGTTTGTGAGGGAAAGAGGGGAAACGATTTGGAGAGAAAAGAAGAGATTTGAGAGTGAGAAATAAGAGACTTACCACCACCAAACACCCTTGAATCTTCCAATGAAATTCAAAACTAACACTTTATCCTTGAAAAGCTCTAAAAATAGAAACCATGGCACTTTAAATCGCCAAAAACGGAGGTGAAATGAGTGAGATATGAGGAAATGAAGTTTATGGCTAAAAATCCCGTATTTATGCTCATCAAACGCACCACGCGGATCGCCGCGCGGATGCACTAGTGTTGATCCAAACCCTCAGTGATTTGATAATGACCCTCTCTTAACACTTAGTGAAAATTGTAAGTAAACAATATGTATTAGAGTTTCACTATCGCTGATAAGTACTAAGACTTTACAGTACCGCTGATAGGAACTCTCACTCTTTAGATTAGATATTCAGCGAACACTGTTCATCATCATATAGCTCTGAGCCTGTTAAGTTCTATTGATGATCGCCGATAGTTTAGTTTGTTTACTTATGATCCCTGAAGACAAGTTTCACGTCAATATATGTTCTACGCTGAAGTCGAAGATCAAGCTCAAGAACCAGCGACAAGTCTACTCATGAACTGGTGCGAATATCAGCGAAGCAAGACCTGTCCATTCAACGTGAAGTATCAAGTAGAAGACTTCAGCAATCGCTGAACTTTATCATTCGCTGATAAAGATCTGACTCAACGAAAGCTGATCATGAAGTCTCCCTGCATGTTACTATTGTCTTACGTCCCTTGCACGTCTTCGTACGAACTGTCAGAACGGACATCCCTTTTGTCTGTAATCGTACAACAACTCTGATTCTACACTGTGCACCATGCGGCTACTAAGGTTGTCTACAAAGGTCAATGACATGAAACCACTCAGCTGTTGCCACGTGTAAAGCCATACTGCCATGCATTAAATGGATGCAGTATATAAGAAGAACCTTACTTCAGTTTTGAAGTGTGCTCGGACCATCTTCTTATTTCTCTCTTATTGTTAAGTTATTATTCGTAATTTCTTTAACTCTTTCTAGTGCAAGAAACTTAGTGTTCTTAACTTGTTTAGATTAGGTTTATCCTTAATCTTGTTCCGCAACAAGTTGTAAATTGTCTTGATTTATCAATAAATAATTTAGAAAAGTAAAAACGTGTGTTTATATTCAACCCCCCCCCCCCTTTTACAAACTTGTATAACCCTTCGGGACCAACAAGTGGTATCAGAGCAGATTTGTTTAATCTCATAAATAAGATCTGATCTATACTAAGATTTCTCTTCCTTGCCATTTCTTAAAATGGCTACCAACACAAACACCAACTATATTGACAACAGTTCTCTTGCAAAACCCCCTAGATTCTCCAGAGATAATTTTAATCTATGGAAAAATAGGATGATTCTCTTCTAAGAAGGTGTAGACCCTACTATGCCTTACTATCTTGAAAATGGCCCATATATATTCCTATAAGAATTGATCCTGCAGTTCCAGCCGCTGAGAATAGACCTGCTATTCCGGAAAGGCTAATTCCCAAGGAAATTCATATGTGGACCGATGAAGATAAGAAGAAAGTGGCTATCGACACCAAAACCAGGTCCATACTCTCCATGGCTCTTCCTGACGAAGTCTACCATTCCGTCATGAACCTGAAAACCTCAAAAGCTATGTGGGACACAATCTGTGTTCAGTCTGAAGGTACTTCTGAAGTCCAGGACTCTCGAAAGATCAACCTGGTAAGACAGTACGAAAGCTTCATTTGTGGTTAGAATGAAACTCTCTCTGAAGTACACCAATGTTTTAACTGCTTAATAATAGATCTGAAAACTGTTAGTAAGGAATATTCTAACTTTGAAGTACTGACAAAGTTCTTAGAATGTTTACCTGAAAGTTGGGACAATTATTCTATGTGTCTCAAGCTGTCAAAGGATCTAAAATCAACGACTCTTTCTACCTTATATGGCACGATGCTGAATCATGAGCAATCGAGTCATCTTAAGAAGAATCTTGTAAAGATTCCAAAAGCACCCCTGTTGCTTTAATCTCAGAGTCACCTTCCACTCAGCGATCGACTATCACTGTCACTGAGTTGGAAACTAACTCTGAAAGATCATCAGATTCTGACGTTTCAGATAATGATGAAACTCTGGCATTCCTGGCTAATAAGTTCAGGAGATTTGTTAGAAAGAGTAATTTCAAGAAGAACAAACCTCTTGCTATTACTGACAAGCCAAGATCATCAACCCCTGTTGATAAGGCTACTGCTACTTGCTATAACTGTTAAAAGATAGGACATTTTGCTAGCGAGTGCAGATCAAAGAAAGTCTCTAGACCCTCAGCTTTTCCCAAGAAGAACTTTACTCACAGAACTAGAGATGAAAAATATAAAAAGCTGAAAGAAAGGTATTCAAAGCTGAAAACCTTTAAGAAGAAAGGCAAAGGCCTTATGGCTGACTATGATTGGGCTGCCTCTGACGAAGAAGAATCATCTGACTCTGAAGATGATGATGAAGCAAATCTATGTCTCATGGCCAAACTTGAAGATGAGGAAGAAAATTCTGACATTCCCTCTACTTCAACCTCTGCCACTAAGGTATCACCTTCCTTCTTTACCAATATTTTAAATATTGATGAAGTTGATAGTCTTCGAAAGATTGATCTCCGGACTAGAAGTTTATATGAAGCCATGAATGACAAAACTATTGTTGAAAATCAAAACCTTGATCTCGCTGAACAGCTTAAAAACTGTCACCTTCAAATAGAAAATCTTTCTAAAATTGAAGAAGATTTTAAAGATCAAGTTCATTTAAATCAGCTAGTCAAAATCGAGCACGAAGAAGCTATCGCTGCATTAAAAGCTGAAAACGCTACTGTTGATGGATGGTATAATTCCTCAACAAAGATCACTAAGATAATTAAGTCTCAGATTCCTCTGAGTGATAAACGTGGTCTTGGTTACAAAGCTGACACTCTAGAACAAACCACTGACCGTTCCATGCTTAAGTTTGGAATGTTTGTATCCTCTATCCCTGACACTTTCTCATCTCAGTGTTCCTCTTTTAAACCGCCCATCCCTGAGGAAATCTCTACCTTAACTTCTAAAGGTAAAGAAAAAGTTGTTTATCCAAAACCTACCTCAATCTTTAAAAAAAAGGTAAAGGAATTGCTTTTAACCAAAATCCTCAGAAGGGTACCTCTGTACCAAAGCTGAATGCTTCTAAAGCTTCAGTGACTTATCCCTCTGGTTCAAAGAATAAGATCCCTGGATTTATTCAGCGTGGATCTATTCAGCGATCTACTCCTAGAATCAAAGTGGAAATAATTGGTAAGAAATCCGAAGAACTGAATGTTCCTCCCATTTCAAAAGCCAATAGCTTACTTGGTGCTGGTCCTTCAAATTCAAAATCAAAAGTTCAGCATACAAATGGTCCTAGAACTACTTTTAGTTATAGGAAATGTTATCACTGTGGACTTACCAATCATATTGCTAGTAAGTGCCCCACAGGCACCCAAGATGAAAAGATAGCTAAGGTGAAGATCATTGCCCCCAAGGCAAAGAAGACCACTGAGGTTAAGAAATTAACCAAAGTGAAGATTGACAAAGCTGAATCTTCAAATGCTGCGAAGACTGCTGAACCTTCCACTTCCTCTTCTACCCCCACTGACAAGTGTGTACACATGGTTAAGTGGGTACCCCAGACAAACTAATCTTCCTTTGTAATGCAGGTTAAGAAGGGTATCTGGTATCTCGATAGCGGATGCTCTAGACACATGACTGGTATGAAGAACCTGCTCACTGAGTACAAAGAAGAGAAGGTCCCTCTGTAACTTTCGGTGGAAATGGAAAAGGACATACCTGAGGGTTTGGTGTACTCTCTAATGGTACAACAACCTTCAGAAGAGTCGCATATGTTGAAGGGCTGAAGCATAATCTTCTAAGCATCAGTAAGCTTTGCGACAAGGATAACAAAGTAATCTTTACTAAGGAATCCTGCTTTGTCGCTGACAAAAAGGAGAAGATAGCTCTCAGCGGTTATCGTTTGGAAAATGTTTATGTAATAAACATGGACTCAACAACCACTGAGAACTCCTGTTTTTCTCAAAATCCTCATCTGATGTCTACTGGCTATGGCATAAGAGGCTCTCTCATCTCAACTTCAAGACACTGAACACTCTTTCTTCAAAAGAGTTAGTCACTGGTCTACGTCAGCACTCATACGCCAAAGAATCCTTATGTTAGTCCCGAAGGGTTATACAAGTTTGTAGAAGGGGGGGGGGGGGTTGAATACAAACACACGATTTTTACTTTTCTAAATTGTTTATTGATAAATCTAGACAATTTACAACTTGTTGCGGAACAAGATTAAGGATAAACCTAATCTAAACAAGTTAAGAACACTAAGTTTCTTGCACTAGAAAGAGTTAAAGAAATTACGAATAATAACTTAACAATAAGAGAGAAATAAGAAGATGGTCCGAGCACACTTCAAAACTGAAGTAAGGTTCTTCTTATATACTGCATACATTTAATGCATGGCCGTATGGCTTTACACGTGGGAGCAGCTGAGTGGTTGCATGTCATTGACCTTTGTAGACAACCTTAGTAGTCGCATGGTGTAAAGTGTAGAATCATAGTTGTTGTACGATTACAGACAAAAGGGATGTCCGTTCTGACAGTTCGTACGGAGACGTGCAAGGGAGGTAAGACAATAGTAACATGCAGGGAGACTTCATGATCAGCTTTCGTTGAGTCAGATCTTTATCAGCGAATGATAAAGTTCAGCGATTGCTGAAGTCTTCTACTTGATACTTCACGTTGAATGGACAGGTCTTGCTTCGCTGATATCCGCATCAGTTCATGAGTAGACTTGTCGTTGGTTCTTGAGCTTGATCTTCGACTTCAGCGTAGAACATATATTGACGTGAAACTTGTCTTCAGGGATCATAAGTAAACAAACTAAACTATCAGCGATCATCAATAGAACTGAACAGGCTCAGAGCTATAAGATGATGAACAGTGTTCGCTGAATATCTAATCTATAGAGTGAGAGTTCCTATCAGCGGTACTGTAAAGTCTTAGTACTTATCAACGATAGTGAAACTCTAATACATATTGTTTACTTACAATTTTCACTAAGTGTTTAAGAGAGGGTCATTATCAAATCACTGAGGGTTTGGATCAAATAAAATTACAAGTACAGCAAATAAAATTACAAGTACAGAAGATGTAGACAGATAAGGATAGAAAGAATTACAAGGCGATCCTATCCGTCAAAAGGTTCTTCCTTAATGAGAAGTTCATCAAGGGTCTTTGATTTGGGAATCATCCAGTCAGGGACAGTTACACCTTGATCCTTTTTGTTATTTGCTTCTTCAAAAATCAGGGGCTTGAGGTGACGTGCCTGAATGTCGCGTCTGACTTCACACCAGTATATGAGGTCTCTGAGCTGTTCGATGGGAGTGATTGGAAGCTCAAAGATGCGTTGAAAGTGTTGATTTCCATGGCAGTCTAGAAAGAATATACCATAAGGATCACTTAGGACTTTTCCAGGGATGAAAGTTTCACCAGGTGGTAGGGAGGTGTCAAGCGCTAAGAGGTCAGCATCAGAACCAAGAACTTCCGCACGAGAGAAACCAATACCTGTTTTATTGTTGAGGAGGAAGAAGAGTGGAAGGAGGAATATCCACAGCAGAAGAAACCAAGTCGATCTGAGAATTTAGAATTTTCTCGACATGGCTCTTGAATTTTGAGCGAGATCGCTGAATGGCTAATTTCACTTCCAACCATTCAAAGAAACCAAATTTCTTTAAAGTAGCAGCATAGAAGGTTTGCTTGGTTTTGTCTTCTCTGAATACGTCAACTTCAACAACAGGAACGTCTACGAACAGTTTTCCTCTGATATTTACCTTGATGATTTTGGATGGTCGAGATCGATAGTTCAATATTTCTTTACACCATTCCAAAGTCGAATCAGATACCTTAGTCTTTTCTTCAACGATCCTTTGGGCATCATCCCATAGCTGACGTTGGACATCAATGGGAGTTCTTTTCAGCGCGGGGTCTTTCACCGATTGTTGGACAAGCTGGATGGCGAGAGCCTTATCTTTTTCTTCAGCTTTCTTCTTTTCGGCGAGTAATCTTTCAGCTCTTAGATGATCCTCGTATTCTTTTCTTGATATCCTGAACTTTGTGGGAGCAGGGATTTTGTCACGAGGAAGAATGATTCACTGATCTTCAAGCCGTTTGATCATTGCATCTCTCTTTTCTTGATCCTCTTCACTTAGCTTTTGAGGCGCCAAGGAAGGTCTGTTTTTGTGAGAGAGCAGCTGTTATTCAGGTTCATCAGTCTCAGTGGTTAAATCCAAGACTGGGATTATTTATTCAGCTCTTGTGGCTGGGATTATTTCTGGTGTAGTCGTAGGAGCTTCAGCGGGATCCTCAAACAGGGGAGAGGACTAGCTGAAACACAATGATCGTTTAAGTAAGAAAAGTTGGGAAGAAAGAGATAGAGAAAAGAATGTGGTTAAGTGTATAGAGGTTTTATGGATAGAAGGATTGAGATTGAGAAGGGATAGAGAAGGGATGCAGTGTAAGGGAATAGAAGGTAATGTACCTGACAAACTAGCTTTTGAAGCAAGATCGTCAGATTGTCTTCTTCAGCGAGGCCTTTGTTTTTGCCTTTGTCAGCTTCAGACGCTGCAGGGTTTGTCTTGGTCCTCTCCCCTGAAGGTTCTTTTATCTCGATCCCTTTTTGAGCTGGGGCTTTTGCAACAGGCTGGACGTAGAAGAAATCGTCATCATCATCATCATCATCATCATCATCTTTGGGGGATGATGATGGTTCTTCATCAGAGATGTCGACAGGTTCATCGTCTTCAGTTCTTCTTCAGACTTGACCTCTTCAGCATAAGGTTCGGTCACGTCAGCAGCAGCTTCCTTAAGTTGCTCATCGAGTTGCTCCCCCTCAGATACAGAGGGAGGTTTCTCGGTTTCCTCAGGGTTTTCAACTCTCTGAGGTTGTGAAGTAGAAGTAGCAGCAGCATCAGTTTCAATACCCTCCCCCTCAGCATTATGGGGAAGGTCTTCTTTAGTCTTCTCCCCCTCTTCCACATTATGGTTGGGGGAAGTAACAAATTATTCAGCAGCAACAGCGTGTATTTGGTCTATGTCTTCCAGGCCAGAGATCCCAACATAGTTCTCAATCTTTGCTAATCTGACTTCCAGGCCAGTTATAGCAGGATTGATCTTTTGAAGAGCTTCTCGATCGACCTGAGTAAAATGAGAAGTTGGGGCGTTCAGGCGATCGAGTACTTTCTGAACAATTTCTTTGACGGTGGAGACTTCAGCCTTGATCGTGGAGACTTCACCCTTAAGAGAACCAACCTCTGTCTTCAATGATGTGACTTCATTGGACATAGTGGTGAAGTTTGTTGAAAGAGAGGTGGTGGCGGTTGAATTGTCAGCGAGGGTGGTAGAAAATTTAGCAATGTTACCATCCACCTTCTCCAGATCAGTTTTGGAGGCTTTCGTATCAACGATCTCGGTCAACTTTTTGAGTTTCTCTCCAGCGTCTGTAACTGCTGAAGAGTTCGTGGAGAGAATGGTGTTGTAATTTTCCACCTTTGTTTCCAGGGCCTTCAGGGAGGTGTTGATATCCCCTAAATTAGGACCTGAAACAGTTATTAACTTATGAACATAGTAAAGCTCATAATTTTGGGGTAGAGAGAGAGGAGTGTTTTGGATTGTGTGTATACCTGCAGGCGGGTTGGCGAAGTTGTCGAACCCTTTGTGTCCTGAATGATATTCCATGTCGCCTTCAAGAGTACCTTGGCGCATGGAGGTGCCTGGAGATCCTAAGTTTGCATCCATTATCGTATTTAGAGTTTCTGCAGCTGAGTCATGTACGATGAAGGGTGTCCCTGAGAATGTTGGGAAAACTGGTGGAGAGACCAAAGATTGAGTAGGAGGAATGAGGGATGAGAATGATGGTTGGGTGCGAGGTTCAGCGTTGGATCCGCTGACAATCACTTCAGTCTGTAGAGAGGCTGAAGGAGGTGGGTTCATTTCCAAGTTTATAACTTCAGCGTTTAGAGACGCTGAAGTCGGGATGGAAGGGGTGGCTTGATCAGCTGTGGCAGAGCGTACCACAGAACTTTCCATCAGCTCTTCAAGATGAGCTGTGGAGTCTTCATCGTGTAAATGCTGGGGGGGGGGGGTTGCTCCTTGGTTTTCTTGATTCTTTTGGAACCAAGTTGGGAAGATGAGTGTTTCCTTTTTCGAGAAGGAGTGGAGGGTGCAGCGTGGGTATCAGCGGTGGGGATTTCCACTGAATGAGCTGCAGAAGTAGAAGAAGGAGGATTGAGAAGAGATAAGAGAGTAGAAAGACGTACCTCATTTTCTAGCGGCTTGAAGTCGAGAACCTTAGGGCAAACCTGAGAGAGTCTCAGATCATCCTCTGTTGGGTACTTCTCGCCAAGTCCAAGTTGAAAGACGGCGCTGATGAATCTGGGATAAGGAACCCATGCAGATCTTTCAGCCATATCCACTCTGAACACAAGGTCGTCGTAGATGATTGAGGCCCAGTCAACATTTAGACCTTTCAGCAATGCATAGCCCATTGCTTGCTGAGGTTTAGCAGCTTGATCAGAGGAGCCACTCTTCGCTGTCATGCAGCTTATCAGATGTGCGAAGATGAAGTTCATCTCGCTGGGCATTTTGGTCTTCTTGATCAAGGTCAGTTTCTTCTCAGGCTTCTTGTCCCTTCCAGTGTCCTATGCGTAACCCATTGCATCGAAGAATGCAGTGATGGCTTCCTTATCAGCATGGTTTTTGTGGTTTGGGAGAGGGACAAAGCGGTTTTCTTTGGTAGATGTAGGAAGACTCAGTGTTTTCCTAATAATGGCAGGGTTGATTTTGGTGGTGCCAAATTTGGTGTCACACAGAATGGAGTCAACGATCTTCGTTGGGTCTTTGGCATGGAGTACCTGAGCTCTTCTGGCAGTATACCAGAACTGAGATAGTAGGAATTGATGAGCAGGGGGTGTAATAGTCAGGGCTGTAGATAAGCAACATGTTTTGAGGTAATTCACAGCATCATCCAGATGTGTGACTTGCTTTCGAGGAGGAAACTCGAAAAGCGCATGGAGGTTGTTCGATTTTGAAAAATGGATATCCTCAAGCTTGAACTTGACCTGAGGAGCTTTGACGAGAGTCAGTTTCTTTGCAGTCGTTGATTTCGCAGCGGTAGGAGCAGGAGTAGAAGATGTCATTTCTGTTTAACATATCAACCATGAACATAGATAAAGAATTGTCTTAATGTGAAAGATTTTCCAATAAGATGTTTTCCGATTTTTGTCCATTTCATTCAGACAGAAATGTCTTAATGAAGATTAGGGTTTTCTTGTTTTGAAAAAGAAGAACAAACCCAGTAAAAGTCTTGTTTTCCATTTTCCTTTAGATAAGGATTCTAGAAAAACGAATGAAGAACAAGTTTAAGATTTTGAGTTTTAAACTTGAAGAACAACCATGAAATGGTTGTGTTCATAAAACCATGAAAGAAATGATTTCATTTTAGAAAAGGTTTCTTTTGTTTGATCTGTTAAAAGCAACAAGAAGATCAGAAACAAGTTATGCAGGTGAATAATAAGAATATTAACCTGGTAATCGAAGAAGAATATGAACAGATTTCTGGAAATAAGCAACAGTAAATCTTTTCTTGCTTGGAGAAGAAGTTCGCGTAAAGAAAAAATATAAACTTGAAATACTTTATATAGTGAGATTTGAGAGAGATAAAAACTCGAGCGGGAAAGTTTTCCATCTTGACACGGACACGTGTTTGCATTTGATTGGATGGTAAACGAAACGTGCAAACGTGTGTCAGAAAAAGAACATGCCAGGGTTTATCCGTTGTGATGATGTCACAAACGTCCTTTCATATTTTAGGATGTCTCTGAGGTTTTGAAAGCTCAGGGACTATTTTGAAAAACATGAAGAACTGAATAGAAATATCAGTGTTAGTTTAAGAAATTTCAAAGTATCGCTGTTAAGGAAGAGATATTCAGCGATGCAATTTGTTTTGAAATCTTACATTCACATGCGAACGTCAGTGAGCAAGAGAGAAAACATCCTTGATATCAGCGAATCAATTATGTTTAGAGAGAGAATGATAGAATGGGTTATAATTGTTTTATCCTATCACTGATCAAATGTGAACTACTGAAGATTTTACTCTTCAAAGTTCAGCATTCCAAGCTCGCTGATGAGAAAGTTAAATCTTGTCTCATCAAGAGGTTTGGTGAACAGATCAGCTAACTGATAGTCAGTTGGAATAAAATGAAGTTCTATATCACCATTCATCACATGATCTCTGATAAAATGATACCTGATTTCGATATGTTTGGTCTTTGAGTGTAGCACTGGATTGTTGGCTATAGCGATGGCACTTGTGCTGTCGCAATAGATTGGAATTTTCGAGAGCTGAAGGTCATAGTCTAGTAGTTGATTTCTCATCCACAAGACCTGAGAACAACAGCTTCCAGCGGCTACATACTCAACTTCAGCAGTTGAGGTGGACACTGAGTTTTGCTTTTTACTTGTCCAACTCACCAGCTTTCCACCCAGGAGCTGACAGCCTCCTGTGGTGCTTTTCCTATCTAATTTGCCACCTGCAAAATCACTATCTGAATAGGCGATTAGATCAAACATTGAGTCTTTGGGATACCAAAGACCTAGGTTCATAGTACCCTTAAGGTAACGAAAGATTCGCTTTACAGTGATCATATGAGATTCCTTAGGTTCAGCTTGATATCGTGCACACAAACAGGTTGCGTACATAATATCGGGTCGACTCGCTGTAAGATACAAGAGAGAGCCGATCATCCCACGGTACAGCATGACATTAACAGGTATTCCATTTGAATCCTTGTTTAGTGTCAGCGGTGGTGCCATAGGGGTTTTCATAGCTGAACTCTGAGTTAAATCGAATTTCTTCAGCATATCTTTAACATACTTTCCCTAATTAATGAAAGTTCCTTTTTCATTCTGTTTTATGTGAAGACCAAGGAAATATGTTAGCTCACCCATCATACTCATTTTATACTCTTCTTTCATTCTCTCAGCGAAACGAGTACAAAGGTCAGGGTTAGTAGAACCAAATATAATGTCATCAACATATATCTGAACAAGAATGATATGACCTTTTACTATTCTAAAAAATAGAGTTTTGTCGATTTTACCTCGCTCAAAATTTTCAAATAGGAGATAAGAGGATAGAGTGTCCTTCCATGCACGTAGAGCTTGCTTTAAGCCATAAACTGCCTTATCCAGTTTATAAACATAACCTGGACGCTTAGGATCTGAGAATCCTGGATGTTGTTCCACATAGACGTCTTCATTCAGCTTTCCATTAAGAAATGCAGACTTAACATCCATTTGATATACTTTGAAGTCTTTGTGTACAGCGTATGCTAAGAATAGACGAATAGATTCTAGTCTTGCTACTGGAGCAAATGTTTCGTCGTAGTCTATACCTTCCTCTTATCTGTATCCCTGAGCAACAAGTCGAGCCTTGTTGCGGGTTACAGTTCCATGTTCGTCCAACTTGTTTCGATAGACCCATTTAGTGCCTATCACTGTCTTGTCAGTTGGTCTTCGAACAAGATTCCAAACTTTGTTTCTTTCAAATTCAGTCAGCTCTTCTTGCATAGCGCTGACCCAGTTTGGATCTTTGAGGGCATCATCTATTTTCTTTGGTTCAATCAGAGAAATAAAGTTAACAAATAAACAAATATTACCTGCACTTCATCGAGTCTGAACACCAGCGTTTGGATCACCAAGGATATGATTAATTGGGTGATTTACAGTCCATCGCTGAGCCGGAGCATGAATCGCTGACTCAAATTGAAGTGGGGGAGCTGATGATGAAGCTTCAGCAACTTCTGGAATATCAGCCAAGAGAGGAGTAGGTGCATATGTCATTTCATTTACTGATTGCTGAGAATTAGATGGAATGTCTGAGACATTTGGTTCAGAAGCAGGCATAGTGTTTAAAGGAACAGCTGAGAGCCATGATGTTTCAGCTTCACTATTCTGCATGTTTGGAATGATAGTAGGACCATCATCTTCAACGTTATGAGTATGAGGAGTGGGAATATCTTCTGAATCACCAAGACGAGAAAACATCCATTGATTCAGTTCTTCAGTATCAGCAGAAGGTCGAGAATTCGCTGAACGGGATTCGTCAAAAGTGACGTGAATAGTTTCTTCAACAGTTTGTCTTCTTCGATTGAAGACTCTGAAGGCTTTGGAGGTTGAAGAATATCTAAGAAAGATTCCATCATCAGCCTTAGGATCAAACTTTCCAAGAGCATCCCTGTTGTTCAGTATGAAACACTGACATCCAAAGATGTAAAGAAAGCTAATTGAAGGCTTTCTCCCATGAAAAAGTTCATAGGCTGTTTTATTAAATCTTTTGACTATCAGCGACCTGTTTTGCGTAAAACAAGCAGTGTTGACAGCTTCTACCCAAAACTGAGTAGGTAAATGAGAATCGCTGAGCATTGAACGTGCATCTTCAATAATAGTTCTATTTCTTCTTTCAGTGATTCCGTTTTGTTGCGGTGTTCTCACTGAAGAAAAGTTGTGAGAAATACCCTTACTCTCAAAGAAGGAATAAGAGAACTGTTTTTGAATTCAGTCCCATGATCACTCCTTATTGAGCGAATGGTCAAGTTGTTCAGGGTTTCCATCTTCCTGACAAAGGTGATGAGTTCTTCAGGGGTGTCACTCTTAGAACGGAGAAACATAACCCATGTATATCGAGAGAATTCATCAACTATGACCAGTGTATATTTCTTTCCAACGATGGATTGTTTGTTAACAGGGCCAAACAAATCCATATGGAGAAGTTGTAGAGGAGATGACACTGAGGAAACTTGCTTTGACTTAAAGCTTGCTTTGGTCTGCTTGCCTTTCTCACACGCTGAACATAAGGATTCTTTGGCGTATGAGTGCTGAGGTAGACCAGTGACTAACTCTTTTGAAGAAAGAGTGTTCAGTGTCTTGAAGTTGAGATGAGAGAGCCTCTTATGCCATAACCAGTTGACATCAGATGAGGATTTTGAGAAGAAACAAGAATTCTCAGTGGTTGTTGAGTCCATGTTTATTACATAAAAATTTTCCAAACGATAACCGCTGAGAGCTATCTTCTCCTTTTTGTCAGCGACAAAGCAGGATTCCTTAGTAAAGATTACTTTGTTATCCTTGTCGCAAAGCTGACTGATGCTTAGAAGATTATGCTTCAGCCCTTCAACATATGCGACTCTTCTGAAGGTTGTTGTACCATTAGAGAGTACACCAAACCCTCGGGTATGTCCTTTTCCGTTTCCACCGAAAGTTACAGAGGGACCCTTCTCTTCTTTGTACTCAGTGAGCAGGTTCTTCATACCAGTCATGTGTCTAGAGCATCCGCTATCGAGATACCAGATACCCTTCTTAACCTGCATTACAAAGGAAGATTAGTTTGTCTTGGGTACCCACTTAACCATGTGTACACACTTGTCAGTGGTGGTAGAAGAGGAGGTGGAAGGTTCAGCAGTCTTCACAGCATTTGAAGATTCAGCTTTGTCAGTCTTCACTTTGGTTAATTTCTTAACCTCAGTGGTCTTCTTTGCCTTGGGGCAATGATCTTCACCTTAGCTATCTTTTCAGCTCGGGTGGCTGTGGGGCACTTACTAGCAATATGATTGGTAAGTCCACAATGATAACATTTCCTATAACTAAAAGTAGTTCTAGGACCATTTGCATGCTGAGCTTTTGATTTTGAATTTGAAGGACCAGCACCAAGTAAGCTATTGGTTTTTGAAATGGGAGGAACATTCAGTTCTTCGGATTTCTTACCAATAATTTCCACTTTTATTCTAGGAGTAGATCGCTGAATAGATCCACGCTGAATAAATCCAGGGATCTTATTCTTTGAACCAGAGGGATAAGTTACTGAAGCTTTAGAAGCATTCAGCTTTGGTACAGAGGTACCCTTCTGAGGATTTTGATTAAAAATAATTCCTTTACCTATGTTTTTAAAGACTGAGGTAGGTTTTGGATAAACAACTTTTTCTTTACCTTTAGAAGTTAAGGTAGAGATTTCCTCAGGGATAAGTGGTTTAGAAGAGGAATACTGAGATGAGAAAGTGTCAGGGATAGAGGATACGAACATTCCAAACTTAAGCATGAAACGGTCAGTGGTTGGTTCTAGAGTATTAGCTTTGTAACCAAGACCACGTTTATCACTCAGAGGAATCTGAGACTTAATTATCTCAGTGATCTTTGTTGAGGAATTATACCATCCATCAACAGTAGCTTTTTCAGCTTTTAATGCAGCGATAACTTCTTCGCGCTCGATTTTGACTAGCTGATTTAAATGAACTTGATCTTTAAAATCTTCTTCAATTTTAGAAAGATTTTCTATTTGAAGGTGACAGTTTTTAAGCTGTTCAGCGAGATCAAGGTTTTGATTTTCAACAACAGTTTTGCCATTCATGGCTTCATATAAATTTCTAGTCAGGAGATCGATCTTTCGAAGACTATCAGCTTCATCAATATTTAAAATATTGGTAAAGAAGGAAGGTGATACCTTAGTAGCAGAGGTTGAAGTAGAGGGAATGTCAGAATTTTCTTCCTCATCTTCAAGTTTGGCCATGAGACTTAGATTGGCTTCATCATCATCTTCAGAGTCATATGATTCTTCTTCGTCAGAGGCAGCCCAATCATAGTCATCCATAAGGCCTTTGCCTTTCTTCTTAAAGGTTTTCAGCTTTGAATACATTTCTTTCAGCTTTTTGTATTTTTCATCTCTAGTCCTGTGAGTAAAGTTTTTCTTGGGAAAAGCTGAGGGTCTAGAGACTTTCTTTGACCTGCACTCGCTAGCAAAATGTCCTATCTTTTCACAGTTATAGCAAGTAGCAGTAGCCTTATCAATAGGGGTTGATGATCTTGGCTTGTCAGTAATAGCAAGAGGCTTGTTCTTCTTGAAATTACTCTTTCTAGCAAATCTCCTGAACTTATTAGCCAGGAATGCTAGAGTTTCATCATTATCTGAAACGTCAGAGTCTGATGATCTTTCAGAGTTAGTTTCCAACTCAGTGACAGTGATAGTCGATCGCTGAGTGGAAGATGACTCTGAGATTAAAGCAACAGGGGTGCTTTTGGAATCTTTTACAAGATTCTTCTTAAGATGACTCGATTGCTCATGATTCAGCATCGTGCCGTATAAGGTAGAAAGGATCATTGATTTTAGATCCTTTGACAGCTTGAGACACATAGAATAACTGTCCCAGCTTTCAGGTAAACATTCTAAGAACTTTGTCAGTACTTCAAAGTTAGAATATTCCTTACCAACAGTTTTCAGATCTATTCTTAAGCAGTTAAAACGTTGGTGTACTTCAGAGAGAGTTTCATTCTTACCACAAATGAAGCTTTCATACTGTCTTACCAGGTTGATCTTTCGAGAGTCCTGGACTTCAGAAGTACCTTCATACTGAACACAGATTGTGTCCCACATAGCTTTTGAGGTTTTCAGGTTCATGACGGAATGGTAGACTTCGTCAGGAAGAGCCATGGAGAGTATGGATCTGGCTTTGGTGTCGATAGCCACTTTCTTCTTATCTTCATCAGTCCACATATGAATTTCCTTGGGAATCAACCTTTCTGGAATAGCAGGTCTATTCTCAGCGGCTGGAACTGCAGGATCAATTCTTATAGGAATATATGGGCCGTTTTCAAGATAGTAAGGCATAGTAGGGTCTACACCTTCTAAGAAGAGAATCATCCTATTTTTCTATAGATTAAAATTATCTCTGGAGAATCTAGGGGGTTTTGCAAGAGAACCGTTGTCAATATACTTGGTGTTTGTGTTGGTAGCCATTTTAAGAAATAACAAGGAAGATAAATCTTAGTATAGATCAGATATTGTTTATGAGATTAAACAAATCTGCTCTGATACCACTTGTTGGTCCCGAAGGGTTATACAAGTTTGTAGAAGGGGGGGTTGAATACAAACACACGATTGATAAATCAAGACAATTTACAACTTGTTGCGAAACAACATTAAGGATAAACCTAATCTAAACAAGTTAAGAACACTAAGTTTCTTGCACTAGAAAGAGTTAAAAAATTACGAATAATAACTTAACAATAAGAGAGAAATAAGAAGATGGTCCGAGCACACTTCAAAACTGAAGTAAGGTTCTTCTTATATACTGCATGCATTTAATGCATGGCAGTATGGCTTTACATGTGGCAGCAGCTTAGTGGTTGCATATCATTGACCTTTGTAGACAACCTTAGTAGCCGAATGGTGCACAGTGTAGAATCAGAGTTGTTGTACGATTACAGACAAAAGGGATGTCCGTTCTGATAGTTCGTACGGAGACGTACAAGGGAGGTAAGACAATAGTAACATGCAGGGAGACTTCATGATCAGCTTTCATTGAGTCAGATCTTTATCAGCGAATGATAAAGTTCAGCGATTGCTGAAGTCTTCTACTTGATACTTCACGTTGAATAGACAGGACTTGCTTCGTTGATATCCGCATCAGTTCATGAGTAGACTTGTCGCTGGTTCTTGAGCTTGATCTTCGACTTCAGCGTAGAACATATATTGACGTGAAACTTGTCTTCAGGGATCATAAGTAAACAAACTAAACTATCAGCGATCATCAATAGAACTGAACAGACTCAGAGCTATAAGATGATGAACAGTGTTCGCTGAATATCTAATCTATAGAGTGAGAGTTCCTATCAGCGGTACTGTAAAGTCTTAGTACTTATCAGCGATAGTGAAACTCTAATACATATTGTTTACTTATAATTTTCACTAAGTGTTTAAGAGAGGGTCATTATCAAATCACTGAGGGTTTGGATCAACACCTTATGTTCACTAAGCAAGCTTTAAGTCAAAGCAAGTTTCCTCAGTGTCATCTCCTCTACAACTTCTCCATATGGGTTTGTTTGGCCCTGTTAACAAACAATCCATCGCTGGAAATAAATATATACTGGTCATAGTTGATGAATTCTCTCGATATACATGGGTTATGTTTCTCCGTTCTAAGAGTGGCACCCCTGAAGAACTCATCACCTTTGTCAGGAAGATGGAAACCCTGAACAACTTGACCGTTCGCTCAATAAGGAGTGATCATGGGACTGAATTCAAAAACAGTTCTCTTATTCCTTCTTTGAGAGTAAGGGTATTTCTCACAACTTTTCTTCAGTGAGAACACCGCAACAAAACGGAGTCGCTGAAAGAAGAAATAGAACTATTATTGAAGCTGCACGTTCAATGCTCAACGATTCTTATTTGCCTACTCAGTTTTGGGCAGAAGCTGTCAACACTGCTTGTTTTACGCAAAACAGGTCGCTGATAGTCAAAAGATTTAATAAAACAGCCTATGAACTTTTTCATGGGAGAAAGCCTTCAATTAGCTTTCTTCACATCTTTGGATGTCAGTGTTTCATACTGAACAACAGAGATGCCCTTGGAAAGTTTGATCCTAAGGCTGATGATGGAATCTTTCTTGGATATTCTTCAATCTCCAAAGCCTTCAGAGTCTTCAATCGAAGAACACAAACTGTAGAAGAAACTATTCACGTCACTTTTGACGAATCCCGTTCAGCAAATTCTCGACCTTCTGCTAATACTGAAGAACTGACTCAATGGATGTTTTCTCATCTTGGTGATTCAGAAGATATTCCCACTCCTCATACTCATACCATTGAAGATGATGGTCCTACTATCATCCCAAACATGCAAAATAGTGAAGCTGAAACTTCATGGGTCTCAGCTGTTCCTCTAAACACTATGCCTGCTTCTGAACCAAATGTCTCAGACATTACATCTACTTCTCAACAATCGGTAAATGAGATAACATCTGCACCTACTCCTCTCTTGGCTGATATTCCAGATGTTGCTGAAGCTTCATCTTCAGCTCCGGCTCAGCGATGGACTGTATATCACCCAATTGATCAAATCCTTGGTGATCCAAACGCTGGTGTTCAGACTCGACGAAGTGCAGGTACTATTTGTTTATTTGTTAACTTTATTTCTCTGATTGAAACAAAGAAAATAGATGATGCCCTCAAAGATCCAAACTGGGTCAGCGCTATGCAAGAAGAGTTGACTGAATTCTAAAGAAACAAAGTTTGGAATCTTGTTCGAAGACCAACTGACAAGACAGTGATAGGCACTAAATGGGTCTATCGAAACAAATTGGACGAACATGGAACTGTAACCCGCAACAAGGCTCGACTTGTTGCTCAGGGATACAGACAAGAGGAAGGCATAGATTACGACGAAACATTTGCCCCAGTGGCTAGACTAGAATCTATTCGTCTATTCTTAGCATACGCTGTACACAAAGACTTCAAAGTTTATCAGATGGATGTTAAGTCAGCGTTCCTAAATGGAAAGCTGAATGAAGAAGTCTATGTGGAACAACCTCCAGGATTCTCAGATACTAAGCTTCCAGGTTATGTTTATAAACCGGATAAGGCACTTTATGGCTTAAAGCAAGCTCCACGTGCATGGTATGACACTCTATCCTCTAATCTTCTAATTGAAAATTTTGAGCGAGGTAAAATCGACAAAACTCTATTTTTCAGAATAGTAAAAGGTCATATCATTCTTGTTCAGATATATGTTGATGAAATTATATTTGGTTCTACTAACCCTGATCTTTGTACTCGTTTCTCTGAAAGGATGAAAGAAGAGTATAAAATGAGCATGATGGGTGAGCTAACATATTTCCTTGGTCTTCAGATAAAACAGAATGAAAAAGGAACTTTCATTAATCAGGGAAAATATGTTAAATATATGCCGAAGAAATTCGATTTAACTCAGAGTTCAGCTATGAAAACCCCTATGGCACCACCGCTGACACTAAACAAGGATTCAAATGGAATACCTGTTAATGTCACACTGTACCGTAGGATGATCGGCTCTCTCTTGTATCTTACAGCTAGCCGACCCGATATTATGTATGCAACCTGTTTGTGTGCATGATATCAAGCTGAAACTAAGGAATCTCATATGATCTTTGTAAAGCGAATCTTTCGTTACCTTAAGGGTACTATGAACCTAGGTCTTTGGTATCCCAAAGATTCAGGGTTTGATCTAATCGCCTATTCAGATAGTGATTTTGCAGGTTGCAAATTGGATAGGAAACGCACCACAGGAGGCTGTCAGCTCCTGGGTGGAAAGCTGGTGAGTTGGACAAGTAAAAAGCAAAACTCAGTGTCCACCTCAACTGCTGAAGCTGAGTATGTAGCCGCTGGAAGCTGTTGTTCTCAGGTCTTGTGGATGAGAAATCAACTACTAGACTATGACCTTCAGCTCTCGAAAATTCCAATCTATTGCGACATCACAAGTGCCATCTCTATAGCCAACAATCCAGTGCTACACTCAAAGACCAAACATATCGAAATCATGTATCATTTTATCAGAGATCATGTGATGAATTGTGATATAGAACTTCATTTTATTCCAACTGACTATCAGTTAGCTGATCTGTTCACCAAACCTCTTGATGAGACAAGATTTAACTTTCTCATCAGCGAGCTTGGAATGCTGAACTTTGAAGAGTAAAATCTTCAGTAGTTCACATTTGATCAGCGATAGGATAAAACAATTATATAACCCATTCTATCATTCTCTCTCTGAACATAATTGATTCGTTGATATCAAGGTATGTTTTCTCTCTTGCTCGCTGACGTTCGCATGTGAATGTAAGATTTCAAAACAAATTGCATCGCTGAATATCTCTTTCTTAACAACGATACTTTGAAATTTCTTAAACTAACACTGATATTTCTATTCAGTGCTTCATGTTTTTTAAAATAGTCCCTGAGCTTTCAAAACCTCAGAGACATCATAAAATATGAAAGGACGTTTGTGACATCATCACAACGGATAAACCCTGGCACGTTCTTTTTATGACACACATTTGCACGTTTCGTTTACCATCCAATCAAATGCAAACACGTGTTCGTGTCATGATGAAAAACTTTCCCACTCGAGTTTTTCTCTCTCTCAAATCTCACTATATAAACTATTTCAAGTTTATATTTTTTCTTTACGCGGACTTCTTTTCTAAGCAAGAAAAGATTTACTGTTGCTTATTTCCAGAAATCTGTTCATCTTCTTCTTCGATTACCAGGTTAATATTCTCATTATTTACCTATTTTAACTTGTTTCTGATCTTCTTGTTGCTTTTAACAGATCAAACAAAAGAAACCTTTTTCTAAAATGAAATCATTTCTTTCATGGTTTTATGAACACAACCTTTTCATGGTTGTTCTTCAAGTTTAAAACTCAAAATCTTAAACTTGTTCTTCATTCGTTTTTCCAGAATCCTTATCTAAAGGAAAATGGAAAACAAGATTTTTACTGGGTTTGCTTTTCTTTTTCAAAAACAAGAAAACCCTAATCTTCGTTAAGACATTTCTGTCTGAATGAAATGGACAAAATTCGAAAACATCTTATTGAAAATCTTTCACATTAAGACTATTCTTTATATATGTTCATGGTTGATATGTTAAACAGAAATGGCATCTTCTACTCCTGCTCCTACCGCTGAGAAATCCACTGCTGCAAAGAAACTGACTCTCGTCAAAGCTCCTTAGGTCAAGTTCAAGTTTGAGGAAGTCGATTTGTCAAAATCGAACAACCTCCATGCGCTTTTCGAGTTTCCTCGTCGAAAGCAAGTCACACATCTGGACGATGCTGTGAATTACCTCAAAACATGTTGCTTATCTACAGCCCTGACTATTACACCCCTTGCTCATCAATTCCTACTATCTCAGTTCTGGTATACTGCCAGAAGAGCTCAGGTACCCCATGCCAAAGACCCAACGAAGATTGTTGACTCCATTCTGTGTGAC
The DNA here is from genome assembly GCA_033807775.1 of Saussurea involucrata. Classification (NCBI taxonomy): domain Eukaryota; kingdom Viridiplantae; phylum Streptophyta; class Magnoliopsida; order Asterales; family Asteraceae; genus Saussurea; species Saussurea involucrata. The sequence goes on along the minus strand of CM066320.1, from coordinate 146,078,863 downwards.
ACCAAATTTGGCACCACCAAAATCAACCCTGCCATTATCAGGAAAGCACTGAGTCTTCCTACCTCTACCAAAGAAAACCGCTTTGTCCCTCTCCCAAACCACAAAAACCATGCTGATAGGGAAGCCATCACTGCATTTTTCGATGCAATGGGTTACGCATGGGACACTGGAAGGGACAAGAAGGCTGAGAAGAAACTGACTTTGATCAAGTAGTCCAAAATGCCCAGCGAGATAAACTTTATCTTCTCACATCTAATAAGCTGCATGACAGCGAAGAGTGGCTCTTCTGATCAAGCTGCTCAACCTCAACAAGCAATGGGCTATGCATTGCTGAAAGGTCTAAATGTTGACTGGCCCTCAATCATCTACGACGACCTTGCGTTCAGAGTAGATATGGCTGAAAGACCTTCATGGGTTCCTTATCCCAGATTCATCAGCGCCATCTTTCAACTTGGACTTGGGGACAAATACCCAAAAGAGGGTGATCTGAGACTCTCTCAGGTTGGCCCTAAGGTGCTCGACTTCAAGCCGCTGGAAAACGAGGTACGTCTTTCTACTATCTTATCTCTTCTCAATCCTCTTTCTTCTACTTCTGCAGCTCATTCAGTGGAAATCCCCACCGCTGATACCCATGCTGCACCCTTCACTCCTTCTCGAAAAAGGAAACACTCATCTTCCCAACTTAGTTCCAAAAGAATCAAGAAAACCAAGGAGCAACCCCCCATCATTCACATGCTGAAGACTCCACGACTCATCTTGAAGAGCTGATGGAAAGTTCCGTGGTATGCTCTGCCACAGCTGATCAAGCCACACCTTCAGCGTCTCTAAATGCTGAAGTTATAAACTTGGAAATGAACCCACCTCCTTCAGCCTCTCTACATACTGAAGTGATTGTGAGCGGATCCAACGCTGAACCCCGCACCCAACCATCATTCTCATCCCTCATTCCTCCTACTCAATCTTTGGTCTCTCCACTAATTTTCCCAACTTTCTCAGGGACACCCTTCATCGTACATGACTCAACTGCAGACGCTCTAAATACGATGATGGATGCAAACTTAGGATCTGCAGGCACCTCCATGCGCCAAGGTACTCTTGAAGGCGACATGGAATTTCATTCACGACACAAAGGGTTCGACAACTTCGCCAACCCGCCTGCAGGTATACACACAATCCAAAACACTCATCTTTCTCTACCCCAAACTTCTGAGCTTTCCTCTGTTCATAAGATAATAACTGTTTCAGGTCCTAATTTAGGGGATATCAACACCTCCCTGAAGGCCCTGGAAACAAAGGTGGAAAATTACAACACCATTCTCCCCACGACCTCTTCAGCGGTTACAGACGCTGGAGAGAAATTCAAAAAGTTGACCGAGATCGTTGATACGAAAACCTCCAAAACTGATCTGGAGAAGGTGGATGGTAGCATTGCTCAATTTGCTACCACCCTCGCTGACAAGTCAACCGCCACCACCTCTCTTTCAACAAACTTCACCACTCTGTCCAATGAAGTCACATCATTGAAGACAGAGGTTGGTTCTCTTAAGGGTGAAGTCTCCACGATCAAGGCTGAGGTCTTCGCCGTCAAGGAAATTGTTCAGAAAGTACTCGATCGCCTGAACATCCCAACTTCTCATTTTACTCAAGTCGATCGCGAAGCTCTTCGAAAGATCAATCCTGCTATAACTGGCCTGGAAGTCAGATTAGCAAAGATTGAGAGCTGTGTTGGGATCTCTGGCCTAGAAGACAGGGACCAAATACACACTGCTACTGCTGAACAATCTGTTACCTTCCCCAACCATAATGTGGAAGAGGGGGAGAAGACTAAAGAAGACCTTCCCCATAATGCTGAGGGGGAGGGTATTGAAAATGATGCTGCTGCTACTTCTACTTCACAACCTCAGGGAGTTGAAAACCCTGAGGAAACCGAGAAACCTCCCTCTGTATCTGAGGGGGAGCAACTCAATGAGCAACTTAAGGAAGCTGCTGCTGACGTGACCGAACCTTATGCTGAAGAGGTGGAGTCTGAAGAAGAAACTGAAGAAACTTAAAGAAGCTGCTACTGACGTGACCAAACCTGTCGACATCTCTGATGAAGAACCATCATCACTCCCAAAGATGATGATGATAACGATGATGATGACGATTTCTTCTACGTCTAGCCTGTTGCAAAAGCCCCGGCTCAAAAAGGGATCGAGATAAAAGAACCTTCAGGGGAGCGGACCAAGACAAAGCCTGCAGCGTCTGAAGCTGACAAAGGCAAAAACAAAGGCCTCGCTGAAGAAGACAATCTGACGATCTTGCTTCAAAACCTAGTTTATCAGGTACACTACCTTCTATTCCCTTACACTCCATCCCTCCTCTATCCCTTCTCAATCTCAATCCTTCTATCCTTAAAACCTCTATACACTTAACCACACTCTTTTCTCTATCTCTTTCTTCCCAACTTTTCTTACTTAAACGATCGATGTGTTTCAGCTAGTCCTCTCCCCTGTTTGAGGATCCCGCTGAAGCTCCTACGACTACACCAGAAATAATCCCAGCCACAAGAGCTGAAGAAATAATCTCAGTCTTGGATTTAACCACTGAGACTGATGAACCTGAAGAATAGTTGCTCTCTCACAAAAACAGACCTTCCTTGGCTCCTCAAAAGCTAAGTGAAGAGGATCAAGAAAAGAGAGATGCAATGATCAAACAGCTTGAAGATCAGCGAATCATTCTTCCTCGTGACAAAATCCCTGCTCCCACAAAGTTCAGGATATCAAGGAAAGAATACGAGGATCATCTAAGGGCTGAAAGATTACTCGCCGAAAAGAAGGAAGCTGAAGAAAAAGATAAGGCTCTCGCCATCCAGCTTGTCCAACAATCGGTGAAAGACCCTGCGCTGAAAAGAACTCCCATTGATGTCCAACGTCAGCTATGGGATGATGCCCAAAGGATCGTTGAAGAAAAGACTAAGGTATCTGATTCGACTTTGGAATGGTGTAAACAAATGCTGAACTATCGATCTCGACCATCCAAAATCAACAAGGTAAATATCAGAGGAAAAACGTTTGTAGACGTTCCTGTTGTTGAAGTTGACGTATTCAGAGAAGACAAAACCAAGCAAACCTTCTACGCTACTTCATTAGATAAGTTTGGTTTCTCTGAATGGTTGGAAGTGAAATTTTCCATTCAACAATCTCGCTCAATGTTCAAGAGCCATGTCGAGAAAATTTTAAATTCTCAGATCGACTTGGTTTCTTCTGCTGTGTATATTCCTCCTTCCACTATTCTTTCACCTCAACAAGGAAGGGTCTCTGCAAAGAAAAAGAAAACCTCAGACTCAGGTCCTCCTATACGGAATGAAACAGGTATAGGTTTCTCACGTGAAGAAGTACTTGGTCGTGACCCTGACCTCTCAGTACTTGACACCTCCCTGCCTCCTGGTGAAACTTTCATCCCTGGAAAAGTCGCAAGTGAACCCTATGGCATCTTATTTCTAGACTGCTATGGAAATAAACACTTTCAACGCATATCTGAGCTTCCAATCACTCCCATCGAACAGCTCAGAGACCTAATACACTGGTGTGAAGTCAGATGCGACATTCAGGCACGTCACCTCAAGCCCCTGATCTTTGAAGAAGCAAAGAACAAAAAGATCAAGGTGTAACAGTCCCTGACTGGATGATTCCCACATCAAAGACCCTTGATGAACTTCTCATTAAGGAATAACCTTTTGACGGATAGGATCGCCTTGTAATTCTTTCTATCCTTATCTGTCTACATCTTCTGTACTTGTAATTTTATTTGCTGTACTTGTAATTTTTCCACTTCCCTCTGTAATCTTTACGAAGTTTAAAGAAAAATTTCAGCGAATGTACTTTACTCCATCAGTACTGAAAAGATCCCAGAAAACAGTAAAAGGGACAAATATTTTATGAGTTCTTTTTATCCTTATGTTTTCATTAAATAGCAATTTTCTCTGTTGCTATGTCATAATCAAATAGGGGGAGATTGTTGATCCAAACCCTCAGTGATTTGATAATGACCCTCTCTTAACACTTAGTGAAAATTGTAAGTAAACAATATGTATTAGAGTTTCACTATCGCTGATAAGTACTAAGACTTTACAGTACCGCTGATAGGAACTCTCACTCTTTAGATTAGATATTCAGCGAACACTGTTCATCATCATATAGCTCAGAGCCTGTTAAGTTCTATTGATGATCGCTGGTAGTTTAGTTTGTTTACTTATGATCTCTGAAGACAAGTTTCACGTCAACCAATGTTCTACGCTGAAGTCTAAGATCAAGCTCAAGAACCAGCGACAATTCTACTCATGAACTGATGCGGATATCAGCGAAGCAAGACCTGTCCATTCAACGTGAAGTATCAAGTAGAAGACTTCAGCAATCGCTGAACTTTATCATTCGCTGATAAAGATCTGACTTAACGAAAGCTGATCATGAAGTCTCCCTGCATGTTACTATTGTCGTACCTCCCTTGCACGTCTCCGTACGAACTGTCAGAACGGACATCCCTTTTGTCTGTAATCGTACAATAACTCTGATTCTACACTGTGCACCATGCGGCTACTAAGGTTGTCTACAAAGGTCAATGACATGCAACCACTCAGCTGCTGCCACATGTAAATCCATACTGCCATGCATTAAATGCATGCAGTATATAAGAAGAACCTTACTTCAGTTTTGAAGTGTGCTCGGACCATCTTCTTATTTCTCTCTTATTGTTAAGTTATTATTCGTAATTTCTTTAACTCTTTCTAGTGCAAGAAACTTAGTGTTCTTAACTTGTTTAGATTAGGTTTATCCTTAATCTTGTTCCACAACAAGTTGTAAATTGTCTTGATTTATCAATAAACAATTTAGAAAAGTAAACACGTGTGTTTGTATTCAACCCCCCCTCCCCTTTCTACAAACTTGTATAACCCTTCGGGACCAACAACTAGCGCCAACATCAGCACCAAGCACTGGTCATCAAACGCTCCACGCAGATCTCCGTGCGGGTCCAGTAGCTCCAACACCAGCGCTAAGCACTGGTCACCTGGTTTCTTCCTAAACACTGTTTTGGCCATAACTTCTTCGTTTTAGCTCCGTTTTCGCTCCAGAAAGGACCGTTGGACTCGTATTTGAATTTTCCATCCAACAAGACCATAAAATCTAGGATTCAATCCAAAATACTATTTTTATATTTATCTTAAAAGATCGATTCCTTCCAGAAATCAGGGTGTTACAGTGGGTGTGGTGTACGATAACTTGGAGATATTTTTTTATCGTGGGTGTTGTGTGCGATAATCTTTGGTGTACGACAAAACAGTTGGTTGGTGAGATCTTTTCATTCTAATCAAGGTAGCTTAAATATCGTTAACAAGTATAGACACAATGTCAAAATATCCAAGTTCCTGGGGTGATTCACAAAAGGTAACACATTTAGAACAAGAACTTGAAACAACACAAATGAGGAATAGCATACTCCAGAGTAAGAATTTTAAATATATGGCTGAAATCAGGGATTTGCAAACTTACTATCATAGTGAGAAACAGCTTAGGAATGAGAAAAGGCTACTGAATGAAGAGATCAGTATATTACAGAAAAACATTCAAGATCTCCAACAACAACTTTCTGATCTGAAGCCACAAGATGATTTGAAGAAATGTGATTGTGAATCTCAAGCAAGTCTGATGATTTCTTTAGAAGAAAAGAATGCTTAGTTGACAAAGAGAATATCTGATTTTGAACAAGAAATGAGAAAGGAAAGAGAAGAATTTCATAAAGCAAAAGACGATATTAAAATAGAAACTCAAGTTTATGCAAAAGATTTTTTTTTTGAAAATGAACGAACTACTTTTGCAAAAGAAAGAAAAGATTTTGAAAGTAAACGAAAGTTGTTTAGACAAAAGTGTTCTAATTTTTCGAAGAAATCAATTGAAGAAAAGAAAGCTATTGAGCTGAAATGCATAAACCTTTCAAACAAAACTCTGATTTTGAAAAGGTTTTATTTTTAGAAAAAGAAAAGTTTGAGAAGGAAAGAGTGGACTTTGATATTGAAAGAAAAGTTTTTGAATCAAAAAGTGTTGAGCTTTCAAAGAAAATATATGAATTGGAGATTTTGTCGGAAAAGGAGAGAAAAGAGTTTGATGAAAAGAAGAATGTTTTTGAAAAGGAAAAGAAGAGCTTTAATAAGAAGAACATGGAATTTTTTATAGAAATTGCTGATAAGGGAAGATATTTGGAGACAGAAAGAAAATATTTTTAGGCTGAGATTGTCAAGCTAACAAGGAAATTGTCTGCTTTAGCAACGGAAGTTATGAAAGAGAAGAAGATCAAATCTGATCTACCGAAGAAGTTTGACCTGACTGTTCAAGAAAGGAATGTTTTGTCCAACAAAGTTCAAAAACTGGAAGCAATTAACTTCAAAGTTGAATTATCTGAACAACTTAGTGCTGATACTATTGTTCAATCGTCGTATGATGATTCAACTGCTTCGGAATGTTCGTTCAAGACTGCTTCTGGTTCGATTCATGAAAATATTTCTTTGAAAAAGTCCGTCAAATCAAGCAATCATTCAAAAGATCAGATGCGCCCTTCTAATCTTTTCTACAACCATGATGCTACAAGTTTAGATACTCCTATCTTTTAGCCTATTAAGATGGTTTGGAAGGTAAAAGGATCTACTCCTGAAAGAAATGCACCAAAATCATCTGTTCCTCCACATGCGGTGAACAAAGAGAACAATGCTCCTAAAGGTAAGTCTTTTGCAAAACCTAATCTTGTTTATTCTACAAATAATTTGATTAGGATGGCACAAAAGCAAATTTTTTGTTTTTACTGTGGAACTCATGATTTTGTCAAGAAAGATAGTGTTCAGTACTGGTATGGTACTTACAATATTTCTTCAAATCGAACTGCACTTAACAAGCCAGGACCCAATTTCCGTTGGGTACCAAAATCTACTTAATCTGCTTTGCAGGTTCATCATGTGTGGTGCTGATTGCCAGAACTATACAAACACATGATCAGAAAACAGAAGAGAAATGTGCAACTTTGAAGAAAAGTACCTATGTTGAAATATATGCATAATTTCAGGGAGAGAAATTCTTACTTTTTGATATATTTTGTGCTTATTGATAAATCTTTCTGTATAATTCTTTGTAGGGGGAGCATACACAATAATGGTTTCTAAACACCTCAGTTTAGAACCCAACCATACAATGTGTTTGACTTCTGAGTAACTCAGCTCAGGATTCGTTCTTCAACGTTATTGGCTTCTGAATAATTCAATTTTGAGGGGGAGCTTATCTGGTTTTTAGTCAGTCTATCATGATTTGAGGGGGAGCGTAAACATATGACTGTATGTATCTTCTTAACTTAATCTGCGATTGTTTGAAAGAAAAACGACTTTCAAGCATGAAAAATGTGTTCTTAAATGTTCAAACCACTTCTCTATTTCAAAAAGATATTATAAATTTAGAAGTGTGATTTTAAATGTTTTTCATGATTATCTCGGATTACATCATCGTTTCTGATCGTGTGTTTCCAAAGATTAATACTTGTGTATTATCTTTTCTGTACTTTCAAGTATTCATACACACCAGTTCAGCTTCTTATTGACTTTGTTAGTACCATGTCTCAAAATGAAACATTTTTTTGATGGTAATACTCCCGTTTGTATTTCTAACTTTGTTGAGCATCATATTCATTTCAGCGTAAGAACTTAAACGTTTCATTCAAAGATTATTTATATATGTTCATATAAACAAAATATCAAATTCTTTGATACTCCAAACTTTACATGATTATCTTTCATATTTGATCTGATTGATACATTGGTAGATTCTCAAACAACTTTTTCGAATTCATTTCATTCTATCAACATTCTTGTTGTGAGAAATCTACAAAGTGAAAATGCTTAAATATTTATGGTATTATTGAGGAACATACATTCTGATGACAATGTTATTCAAATGTTGAGATTTATATTTTTTCAAGCTAAATTGTTGAATAACACATCTTTTTAGGACAAAATTTCATGGGAATCAGTGTGAGAACTTAAAGAACTTCTATGAATTCACGTTAACCAGTGTTTCCTACCCAAGAATTTAACCTTGCGTGATTGAGGGTGAGGGGTCTACATCAAAGAGTGGGGGAGATAACTCATACGGTTGAGTAATCTCATTGTGTTGGGGTAAAATGAAAAAGAGAGTTTGGTTAGAAGTGAGCAGATTAAAAACAAAATGAGGGTGTGAGAACAGAGTTAAAAGAATAAGAGAACTCTGCACCAACCATTTTTCTGAGTCGGGCAGCCACATTACTGATTGGTTCACATTCTTTGGTGACCATCATAGAAACAGGCAATTAGCCCATGCCAACTCTTGCTTTAACCCCACCAGCTACTCATTTCTTTCTCAACAAAGAAATGTTTCAATTTTTCTTGGGGACTCAACATATAATCTGTTAGATCTGAAGTTTTGTCAATAAACCAAGTGTTGAAGATCTGATAAGAAGGTTCAGAAGTTCTGAGAAGAAGAGTCAGAAGTTCTGAGAAGAAGAGTCAGAGATCTGAGAAAGAGAAGTCAGAAGTTCTGAGAAGCGTGATCAGAAGAATGTTCAGAAGTTCTGAACTACCTGTTCAGAACTTATGACAAGTTTCGTTACTTAGTATTGTGTAAACTAATTAGGACACGTGTTTTGTTCTTATTAGTCTTTCTTATTTGTACTGTAGCTTTAATATATCCGTTACAGTATAAATAGAGTTGTTAGCACTACGTTGCTAACTGATTGATTTTCCCATATTACTTGTATTCATTCCTTGTAATCTTTGAGGTGATCTCTCTCTTAGATCTGTAATTCTGTGCATCATTGAATACAATTGGGCTTGATCATACAATTTCTCAATTACTTCTTTCTATATTGATTGTAAGAATAGATCCTGCACTTACAATTGGTATCAGAGCCAATCAACAAACAAATTCGTTCAAGATTGTGATTGCGAAGATCGATTGATCAATTTCTTGAAGATTTCTTGATTCATTCAAAATTCGATTCCGCTGCTAGGGCTAGTTCTTGAATTCTTAGCAATTCTTGAATTACCTGCTACTTTTCGATCAAGAAAATCGAATTTGTCTTTCTGTTGAATTTTCTTACAATCATGTCTTCTAAAGAATATCTAGCCATGGGATCCGAAACCAAACCGCCTGTTCTTATACCAGAAGAGTATCAGCAATGGAAAACTCGTATGATCCAATTCCTTGACAACATCGATGAAAATCTTATGATTTCTATTCGAGAAGGTCCAATCGAAGTATATATCGATGTCGCCGCAACCCCTGCTACAGAGACAACTCCAGAAATTCCAGCGACTAGAGTAAAGAAGAATTATTCCCAATACACTGCTGAACAGAAAAATAGGCATGCTATTGACAAAAGAGCAATTACTTTGATGACTTTGGCTGTCCCGAATGAGGTTCTTAACAGGATTGACAGTGGATCATCAGCTAAAGAAATGTGGGACGAATTGGAAAGGCAAATGTTAGGAACTGTGAGATCTATTCAGGCAAAGTTAAATCAAAGCATAAATGCTTATGAAAGGTTCAAAGCAAAAGAGTCAGAAAGTTTGACACAGACATACAGTAAATTTTGCACTATTCTAAATGACTTGAGAAGAAATGGACTGAAGAAAACAAAATCAGAAATAAATTACAAATTTCTGAACAGTCTAAATTCAGAATGGTCATCATTTGCCATAAGTCTGCAAATGAACAAGGATATGTGTGAAGAAGACTTAAATGATTTGTTCTGTGTTCTTAATCAACATGAAGACTCTGTCAAGTTAGTTGTGGAAGAAAAGAAAAATGTTGCTGATCAGTTAGCGTTCTTATCAAAGACCAAAGCAATCAAAGCACCCAAAAAGACTGCATATCTATCAGAAATACCGAGTCTGGAGGAATCTGACAAAGAAGAAGGATCAGAAGATGATGAAGATATCAAGATAATGGCTGAAAAGCTAGCTTTGCTGACAAATACTTTCAACAAAAGGTATGGGAAGGGCAGATTTCAAGGAAATTATAAGAGAGCTGGAAGTTCAGATTATAAGAAGAAAGATGACAGAGAAGAAAATAAGATTGAAAAGAGAATAGAGAGAAGTGAAGAAAACAAGGAAGAGAAGGAAGAGAGAAAAGAAAAGAATCTGTGTTTCAAGTGTGGAAAATCTGGCCATTATGCCAAGGATTGCAGAGTTAAAGTTGTGAAAGATTATGAATACTACACGAAGAAGGCTCAGCTTGCAAAGAAGAGAGATGACGAGAGTGCGCTATTGGCTGAACAGGAGAATTGGCTGTACTACACTTCTGATGAAGATGATCATATCAACTTTCCACAGATGCGAAGCTATATGGCAAAAATGAGGAATGAGGATGATTCTGATTTTGAAGATGCTGATTCTGAGTCATCTGCTGAGGTACATTCTTCACTTGAATTAGAGTTAATGACACAGATTGGTGAAATGAAAACTGAATTTGCTAATCTAAGAAAACAGATAAAAGGAGAAAGAACTTTGGTTAACAAATTCAAAATTGAAAAAGAAGTAATAAACGAACAATATGAAGAATCTGAGGCTGAGAAACAGAAAGTTAAAGATGAAAATTCTGAATTGATGAAAAGGCTTTCTGAACTAAAAGTTGAGTTTTCAAAAATAAAGGATGAAAAAGGTGATTTACAAATAAAATTTGATATGTTATTTGAAGAAAGAAAGAATTTATACACCAAAATCAAAGAATTGGAAGATTTGAATTTGAAAAGAGGTCAGACTCAGCAAACATTAAATCTTTTATTAAGCAATGTTAAAGATACAAGATTTTACAATCCAAAGAAGGGATTGGGATTGGAAGAAAATGTCATTTTAAAAAGAGCTCCAATACTTCAAGTTTCTAAGCCAAAAATCCCAGAAATTGTTGAAGTTTTCATAAGACCTGCTAGTTCTATAACAAGTTCTGACAATTTGCAAAGACCAAACTCTAAAAAGTCAGATGAGACAATTTCTGAGTCTAAAACAGAAAAGTCAGTTGGTTCAGAAGAAAAGGTTAAGAAAGAAGTTTCTAAACCAACAGATGAAAAGCCAAGATACAATGATACTAAATTCAAGTATGATTCCTTAAATGTCAGCTACAAAAATAAACAACCAAGTTTTTCATATCATGACATTGAGAGCATATTTGATACAAGTAAAAATTCTGAAACAGTCAATCAGAAGTCTGAAACTTCTAGTCAGGATTCTGAACTTTGTAGTCAAAATTCTGAGTCTAAAGATCAGACATCTGAGTCTGTAAATCAGAACTCTGACTCAGGTAGTCAGAAGTCTGATTCAACTGGATTTTCTGAAACAAAATCAGATGAATTTTTGCAACTTGAAAAGAGATTTAATCTTGTGAGTCAAGAACTTGAGGATTTAAGGAAAGCTTATGATGAACTTGAAAATGATTTCTGTGAGGTGGATATTAAACTTAAAGAAGCTTTGAAAGAAAAGAATATTTTTATTCAGAAAATAACAGAGCTTGAAAAACTGAAGACTGAGTATGATCTTTTTAAAATTAATGCTTCAAGAGAAAATGATAAATTCTTTAATGAATCAAGTACATATGAAAAAGGTGAATCATCTAATTCTTCTAACAAAAAGAACTTGAATTTTTCAGAAAAAGAAGAAAGCAAAAGGAAAGATGATCTTGCAAAGTTGAATGATCTGAAAAGGGAACTTGAGAAGCTTAGAATGAAATCTACTTCTGAACTAAACGCTAGAAATTCTTGTAATAAGGGCAATTGTACTCTGAACAGTATAAATAAGAATGAAATGATCTATGTTTCAGATTTATTGTCACTTGCAAAGAAAAATCTTGTTTGTGTTAGATGTAAAAATGATTCATTCCAATATTCTCACAAATGTCAAGTCAAAATAACTTCTGTTTCATACATAAGAAAAGATATTCAGAAAGTTTCTGTTTCTCAAAATACAGAAAAGAAGAAAATTTCTGTTCCTCAGACTCAGAAGAAAGAAAAGATAAAAGAAAAGAAAGTTGAAAACATAGCAAAATCAAAAGTTACAACTCTCAAAAAGAATTTGAACAAACTTGTAAGCAGAAAATGTTCTGACTTCATAAAAGTTCAAGGAAAGTGGTGTTTGAAGAAAGATTTTGAGTGGAGAGTAAAAGGTACTAATGTTAAATCCAATGACAAAGCTAACAAAGATGGACCCATTCCAAAATGGGTACCTAAACCTAACTGATTCTTTTGCAGGGCTGTCATGTGTGGTTTGCATCATTGTAAGTGCAGGATCTATTCTTACAATCAATATAGAAAGAAGTAATTGAGAAATTGTATGATCAAGCCCAATTGTATTCAATGATGCACAGAATTACAGATCTAAGAGAGAGATCACCTCAAAGATTACAAGGAATGAATACAAGTAATATGGGAAAATCAATCAGTTAGCAACGTAGTGCTAACCACTCTATTTATACTGTAACGGATATATTAAAGCTACAGTACAAATAAGAAAGACTAATAAGAACAAAACACGTGTCCTAATTAGTTTACACAATACTAAGTAACGAAACTTGTCATAAGTTCTGAACAGGTAGTTCAGAACTTCTGAACATTCTTCTGATCACGCTTCTCAGAACTTCTGACTTCTCTTTCTCAGATCTCTGACTCTTCTTCTCAGAACTTCTGACTCTTCTTCTCAGAACTTCTGAACCTTCTTATCAGATCTTCAACACTTGGTTTATTGACAAAACTTCAGATCTAACAATCTCCCCCTTTTTGTCAAATAAACTTAAACTTTGCATCATCTAATTCTTTCAGAGCAGGAACAATTTTCTGAAGTAGCACATTCCTCAGATTAAGCCTCTTATCAATCTTGTCGATAATTTCTTGAATAACTTCAACTTGCTGATTTATTGCTTCTTGAGTTATGTTTGCTTCCTTTACTTTCAGCATCTTTTTCTCCAAATTGTGCTTTATGATCCTTAAAGTTCCAGAACAATATTTTGCAGTTTCCTTTGCTCTGAAGAAGATCTTTCCACTTTTGTTCTTCAAAAATACTCCCAGATCTGGATACTTGTGAACACTTCCAGTCTTTAACACCTTTTTCTGCTCATGATCTGTATTGGGATTTGCCAGATAAACACATGACTTTTGCAAATACAGAGCTATTTGGAAATATGTATAGCAATGCCACCTTAAGATATAGAACATGGCCTCAATCACCACACTTCTTGCCTTCCTTTCATTTCTGTCTTTACTTGACTCTTTAAAACATAGAAAGCTGTGTAATCTGTAGAAGTCAACCACTGACAGTTTCTCAAAATCTGCATCAGTAAAATAATAAACCTTGCCATCTTCTCTCAAAACTTCAAAGGATAAGTACTCCATCTTTCTGAATTTCTTAACCTTTAATTCTCTGATTCCAGTGATTAGAAAATCTGAGTAAACGGCTTGCTTTGTTTTGCCAAGACATCTTGATTTTTCAGCCAACCAGATCTGAGTCTCCTTAGGTCTATCATAATACACATCCAAGAATTGTACCTCTTTTGGTTTGAAGAACTCAGGTAAATCAAATTCAAGAAAGTATCCATTTAGATCAATGGATATTTCATCTTCTTTTGGTTCAGACTGTTCAGTTTGATCAAAACTAGTTATCTGCACATTCTGAGATATTGTGTTCTGCATTTCTTCATCTTCATCTGACAAAATTCCATTCACTTCATACTCAGCTGGGAACACAAAATCATTATGTAGAATCTTTTTGGGATTCACCTCAGATAGCAACCATTCACTACTGTTTCTGATTTTTCTTCTAAAATCCAACCTCCTCTTCACACAGTTTATGCATCTCTTCTTTAAACTCTCTTTTTCAGCATCCATACTTACTTCCATTCTAATCAACAACCAATTCAGAGTTGCATCACTGTACTTCACCAACTCTTTTAATCTGAACAATTCAAGTCTTTCGTGAACCATATATGTGAACCCTTCTGTCTCCATTCCTTCATTTACAAAACCCTTCACATGCAGATCAACTTCTGTTTTCTTTGTGGGAGAACTCAGATTGCACTTTTCTTTTCTTTCTTCGATAGCCAACTGGAAGTCATACAAGTATGTATTTCTGACATAAATACCCAGAAGTCTTCTGCATTCAATTTCTATCAAGGCTTCTTCAGTGCTAGCAAAGAACTTGACTAGAAAGATCTGATCATCAAGAGTCAATCTGTGAAAATCAAATGTAGACATGGAAACCTTTGTATTTCTTTCTTTCAGTATTTCCAATCTAACGAACATTAAACCATTGAATTCATCTTGTTGAAACATCAGAACTTTCTCGATTCTTTTCTGAATATGCAGTTTTGAGTCAGGAACTCTGAACATGTTAGAAGCTTCTGAGTAGACCATCTGAGCTCTGTCATCCATAAAACCATCAATGTTACTTTCCAAAAGCTCATACTCTCCTTCTGTGTAGTAGAGATTATCATATATTTCCTCAGGAAAAATATCATCATGAAATTGTCTGGCTAATGGCACATCACTTAACTCTAGAATGAAGTCACACACAGGTTCTTCTAGTCTTTGCAATTTAATCTTTGGAATCTCAATTGGTTTTCTGAATACATATTCAGAAGGCATAAAGAAGTCTTTCACTTTCACATACTCTTCTTCTGTATTTAACTCATCACAAAAGTTAAACCTAAAATCATCTTTAAAATCCTGAGTGTAATCCACAGTTCTGTCTTCTTCTCCCATTAGATCAATGGGTCTTATCACTTTTATTCCTTTATGAATTTTCTGAACACTCAAAGCTCTGACTACTTCATTATGCATTCTTCTGATCAATTCTTCATTCAACCTCCTTTCTTCTGATTCAGACTCCATTGCCCTTTCACTGTTATAAACCACAATATCTGTACACCTGTTTACCACTGTACTTTCCACTATTTCTTCTATTCTCAAATCAGATTCCTCAATATCTACAGTTTCATCTGAGTTTCCTTCCATCTCAGTATCCAAGTTCAATTCCTCTGTTTTATCTGATTCATTACTATCAATACTTCCCAACTCCATTTCTTCTGTATCTGAACTGTCAAGCTGTACTATCTGAATCATCTCCTTTAAATTTTCCTGTGTCTGATCTTCTGAACTTTTTGTATTGGCTAAGTGCATGTCTGCTATCTCAAAATCTTCTATGCCAATGTCATCATCAGAACTTAACCTTTGTCTTTTCTCCCCCTTTTGATGATCATGAGGCTCATTATCATCAAACTTTCTTTTTAAGTTCTGATTAGAAGTACCTTCAGCTTCAGCTTCTGCAATAGGAACAGGATCAAGAGGCTTTGAAGTAGAAGCCAGTGATACACTCAGTGCTTTCAGTATAGAATCCTGCATATCTTGCATTTGTTTCAACATATCTTTTTGAAAACCAGACATTATATCCATGATCTCCTTTTTGTGAGAATCCAAGGATTTCTTTACATCATCTACCTTGGTTTCAACAGAAATTAACTTTTTCTCCAACACATTTTTCAAATCTGATACCTCATCATTCAGATCCTCCATCCTCTTCTCCAAATTTTCTACTTTTTCCCCCATCTCCTTGTTTTGTTTCTGAATCTTTTCAAATTCAGAGGTTTCTAACAGTGAACCTGAACCAACAGATGGTCCAGTTTTCATGTGCCCAGAGAGCTCATGGCCTGTAGATAACACACAGTCATCTTGTACAACAGATGCACGTTTGAATGAGGCTTTTGTAATGTTCACCTCACCAGGACTTCCATCCAATCCTCGACACCCAACATTAGGCATGTCTATGAATGTTGTTTCAGGAGTACGAAATTCCTGATCTGTGCAAGTGTCAAAAGGAATTTCAGGCTCAATATGAATAGGACTGTGATATTCAGACTCAACGTGTTGAAAAATAAGTTGGGATTTATCACCTCCCTCCAAATGAGTTTGGGATGGTTCCCCGGATTTGTGTGAAACAGTAGCATGTTGAAATGCTTCTGAGTGGGTATGGATGGGTTGTTCAAGATCCACCACTAGGTCCATGGTGTTTGTTTCAATATTGGACACCAAGAGATGTGAACCAATAGCATGTGTGGTTACCTGGTCAAGATTAGCTGGTTCAGAGGCATCTCTTTCTGTTTGAACCTCTGTTAACAATCTCTCATCCTCACCACTCTCATTCTGTTTTTCCTCACTGAGTCTAACCAAGCTCTCAGAATTTTCCCCCTCAAGTCTCTCAGAATGTTCACCCATCTGAACATCCTCCCCCTCTCTAATTCGACTAGACCCCTCACCTCTCTTCTCAGGTTGGTCCTCTTGGGCAGGGATTTGAGGTAATTCAATTCCCATAGAGGTGCAATAAGCTTTTAAAATCTCACTCTCCCTTGGAATATAATTCCTAAGTGATTTTGGCAACAGTTTATGATTGGGATAATTTTCAAGTCTTGTTACTGAGGTCATCTTACCCAAATAAAATGTAGGACCATGCTCTTCATTTGTTCTTCTTGAGATTGTTCTGTTTTCCTGCATGGCATACCAAATAACAATTTGCCAGTACCTTATGTAGGGAATGTATGTCAGTGGAGCATCCTTTGCCTTCTTCTGAATTGCTTTCTGATTCTTCTCAAATGTATTCTTCATATCTTCCCAAAGTATTAAAGTATAGTCATAATGCCTATTCTTCACTAAACCTTGAAATATCTGAAGAATTTGTTTAGAACCTTGATCAGCAGAACTATTTTTCCCTGACAAACATTTATTTACCACATGAAAGAAGCAAGCCCAAATAGGTGGTAATTTGTTTCTTCTGAACAAACTGAGAGTCCTCAATCCTTCATTGTATCCCAACTTCATAAACTCTGCTATTAATTCCTCTGTTAGGGGTAAATCCTCAAAATCTGTTCTTCTTTGTACATCATCTTTCTCTGGTAGATTCAGCATTTCTCTTAGTGCAGAGATAGATAAGACAAATGTCACTCCTCCAATTTCAGACACAAACTTATTATCTTCTAACCTAAGATATTTCCACCATTGTTGTATGTACTGAACAGGCACATTTTTACTTCTTGTAAACCATTTTCTGTACGGATGATGTTTGAATAACTCCATGATAATTCTGTGTTCAGGCTTAAAACGACTTTCCTCAAACAATATAACACAGTTATTTTCAGATAATTTCAACCATTCACTCTCAGGAACAACTCTTTCCACTAGAATAGATCTATCTGACATAATAGAACCTGCAGCACTCTGTTCATGTTCAATATTAACGTTTACCTCATCCGCATTTCCTTCAGATTCATCCATTTGTTCATCTTCTTCATTATTTCTTATTGCCCCTTCCTCTGCAACTCTATTTTGTACTTCATCATTTTCCGAATCGGATGAATCCATTATTGATTTTGTAGAATGTAGAGAAATTGGACCACTTCTTCGTATTTCAGACATGATTTAAGAAGAAAACAGATTCAAAGAACTCTGGATTTGATTCGTATCTCACGTTTCGCTCTGGAATTTGAAAGAAATTTGAAATAGGGATTTTAAGACCTATTTAAAATCCGCGAAGTTGAAAGGTTTAACGGAAAAGCGAAATCAATGTTATAACGGAGTCAACACATGTGAAATACCACAAAGGATTTAAATGAAATACGTGGCATTGTCAAACAAATATGAAGCTGACACGTGTTAGTGGATAGAATTTTGACTCAAGTCAAAGATCTGAATAACACGCACAGATGTTCTGATTCCATGACTCAGAAGAATTTTGCCTTGTAACCAAAATGTCTTTTAAAATCAACTTCTGACCAATATAAAACATTTTGATTATTCAGAAGAGGTTTGAACAGATAAGAAATGAAAACAAATCTTTTAAGCATCACAAAATGATTTCCAAAAGAATTTTGATGCTCCCCCTTGACTTGAGCATGCATTTGAGTATTAATGATACATAAAGATGAGATAAAAAGATAATCGAAGAAGCATAATCCATACAGTTGAAGTTATTTGTATTTCTCAAAAATAAATTTTTGAAAGTTAGATTGCTGAAGTATTGACTCAGAATTTCTGACCTTAAGATTCAGAGGTTCTGATCTCAAGACTCAGAAGTTCTGAACTCAAGACTCAGAAGTTCTGAACTCAAGATTCAGAAGTTTCGAACTCAAGACTCAGAAGTTCTGAACTCAAGACTCAGAAGTTCTGAACTCAAGACTCAGAAGTTCTGAACTCAAGACTCAGAAGTTCTGAATACACTACTCAGACAAGTTTACTTAGAAAAATTTAGTATTTTTAAGAAAAAAATATTTTCAACTAGGCAGATTAAGCATTCCTATTTTACATATGAGAAAAGAAAACCTTTTGTGATCAAGAGGCTTTGTGAACAAGTCAGCCAATTGATACTTTGTATGCACAAAGTGCATCTCTATAGTTCCTTTTTCCACATAGTCCTTTATAAAATGATACCTCACATCTATATGCTTAGTCTTCGAATGTTGAACAGGGTTCTGAGTAATAGCAATTGCACTTTCTGAGTCACAATAGATGGGAATCTTATTAAGCTGATATCCATAGTCCATGAGTTGTGTTCTCATCCACAATGTTTGAGAGCATGAAGCAGCAGCAGCAACATACTCTGCTTCAGCAGTTGAAGTGGATACACAGTTCTGTTTCTTTGATGCCCAACTCACTATTTTATCTCCCAAAAAGTGACAAGCACCAGATGTACTCTTTCTGTCCAACCTACTTCCTGCATGATCAGCATCAGTGAAAGCAGTCAATTTGAAGTCAGTTTCTTTTGGATACCATAAACCTAGATCAGGTGTTCCTTTGAGATATCTTAAAATCCTTTTGACAGCCAACATATGTGATTCTTTCGGGTTAGATTGAAATCTAGCACAGAAACAGGTAGAAAACATGATATCTGGTCTACTTGCAGTCAAATAAAGTAATGATCCAATCATGCCTCTATAAAGTTTGATATCTGCTGAAACACCTTTGAGATCAGCATCTAACTTTATGTTAGTTGCCATAGGTGTTCTCATAGAAGCACAATCAGACATTTTGAACTTTTTCAGAATATCTCTGACATATTTTCCTTGATTTATGAAAATACCTTTTGGTAGTTGTTTGACTTGAAGACTAAGGAAAAAATTCAGTTCACCCATCATGCTCATTTCAAATTCAGATGACATCATTTTTGAAAAATTATCACATAATTCTGGACTGGTAGAACCAAATATTATGTCATCAACATAAATCTGAATCAGAATCAAATCATTACCCTGTTTCTTTAAAAACAAAGTTGTGTCAATCTTACCTTTCTTGAATCCTGAACCTAACAGGTGTTTAGTAAGAGTGTCATACCAGGCTCGTGGTGCTTGTTTTAGACCATATAAAGCTTTGTCTAAAATATAAACATGATCAGGGAATTCTGGATCAACAAAACCTTCAGTTTGATGGACATACACCTCTTCATTAAGTTTGCCATTTAGAAAGGCTGATTTGACATCCATTTGATACACCTTGAAGTTTTTATGTGCAGCATAGGCTAAAAATATTCTGATTGCCTCTATTCTTGCCACTGGTGCAAATGTCTCATCATAATCAATTCCCACTTGTTGACAGTATCCCTTAGCAACCAATCTTGCCTTGTTTCTGATGACAACACCTGATTCATCCTTTTTGTTTCTGAACACCCATTTAGTTCCAATTATAGATTTACCTTCAGGCTTTGGAATGAGTCTCCAAACTTTATTTCTTTCAAATTGAAGCAATTCCTCTTGCATTGCTGAAATCCAGTCTGGATCCTCTAGGGCTTCATTAGCTTTCTTTGGTTCAATTACACTTAAGAAACCAGCAAACATTGCTTCATTTGCTGTAGCTGATCTTGTCTTTACTCCTGCTGATGGATCACCTATTACTTGATGAATAGGGTGATTTTTAGTCCATTTATTAGCACTAGGGAGTACATCAATCTCTGAATAATTGTTGTTTGCATCATTCTCATCAATGATTGCTCGTAATTCTGAACTGTCACCTTGTTCTGACGTATGAGTAGGAGTTGCATCCAAGTTTGAGTAAAAAAAAAAAAAAAAAAAAAAAAAAAAAAAAAATTCTTCTGAGTCATGGAATCAGAACATCTGTGCGTGTTATTCAGATCTTTGACTTGAGTCAAAATTCTATCCACTAACACGTGTCAGCTTCATATTTGTTTGACAATGCCACGTATTTCATTTAAATCCTTTGTGGTATTTCACATGTGTTGACTCCGTTATAACATTGATTTCGCTTTTCCGTTAAACCTTTCAACTTCGCGGATTTTAAATAGGTCTTAAAATCCCTATTTCAAATTTCTTTCAAATTCCAGAGCGAAACGTGAGATACGAATCAAATCCAGAGTTCTTTGAATCTGTTTTCTTCTTAAATCATGTCTGAAATACGAAGAAGTGGTCCAATTTCTCTACATTCTACAAAATCAATAATGGATTCATCCGATTCGGAAAATGATGAAGTACAAAATAGAGTTGCAGAGGAAGGGGCAATAAGAAATAATGAAGAAGATGAACAAATGGATGAATCTGAAGGAAATGCGGATGAGGTAAACGTTAATATTGAACATGAACAGAGTGCTGCAGGTTCTATTATGTCAGATAGATCTATTCTAGTGGAAAGAGTTGTTCCTGAGAGTGAATGGTTGAAATTATCTGAAAATAACTGTGTTATATTGTTTGAGGAAAGTCGTTTTAAGCCTGAACACAGAATTATCATGGAGTTATTCAAACATCATCCGTACAGAAAATGGTTTACAAGAAGTAAAAATGTGCCTGTTCAGTACATACAACAATGGTGGAAATATCTTAGGTTAGAAGATAATAAGTTTGTGTCTGAAATTGGAGGAGTGACATTTGTCTTATCTATCTCTGCACTAAGAGAAATGCTGAATCTACCAGAGAAAGATGATGTACAAAGAAGAACAGATTTTGAGGATTTACCCCTAACAGAGGAATTAATAGCAGAGTTTATGAAGTTGGGATACAATGAAGGATTGAGGACTCTCAGTTTGTTCAGAAGAAACAAATTACCACCTATTTGGGCTTGCTTCTTTCATGTGGTAAATAAATGTTTGTCAGGGAAAAATAGTTCTGCTGATCAAGGTTCTAAACAAATTCTTCAGATATTTCAAGGTTTAGTGAAGAATAGGCATTATGACTATACTTTAATACTTTGGGAAGATATGAAGAATACATTTGAGAAGAATCAGAAAGCAATTCAGAAGAAGACAAAGGATGCTCCACTGACATACATTCCCTACATAAGGTACTGGCAAATTGTTATTTGGTATGCCATGCAGGAAAACAGAACAATCTCAAGAAGAACAAATGAAGAGCATGGTCCTACATTTTATTTGGGTAAGATGACCTCAGTAACAAGACTTGAAAATTATCCCAATCATAAACTGTTGCCAAAATCACTTAGGAATTATATTCCAAGGGAGAGTGAGATTTTAAAAGCTTATTGCACCTCTATGGGAATTGAATTACCTCAAATCCCTGCCCAAGAGGACCAACCTGAGAAGAGAGGTGAGGGGTCTAGTCGAATTAGAGAGGGGGAGGATGTTCAGATGGGTGAACATTCTGAGAGACTTGAGGGGGAAAATTCTGAGAGCTTGGTTAGACTCAGTGAGGAAAAACAGAATGAGAGTGGTGAGGATGAGAGATTGTTAACAGAGGTTCAAACAGAAAGAGATGCCTCTGAACCAGCTAATCTTGACCAGGTAACCACACATGCTATTGGTTCACATCTCTTGGTGTCCAATATTGAAACAAACACCATGGACCTAGTGGTGGATCTTGAACAACCCATCCATACCCACTCAGAAGCATTTCAACATGCTACTGTTTCACACAAATCCGGGGAACCATCCCAAACTCATTTGGAGGGAGGTGATAAATCCCAACTTATTTTTCAACACATTGAGTCTGAATATCACAGTCCTATTCATATTGAGCCTGAAATTCCTTTTGACACTTGCACAGATCAGGAATTTCGTACTCCTGAAACAACATTCATAGACATGCCTAATGTTGGGTGTCGAGGATTGGATGGAAGTCCTGGTGAGGTGAACATTACAAAAGCCTCATTCAAACGTGCATCTGTTGTACAAGATGACTGTGTGTTATCTACAGGCCATGAGCTCTCTGGGCACATGAAAACTGGACCATCTGTTGGTTCAGGTTCACTGTTAGAAACTTCTGAATTTGAAAAGATTCAGAAACAAAACAAGGAGATGGGGGAAAAAGTAGAAAATTTGGAGAAGAGGATGGAGGATCTGAATGATGAGGTATCAGATTTGAAAAATGTGTTGGAGAAAAAGTTAATTTCTGTTGAAACCAAGGTAGATGATGTAAAGAAATCCTTGGATTCTCACAAAAAGGAGATCATGGATATAATGTCTGGTTTTCAAAAAGATATGTTGAAACAAATGCAAGATATGCAGGATTCTATACTGAAAGCACTGAGTGTATCACTGGCTTCTACTTCAAAGCCTCTTGATCCTGTTCCTATTGCAGAAGCTGAAGCTGAAGGTACTTCTAATCAGAACTTAAAAAGAAAGTTTGATGATAATGAGCCTCATGATCATCAAAAGGGGGAGAAAAGACAAAGGTTAAGTTCTGATGATGACATTGGCATAGAAGATTTTGAGATAGCAGACATGCACTTAGCCAATACAAAAAGTTCAGAAGATCAGACACAGGAAAATTTAAAGGAGATGATTCAGATAGTACAGCTTGACAGTTCAGATACAGAAGAAATGGAGTTGGGAAGTATTGATAGTAATGAATCAGATAAAACAGAGGAATTGAACTTGGATACTGAGATGGAAGGAAACTCAGATGAAACTGTAGCTATTGAGGAATCTGATTTGAGAATAGAAGAAATAGTGGAAAGTACAGTGGTAAACAGGTGTACAGATATTGTGGTTTATAACAGTGAAAGGGCAATGGAGTCTGAATCAGAAGAAAGGAGGTTGAATGAAGAATTGATCAGAAGAATGCATAATGAAGTAGTCAGAGCTTTGAGTGTTCAGAAAATTCATAAAGGAATAAAAGTGATAAGACCCATTGATCTAATGAGAGAAGAAGACAGAACTGTGGATTACACTCAGGATTTTAAAGATGATTTTAGGTTTAACTTTTGTGATGAGTTAAATACAGAAGAAGAGTATGTGAAAGTGAAAGACTTCTTTATGCCTTCTGAATATGTATTCAGAAAACCAATTGAGATTCCAAAGATTAAATTGCAAAGACTAGAAGAACCTGTGTGTGACTTCATTCTAGAGTTAAGTGATGTGCCATTAGCCAGACAATTTCATGATGATATTTTTCCTGAGGAAATATATGATAATCTCTACTACACAGAAGGAGAGTATGAGCTTTTGGAAAGTAACATTGATGGTTTTATGGATGACAGAGCTCAGATGGTCTACTCAGAAGCTTCTAACATGTTCAGAGTTCCTGACTCAAAACTGCATATTCAGAAAAGAATCGAGAAAGTTCTGATGTTTCAACAAGATGAATTCAATGGTTTAATGTTCGTTAGAATGGAAATACTGAAAGAAAGAAATACAAAGGTTTCCATGTCTACATTTGATTTTCACAGATTGACTCTTGATGATCAGATCTTTCTAGTCAAGTTCTTTGCTAGCACTGAAGAAGCCTTGATAGAAATTGAATGCAGAAGACTTCTGGGTATTTATGTCAGAAATACATACTTGTATGACTTCCAGTTGGCTATCGAAGAAAGAAAAGAAAAGTGCAATCTGAGTTCTCCCACAAAGAAAACAGAAGTTGATCTGCATGTGAAGGGTTTTGTAAATGAAGGAATGGAGACAGAAGGGTTCACATATATGGTTCACGAAAGACTTGAATTGTTCAGATTAAAAGAGTTGGTGAAGTACAGTGATGCAACTCTGAATTGGTTGTTGATTAGAATGGAAGTAAGTATGGATGCTGAAAAAGAGAGTTTAAAGAAGAGATGCATAAACTGTGTGAAGAGGAGGTTGGATTTTAGAAGAAAAATCAGAAACAGTAGTGAATGGTTGCTATCTGAGGTGAATCCCAAAAAGATTCTACATAATGATTTTGTGTTCCCAGCTGAGTATGAAGTGAATGGAATTTTGTCAGATGAAGATGAAGAAATGCAGAACACAATATCTCAGAATGTGCAGATAACTAGTTTTGATCAAACTGAACAGTCTGAACCAAAAGAAGATGAAATATCCATTGATCTAAATAGATACTTTCTTGAATTTGATTTACCTGAGTTCTTCAAACCAAAAGAGGTACAATTCTTGGATGTGTATTATGATAGACCTAAGGAGACTCAGATCTGGTTGGCTGAAAAATCAAGATGTCTTGGCAAAACAAAGCAAGCCGTTTACTCAGATTTTCTAATCACTGGAATCAGAGAATTAAAGGTTAAGAAATTCAGAAAGATGGAGTACTTATCCTTTGAAGTTTTGAGAGAAGATGGCAAGGTTTATTATTTTACTGATGCAGATTTTGAGAAACTGTCAGTGGTTGACTTCTACAGATTACACAGCTTTCTATGTTTTAAAGAGTCAAGTAAAGACAGAAATGAAAGGAAGGCAAGAAGTGTGGTGATTGAGGCCATGTTCTATATCTTAAGGTGGCATTGCTATACAGATTTCCAAATAGCTCTGTATTTGCAAAAGTCATGTGTTTATCTGGCAAATCCCAATACAGATCATGAGCAGAAAAAGGTGTTAAAGACTGGAAGTGTTCACAAGTATCCAGATCTGGGAGTATTTTTGAAGAACAAAAGTGGAAAGATCTTCTTCAGAGCAAAGGAAACTTCAAAATATTGTTGATTGGCTCTGATACCAATTGTAAGTGCAGGATCTATTCTTACAATCAATATAGAAAGAAGTAATTGAGAAATTGTATGATCAAGCCCAATTGTATTCAATGATGCACAGAATTACAGATCTAAGAGAGAGATCACCTCAAAGATTACAAGGAATGAATACAAGTAATATGGGAAAATCAATCAGTTAGCAACGTAGTGCTAACCACTCTATTTATACTGTAACGGATATATTAAAGCTACAGTACAAATAAGAAAGACTAATAAGAACAAAACACGTGTCCTAATTAGTTTACACAATACTAAGTAACGAAACTTGTCATAAGTTCTGAACAGGTAGTTCAGAACTTCTGAACATTCTTCTGATCACGCTTCTCAGAACTTCTGACTTCTCTTTCTCAGATCTCTGACTCTTCTTCTCAGAACTTCTGACTCTTCTTCTCAGAACTTCTGAACCTTCTTATCAGATCTTCAACACTTGGTTTATTGACAAAACTTCAGATCTAACATAATCTATCTAATCTTCATTCGGAAGGTTTGGATATTGAAAAAGAAGAAAGCTTGCCCCACCTTCGCACTTCAATCATGCACATTGAGTCTGTGGAAAACTTGTTGCTGTCTCAACAGTCTACATAATTTTAGCCTATATTATTCAAGCATAAGTTGCTTCAATCATTTCTACACTTGCACGCACACACAAGGAATATGTTTTCTTGTCATAACGTTCATAGAAATTCCTTTGTGTAATAACCAAGGTTTTACTTTAATAGAATAAGAGTTTTATGGAAGAAGGTGAAGTTAATGAACTTCAGGGGCTGTTTTGAAACAAGTGGGAAGGGGTATAAATACCCACAATGATTGCCAAAACCCTATTCTTGATTTTGCTCCTGGCGGCGTGCGATTTTGGAGAAGAGAAACAAGCCAGAATACGATTTCACTATTTTGGAAAAGGAGAGTCGATTTGGAAGAGAAATTCATCATCAAGTAGGTAACCTCTATCTCTTTTCCTTATTGATTCATTGTTCTTGAGAGTGTGTGAAAGGATTTTGAGACTCTTTCTGTTAATCGACCTATTTTGAGAAATAAGTGTTCAATCCTTGATTTAATATTAATGAGAAAGAGTTTTGACCGATTAATAGTTCTAGTAAGGTATTGTGTATGTTCCTTTAATGATTTTGAGGTCTTAAACCGTTTTAGTAAGGAATCTGAAGGGTGCGATTAGGATTTGGGATTTTGCTCGGTAAACCTTGCGTATCCGGAAACCAGGTCCGGGTGAAATTTCCGGACGTGGCTTGGTGTCCGGACAAGGTATCCGAAGTTAAGTTCCGATAGTTTTCGGCAAATAGTTTCCGGATGGTGAGTCCGGATAGCGTAACCGGATAGTGAAGTATTGTTAGGGTCAAATCAGGTTGAATAGAAGTTCAAGGGTTAAACTGTTATTTATCAATTTGAGCCTTAAAAGTGTAAACGGGCCATGGGCTTACATGCCATGGGCCCATAGTATAAAAAGTGTTTTAGCTTAGAAAATTAAGCTAGTTGTCTATTTTACACTTTCAGAAAACGTATTGTAATTCTCTCTATATTGAAAGTGAATTGGATGACCATTGGAAATCATACTGTTTGTGTTCATATCTATTGATTTCTATTGTTCATTGCACTGATCTGGAACTCACAATTGGTATCAGAGCAGATGGACGAATCGATTCAAAGTGACTTTTGGATTTCTAGTAAGATTTTTGTTCAAACATTCGACTGTGTTCTTGGCATTGAAATCCATATTTTTATTCTGTGAAAATTGCGTATTCTCGTTTATTGCATTCCGTTAGCATCATCATTATAAACGATTCTGCAAGTTTTCATTGTCTAATTCGATCATCTTAGTTGGTTTTAAGCAAAATCAAACTTTCAAGTTTTTGGTCTCTGTTATTATAAAAATCCAATTTTTTCAATCAAAAACTTGTAATTTGGCTTCAAATTCAATTCGGGAATTGTTTCTATTGTGTTTTGTCGAGTTCCTAACCTTTCAGGAACGATTCTTAGCAACCCTAGTCGAATTCCTGCGTTTTTGGAAACCACAACCGTGGTTACCGGATCCCATACCAGTGTTACCGGGTAAGTTTCATATCTATCACTTGTTACCGGGTAACTCAAAGTTACCGGGTAACCTTACATCTTACCGCCTATTTCAATTCTTTCCGGATATCACTCCCGGTAAGTCCCTGATACCGGACATCACTCCCGGTAAGTCCCAAATACTCGGTAAGTTCTCGATTCCCCGGTAAGCACATCTATCCGGTAAGCGTTTTCATCCGGTAAGCATTTACACCCGATAAGTTTAAGTTTTTACTTATTATTGTTTCATCCGGTAAGCATTCACACACGGTAAGTGTTTGTTTTTTGTTGACTCATCCGGTAAACTTGTCTCATCCGTTAACCCTCAGTTATCCGGCAACTCAACTTTATCCGGTAACCTCTGCAAATTGACCTGTTTTTCAAAATCTGATCCGAACACTTCCAGATCAGATAGCTTTCATCCGGATTCCTATTCGGTAAGTTCTGCTTAGTCAATTTCTTACCTATTTTAGTATAAATCACTCTTAGAACCTGCGTTAGGACTTCACTCTTAGTGCCTTGCGTTAGGATCTTACTTTGAATCAAACCAATCGTCTGACGATCACTTTAGTGCAACATACTATGTCTTCGCGCGACGCTCTCGCTATCGGCACCGACTTTAAGCCGCCATATCTCTACCAAGGAGAATACAGCCAGTGGTGGGACAGATTTCTAATCTTCATTGAGTCAAAGGATAACTTCGAGTTCATCTGGCGAGCTCTAACTAACGGGCCAATTCCTCAACCCATGAAGACTGAACCTAACTATGAAGCAGATAACCACTGGTTTGGTCGATCTGACAGTGACAGCGATTCTGAAGGTGCTGATGCCTTCATGGGATACCACTCTCCTGCTGATGAAGAAAAGGCAAAGTTGTGCCAGGTATGTGAACCTATCTATCATAATCTTTATAACTGCACACAACCTCTTGTTGAACGGATAGATTCCTATAAGGCCACTGCTAATGAACAACTGCTTGAGATTAAATCACTATCTGAAAAGCTAGATGTTCAAAAGCGGATAACTGAGAAACATAAGTCCGAAAATGCTAATTTAAAAGAAAAATGCAAAAATCATTCAATAGCACCTAAGGACTTAGGGGCCAAAATATCTGAACTACAGTCACAGCTTGATCAATGTGAGAATGAGAAAGCATAAATTGTTTATCAATGCTCTGCTCTTCAAATTTAACACAAGGAGTTTGTCAGTAAAATTACTGATCTTGAAACCAAACTCCACAAAAGAGGTAAAACTGACCAAACCATTCATATGAATAAACCCAAGGAGTTCACTTACTTTAACAAGGAATGGGGAATCGGATACGATAACCCATACTACTTGAAAAAGGGTATATTCAAAAGACCTACACTGTATGATTTTGGATGTCTTGGAATAGACAAAAAGTATCCAGAATATGGGATAAAATGGACTGGTCCTCTTGAACCTGAAAAGGAAGTGGAAATTGAGGAATACAAGCACAAACACACGACAAAAATGCAACTTCCTTTTTGTTATGAGCCTTTGAACTATTATTATGAGAAAAATCACAAGAAATAGCTCTCGAATGACTATTTTGACTGCAATAAGGTTGTAACGCCCAAGGATTCCTCCAAAAAGGATGAGGTCCAAACAACCGAACCCAAGACTGAGACGGATGAGTTCAAATTCTATGTTCCCCCTTGTTGATCCAAACCCTCAGTGATTTGATAATGACCCTCTCTTATACTTAGTGAAAATTGTAAGTAAACAATATGTATCAGAGTTTCGCTATCGCTGATAAGTACTAAGATCTTACAGTACCGCTGATAGGAACTCTCGCACTTTAAATTAAACATTCAGCGAACACTGTTCACCATTAATGCTCTGAGTCTGTTCAGTCATTATGATGATCGCTGATAAGTTAGTTGTTTACTTATGATCCCGGAAGACAAGTTTCATATCAACAAAGGTTCTACGCTGAAGTCGAAGATCAAGCTCAAGAACCAGCGACAAGTCTCCTAATGAACTGATGCGGATCAGCGAAGACTCAGATTTGTCCACTCAACGTGAAGTATCAAGTATAAGACTTCAGCTATCGCTGAACTTTATCATTCGCTGAATAGAAAATGATAATCGCTGAATCAACGAAAGCTGATCATGAAGTCCTCCGTACAAAGTACTTTTGTCTTAACCCCCCTTGCACGACTCCGTACGAAATGTCAAAAAAGAACCTCCGACTGTCTGAAATCGTACAACCACTCTGATACTACACTGTTCATCCATGCGGCTACTAAGGTTGTCAACAAAGGTCAATGACATGCAACCAACCGGCTGATGACACTTGTAAAGTGTATACTGACTTGCATTAAATGCATGCAGTATATAAAGAGATGAACCCACTTCTTTTGAAGTAACTTGCTAACTCTGGACAAGTTCAATCTCTTATTTTAAGATAGGTTATTATTAGTAATTTCCTTATCTCTCTTAGTGCAAGAAACCTTAGTGTTCCAACTTGTTTAGATTTAGGTTTATCCTTAATCTTGTTTCCGCAACAAGCTGTAAATTGTTAATGATTTATCAATAAACAATTTAGAAAAGTAAAATCTGTGTGTTTGTATTCAACCCCCCCCCCCTTCTACAAACTTGTATAGGCCTTCGGGACCAACAAGTGGTATTAGAGCGGATTTGTTTAAACTCATAAACAAGATCTAATCTAAGATATTTATCTTCCTTGCTATTATCTGAAAATGGCCACCAACACAAACACAAATTATATAGACAATGGTTCTCTTGCTAAACCCCCTAGATTTTCCAAAGATAACTTCAACTTATGGAAAAATAGGATGTCACTCTTCTTAGAAGGTGTAGACCCTACTATGCCTTACTATCTCGAGAATGGTCCATTCAACCCTGTAAGAATTGATGCTGCTGTTCCAGCCGCTGAGAATAGACCTGCTATTCCAGAAAGGCTGGTACCTAAGGAAATCTTTCAATGGACTGACGAAGATAAGAAGAAAGTGGCTATAGATACAAAAGCCAGATCCATACTATCCATGGCCCTTCCTGACGAAGTCTACCATGCCGTCATGAATCTGAAAACATCAAAAGCCATGTGGGACACAATATGTGTTCAGTATGAAGGAACGTCTGAAGTCCAGGACTCAAGAAAGATCAACCTGGTAAGACAATACGAAAGCTTCATTTCTGGTAAGAATGAATCTCTCTCTGAAGTTCACCAACGTTTTAATTGTTTAGTTATAGATCTGAAAATTGTTGGTAAGGAATATTCTAACTTTGAAGTACTGACAAAGTTTCTAGAATGTTTAACTGAAAGCTGGGACAATTATGCTATGTGTCTCAAGCTGTCAAAGGATCTAAAATCAATGACCCTTTCAACCTTATATGGCACATTGCTGAATCATGAGCAATCGAGCCATCTTAAGAAGAATCTTGTAAAAGATTCCAAAAGCACCCCTGTTGCTTTAATCTCAGAGGAACCTTCTACTCAGCGACCCTCGGTCACTATCACTGAGTTAGAGAGTAACTCTGAAAGGTCATCAGATTCTGATTATTCAGATAATGATGAATCTTTGGCTCTCCTAACTAAGAAGTTCAGGAGATTTGCCAAAAAGAAAATGTTTAGAAAGAACAAACCTCTTTCCATAACTGACAAGCCTAGATCATCAGCTTTTGTTGATAAGGCTACTGCTACTTGTTTTAACTGCGAAAAGACAGGACATTTCGCTAACGAGTGCAGGTCTAAGAAAGTTTCTAGACCCTCATCTTTTACAAAGAAACCCTTTGTTCCAAGAAATAAAGATGACAAATATTCAAAGCTGAAAGAAAAATATGTTAAGCTGAAAAGCTTTAAGAAGAAGAATAAAGGCCTGATAGCTAACAATGATTGGGCTGCTTCTGATGAAGAAGCATCATCATCTGACTCTGAAGATGATGAAGCAAATCTATGTCTCATGGCCAAGATTGAAGAAGAGGAAGAAAGCTCAGACATTCCCTCCACTTCAACATCTGCTATTCAGGTATCACCTTCTTTCTTTACCAATATTGCAAATATTGATGAAGCTGATAGTCTCCGTAAGATCGATCTCTTGACTAGAAGTTTATACGAAGCCATGAACGGCAAAACTGTGGTTGAAAACCAAAACCTTGATCTCGCTGAAAAGCTTAAAAACTGCCACCTTCAAATAGAAAAGCTTTCTAAAATTGAAGAAGATTTTAAAGATCAAGTATATTTAAATCAGCTAGTCAAAATCGAACGAGCAGAAGCTATCGCTGCATTAAAAGCTGAAAAAGCTATTGTTGAAGGATGGTGTAATTCTTCAACAAAGATCACTGAGATAATAAAGTCTCAGATTCCCCTGAGTGATAAACGTGGTTTGGGTTACAAATATGATACTCCAAAACCAACCACTGGGCGTTCAATGCTTAAATTTGGAACGTTCGTATCCTCAGTCGCTGATACTTCATCTTCTCAGTGCTCCTCGTCCATTACACCAATCCCTGAGGAAACTCCTACCTCCTCAAAAGGCAAGGAGAAAATGGTTTATTCAAAACCTACCTCTGTCTCTAAAGACAAAGGTAAAGGAATTGTTATTTACCAGAATCCTCAGAAGGGTACCTTAGTACCAAAGCTGAATGCTTCTAAAGCTTCAGTGGCTCATCCCTCTGGATCAAGGAAGCAGATCTCTGGATCTATTCAGCGATCTACTCCTAGACTCAGATTGGATGTCCTTGGTAAGAAATCTGAAGAACTGAAAGTTCGTCCCATTTCTAAAGCCAATAGTTTACTTGGTGCTGGCACTTCTAATTCGAAATTAAAAGCTCAGCATTCAAATGGTCCTAGAACTACTTTTAGTTATCGGAAATGTTATCAATGTGGACTTACCGATCATATTGCTAGTAAGTGTCCCACAGCCACCAAAGCTGAAAAGATAGCTAAGGTGAAGATTGCCCCCAAGGCAAAGAAGACCAACCCTGGTGCAAATCAGGTCAAGGTGAATCCTACCACTGAAGTTAAGAAATTAACCAAAGTGAAGAAAGACAAAGTTGAATCTTCAAATGCTGCGAAGACTGCTGAATCTTCCATTCCAACTACTTCCACTGACAAATGTGTATACATGGTTAAGTGGGTACCCAAGAAAAACTAATCTTCCTTTGTATTGCAGGTTAAGAAGGGTATCTGGTATCTCGATAGCGGATGCTCTAGACACATGACTGGAAAGAAAAGCCTGCTCGCTGAATACAAGGAAGAGAAGGGTCCCTCTGTGACTTTCGGTGGAAATGGAAAAGGACATACCCGAGGATATGGTGTACTTTCAAATGGTAAAACCTCCTTCAGAAGAGTCGCATATGTTGAAGGGCTGAAGCATAATCTTCTAAGCATCAGTCAGCTTTGCGACATGGATAACAAAGTAATCTTTACTAAGGAATCCTGCTTTGTCGCTGACAAAAAGGAGAAGATAGCTCTCAGCGGTTATCGTTTGGAAAATGTTTATGTAATAAACATGGACTCAACAACCACTGAGAACTCCTGTTTCTTCTCAAAGGCCTCATCTGATGTCAACTGGCTATGGCATAAGAGGCTATCTCATCTAAATTTCAAGACACTGAACACTCTTTCTTCAAAAGAGTTAGTCACTGGTCTACCTCAGCATTCATACGCCAAAGAGTCTTTATGTTCAGCGTGTGAAAAAGGGAAGCAGACCAAAGCAAGCTTTAAATCAAAGCAAGTTTCTTCAGTGTCATCTCCTCTACAACTACTCCATATGGATTTGTTTGGCCCTGTTAACAAACAATCCATCGCTGGAAAGAAATATACGCTGGTTATAGTTGATGAATTCTCTCGCTTCACTTGGGTAATGTTTCTCCATTCTAAGAGTGACACCCCTGAAGAACTCATCACCTTTGTTTGGGAGATGGAAACCCTGAACAATCTGACCGTTCGCTCAATAAGGAGTGATCATGGGACTGAATTCAAAAACAGTTCTCTTGATTCCTTCCTTGAGAGTA
Organism: Saussurea involucrata; assembly: GCA_033807775.1. Lineage (NCBI taxonomy): Eukaryota > Viridiplantae > Streptophyta > Magnoliopsida > Asterales > Asteraceae > Saussurea > Saussurea involucrata. Next base: position 146,045,818 of record CM066320.1, on the reverse strand, counting down.
AGGGTATTTCTCACAACTTCTCTTCAGTGAGAACACCGCAACAAAATGGAGTCGCTGAAAGAAGAAATAGAACAATTATTGAAGCTGCACGTTCAATGCTCAGCGATTCTCACCTGCCTACTCAGTTTTGGGCAGAAGCTGTCAACACTGCTTGTTTTACGCAAAACAGGTCGCTGATAGTTAAAAGATTCAAAAAGACAGCCTATGAACTCTTTCATGGGAGAAAGCCATCAATCAGCTTTCTTCACATCTTTGGATGTCGGTGTTTCATACTGAACAATAGAGATGCTCTTGGAAAGTTTGATCCTAAGGCTGATGATGGAATCTTTCTTGGATACTCCTCAGTTTCCAAAGCCTTCAGAGTCTTCAATCGTAGAAGATAAACTGTAGAAGAAACTATTCACGTCACGTTTGACGAATCCCGTTCAGCGAACTCTAAACCGTCCACTGATACTGAAGAACTGAATCAATGGATGTTTTCTCATCTTGGTGATTCAGAAGATATTCCCACTCCTCATGCTCATCCAGTAGAAGATGATAGTCCTCCTATCATTCCAAACATACAGAATAGTGAAGCTGAAACATCATGGGTCTCAGCTGTTCCAATAAACAGTATACCTACCGCTGAACCAAATGCCTCAGACATTCCATCTATCTCTCAGCAATCAGTAAATGAAATGACAAATGCAAGTATTCCTCTCTTAACTGAAACTCCAGAAGTAGCTGAAGCTGTTAGTCCCAAAGCATCTGATGTAAAAGTATTGAAAATAGTTCAAGTCAGAAGATCAACAGAGATCAGACAGAAGACTTGGAAGAAGTTCATCAAGAAAACCAACAGAGCTCAACAGAGCTCTGTCGGATCCAACAGAGCTCATCAGAGCTCTGTCGAAGAATTCCAGCAAGAGAACAAGTATTTCAACAGAAGATCAACAGAGCCCTTGCAACAGAGCTCTGTGGAGAAAAAGACCTCTGTCAGTCTAAGTCTCACAGGAAATGAAGTGTCAGAAACGTGTCCACAATTTCCACGTATGCCCTAAAGATTGGAGACACACTTTCCACGTGTCATTCAGGGGTACAACAGTACACTGTCTACACTTTATCAGGTCTATAAATAGCGAGGTAGTGGAACAACAATTGTAAGCTTTTTGGAAGAATAGTTTTCCACATTTGAAAAAGCACGCACTGCAGTATTTCCATAGCACTACTTCGTACGATACTGTCCTGTGAGATTTCCGAACACTCTCTTGAACATATTCTTGGAGTGATTCATTTTATCAATATACGAGCAGTATTCTTTGTTTTGATTTCATTATCATTTTACTGTTCTATATTTTGATCTTCACAGTTCAGTTATTGTTTACACAATCACTCACTTTAATGGCTTTGCTTAAAATGCTTCCGCTGTCTATTTATTTACCATTATCGTGATACAACGTGAATCTGGGAACCTACAATTGGTATCAGAGCTTCTTTGGTTTTCTTAAGCCAAACGATCCAATCTACCAAGGTTGATTCACTGTTGTTGATTGTGTCTGTGTGTTCTTAAAAGCTTCTCTGTATACTATGTTTTTACTGCTTTCTAGTCCAGACAAATAATCATAGCTCATATAACTTTGTTTAAAGCTTTCCAGTTTAGCTTAAGATCTTCTCAAAAGTTACTGTTCCATTGGTTACTGTTTGAAACTCTGTTTCTAGCCGAAAATCATTTTGCTTAATTTTTTCGATGGTATGGATAAAGACCTCATGCGATCTGTCACGGATGGACCATTCAAACCCATGGTTTTTGTTCCTCGTGTACCCGCAACAGGAACTACTGCTGAGATTCCAGCTCATTATGAAGTTAAAACAACAGGTTTTACTGATGAGGAAAATCTAAAAATGGAAAATGATCTTAAAGCAGTTAGACTACTGATTATGGCCATTCCAAACGAAATATTTCAAGAACTAGATTCATGTGTTACTGCTAAGGAAATCTGGGATCAACTTCTTAACCAACTTGAGGGTGGTATCAAGACCCAAAAGAACAGAAGGACCCAATGTATAAATGAATACAATGATTTCAAGGCACTTCCTGAGGAAACCTTACAGCAAACCTACAACAGATTTAATGTGTTGATCAATAAATGCAAAAAATGTGGGGTTGTTAGGTCGAAGGAAGATAACAATGTTCTGTTTTTGAAAAGTTTGAACGATGAATGGTTAAATCTGTCCATGTCTTTACAAGCTAACCAGGACATAGATGTATGGTCTTTAACAGATGTGTATGGGACTTTGGCCGCACAAGAAAAGGAGGTTGCCAAGCAAAAAGGCAAATCCATCAGTGCTGGTCCAATCGCCTTAGTTTCTGATTCCAAGAAAACCACATCTGAAAAGTCCAACAGAGAAAGTTCAAGTAAAGAGAAAAAGAAATCTGAAAAGAAGAAAGGAAAGAAAAGTTTAATTGCAGAAAGTGAAACAGGTGAAAGCTCATCAGAGGATGATGACATTCAAGCCTTTGCCCAATCTCTTGCTTTAATAACTCAGCAATTTAACAAGAGATTTGGCAATAAATTCGACAGAAGAGGCAGATATGAGAGAGAAGGAAGGGAAGACAGAAGAGGATATACAGCACCAGAGCAAAGTTTCAACAGAGTTGCCACAGAAATAGGAAAACCTCCACAAAGAAGAGAAAATCCACCAGCACAACAGAAGACCGATGCTGCCCAGCCTATCAATCAAAATGATGGACGCTGCTTCAGGTGCGGCAAACCTGGACACTTCTCTGTTAATTGTAGAGGCAAACTGGTAAAAGACCAGGACTACTACAAAAACAAATACAAGTACAACTACAGAGAAAGAAGTTATGTTGCTGAAATGGAAAATTGGGTCTCTGACTCATCTTCTGATGATGAACCAGAACAAGCCAACTTCTGTGGAGTCGTTGTGGATGATGAAAGTTTAGAAGAAACTGTTGACTGGATGACTGGAGAACCAGAGATAACAAAGGGAACAACAGAAGAAGAAGATCTGGCTCATGCATTTGCTCTTACCACGACAGAATCTGATGACAGAGCGCTGGAGACCACCAGACCCAGTGCCAAGGTATGCTCATCTGAATCTAAATCTGACTCAGAATTAGAAAAGCATGTTTCCATGTTGAATGAGGAATTTCAGCTTCTAAAACAAAAACTTTCTGAAGAAAAGGAGCTAAGAAAACTAGCTCAGAAGGACCTATCTTTTTACAAGAGAGAGAAGACTCTCTTGGAACAAGAAAAGGAAGAAATCTTCAAAGAAAAATCTGAGCTAGAAATCTTACAGAAGAAGAAGGAAAGTCTGTTTTCTGAAAAAATCAAATCTTATGAAAATGATTTAAAACAGAAGTCTGAAAAGTTGAAACAATCTGAAACAGAGAGACTTAACTCTGTTGCTCTAACTGATTATTTTCAAAGAGAAAGGGAAATACTTCATCAATCCCTACAAAGAAAAGAAATTTAGATTAAAAAATACCAAGATGCACAAGATGTGCACATTAAGATAAATTCACAGATGGATACGCAAGGTCTTGGTTTCTCTGACCTTACTCCCTACAACGGAAGGAAGAAGACATCCTTGTCCTCCGCCTTTTGTATTGGGAAAATCCAAGAGGACGTGATATCTGGTAATGCTGTTTTCAAAAGATCTAAAACGTCAGATGTTTTCTCAAAACCAAGAAATCTCAATTTTAGGAATATTAGCTATGACTCCTTTGATCATGAAAAGGTTTTGAAACCATCCTCTGAGTTTATTCTTGATCAAGGAAAAGCTAAAATCATAATTCCTAATTTTGTCAAGGACTTTGATACTAAAGAGATTTTCAACTTTAATTCTTTCAAAGGACAGAAGTCTGCGTCTTCTGAGACAAAGTCCTCTGTTGAAATACCACCGAGCAAACTTAATCCAGAAGCACCAACTTTCTCTCCTACCTCTGAATCAATAAGAACATCTTTTGAAGAAGATTTATTGAAAGTTATTGAAGAAAATGCTATCTCTGATTCTTTAAAACCAAAGTTGAGGAAGTTCAGATCTGTTAAAACAAATATCCCTGTCATACCCATTGAATCGAATTCCTCCAACAGAGCCACTAGAGACTTGCTAGCCTCTAATTGTGACTCTGACTCCGAGGTAGATGAACAGATCTTCTGTGGTCAAAAGAACATCTTACACAAGTCAAAGAAACTACCGGTCGGATCTCCGGATCTAAAAGAGGACGTTTCTTTCTTTAAGAAACAGTCAAGATTTATACTGGTAACAAGCTTTAACAACAAAGATTTCAAGATTCTTGCTTCTAATGCAATAGAAGTAGAGAAGAAAGAGAAAAACAAAAGTGTCTTGGTAAACTCAAATGTTCCTCTTGCTTTCAAACCTGTAAGATTCACACCAGAACAGAAAGAAAAGTGGATAGCTAAGTCTGTTCCAAGTTTCGGTGTAAATCAAGGAAGAAATTCTTTTCGTTCAAATGAATCCATTTCCAAGAATTTCATGACAAAAGAGGCTACTTCTAAGAGTAACAATTTCAAAAAGCAAAACCAGGACAGATTGTTTTCAAAGGCGTATGATTCAAAAATTTCTCAGAATCAAGCTCAAATCAAACAGTTTTTGAATAAAAACAATGTGCATCAGTCATGCTCCATCAACTGCAATTGTATTCAACTGTTATTTAAATTACAAAATCATCTGAATGGTCCTCACTGTGTTCTGAGTCGTTCTGTTCAAAAGAAAAATTCCACGACCACTCCGAACACACAAAGGAAAACCTCTGTCGCACCACCAAAGCCTAACAAGAAAGGACCCATTATGAAATGGGTACCTAAAAGGAACTAATCTGTCGTGCAGAAACCTCATGTGCAGATCTGGTACTTGGACTCAGGATGCTCCAGGCACATGACGGGTAATAAGGAGCTGCTAACTTCCTTCAAAAACAAGATGGGAAGTGCGGTAACCTTCGGAGGAGATACTGGCGGACAGATTAAAGGTTATGGTACATTAGTAAATGGTGGTGTTTCAGTCTCTGAAGTTGCTTATGTTGAAGGATTAAATCATAATCTTCTCAGTATAAGTCAACTCTGTGATCACGGTTTCGATGTCAATTTTAGGAAGAAGTACTGTTCCTTACTACTTTCCGAGTCTGGTCAAGAACTCTTAAGAGCTGATAGAAAAGGCAATCTTTACAAAATGAATTTCGAACCAAACCAAAACACTACAACATAGACTCTGTTTAGTGTCTTTGAATAATGAAGATGCCTGGCTCTGGCACAAAAGATTTGCTCATTTAAACTTTCGAAATCTTGACAGACTTGTGAAACTGAAGTTGGTAAAAGGACTTCCTTCCCTGAAATTTGACAAAGACCATCTCTGTTCTGCTTGTGAACTTGGAAAGATGAAAAGATCTTCACACAGAACAAAGAGTGATCATAGTTGTCCCAGACCCTTGCATATGCTTCATGTGGATCTCTGCGGTCCAATCTCTGTGCAAAGTCTGTCGGGCAAAAAGTATATCCTTGTATTAATTGATGAATATTCTAGATATACTTGGATCGAGTTCATCAGATTAAAATCTGATGTCCCAGAAATTCTGATAAGTTTGTTAAGAAGGATACAGGTTCTGTTAGACTTAAAGATACAAAAGCTAAGAAGTGATAACGGGACAGAATTCAAGAATGAAAGAATCAATGCATACCTAACAGAGGAAGGTATCTCCCAAAACTTCTCAGCTGCCAGAACCCCACAACAGAATGGAGTTGTGGAAAGAAAGAACAGAACTCTGGTGGAAGCCGCCAGAACCATGTTGGCTGGCTCGGTCCTTCCAATGAACTTCTGGGCAGAAGCAGTCTCAACAGCCAGTTTTATCCAAAACAGAGCTGCAATTGTAAAAAGATTCAAGAAGACTCCTTATGAACTCATTAACAACAGAAGACCAAATGTGAAATTCTTTCATGTCTTCGGTTGCAAGTGCTATATACTGAATGACAGAGAACATCAGGGAAAGTTTGACAAAAAGGCAGACGAATGAATCTTTATTGGTTACTCCTTAACCTCTAAAGCCTACAGAGTCTACAACACCAGATGTCGGGTCATTCAAGAAAGTGTAAATGTGTCCTTTGATGAAAGCATATCAAGCTCCTCTGATCAAAACTCAACAGAGGGGACACAGACAAAACAAAAGAAGATAAATTCTTCTAGATCAAGGGAAGAAGACATCAATCTCATGTTCAATGATTTCTTCGATGATGATTCCTATGATAACATCAACAGAGGAGATCAAGCTCAGAACTCAACAGATCAAAATCTGACAGGTACATCTCTCACTGGTCCCTCTAATACTTCACCATCTACTTCTCTGTCTACAGGAGTAATTCAGAGAAATGAGGAACCACACCAGAATGAAAGAGAACCTGAACAAGAGCCTTCATCACCTCTGATGACAAACGTTGGAAGAAATTCCTTGTTTGAAAGTTTACCATCACAGAGTCCTGTTAATATCTCACAGAGCAATGAGGACACTCTCCAAAGTGTGCCACAGAGCCCTGGTCCAAACTTACAGAACTCCGATGCTGAAGTTCGTCCTTTCCCATCAGAAGCACAAACGCCACCAGTTGTCCATGCTCCCATGACACGATGGACAAAGAATCATCCTCATCATCTTATCATTGGTGCTGCTGAAGATGGCATAAAGACAAGATCGGCCACAATCAATGAAGCCTTCTTTGTAAATTTCTTAAGTATGATTGAGCCGAAAAAGATTTCTGAAGCCCTAGACGACCCAAACTGGATCGAAGCCATGCAAGAAGAGCTTCTGGAATTCGAGAGAAATAAGGTTTGGTCCTTGGTTCCACTCCCAAAAGGCAAAGCGGCCATTGGAACCAAGTGGGTGTTTAGAAACAAGAATGACGAAGATGGGATTATCATCAGAAACAAAGCCCGTCTGGTTGCAAAAGGATACAGACAGGAAGAAGGAATTGACTATGACGAAACTTTTGCTCCTGTGGCTAGGCTAGAAGCAATCAGAATCTTACTAGCCTATGCTGCTCATGAGGGTTTCAAAGTCTATCAAATGGATGTCAAGTCTGCATTTCTAAATGGCAAACTACAAGAAGAAGTTTATGTCCAGCAGCCACCTGGTTTTGAATGCTCAGAGTTTCCAGACCACGTTTACAAGCTAGACAAAGCTCTCTACGGTCTTAAGCAAGCTCCCAGAGCCTGGTATGAAACTCTGTCCAAATTTCTTTTGGTCAATCACTTCGAGAAAGGTACCGTCGATAAAACTCTATTCTTCAGGAGATATAAAAATGATATACTTCTGGTACAAATATATGTTGACGACATTATCTTTGGGTCTACACGGCAAGAGTACTGTGATAAGTTTGAATCCTTAATGAAAAGTGAATTCAAAATGAGCATGATGGGAGAACTCTCTTTCTTCCTGGGTTTACAAGTCAAACAATCTGACAGAGGGACTTTCATAAGTCAGTCCAAATACATCTCTGACATGTTGAAAAAATATAAGCTCAATGATTCAAAACCAATGAAAACTCCTATTGCCACTGGAGTTAAACTTGACTCTGATCCTAATGGTGAACCAACAGATGTCAAGCACTACAGAGGCATGATAGGGTCAGTTTTGTACTTAACCGCCAGTAGACCTGATATAATGTTTGCAACCTGTCTCTGTGCTAGATTTCAGGCAAATCCTACCGAGACTCATTTAACAGCTGTCAAACGTATCTTTAAATATCTGAAAGGGACTCAATTTTTGGGTCTCTGGTATCCTCTTAACTCTGGTTTCGAGCTTGTAGCATATACAGACTCAGACTATGGAGGATGCAAGAACGACAGAAAGAGTACCTCTGGTAGCTGCCAGCTGCTTGGAGAAAAGTTGGTGAGTTGGACATCCAAGAAACAGAACTGTGTTTCAACCTCTACAGCAGAAGCGGAATATGTTGCTGCTGCTAGTTGTTGTTCCCAAGTAATTTGGATGAAGACACAACTAAGAGATTATGGCCTGGAGTATGGTAAAATTCCAATTCTATGCGACTCCAAGAGTGCCATTGCCATAACAGCCAACCCAGTTCAACACTCGAAGACCAAGCACATCGATATAAGGTATCACTTTATAAAAGATCATGTTGAAAAAGGGACTATTGAGATGTATTTCGTCTCAACTGACTTCCAGCTTGCTGACTTATTTACTAAAGCCCTTGATGAAAGGAGGTTTAACCTTTTAATCAGCAAACTGGGTATGCTGATCTTGTCCTCCCAACTCTGTTCAAAATTCAACAGAGCCTCTGATGGTCCTACCAGAGCTCTGTCAAAAGGTTGGGTAGGATAATTCAACATAGCTTCTGATCGTTCTCCAGAATTCTGTCAAAACATACTTTTTCAACAAGTCTGTTCTTTTGTTTAATAAAAAAAAATACTTCAGGAGGATCATCTGTCAAGGGGGAGCTTATTAAGGGAAAATGCATGGTTTTAGGGGGAGCAAGTCAATAATCATATTTCCAAAACCAAAATTGACTTTGCTTTTTGAGGTTAAAACTAAATCTTTTGGAGAAACAGTCAGAACTCTGACATCTCATCAGAGCCTCTGTTGCTTCTCATCAGAACTCTGTTTGATCAGGTAAAGTTCTGACCTCACATCAGAAGCAGTTAACAAAGCTTCATCAGAGCTCTGTCTGCCACGTCATCAGAGACGCGGGTCATTTCTAAACGTCAACCACTTGTAACCCACACATCTCTAACCGCGACGGTTTACTTGCACAAAAGTGGTCAGAACAAATCCACGTGGCAATCTCTGATTGAAAGACAAACCGCTAGCTGTTCCCACGTTCTCACTGTAGCAACCGTTCCACTGATCAACTCTCGAGTACCTACAGTACCTAAGACCGTGATCCAGCCACACATTTCCCATATAAATACCCATTTCCTTTAAACCTTTCCATTTCTTACGCTTTCTAAGTTCTCCAAAACCCTGTTCACCTTTCCTCCTCATTCTAACCTTCAAAAACCCTAACCTGCAACAATGGAAAATCCTCAACACTCAGAAGATTCAAGCCGTATTGGTCCTGTCGACCAAATCGTTATTCTCCCATACGAGTTTGCTGAAAGCAACCATCATTTAGATCCAAACCCTGCTCTCTATCTACCCACATACCACATATTTCTGGAGTTCTTCAGAAACTCAGAAATCTTCAAAGCCCTAACAGACTTCGACGACAACATTCCTGAGCTCTACATCAAGCAATGGTGGACTACTTGCCAACACGTAGAAGAGCTAAACGGAATCATCGGCAATGTGGATTCTGGACGAGATGGAGGTTCAGGAACGATCAGAATCAGAGCAACTACCCTGCAGAGAATTCTCGGAATGAAGAGCAAGCGACAGCTCGACATAGAAGCTTTCGAGAAACCACCCAACACTGCTGTTCTTCTGGAGTTTGTACGATTTCTAGGCTACAACAAGGAAATCACTCGCATCGGAGCATTCAAAAGACAGAATCTACCACCAGTGTGGAATTTCATGTTCTCCACACTGAACCGAACCCTCACAGGTAAAACTGGTAGTCAAGATCAAGCCAGCATAGAAATCCTACAGATAATGTATGGATTGTTCTTTCAAAGAAACCTTGAGTATGCCAGTATTCTCTACACCGACCTTCTCACTGCTGTCAATCTCAAAACCTATGCCATCGCCAAAGGAGGAGAAGTTGGGCAACACAAATTTCTGAAAAACATCAAGTTCCCAAGGTTTATCGGGTTGGTGATCAGAAGAGCATTTCAGAGTCTGGAACTGACTCAACAAGGCAATACGTTCAAGAACTGGGTCATGACCAGATTCAATCCAACCACCTCAGGAGAATATCCCCTCATTCGACGCGTACCAGGTACAATGCTCGCTCTGATAAGCCCAGATCATATTTCTATCCAAAACTATAGACATGCTGCTCAACCTCAAGAACCTGAGGTGAGAACCCCAGCATACCTAGGCTCTGAGCCATCTGAGGAGAGTTCGAGTGAGGAAATAGAAGTGGAAGAAGGAAATAGACCAGAGGTAAGAGTACTCGAAGTGGGGTCTTCCTCTAGAGTGATGGAGGAGGAAGTAGAGAACAGAGCATCCACTATGGAGGCTGTTCATGAGGAAGTACGGGTGTCACCAGAGATAGAAGTTCTTTCCTCTGATACTGGTGAGAAAGAAGATAACAGAGAGGAACCCGAGTGTTCTACAGCCCTAGGTACCGAGGAAAATGTGAGGTTAGAAAAAGATGTCCAAGATGACACATCTGAGGGAAATCCTAGCCAACATCCCAGTGCTTCCACACATGCTATCCCTGGTGATCAAGACCAGAGGGATATTGAAACAGAGGTGCACACCTCGAACCCTAACCAGCAAGAACCGCCAGAAGCAACTCTTCATGCTTCTGGTATGCACGAAACTGGGGAATCCATATTCGGTAATGATGTCATTTTGCCCCAAGACATCGATAGGTCACCTCCACACGATGATGCCTCTGTGGCTCATTTAGACTCGTCCCAAAATAGACCTGAGATCTTTGTAATCTCACGTAGCATCTGTCCAACTCAGGGGCAATGGGAGACCATAGTCGAACGAGGGCAAACTTTGCTTGATCCAAATGCCCCTCATCACATCAGATTTCCTTCTTCAGAACCTGAGCTGGAAAAGGAAACTCTGATCAGAACACCTGTAGATACTTCTCCTCAAAGAGAACATCAAGGATCGGGTGGAAGTCCTGCAAGAGCCAACTCAAAAACAACTCTTGAAGCAGGCACCTCTGAACTCGAGGTTAACTTGGAAACATGTGTTGGAACCAAGGATATCCTTGTTGACACTATCACACGAGCAGAGTTCACAAGCTTCTGTGACAGTATCAACAACTCCTTGAATGAGTATAAACTTATCAACGATCAAAAGGAGGAGCTGATCCGCAAGGAGAATGCTTCTCTCCAGGAAAAGGTTCAGACATTAACGACAGAATTAGCCGCTCTGAAGACGCTCTTAGCAGAAAATCATACGGCTCAGATGAACAGAACCCTGCCAACCCCTTCTCTATCAGACTCCAACATCAGAACCTTGACAGAGCTGATCAACAACTCTGTTAAGACCGCCATCACAGAAGCCACGACTTCTTCTGCCGCACCTATCCAGCTCTCTGGCCCCAGACCCAATGACTTACCAATGACTGTCGGTCAGATGGGTGAGTTCAGCAGAAAAGTTCTAAGCAAAATGATGTCAATCTCCTCAAAATTCGTGATGAAGGCTAAAACAACAGAACAGCATGTGCAAGCCTCACTCGATACACACAAGGTCAACTTCAAATCTCAAGTGGAAGAAATCAGAGGTGCAGCAACAGAGGTAGAAGAGGTAATGCGAAAAGCAGCTTCAAACTTCACTGATATTATCTTCCAGACCTCTACATCAAAACGACATGCTGAAGAAGCACCTGCAGAAGAACCTTCGAGCAAAAGGCATAAGGCTAACCCAAAGTTTGTTGTTCCGCCCTCACCAAAAGCTAGACTTGAATCCTCTGACGATGATGACTTTGAGGATGCTACAGAAGATCAGTCAGACAATCAGATGGGTGAGTCCTCAGAACAACAAAAGGGGGTGAAGGAGAAATAGGAGAAAGAGGAGAAAGAGAAGGATAAAGAGAAAGAGAAGGAAAAGGAACCTGTAACAGAGGATGAGGGATCTGCTAAGGGAAAAGGAAAGGTAGCTGAGGCTGAGGCAACTATAGTAGGAGACCAAGGGAATACTTCTGAAGACTTACCAGAGGTGACTATGGTGGTTTTTGATTACATGTTCAAAGACAGAATCATCAAGCCAACAGAATCCTCTCAACAACCACCTGAGGTCATCATTCTGGACACCCCTCCTACTTCACCTAGAACATAACCAGAGAGAACCAACCCGTTCTCTACTGAAGAAACACTAAACCAAGCTCAACCTCAAGAATCTGCCCACATTGATATACTCATGGCAGAAACTCATGAAGACCCAAATCCCAATTCAACATAACAGAACCCCGAATCCTCAACTCAACATTCTGGCAAACCTCCACTAGAAGAAATCTTTGCCTATCTTTATGGTGATCATGACACCATCCCCACAAATGCTGTGCCCATCAACCCACACTTGAGTCCCTGCAGGATAAATACGATCTCTGACGTTAGACGGAAGTTCATCGAAACCAAGTCCGGAATGAACAGAAATATAAACTCAGACTTTGGAATCCGCAGAATCGTAGACATCAAGCAGAAGACCTTTCGGCACAACAGAGTACAAATGAGCTATCATGAGTTCATAGTTGAATCAAATGACAACAGGGTTGAGCACTTCAATGATAACGACCTGGTACTTCTGAACCCTTATGATCTGATTCAACTCCATGCCTACTGTTACAACTTTAGTGACAGATACAAAGAGGCAAGAACAGCACTTCCTGAGGTACGCTTCGCTATGCAAGAGCACATAAATCTAAGAATTCAGATTGACTTTCAGCTAGGCATAGAGTTCGAAGTAGAAGAACTAGCGACTGCTCCACCAAATGAGAGCCTTCAAGGCTATGAGCACTACAGAACCGGAACCGTAGTTGGAAATCCACCAGTATTCATCTGCCGACAAAGAAAAATCAAGAAGGCCCTCAGAGCTTCTGAAATCCACAAATACTCAACAGAGTCGCTGGAATACCTCAGAGATATCATTCAAAATCTCCCAAGAGAAAAATGTCCGGAAGAGCAACAGAGAAACTTCATCACCCAGATCTATCTTATGATCAACTTCCGAGAACTCATCAGAAGATTTGACAGAATCTTAAGGGGAGATAATTTTGCTTAAACTTGTACTTATTTCTTCTCTTTTTTTGCATTGTAATATCTTGAAGGAATAGTACAAAGGCTAACAGAGGGAAAAGTTCTCTGTTCTTTTGTTTATATCTCTGCTACCTTGTATTTTCTTATTTTCAATACTTAGGGGGAGATTGTTAGTCCCAAAGCATCTGATGTAAAAGTATTGAAAATAGTTCAAGTCAGAAGATCAACAGAGATCAGACAGAAGACTTGGAAGAAGTTCATCAAGAAAACCAACAGAGCTCAACAGAGCTCTGTCGGATCCAACAGAGCTCATCAGAGCTCTGTCGAAGAATTCCAGCAAGAGAACAAGTATTTCAACAGAAGATCAACAGAGCCCTTGCAACAGAGCTCTGTGGAGAAAAAGACCTCTGTCAGTCTAAGTCTCATAGGAAATGAAGTGTCAGACACGTGTCCACAATTTCCACGTATGCCCTAAAGATTGGAAACACACTTTCCACGTGTCATTCAGGGGTACGACAGTACACTGTCTACACTTTATCAGGTCTATAAATAGCGAGGTAGTGGAACAACAATTGTAAGCATTTTGGAAGAATAGTTTTCCACATTTGAAAAAGCACGCACTGCAGTATTTCCATAGCACTACTTCGTACGATACTGTCCTGTGAGATTTCCGAACACTCTCTTGAACATATTCTTGGAGTGATTCATTTTATCAATATACGAGCAGTGTTCTTTGTTTTGATTTCATTATCATTTTACTGTTCTATATTTTGATCTTCACAGTTCAGTTATTGTTTACACAATCACTTAGTTTAATGGCTTTGCTTAAAATGCTTCCGCTGTCTATTTATTTACCATTATCGTGATACAACGTGAATCTGGGAACCTACAGAAGCCTCATCTTCAGCTCCTCTAGTTCAAGATGAGTCAGCGACTTATGCTCCGGCTCAGCGATGGACCGTAAATCACCCAATTGATCAAATTCTTGGTGATCCAAACGCTGGTGTTCAGACTCGACGAAGTGCAGGTAATATTTGTTTATTTGTTAACTTTATTTCTCTAACTGAACCAAAGAAAATAGATGATGCCCTCAAAGATCCAAACTGGGTCAGCGCCATGCAAGAAGAGCTGACTGAATTCGAAAGAAACAAAGTTTGGAAACTTGTTCGGAGACCAACTGATAAAACTGTAATAGGCACTAAATGGGTCTATCGAAACAAGTTGGACGAACATGGTACTGTAACCCGCAACAAAGCTCGTCTTGTTGCTCAGGGATACAGACAAGAGGAAGGTATAGATTATGACGAAACATTTGCTCCAGTAGCAAGACTTGAATCTATTCGTCTATTCTTAGCATATGTTGTACACAAAAACTTCAAAGTACATCAGATGGATGTTAAGTCAGCATTTCTGAATGGAAAGCTGAATGAAGAAGTGTATGTGGAACAACCTCCAGGATTCTCAGATTCTAAGTGTCCAGGTTACGTTTATAAACTGGATAAGGCACTTTATGGCTTAAAGCAAGATCCTCGTGCATGGTATGACACTCTTTCTACTTATCTCCATATTGAAAAATTTGAGCGAGGTAAGATTAACAAAACTCTATTTTTTAGAAAAGTGAAAGGTCATATCATTCTAGTTCAAATATATGTTGATGACATTATATTTGGTTCTACTAACCCTGAGCTTTGTACTCGTTTCGCTGATAGAATGAAAGATGAGTACAAAATGAGCATGATGGGTGAACTAACATATTTCCTTGGTCTTCAGATTAAGCAAACTGAAAAAGGAACTTTTATCAATCAGGGAAAGTATGTTAAAGATATGCTGAAGAAATTTGATTTAACTCATAGTTCAGCTATGAAAACCCCTATGGCACCACCGCTGACACTTGACAAGGATTCAAAGGGAATACCTGTTAATGTCACGCTGTACCGTGGGATGATCGGCTCTCTCTTGTATCTTACAGCTAGCCGACCCGATATTATGTATGCAACATGTTTGTGTGCACGATATCAAGCTGAACCTATGTTATCCCATATGAAAGCTGTAAAGCAAATCTTTCGATATCTTAAGGGGACAGCAAACCTAGGTCTTTGGTATCCCAAAGATTCAGGATTCGATCTAACCGCCTATTCAGATAGTGATTTTTCAAGTTGCAAAATGGATATGAAAAGCACCACAGGAGGATGTCAACTCTTGGGTGGATAGATGGTAAGTTGGACAAGTAAAAAGCAAAATTCAGTGTCCACTTCCACAGCTGAAGCTGAATATGTAGCTGCTGGAAGCTGTTATTCTCAAGTCTTGTGGATGAGAAATCAGCTACTAGACTACGATCTTCAGCTCTCCAAAATTCCAATCTATTGCGACAGCACAAGTGCCATCGCTATAGCAAACAATCCAGTACTACATTCAAAGACCAAACATATAGAAATCAGATATCATTTTATCAGAGATCATGTGATGAATGGTGATATAGAACTTCATTTTATCCCAACTGATTATCAGTTAGCTGATTTATTTACCAAACCTCTTGATGAGACAAGATTCAACTTTCTCATCAGCGAGCTTGGAATGCTGAACTTTGAAGGATAAAATCTTCAGCGGTTCACATTAATCAGCGATAGGATAAAATCAACTTGTATAACCCATTCTATCATCTTCTATCTGAATAAAACTTGGTTAAGCTGATATCAAGGTATGTTTTCTCTCTCTGACAATCGCATGAAAATGAAAGATTTCAAAACAGAATGCATCGCTGAGTATCTCTTCCTTAACAGCGATATTTTGAAATTTCTTAAAACCTTCACTGATATTTTCATTCAGTGCTTCATGTTTTTCATAAGAATCCCTGAGTTTTTCTAAACCTCAGAGACATCCAAGAATATGAAAGGACAGTTGTGACGTCATTGCAACGGATAAACCCCGGCATGTTTTCTCTTCCTGACACACGTTTGCACGTCTCGTTCAACTTCCAATCAAATGCAAACACGTGTCCGTGTCATGATGAAAATCTTTTCCCGCTCAAGATTTTCTCTTTCTAAAAATCTCTATATAAACAAATTCTTTGTTTATATTTTTCTTTTACGCGATCTATCTTCCTCCGCAAGAAAGAATTCACCGTTGCATTTGCGCTTTCAAAAACTTCAAGAACTGTTCATCATCTTCTTCATCAAACATCAAGGTTAAATATGTTCTTATTCATTACCAAATGCGTATAACTTGTTTCTGATCTTTTCTTTGTTTTAACAAGATCAAACAAAAGAACTTCTTAAAATAAAATCATTTTTCTTTCATGATTTTATGAACACAACCATTTCATGCTTGTTCTTCAAGTTTAAATGCGAAAATCTTAAACTTGTTCTTCATTCGTTTCCAGAATCTAATTCTTCATAGAAAACTGGATAACAAGAATAAATGGGTTTTACATTTCGTTTCTTAAAATCAAGAAAAACCCTAATCTTCATTAAGACTTTTGTGTCTGAATGAAATGGATAAAATTTGAACCATCTTAATGGAAAATCTTTCCACATTAAGATAATTCTTATTTGTTAACATCTTTGGTTGAACTGATAATACAGAGAAATGGCATCGTCTGACATTCCTGCTACCGCTGAGAACATCTCCGCTGATTCGGAGGAAGTGGACATCCTCAAGGCTCCTCAAGTCAAGTTTGCCCTTGACAAACTGGATTGGACTAAGGTGAACAACCTCTATGCGCTTTTCGAGTTTCCTCCTCGAAAGAAAGTCACACATCTAGATGATGCTGTGAAATTCCTAAAGAATTGCTGCATCTCCACAGCCCTGACCATAACACCTCCTGCTCATCAGCTCTTGCTCTCACAATTCTGGTACTCAGCCAGACACTCTCAACTACCTTCAGCCAAAGACCCCTCCAAAACAAACGATTGCATCCTCTGCGACATCGAATATGGCACCATGAAGATCACCCCTACCATTATTCGCAAAGCTCTCAGCCTTCCCATCGCTACCAAGGAAAAACCTTTCGTTCCCCTCCCTGACCCCAAGAAAAACTCAGACAGGGAATCCATCATTGCATTTTTTGATGCAATGGGCTATGTATGGGAAATCGGCAGAGACATGAAGGGTGAGAAGAAGCTGACGATTATCAAGAAATTGAAAATGCCCGGCGAGATGAATTTCATCTTCGCTCATCTTATCAGCTGCATGACTGCAAAGAGCGGCTCCTCTGACCAAGCCGCTAAACCTCAGCAACCAATGGGATATGCACTGCTGAAAGGTCTCAACATAGACTGGGCATCGATTATCTATGATGACCTAGTTCTAAGAGTGGACACCGTTGCTGACAGACCTCCATGGGTTCCTTACCCCCGATTCATCAGCGCCATCTTCCAATATGGCCTGATGGAGAGCTACCCACCTGAAGGTGACCTGAAACTCTCTCAGGTCGGCCCAAAGATACTCGACTTCAAACCAATGGTGAATGAGGTACGTCTTTCTACACTCTTGTCTCTTCTCAACCCTTCTTCTTCTCATTCTGTGGCTCCTTCAGCGACAATACCCATCGCTGATACCCTGGCCACAAAATCCTCTCCTTCTAAGAAAAGGAAACATTCTTCTACCCCACTTGGTTCTAAAAGGATCAAGAAAACAAAGGAGCAACCCCAGCAATCTCATGCTGAAGACTCCTCAGCTGCTTCTGCAGAGCTGAAGGAACGTTCAGTGGTACGCTCTGCCACACCTGAACAAGCCATCCCTTCAAACCCAACTTCAGCGTCTCTAAACGCTGAGGTTACAAACTTGGAACCTACCCAACCTCCTTCAGTCTCTCAAAAGACTGATGAAGTGATTGTCAACGAATCCAACGCTGAACTCAGAACCCAACCCCCATTCTTATCCTTCGCTCCTCCCTCCACTCATTTGGTCTCTACTCCAGATCTCGCTGGAGCTGCCATCATTTCTACGGAACCTAAAGATGATTCTCCAGGAATGATGAAGACAGGACCTGCAGGGCAATCCATGGGCATTTTTGAAGATGACATGGAACTTTTCTCAGGAACCCGTGATTTTGATGAATTCACCAATCCTCCTGCAGGTACACACCAACCCATAAACACTGTGACTAAACCCCAAACTTCTGAGCTTTCCTATGTTCACAAGTTTTTATATGTTACAGGTCCTAATTTGGGAGACATCAACGCCTCCTTGAAAGCTGTGGAATCAACGCTGACAGATCTCACCACCACTCTTTCTAATAACTCTACAGCTGTAACAATCGCTGGAGAGAATCTGAACAAGCTGACAACGGTGGTGGAGAAGAAGGCTTCCACAGATGACTTGAAGCAAGTTGATAACACTCTCAGCGACTTCGCCAAGGTGCTCGCTGACATCTACACAGACTACACCTCTCTCAAAAATTCAGTTTCATCCATGTCCAACGAGGTCACATCGCTGAAGACATCGGTTGGACAACTAGAGGGAGATATGTCTGTTGTAAAGACTGACTTAGGCTCTATAAAGACCGATGTTAGTTCGATGAAATCGATGATCGAGCAGCTACTACACAAAGCGAATACTCTTGCTCCTGCCCCTGCCCCTGTCCCTGCATCTGACAACTTCACAGCGACGGATCGCACTGAGCTGAAGAAAATCAATCCTGCTATTTTTGGCCTTGAAGACAGAATAGCAAAGATTGAAGTTTGTATAGGTCTCTTTGGCCAAGAAGACAGAGAACCTACCAACGCTGCTGAATCTACCCATTCCTCCCCCAGTCATCATGAAAAAGAGGGGGAGAAGAGCGCTGAAGACCTCTCCAAAAGCGCTAAAGACCTTTCCCATGATGAATCTATCAGGGGAGAGAAGGATACTGAAGAAACCAACGCTGGACCTCAGGGAGATGAAAACCCTGAGGAAACCGAGAAGCTCGCCTCTGTATCTGAGGGGGAACAACTCGAAGAAGAAGCTGATAAAACCGAATCCGAAGCAGAAGATGATGAAGCCGTCGACATCCCTGATGATGAACCATCCTCTTCTCCAAAGAATGATGATGATGATGACGAAGATGACGATGACTTCTTTATCATCAAACCTGCTCCGAAGATCAAAGCTCTTAAGGGAATCTCGATAAATGAACCTTCAGGGGAGCGGACAAAGACAATGCCCTCAGCCTCTGGAGCTGAGAAAGGCAAAGGCAAAGGCGTCGCTGAAGATGACAATCTGATGATCTTGCTTGAAAAGCCGGTTTGTCAGGTATACTAAACATCTCTCACTCCACCCCTCCTCTATCAGTTCTACTACCCAAGCCTATACACTTGAACCAATTCTCTCTATCTGATTCTACCCAAGTTCTTACTCGTAAGATCGCTGTGTTTCAGCTAGTCCTCTCCCCTGTTTGAGGATATCGCTGAAGGCTCCACTACTGCGACTTCACCAATAATACCAGCTGCTGCTAAAGAAATAATCCCAGTCTTAGATTTAATCTCTGAGACTGATGAACCAGAAGAACAGCTACTCTCGCACAGAGGCAGACCTTCCTTAGCTCCTCAAAAGCTAAGTGAAGAGGATCAGAAAAGAAGAGAGGAGATAATAAAGCGATTCGAGGATCAGCGAATCATTATGAGGCGTGATCAACTTCCTTCAGTTCCTCCAAAGTTCAGGATTTCCAAAAAGGAATACAAGGAACACCTCAGAGCTGAACGCCTAATCGCTGAAAGAAAGGAAGCTGGAGAAATAGACAGAGAATACGCCATCCAGCTTTCTAAACGATCAATAAAAGACCCCAAGCTGAAAAGAGTTCCCATTGATGTTCAACGTAAGTTCTGGGAAAATGCCAAGAAGATAACTGAAGAAAGGAGAACTGTGTCTCAGTCAACTTTAGCCTGGTGCAAAGAAAAGGTCATCTACAGACTCTCTCCTGCTAAAATCAACAAGGTATTCATCTCTGGAAGAACAACCCTTGTTTCAATCGCTGAAGTCGAGATATTCAGAGAAGATAAGAAGTACGAAAAATTCTATGCTGAAGCCATAACGAAGTACGGTCTCTCTGAATGGTTGGAGATCAGGTTAGCCATCCAGAAGTCCAAGTCGAAGTACAAGGAACATGTTGAAAAGCTGATCAACAAACAAATCGACTTAGTATACTCCTGTGTTGATATTCCTCCTCCTCCTCCTCTCGAAAGTCAGAAAAGAAAGGCCTCAGCGAAGAAGAAGAAGAAATCTATATCTTCAATTGATGGCCCTGTCATACGAAATGAAACAGGTATTGGTTTTTCACGTTCTGAAGTCCTTGGTCCTGATCCTGATCTTTCCATGCTTGACACATCTCTTCCTCCTGGTGAGTCTTTCATCCCTGGCAAAGTCATAAGCGAACCCTACGGGATATTTTTCCATGACTACGATGGTGGAAAGCATTTTCAACGCATCTCTGAACTTCACATCACTCCCATCGAACAGCTGAGAGATCTCATCTACTGGTGTGACTTCAGGAATGACCCTCAGGCACGACATCTAAAACCCTTGATTTTTGAAGAAGCACTGATCAAAAGAAAACAAGGTGTAACCGTTCCTGACTGGATGATTCCCACCACATCAATGACCCTTGATGAACTTCTCATTAAGGAAGAACCCTTTACAAGCTGATATGATCGCCTTTTTCTCTATTGTATCAGTTATTCTTCTGTACTTGTAATTTATTTCGCTCGTACTTGTAATCTTTCCATTTCTCTTTGTAACCTGATTCAAAGTTTTAAAGAAAGATTTCAGCGAATGTACTTTACACCATCAGTACTGAAAAGATCCCAGAAAACAGTAAAAGGGACAAATATTTTATGAGTTCTTTTTATCCTTATGTTTTCATTATATAGCAATTTTCTTTGTTGCTATGTCATAATCAAATAGGGGGAGATTGTTGATCCAAACCCTCAGTGATTTGATAATGACCCTCTCTTATACTTAGTGAAAATTGTAAGTAAACAATATGTATCAGAGTTTCGCTATCGCTGATAAGTACTAAGATCTTACAGTACTGCTGATAGGAACTCTCGCTCTTTAAATTAAACATTCAGCGAACACTGTTCACCATTAATGCTCTGAGTCTGTTCAGTCATTATGATGATCGCTGATAAGTTAGTTGTTTACTTATGATCCCTGAAGACAAGTTTCACGTCAACAAAGGTTCTACGCTGAAGTCGAAGATCAAGCTCAAGAACCAGCGACAAGTCTCCTAATGAACTGATGCGGATAAACGAAGACTCAGATTTGTCCACTCAACGTGAAGTATCAAGTACAACACTTCAGCTATCGCTGAACTTTATCATTCGCTGAATAGAAAATGATAATCGCTGAATCAACGAAAGCTGATCATGAAGTCCTCCGTACAAAGTACTTTTGTCTTAACCCCCCTTGCACGACTCCGTACGAAATGTCAGAAAAGAACCTCCGACTGTCTGAAATCGTACAACCACTCTGATACTACATTGTTCATCCATGCGGCTACTAAGGTTGTCAACAAAGGTCAATGACATGCAACCAACCGGCTGATGACACGTGTAAAGTGTATACTGACTTGCATTAAATGCATGAAGTATATAAAGAGATGAACCCACTTCTTTTGAAATAACTTGCTAACTCTGGACAAGTTCAATCTCTTATCTCAAGATAGGTTATTATTAGTAATTTCCTTATCTCTCTTAGTGCAAGAAACCTTAGTGTTCCAACTTGTTTAGATTTAGGTTTATCCTTAATCTTGTTTCCGCAACAAGCTGTAAATTGTTAATGATTTATCAATAAACAATTTAGAAAAGTAAAATCTGTGTATTTGTATTCAACCCCCCCCCCCCCCTTCTACAAACTTGTATAGGCCTTCGGTACCAACACCCCTCTTGTCTTAGAAGAGTCACTCGAGAAGGAAAGGTCCAACTTTCAAAAGGAAAGGCAAGCGCTCATCACAGAACTTGAGAATCTCAAATCCGTTAAAACCGAAGTTGTGACGGATGAAGGACAGGAAATCCTTCGGTGTGAAATCAATAAGCTCACATTAAAAACAGTCTTCCTTGGCAACATAAGCGATGTACGAGCATACGAGAAATGGTCAACTCCAAGAGCAGGTTGACCTACTCCAAAATGAAAAGCATATTTCACCCGAACTTTCCTCCAACTCATTTGATGCATCCTCGTGTAAAGCTTTCATTGGAAAAATCTTTTCACAAGACGGCAAAGTGTCTCAAGATAAAAGTGTGTTAAGAAATTTAAACTCTGGTTTTTTCCTAGCTTCCGCACCGAATTCCCCAGAACACACAGACACAAAGTGTTCCTCACCTTCCTCTACCAATCCAAGTCCACCTATTCCGGATATAAATTTTTCAGAATTTATGGAATCCGAAGGTAATTCTGATGAAGAGTTTGAGTCGTTCCCCTTCGACAAACCTCTTCCAAGTCATACTGACTTTCTTTCACCCGTGGTTAATCGATCGGTCAATTTTCAAAAGGGTGAATGTTCCAAATCAAAGTCCCCGATTGTGATTAAGCTTTCTAAAACTGAGTCGCACTCTAAAAAATAATCACACCCGAGGCAAAAGACCGATAGATCAACTGATAGAAAACATGTTTCCTCAAAAGCCACTGACCATGATGTCCATGTTGTTTCAGATAAAATCGGTCGAGCTAAATAGGACAAACAAAAGTGGCTAGCTAAGGAATCTATGGAGAATGATGCATCAAAGTCATTTAATATTGTTTTTTATCCTAGAATGAACACTAATGATTGTGCTTGGAATCATAGGAATGATTTTGTTAAACAAGATATTAAATTTCCGATTAAACTTTATTCCATTCAGCAATTGGTTCAATTATCGCATGATTGTTTGTGTTGTTCTAGTTGTGGTTGGAATGACTTTGACGACATTAATAATAATGATTGGTTTGGGTCATATCATATGTATAATTCTACACTCAAACGCAGACCCCGTAAAAACAAAAAGAAATCTAAATCTACACGGGGTCCCCAATCAGAGGTTAAACCCAAACAAGAGAGGAAACCCATTTCAAAACGGGCTCCTCCTACTGAGGTTAAACCTACACCTAAGAGGCAACCTGCTTCAAAACAAGTTCCTCCAAAAGGTGTAAAACCTAACCCTCCAAAAGGTGTAAAACCTAACCCTCCAAAAGGTGTAAAACCTAACCCTCCAAAAGGTGTGGTACTTAGATTCTGGATGCTCCAAGCACATGACCGGAAGGAGGGAGCTTCTCACGAACTACAAGGAACAATATTGCGGAGACGTGAGATTTGGGAATGATGACAAGGCGCCGATTTTGGGATACGGCGACATTGTCCAAGACAAGATCACATTAAAGAAAGTTTCTTACGTCGCGGGATTGGGACACAACCTGTTCAGTATCGGCCAATTCTGCGATAAAGATCTCGAAGTCACATTCAAAGCCAAAAGGTGTAGCATTCTCACTGACACCGGAAAGGAGCTACTGGTTGGAACCCGAAAGACCAACCTATACACCATCGACCTCGCAGCCCTAAAGACCAATAATTCTGTCTGCCTGATGTCAAAGGCCAATTCCCAGCAAGCGTGGATTTGGCATCGACGTCTCTCGCACCTAAACTTCAAGAGTATCAACAAACTGGTGCTTGGCGGACACGTGAAAGGCATGCCCGACCTTCAATTCGTGAAGGACCGACTCTGTAGGGCATGCGAAATGGGAAAGATGAAGCGAGCGACGCACAAGCCGAAGGCCGCTCCGAGCACGTTCCGGTCCCTCGAAACTATCCATATGGATCTATGTGGACCGATGCGTGTTCAGAGCATCAACAAGCGCCAGTACGTTCTGGTGATGGTGGATGATTTCTCACGTTATACTTGGGTCAAGTTTCTCTGCTCGAAGGACGAAACCGCGGAGCTTATTATCAACCATCTGAAGACTATCCAGGTGAACCTTCAACGGCAAGCTCAGACCATCAGGACCGACAACGGGACGGAGTTCAAAAATCAAACGGTGAACGAATACCTGACTTCAGTCGGTATTTCACAAACCTTCTCGGCTGCACGCACTCCTCAACAAAACGGAGTGGTGGAAAGACGCAACCGTACCCTAGTCGAATCCGCTCGTATAATGCTGTCTCAGTCCAAACTGCCATTATTTCTCTGGGCCGAAGCGGTGTCAACTGCATGCTACACGCAAAACCGCTCTATCATCAACAAGCGGTTCAAAAAGACGTCGTACGAGATCATCAACAACCACGTTCCGAACATCAAATACTTCCACGCGTTCGGATGCACGTGCTACGTCCTGAATGACAAAGACGATCTCGGCAAATTCAGCCCGAAGGCGGACGAAGGAGTTTTCATAGGATACTCCATGCAGGCTAAGGCGTATCGCGTTTACAACAAACGGACTAAAACCGTTACCGAGAGTGTAAACGTGACATTCGACGAAGCCGCGGATTTGGCTTCTGAACAATTCAGAACCCGGTTTAACTGGTGTGTTAGCTTCCGAACTTTCCCGTTCGGGATCTGCACAAACAACAGTAAATCCGAATCACGCATCTACGTCGAATGCTCAACTTTTTGATTTTGATTTACTGTTTCAATACTTTTATGATGACATGTTTAACACTGCTACCCCTTATGTCTCAGCGCAACCACGTATTGAAGCTACTCAAATCGAGGTTTCGGCAAATCTCTCCGGTCCGCCGCCTTCGACCAACTCTCCAACTCTTACAGTGGAGATATCTCAACCATCTTCATCAACATCATCTGATAAAATCATCCCCCTGGAGGAACCAGTTTAACACCCGGATATCACTCCTGAAGATTCGTTATCTACTACAATCCTTGATCAGCCTCTGCATTCCTCAGAAGCAGAAGTTGCTCAACCTTCGACGAATCCACCAACGTCTCCTCCGAGAAACCAACATGCTACACTTGAAGCCGTACAAGACCTTCCAACCGGTGGATACGTGGATCCGGACACCTCACACTCAACTCAGCAGCCGCTTGACACACACTCAACAAATGGACCAAAGCTCATCCCATGCACCAGATTATCGGTGATCCTTCTGTTGATCCAAACCCTCAGTGATTTGATAATGACCCTCTCTTATAGTTAGTGAAAATTGTAAGTAAACAATATGTATCAGAGTTTCACTATCGCTGATAAGTACTATGATCTTCCAGTACCGCTGATAGGAACTCTCGCTTTTTAAGTTAAACATTCAGCGAAGCTGTTCACCATAAATGCTATGAGTCTGTTCAGTCATTATGATGATCGCTGATAAGTTAGTTGTTTACTTATGATTTCTGAAGACAAGTTTCACGTCAACAAAGGTTCTACGCTGAAGTCGAAGATCAAGCTCAAGAACCAGCGACAAGTCTCCTAATGAACTGATGCGGATCAGCGAAGACTCAGATTTGTCCACTCAACGTGAAGTATCAAGTACAAGACTTCAGCTATCACTGAACTCTATCATTCGCTGATATGAAATGATAGATCGCTGAATCAACGAAAGCTGATCATGAAGTCCTCCGTACAAAGTACTTTTGTCTTAACCCCCCTTGCACGACTCCGTACGAAATGTCAGAAAACAACCTCCGAATATCTGAAATCGTACAACCACTCTGATACTACACTGTTCATCTATGCGGCTACTAAGGTTGTCAACCAAGGTCAATGACATACAACCAACCAGCTGATGACACGTGTAAAGTATATACTGACTTGCATTAAATGCATGCAGTATATAAAGAGATGAACTCACTTCATTTGAAGTAACTTGCTAACTCTGGACAAGTTCAAATCTCTTATCTCAAGATAGGTTATTATTAGTAATTTCCTTATCTCTCTTAGTGCAAGAAACCTTAGTGTTCCAACTTGTTTAGATTTAGGTTTATCCTTAATCTTGTTTCCGCAACAAGCTGTAAATTGTTAATGATTTATCAATAAACAATTTAGAAAAGTAAAATCTGTGTGTTTGTATTCAAACCCCCCCCCCCCCTTCTACAAACTTGTATAGGCCTTCGGGACCAACAAGTGGTATCAGAGCAGAATTGTTTAATCTCATAAACAAGATCTAATCTAAGATATTTCTCTTCCTTGCTATTATCTGAAAATGGCCACCAACACAAACACAAATTATATAGACAATGGTTCTCTTGCAAAACCCCCTAGATTTTCCAGAGACAACTTCAACTTATGGAAAAATAGGATGACACTCTTCTTAGAAGGTGTAGACCCTACTATGCCTTACTATCTTGAAAACGGCCCATACATCCCTGTAACAATTGATCCTTCAGTTCCAGCCACTGCAAATAGACCTGCTATTCCAGAAAGGCTGATTCCTAAGGAAATACACATGTGGACCGACGAAGATAAGAAGAAAGTGGCTATAGATACAAAAGCCAGATCCATACTATCCATGGCCCTTCCTGACGAAGTCTACCATTCCGTCATGAATCTGAAAACATCTAAAGCCATGTGGGACACAATATGTGTTCAGTATGAAGGAACGTCTGAAGTCCAGGACTCAAGAAAGATCAACCTGGTAAGACAATACGAAAGCTTCATTTCTGGTAAGAATGAAACTCTCTCTGAAGTTCACCAACGTTTTAATTGTTTAATTATAGATCTGAAAACTGTTGGTAAGGAATATTCTAACTTTGAGGTGCTGACAAAGTTTCTAGAATGTTTACCTGAAAGCTGGGACAGTTATTCTATGTGTCTCAAACTGTCAAAGGATCTAAAATCAATGACCCTTGCTACCTTATATGGCACGTTGCTGAATCATGAGCAATCAAGCCATCTTAAGAAGAATCTTGTAAAAGATTCCAAAAGCACCCATGTTGCTTTAATCTCAGAGGAACCTTCTACTCAGCGACCCTCGGTCACTGTCACTGAGTTAGAAAGTAACTCTGAAAGTTCATCAGATTCTGATTTTTCAGATGATGAATCTTTGGCTCTCCTAACTAAGAAGTTCAGGAGATTTGCCAAGAAGAAAATGTTAAGAAAGAACAAACCTCTTTCCATAACTGACAAGCCTAAATCATCAGTTTTTGTTGATAAGGCTACTGCTACTTGTTTTAACTGCGAAAAATAGGACATTTTGCTAACGAGTGCAGGTCTAAGAAAGTTTCTAGACCCTCAGCTTTTACAAAGAAATCCTTTGTTCCAAGGAATAAAGATGACAAATACTCAAAGCTAAAAGAAAAATATGCGAAGTTGAAAAGCTTTAAGAAGAAAGGCAAAGGCCTGATGGCTGACTATGATTGGGATGCTTCTGATGAAGAAGCATCATCATCTGACTCTGAAGATGATGAAGCAAATCAATGTCTCATGGCCAAGATTGAAGAAGAGGAAGAAAGTTCAGACATTCCCTCCACTTCAACATCTGCTATTCAGGTATCACCTTCTTTCTTTACCAATATTGCAAATATTGATGAAGCTGATAGTCTCCGTAAGATCGATCTCTTGACTAGAAGTTTATACGAAGCCATGAACGGGAAAACTGTGGTTGAAAACCAAAACCTTGATCTCGCTGAAAAGCTTAAAAACTGCCACCTTCAAATAGAAAAGCTTTCTAAAATTGAAGAAGATTTTAAAGATCAAGTATATTTAAATCAGCTAGTCAAAATCGAACGAGCAGAAGCTATCGCTGCATTAAAGGCTGAAAAAGCTACTGTTGAAGGATGGTGTAATTCTTCAACAAAGATCACTGAGATAATAAAGTCTCAAATTCCACTGAGTGATAAACGTGGTTTGGGTTACAAATATGAAACTTCAAAACCAACCACTGAGCGTTCAATGCTTAAATTTGGAACGTTCGTATCCTCAGTCGCTGATACTTCATCTTCTCAGTGCTCCTCGTCCATTACACCAATCCCTGAGGAAACTCCTACCTCCTCAAAAGGCAAGGAGAAAATGGTTTATTCAAAACCTACCTCTGTCTTTAAAGACAAAGGTAAAGGAATTGTTATTTATCAAAATCCTCAGAAGGGTACTTTAGTAACTAAGCTGAATGCTTCTAAAGTTTCAGTGACCCATCCCTCTGGATCAAGGAAGCTGCTCTCTGAATCTATTCAGCGATCTACTCCTAGACTCAGAGTGGATGTCCTTGTTAAGAAATCCGAAGAACTAAATGTTCGTCCCATTTCTAAAGCAAATAGCTTACTTGGTGCTGGTACTTCTAATTCTAAATTAAAAGCTCAGCATACAAATGGTCCTAGAACTACTTTTAGCTATAGGAAATGTTATCACCGTGGACTCACTGATCATATTGCTAGTAAGTGCCCCACAGCCACCAAAGCTGAAAAGATAGCTAAGGTGAAGATTGCCCCCAAGGCAAAGAAGACCAACCCTGGTGCAAATCAGGTCAAGGTGAATTCTACCACTGAGGTTAATAAATTAACCAAAGTAAAGAAAGACAAAGCTGAATCTTCAAATGCTGCGAAGACTGCTGAACCTTCCATTCCAACTACTTCCACTAACAAACGTGTATACATGGTTAACTGGGTACCCAAGAAAAACTAATCTTCCTTTGTATTGCAGGTTAAGAAGGGTATCTGGTATCTCGAGAGCGGATGCTCTAGACACATGACTGGTAAGAAAAGCCTGCTCGCTGAATACAAGGAAGAGAAAGGTCCCTCTGTGACTTTCGGTGGAAATGGAAAAGGACATACCCGAGGGTATGGTGTACTTTCAAATGGTACAACCTCCTTCAGAAGAGTCGCATATGTTGAAGGGCTGAAGCATAATCTTCTAAGCATCAGTCAGCTTTGCGACATGGATAACAAAGTAATCTTTACTAAGGAATCCTGCTTTGTCACTGACAAAAAGGAGAAGATAGCTCTCAGCGGTTATCGTTTGGAAAATGTTTATGTAATAAACATGGACTCAACAACCACTGAGAACTCCTGTTTCTTCTCAAAGGCCTCATCTGATGTCAACTGGCTATGGCATAAGAGGCTCTCTCATTTAAATTTCAAGACACTGAATACGCTTTCTTCAAAAGAGTTAGCCACTGGTCTACCTCAGCATTCATACGCCAAATAGTCGTTATGTTCAGCGTGTGAAAAAGGGAAGCAGACCAAAGCAAGCTTTAAGTCAAAGCAAGTTTCTTCAGTGTCATCTCCTCTACTGAAGCTGATCTTATTTCCATTCTTCGATCTCAATCATCTGCTCAGTCGTCTTCCGTCAATAACTGAATGGATCAGCTTGACGCGACTCTCAAGGAAGTTAAGCAAGCCCTCACCACTTTATCCGCGAGAGTCGCCTCCATGGAAGAAACCTGCAAAAGTCAAGCCGGTGGACTAAAGCGAAGGCACGATGATCAGGATGATCCTGATCACCGTGAGGGGGAGAACAAAAACTGCGATTAGCCGAGTCCGCCCTGATCCTTACTGAAACTACAACAATCGTGGTTTAACTGGAACCATCAACTGTGGCAATTGCAACCGAAGACGAACCTGAAGCCCAGTTGAGCCTAGCCGAGATGGTCATTGACATGGACATCTCGGACGACGAAGACCCAACGGTTGAAAAGCCCGAGGGAGAAACACAGGAATTGGTCACCTATGATACATCAGATACGACCGCACTACAACTGATTGATCCAGACTCAGAGGTCGACCCCGAGACCGAAAATGCATGGTACGAAAAAGCCGCCAGTGCAATAAATCTCCAGGTAAATCTGATCTTTCCTACTGATGAAGACGACAACGTTGACTATGACCAGTTTCTGCTTCAAAACCTATATGGTACACCTGCCCACACTACACATGATCCCGAGACTTCTACGATACCCGAAACTTCAACTGCTGCAAACCCGACATCTCCTCAACAACCAACAGCTTCAGATCATCCTCCTCCTCAACAGCAACAAATCCGATGGGAGAAGATCACGATCCTTATTCCTCACCTGGAGGAATCACTGAAGAAGTTATACGTTCACAGGTTACGCCCTATCGAGCCAACTTTCTGCCTTGGGATTTCTCACTTCGACAAGGAATACCAAGGCCAGTACATAAATGCCATGAAGCGGTGTCTGCCAGTTAGCCAAGTCTGAACCAAGCACAAGATCTCTGAAGTGCTCAACATCCAAACCTGCCGAATCCTTAGAGTCATGTTTCCAGTTTTCGCCGTCCGACGAGAAGATGGTAATGAATGGAGAATCTCCGAAGCTGACTTTAAGAACCTTAGACCGTTCGACTACCTTGTTATACTGAAAGACCTCCGAACCAGAACCATCCAACCGCTTCAAGTAATAAAGGTGCTCGAAGCTGTCCATCGATTCCTGATTCACACGATTATGATGTCATACCTTACAGACTTCCAAATAGGAATTGAGAACAGAGCAAAGAAGGTAAACCTGCTAAAACCGAACCTGAAAGCTCCTGAGATGAAGATGTATCCCGAGAACGCACTGCTTCTTGAACCAGAATTTGGGATAGTATACCTCAACGAACAGAAAGAAAAGAGGTTTCTTCGTTTCAGCCAGGTCGAAAGATTATGCGATGGCACACTCCTCAAAATAAAAGATGCTCTTCGCAACATCATCACTTACGAATCCGAAAATCAAAAGGTTTCGTATGTTCCCAACTCAAACGAGACAACCGCTCGAGAAGCCTTAGAAGTGATAGAAGACCGCATCGACTACCGCCGAGCCATCAGAATGTTCAAGATCCACTTGGCATTCCGAAAGAGATATGTCGAGAACTGGCGCGAACTTGAACTTCAATTCAAAGGGGTAGATTGTTAGGGTCAAATCAGGTTGAATAGAAGTTCAAGGGTTAAACTGTTATTTATCAATTTGAGCCTTAAAAGTGTAAACGGGCCATGGGCTTACATGCCATGGGCCCATAGTATATAAAGTGTTTTAGCTTAGAAAGTTAATCTAGTTGTCTATTTTACACTTTCAGAAAACGTATTGTAATTCTCTCTATATTGAAAGTGAATTGGATGACCATTGGAAATCATACTGTTTGTGTTCATATCTATTGATTTTTATTGTTCGTTGCACTGATCTGGAACTCACAAGTATTGACCGGACAGTGAGTTTTTCGGTAGGGCAGTGTTGTCCGGTAGAGAGTTTTCCAGACAGTGGGTGTCCGGGAAGCGGGATCCGAATGGTGGAATCCGAATAAGGAAATGGTGTATTAGCTAGGTACTTGGGGAAGGTTTGGTCGGATGACTTATCACCTTCGTTTTCTGTTTTTCACATAAGTGTTCAGCCTAAAGGTTCGAAACGTAAGTGAGAAGTATCAAGCAAGGGCAGGTGAGTCTTTCTAACTGAAAATGAGTTGACTGGTATGCTATTTTAAACGCATGAGATATTATGAAAGTTCATGTTTTATCTTTCGTATATGAAACTGCATGTTTGCTATGTTTGAGAAAGTTAAATTATTATGTATGCATACATCTGAAAGTGGACATGATACGACTAAGTCGGGGGGGTGTCCCGCCAGTGCTTATACCGGGGGTGTCTCGTTGATGCCATGGAAGGTGTATTGCAATTAAGGCAGTGTGAGACTGGCACGTTGTCACCCGTGTACGGGACTTCAGTGTGCCATTTCATGTGTTGTTGTCTTACTGTTGGAAGCTTATTGTTTTAAAACATTAAATTGTTTACGGATGTTTATAAACTGCTCTAAATTGTTTTATTATGAGAAAGTGATTGTAGAGGGAACTCACTAGACCTTATGGTATAACCCTCGCTTTTCAAAACTAAACCCATTTTCAGGAAAGCTGTAGTAGGAGGCTCAGGCAAAGGAAAGGGGAAGGCCTAAGCTAGAGGCAGGGAATAGATGATAGTTCCTTTATCTTACTTTTAATTCAAGTCTTTGTTTAGAAATGTTCTCATTTGTATAGGTTGTTTCCGCAAACCAAATTGTTTAATGGTTGGTTTTAGTTTAAATTTGGGGCCGTTTTGGCTAGTATTTTATGATTGAATGTTCAAGCTTTATGTTTGGATCTGGGTTGTTACACTTTGTGTTTTTCGATGATTGAATGGAAGCCTTGGAGGAGTGAACATCAAAAAGCTCCTTTCCAAAGTACATCCGTTGTACTAAGTGGCTTTGTGCAACTTACAGGCATTTTAACTGTTTCATTCGTTGATTCAGGGTTACAACTTTCATATTATCTGAATTTGAAAAGATCCAGATACAATATTTTGGAATTGATGGTTAAACAATTCAAGAGGTGGAGATTGTTTCTGGTACTCAAAGAGATAGCTGAAATTGAAAAGAGTTTTGATGATCATGATGGTCACAATCATCAAAAAAGGGGAGAAATATCAAACATAAGAAAAGGGGGAGATAGTTTGAAGATTTCAATTTCCAACTGAAAAGCTGATATATGTCAAAGTCAAGACGTTCAAAGAAAGGTCAATGTACAAAGATCATTATTGTTCAAAAGATGAATATACAAAGACAGTCCATGCTTAAAGATCAATCAAGAATGTTTTAAAGCTCAAAACCCGTTAAAGCTCAAAGCCAGTTCATGATCAAAGATTGAAGAAATTTGTCAAAAGTCAAAGCTACAAAGATCAGTGATACAAAGATTTTAAGATATGAAGATTTTGTTTTTCAAGACTTTGATCAGCGCTACAAAGATTTGAAGTTTGTTTCGAGACTTTGCGACTATTTGTGTCTGAAGAGCCAGATAAAGATTAAAGCACTCAAAGTGGATTCTTGAAGATAAAGCTTATTTGAAGTTTCGTCTAAGACGATTTGAGATCATTTTCGGGATTAGAAAGAAATACGTCGCACCAAATCAAGCTTAGAAGCTGCCTCAACTTTTGATACAAAAATATTGTGTTTTGTATCAAGTTGAGGGACTTGAACTGTAATTTCGTACTTTCCTAGTATAAATAGGATTTTGCTTGTATTTTTCTTAATGTCATTCCAAGTCCATACTATTCCCAAATGCTCTCTACTTTGTAATTCTATATTTGAGATTAATAGAGGGATGACATCCTTGATTATATTGTTGTGTTGATTACTTGTTCTGGGATCACATATATATATAGAGAGAGAGAGGAAGGATCATGCGAGAAGCTAAACATTATGCGAGAATGCGAAAAGTGTGATATCATATATGATTACACTACATGTGGGTGTGTTTAATCATATATGATTAAACGTCTATGTATTGCCAATGTAACTTGTGTTTAATCATATATGATAACACACTTCTCACCTTCTCGCATAAGGTTTAGCTTCTCGTTTGAACCTGGCCCTATATATATATATAGAGTTTTAAATATTTTTATCTATTTATATTACGAAAATCCAAAAATCCTAGTCGGTTGTACTCTTTTCGAATTTCTATACCTACTATCAATATCATCAATTCTCTCAACCAACTGTATATATATATATATATATATATATATATAGAGAGAGAGAGAGAGAGAGAGAGAGAGAGGGAGGGAGAGGCTCCGTAAAATGCAAACCTTGCATTTGTTGCACACCTTAAAAATCACAAAATGCATATATGAACAATGTACATATACATATGCATATGCATATGTGAAAGAGTATACATATAATGGACATACATTCATATGGGATAATGCATATATGCATCTCAGATTATGCATATATGCACATTGGTTTTGTTATACATGGTTTGTATTTGATTTGTATCTTATATATATATATGTATATATATATATATATAGGGAAGGGTTCAATTGAGAAGTCTAAATATTTTGAGAAATAGAGAAGTAAAAAAACACGGGAGTGTTCATATATGAACGTTCATATATAAACAGTCATATATGAACGTTCATATATAAACAGTCATATATGAACATTCATATATGAACACTCCAACGTTCATATATGAACGTTCATATATAAACAGTCATATATGAACGTTCATATATGAACGTTCATATATAAACAGTCATATATAAACATTCATATATGAACACTCCCCGTGTTTTTTTACTTCTCCATTTCTCAAAATATTTAGACTTCTCAAATGAACCTAACACTATATATATATATATATATATATATATATATATATATATATATATATATGTGTGTGTTTGTGTGTGTGTGTGTGTGTGTGTGTGTGTATCAAGCGTGATTCATGGGTGGATTTGAGATTACAAATGATCAAAGCTGTAGATTCTTTCTTACCTTCTCACCTTAACTCTTCTTCTCACACGATCCTTCGTCTATATAGGGTTGGATTCTGGTGAGAAGGAAAATTATGGTGATAATGGTAAGAAAGGATCTCCACCATTGGATACACATTAGGATGAGATGCACAAAGATGCACCGTATCAATCCCCGTATCAAGCACGATTCATGAGTAAGTTTGAGATTAAAAATGATAGTTAGCTCTTGGCCTTCGAGTTGAAAAACAATGTCGATGAAGGCGTGTCGGTGCACCATTTTGCGGTGGGGATTGTAACTTTCCATAAATTTCCCATTTGTCTCTCAACGATTGAACTTTAGTTATTTCGTTTTTTGAGGATCGGTGAATCAATATCAAAGGTACAAATCCCTTCATACCTTCCCACCTTAATTCTTCTTCTCACGCGATCCTTCGTTCTCTCTCTCTCTCTCTCTCTCTCTCTCTCTCTCTCTCTCTCTCTCTCTCTCTTTCTTTTGTTAACCAAGAATATGGTGTTAACTTTGTGAACTTATTGAACCAATAAGATCCATTCTTTAGTAGAGGCTACTTCAAATGTTTGATTTAATGATGAAGGGAAAATAGGTAATTTTTATGTGTAAGTTATTTTTATGGTATTTAATGAGATGTTACAAATGAGATTCATTCTTATAAGTTAACTGTATTTACTGAGTTTTAATAAATGACGTTCATACGAGTTCATAAGAATATGTTCATAAACATTAGGTCTTCATAAAAATGTACTCATAGGTATGCATACGAATGTGTTCATAACCATAAGGTGTTCATAAAACTGTGTTCATAACCATATGGTGTTCATAAGATTGTGTTCATAATTATATAGTGTTCAATAAGATTTTTCATATGTGTTCATATGATTATAGATCAACCACAATGTAATTTAGAGAAATTGCATTGAATAACCATTAATGTTCGTGTAGGCCTTTATTGCACATAATGTAAATGAATGTGTGGTCCTTTATAGCACACAATGTAACAGTAATAGTTAGAAAAAATATGTTGGTAATCTTTTCCACAAATACCCTTGGTCAAGAATGTTCACCAACATTTATATAGCTTTCGTCTTTAATTAACTACAAATATGTCATGATTAACTTCAACCATAAATTTCAAAGATTAAGAGCTAAGATTGGTTCACATAGTTAACACAAATTATTGGGTTAACAAAAGAACCAACCCGATATATATATTGTAAATAACTATACCTGAACCTGACCGATCCTAACCCGGACTAACCCCGAACTTGAAGCAATCCGAAATCCAAAATCCAAAATTTGGGGCTTGGTTTCTATATCTGAAATCCGATCGGATTTCCCACCCGAACTCGTCCAATGCACACCCCTAATTACGGATGTGCCTACTATAAGGACATCATCATGTAGACATCGCCTTTCACTAAACAAAATTGAGTTTATATGAAGCATAAATCGTCAAAGTATTCTGGTACGTGCGAAATATGTGTTTTAATCGCAGTGGGTTGCAAACTGTCCATAGTGGGAAGTGCAAGTGTACACTGTCCACTATGATCGTCACAACAAGTAATAGTTGGTAAAATACCATAATCGAATCCATAGAGACTGGACAATCAAGACAATATTGTTCTCATGAGCTCTTTGCTCGAACAGTGGGAAGCCGGAGTGGGCACTACAGTGGTCACTATAGGATAAAACGTGAAAAACACCCAAATTCCACCAAATAATCTATTAAAGACTATGGTTTACTCTTTTTGCTCATTTTCAAGAATTATACCAAGAATGGGGGTTTTGAGAGGTGAAATGGCTGAATTTGACGAAATAAAATAGAAAATAAAAGGAAATAATAACTCTAAAAATAGAGTTATCACAACCTCAAACTTAAACCATTATTTGTCCCCAAGTAATAAAAAGAAAAAAATAAAATAAAAAATATCTATAAAAATAACGCACTTGAGATTTCAGGGACTTACCGATTTCTCACTCTGATTGGATGTTGATCTCCCTTCATAGGTACTTCTTTCGATTCCAAACTTTAAGCTTCACTTTTGTATTTGACGAAATCTTTCCCTTATTTACAATTGATCAATAGGACTTTTCTTGGGTTCGAAAGGTTTGTAGCTTTGAGTGTTTTCCCAAGGGCTTTTAGCGATTATTTCCAAACAAGGATCGATGATCTCTCTTTTGAGATTTTTATTTCCAAAAAGTGAGTGGTTTGGATTTTTCATGGGTATGTACGTACACTTTCAGGCTTTATTTGGGTATGGCTATTTTTCTTGAAAGTGGGTATTCTGATGGTCCAGAATAGGCACACCATCTTTTTTTCTGGGAGTGAGCACTTTGATGGTCCAGAAAAGGCACACCATCAATTTTGTTAGTGATACTCCGTTTTTCTTCTGTTTTTGTATTTTTGTGTTTTTCTCTCTTTCTTTTTTTTGGAGGTGGGTATGGTTTACCCACCTCAAACTTATGACGTCACAGTGTCCCCACCGTGGGAAGACTGGAAGTCACTCTGGAAGTCCCCACCTCAAACTTAAAACTGCACAGTGTCCCCACTGTGACTTGGAAATAGGGGTTAACGAGGTGTTTTGGGGGAACAAAAAGGGTCGTGTTGGGATG
Organism: Saussurea involucrata; assembly: GCA_033807775.1. Taxonomy (NCBI): domain Eukaryota; kingdom Viridiplantae; phylum Streptophyta; class Magnoliopsida; order Asterales; family Asteraceae; genus Saussurea; species Saussurea involucrata. The sequence goes on along the minus strand of CM066320.1, from coordinate 146,009,240 downwards.
CAAAAATGGCCTATATCATTTCATTGTGCCAAGATGAGATTTGTACTTACAAAAGGGACCTTTTCAAGTTGGAAACCGAAACTTGTACCTTGAAATGAAAACGAGATCAGCAAACATTCAAACAAGAAGATTAGTTAGTAACCCAAAATGACCTACTTATCAGTAGGAATTCCATGCATCATCAAAAGTTAAAAACAACAAATATTGTCACATGCCTAGCCATAGGCAAAATACGAGAATCAAACAGAAAAATAAAATTGTTTGTGGAGCAACAAAAGAGTGGAACCAGAATTTTAACAAATTGTTGGTTCCCGGTTTTGTTTTAAACAAGATTATCAGATCTATTAGTTCAAGTTTATGTTTGATGCGGAAGCGTATTTGAAGAACTAACAAATATTATTGATAGATTTAGAACACAATATAAATAAACAGTGAACAGGAAATAATATCTCAAAGTTTACTGAATATATATATATCAAGAACAGATTTAAGAACAGTGAGTAAGCAAAGCTTTAAAACAGATATGACTCTCAAAGTATATAAGCTATATGTTCTTGATGTTTTTATCTCTTAATTCTCGATTAGGAAGAACTCAACATGAGTCATCCTTTTATACTACTCTAAGGGGACCATAAAGCATAAGCTACTATTCAGAACGGACGGTATGAATAGTGGAACGGATGGCATGAACAGTTGGACGTGTTGTATTGCATTTAATGCAGCAGACGCCTATTATGTACTAAGCCCTATTGAATCCAATCAGAGTTTGACACGTTGAAGATGGACAGGGCATGCTACCATGCAAGTTGATGAACAGGTCCAGTAATAGTAGCAAGATATTATAAATATCTTCAGGTCTTTTAGAGAGGACCACAGAGGCTCTGTAAAGTGTTACAGAGGTTCTGCGGTCTGGTCCTTTGTAGAGCAGTCTTCACCGGATTCCAAGTCTTTGGTCTTCTTTGTGCGTATGACAGAGCTTCTGTAGGACGCCTCTTTAGCTTCTGTAGCTTCTTGACCTTGATCTCTCGGTAAGTTCGGCAGAGCCTCTGTAAGAGGCTTTCTTTACTTAGCCTATTTTTCACTACTTCTCAATACTTCTATGATTAGGAAGATTAAAGCTAACAATCTCCCCCTAAGTAGTGAAAAATAAAAATTTGACATTTAAGTATTTTTAGGCTAAGTTAGATAAGACAGAGGTTAAACAATACCTCGAAAGTTC